>CM066328.1:19351437-20707937 GCA_033807585.1 Hydrophis major
GGGGTGCTCCGGGTTGTAGGTTGGGTGTAAACGGTCGAGTGGGGATCGCAGCTTCCTGCCCATCAGGAGCTCTGCAGGGCTCTTGTTGGTGGTTGTGTTTGGCGTGATGTGCTGTATGAAGAGCAGCCTGTTGATCTTGTCGTTGATCTCCCCGTGGTCCATTTTCCGGAGGGTCTTTTTTGTAAACTGGACCATCCGTTCCGCCCTACCGTTCGCCGCCGGATGCGCCGGTGCCGTTAACGCGTGGCGGATGCCTTTTTCTGCCAGGAACCGTTCAAAGTCGATGGATGTAAACTGTGGTCCGTTGTCCGAGACAACGACGTCTGGGAGGCCGTGGGTGGCAAACAGCTTACACAGTTCTTTAATGACGGCCTCTGTGGTGGTGGATTTCATGTCGGCCACCTCTAGCCAGTTTGAGTATGCGTCAACTGTGATTAAAAAGGTGTGCCCATTTGTGGGGCCGGCAAAGTCTAAATGTATTCTGGACCAGGGTCCCCGAGGTGTCTCCCAGTCCCGGATAGGTGCCGTGGGTGGGCTGGATCTGGTCTCCTGGCACCGGTGGCATTTGGCGACCCATGTTTCAATTTGTTTGTCCATGCCAGGCCACCAAGCGTAACTCCTGGCCAGGGCTTTGGTCCTGACGATGCCAGGATGACCCTCGTGCAACATCTCTAGGACCCTGTTCTGTAATTTAGTCGGAATCACCACCCGGTCTCCCCAAAGGATACATCCTCTCAGTAGTGAAAGTTCAGTCTGGCGCTGGCGGAAAGGTTTAAAAGTCTCGTTATCGTCTTTTTCCGGCCAGCCTTTTTGTAGCCAATGTAAGATTGGCGCTAAGTGTTTGTCCTTAACCGTTTCCCTCGCTATGTCCGATGCGGTAATGGGTAAACACTCGATGGACAGGGTATTTGTTGTTGGTGCAGGGTCAGGGTCAGAGTCAGGTAAGGGGGAACGGCTTAAAGCGTCCGCGTGCGATATCTTCTTACCTGGCTTGTGTAGCAGTTCATAGTTGTAGGCTGCCAGGAATTCAGACCATCTTGTCATCCGGGGTGACAAGATGTTTGGTGTGGGACGGTTTCCCGCGAGAATGCCCAGCAACGGTTTATGGTCAGTCACTATTTTGAATGGGCGGCCGTAAAGGTACTCGTGGAAACGCTTAACGGCGGCCACTATAGCCAAAGCTTCTTTGTCCAGCTGGCTATAGTTCCGCTCTGGTTTAGTCAGAGTTCTCGAGAAAAAGGCGATAGGTGCTTCTCTCTGGTCTGGGAGGGTATGGCTGAGGACAGCGCCGACGCCGAAGGGTGATGCGTCGCAAGTGACAGCTACAGGCAGGGTTTCGCAGAATTGCATTAGGACGGCATCAGAGGTGAGGAGGTCTTTGGTCTTTTGAAAAGCTGTTTGTTCCCGTCTCCCCCAAGTCCAGGCTGCCTTCTTGTCCAGGAGTCTATGTAAAGGTTCCGCCGCCGTAGCCTTTTGAGGTAGGAAGACATTATAGAAGTTTAGTAAACCTAAGAATGCTTGCAGCTCTAATTTGGACTTTGGGGTGGGGGCTTCTTTGATGGCCTTTACTTTTTTTGTTGTGGGGTGGATGCCCTGCTGGTCTAGGAGGTAGCCCAGAAACTCTACTTGCTTTGTACAAAGTTGGCATTTTTCGCGTTTGACTTTAAGTCCTGTTTCTTTAAATTTCGTTAAGACTTGTCTTAAACGGTTTTCTAGTTCGGCTTCATTTGGCGCCGCCACTAATACGTCATCGAAGTAGGGCACCACCCCCTTGATGCCTTGCAGCAAGCGTTCCATCAGGCTCTGGAAGATGCCTGGTGCCACGCTGACCCCAAATTGAAGTCTGTTACATTTAAAAGCCCCCCGGTGGGTCACTATTGTTTGGGCCTCTGCCGTTTCCTCGTCCACAGGTAGTTGTTGATAGGCTTGTGCGAGGTCGAGCTTAGCAAAAACTTTGCCCCCTCCCAGTGAGTGCAGTAAATGTTGCACTACCGGGACTGGGTAGGCGCTTTGTTGCAACGCGCCATTTAGGGTGGCCTTATAGTCCCCGCAGATTCTCACGGACCCGTCTGGTTTTACTGGGGTCACTATAGGGGTTTCCCATCTGGCGTGATCTGTCGGTTGTAACACCCCTTGTCTGACGAGCTTGTCTAGCTGCTCGTCGATTTTGGGCTTTAATGCAAAGGGTACCCTTCTAGGCTTAAGCCGCTTCGGGGGAACCCTTGGGTCTAAATCAAATGAAATAAGGGGCCCCTGGTACTTGCCCAATTCTCCATTGAAGACCTCCTGGAATTCTTGGGTTAGCCGCTGTTCCCAAGCTTCAATGGATACGTGGTTGACACCTGTCAGCGCGATGTTAAGCGGAGCAAACCATTGTAACCCCAGCAGGCTAGGGCGGTCGCGGTCGACTATTGTGAGTGGAAGTTGTTCTGTGTGGCCTTTGTAGGTTATGTTAAAGTTCTTGGTGCCCACTACCGGAACGCGATTACCTTGATAGTCTTTTATGATGATTTTTTGGGCAGGTACGTTTCTTCTTTGTAGTGTAGGCACTAGTTGCTTGATTTCGCGCCAAGCAATCATAGAAAGGTAGGAACCGGAGTCCACTTCCATCTTACATGGTCGACCCTCTATGTGAACTTCTACGTGAACCTTTCTAGCTCCGTCGGAAATGGCGTGGCCAATGGTCACCGTCTGGTGGGTTTCCTCTTTACGTCGGCTGTCACCGCTTCTTTGCGATCGTTGTCTCTGGTCCCATCGACCTGTTGGCTGGCGCTCTTTGGCTCTGGGCGGGGAGCTTTCTCTTTTCCTGTCAAGTTGTTCACGTTTGGGCGGGCTGCGGGGTTTTTTCTGGCGGCAAACTCGGGCGATGTGGCCTCGTCGGTCACAATGCCTGCAGATAGCGTCGAAGAATCGGCATTCTGACCTGGGGTGGTCGCCGCCGCAACCGGCGCAGTTGGTCCTCGACCTGCGACCTCTTTGACTTCGCTGTTCGCCTCGTCCCATTTGTACACGGTGTATGTCCTCCTCGTCATCTGACGCGCTGGAGGTTGATTGGTATTCGCCGTAGTGTGCGGTCGCTTCGCTTCTGGTGTCGGCCGACCTCGCGGGGTTGTTGTTCCCGCCCTTCGCGTCAGATCTTCGCATGGTGTCTGCTGACGTGCGGGTGGCTTCTGCTGCTGCGGCCGCAGTGAGGGCATCGGCTAGGCTGATGTCGCCTTTGGCCATGAGTCGGCTCTGGAGTGTCGGATCCCATAGCCCGAGCACGAAGCGGTCTCTGATGAGACTATTAAGCCCTTCAAACTCACAGAGTCCTCCCAGGCGCCGTAATTCAGCGACAAAGTCGCTTAATTTTTCGTTCGGCTTCTGGTTTCTGCGGTAAAACTCGTTTCGCCGTATCAGGATGGGGACCTCGGGGGCGTAATGGCGTCTCAGTATGGGCTCGAGGACGTCCCAGTCGATGGCGGTTGCGTCTGCTGGTTTGGCCAATGCCTTGGCCATCTGGAAGACCTCTGGTCCGCAGTGTGTGAGAAAGACGGCGCGTTTTAGCGGGCCCGGGGCGTCCTTCATGCCGGCGCATTCCAGGTACATCCGGAATCGATCCGAGTACGATTCCCAGTCCTCGGCGGCGGGGTTGAAGGGAGCGGGCGGTGCTATTTTCGCCATCTTCGCTGTCGCTGGTTCTTAAACGGATACGGGGTTCGGTTCAATGGCGAGATCCCACCTTCGTCGCCAGTGTCGTATCCGTAAATAAGGCTCGTAGTCAGTGACTTTCAATTCAAGCTCTTTATTAACACTGGTGGAACCGAACCGCAAAAGACAAAAAGCTCGTGGCTTTTATATCTTTTGCTTCGGCGGCCGCGGCCAATGGCAGCGATTCAAGTCTCCCGCTCTTGGCTTTAACCAATCGCGGGAGACTTCAATCGGGCCAATCAGGCGCGGCTCGCCTGGCCAATCAGAAATCCCCGCGCCTTAGCCAATCAAGGCACGGGGATTTCGAGTAGTCCATTTGCATACATGACAATATCATCTCAGAGTCAAAGGTTGAAATTCATCCCCGGATGCTGTGACTTTTAAGCACATTTATTTATTTTGTTGCACAAATTTTAACCACCCAATCATGGGACACGAGTGAGTCATCCAAGCACAAAGTCCTTTGGATTCCATTTATTCTGAAGGAAGGTAAATAAGCTTGCATCCATTTCTGTTCTCTTTTACTTGACATTGCTCTAAATCCATAATTCTTCATCTATTATTTGCTCTATGTATATTGGTAGGACAATCTGTTTGTCCAGTGTTAGAGCTGATATACTCATCAATAGTTATTGACTTCTGTCAAAGCTCTTATCGTTGACTTATGAACTTTATTGCTTGCTGAGCTCAATCTCCCTCCCTTTTTGGGAATCTAATGTATGTCCATCATGTGCACATCATACGTTTGAAAATGTTTTAGGTTTTCCTGATTCATCTTTCCTTGAAACAACCTGAACAGAAAAATCAAGCTATCTCCTACAGGAAGAAGCTGACAACTTATAATTATGTACCTCAAAATGTTTCCAACATTTTTCATCTTTGGCCATAATAGTTGTGGCTGCTTGGAGTTAAAATTCTGTAACATCCAAAGTAAAAGTCCTAGTGAGATAGTTCCATTTTTCTTCAGTGACCAAAATTTAGCTACTGACAGCCATCATTAATTTTTTTGATCCACATATGAGAACATTATTTGCTGGATGCAGCTTTTTCCTTCTCTATGTCTAAAGGCAGCTGTGTATTTTTTCAATTTTAATTAATCTTTGTTTGAATGTTGCTTTTTATATTTTTTTACACATGCATCATTTATATTGATTTTGTACACTGCCCATTTCTCACCAGATGGAATCAATATAAATTTGATTAATACCCTTAAATAAAACAGTCCAATCTATTTTTCGTTTGGATGACTTTCTAACGGCTGATCGGTTCGTTATAAGCCTCTTTGTAGGAAAACGTGTATTTGTATGATCACAATACTAATAATAATGTTATAAAGTTGGATAGTGTCTTTCTAGACCACTGAATCCCTAAGAACTTCCAGATGTTTATATATAAGAATCAAATAGTAAATAAAAGTTATATAAATAAAGCTCAGAAACTAAAGAAAATTTTAATCTGACCAAACCAAAATGACATCAAGATCCAAATGGCCTCTGGAAATGATCTAGTTTGAGCAGCTCCCAGAAGTAATGGTGGTTGAATCTGACTGGATCTTCACTGCAAGGCCATCCAGGGAACCAGTGCAGCCACAAAAAGCAACACTGTTGAGCCTTAATTCCACCCTCCCTCCCATGAAAAATTGAGCAATGTTAATAGTTCCTCCTGGAAGATGGAACCAACCAGGTCTATTCCAATGGGAGAATGCCATCTGCAGATAACTCAGAGATAAGCTTTGTAAAGCTTTATAGAGTAGCACCAGCCCTTCAACAGACATAGAGAAGCCTGCTGGCAGCCAGTACAGGAAATCCTTGACTTACGACCACAATGAAGCCCAATTTTTTTGTGGCTAAGCAAGACATTTCATTGATTCCCCACCACCACCATTTTATAACCTTTTTTTTTTTTGCCACAGTTGTTAAGTGAATCAGTGAAGTTGGTAAATTAATAAAAAGAGTGTTAAGTGTATTGGCTTCCCCATTGGCTTTGCTTGTCAGAAGGTCGCAAAAGGGGATCATATGACCTCGGGACCCTGCAATCGTCATAAATATGAGTCAGTTGCTAAGCGATTGAATTTTAATCAAGTGACCCTGGGAATACTGCAATGGTCTTAAGTCACTTTTATCAGTGTCATTGTAATTTCAAACATTCCCTAAAAGAAGGCATGGACCAATAAACCATTGTAAGTCAAGGAGTGCCTGTAACTGCAGGAGTAGGGTATGGAAGATGCTGCCAGTGAAATACTCTGATCAGTTTGGAGGCCACTGCACAGCTTCGATGGCAGCCCCACATAGTGCATACTGCAGTACTCTAAGCAGGTAGTGTTGATATAATTACCCCTTCTGTGGGGAAAGGTTAATTTAAGGTAGTGAAAGTCAGTGGAACCTTTAAAAAACTATAATCTCCGACTGGATTGTATACACAGTGCCCAAAGAATTTGTCCTCCCCACTCTGATCATTGACTACTTCCTCCCCTTTTCAAAGTCCATTGGGGGCCTAGATAGGCAAAAAAAGAGTTGATCCCTAGCCCAGTTTATTGGTTCATGAATCAAGTTGGTAAGGTTGATACTGCATCATTTTACCCTTGATGTGTCTGACTAATGTTGTCTAGAATAGCAACATAAACAGAGTGACTTGACGGGAAGGTGTTTTCCCCCTGTTGCTCAGAGAAAAACACTTCTCCCTCGTAAAAAAGATAAAGATTTCCATGACCGTCATGTGTGACTCTAGAGGGCATGGTTCGTTTCTATTTCTTGGCCAAGGGAGCCAGCATTGTCTGAAGACAATTTCCGTGGTCATGTGGCCAACATGGCTATACAACAAAGGCACATGGAATGCTGCTACCTTCCCACCAGAGTGGTACCTATTAATCTACTCACATTTACATGCTTTTAAACTGCTAGGTGGGCAGGACCTGGAGCAAGTAATGGGAGCTCACCCTGTTGCGCAGAGCTTGGGTCTCAAACCCGGTCTGTCAGCTCGAGCTGACAAGCTCAGGGTCTCCAACTCCTGAGCCATTTCCCTAGTAGAATGGTAAGAAATGAGATAGTAAATTTATTGGAACTAGCCAGGTCCTTTTCTGCTCTTCTTAATTCCACTGTTTCCATTTGCACTGTTTTGTTGATCTAAAGAGCTGCTGCTTTTCTCTCCCAGGGGCATCTTTTCCTCACATACTCCTTTGGTTTGAACAATTGTGTAAGACTGCAAGCATTAAAAAAAAAAAAAATCCATCGAAAGCAGAGGAAACATTCAATAAACAAGAAGTGGTAGCTAGCCTGGAGCTGTCTTTCAGGTTGGTAGTTTAGGTGATTTTCAGTATCATGGGAAAATAAAATAGAGGAAGAAAACTTTCAGGTATTTGTTTTTCAAAGAACAATATTGAGATAAGTGGGCGAAAGGAGAGATTGCAGGTAGACTGGCCCCAAGGGCTGAATGGGATTCACATTGCATAGCAAAACCATGACACAAGTTATGTTTTGGAGGCCTTCTACCAGCTAGACTGAAGGACCTGTCCTTCCAGAAGCCACATGGGCATTCTGTCAAAAACAGGCTCTCACTGCTTCAGGTGATTGATGTCTCACATGTATGCGGGAAGGATGTTACCCAATGACATAGTTTGACTGCATGACAAGTAACATTTCAAGAATACTTGAAGGAGGGAGAAAAGAAAGGAAAATCTGGACTTTGGGGAAGAATGAATGAGGTGAAAGGTTCAAAAATATTTTCAGGAGAATAAACAGAATTGAAAGAGACCTTGGAGGTGTTTTAGTCCAACCCTGGCTCAAGCAGGGAAACTTCAGAGAAATGTTTGTCCAATCTCTTCTTAAAAACCCTCCGGTGTTGGAGCACCTACAATTTCTTCTGGCAAGTCGTTCCACTGATGAATTATTCTCAGTCAGGGCAAAAAGCAGTTCTGAAAAGAAGACATTTCTACTTGTCTCTGAATTTAAATAGCACTGCTCACTCAAACATGAGACCGTTAATATTCACATTAAATGTGTTCTGCCTTTTTTCCCCTCCTAACATTTCACTATCAAGGCATTCATGCTTAACTTGGTGACTGAATTAATCATTTCACAGAATACATTAAAACATAAATTTACCCAACTGACTAAGCTATTAAAAAGGTAAGCAATTTTAATATTGTTGTGGAAGAAGAACCAAATCCTGAGAGGGAAAGCTTAGAATTTATTATATGAACAATCCTTGCACTCCAAATTGTTGAGAAAGTAGAACATTCACAGGGGAAAAAAGGTAAGTTTATATAAAGCTGAATTCCCAGATGCAAACAATGCAATTGGTTGTTAACTTACATGGGTTTTATGTTTTTTTTTTAATTTATTTTTATTTTTAAATTTTATTGGTTTTTAAAAACAAACATAAACAAACAAAACATAAAAACATCAAGCTGTCTTCCATAGGTGTACATACGGTGTGCCGGTTGGTTTACAAATTGTTTTGTGCTTCCATTTCATAGTCTTCAATTACAATTACATTACATATAATCTCATATTGTCAATCAAAAATTAAATACCTTAGTATCATTATTAATCAATCATTTGACTATACTTTTATTTATTCATGCTTTACAAGATAACCATAATTTACTTAATTTATTGTATAACAGTTCATATTATCATCCCAAATCTATCCTAAAATCATTTTGTAATTATAATAAAAAAGTACATCTTTATATATTTATTATTTTCTAGAAATCTACATAGTTAATTACTGTACTTTGTTATCTAACCATTGATAGAAAAGATCCCAAATTTTATAAAATTGTTTATCCTCTTGTTCTCTAATTTCCAATGTCAATCTACTTATTTCAGCACATTCCAATATTTTCTAAATGATTTCCTCCTGTGATGGTATCTTCTCATTTTTCCAGTTTTTAGCAAATACAACCAGGTATTTCAATTCTTTGCTATATATTTCAGGTAAAATTCCAAATAAAAATATCTCTGATTTCAAGTCTATATGTTTTTTCGTCATTTTCTCCAACCACATGTGGATTTTAGTCCAGTATTTTTTGGCATCTGCACAAGTCCACCACATATGGTAATATGAGCCAGGTGTCTGATGACATTTCCAACATTTTTGGGATTTATTCTTGAACATTCTTACTATTCTTGTCAGGGGAAAATGCCACCTGTAAAACATCTTATACAAATTTTCTTTATATTGCTGTTGACATTGTCATTTTATAATTTTGAGACCACAATTTTTGCCATTTCTCTAAATCAATCTCATGTCCAAAATTCTTCCCCCAAGCAATCGTAGTTTCTTTAACTTGTTCTTCTTCTAGTTTAATTTCTAATAAATATCCATACAATTTTTAAATCACCTTTTCATCAGTACCTGTACTTTCATGTTGATTGGTTGCTGTTTTGACAGTTTCTACCCCCCCCATTTTTTTTTTTTTCAGAAAAAAGCCACGCGCTGTGAATAAAAAGAGGTTTCCCAACCAGGCAATTAACTTCAAAGGGATTGCACTGATACCTTTAATTGTTAGTTTAACTGTGGTTTTGGTTTTGGTTTATTATTTAGCAAATAGCACCAGAAGGAATGTATTACTAAGTGCTGCATTGATTCAGTCAAGGGCAGAGAGGGATTTGATTAAGAGAAACAGATTTTCAAAGTGAAAAATCTTTGACTGTGGGCTAGTCCTTTTTAGTAAAGGAAGGATGTTTTATGCTGGTGTAACTTTTAGATTTGGAGGAAATGTTTATTATCCTTTACAATACTCATCTAGCACAGCATGTTACATAATGTACCTGATTAAAAATGTTCCTGGATTTTTCAGTAAATGGGTTATGAATTTCTCAGTTGGTGGAAGTCAAACTTTTAGTTAGCTTGGGCTACTATTCACTAAGGATCAGCAAAACATTTCCAAAAGTTCAGAATTTTTAAAAATGAAGACTGAAAGGGAATATGAGTAAAATAAATAATATAAGTCATGTTAGTCCATAAAAGAGTTAGGACATTCAAAGACAGGGCCAAGTAAACATGCACAAAATTGGGAATGAGACTTTTTTTAAAATCAGACAAGAAACTTCATAAAGTTCTGTGGTGGTTAATTTAGAGAACACCTAATTCAAGACTCTATCACTAGAGGAAGATGAGATTTTAATCTTAATAAATGATTCTTCACCAGTGCCTCTGTTCAATGCCATCGTTTTGTCACCTTGATCTTTTTTTTATATAGTGTACCAACCAGAATCAACTTCATTGATATACAACTACGCATGTTTCTTTTTGTTTTGCTCCTTTTCCGCAAAAGACTTTGTGCTTTTTCTAAGATTAGAGATGAATCTCAATAATTACAAAGACATGCTTACCGGTATTTACCTGAATGATCCAAAATGTAATTTGTAGCAGGTTACTTGGGGTTTAAAGCGAGTTACGATGGCGCAGTGTTTAAAGTGGTGGAGCTTGTCAGCTGGAAAGCTGACAGCCCAGATTTAAGACCCGAGCACCATGCAACGGGGTGAGCTCCCAGTTCCTGGCCACCTAGCAGTTAGAAAGCATGCAAAATACGAGTAGATTAATACATACCACCTCAGTGGGAAGGTAACAGCATTTGTCCACCTTTGGCATATAGCCATTGTTATAGATTCAGGCATGGGTAGAATGAATGGAGACAGTCTTAGTTGGTGAACTTCAACTCTTTATTGCATAGTGACTTCTAACTTGTATAACAACAACTCTGCCTTATATAGGCAATTCTAATGTGAAATAACCAATAGGGAGCTGTAAAACGCTAGCTCCAGAACCAATAAGAGTCCTTCGTTAAGGGCCAATCAGATTCTCAGAACCCAATCAATCCGATCTAGCCGCTTAACACCCAATCAGAAGTGCAGGGCCAGAACCCTGCACTTTACCGCAAGCTTGCCTTTATTCAACTATTTACATACATAACACCCCTGGCTCCACAATTAATTTGTGACTATGTAGTCCTTTAAATAGGACGGTTGTCTCTTGGGTCTGTCAGATTTTCTTTGGACTGGCTGCGTGCAGTCCCGTTGAGGTAGGGTGTTGTTTTGTAGTGGCTCGGCTTCTCATTCTGGTGTGATTTCCCTTGGACCGTACGATTCTTCTTCCTGCTCCATTTCCTGGGTTTCACTTGATTCATCGCTTTTTTGGAACAGGTTTCCTGGCATGTCGTCTTCTTCTCTTCCTCCCCCCCCCTCAGTTTGGTCGTTGGGAAGTTGTTGGCTGGCCGTTATGAGTCGTGACCGTAATTGGTCAATATGTCTTTTCCATAGTCTCTCATCAATACATTTTACAATATAGGATCTGGGCCCAGTCTCACGTATTACCGTTGCTTCAATCCAAACTGGGTCGCCCGATAAATTTCTTGCATAAACGGGGTCGCCTACCTTGAAGGTACGGTAGCGTCCACTGGATCCTGGAGGCTTCTCTGGCTCGTAAGCAGGGTGCAGTCGGTCGAGGCGGGAACGGAGTTTTCGCCCCATGAGAAGTTCAGCGGGAGTTCTGCCGGTTTCGCTGTGCGGAGTGATGTGTTGTAGAAGTAGAATGCGGTTTATTTTTTCGCCAAGATTATCATAGTCCACCTTTTGTAAAGTCTTTTTTACAAATTGTACCATGCGTTCCGCTCAGCCGTTGGTAGCAGGATGCGCCGGCAGGTGAGCGCATGGCGGATGCCGTTATCAGCAAGGTACTGTTCAAACATTAGCGCTGTAAATTGTGGTCCGTTATCGGACACCAGGACGTCCGGCAATCCATGAGTTGCAAAGAGTCTATTGAGGACTTTAATGACTGCCTCGGAGGTTGTATTGGCCATTCGATGAATTTCTAACCAATTAGAGTATGCATCGACAGTCAACAGCAATGTCTGTCCTTCAATCGGCCCTGCGAAATCCAGGTGGATTCTGGACCAGGGTCCACGTGGCATCTCCCATTCAGTTGGTGCAGCTTTTGGCGGTGCGTTGCTGGTTTGTTGGCACTTGGTGCAGGCCTTGACCCATTGCTCGATGTGTCGGTCCATGCCTGGCCACCAAGCGTAGCTCCTTGCGAGTGCCTTCATTCGCACGATCCCGGGATGTCCATCGTGCAAGATTTGTAACAGCGTCTTTTGGAGTCGTTCTGGGACGACGACTCTATCGCCCCAGATGACGCAGCCTTTTTGTGAAAAAAGTTCAGTCTGTCTTGTTTTAAATGGTGCGAAGTCATCTGGGATCTGGTCCAATGGCCATCCACGCTCTACCCAGCCTAGGACTCGAGCTAGGGTGTGGTCTCGTCTGATCTCCCTCGCGATATCTCGAGCGGTCATAGGAGGCGAGTTGAGCGTTTCGATTTGTAACGCCGATACTGTTGGTGCCGGATCGTCGAGGGTCTCTGGTAGTGGTGCTCTGCTGAGTGCGTCGGCATGGGGAATGGCTTTCCCCGGTCGATGTAACAATCAATAATTATAAGCAGCTAGGAACTCTGACCATCGAGTCATTCTTGGGGACAATATATAGGGGGTTGGTTTGTCCCCAGCGATTATCCCCAGTAAAGGTTTGTGGTCAGTTACAATTGTAAATGTCCTTCCATATACATACTCATGGAATTTTTTATGGCTGACACAATTGCAAGAGCCTCCTTGTCTATTTGTCCATAGTTACGTTCTGCCTGGGAGAGAGTCTTCGAAAAGTATGCAACGGGAGCCTCATTTCCATTAGGTAGCACATGGTTCAAAATAGCGCCCACCCCAAACGGTGAGGCATCACAAGTTATAACCAATGGTAATGTTTCATTATATTGCATAAGTACAGAATCAGATGTAAGTAAATCTTTTACATTTCTAAACGCTTTTTTTTCTCGGTAACCCCAAACCCACAATGCTTTCTTAACTAATAACCGGTGTAATGGTTCAGCCACAGTCGCCTTATGCGGTAAAAACACATTGTAGAAATTGATAAGGCCTAAAAATGCTTGAAGATCAGTTTTGTTATGAGGTCTGGGAGCATTTCTAATCGCCCTTAATTTACTCTCAGTTGGGTGAATACCCTGACTATCAATGCGATAACCTAGAAATTCAACACTGTCGGTATACAGATGACATTTATCCCTTTTTACTTTCAATCCCGCTTCTTGGAATTTTTTAAGAACACATTTTAAACGATTCTGCAGAATTTTTTTACTAGGGGCTGCAATCAATACGTCATCAAAATACGGAACCACGCCCTTGATTCCCTGCAACAATCGTTCCATTAAACTTTGGAATATTCCCGGGGCTACACTTACACCGAATTGCAATCGGGTACATTTAAAAGCACCTCTGTGCGTTACTATCGTTTGAGCTTGGGCTGTTTTATCGTCCACGGGCAATTGTTGATAGGCTTGAGCTAAATCTAACTTAGCAAAAACCTTTCCACCTCCCAGAGAATGAAGGAGGTGCTGCACCACCGGCACTGGAAACGCGTTCTGCTGGAGGGCATGCTTTAGAGTGGCCCGGTAGTCCCCACAGATTCGGATTGACCCATCTGGTTTAATGGGGGTTACAATAGGAGTTTCCCATGGAGAATGATCAATGGGTTGCAGTACCCCTTGTTTAATTAGTTTGTCAAGTTGTTCATCTATCTTGGCCTTAAGGGCGAACGGAACTCGACGGGGCTTTAAACGGATCGGGGCGACCTTAGGGTCGAGGCTGAACGAAATTGGGGTCCCCTTATACTCGCCCAGACGATCTGCGAAGACATCACTGAATTCAGACATAAGATCCTCCTCCCACTCACAATCACCGACTCGGTTCACGCCGGCTACTTCGATGCCGAGTGGCGCAAACCATTGGAGGCCCAACAAACTAGGCCTGTCCCTATCGATGATCGTTAGAGGTAAGTATGCTGTATGCTTTTTAAACGAGACGCGGACTCGACAAGACCCGACCACAGGGATCCGATTCCCTTGGTAATCTTTAAGGATAAGGCATTGCATTCGAAGGTCTTGGCGTTGGATGGTAGGAATGAGCTGCTTTAATGTCTTCCATGACACCATCGAGAGGGACGATCCCGAATCGACCTCCATGTGGCAGGGTTGGTTCTCTATGGCTACTGTAACTCAAATCTTCTTAGCGTCCATATCCGAGGCGTGACCTATAGTGATAGTATGGTGGGCCTCTTCTTTCTGCAACGCTCGATATCTGTAGGAGTGGTTTGCTGGGTCTCGCCTTACAGGACGGTTTCCTGCCGATTGGCGAAAGTTGGTTCCCTTTGAGGCCGGGCTTAGTCCCGGTAATCTGCGACAGACTCAACCGATGTGGCCTCGTTTCCCGCACTCATTGCAGAGTGCGTCGCGGAATTTGCAGTCTGCCCTGGGATGGTTTGCCCCGCAGCCAGCGCAAGGGCGTGAGGTTTTAGGACGAGGGTCCCGGTCGGAACGCAGTCGATGGACCCCTTCTTCGTCGCTGTCTGACGACGAAGAGAGGTCCTCGTAGTGCGTTGTCGCCAACTGCCCTTCTGAGCTGGGTAAGATGTCGCCTGTCAGTGGGTATGTTGGGTTTCGGCTTCGCCGTAGCTGCACCGCAGACTTTTTGGTCGCCTCAGCAGCAGTGGCTTCGGTGATGGTGTCAACAAGGCCGATGTCGCCCTTCGCCATCAGCTTGCTTTGCACGTTTAGTGCATCTAATCCCAGAATTAGGCGGTCTCTCAATGCTTCATCTAAGTCTGCGAACCCACAGAGGCCTCCCAAGTGTCGGAGGTCTGCCACAAAGTCAGCCACACTCTCTCCTTTTCGTTGGCTTCGTTGATAGAACTCGTGGCGTCTCACGAGTGTGGGTACGGTTGGCGCGTAATGGTCTCTCAGGAGAGGTTCAAGGTCGTCCCAGCTTATTGCTTTCACTTCTCGAGGCTTCGCGAGTGCTTTTGCCATTTTAAAGACAGCCGGGCCGCAGTACGTCAGGAACAGCGCCCGCTTCTTGGCTGGTGTGGCGTCCTTCAGGTTGTTCGTTTCGAGGAACATCTGAAAGTGATCCATGTAGGATTCCCAATCCTCTTGGTTTGGATCGAACGGAGCGGATGATACGATGCCACCGGACATGGCTTCCGTTGGTGGCGCCGTTTTTTACACGTGCTCTGTTTTTCTTCCAAGTTCCTTAAGATCAGATGTCTCCAAATCCCATCCTCGTCGCCAGTGTTATAGATTCAGGCATGGGTAGAATGAATGGAGACAGTCTTAGTTGGTGAACTTCAACTCTTTATTGCATAGTGACTTCTAACTTGTATAACAGCAACTCTGCCTTATATAGGCAATTCTAATGTGAAATAACCAATAGGGAGCTGTAAAACGCTAGCTCCAGAACCAATAAGAGTCCTTCATTAAGGGCCAATCAGATTCTCAGAACCCAACCAATCCAATCTAGCCGCTTAACACCCAATCAGAAGTGCAGGGCCAGAACCCTGCACTTTACCCCAAGCTTGCCTTTATTCAACTATTTACATACATAACAGCCATGCTGGCCAGATGACCACAAAAAATGTATTTGGACAATGCTGGCTATCGCAGCCAAGAAATGGAGATGAGCATCGAGCCCTAGAACTGGACCCGATTAGACAGGGAAACTTTTATCTTTACTTGGGATTTAAATCCTAGTTACCATAGATATGCACAGCTCTCCCCTTTTCCAGCCCTTGCTGCCACTCCCAACATCGAAGCTTCGGAAACGCAGGCAAAGCTGCCACAGCGGTAGTGCCCAGAGTTGCTTGCTTCTCCACTGCTGCCTCCTCCTCCTCCAGCACCACTTCCTTCTCTGGGTAGGGCGATTCTTAACTAACCGAGCATGCTAAGGCAATTCAGGATGCTACCGCTGTGGTGGCTTTGCCTGCGTTTCCGAGGCTTCGATGTTGGAAGAGGCAGCGAGGGCTGGAAACGGGGAGAGCTGTGCATGGCTCTGTCTCCCTTTCCTTTCCTGCCTGCACGTGGGTGGGGGGTGGGTGGGAGGAAAGAGAGAGAGCCGGGAGCAATTCACAGCTAGAGAACTAATGGGGAAGAGCTGACAGCGGGTGCTGGGGGAGGGGACTGCTGTTGCCCAGGTGTAGGAGCTGGTTGGCGTGTGCATTTCAGGGGCCTGACTCCGGGGTCCCTCAGAGAGCCAGGAGGCACAAGAACTGTGCGGCCCAGATTAATTGCTTTGGGGGGCCATTTTTCCACGGCCCACTGGTGGCCGTGGCCCACCAGTTAGCAACCGCTGCTTTAAACTTTATCCTCTCCGGAAAAGAGCAAATGCAAACATTAAGAAAATAGCTTGGTTTCCAGAGCATTCCCTGCTGTAAACCAGGACCCTGCTATGCTTGGAAAATCCCTCCAATTCAACACTAAAGAAAAAAAAAATATAATCTCACATAGTTGTTTTCCCAGAGATTTCAGATAAGCAAATAGCTGAAGATTTGAAATTATTGTGGTAAGAGGAAGTAGAAACAGTAGAAGTAAGCTTGTCAGACTTGTTAAAGTTCAGAAGAACGCCAGGAAATTTGGTCAGTGGAGATCAGAGTGCCAGTTGTTCAAAGCTAGATTATTTCAGGATAGAGTCTATTGGGTCATCTTTGCTCGAAAGCGCTTCAGTTGTTTACTTGGTTAGTGAATGCCATGTATTCTTTGGTTACTGGGTGATCGTTCTGCACAACAGATGAACAGCCTTTCTGGGTTGGAGGACCTATTGGGGATTGCAGAATGCCATTTTTGCTGCTTTGAGAGCATTGTCTGTCTCAAACTGTGTGTGCCTGCAATGGTTTGCTTCTGCTGCAATGGATCAGTTCACATTTTATCCTCTCCTGAAAAGAGAAAATGCAAACATTAAGAAAACAGCTTGGTTTCCAGAACATTTCCTATGCTGTAAACTACATCAATCATGAGATCAACACAGTTTTTAAATACACCATCTTTATGTTAAGGGTGTCAGAAAAGCAGGGGTGGGATGCAAATACTACCGGTTCTGTGGGAGCGGCTAGGTGGAAATGGCTAGATGGGCATGGCCATGTGACTGGGTGGGCATGGATGCTGCTTCTTTTTGCAGCAAACACCCCCCCCCCCCGGCGCTCTGTTTTTTTGCCTCCCGGGCTTCAGGGAAGCCTCCTGGGCAAAGCAGTAAGACAGTAAGAGGGATTCCCGGCACAGCTGATCATTGGAACAGCTGATTGTTGGGAGGAGAAAAAATTACTGTAAGGAGTGACTGGGTGGGACGTGGTGAAAGGGAGAGAATGCAGTCAATGATGCGTGTGATGTTGCGCATGTGTGATAAGGACTGATTGGGCAGGGAGGGGAAAGACGGGCGGAGAAGGGTGGGACCAGCCAGGGGCACGATTTGCTGGCTCTCCGAACTGGGCAGAATCGTAACAACCAGTTCCATAGAACCGGTCCAAACCGGTGGAATCCTACCCCTGGTTATAAGTCACATTGCTAAACATTTTATACCAGTACTATACAACAAAATTAAATATAATAAATTATAGCACTGCTGCATAAAATTCCTTATTCTTATGTTACCTCAACTGTAGATCTATTTTGTTTGTGTGTGTGTGTGTGTATTTCTGCATCCATTTAAATAACAACAGTGGTGCATTGATTGATTATGGTGATGTGCTATCAATTCTGTGTAAATTCTAGTGGCTGCATCCATTTTCCCCACAATAGTCTGTCCTTAACCTGTTCTTTCAGATCTTCCAACTGTGCAGTCATGGCTTCTGTAAATGGATCCATTCATCTTGCCACTGGTTGTCCCTTCTCCCTTCCTTCCCCCTTTCCCAGCATTAGAACATTCTCCAGAGAGCTAAGTCTTTTACATAATGGATTGCCTTGTTTGATGATGCATCTATTTGTTTTCTTGGCCATCCGCAGTATTCTCAAGAGTATTCTGCAACGGCCAAGTTCAAGGATGAATATTCTTATTCTGCTTCTTCAAAATCCAATTTTCACTTCCATAAAATATCACAGGAAATACCATTGTTTCCACAATTTCATGATTCCATACGGTTTAGGACTTCAACATGATTTCTGATGTTTTCCATGAGGGTGATGGATATATGCTCAAGATCATATTGTAGAAACTGGTTGGCTTTCTTCTTCTTTAGCTTAATTTGGGCAGCTCTTGATCTGTTCTACAATCAGCATCCAGCCATGTCTTTGATACTATAATTGAGCTGCTCCGCTTCCTTTTAGCAATAATATAGATTCAATTTGATTTCCATATATACCATTTGGTGATGTCCACGCATAGAGGTATCATCTTGGTTATTTGCCTGTTAGATGTGAAGAATTCATGTCAATGGCAGAAATTGTTAGTCTTCTGCTTCATTTCATTTTCCTAACTCAGATAATGCAACTACAATATTCCTTTCATTATTTAATGCAATAAACAGTGTGTCTGGAAATGTCCCAGTCCAGTCCAGCCTAAGATGGATCATTTATTTTATTTATCATTTTTTTTATACTTCCTTTACTATTTTTAATAAACAAGGCAACAAACATACATAGTATTCTTTCTTCTTCTTATTTTCCTCACATCAGCAACCCTGTGAGGTGAGTTGGCCTGAGAAGAGCGACTGGCCCAAAGTCACCCAGCTGGCTTTCATGCCAATGACAGGATTAGAACTCTCAGTCTCACGGTTCCTAGACCAGCACCTTAACCACTGGACCAAACTGACTCTTTTTTTTCCCTTTTCAGTTCTTTCCAATTTGTACTTGTTTCATTTTCTCTTTCGCTATGTAGATTTTCGCCTTGTTGATGCTTCTTGCATTTCATGTTCACACTATAATTTTCCCTTTGCAATTTTGATTTTTCTTTCCCTGTATTGCAACATCAACTACTAGATGTCCCAAAGACTTTAATCTAGCCACATCATCAACAGCATTAGCGTTCTGAAAGATCCTCACCTCTTCCTCAGTAGCATGTAGAGTCCCATCCGACGTCAGGGGTCCATCCTTCGGCACTCGCTTGTCAACCATTTTATATTCTTTATCCGGGTGGTTTCCTTGGTAAAAATACAGCAGTTCTTGAACATAGAACTTAGAACATAGAGCATTATCAGAGTTGGAAGGGACTTTAGAGGTCTTCTAGCCCAACCCCCACTTTAGCAGGAGACCCTGTACCATTTCAGACAAATGATTGTCCAGTCTCTTCTTGAAAGCCTCCAGTGATGAAGCACCCCACAATTTCTGGAGGCAAGCTGTTCCATTGGTTGATTGTTCTCATTGTCAGTAAATGTCTCCTTAGTTCTAGGTTGCTTCTCTTGTTGATCAGTTTTTAATCCATTGTTTCTTGTCCTGCCACCTGTTGCTTTGGAGAGTAGGTTGACCCCCTCTTCTTTGTGAAATATTGAAACGCTGCTATCATGTCACCCTTAGTCCTTTTTTTTCACTAGACTAGACGTGCCCAAATCCTGCAACCGTTCTTCAAATGTTTTAGCCTCCAGCCCCCTAATTTATTTATTTATTTATTTATTTGATTTGTCAATTGTTTACAAGATAATAAGTATAAGTGTATACATAGTTATGAATACATGAAATGGGTATATATAAGAAAAATAAAAGAAACAATAGGACAGGGACGGCAGGCACGTTGGTGCACTTATGCACGCCCCCTAGAGACCTCTTAGGAAAGGGGTGAGGTCAATAGTAGACAGTCTAAGGTTAAAGTTTTATCTCTGCTGCTCTTCTCTGCGCTCTTTCCAGAGTCTCAACATCTTTTTTATATCGAGGTGACAAGGTTGCTTTCCTTTGTGCAGGATGAATGGATTCTTTTGCCATTATTACGAAGGGGATCCGCCTGCAGCATTTTCTTATACTGCTGCTGCCCAAGATAAGTGCCTGCTGGCTTTCGCTGATGAGCTGGGATGACCTTTATACCTTGGGTGACCCTGCAGGGTATATAAAACTCTGGCATAAACTCATCCTTCACTCATTGCTTCCAGGAAGCCTTCCCTGCCACAATGAGGCAACCTAGCAGAATTTGGAGGATGGGGTGGGGGAAAGTGTTGTCGCCTGTAAAACAAAATACTGTGAACTGAGCCATAAACTTCTTTTTTCAAAACAGTTTATATATTTTCACTTTATACATATAAGTGTTTAGTGAGCAGCGTATTGTCTGGATCAATTTATTTTTATACAATAATACTTTTTCCACTCCTAATTTCTACCTCTACTGTCCAACCATTTATAAAACAAATCCCATGTTTGAAAATACTCTGCATTTCCTTTTTCTTTTACGATTAATGTCAACCTTTTCATTTCTGCACAATCTAATTTTTTTAAAAAATGATGTCATCCTCTGTGGGCGTTTCCTCATTTTTCCAGTCCTGTGCATAGACAATTCTTCCTGCTGTCAGGACATGTACTATTAAATATAGATTCCCTTTATTATACTTTTCAAGTATTATGCCCAGCAAGAATATTTCTGGCTTATAATCGATATGTTGTTTTAATATTTTTTTCCAGCCACATATGTATTTTGGTCCAATATCTCTTTGCTTTTACACATGTCCATCACATATGATAGTACATCCCCGGTGTCTGGTTATATTTCCAACATTTGGCGGACATACCTTTAAACATCTTTGCTAATCTTGCCGGTGGTAGATACCACCTATAAACCATTTTATATAAGCCATAAACTTCTACATTTGTCTGCCATAGTTACTTTTGAGCTCAAATCAGAGAAAGGACATGTTCGTCCACCCCGTCTTTTCTGCCCATCCATACCACATCTTTATCTGCATTGTAATTTTTTTAATCATTAAGAAAGTAGAAGTTTATCAATCCAAGATTATTCATACAGCAGGCAATGAAGGTGTCAGCAGTTTTAATTCTGGAGTGAGCAGTCAGCCCTTGCAACGCTAGTGTAGGTTGTTTAGCACAAACTGTGCTTAAATTTGAGAATGGGATGGGTGGGTTAAGGGCGGGGGCTGAGGTCAGAATGCCTCAAATGCCAGCAGAAATTTTGGTGGTGGGCCATGTTTTTCCCCCACAACAGCCAACCACCACTTAAATATTTGTACTCTACTTTGAACGTTATACATCGTGTATTTTTGCTTCTATTTGTTTCAAGCCATTCCATCTGCTATTTTAATTAGTCTGTTGATTCTTTTCCTAAAAACTGTATTCCAAATGTCTAAATGTTGAATGATCTCTTAACTTGACAGCTCGGTTTAAAGTAAGAGGCTTAAAAACCATGCCATTTGATACCATGTTGACTAATGCCCTGAGCTTGCCTTCTGAAATATTTCTAGAGAAGCAGAGCTCTATTAACAGTTGTTTGTTGTTGATGATTATATAATTATACCTTCTCTTTCCTGACAGCTGCCCAAAAGTGTTAGGACTGCTGGTCCCAAATCCCTTAGCCACATAGCATGGCACAGCATCATGGGCATTGCAGTCCTAAAATCTCTAGTGGGTATGAGGCAAGGGAAAGCTGCTTTACAAGTGGTACCAGAATGGCTCGTCTGGAGGCTAGTCACTTTCTTGCCTGCTTGTGGGCAATATTTTGACACAACATTATTGGAAAAAACAATCCTACAATAGATGGATCTTGGCTCAGCCAATCAATTTTTAGTAAGCTTTCAAAAAAAAATTTGATCCAAAATAAGAGAACTGGAAGGGACCCTGGAGGTCTTCTAGTCCAACCCTCTGCTCAAGCAGGAAACCTCTGATACCATTACTAGGCAAATGGTGATCCAATCTCTTCTTAAAAATTTCCAGTTTTGGAGCATTCACAATTTCTGGAGGGAAGTTGTTCCACTGATTAATTGTTCTAGCTGACAGAAAATATCTCCTTAGTTCTCGGTTGTTTCTCTCCTTGATTCATTTCCATCCACTGCTTCTTGTCCTGCCTTCAGATGCTTTGGAGAATAGCTTGACTCCCTCTTCTTTGTGGCAACCCCTGAGATATCAGAACACCGTCACCCCCTAGTTTTTCTTTTCACTAGATTAGACACACCCAATTTCTGAAACTGTTCTTCGCAGGCTTTGTATATATAAAAAAATCATTTTTAAAAAATTATCAGCAAGAAAACGGTTAAGGGAGATACGGTCAATGACAGGCTTTCTTTCACCTGCTTTTTTTTAACCTTGGACTCTTGCCAGCTTGATATTTATCTTCCTGTGCAGAGTACCAAAAAGCTCTATGGAATGGATAGCATCTGGACTGTTTCACAAAAACAGCATAAAGGACCGTGGACAAAGGCTTGAGTGCTTTTGCAATACATAACACAGAATTTTGTGAGAGCCTGACTAAGCCTTATGGAAAAGATTGAGCTGATTAAGTAATATTGGAGGCAGGAAATTAGGTGGTTGAACCCTGGAGAGCATATGAGATTAGGTAGACGGATATAAACCAAGCAAAAGCAAACTGTAATAATCCAGGAAGATTTTATTCTTGTGACTAAAGCCAGAAATGTCTCAGTGGGCAGTAATTGTTGGAACCAAATGTACTGGGTCACCTTTTTAATTTTGTTTTAATTCTTCTAGCTTTTATACTATCCAAAGCACTTCTATTACATTATACTGAAAATAGAGATATAATAAATATAAACCAGATTAAAACTGCAGAAGATTAAATACAAACTTAAAAAAAAACACATGGATTTAGAAAGGAGCAGGAATGGTGGGTTCTTTGTCATTGCACCAACCATTGGGGCTCCATGCCAACCTGAGTAGCTGGGTTTAAGGCGCTTCCTGAAGGCCAGAAGGATGAGGGTGGATCTCACCTCCAAGACGTTCAGTGGTGGGATTCAACGTTTTTTACTACCGGTTCTGTGGGCGTGGCTTGGTGGGCGTGGCAGGGGAAGGATACTGTAAAATCTCATTCCCTCCCCACCCCACTAACCTGCTTTCCAGTTCCGTTCTCCTGTGCAGGGCAACAAAAGAAGACCTAGCCAATCATCTGGGACTCAGGAGGCAGAGAATAGATGGAGGTGGGGCCAGTCAGAGGTGGTATTTGCCATTTCTGCAAACTACTCAAAATTTCCGCTTCTCCAGAACTGGTCAGAACCTGCTGAAGACCACCTCTGAAGTCATTCCAAAGGAGGGGGGGGGACTCAGTAAAAAAGATTCCTTTGCTCCCCACCAGCCAAAATTCCTTAGCTGATGTGGTCTGCAAGTCGGCCCCTTCTACCAGAACAAGTGGGATGAGCCAGTCCCATTGGGATAAAATAGTTCCTCTGATATCCTGAGCATGGAAGTAAGAGTTCTAACCCAGTGGTGGGATTCAATTTTTTTTTTACTACCGGTTCTGTGGGCGTGGCTTGGTGGGCCCGGCAGGGGAAGGATACTATAAAATCTCCAGTCAGAGGTGGGATTTGCCAGTTCTCTGAACTACTCAAAATTTCCGCTGCCAGTTCTCCAGAACTGGTCAGAACCTGCTGAATACCACCTCTGTTCTAACCTGTCATGCCTTCCAACATCTAGAAGCAATGACATGTTTCTTAGGCACATGGTTGTAAGGCCACCTTATTTTCTCTTATGATTCTCTGCTTATACACCGTCATGATTTTTGCCATCCAATGCAAACTTTTAATTTTCTAATAAAGGAGAACATTTGTGTAGTATTGTAATTGCAGGAGTGTTCTTATCTTGGATGGCAAACCTCAGATTAAGAATGTTTACAAGCAAACACAACTCAGGCAAACAAAGTCACTAATCTAAAGGAGGATTAGAGAGAGGAAGTAAACATGTGTTAGACTTTAACTAGAAATAATTAATTGTGTTAATTACGATACTAAACAGTAACGAAAGTTAAGCAGAAACCAAAGTTAACCAATGTTGGAGGATTACTACAAATGTGTATAAATGCAAGACGAGACTCCAATAAAGTTCATCATGATTCGTTCAGTTGATCTCGACTGCCTCGTCATTACAACATATTTGTAATTCAGAGTTGAAATGAGGCGTCCTTGATGCTCTCTGAGCTTGCTTGTTTTCTTGCAGATGTTTCATTACTTTAACTAGGGAACATCATCAGTGCTGAAAACAAGTGAAAACAAGCAAACTCAGAGAGCACCAAAGGCCCCTCATTTTAATTTTCTCACAGACAGAGCATCTACTGCACGCATTTCCGTCAAACAAAATTCATTTGTATTTAATAAGATGCACGGCTCCCCAGATAAGTTCCTTCAAACATACAGGCTGCAATAGCAGCTAAATTCAGAACAAGGCTGCACAAGAAAACGTTGGGTTTTCTTCTTGCTTTCTGGGTGGGGAGTTGAAGCTTGACTTTTGAGACAACCAGAGTTCCCCACCATTGTCATTATGGGCTTTGGTCCAAGTAGGCCTCCTTTCTCCTACAGCCTGCTAAAATTTTAAGCACCTGGGAAAGGTAGCTTGGTTTAAAATATAGAGGTACCAAGGAGAATGGGAGACGGGCCAAGTTCACATGTGGTGTGCTGAAGGGGCAGAACAAATCTCCCACAATCTGAGCTCTGCAAAGAAGGAATCTAATAACAGAACATAAATATGGTGCAGCATTCATAAGCAATTCGCAGGAAACTCCCCTACTGATAACTCTTGGGCACTGCTTATCTCCAAAGGGATGAGATTCAGAAGGAAAGATATTACAACTGACTGACTGTTCTGGGTCCCAGGAAAGGGACCTAAACAGCAGGAAATAATGTCGAGTTTTTCCTCCTTCCTGTGAAGAAAACAAAAATCACGAGGAAGGTAGGATTCAAGGATTACAAAAACAGGCGTGTTTTATTTAACCAGGTGGCAGGCCAGTTAAGGAGAAAGCTTTGGATAAAACTGGCAGCAGGGAGAACAATATAGCTTTCCAAGCAACCCTGCTGACTTTATTCAGAAGTGGATTGTTGCCTAGAATTTTGTTTTGCTGATGTTTCTTTGATAAGACTTATAAATGTCATTTTGGTTACAATTACATTGGCTATTGGATGGAAGAGAGAGTGGAAACCTGCTAATGGAGTGGCAGTCTCCCTGTAAATATTAGACTTATAGGAAGTTATTATTCCAAATACAGATGCATGTAGCATGAAGTATTACTATTAACCTTCTCATCTTTTCTACTACCATACTTTCCACTAATGGTATCTTATGATTATATTACTTTGCTGTTTGTATGTACACTGAGAACTTATAAACCAGAAACCAATTCCGTGTGTGTCAGTAAAACTTGGCCAGTAAAGTATTTTTTTCTATTCTAAATAAATGTCTGAGTACTCACTGTATACTCATGAGAGATGAGGGCAGGGGTTATACTGAGCCACAATGGTGCAGTGGTTGGGGTGCAGTACTACAGGCTACTTCTGCTGACTGCAATTTGGCAGTTTGAATCTCACCAGGCTCAAGGTTGACTCAGCCTTCCAAGATGGGTAAAAGGAGGACCCACATTGTTAAGAGCAATAGGCTGACTCTATAAACCATTTAGAAAGGGCTGTAAAGCACTGTGAAGCAGTATATAAGCCTAAATGCTATTGCTATTCTCTTTCTTTCTTTTTTTCGCTCAGTCAGATAACAGATAATCAGAGTTGGAAGGAACCTTATAGGTCATCTAGTCCAGCCCCCTGCCCAAGCAGGAGACCCTACAGCATTTCGGACAAATGGCAGTCCCATCTCTTCTTGAACGTCTCAAGTGATGGCGCTCCCACAACTTCCGAGGGCAACTTCTGTTCCATCGGTTGATTGTTCTCAAGGAATTACCAACTCAGTAAACCACAGCCTAATTAAGGAACACAAAAAACATTCCCACCAACACATGACAGGGCAAGCCACTTGTATATAAACACAGAGCAAACCTCCTTTCTAGCACTGATGATATTACCTATTTCAGTAATGAAAGGTCTATAAAAAAAAAAACCAACCCGGTTCAGAGAGCGGTCCCCGGTGCTTTTCTTCTTTGAAATATTTAGCTTTATGCATATTTGCAGAGGAGAGTTTTGAAAGAAAAGGTTGCTTTTCCTGAGATAGTTCCTGCCATCTGCCATTTTATAATTGCCTTTACTAATGTTACTAGGACTATACAGGCTGTACTGTTGTAGCTCATCAATTTTCAAAAAAAATGTTTAGGAAGCATCTGTCTTATACCAAATCGGATTAATTATCTATCCAACCAACCAATCCAGTCCTAATTCTTTTGACTGGCATTGGTTTTGCACAGTGGTGAGTACGGGAAAGAAAACATTTTCCTGCCATGCATTTCCTCATTTTCTTTTCTTTAATTTAACTTTTAAAAATTAAAAAGGAACATTAAAAGGAACATCTAAATTAAAATACAGTAAAAAGAAAGAGAAAGCTGAATGTCCAAGAAAGGGGAAAGAAGTAAAATAAACATAGAAAATAAAGGGTGAAAAAGAAGTAAAGAAATAGCTTCTTTTCTGCAGATGTAGGTACAATTATAAATTCACCTCTTACACTGTGCTTTCAGCATAATTCTCTTCTTTCTATAATCTACCTGTTTCCTCATTTTCTTAGTTATAGACATCAAGGACTCTTATAGATGTGGGACTATTTGCATACATGGCAGGTGCTCTGTTGCTGCGTTAATTATCTTTCCTTTTGGCCTTTTCTGCCTTGCACATAATCCAGTTGACTGTAATATACACAGAATAGTGAACGAAACTTTTTTTTTACAGGACAGGACGTGCAGAACTTGAATCTGAAGTAATTCTTAAACAGAGACTATTTTTAACTGGTGTGTAGTCTGCCTACTGTGCCTTTCACATTTTGGGATAAAGGCAAGTTCTCCCACACTGTAAACCTGAACGTAAAAACAGTATACAACCCAGCCAAGCCCAAGGACAACTGGCTATGTGTTTACCAGTTGGGTCCTTCCTGCTCTGTCTGGCCCAGGCTCCTTATTTATCTCAGGCTGGAGAATTGGAGGCCCTCCAGAACTACCCTTTAGGAATCTATGGTGCAGCAAAAAATCAACAAGTCAGTTACAGCAAGGAGATATTCTTGCTCAGCTCTGTCTCTCCCCCTCACACACACACAACCTGGCACATTCTGTTCTCAGGCATGGCCCACACAGAGCACATCCACCAATCTTAAGGCTTGCAGTTGGGTCGGATCTTTAATCTTCCCCCAATTCTATTTTCTGCCTGTATCCCAGGTTTTCTGCAAAATTCTTTCCTTATTATGAAGATCCCCCCCCCCCCAACATGGTGATATTACAAGACCGTAACGTGAAATGTAAGAGCTGAAAATGGTAAAGAATAAATGCATTTTATTTATTAGATAAACTAGTTCATGAATGAATGAATGCTATGTGAACCCACCAGAAGGGATGGATGTGATAACTCTAAATGAAGGTAGTCTGATTTGTTGAAATAGGTTGATGACATACAGAGAAGTTAAGCTCTTGATTTAATTTTGAATACAGAATAGAGAATAGTAGAGTTGGAAGGGATAGTAGAGTTGGAAGGTCATCTAATCCAATACCATGCTCAAGCATAAACCATTTCAGACAAATGGCTATCCAGTGTCTTCTTAAAAGCCTCTAGTGTTGCAGCACCCCTGAAGGGAAGCTGCTCCACTGTTAATCATTCTCATTATTGGGAAGTATCTTCTTTCGTCTAGACCAGGGGTCTCCAACCTTGGCTCCTGGAAGCCTGGCGGACTTCAACTCCCAGAGTTCCACAGCCAGCAAAGCTGGCTGTGGAATTCTGGGAGTTGAAGTCCGCCAGGCTTCCAGGGGCCAAGGTTGGAGACCCCTGGTCTAGACTAACCATACCCAATTCTTGCAACTATTTTTCATATGTTTTAGTCTCCAGACCCTTAATCATTTTAGTTACTCTTCTCTGTGCTCTTTCCAAAGTCTCAACATGTTCTTTATAATGAGGTGACCAAAACTGGATGCAGTATTCTGGATGTGGTCTGGATAAACAGATGCATATCAAATGGGTATGTGGATGATGCACACGAAAGTAGGAATCAGAGGGTTAATAATAGTTTGCTAGTATCCATGAACTGTAATAGTAGAAGAGCCCGAGATGAATTTTAGGAAAAATTATGCAAGATTGTGAATGAATGCGATCCAGGAGAAATATTCATTCAGTTGGAGCTGGACAAATTCCATTCCTATCAACAGCCAAATTTTGAATGTAGTGTGCTAGATTTTATCCATGGCAACAATTGTGCCAGGAGAACATTACTTTAAAGCTGGAACAGTTAAAGACTGCATTAAGCTGCCTCAGCTGCAAATGTGATGAAAGTAACATCATTATGATACAGTCCCAAAGGTGTTTTTTCAAGAGGCAACTGGACTTTCTGGTTTTTTTCTTTGAAGACCTTTTAGTTCTCATCCATAAAGCTTCTTCAGCTGAAACATCTTCAAAGGAAAAACCAGAAAGTCCAGTTGCCTCTTGAAAAAGCACGTTTGGGACAACCATGATTGGATAGGCATTAGGACGTAGTACTCAATAGCAATTACTAGCCATGTTCAATTCATGAGATAATAGAATGAATGAGAACTGAATTGCAAAACAAATATATGAAGAATGCATTGAATGAAAGGGAAATATCAAAGAAAGTTGGATTTGAATGGACAAGGTTTTCAAAAAGAAATTAAGCAGATGTTTTTTTTTTAAAAAAAGGCAGCTTGCGAAATGGTGTGTGGACATGGTGGAAATAAAGATTATTTGCAATGGATGAAGTGAATTGTTGAATTAAACCATCCAGAATCACTTGTCAGTGAGATCAGCATATAAATGAAATAAGCAAATCAACATATCTCTGCCCCAAGTTGTATTTCCTTTCCTTTCTTTTCTCTTGTGCATTTATTCTCCTTTTCTGTATTTTGCAGAATAGAAGGGAATAGAAAAAAATATTAACAGGAATAAGAATAAGAATATTCTTTATGGGCCAAGTGTGATTGGACACCCAAGGAATTTGACTCCGGGGCATAAGCTCTCAGTGTGCATACAAAAACAAAGTGATAAATCATAAATCATACGATACAATCAAAAATCACAAGATACAATCAACAAAGTGATCAATCATGAGATACCATGAAATGATGCCTTCCCTGAAAAGGAATAGCATAAAGAACATATATTGTGAATTATGATGGCTGGAAGGTACATCCTAGGGCCATGATGGCGAACCTATGGCACGCATGCCGGAAGTGGCACGCAGAGCCATATCTGCTGGCACGTGAGGCGTCGCTCGGAACAGACCCACTGTGCATGTGCCCGCACCTCTTGCCAGACATCTGACTGTCAGATATCTGCTGTGCATACGTGGGGGGTGGGATGCATGAGGGAAAGGTGCATGCATGCACAGGGTCGCATGCAGGGGTGGGATTCAATTTTTTAAACAACAGATTCTGTGGGTGTGGCTTAGTTGGGTGTGGCTTGGTGGGCGTGGCCAATTCAACATCACTCACATTGAGGCACGCATCTTCTCGCCTGGCCTCTCATGACTGTGGGGATGCTGCAACAGTCATAAGTGTGAAAAATGGTCATAAGTCACTTCTTTCAGTGCCATTGTAACTTTGAATGGTCACTCCACACAAGCAAAGTACCAGCAAAGGAGGAGAAAAAAACTCCAGAGATGTTCCTGAGACAGGAAGTCTAGTCCTACCAAGAATGTAATAAGGGTTAACGGAGAGGCAGTTTCTGTAAGCAACACCAGAATGTTTCCTTCCTGCCTTCCTTACAGGATTAGGCCAGTAATTTCTTCTAACAACCGGTTCTCCGAACTGCTTAGAATGTTAACAACCGGTTCTAGAGAATAGGTGCGAACTGGTAGAATCCCACCCCTGGTCACATGGTGCATGGGGAGTCACACGTGCGTGTGCAAAGATATGCAGTGGTGCAGGGGGTGCTTGGGGGTGTCGCACACGCATTGCAGTATAAGTGCAGGTCCGTGCGTGCACACACACTTTTGGCACTCGATGACAAAAAGGTTAGCCATCTCTGTCCTAGGGCTACGGGACTCTGTCCTGAAAATTTTCCAGGCAATCTCCAGATATCAGCAATGAGGTATGGAAAACTTTGTGAATACAGGCCCAGCTCTGGCACTTCCATATTATCCATTTGAAAATCCTGCTAAATGGAGGAGCTTTCTCCACTTTTTCACTGCAAGCCACTTAGGGTAGAGGTAAGACCCTCAGAGCAATGGACTGAATTTCTGTGCTGCTGTAGTAATCCTTGACTTTAAGTACCACGATTTTGACCGATATTTCTGTTGCTAAGCGAAATATTTGTTGAGTGAAGTTTGCCCCACTTTGCAACCTATCTTGCCACCATGGTTAAGTGGGTCACTGCAGCTGTTAAGTTAGTAACACAGTTATTCAGTGAATTGGGCTTCCCTATTGACTTCGCTTGTCAGAAGGTCACCGGGCTGCAACTGTCATAAATATGCATCAGTGTCTGAATTTGGATTGTGTGACCATGGGGGATGCTGCAACAGTCGTAAGTGTGAAAACTGTCATAAGTCACTTTGTTGAGTGCCGTTGTGACTTCCAAACTGTCACTAAAGGCATGTGTTGTAAGTCAAGGACTGGCTGCATTCCTCCTGCTCCTCCTATGCAGCAAAGTCAGCAGTTTTGCAAAGGAAGCTTTTATTTATTTATTTAGTGTGTGGCAAATACATGGACTGAGAGTGGCTCAGATGTTAACATCCAGGGTGGGTGAATTCAGAGTGTGATGGAGCCGACAGTCAAAAGGCGTAGAGCACTTTCCTGATGGTCGTTGAGTGCTCTTTCACCCTTGGCAAGGGTGGGCTGCTGGGGGGTTCACTGGGATTCGGGAGAGCCCCCTACCTAAGATTCTGTGCAGTTCAGAGAATCCTCAAATCCCACCCCTGGCTGGCCCTGCCCACACTCACCCCTCCACTCCCAGGAGTCCCCATGTGGCCCATTTTGGATAGAGGGCATGCACAGAGACTCAGGGAGGGCAAAAAACGGCCTCCTGGAAGTTCAAGAAGGCTGGAAATGGCCTGTTTCTGGCTTCCCGAGAGCTTCCAGAGTCCAGGGAGGTTGCTTTCGCCCTCTCAGAGGCTCGCGGACAGCCTCCGGAGCCCGGGGAGGGCAAAAAGCCTCCCTCCCGTGCCGTGGTGCAGGAGGCTGATGAGGCCATGCCCACCATGGCCACTCCCACAGAGCAACCAGGCAGAGAACCCTTTGCTAAAATTTTTGAAGCTCACCCCTGACTCTTGGGGCTTTAGAAGGCCCTATTCCTTGCCATGTATTTAGAGATCCAGGAGTTCTACAAGATGCCTGACCGCCAACTGTCATCCACTGCCAATTCTTCAATGTAGTCTGGCTGCCAATGGTTGCTAGTCGTTTGGTTCACACTGCCGTGCTATCCAGGGTGCACCACAAGGAGGCGAACTAGCATCACCCCCTGCAAAGGGAGCTGTTATCAACATGCAACCATGAGGCCTTGTGTGCTCTGTCCTTAAAAAATAAAATCAATTTTCCAAAGGTCACCAAAACTTTTCCCAGTACTCTGGCACAGCGGAAGAGAAATTACAGAATGAACAACAACAACCTAAAAAGAAGGAACAGAATCAGGGAGTGGTGTTTTCAGTTTATTTTTAAACAGGTGGATTCAAAAGTATTCTCTTGTCAAGGCCCAAGAACTATAAATACGTATGTTTAATGGGGGCTGGTGGTTGATGTAATCCAATCCATGCATGTTTCTGCCACAACCCAGTTCATTTGGGCTGTGATACTGAGTAAGCACAGACTGAGCTACTGTTACTTTGGCTCAGATTGAAATTGACAGCACTGTTGAATGGGGATTGAAGGTGATGACATGATGCTGTCTAGCCACACGATTGCCTTGTGCCCGGCAGTTGGGAGCTGTCCTCTTTTTTTGTGGTTGAATTTCGTAGTGCTCATAAGATATTGGTTTTTGAAAAGACAGCTTGAACATTGGATGAATGCAGCCTACTAAAGGTCTTCGTAGAGAATTCAGTTGGACCTTCTTCTTCTTTTTTAGGAAGAATAGACCCAAGAAGGATCTTGACAACTTGAGCATTGGACTCTAGCCAACACAATGTCTTTCAGTAGTGAGAAAAGTAAGATCCTGCACTTACTTTTCCTTCCTTTTGCAGAAAAAATGGAAAAGGCAGCACCTGACTCAATAATACTAACAGTAAGTGGGATTCAAGTTTCCTGATGAATCACCACTGACATATAGCAATAGCACTTAGACTTACACACTGCTTCACAGTACTTTACAGCTCTCTCTAAGTGGTTTTACAGAGTCAGCATCAGAGGTGGTATTCAGCAGGTTCTGACCAGTTCTGGAGAACCGGTAGCGGAAATTTTGAGTAGTTTGGAGAACCAGACAAATATCACCTCTGACTGGAGATTTTACAGTATCCTTCCCCTAACATGCCCACCAAGCCATGTCCACAGAACTGGTAGTAAAAAAAAATTGAATCCCACCACTGGTCAGCAACTTGCCCCCAACAATCTGGGTCCTCATTTTACCCATTTCAGAAGGATGGAAGGCTGAGTCAACCTTAAGCCTGGTGAGATTCGAACTGCCCAATTGCAGTCAGCCGGCAGTCAGCAGAAGTAGCCTGCAGTACTGCACTCTAACCACTGCCACCATGTATGAGTCAGCAATGTGTAGTAGCTGCCAAAAAAAGTCAACACAATCCTAGACTGCATCAACAAAAGGGTAGCATGATCAAGACCACAAAAAATGAGAGTAGCCACTCTATATTGACCCCATTTTGGAATACTGCCTCCAGTTCTGGTCACCATGATACAAAAGCGATGCTCAAGTCCTAGAAAGTGTGCAGAAAAAAGCAACAAAAGTTGATAAAGCGTCTGTAGGTTAAACTGTAGGATGAACATCCCAAAGGAGCTGTTATAAAAGGCAGCTGGGCTTTGCTTTTATTTTATTTTATTTATTTATTTATTTGATTTGTCAATTGCTTACAAATAATAGGTATAAGTATAAATATGAATAAGAATACAGAAAATAGATACAAATAAATGGGGACAATGGGACAAGGATGGGAGGCATGATGGTGCACTTATGCACGCTTGAAGACATTTTTTGCTTGAAGACATTTCGCTTCTCATCCAAAAAACTCTTCAGTTCAGAACTGGAGAAGCTTCTTGGATGAAAAGCAAAATGTCTTCAAGGAAAACCAGAAAGTCCAGTAAAAGCACCTTTGAGACATCCATGACCTGGATGACTGAGAATTTCCATAGACACTTACAATAAATGGTTAAAAGCAACAGTCACCAGCCAGTGAGCCACGGCCCACTGGTGGGCTGCGAGAAAATTTTGGTGGGCCGCAGAGAAATCTCACCCCCAGAGCACCCCCCAAAACAATTAATCCAGACTGCGCCCCCCCACATGTCCTATGGGAACCCTCCCCGCACACTCATTCCTTATCCGGAAAACTTGCCTGCTAAATTGCTATTTTTCCTTTTTCCGACCATGAGCTGTTCTGCTGTGCAGGGAGATTTAGATTAGCTAGAAAACAGGGAATCCTTGGATTTCTTGCTTTCTAGCTAATCTTTAGATCTTTGGCTCTGCTTTTAAGCACAGCTGAACCTCCTTAGGACTGAAGGTTCTGTTATTCAGTTCAGACTCACGGCAAGCAAATTTTATGTGACAGACTGAGTTAGCCGATGGAAGATAGATAGATCACTGAATGATTCTGTGAGCAACTCAATTTGCCTGCCTGCTTTGCCTGATTTTGGGTAAAAGTTGCTCTTTTTTATAAAAAATTCAATATTCATATAAATATTTATAATATTTACATACAAGCAATCATTCCCAGCCAGTCACATGACCACCAAGCCACATCCACAAATTAGGCCATGCCCACAGAACCAGTTAGCGGTCCTTGGGATTTAAAATTATCAGTTTGGTGGTCTCTGAGGTCCAAACGGTTGGTGACCCCTGGTTAAGAGAACTAGGTATGTTTAGTCTGAGAAAGAGAAGGCTTAGAGGGTGACATGATAACCATCTTCTAATACAGTACTTGAAGAGCTGTCACAGGGAAGATGGGGTCGATTTATTCTCCAAACCACCTGTGGGTAGGACAAGAAGCAATGGGTGGAAGCTCCTTAGAGGGAGATCCAATCAGGAACAAAGATGATATTTCCTGATAGTGAGAACAATTATTTGGTAGTGAGAACAACAAAACTGCTTTTCTTCCAGAGTTGTGGCTGCTCTCTTGCTAGAGGTTTTCAAGAAAAGATTGGACAACGATTTGTCCAGGATGGAATAAGATATCTTGCCTTTAGCAGGGGGTTGGACTAGAAGACGTCCAAGTCCCTTCTTTCCAGCCCTATGATTCTATGATATAACTCACAAAGTATGGTATATTTCCCCACCTCCCAATCCTTACGCTTCATAGCTGCACACCGTCTCTCGTGTGGCACACATTATTTCCATTTCTAAATGGCTTATAAGGATTTTATTAATGCACATTCTTTGAATTGTCATGCAGTACTTTTGGGATCTCCTCCAACTTCCCAGAAAACAGATCTTCTTGTTTGGAGAATGGCTCCTTCTTATTCTGGGATGTGCACTGTGCAGTGAATTGTCTTGTTGAGTCAGGTTATTTCTCCTAGCCCACAATTCTGCTTCCAGCAATGATTAACTTGGCAGAGTTCACAGGCATGTTTTAAAAGTGAGTGTCATGGCCATCCGTTTGTCTCTAAATATTAGAGATAAATAGTGCCACTGTCTATGTAGACCCCATTTAGCGATGATGGTTAAATACCCATCCACGTCTCCTTTCTCGCAGATGGTAGTGGCTGTATTTATGACTAATTACTCAAAAGATTGAACGGCACTTAGAGTTTTAGGCCCAGAGGAGATACTAATAGAGAAAATCCTTATTATTGTATAACCCAGAAGGGAGTTATCTACTTTGACTGCTGAATTATCAGGTTAAAAACCCCCTATGTCTTCCTTCCTGTTCTGCTCTTACATGCAATTGAGGGAGATGATTGCAGTGTGAAATTCTCATCTTCCTTCTGTTGCATCTGTGTGTAGCCTTATAAATCCTTTGGGGAACAGCTGGACTGCTGGTACAGTGCTCTGTAAAGAACTGTGTATGTTGGTTATGCTATATAGGTAGTCCTCGCCTTACGACCACAATTGAGTCCAAAATTTCTGTTTCTAAGTGAGACATTGTTAAGTGAATTTTTGCTCCATTTTACGACCTTTCTTGCCACATTTGCTAAGGGAATCAGTGCAGTTATTAAGTTAGTCACATGGTTGCTAAACAAATCTTCTGACAAGCTTGACTTTGCTAGTCACAAGGTCTCACAAAACGTGATCACATGACCCCTGGATACTGCAACCATCATAAAGAGGAGTCAGTTTCCAAGCATCTGAAGTTTGAGTATGTGAACATGGGGGTGCCACAATGTTCATACTAAGTGTGGGAAAAAAACCACTCCTAAGTGACTTTTTTCAGTGCCGTTGTAGCGCTGGTCGCTAAACGAACTGTTGTAAGTCGAGGACTACCTGTAGGATAATACAAAGTGAAGACTGCGAAAACTTCTCTGTTGTGTTACAGGGGTTAGTAGCTTGACCTGCTGTAAAGGCACCTTCATACACTGAAAACCATTTTGCGAGCGTGACATGTTTTCCCTATAAACAGACTTTTCAAAGAAAACAGTTGAAAAACAACGGGAAACACGCCCAGACTAAGTGACGCTGATTATTATGGTCCAGCAGCGTTGCTGTCCACATCCACTCAGTAAACAACTATCTTTTTCCGCTGTAGCTGTCATTTCTCCTAAGGAGAGACGACCTCTTTTGGAAGCACCGGTTGTTTGTTACTATTTTCGTCTTTCCCTGGAGAATTGGCACTGCAAGCAATGACTTCCAACTGTGGATGAACCTGGATCCTTTCATTTCAAAAGCTGTGGGAAAACTCATGGGCAGGGAAAAGGGAAGAATTCCCTTCCTTCAGGCCCTTCCAGCAGCACTTTAGATCAACAATTGGCGAGACAGCAGATGTTTGTAATTCTCTTTTTTTTCCCTCCCCCAAGCCAAGGGGGAGTATTTACAGTATTTTTGCTTTTGCTACTCAGGGCAATGGTCCAAGGGGCAGATGGAATTGGAGAAAACAATTCATTTCTTTTGGATTTCAGTTTGATGGATTAAATCAGTGCAAGGTGATTTACTTGCCATAAAATGATCTTGTTATGTTTACATAGATATCACTGTCTGCCCGCTTGCCTTTTATTCATTCTGCCCCTGCAGACGCAGATATTGGTGGCATCGCTACAACAGAAGATGTTGAAGTTCTGGGCCAGGGGCTTTAGAAAACCATATAAGGCGGGGGTCTCCAACCCCCCTCCCTGTGGCCATGGACCAGCACCAGGCCGCGATCCACCAGAAACCAGGCTGCACAAGCGAGCAAAGACCATATCCATGCATGTGTGGGATCCAGGCAATCCGCAAAACCACACTTCCCCAGTCCACTGAAAAAACACACTAGAGGCAGTGGTTGCCAACCAGTGGGCTGGGGACCACTAGGTGATCTGTGAGAAAATTTTGGTGGTCCTCAGAGAAATGTCATCCCCAAAGCAATTAATCCAGGCTGCGCGGGGACACAAGGCTGTGCCGCCCACATGGCCTGTGAGAACACAAGGCTTGCGTCACTTGCATTGTGAACAACATAAGGTAGTGAGGGGAGGGGGGAAAGGGCACTCACTCGCCCCATGTGCCTGGCCTGGCCACCAGGCTGCTTCTTTCCGCTTCTTTCTTCTTCTGCTTTTGGGTGCATGCAAGAAAGGCAGCAAAAGTCTTTCTTTCTCTCCCCCAAACTGCCAGAAATGAGTCTTTGGGACTCTGCAAGGCATCCTGCTCCAAGAGGCTGTGCCGGCAAAGACTCATTTCTGGCAGAGTTCCGTCTTAGCCCAGTACTCTTCAATATCTTCATTAATGACTTAAATGAGGGAATAGAAGGGGAACGTACCAAATTTGCAGATGATACTAAGCTGGCAGGAATAGCTAACACCCAAGAAGATAGGCTCAAGATCCACATGGATCTTGACAGACTAGAACACTGGGCCGTATCTAACAAAATGAAATTAAGTGTATAGAAAAGTAAAGTCCTACACTTAGGCAAGAAAAACCAAAAGTACACATTTAGACTGGGTGAAACCAGGCTCAATAGCAGTAACCGTGAGAGGGATCTTGGAGTCTTAGTGGACAACCAGCTAAATATGAGCCAGCAGTGTGCAGCAGCAGACAAAAAATTAATGCAATCCTAAATTGTATTAACAGAGGGATACAATCAAGATCAAGGCAAGTACTAATACCACTCCATAAAGCCTTAGTAAGACCACACCTAGAGTACTGCATCCAGTTTTGTTCACCACATTATAAAAAAGATGTTGAGACTCTAGAAAAAGTACAGAGAAGAGCAATCAGAATGATTAGGGGACTGGAGGCTAAAATATACAATGAACAGTTGCAGGAACTGGGCTTGGCTAGTCTAGTGAAGAAAAGGACCAGGGGAGACATGATAGCAGTCTTCCAATATTTGAGGGGCTGCCACAGAGAGGAAGGGGTCAACCTATTTTCTAAAGTGCCTGAAGGCCAAGACAAGGAATAATGAATGAAAACTGAACAAGGAGAAATTTACGCTGGAAATAAGGAGAAACTTTCTGACAGAACAATCAATGAATGGAAGCTTGCCCTCGGAAGTTGTGGGAGTGCCATCACTTGAGACTTTCAAGAATAAATTGGACTGCCATTTGTCAGAAATGGTGTAGGGTCTCCTGCTTGGGCGGGGGGTTGGACGAGATGACCTACAAGCTCCCTTCCAACTCTGATTATCTGTTATATGAGTTTGGGGGAGAGAAAGAAAGTCTTCTGCTACTTCTGCTGCTTTCCTTGCATGAAGCCAAAAGTCTCTCTCTCTTTTTCTCCCCCTGAGAATGGAGCTGGAGACGGTATCCTGCAATCTCAAATAAAGAATGATTGATCGGTAGGAAAATTGGCTGGGGAATTTTCCTGCAGACTTTTGGGGGGATTTTCCCAGGGTCTCTGGTCCGCGGGATTTAAAATTATGAGTTTGGTGGTCCCTGAGGTCCAAAAGGTTGGCGACCCCTGATATAAGGAATCAGTCCCTGGTACCCAAGAGGTTGGGGGCTGCTGATATAAGGTTAATATAATTCAGCACCTCAGGCTTAAAGTCAAGGAAAGTATTTCAACCGGAGATGCTGAAAGAATCTGAAATTGTGGTGGGTGGAATGAGAATGGAAAAGTCAGAGGATCCTAAGATGCACAGGTAGTCCTTGGCTTATGATGCTCTGTTTAGTGACCGTTCAAAATGACAACAGTGCTGAAAAAAAGTGACTTATGACCATCTTTCCCACTTATAACCATTGCAGCATCCAAAGGGTCACCTTATCAAAATTCTGACACTTGGCAACTCGGGGCCATCGGATCCCCTTTTGTGACCTTCTGACACGCAAAGTCAGTCCATGCAACTAACTTAACAACCGTGGCAAGAAATGTCACAAAATGGGGCAAAAGTCACTTAGCAACTATTTCACTTGGCAACAGAAATGCTGGGCTCAAGGATGGTCGTAAGTTGACCACCACTTCCACCTGAATTCTTCACCTTTACTCCCAGGTTGAGTAAGTTTTGCTTATATCTCTTACACATATTCAGAGGCACTATTTTTTGACTGCATCCCAGGCTCCTGCATCAATGAACCTTGTCCCAAATTTAGTTAGCTCTCTATCCAGGCCAAAGGCTGTGAATGTGTCCTAAAGCACAAAAGTTCTCAAGCACGATTCCCATTTGGCTGTAGCCTTATCAGATGCATCTGGAGGCCTCTTACAAAATGACAGCACCTCCCTTTTCCTAGAGTTGCCAAAGTTGACTTAGAGGTAGATGACCACAAATACTACCCTTTAGCCAAAAAGCCGCAAGTCACTCAAGTAAGCTGAGTTGGAGCTGGACAATAACAGCTTCTACTGGGAATTCTGTTTTATACCGTATTTTCAATTGCAGCCTAGCTGAGATGCTGAGAGCTTTTCTGCAACATCCCTCCAAAGCCAAAGGGAATGACTTCCCAGCAGCTTTGTATCTTAAACTGAGATCTGACATATAGATTAGAATAGAATAGTTGGAAGGGACCTTGGAGGTCTTCTAGTCCAACCCCCTGCTTAGGCAGGAAACCCTACACCGCTTCAGACAAAATATCTACGTTTGGACTTTGAGCAGTAGGTTCTCCAAGGGAACGTGTATTAATGAGAATGTTTACTTTTAAAGCAACCAGTCCAGTAACACACATCCTTTAGCTGGCAATATCTCCCTCCAGGCTCTATGCAAAGGCCTTCTCCGAGCCAACTTCATTCATATGAAAATGCTAGGTATTGAACTCAGGACATCTGCATTCACAAAGTCTACAGCCATATTAACAGCTGCTCTTCAAATTTTCCTAAATGGAGTGCTGGCTTTCCTTTCTCAAGCGTTCTATTTATTTGCCAAAATATACGCTCGCCCTGCTTTTCCGATTCCAGAAGGTTTACAACACGTGCAATTAATAAACTCATAAGATACATTTGTAAAACCAATAATTAATCAGAACTGCTACAACCATAAGAAAAGCTACAGCAAATATAAAATGAAACAAAATGCTCCCTTAAAGGAAGGACTGTTTTTGCTATCTTCTGAAACAGGCGAGGAAACGCTTTTCCAGAGACGATTTTAAAAGTCTCTGGATTCCAGCCGCCTCAACAGATAGGGAGATCTGGTATCTACAATTACATGGAAATAAAAGATAGTAAGCAAATTAGGCTTAAGGTTACAAGCTACGGAGACTTTGGGAAACTGCAGTAAACCTCAAAACCTAAATTATATCTGCCCAGCCAGGAGCAACTGAAAGAGTTGTGATATTGTGGCGGGTGCTCCATCCTTCAACAACGACCTGTCTGAAATAGTATGGGGCAGGGCTGTCAAACTCCCGGCCCACGGACCAGATGCGTCATGTGCTGACCACACCCCTGCCCAGTTTAGCGAAGAGGGGGAAAGTCCCGATACGTCAAGTGGCACCACCTTGACAACATGAGTTTGGGACTCCTGGTATAGGATCTCCTGCTTGAGCAGGGGTTGGACTAAAAGGCCTCCAAGGCAGAGGTGGTATTCAGCAGGTTCTAACCAGTTCTGGAGAACCGCTAGTGGGAAATTTTAAGCAGTTCGGAGAACCGGCAAATACCACCTCTGACTGGCCCTGACCCCATCTATTCTCTGCCTCCCAAGTCCCAGCTGGGTCTTCTTTGGTTGCCCTGCACAGGAGAACGGAGCTGGAAAGCAGGTTAGTGGGGTGGGGAGGGAATGGGGATGTTACAGTATCCTTCCCCCTGCCACACCCACCAAGCCACGCCCACAGAACCGGCAGTATAAAAAATTGAATCCCACCACTGGTGTAAGAAATCGGCGAAACTTACTCAACCTGGGAGTAAAGGTGAAGAACTCAGATGGATATGAAACCCAATCCAAGTGGCTCTCGACTTATGACCACCCTTGACCCCAGCATTTCTGTTGCCAAGTGAAACAGTTGCTAAGCAACTTTTGCCCCATTTTATGACCTTTCTTGCCATTTGATTCCAATTTGAATCCCACCACTGCTCCAAAGTCCCTTCTAACGCTGATAATTGTATTACAAGCTGAACACATTTAGTAATGAAACACCAGTAAATTTCAGGGGCTCTGTCTAAATCAGATGCAAAAAAACCCAAAAACCTGTGTTGCATAAAGATCACTAACAGGACTGCCCAGGTCCCATTCACATTCAGAGAAGAAAATAAAATACGAACTAATCAAGGATGGGAGGACATCAGACGGATATGATCATCTCTACGTAGCAATGAGTTAACAAAACAAGATTTAGTGTGCTAATAAAAGCCCGAGAGGCAATTGTTTTCCATTTTGGATTGCCTCTAATATTATTACACAGTCATCAAGACTAGTAATTGCTGAATTAATTTTATTTATGAAACTTGCCTGTTGTCTTTCAAAACCATTCAGGTAGATGGTATCAGCAAATTTTAATTGATTTCAAACTGATGCTCCGTGTGGCTTAAATTAAATCCTAACATTGGTTACATATTGTAAGAAGGATTTCTTTCCACCTGCCCCGATTAACTCAAATGTTTGCTTAGTTAAAGGGTTGGGAATATGTTAGGACATGGAATTTTAGACTCTGGCTGGAATTTTGTCTTATCTACATTCCTATCAATAAAGGAAATATTGAGTAAATATTCCCTTTCCTCTCCACCTGTGTTCCTGCCTGGTAATCTATCACTTCTCTGAAATCCCAAATATGTTCCTTGGCTAGGTCCTACCTCGCCTTGTGATCACAAAAATAGCAAACAAAATAGGGAACACAGCCATGGGAGTAATCTGCCTAGTGGGCCAAAGCTGGATTAAGTGGATGTCACATCTCCAAATGGTATCTTTGCTTTCAGACTTGAAGATATAATTTCCCTGGTACTTTTCCACCTATAACTCTGCAAAGCAGGCTACCTTAAGACTTATATTCTGTTTTTCAAGTAGAAACATTCCTTCTAACATTATTAGAACCCATGCTTGCTGTTTTCTAATCCTTGAAGCAGCCATTCAGAAACACACCGAACCGCCATGTTCAACATACTTGAACCATTCCAACTGGCAGCTTGTGAATCTGATGAAGGCGATAAAACAGCTGCTGGCTTTCCAAAGCACCAGAAGGCAAGACAAGAAACAATGGATAGAAACCGATCAAGGAGGGAAGCAAAACCTAAAACGAAGGAGAAATTTCCTGACAGTTTGAACAATTAATCAGTGGAACAACTTTCCTCCAGAAGTTGTGAATGCTCCAACACTGGAAGTTTTAAAAAATATGTCGGATAACCATTTGTCTGAAGTGGTGTAGGGTTTCCTGCCTAGGCAGGGGGTTGGACTAGAAGGCCTCAAAGGTCCCTTCCAACTCAGTTATACTATTCTATTCTGTTCTATTTCTATTCTCTCTCTCTCTCTCTCTCTCTCTCTCTCTCTATCTATCCAATCTCTATCTCGAAAATCTATGATCATCTATCTATATCTCTATCATCTGTTTGTCTGTCTGTCTGTCTGTCTATCTATCTATCTATCTATCTATCTATCTATCTATCTATCTATCTATCTATCTATCTATCCAATCTCTATCTCTATAATCTATTATCATCTATCTATATCTCATCTATCATCTATCTATCTCTTTATCATCTGTCTGTCTATCTATCTATCTATCTATCTATCTATCTATCTATCTATCTATCTATCTATCTATCTATCTCTATAATCTATTATCATCTATCTATATCTCATCTATCATCTATCTATCTCTTTATCATCTATCTATCTATCTATCTATCTATCTATCTATCTCTATAATCTATTATCATCTACCTATATCTCATCTATCATCTATCTATCTCTTTATCATCTGTCTATCTATCTATCTATCTATCTATCTATCTATCTATCTATCTATCTATCTATCTATCTATCTATCTATCTATCTATCTAAAACCTCCAAGGTCCCTTCCAATACTTATTCTGTTAAGAGTCGCCCTAGGCTTTGCACTGCTTAATAAAGAGGAAGGGGAACGATTCATATATTTTTTTTTTGGTGGGGGAGACTTCAAGACTTTCAAAGGCCCTAACTGTAAAGCTTATGGTGAAAGGGGAGAATGCATCTTCTCCAAACTGACACTGTAGTTGGAACCCCGTGAGTTTGGGGGTGGGGGTACCTTGACAACCACGAATGGAGCTGTCTGATGCAAACATGGGAACGTCCCGTCTTCTAAACACACTTTGAGTAACAGCATGCAAAAGGTGAACAAGTACAGCAGGAAATTAAGGTTGCAATCGAGCAGGACAATGGAAGCGATTATGGAGGCGAGACTTCCTGTCTTGAGGGACACTGTTCTTTTTATATATGTTCCCATTTGGAAGCAGGCATGCTACAGATGTTTGGACGTCTGACCAACCTGCTGAAAATAAGATATTCCCAACCTCAAATGTAAGGCAGTGTGGAGATGGGAGTAACCAGACAGGGACACCGAGGCCTTTTAATGCTTGGAAAGTTCAAGATGTCAAACTGTACTTCATGTATACGTAACCCTTCCCTAAATAGCAAGTGTTTGGTCACAGCAGACACCCAGCTGAAGCCTTCTGGGATTTCAGGCAGCCCAATTCTCACGCCTGCAATTAGATGAGAAAGTTGTTCGGTGTTGCCACCCACATCCTTATTTCTGGAGAGAGAGAGAGCATCAATTGTGTCACAACGTTGTCCATTTAATGGTAGCATTTTGGCTTTGTGATCTTGGTAGTGCTTGGGGGAGGGCATGAGCCTCACATTCTTGACCCCCTCAGATACAGCGGTTCCATTTATTTAGATTCAGCTAGCATTCTGAAGCATGTCATATAAACTCTGGCATTCTACTTGGACCTGGGTGAAAGCTAAGTGGGTTAAGGGAAAAGGTTGAATGAAAACAGGAAGAAAAATTCCAGCAATTAAAAAGTTTGATTAATTTAATTGCAAACCTTGTACAAAACTAGGAATTCTGAGGAACACACATTGCTTTCAAACAGTTAAAAGGCATCCACGTTTATAAAATGCAAACCTAGAAATAGGTTTAGGTCAGTATCAAACCGGATTATACAGTAACAGAAAAAAGGTACAAAAGCAAGGCCACCAGCCCCACATGGGGGCAGAAGCAGGATGTTTACATGCTTAGAAGCATCCGGAATGCATTTGAGGGAGGGGGGATTCACTCCTCCCCCAGCCCCTCTTGGGAGTCTAATTAAGACCCATTTTGAAATGGGGGGGAAAGCGTGCTCCCAATAACTTTTCATTTCTATTCTCCATTTCTGTTGAATTCATACAAAGGTTTTTTTCCCTAAATTCTGTAACTCAAAAGGGTTAGTTTTGAGAATTTAGATCCACCATAAATGTAATTGCAAAATCAACCACCTGTTACAACCACGCCAATCCTATTCCCTGATAGTACAATTGTAATTCTGTTGCATTGATCAACAACAAATCACTCCCTGAAGTAAGGGAGAAAAAAGATGTGCACCCCCTTCTGTCCTTATCAACAATTTTTAGACTGGAGACTCTTATCCACTCAACCCCTGACCCATTCCCATAAGCGTCTCAGTTTGTCGGATGAAATTAAAAGTGAAACCCCAGCTGGGCAATCCAAAAAAAAAAAAAAGTCAGAAGTGTTAACAGTGACAGAGTGTCATAAGGCAGGAATTCTTTGAGCCAACTTCCGTCTGAAAGACGTTAATGGAATTCTAGGCAATGGAGAAGAAACACCTTCTCAGATTCTCAGGGTGAGTGGGTTCCTTCTGCAGCTTCAGCCTACACAAAGTTAAAAAAAAAACACCCCTCTGTAGGTGTAGGGAGGATATAGTGAAATGCACCCAAGGAAAGCACAGTAGATCGGTCTAGAGTTCAAAATGCTTTTGTGCTGCTCCTGAGCACCACTTTATGCACCGAGCAAGAGCCCTCTTCTCGTTCTTCATCCCCAATGCCAACTAAGCTCGCTCTGTTGCAGAGAGAGTCCCAATGAAGGCATTCTGTGCAGGGCACCGACTAAGAATGGGCGCCCACGTTTCTCCTGGGGCAAAAGGCCTCTTCTTCAGCCCACCATGGAGCTTCCACTGCGGTAATCTCTCTTTAATCAAGGACTTCCTTTGATCTCAAATCAGGCAGGGCTTCCTTCAGCAAGTCATGCAACGGGGACGGATGCTGTTATCGGATGGAGGGTTGGGGTCCACCTAGATTTCAAGGAGAGTGAGACAAGAGAAAGGTTACCAATAGCTCCCCCAGGAAAGCTGATTTGATAAAACTTATTTTACCAGCAAGATCCTGATAGCGGCTTGGATAAGCAGGGCAGCAAAAAAAAAAAAAAAAAAAGAACTTTGCCAGCAAAACAATAAGTTGTGCACCACTCTTCCATACTCACCTCGGAGTAGAGAGGAGGCGGTCGGAAACGAAATTCTTGGATGTAGGCAAAGAAAGGTCCTTCAACTAATGCAGGACACTCATCTGGAGACGGAGGGGACAAGTTTTCCATGGTTGCTTCACCAGACACTACAGAAGAGTACGCTGGAGGAGCTAAGGAGAAACACAGTAGATTAACCTGAGTGCCTCTTAACATGATTTCTAGGCTTAAATCTAGATGATGCTATCAGCAGGACCTCACGTGTTTTTACATAAATTATCCCAAATATTATCAAAGTTTGTCATAGTTTAGCAGAGCATGTGAACCCAAATTAAGAACTTTAACGCCAACTTGAGTGGATTCACGCAAATGAAATTTTATTACTTTTAACCATCCCAAGAATGATGGTACCTGGTCAGGACTTAGAATTACAGAAAGTCGCCACTTGCTACACTGAGAAAGCGTCAATGCCATAAATGCAGACACCTCAGGAGTTCATCCATCTGCCTTCAACTTCCCTTCCCCCTGCACTCCCCCCAAGCCATCACAAAGTTTAATATTTTAGAACAAGCAAAATACAGTCCAGTAACACCATCGCCCCAAAAGTTTATTTCTTACAAAAGCACAAATTCTTGGAATCGTACTTGAGGCAGGCCTTCTCAGTGGAGATGCTGCAAATTCAGGACCACTAACAAGAGAACCATTTTCTTTGCCTAATTTCGATCACTAGGTCCCAAAGGCACTTTTTCCAAAACGCAAATGGACTTTTGTTTATTTTTTTTCCCTTTGAAAAAGTTTTGCTTCTCATGCAAGGAGCTTCCTCAGTTCTACCTGAATTAGAACTGAAGATGAAAGTAAAACATTTTCAGAGGAAAACAACAAGGAAGTCCAGGTGCCTTTTGGAAAAAAGCACTTTTGGGATAACCATGACTTGGATGATTGAGAATCTCCATACAACTTTCAATGTCTAGATCTCCCAATTGATTTCACTCTTCACTTCAACTTAAGGTGCTTACCCTCAGGCTGTTCCAAGATCCCCAACGGTAGCCAATCCACATTGAGACTGTACTGGCTGCTGATGCTGGAAGTGCGGCTGCCGAATGGATGCAAAGGAATTGTGCCTATCACCAGTGGCAACTCCAGGAGTAGTTTGGAAGTCCCTGGGATGTCAACACAGACCTGCCAATAATAAAAATAGCCCACTATTAGCTTTTAGGGAAAAGAAAGAAAAAGATACTCCTATGTCATCCATCATTTCCAGTTCGTTGTAAATAAAGCAAGCCCAGGCTTCTTTGTTCTACATCTCAAAAGCTAAGACTGCATTTCATTTTGTCCAAGTTAAGACATTAAACATTTTTCTAGTTCTGGGCACTATCCCTTAAATAGGATTCAAATTACAACAGGGGAGAAGGGCAATGAGAAAGATTGGAGGAGGGGGGTGGCAGGAGAGAAACGAAATTCTATGTGTCTGAGTGAGGATGTTTAGCTTCTATTTTTCCAAAGTGGGACAATGCACACAGAAGCCTATTTGCATACAATAAAAGGCAACCAACAGTGGGGCTGGCAAGGATTGGAGTATTCTCCCCAGGGAAGCTCTTTTTATTGCCCTAAAAGAAATCTAGACTAGGGATGTCCAACCTTGACCACTTTTAAGACGTGTAGACTTCAACTGCCAGAATACCCCCATGCTGCAGGTGGCCAAGATTGCATTTTCAAATCTTAAAGTGGTCAAGATTGGACTCCCCTGGTCTGAGATAGAAAAATCTCATTTAAATATGTGCCTTTAAGTCAGTTTGACTTCCGCTGATTACATGGACAATTCCATGCAGTTTTCCTGGCTACACCTTTATGGAAATGGTTTGCATTTGTCTTTTTCCTGGGTTGAGAAACAAAAGTTGGCCCAAAGTCACCCAGCCAGCTTTGTGCCTAAGGCAGGAGTAGAACTCATGGCCTCCTGGTTTCAAGACATGTTTAGGTTAAAAAAAAAGAATATTTTACCAAACTGATTTCCACCACTCTATTTTTGTTGATTTCACTGATTCTATCCAGCGTGTGAATTATCAACTTTAACTGCTGTTTAAGTACCAGATTAAAACAGATGTTTTGAAATAGTTCATTCAGCCTGAGCTCTTTTAAGAAGACGAATGAGCGAATAAAAATGGGATTTTTCTGGGATGAGACAGTGGTGGGGTCCAATCGGTAGCTCCAAGGAGCAGCTGACACTGAACTGGTTCGCTGGGATGAGGTTTTGGTCTGTTTGGCCTGCCTGCCCGGGTGGTAGGCTGTCCTTTTGTGGCTGCGTTTTCCTCCTCAGCTGCTTTGTGTGGTACAGCTGAGTGTTGTTCATCAGCTGGAGAAGTTAAATGCTTGCCGGAGCCGGTAGCACGCATGCACATACAGCACACGTTTGACGCGCATGCATGCGCTCCCCAAACCGGTTGTTATGCCAGTCGGATCCCACCCATGGATGCAAAGCATTAATTCACCAGACAATCCCAAATCTCTAAACTCTCTTATGTTCACATGGATGCTTTTCTTCACCTCACCTTCAGTGCATATTCAACATGGATGATGCGACACTGCAGGATGGAGGGCCCAACCGGTGGGATCTTGAGCGCACGGCCATGCCACACCTCTCTCGTCCCTGCTATAATGGAGTCTCCCACAATGCTTGCCACCACACATTTCTTCTGTTTTTTATTGCCTCGGGCAATGAATGTCTGCGTCTGGATGATGGCAGCCTTTGGCACGATGGAACGGTTGGTGCAGTTGTCAATTTCAGCAAAGATGGGGATGACTTCACCTGCAAAGGGAACGGAAGAGAGACGGGTATTAGAAGGAATCCACCAGGGTTATTCATCTGCTCTTTTAAACCTTTTCTCTAACCTTTGGTTGGTATTTGAAATTTTTGCAAGGGCATGCATATATTTGATGGCAACATTATGGCTTCTTCCTATCCCTCTCCCCAATAATTTTGATGGCCTAGTTTAGAGGTCTCCAAACTTTAAGACTTGTGGACTTCAACTCCCAGAATTCTGGGAGTTGAAGTCCACAAGTCTTAAAGTTGCCAAGTTTGGGGACCCCTGGTCTAGTTCTTCATAAGGGAACTTTGAGAAGATTTTAGCTAATGCTATGTTCCGGATTTATATAGTTATCAAATTTATATACTTCTCATCTTACCTAAGTGACTTTGGGTGCTTTACAAATGAAAAAAGTAAGAAAGAGACCCAGTTTGGTCCAATGATTAGGGTACCAGGCTAGAAGCTGGGAGACCATGAATGTAAGTCCCACTTTAGCCATGATAAGCCAGCTGGGTGAAATTGGGCCAGCCACTTTCTCTCAGCCCAAACACTTCACAGAATTGTTGTGGGGAAAATTAGGAGGAGGAAGGTGTATTGGGTTATTTGTAAAAATAATAAAAGCTGGATACAAATAAATAAATAAAAACCCATACAACCATATGCAAGAGACATAGATGGTGAAAAAAAAAGTTAAAAACAGGACTAGATTAACAAAAGTGAGGGAGTACCATCAAGCCACTAACACCCCCCCCCCAGGGTTGCAGCTCACTCTCAACCCCCCCCCCATGTCAGTTTTGGCATTTGAGTGACTGCGGTTGTATAAAAATGAGCTATTCACCAAAATTCTGCTTGCTGGGGGTAAAGGTGAAAAGAGGAACTATCCCACATTGCAGCTCCCTCCTAAACAATTGCCTAAAAGATCACCTGGTGTATAGCCTTTCCGATCAATTTTGGCTGAGACCGAAACCTGGCCACGATTACAGTACCACGCTCGCGCCAGCTTTTCTTTGGCACCAGCCTGAGGTGTCTGTTGGGAATAGTGAAAAGGAGAGAAACACATTAGCAGCAGGAAACGAAGAATCCAGAGTTGCTTTTCTTTTCCCAAATCAAAAAATGTTTCAATGAGGAAGAGTATGAACCTTGAGAAAGGTTCACAGACAATATCAGATTCCTTCTAACAAAGCAAAAATGAAGGGTGATGGTTTTTTTAAAAAAGTTTTCTTTGGGTGCTGAACAAATTCCCTGTTTCTAGATCCTCAGAAGTATAAAAATAAATGAACCACTGTGTGATAAATGATTAGAGTTTGCTTGTCCTTCAGCATGAATTAGACAAGCTTATGATTGGGTTGCCTAGGAATTACCAACCATGGTATTAGGAGTTACAAACCATGGTGATGAAATAAGCAGCACAGAGATACCTAACAAATGTGTTAAGGCTGAAAATTCTGGACAGCTCTAAGCTAGGGAAGGCAGGATTATGATATTCAATGAAAGCATGGCAATAAGCTTCGCCAACCTGTGACAGAAATCTTTAAAAGATTTCAGTTCATTCATCCTCAACATCTCAGTCCATTCATCCTCAACATCTCACCAGGATATCGCAGAGAATCGTAAGAGGCAAATATGATGGGGATGGTTTTGATAAAAAGAGACCTCAGTTAAGTAGCATGAATTTAATGCTATTGAATTAAACACTACAATTTCTGCTGTTAAGTTTATATTTAACAACAGAACACCTGGGTTCAAATCCCAGAAGGGTATGGCTAGCTGACAAGAGCTAAATAGCTTGAAATAGATCTATGTTAGTCTCCCTTTATTTCTTTGTCAGTAAATATTAATTTAACACAAAAAATGTTTGTCGTGACTGCCTGCGAAGGCTCCTGGACTGGGGCTGAAAGGCGAAAGCGGAAGCAGTATGCTTCATCCCATTTTTGCGTAGACCAGTTTGCCCTAATAAAAAACACACTTTCGGGGTGTTTAAGTAATACTTTATACACAAGTATAATCTAATACTTTGGACAGAAAAATAGAACAGTTGGCAATAAACTGTACAAGGCCATTAAGCAGCTGTAGTTCTTAAGGAGAATCTAAGATTGATCTTCACTGACCTATGAGACCAGATAAGGCCTGATTAGGTATCTCCAAATAATTTTATGGCTGTACCAAGACAAGAAAACTTTAAAAATAGCCCAGAAAAAGGCAGCTGCAAAACATTGCTAGCATGCATGACAAAGCTATATGGGATTACCTACAACCCAACTACATATAACCTTTTATCAATTGTAAATTGCTGGTGTGATCCAGGTTAGCTTTCTGGGAATAATGTGGAGACTGTCTTTTGACATCCTGCCTCAGCTTACCAGTAAGGCTGGTGTGTTGATATCAATGGGTTCAATGACTGTGAACTCCTTTTTGGCTCGTTTGACTGAAGACCAAGGCCGGTGTAATTTAGCCTTCACCCAGTAGCGGACACTGCCATGCTTGCCTTCAAAGGAGGTGGCCAAGGTCCTGTTTTGGGAAAAAGAAATATTGCGACTAAGAACAAGGCCTGTGCCAACTGTTCCAGCTAGAAAAAGCCTAAAATAGTCACTATTATGAATCCACAATGTATCTGGAAAAGACAAGGACTTACTTACCCTGGGAGCTGGAAAGTGAAGGGAAATTCATGCCTTCCTGCCTGAAGGACCGTGACATCTCCATTATCTGTTAGGGAACAGAAGAAAGAACAAAAGCTCTTTATTAAAAAAAAAAAAAAAGCATAAAGTTCTGCCAAGCTTTTAGGCAAAAGCAAACCAAGAGAACTTAGGTGAGATTAAACACACATGCACATCCAAGAAATAACAAACTGGAATCGTTCAGGTACACTAACCACAAAGGTATTTTTAAAAAAAGCCAACTAAGCCTCAAGTCATCAATGAGATTGCATTATACATTTTTCACAATAAACTTATCTACTTCTACTTTTGACATCAATACATCCAAGGGAAATATCTTGATATACCTGTCAATGGAACAGGTCGTGTAACTGCACCAAATTCCTACTGGCTCACAAGAAGCATTTGGGAAACTGTTTCACTTGCCTAATAAAACTACAGACTTCAAAGCAAGTTGCTCACTCACTACTCAGGAGAGCAGTACATAGTGTCTCAAGCACTGCAGCCTCTCTTTTCCCCTTGTCCCCTGCCCCCCAAACATTATATAATGCGCGGTTTCCGAGAGGAGAACTGGCTGATCCATATTTGCCAGTTGTATCCACTCCTGTCTGGCACGGCGCTCGAGCAAACCGGCCCCGCCAGAGGAATTCTGCAGAGGGCAGCTGCACACAAGAGCTGAGATGCCTTAGTCCAAGAAGGGGGGGGGAGAGAATAAAAAGTAAAACTCAGCTCTCCCAGGCAAATTCGCCTTCGTCCTCAGACTGACTGAGCCCGTCTGCCCCAAAAGAAGAAGCAGAAGCCACCGCGGCGAGGCCAGCAAAGTTTAGCGCTGCGCCCTGCCCGGTTCCTTCCTTCTCGCAAGAAACCCGAAGCTGATAGTAGGAGTGACGCGCGCGCGCGCGCGCGCGCGAGAGAGAGATGGAGGAGTCCGGGGAGGCTGGGATCGGGGTCCGTTCCGCCCCAGACCAGAACGCCCGCACACACACACACACCGCCCGAGTCCGGGAGACCCGCCGGCTGCAGCCGCTCGGGCGCGTTGCGCTCCGTCTCTACCTGGCGGGGCGAGGAGGGTCTCCCGGTGGTTGAGGAAGTCCACCTGGTCGCCGTAGCTCTGCGTGTAGGCTGTGCTGGAGCCGGCGCTGCGGGACTCGGTCCAGTGAACCTTGGCGCAACCCTCGGCGTGGATGTGCAAGGAGCCCAAGCGCGCCTCGCCGGACAGCTCCAGCACGACCCGGCCGGCCACGCTCTCGCCCGAGCTGAAGACCGGCGGAGAAGCCAGCTCCGGACAGTCCAGCACGATGGAGAAGCGCTTCAGCCGATCGAAGAGCATGACCGAGACGAGGAGGAAACAACAACAACAACAATAACAGAGCTCGCTCGACGTACTATCGAGAGCAAGTCGCGCTTTGGGCTCTCCTCAGCGCACGGCCCCTTTAAATGCTTCAGCCGCCTCCCGAGCGCCCCGCCTCAGGCTCTCGGCCACGCCCCCCGGCAGCCGAGCGGCCAATCCGAGGGGGAGAAGGCTTGGCCTCAGAAGGCGGGGCGAGAGAAGCCCCTGGAAAAACAAGTCAACAAGCATGCACTCCGGCTTCGAAAGTTGGTCTGCTGGGCTGCTCGGTTGCCTCTTCGACTTGCTCTCCCGTTTGCAAGCAGGGGTGGCGGCGGTGGGTGGCTGGGGGAGAAATTTCCAGAGAGATAAACTTTCCTCCACTGGGCAAAGTTAGCTTGATAAACCGGCCAGAATAGTTATTTATTTTAAAAAATGCCTTGAGATTTAGGAAACCCAAAGAGAATGGAAAATAGCTCCATGTCAGAAAAACAATACCGCAGGTTGTTTATTATGACTTTCCGCCTTCTCCCCCGCTTCGCATAATGCGAATTTCCAAGGATCTGGAAGGAAAGTGGCCTTCACTTAAATGTCATTGTGCTCCTGGATTGATAGATTGATTTATTTTTGATTTGTTTTGTCAATCGCTTACAAGAGCACACAATAGATACAAACTCAAGGTAAACCGCACCAAACTTGATTGCAGGAAATACGACTTCAGCAACAGAGTGGTCAATGTCTGGAATCCTCTACCTGACTCTGTGGTTTCTTCCCCAAACCCCAAAAACTTTAACCTTAGACTGTCTACTATTGATCTCACCCCTTTCCTAAGAGGTCTGTAGGGGGCGTGCATAAGCGCACAAACGTGCCTACCATCCCTGTCGTTTCTTTTTTTTTATTTTTCTTATATGTATATCATTTCATGTATCCATAATTAGGTTTATCCTGTTGTCTTATAATTGCTTGACAAAATAAATAAATAAAGTATAAGTATAAAGATGAGTAAGAACACAGGAAATAGCTACAAATAAATGGGGACAATAGGACAGGGACTTATGCACACCCTGTCCCCCCCCTTTAGTATTTCCCTTAAATGCCCGTGCCCTGTTTTTCTCTGCATCTTTCTATAATTAAGATGGGCATTCTCCAAACCAGATCTGACCAGAATTTCTATTTCAGTCAACCAAAAGTGCAACTGTATTGTATATCTTTCTTTCTTTATGTGTTGTGTTGTATTGTATATCTTGCCCTGAGGCTGAACCAATACACATACTTTTATGTGCACACTTCATTTTCTTGCCAGGAGAATTAACTCTGGAAATTCCCCTCTCCTCCAACTGCTTTTCCATTCCAGAACTGACTTAATCCAGTTCCCCGGCAAATGTCAGTTCTGCCATTCTTTAGTAAAGACCTTAGTTGGCTGGGGAAGAATTGGACTCTGATCCCTGTAGAAAAAGGCTGGATACACCTTTTTTCCACCACTGATTTTTGCAGCCTTCCTCCCAGGTGCAGCCAAAAGTTTTCCAGCATTAGTTTGGGAAATCCAAGGACTTTAAAAACATTGAAAGGCTGCCTGATCTAAGGAAGCAAGTTTTATTTTCTTGCAAAGTACAGCATCAAATCTAGTTCTGAATCTGGGACAAGGTGTCTTCACCCACACGATATAGATTTCAGGTAAAAATCATAATTACCTTTTGGAAATTTGGCACTATTGTTCCTATACAATTCTTCCTGCTAAAAGATCAAATGCTAAATCTCTCTCTCTTCAAAATTTGGCAGGCTCACCTGGGCTAAGGAGAAACATGCAACTTAAAAGCAGTGCATAGAATTGTAATAAAGAGGGGTGGCAAGAATACTAGATATTTCCTCCTGCTTATCTCCTATGTTTAAGAAGTCAAAAATTGTCAGTGGAGGATTACTAGGAAAAAAGGATGGTAACATTCTGAGGGCATCTTTTATCCCCTTGAGTGGACATATAAGAAGGCTAAGAGTTATTGGGGTCAAATATGTGCTTTCACTTAGAGAATTCTTATTAAAAATGTACAATTGAAACCAGAGGTTTTACATTTGAGGAAAAATATGGGACTGTTTATATATATAAAAATTGCAATTAAACTTTTGTATTCCCAGAGATGGAAAGATTCCCACTATGGAATAATAGATGAAATTAAAGGTACTGGCTGAGATGGCAAAATTGACTACTTTGATTAAAGAAAACACCTCCTCTGACTTTATTTCTGGATTAGATTTTGATAGAGACCAAAAGAATTACAGCATTAATTTTGAGATTTGACAATTAGAAATGTTTATGATTATAGAAATACTGGGTATTATTGAATTTTAGTTCAAAAAGTTAATATATTTTATATTTGTGTCAAAGAAAATTGAAAGTTACTCTTATTTCTTTTCATTTTCTTTGTTCCTTTTCCCTATTTTTTTCCTTCTTAATTTTTGTCGGTTTTTCATATTTTAAAGAACTTTAATAATAAAAAAGAGAAGGCAGCAATCTTCTCATCTTAGACATCTGGTATTCAGAAGTAAACCACCTAAGGACACAGAGGTTCCTGAATACTAGGAAAAATTACAAGCATTTTGGCAAAGCAGTCATTTGATGAGTATAAAAACACCCATATTTTGCTCATAAGACATGGTCATGCCAGAGGAAAAAAAATCTTCCAACTTTTAGCACACACTGCCATCATATGGGGACCAAGGGGAATAACAAGTGCATTTTTGCATGAGGTAATTTTTTTGATTGGGTGATATTTAATGGCCCAGAAATAGTCATAAGTAAGCAAAACAATTCTGGAAATTGATTAATGATGCTATCGTCTCTTATCCTCATGGACTTTCATACATTGCACTTTTCTTCAAAAAAGCCAATCATTTAATGTATAATAAATGGAATCTCACAATGCAGGAATACAACTGAGGATGCTCCTATAAAACAGATTCTTAAATGGACCCAAGTTGAGCACAAATTCCAAAGATCAAGGGCCCCTGTTAATATGTAGTATAATATCTTTCTTCCCTCCCATTTGTAAGTATATAGACATACCTCCTTATGGTACATTAAAAGTTAACAACCAATCAAAGGCTGTTTAATCAGAATTTTTTGATAGATTAAAACTACAGAGTTGCTTTAATTCCACCTTGATGGCTGAAAAAAACGAGGTTGGCTACCACTCAGAACTTAATATTTGAAAGGAGTAGCCTCTAATTTATATTATAAATGTAGAAATGTTGTACATCCTCTAAATGTATTGGATTAAAAAGCTAAATTTCCTGCCAGCTTATATTGCAATAGAAATTCAGTCCTGTCGCACATCACTTAATGGGAATAAGCCAATTCTTTGGGAATAAGGGCTTGTGGTAAATCAGCTCTTAGCACATAATGAATCATGTGGGAGTCCACTTGAATTTTTAAAAGTAATTTGCTTTTTGTTAAATCACAAAAAGGTTTTATTATTACAAAAATATGATAAATGCTAAAAAGAATAGGCTAGCCTTTTTGTTAAGACCAAGTAAAAGAGTGAAAAATAAAAAGGGTGATCTTTCAGGCCCTTCAAAACTCCTCTGGAAATGATGATGATGGCATCCATTAAGGCATATCCTGAAGCTGCAGTAATTCTTGTTCTGGAATCACTAGTAGACTAGCATCTCGTAATTAGAAATCAGAATCTGTTGGACACTTCTAGTGATGGAGTTGTGGGTACTTCATCACTGGAAGTTTTCAAAATAGACAGGACAACTATTTGACTGAGATGGCATAAGGCACTGATGGTTAATCTTTCCGTCCTCACGTGCCAAAAGTCCTTGCGTGCCAAGACCCATAAGGCAATGCACACGGGCCTCCCCTTGCTCCCTGCACATGCGTGCATAACCCCCATGCGCACTGTGTGTTTCTGCGCATGCATGTGCATTTCCCATGCCCTTCCTGCACATACATGGCAGCTACTCAACGATCAGCTGGCAGGTGGGCAGCGTGCGCACATGCGCAGTGGACTTGCTCTGGGGAGACGGCTTGCGTGCCAGTGAAGATGGCTCTGCATGCCACTTCCGGCACGCGTGCCATAAGTTCGCCAACACGGGTATAAGGTCTTCTGCCTTCTGCAGAGGATTGGACTAGAAGATCTCAGAGGTCCCTTCCCACCCTATCGTTCTATTTTCTACCCTAACTCTGCAATTTTACAATGATTTTATAAATTAAAACAAGCTAATATAAGGTTAGTATTCTGCAAGGCGAACCACTAATCTTTACCATAGTGTTTCTTTTCAGAAATATCCTCGGATTCCATGTAACCTTGTACACCTTGGCAAACCTTCTGTCCTCTCTCAAAAAGTGTCCTCCTACATATCCTCCTTTTTGATATTTGAAGACTAATCCGTAAATCTACGTATTTGATTGATGCCGAGCTGATCCATTGTGTGTGATGTGATGTATTTGACATGACGATTCGTCAAGGCTCGGTACAGTGCGGCGAGACACAATTATGAGACGCATGCACTCCACAGAGGAGAATTGTTTTTAGACAATGTACCATATGCAAGAGTGCACCATGCACAAGAGTGCTCCGCACGCAAGAGTGCACTGCGCGCAAGTGGCTTTGTTTTTTTTCAATTTATTTGTGTCCTCCTTCTCATTGTAAAAACATTGGTCACCTGAACATTAGGATTAGTTAACTTCACAGCAAATGAAGGCTTTATGACTACTTTTGCGAGTATTATGGCAGCCATCTTGTGAATAAGGTAATCTCCCACAGCAGCCATTTTAGGTATGTTTTTAATATTCTAAATGGGCCCAAAAATATTGCCTGGTCCTGAGTGGATTAGATGGACCACTTGACTGAATTAGTAAAATACAAGAAGTCATAGTGACTGAGCCATTGATTTGTATGCAAATTTTAGGCCTACTCCTCTCTACCTGACCTCCAGCTAAAGGATTTTTGGCAGAGAAACTAGATTAGGCATGTTTCTACATGAGTTGCATTGCCAATATATAAAGTAGGCAGATCAATCAGCTGTTTTGATAGAAAAGAAGGTTACCTATCATGAGCTCCTGGATGCTCCTGTCTTGCTGACTCATAAACTGAGGCAAGATCTGAATTGTATAAGGAGGGGTGTTGTTTACCAAGCTAGTTAATTGCTCCTAGTCAAATCTTAGAAAAAGCTTTTTATGTTTACACATCCTTGTGCAAATAGCTCCAGGCTTGGTATCCTGGGTCCCAGAAAGATTTCTGAAAATGATAACTATAGAAAATAACAAATGCACCAGGAGATTCTGCAAAAACTATGGAGCAGTGCTGAATTAGAAGCTGTTCTCTCTCTGGCTTCATGCTCTTCCTAAAGATTCCTAAAATTCTTTTCCAAAATTGTAGGATTTTTGACTCCAGTATACATAAGGAGTACTTGCTTGTCTACTAGGTTCTTTCTCTAGTTGTCCCCAATTTTGTATCTGCTATGTAGGGCAAAAACTAGAGACAGAATCTTTTCTATGATGGAACATATCTTTGGAGCAAATCTTTACACTGGGAGATTCTTGTGTTAATAACATTTAAATGTTAAAGTGAAGGTTTCCCCACCACCACCACCTTTTTTACAGAATGTGATTTAAATTTGATTGTTTTGTAATTGCCTTATTGATGTTTTAAGACTCAATCATGTTATACTTTGTGATACACATTTATGAATAAGTATAAACATAAATATATACCCTGTATTTTACAATGATTGGGGATTTATTTCATTGATTGTTCATTGTTTTGCAAACCAGGTTGTATACTGATCATAAACAGATAAGGTGTAGCCTTTTTCCACCAAAACAGAACTTGCATTCACCTTGCATTTTATCTTCTATTCTTTGTGTACAAAACCTGGAGCAATCAATCCTTGTGTAAATCCCCTTGCTTATTAAGAGTGCTTATCGTCCTTTTATTCTTAAGCACCCTAAGAAGCAAACAACAGGTATGCTGAGTCCAGATCAAGTCCATCTAGACCAGCAAGATGTCTTCAGGAAGCCTACAAACAGAAAATGAAAGGCAATTGCCTTTTTTGGCTGTTGTTATTCAATTGAATGTATTTCATCTCAGGCTCCCTTCTGAACATGGAAGTTCCATTTATTTACCAAAGCAAAGAATGCAACAGAGAAATCCAGCAAAGGAGAAATCATTTAATTTTAAGTGTTTCAACTTGCTAGAGGCTTATTAGAAGTCTCCTCTATGGTTATCCTAACAAGTGCCATGTGGCATATTCTCGCTAAATATAGAAGTGTATAGGTGCCATTTTCTGCTGCTTATACTGACTAGAACAGTGTTTCCCAACGTAGGCACCTGAAAATCTATGCATGTCAACTCCCAGAATTCCCCAGCCAGCCATGAAGAGCCTGGAACTGTGTAAAAAGGACAGATTTTTTTGCCTCAAGAGACCCAGAACTCTGGAACTATCCATGTCAATATTTTTCATCATTGCACATTTTTCTTAGACTTTCTCATAGAAATGAGAAAAATACAGAATCCTTTCTCATCCTGATTTAACGGAAACACCATTGGAAAAGTTAACGATCTGCTACATTTTCAGACAAAACAAAGCCTTTTCACTTCCCCTTTCCCTTGCATTTTTCTCTCTTCTTCTACTTCTCTTGGCTCTTATGGGTGAAAAATCTTGCAGAGCCTTTTTATGTTTTCAACAGTCGCTTCAATCAATGGGTGGGACCCTAAGATACAAATATTTTAAATGAAATGTGAAGAATGGTGATTCCTTTAATACTCAACCACCATTAAAGCATACAATATAAAACATCTGTAGCTATTTTAGCTGCTTCTGGAGCAAAGAACAAGTATTGGTCAGCAAAAGTATTCATCAGCAAAAATGACAAACCAGTTGTGCCAAGGCACTTTCCAGCGTGCACATGGGTATTTCAAAGCCCTGTTGTGTTTCCAGCACAATAGCGAACCCAGCTGTCTACAAATTATCTGCTTGTTTGTAGTCCTCATTAAATAGGAAGAATTGCTGCCACTCCTGTGCAGCAGCCTGTTGGCATCAAGGCAAGAAATAATTAATTCTTCCAATAGAATTCTTGCCTCTGCACTGCTTTGGCCAGAAACCTTTCCTTCCTTCCTCTCTTCTGCCCACCCACCCTCCCTCCTTTCCTTCCTACTCCTACATTCTACTCTTCCAGTCCAAACCTAAAGTACTGTAGTGAAGGAAAAACAACAAAGTCAATGCAACTAGATCAAAACAACCCACACAAGGTGCAAACAAATCACACTGAAAAACTGACAAGTTCTGCCTGCCCTAACTTTCACAGTAACCTTTCAGGCATTTAAATATCATCTCTTCTCAAGCCAGAACAGTATCTTGGAAACCTGGTTTCTGTGTTTAGCTGACATTTGACAAATGATTTCCTGAAATGCATCAGTTATGAAGCAACATTTCTTTCCCCTTGCAAAGTGCTTAACACATATAATCATAAACAAAGGGAATTGCAAACTTGGACATTAATGGGACCCTCTTCACCCAGATTTTTTTTTTGCAGGGGGGGAACTCTTTCCAGTTTTGTCAACACCAGTAATAAGTCTTGACACACATTGTATGTTAAAAGGCAGGGTTGTTTCTTTGGGATGGGCCAAGGATTGGGCAGATGGGAAAATGTTTAAATTGCTGTTAATTATTAAGTTTTAAGTAAGCAGAATAGTCATCTGCTTAGATAAGGGGTGATTTGGGGCTCATTCCAATCTCTTGGACCCACTCCCCAAATAGTGGGAGTGGACCAAAGAGACAAGATCATAAAGCTGCAAAGACAATCCTGCATTTCTGGCTTCCAGGTAACCCAGAAAGTCAACACCGGGAGGAAAACAGGGGAAAAGAAAAGACGCTCTCACCTCTAATCAGGTGCTGCCGTCTTCGCAGGTAGGTCTCGTAGGCAGTGTAGTCACTATAGACGGTGTTCATGCCAAAACTCTTGCTTTCCAGCCAGTGGGTAGCAGCCAAACCTCGCGCACAGACTGCCAAAGCTCTCACTTTTAGTCCTTTGGCCACATCCAACACCACTCGCCCGGAAAGCAGCTCTCCTCCCCGGTATGTGACTCCAGGACCGCGTCCTGCGTCCAGCTCCAGCATAAAAGTACGGATCCTGCTGAAATGCTGCATTTCGGGCTGCATAAGCCGCTGGAGAGCGAGGCAGGTTGGAGGCTGCTTCTGCAGCAGGAGCGCGATGTTGGCAGGGTGGGTGTCTTTTGTGTGTGTGTGCAACTGCACTTCGGCACGTAGCCCTGAGCTGTGCTCCACAGCAAAACTGATGTGTGTCAGATCAGGCCTTCAGATGTGCAGGTGTGGTGCAAAATCCACGGGTCTGGAGTTGCTCCTTATCTCAGTCGAAGGGCCCGGGGTTTGGAGAGGGAAGACCTGAGCTTTGCCTACAACCGCTATCTGCAATCGCACAAGGAGGACTGGCTGCTGATTCTCTTTCCTGTTGACTTATTAGGTGCAGCGCCTTTCCTTAACTGTACAACTGACAGCAACAGGCGAGGAGCGTCACCAGCGGAGACACCTCCCCCTCCTGCTCCCCCCACTCTTCCTTTAAGGGAATGTCTTCAAAGTGCAGAGTGCAAAGACGTCGTTCAGCCCATGCCCGGAGATAACAATAAACGCAGGATGGAGGTGGAGAAGTTCAAGCCAGTAATTTCCCTGCTGCGCATTTTTGACACTTGCATATTTGTATTTAGCCCTTTGTGATAGGGATAGCCGCTTTTTAATTTGGTTTTTGGATGAGCAGAATGATTTCGAATGGGCAAATGCTCACATCCTGGATGATTGTTGATGAATAACAATAACTGTTTCCAGGGATAATTCCATTTTGTTATAATGTTGTTAAAAACTGGTATTGTATATGAAATGCTGCTAATTATATATCTACATGTGTGTGCACACTTGACAGTCATATTTACTTAATTTATCTAACAGTTTTAAGTTGTTTTGGATGTTTAATTATTGATCATTGGGTTTTATTTGGAAAAGTAGAGCAGATAAATATTAATTGAATATGGAAGGATATGCCTACTTTTACACATAGTGTGTTCATGTGCATTCATTTGAATTTGCATGTGTGTGCATGTTTCTATTTGGAAAATTGCAAACTTACTTATTTGGAAGATGTATATATCACCAACTCCACAAAGTATATATGCATGTTTGTATAAATTTATTTAAAGCATAGATATCTAGCCTTTTTGTTGCCTGGGCCACATTGAGTGAAGAGGAATTGGCATGGGTCACATATAAAATATAGAATATAGTTAATGTATATAAATCACATAATTTAAAAGATTACGATCTCGTGAGCCCGGTAGTTGTCCAGGGCCATATGCAGCCTGTGGATTGGCGACACTTGATTTAAATTATTTATATGACTGCCAAAATAAAAAAGTAAGAATGTAATTACCAACTATTGTAAGTATTACAGTATAAAGAAACTTGTTTTAAATTTGAATCCCATGACATCATAGTTTCTGTTCCCCATGGTTTGTGATTTGATTGCTGCACTTTTATGTCTAGCTTTTGAATTAGTATAATTGTTCTTAGATTTATTTTAGGAATGATTGAATAGAAACAACTTATTTTAGAAATTATATGCTTATGGCAGCATTGTCTAACTACAGTGGAGATCTAGTTTGTGTCTCAAGAGTATTGTTTGGGATCACATAATTCAATTCTTGAACCCAAGGGTCAGCCTCAATGCTCCACGATCAGGATTTTATTGGGTGTCCTCATTTTCTGATTGATAAAAAAGACCTCTCAGGAATTCTCTCACCACAATTCCCTTCAAAACCTAAGAGTTAGGATTATGATTGAAGTGGAGTCGGAGAAGAAAAGGGGATATTGACTGTTGGAAAGCTGACTATACATCTTAAACTTTGTGTCCCTAAACAAATCATTGCACTTGTGAATTTAAGATTAGGTGCTTGGGATGCAACTGTTTCTAGATTCAATCCAGCACTTGTCTAATTTAGTAGCTCATCCAAGTGCAAATCTTACTTCAGTGGAGACACTTAGTGCATCTAATGAAGGCAGTTGCAGCTGATGAAACCTCTGAATAAACTTGGTTAGTGACAACAGGCGCTACCAAAATCCTTCTGGAGAACTTATGCAATCCAAGTAGACAATACAACATTAGATAGATTACTAGATAAATGGGGCTGGATCTCATTTGGTGCATTTAGTAGCAAAGTTGCCAAGTGTCTGCAGCCAATTTGTTGAGAGGGTTGTTGAGCAGAGGTTTGACTAAAGGACCTCTAGGATCCCTTCCAACTCTGTTATTCTGTATTCCCATCATGCCAGGACTATGTATGAGAAAAGGAGTGTAGTTACTCAACTTTGACATAAAATAATACAAAGCATGCAACCTCTGAAGTTGCATTGTTTTGTTGAATTAAAAATAGTGTAAAGCAAATGAGAAAGTATGCAACAATATTAATTTGTTCAGCAGGTCATATGGTATTTGTTCAGCAGGTTATATGGTATTAAGGAGAATCGTGAGGAAAAAAAAAGATATTATTGTTCTGATTGCTGATGTGGCAAAATGCTACTCTGGCTGTCAATTTTGCACCTAAGAGGACATTCGTAAGGCCCTTTTCTATGGTATTGAGACAATGAGCACAAAATCCAGTGTTAAATTTCTATGGAGATTCTCAGTCATCCAGGTCATGGTTGTCCCAAAGGTGCTTTCCCAAAGGCAACTGAACTTTCTTGGATTTTCTTGAAGATATTTCATTTCTCACCCCAGAAGCTTCTACAGTACAAGAGTTCAACAAGGCTTCATGGATAAGGACTGAAATATCTTCAAAAAAAATCAAGAAAGTGCAATCGCCTTTTTGAAAAAAAAAACCTTTGTGATATCCAGGGAAAGATCCTTGGATGAAAAGTTGCCAACTGGCTATCTGTGGGAATACCTTTCTCTAAGAACAGCCATCTGTCCTACCAAGTCAAATAGGATGGGGGCATGCTCCTGGTTCCTTCCTCCAAATATTGTCATCTGATGGGAGCTAGGAAGTGGCCGTTTTCTGTGGCAGTCCTTGCCTTACAGAGCAGTCTTTCCTCGGAGGTTCAGTCAGCCTCCACCTTTTTAGCCTTCCACAAAGCATTGAAGACCAGTCTTTTCCCTCAAGTGTTGGGTGAAGACTAGATCATCGCACATCAGAACGGATTTGATGCCAGGCTTTTGTTGGTTTAAATGTTTTCATCAGTTAAGAGCTTTCATATGACTTTACATACTTTTTAATTTTTCATTGGAAGCTACCCACAGCAGTTATAAAGATGGAAAGCTGCATAAATATTTTAAATAAAATAATAAAATAAACTCTCAGAAATTCTGAAGAGATCAAAACTTTTTTAAAAAAATAAAAGTTCTCATTAGTAATTAAGCCAACCATGTTGTCTTTGTTGTTTCTGCTATGGTCTAGCTATGTATATGCTAGAGGCATTATTTCTCAATCTTGGCCACTTTAAGGTGGGTAGACTTCAACTCTCAGAATTCTTCAGCCAGCATGGCTGGCTGGGGAATTCCGGGGGCTGGGGCCTGAAATTCAACCATCTTCAAGCTGCCAAGGCTGAGAAACACTGACTATTGTCAGTAAGGAGAGAGATAGAAATCACTTAATGTTGGATGAGAATAACATATATTAGGACATCAACAATCTGTGAAACCAATTCTACCATGAAGCCAAGATTGTGAAGGTTTATGGGACTGAAGGATGGCCTTGATGGCCTCCAAACCACATGGATATTTTTCAGCAGCCAACCAACAGGCATCTGATTTATTCATCCAAACATCTTAGTTAAAGAGACATTTTTCAAGAACCAAACTTCTTTCTGGGTTGATACTTGACCATTGTGCCAAGGGGAACATTACTTCCTTGGAAGTCTGCCGTCGCGAGTGTGATTGGTCCACTGTACTTGTCTGTGTAGGCATCTCTTTGTTCAGTGCTGAACCAACGTTTCCCCTTCCATGGGTGGACCAAATGGGAATATTTAACCTGGAAAGGAAGAAAGAAGGTCAAAAAATAAATCTTTTACAATGTCGTTTTATTGTCATTGGTCACTCAAATCCAGCCCTCCTTGTGATATTTGCAGCATACAGGATAGGCAGGACAATTTAGAAATTGTAAGATCCTGTGAGAAATTAGTACAATAATTATGAACAATACAATGATTTTGAAAACAGGTACAAATTTATTTATTTACTTACTTATGCTGTACTATCTCAATCACCAAGATAACTCTCTAGGCAATTTACATTCTGGGATTAAAACAATAATGAAGTAGTAAAGGTAACTTTACCACTTACTGGGGAGGATATTCAACTCAAAAGGATTAAACCATCAAAATAAACTATTAAGAAGGTGATTCACCACAGCCTACCCCAGGGCTGCTGAAAAAAACAGTTTTCATAGCTTTTGGAATGCCCAACAGAGTTTGGGCCATGTGGATTTCAGAGGCAGACTCAGTTCCAGGAAAAACATTCCTCCTAAACTCCACAAGATGAGACCATAGTGCTCAGCCCCCAAAACCCTCCCAATCTTGACTCCACAGCAGAGTTGGAGTCAATGGGCTGGAACATGAATGCATAAATGAGTTCATTTTTTTTTTGTAAGCCACACAGAATCAATAAGAGTGAGTGGGCGGCCATATAACTTTTCTAAATAAAATAAAATTAGAAGCCTACCAAATGAAACAGCAACTTGAACTAAGAAGACATCCAAGTAGCAAAACAGGTTAGATTACAAGAGGAGAGGAAAATTAAAATACTCTCCCCACCAAGTTGGTTAATAGCAAAAGGAGATTGTTCTTTGGGTAGTTTGGGCCTAGGTTAATAGCCAATTAATATTTCTTCAATAGAGGAATGCTTGCTTCAAAGTGAGTTCCTGATCACTCTCTCTGAAATATCCAACAGAACTAGCAAAAGAAAAGAAGGGAGGCAGGGAAATAAGAGTTGGCTACTTTTGAATTTAGAGACTGAGATACAGGTTGAAAAGATGGAGAGTGGAAAAGGATGCTACGAAAGATGATGTCAGGAGATTTATTGTCCTGTAGAAGAGGGTTCTGCAAACAGGAACTTTTAAGACTTGCAGACTTCAACTTCCAGGATTCTTCAATGGCTGGCTGAGGAATTTTGGGAGTTGAAGTCCACAAATCTTAAAGTTGCCAAGTTGGGGGACCCCTGCTGATAGACCAGTTGCTATCACATAAACGAGAGTAGTTAGCCAATTCTAGTTGGTCTCAAAAAGCTAGGCACCATCCCACCTGGTTAGTATTTGGTTAGAGGTCTTAAAATAATTTCAGAACAGTAGAATACACTAGGAAGTTTTTTTAAAAACAACAACAACAACGACACCCTTCTGTACTATTGCTAAAAAGACTACACTGATGTGTATGTAATTGAATCATCAGATATAATATGTGATTTGAAGGAGACTTTTATCTTTTTTCACCATAATACTTAGAGGAAGTACAGCATCAATGAGAAAGGACTTTTTTTTTTTCATCTGAAATGGCCCTGCTGACAATGCCAAAATGTGTGGGAGAGATATCACATGCTTCTGTAGGGCATTCAAGACAAGAATCTTCCTAACCCTTTGTAGTTCTTCTTCTGTCAGCTGATACTTCTTCCCTTGGTGCAGAACAAGCATATCTTGAGTTGTAGTGGTCCTGAAGGTGGGCACTCCAGGCCCTGAATGAAAAACAGAATAACAGAGTTGGAAGGGGCTTTGGAGGTCTTGTAGTCCAACCCCCTGGTCAAACAGGAGACTCTATACCCGTGATGGCAAACCTATGGCATGCGTGTCAGAGGTGGCACACAGAGCCCTCTCTGTGGACACGTACGCCATCGCCAGCTGCTCTTCTGGTTTATGGCATACACATGAGTACCAGCCAACTGGTCTTTGCAGGTGCTGGAGCACCGGGAAAAAATAGCCCAAACCAGACCATTTTGGGGCTTTTTTCAGGCCCTTTTGGGCCAAAAAACAACCTGATACTGCCCCCCAAAAAACCAGCCTGAAAATGCCCCCCAAAAGGGCCTGAAAACGGCTCAGAAAAGAGCCAAAAATGACCCAAAAAACAGCCTGAAAATGTCCCCCCATGACTAAAAAACAGGCATGTGTGCACCGCCAGCTGGTCTTCAGGTTTCTAGCGCTCAACATGCGCATATGCATGCACGTTTCAGTTTGGGCACTCGGTGCTGAAAAGGTTCGCCATCACTGTTCTATACCATTCCCGACAAGTGGCTGTTCAATTGCTTGAAAAACAGAATATTTAAGAATCCAACATTGCTTTCCCTCCTACAAAAAATCACAAAGATTAAATGAGAGTTATGCCAAGATGCGTCTCGAATAGAACAAAAAAGGGGTGAAAATTATCTCCTCTCCCAATAAACTGTTAGTGTTCACACATATAAACTGACTTACAGTTCATTGCCCAAGCAACTAAGGAACACATGAAGCCACAAAAAATATTGGTTAAAAATAGCTGAACTTAAATCTGTTGAATGAATTCAGTCACTAGGTTTGTCATTGATCTGATTAAATGAATTATGTAAGCATACTTAGTGGGTTATTTTTCTAACTGGGGGATTCTCACGAATTCTTCTCCTACAATAATTCCAAACCACAACTATACATAAAAATACCTTGTTATGTTTTCATGATAAACATCACCTTTATCTTTTTCATATGGAAATATTAGGGGCATATATTTTTCTCTTAATGTTTTTCCCCCCCCCCAAAGAATATTTGTTTTTCGTAGTATTATGAGCCATGGTGGTGCATTGGTTAGAATGGAGTACTGCAGGCTACTTCTGACAACTGCTGGCTGCCAGCAGTTCGGCAGTTTGAGTCTCACCAGCTCAAGGTTGACTTAGCCTTCCATCTTTCCGAGGTCTGTAAAATGAGGATGCAGATCATTGGGGGCAATATGCTGATTTTGTAAGCCCCTTAGAGAAGCTGTAAAAGCGCTATGAAGCAATATGTAAATCTAAGTGCTATTGCTATTATCTGTTTATTTCAATATGATATCTCCAGTGGCATCTTTTGTCAGAGGTGAGAATGAACAATATAATTTTATTCTATCTAATAAACATTCTTTTGGCAGGGCTCTTGATATTGGAGGGCTGGTGAAAGTGGATTTGATGATACAGGAGGTACTTTAGAGCATAGAATCATAAGGCTGGAAAGGACCTTAGAGGTCTTCTAGTCCAACCACTGTTCAAGACAGGAAGCCTTATACCATCCCAGTCAAGCTTTTCCACTGATTCATTGTTCTCATGGTCAGAAAATATCTCCTTATTTCTAGCTTAGATTTCCTTTTAACAAGCTTTCACCCTGATTTCTTGTCCTGCCCTCTGTTGTTTTAGAAAATAAGTCAGTTTCCTCTTGTCTATGACAGCCTGTCACGTACTGGAAGACAAATTTGCAACTTCATCATTTCATAACTGTAGAACTAAATGTGGTGCCATCTCATTTTTTTCAAAGGGAAGTCTGGCAACCAATTTCTTTGCTGGTGATTTCTATGTACTGTATACAGGTAGTCCTCCTCTTACAATTGAACCCCAAATTTGTGTTGCTAAGCAAGACAGTTGTTAAGTGAGTTTTTCCCCCAGTTTATGACCTTTCTTGCCACAATTGTTAAGTGCATCACTGCAGTTAGTAACACAATTGTTAAGTTAGTAACACAATTGTTAAATGAATCTAGCTTCCCCTTTGTCTTTGCTTGTCAGATGGTTGCAAAAGGTGATCACCTGACCCCGGGACACTGCGACCGTCATAAATATGAACCAGTTGCCAAGCATCAGAATTTTGATCACTTCGCCAATGGGGATGCTGCAATGGTCGTAATTGTGAAAAACGATCATAAGTCACTTTTTTTTTTCTTTTGCTGTTGTAACTTCTGCCATTAAACGAATGGTTGTAAATCGTTGACAACCTGTATGTGAATGAGAACCCCCTGTAAGACTTGGCTCTTGAACCTGAAAAAAAATAGGATTGTACCTTCATACTTGATGAAAATGTGGCTATCAGTTGAACTTTTGTTTTTGGAATCCATTTTGTGTTTTTCAGGAGGTGGCTGATAGTCAGAATGATGGATACTTTGAAACAATGGCAACTGTTTATCTCCCAAGCACAGCTTTGTTAGTGGCCGAGTCCGTGACTGGGTCGCAAAGTCCTTAGCATTTGGCTTAGTAGAGAAAAGACATGAATACTTTTATGTTTTTACTACCAACCTGCCTTCCATGGAGGACCTGTATACTGCACGAGTCAAAAAGAGGGCTGTGAAAATATTTACAGACCCCCTCACATCCCGGACATCAACTGTTTCAACTCCTTCCCTCAAAATGACACTATAGAGCACTGCACACCAGAACAACTAGACACAAGGACAGTTTTTCCCTAAAGCCATCACTCTGCTAAACAAGTAATTCCATCAACACTGTTCAACTATTTACAAAGTCTGCACTACTATTACTGTTAATCTTCTCATCACTCCTTATCACCCATCCCCTCCCACTTGTGACTGTATGACTGTAACTTTGTCGCTTGTATCCTTACGATTTATATTGACTGTTTCCTAGTATGATTTGATTGCTTATTGTATCCTATGACTATCATTAAGTGTGGTACCTGATGATTCTGAACTCTTGATGAATATATCTTTTCTTTTATGTACACTGAGAGCATTTGCACCAAGACAAATTCCTTGTGTGTCCAATCACACTTGGCCAAAAAAGATTTATCTATCTATCTATCTATCTATCTATCTATCTATCTATCTATCTATCATCTATCAATCATCTATTTAAGTGTCCTAAATCTCTCCCCATTCACCTTCATTCAATAATCCTGAATTTAAAAGCACATTAACAAAACTATTTTCTTCTCTCCGATTTCTTAACATTGCAGATATCATAGTAAAAATGTAAATCTCATTGCTATATGATTTACTGTTTAGATAGCTTTTAAGTCTGACCCAGATGACTTTCTTTAGGCTCTTAACTGTTATACATCTCTTTTCCTTGAAAGCAGCTGAGGATAGGAAATAGCCTAGAAATATAAAATTATAAAATAAAATATAAAATTATAAAAAGGAAATAGCTAGAGCAGTGTTTTTCAACCTTGGCAATTTGAAATTGTGTGGACGTCAGTTACTAGAATTCCTCAGACAACATGGCTGGCTGGGGAATTCTGGGAGTTGAAGTCCATGCATTGTTGAAATCCACAGCTAGAGGGCTAAGTTCTTAGCAATAAGAAGAAGAGCTAGGTATTACCTCTTTGTAGTAAAATTGGTTGTTGGTTATACTGGTGCATCTCCTCTTCTCATTGTGATCTCCTAGGAGAATAAACGACTCATTCTTTTTGGAGTTAGAATAGGATGGAGGGTCTGGAAAAACCACAAAGATAAAGAAACAGACTTAATCAGAACTGTGATTCAATCCTGGGGTTTTTAGTGCCTGAGAAGAGAAGTAAAAAATGTAAATGGTGAGCAGGCCAGGGTCCAAATTCTGTTGATTCCGATCTCACCTCTTCTACACACATCTTTTCAGATGCACCCATCCCATACCTCACTCAGGCATGTACACAGAGAGGGGGAGTCAAAAAGTCAAGCTATTTTACCTGCAGGATTTTGATCACATGTTGTGATCACCATCCCGACGTTTTGACCCCTGACCCCATTCATGCACATCCTTTTATGTGGACGAAAAATGTGGTATAGGTAGTTCTCAATGTACCACCACAATAGAGCCCCAAATTTCCATTGCTAAGCAAGAAAAAGTTGTTAAGCAGCATCAAAATTCAGACCCTTGCCATGTGTGTATCACAGTTTCAGCATGTGATTGCCATTTGCCATTTGGGGTCAAGTAATCGCCATTTGCTATCTTATTCACTTAACAACTGCATGATTCACTTAACAACTGCAGCGATTTGTTCAACACATGTGGCAAAAAAAAGTTGGAAAATTGGGTGCGGTTCATTGAATCACTTTACTTAGCAATGGGAATTCTGGTTGAATTGTGGTCGTAAGTCGAGGACTATCTGTATTTCCTTCACAACCATCTCTTGCCCATTTCCTCTGGGTGCCCAGATTTAAAAAAGACTAAATAATATCACAAAGAAAGTAGGGAAATGGGGAATTGATTAGGGGGAGCATGGCTCAAGCAGTCCATTTCTTACGCACAAGGGGCCATTGAAATAATGAGCAGTGGAGCAGAAAGAAGCTTACATCTTTTAGAGGACAGCTCCTTTCTTCATACAGAAGCACCCTCCTCTGAGCACGTGGCTTCAGGTAACAATCACTCAGGTACAAGGAGTGAGATTTGTCAAGGCATCTGGAGATCAAAGGAAGAGGAGGAGGAGGCCTCCAAGGGTAGATTCAAACTATGGGCTAGAAGTTCCCCATACTCCCCTAGTAGTTTTGAATTAAGAATAATATCTCTGAGCATGGAGAGTACAAATTCCTCTCTTTTGCCCTGTGAAAAAATGCACTGCTGAAAATTGAATTAATTGAGGGATTCCTGGTGCTCTATGAGCTTGGTTGTTTTCTTGTATAGTGGCACAATGCAAGCTCAGACAGTACCCTGAACTACAAATATTCTCCTTTATGGAATCAACTCTTTGACCTTATGAGCCTGTTTTGACGACTGGCACAAGTGATGACAGAGAGGTTTTGGGAAAGTTCTCGTCTCGTCTTAGGGAAATGAGTGAAATGATCTCATCTTAGTGAAATGAGGAACTTTCTGTCTTTCTTTCTCTCTTGTTCTTCCTTCTTTTCAAGATGCTCTTTAGACAGAAGTTAAGGTATGTCTAAACTTATGTGTATATTAAGAAATCTATAAAAATCTAGTAGCACTGTTTTTTTTTTAACTTACAGGTGGTTCTCAACTCATTTAGCAACCACTCAAAGTTATGATGGTGCTGAAAAATGTTAGGACGGATCATCGCACTTACAACCATCATAGCATCCTCATGTGATCAGATTCAGGCACTTGTCAACCAGCAAATAGTTATGATGGATGCAGCCTCCCAGGGTCATGTGATCATTATTTGTGACCTTCCCAGCTGGTTTCCGATAAGAAAAGTCAGTGGGGGAAGCTGGATTCATGTAACAACTGTATGATTTGCTGGATGACTACAGGAGAAAGGTAATAAAATTGGATATCATTCCCAACAACTGCCTCACTTAGCAGTGGAAATTCTGGTCCCAATTGTAATCATAAGTCAAGCACTATTTGTACAAAGGTGTTGTGGTTCGCTGGCAACAGGTGCAGACGGCTGAGGTCTCGGAGAGCAAGGACTCAGATGAGAGCGTCTGCATGTGATGAAAGGACCATCAGGACCATCAGGGAGTGGAATGCTGTCTTTGGAGATTGTGGAGGCTGGCAGCAGTGATGAAGAGATCCCCAAGGAGCCTGTGCCCAAAGCATGTGCACACAGGGATGCTCAACGGAAAGAGCAGCTGCTGCAGCACAGGCGACTTGGGAGTGAGGCTGCAAGGTAGTGGCCCCTCCCTTAAGAGATAAAAGCCAGCTGAGAAACCAGAGTTCTTTGCAGGAAGCAAATAAGTTTTTGCACTCAAGCCTTGTGGATGTTCAGAGTATCTTGGTTGGTGTTTGAAGTCTCTTTGTGTTTGAAATATTTCTTAGTAACTTTATCTAGTATTCTTGCCAGCTTTGCACAACCTTGGTAAGGCTCGTTCTTATCAGAGACAATTAGTTTGAAACAGCCTTTTAACCGTGAAGGAAGGGTATTTGTAAAGAATCATTAAAAGGTTTTGTTGTTACCTCTGTTTCATGTTTGTTTCCTTGGAACAAGGTTTGGGTCAGAACAAAAGGAAAAAGAAAATGCTTTCACGACTTGCCATCCCTTCATTAGATGCAGATAATTTCTTACTTATGATTTCAATTACCGTACATCTAATGTTCCTTTTCTTCCAAATGTCACAAATGTTCCTTTAGCATTCATTAACAGCTGGGCGAAGACCATACTTTACATTCAAGATTATGTCATCCATCCACGTACCCACATGTACGCACATACACACACATATTTTGTATCTCTCTGTGTGTAATGGTACATTGTGCTATTCAGTATTACGGGTAGTTCTTGACTTACAACAGCTCATTTAGTGACTGTTCACAGTTATAACAGCACCGAAAAAAATGACTAATGACCATTTTCACACTTACGACCATTGCAACATCTCTAGGGTCACGTGATCAAAATTTGGACGCTTGATAAATGACTCATAATTATGACGATTGCACTGCTCTGTGGTCACATGATTATCATTTGTGACCTTCTGACAAGCAAAATCAAGCTAGATTCAACTGTTACTGACTTAACAACTGCAATGATTCACTTCATAATTGTGACAAGAAAGGCCGCTCACTTAACAAGTGTCTGTTGCTTAGCGACAGAGATTTTGGGCTCAGTTGTGGCCATAAGGACTACCTATATTTCACTATTACAAGGGTTCTGCTAAATTTAGATCTCGAATATATGCATTGTTCAGGGTTAAACAAATTGCATATTTAACTGAGCTGGAGGCACTGCCTGGGTTGTTTTAATCTTGGTTCCCCTCCCTCTCACCATACCAGGTTTGTTCCATAAGTATGATTCAGACATGATGGTAGAAAACCTGTGCTGTCCATCTCCAGGATGAATATTTGAATGGTGCACCATTGCTGAGGCAATATGTGGGTCATAGCTGTTGGAGAAAACTTGAATTATTAGTGATTAAAAATAATGAACTCAATACCTTATTAGATTTCTAAGGCTGCAAATCAAAGAAAATTCAATGGCGCACAAAACTTGAAATAATAAAAACCAGTGCAGACATCAAATCACAAGATAGACAAAGCTTATGCAAAGCTAGAGTGTCAGAAATGGCTATTAAGCATTGAATAGAGAAGTGTTTCTCCACCATGGCAACTTTAAGATGTTATTGTTGGCCGAGGAATTCTGGGATCTGAAGTCCTCACATCTTAAAGTTGCCATGGCTGAGAAATACTAGAATAAGGGATGAATCTCTCTACACAAAACTGTTCCCCCTCAATCTATTATAATGACACAATGACAAAATGTACACATGCAGTACAAATTACTTCAACTGTAACCTCAATAGCATTCTCCAAATATATACAAAACATTATTTTCCAAAAGGAACTAATTAGAAAACCAGACTTTGTTAAATCCTTAACCTTGTTTCTATATAAAACAGGCTTTAACAAATTAAGAACAACAGTTCCAGTTAATTTTGCTGACAGGGAATTTTACATAATGCAGTTGCAATGCAGATTGGAGGATTGGGGACAGTTGGTATAATCTTAGTCAGCAATTACAGCAAAATCTTTTAATTGTACAAATTTAGAAAGGTCAAATCTCAGGAGATGCTAGGCTCTTTAAAAACAGATGATGACGATGATGATCATAATGATGATGTTGTGATAATGATGATTTAATTACCAGTAGGTGGCACCATGTAGCTGACTTGGCTAAGCTAGGAGACTATAGTAACCATAGACTACAGTAAATATCTGGGAAGCCAAAGGCTACAGGCTAAAATGGATAGATCTTAGACTTTAGGCTAGATATATCGTAGATATGTGCACACATACCCCCCACATACCAGAAAAAGGCAATGATATTGTAAATCACTTCCATATTGTTTAAGCAAATTGATTCATTACATCCATGTTAATCCCCAATAGTCAAACTGGAATAAAAAATAATTTTACTTTCTAATTTTTCAAATGAACTTTTTTAAAAATCAGGACAGGTAGCAGCATTAAAGGGCCATAATATAATTTAGGGTCACACTGATAAGCCTTGTTGCATGGCATCTTGGAAATCTAGTATCAGAAAGATAAATTACATAGATAGTCCTCGACTTACAACAGTTTGTATAGGGACTGTTCAAAGTTATAATGAACTGAAAAAAGTGACTTATGACCATTTTTCAGACTTATGACCATTGCAGCATCCCTACGGTCACCTGATCAAATTTCTGGTGCTTGGCAACTGAGTCATATTTATGACGGTTGCATAAATCAACTTTTGTGACATTCTGACCAGCAAAGACAATGGGGAAGACAGATTCACTTAACAACTGTGTTATTAACCTAACAACTGCAGTGATTCACTTAACAAATGTGGCCAAAATAGTAAAAAAAATGGGGCAAAACTCATATAACATCTGTCTCAAGTAGCAACCAAAATTTTGGACTCAATTGTAGTCATAAGTCAAGGACTATCTGTAAACATTTTAAGCAATTGAAACAAAATCATGAGGATAACCAAGGGACATCCAGGTACGTTCCTGAGAAGATTGCTTAATGTAGAAAGGAGGTTTGAAATGTATTATATTAGCATGACACACAACAGCCTATAGCCTTCTCCATTCCAGCCATCCTTTTCTGAGGCAAGTGTTACATTGCTTACCGTTGGCCTTCAGGTTTCTGGACAGTATATGAATGCTTCTGCTCACTCACTGCTTGGAGGTGTCGAGGGTCACCAAAGACTATAGATACCACATTCTGAAATAGGAAAATGTGTGAAGTGATCCAATGCTGCAAGTAATATCTTTCCATCTTGTATTGTGGTGCTATTAGCAAAAGGTGTTTTTCAAATGGTAGGCACAATTGTGTGCAGTGAATCCACCTATGGCTGTTATGTGGGTGGCATTTCTCATCTTAGAAACAGTCTACCTCTGATTAATGCTGCATTATTGCTTCCATGTTTCCCTAGAAATGTTCAGTTAATCACTGTCAGAAGAGGAATGCTCAATTAGCTGGTCCACCAGGGCTCAATTAGATGGCCCACTGGATATTCACCAAGGTTTTCCTTATGTTGGGATGAATCTGCCAGTAGCTATTAGCCATGTTAGCTGACTTGTGTCTTCATGGGTAGAAATGGTCTCCCTATGCTATCCCTACAGCATCTTAGATTTTGAATGCCAGCTGTGGAGGTTTTTGAATATCTATACTGTTAGCAGCTATATACGGTAGTATAATGGCTATATAGTATAACCTATGGATTAAACTGATGTGCTTGACTGTCAGGAAGAAATATATCTTTGAAGTGGTGGGACTTTCCTTTTTCTTCTGCTGCTGCTGTAAAAATAGCTTCTGAACGATCCTTTCCTGGGAGAAATTCCTGATTTTTCCCCTGTTATTGGCCAAAGCTGAAACATTAAATTTGTCCTTTCAATGCATGTCCTCAACCATCAAATATAACTGATACAACCAGGAGTCAGTGATAGTCCCGTTTTTTAAATGAATGTATGTTTGTTCCTTCTTAAAATAGTAGTAGTGGTTGACCACAATAAATCCCATACTTTAATTTATGCTGTGTAATTGAGGGCTTTTTGCTGCCAATGCTCTTTTTTATTTATTTGTTTATTATTACATTGGTATGCCACCTATCTCGCTGTCCAAGGAACTCAATATAGTGATAAAGGGAGAAAACCATGCCCCTATCCACAATGTCTATCCCATGCATGCTTTTCTAGCTCTCTATTGTCTTTTTGAAGTTAAAAAGCCCTCCAAGTTTTAATCTATCCTGATAACAGAGTATTATAGTCATTTCTTATCTGCCATTGAAGGCTGGGCATTTCTCCATCTTTCTTATATTAATTTTCTATAAAGATCTAGTTGTATTATATCCACAGTTGGGGGATCAAAAATTTCCTTCCATCTTTCCTTAGAAATAGTTAATCCAGAACATTTTCAGCTCCTATTGATTTTCTACCAGTGCTCAGGTGAAAATTGTTGTCATTAATTTTTCTATATTAAAAATGCAATCTCATCCAATTTTGGTTTAACGGAAGTCTCCCACCACTCCACCCCTGTAGGCCAGCTTGTTCATCTATATTTCTCAGGATCTGTTACAGCTAATTCTTCTTCCCTCTGCTACAGGGGTTTTCAAACTTGACAGCTTTAAGACTTGTGGACTTCAATTCCCAGAATTCCTCCTCCAGTCATGTTAGCTCAGGAATTCTGGGAGTTGAAGTCCACAAGTCTTAAACTTGCCAAGTTTGAAGATCCTTGCTCTACTACATAATGAGACCATCTTTTCCTCATTTTTTTATTGGCTGAGTTCCCTGTTTGATTATTCATGGAGCAGATGTGTCTAATTTAGCTGCATTTTTCTCCTCCTCTTGATGTGAGAATGAATACTTTGTACATCCTCTCCCTTAGCTAAGCCTAAATTGGTAGCTAGGAAATACAGGTCTGAGGCCAAGTAACCCGAGACACACTTACCTCGTTGCAGGTCTTGACTGGAGGTGCCCATTCACCTGTGAACTGTGATTGAAAGGAAGTGTTGAAATAGTTATGACCATCACCTTTCAAGGTTAAACCACCTCCTGCCAAAAAAAAAAAAGATCGGAAAATCCATCATGGTAGATCAATCAGAATAGCTATCTAATCAGGCTTTTATTCCACTCCCCCTTTGCCAGATCAGAAATATAGGCAACAGATCCATGTATGAATGTTCGTGTGTGAGAGATATAAATTATACTTCAGCAAGTGAAGTCTTCTTCAAATGTTGAGTCACCTACCACATGCCAAAATTGTTCCACCATTCAACCATACAACCATACAACCAACCCGCCCACAATAGCTTCACAATCTGTTTTGAAGAGGGAAGCTTCTGCCAATTTTAAGAGAGCAATCTCCAGTGCTGAACTCCAGCACTGTTTTTGCATATCACTGCTGTATCCATCTAGTTTAATATTGTTTATTTTGCTTGGCAGCAGCTCTTCCAAACTTGGGTGAGAATATTTTAATTGCAGAACCTAAGATCTCCTGCATGCCAAAGAGATGCTACAGCTCAGAGGTTGAACTTTGCCTGCCCATTTTACCTATTTTATGCATTCTGCATATGATCAGTGGCACTTGGCTGATAGCCCTGGTCAAAAGATTCAGTCTAGGCCCACTGCAGAGATGTGGAAACACTCTTAAGTATTTAGAAAATTAAAAGCAATGCCCAAAGATTGTCCAGGTGCCATTCTAGGCAAACATCACCATTGGGATATGTCTTCACGGACATAAACTGCCTTGGTGAGCCGCTGTTTACAAGGTTTGGACTTGCTGTAGGTTTGGCAAACGTACCCAAGTGTAGGTTTGGAGCCTTGACTACAGGTACCACCCCTTCGTAGGCTGGGTAGGACTGCTGGTAAAGGGTCTCTGGCAGGGGTTCCTTCTCTTTGTCCCCACTGGGAAAACTGTCGTCCCACTTGTCTACACGGTTGGGAGTGGTATGCAGGAGGCTAGGAGGATAAGAATAGCTTTCTCGGGTGATAGAAGTGAGGATGCTGTGGCGGGGATCTGCATGCATTTGGAAGTTGGATATAGGTGGATAAATAGAAGATTTGACATCCAAAGGCCAGCTTGGATATGACAGGTATGATTCTGAGCGAGTGTCCCAGGAATCGCCCATTTCTTGGTTTAGGACATCAGCACATTTGGGAGGCAGAATGGGTTGTCGCCGGTAGGTGCCCCATCTAGGAGGATAGTCTATACGATAAGGGGAGATTACTGTGCTACCCTCAGGCCTCTGGTCAAAGCCCAGCTTGAAATGGGAAGCCCTCAGGAAAGATTCAGAGGCCAGAGGATCTTGGATTTTTTGGAAGGAAGTAGAGGGCATTGTATAATCTGCGGTTAGGTAGCAACTGGGAGAAGATTAGCCAAGTGCACAGGAGGAAAGATAAAACTAGAAGCAAGGAGGCACAGATCTAGAATGCCTGTCACCTGGATTTTTGCTGAGGTAAGTAAAAGTTATACATATCTCTTCAAAAAGGGAATGTGTGGAAGAAAAATAGCCTTCTTCCAGAAATGTGTGTGTGGTTTAAAGGGCAATAAGGAACTACGAATTCAATATTTGTAATCTCTCATATGCTGGTTGAGTCAATCAAATATGCCTTTGTTTTCTGATGAGTTCTGACATTCCAGAATGGAACACAGCTTTATGAACTATGGCATCACAGGAGAGAGAATTAATCCCAACTTGGTGAAGTTTCTCATGGTAGGTTACCCCCTCTGGTGAGTGGAGAGTTAAATGGTCACTAGAGGGCTCTCTCCGATAGCCCATGAACCACCAGGATGGATGCTCAGGACTGCCAGGCCCCTAAGAATAAAATAAACAACACAACAACTCATGATTCAGACAAACAACAGCCTTGTGTGGGACTGGAGAAGAGGGGGAGCCAATGATGCAGGTCCCAAGCTGTGCTGGGTTAGAGGGAGGCCTGATGGGAGTTACCACTCTCCTGTAACCAGACTTATTGTGAGACCCAGGATCCACTCTGATTTTTGTTTTGCTAAATCAACAAGCAGCCTTGTGATCCTGTTTTGGAAATAAACCTGTTTTATCATTGCAATCGGCTCTCCATTTCATCTGCTACAGATTAGATTTGAGGTCACAATGTAGCTTGCCACTAATACTGTAACCCATATTTCAATCAAGATGGACATTCCATTGCCTAGACTAGTGTTTCTCAACCTTGGCAACTTTATGTGTAGATTTCAACTCCTAGAATTCCCTTAGCTGGCTGGGGAATTCTGGGAGTTGAAATCTACACATCATAAAGTTGGCATGGTTGAGAAATGCTGCCCAAACTACTAAAGTCTAGCATGGTGGTGGTCGTCTGTAGGTGGGGGGGGGGGGGGGGCGGAGGGAGAGAAAAGGGGAGTAGACTTTTGCCCAAATTATGTTTTATAGGTTACCTGGTCATTTCTCAGTGAATTACAGGGTGTGTTCTCCTAGGTTGTTTCCAGAATGTTTACATCTATTAAATGCTTATTTATTTATTTCCTGTACAATTTATGAGAATCAGCTTTAGTGAAACATCTATGTGCAGGTAGTTCTTGACTTACAATCATTCATTTAGTGATTATTCCAAATTACAACAGCACTGAAAAAAGTTACTTACAAACATTTTTCACACTTATGACTGTTGCAGCATCTCCATGGTCACGTGTTCAAAATTGGATGCTTGGCAACTGTTTCATATTTATGACAGTTGTAATATTCCGGGGTCATATCGGGGTGGGATTCTACCAGTTCACTCCTATTCGCTAGAACCGGTTGTTAACATTCTAAGCAGTTCGAAGAACCGGTTGTTAGAAGAAATTACAAGCCTAATCCTGTAAGGAAGGCAGGAAGGAAACATTCTGGTGTTGCTTACAGTAACTGCCTCTCCGTTAACCCTTATTACATTCTTGGCAGGACTAGACTTCCTGTCTCAGGAACTTCTCTGGAGTTTTTTCCCCCTCCTTTGCTGGTACTTTGCTTGCATGGAGTGACCATTCAAAGTTACAATGGCATTGAAAAAAGTGACTTATAACCATTTTTCACACTTATGACTGTTGCAGCATCCCCACAGTCATCAGAGACCAGGAGAGGAGATGTGTGCCTCGATGTGAGTGATATTGAGGTGGCCACACCCAGCCAATAACATGAACACCAAGCCACGCCCACCAACTAAGCCATGCCCACAGAACCGTTTGTTAAAATTTTGAATCCCATCCCTGGGTCATATGATCACCTTTTGCGATCTTCTGACAAAGTCAATGGGAAAGCCAGATTCACTTAACAATCATGTTACTAACTTAACAACAGCTGTGATTCACTTAATAACTGTGGCATGAAATGTTGTAAAATGGGGCAAAACTCAGTTAACAACTGTCTTGCTTAGCAATGGAAATTTTGGGCTCAGTTGAGGTTGTAAGTCAAGCACTATCTGTAGCAGGAGGGGAGTTTTGGTTTTTTAAAACTCAATTGACAGATTAGAAATAAGATGAAAATTACTGTATACAGAATTCTACAAACAGCCATTCAAAATAAGGATATTATTTGCTGAGTTACAAACTCTACAATACCAACTCTGGATTAGGGGATTCTTTTAAGTTTAGAACTGTTGTGAAAGTTTAGTTTTATCTTCTCTGGGATTACAATTTTCAGAATTCTCCAAATGTTGCAATCTAACTAAAGAATTCTGGGAGCTGAATCAGTACAGAGTGTTAAAAAACTGATTTATGACTTTCCCTAATTCTTTTTGCAAAGCCAACTAATTGTTTTTTTATTCAATAAAGTAATGAGTTACACAATTTATTTCTATGAGCACAATCTAGGTGTTGAGTTTATGACTGACATTGTGCTTTTTACACCAAAGTAGTAAAAAAAACCCTACATCAGAACACAAATCTGGACACAGGGATACTGTGCCAAAGATCCTGAAGAACTACTGTTAGGGATACACACCCTAGCAGAACGTGCAATGGCAGTCTAGCAGGGAGGCAAATGATGTGAGATAAACGTTGTTGTAGTTTACACTCAGTAAGACAGATACACTGTGCCAGTTAAATAGTTTTTATTCCAGCAAGAGTTATAGCATAGTCAAAACAGTCCATATGTCATACACTAGTTCAGTCCATCCAGGGATTAATCAGTTGCAAAGTCCAGTGTTGAAAATAGAGGTCAGTAAACTTACAAATAATCAGTCCAGCAATATATCTCTTTTGCAGCCAGAGATATGAAGAAAATCAAACCCCTTTTCTTCTCTCAGCAACAGCAGGGAAACACACAGTTATCACCATCAATCCAACATTGTCAACTACTACAGTTAAAACCAGCTAACAGTGAGCTCTCTTGCTCCCTCTTATGGTGATTTTACAACCGCACCCAAAATACATGTTTTGCAGTTAAAGTGATACTTACACTTAAACTCACTAACATAGTTTATATATTATTTTTTACCCAAACTAAGTTAGGTAACCAATGTTATCCCTAACAACTACCTTTCATAGCCTCCAGAAGGTTAACAATAAGATGGTGTGTTGTATTTTTCTAAAAGTGATATAAAGAAGGTAATAAATTAATTCTGAAGATGCATCACCTTTAATAGAATCAAGAAAGATTCTGAGTGCAACATGTTTTGTTAAATTAAATACTCTTCTTGAGAACGGACAAAGTCATAAGGGAAAAAAGCAGGAAATTAAAATACTGAATTCAGCAGTACAAGAAAGAGGAGCCTTTCCTGAAAGAATATAATTTTGTAACACCCAAAGACTGAATATTTCTGAAGATGCAACCCTTTCAGTCTCCATACAAAATTATCTAATTTGATTTCTCCTCCTCCTCCTCCTCATTCTTTATATCTTCCTATCTAAAATGATCTTCAATATTAAAAAAATAACTTGGCAACAGGGAGCTGTGCACAAATTTAAGAAATTGATTACCTGCAAGAAATGGAATCAAACATTGACATCCATTAAAAAGAATTAACAGTGATTCACAGACCCAGTAAAAAGACATCTTGTAATAAAAAAATCTTTTACAGGTAGTCCTCAACTTACAACAGTTTGTTTCGTAACCATTCAAAGTTACAAATGGTACTGAAAAAAGTGACCTATGATCAGTTTTCACACTAAGGCCTGTTGTAGCATCCCCATGGTCATGTGATCAGACACTTGGCAGTTGAGCCATATTTATAACGGTTGCAGTTTTATGTGATATCCTTTTACGACCTTCTGACAAGCAAAGTCAATGGGGAGGCCAGATTCATTTCACTAATTTAATAACTACTGTGATTCGCTTAACAACTGTGGCATGAAAAGTTATAAAATGGGGCAAACTCACTTAACAAATGTTTCACTTAGTAACATAAATTTTGGCTTCAATTGTGGTCATAAGTTGAGGACTGGCTGGAGAACCTGCTAATCCCTGCTATAAATTTTTATAATGAAAAAAATGTAAACTTCTGATTATATGTAGTACAGATGTGCTGTTCCTGATTTTAATACTGTTTCCCTGTTCTGACTCCTAAAAATATACTTCAGAAGAATCTCACTGTAAATATCAAAAAGTATAATTGGTTCTGCTTTCCACATTCCAAGGGACTTACCGGTAGTATACTTTGTTTGGGAAACAATTCTGAATAAAGCTGGATTTTATAGTTTTAGAACAGAGGGAAAGAGCCATTGCTGCTGTTGGAAGAATCCTAGTCATATCCTGAAATTAGCTTGGAGGCTAAAGTAAATGTGTAATAGAAAGGCCAACTCTGTCATTAAGCTGACTGAAGTAGTAATTTTGGGTAGCAGACCAGAAAAAGCAATATATTGGGACAATTATTTCGGAAGTACAGTAGCTTCTTAAGCAACCACTTTATAGTCCACCTTCTTTGTAAGAATTCAGAGCACCATATATAATATGCCATCCTCCATTTGATCCTCTCAAAACAACTGTAAAATAGACAACTGAGATAGAGTTGCATGATTCTCTCATATCTGACCACCTATCTCCCCAACTAAAGCCCATCACACCAACTTCTAAACCATGTTGCTTGTCTTCTGAGTCAGCCTTCCATAAGCATTATTTTAAGAGGGTTCGTGGTGACTCCTGTAAGGTTACCAACCATGCAGAGGGTGACTGGTAGGGGAATGGGCCAACTTGCCACAGCCAACTTGCTGCAGCCAACTCACCACAGCCAACTCGCCACTGGATAAGTCACCATGGCCAACTCACCATGGAATAACTCCCTGAGGGACAATTTAACAATTTTATTTAATTATTTAAAATAAATAAAAATTATTTTAATTTTTGCCATTCACATTTTATTTTGTCTGTTGAGGTAGTTCCCCGTTAGGAGAATGAGTGCACAGAGGGAGACGTGGTGAGAGTGCTGAAGAATAACACACAACCAGCACACAGATATACTGTATAGTAAAATGTAGGTTTTTACTTCCAATAAACGTTTAAGCAAAGTTCAACAAACAGTCCAAGTCATTCACGGTTAAAGCAGTTTTCAGAGATAATCCAAATCAGAATCCAGAATCAAAAACAGTTCAGTAATAGATTCACATCAAATCCAAGAATAAGGATGATCAGTAACAGTCAATAGGGAAATGCAGGAACTGCAACACTCTTAGCAACAGCAGAACAGAACAACTTAGGTTTCTGGCTCCATCTTATGGACATTTGAGGAACCACACCCAATTACAATTTTAGCATTCCCTTAAAGAGACAGTATTAAAATGTCTATCCTGGTTTATATATTTTCCAACCCAACTGTTAGGTGACTTACATTCCTAACACTGTCCCTCCTTTTGCATCCTTTCTTTAATGATTCTATTCCACTATTTCTTTGATATTAGTGTAACTCTTGTTCCACAGTGAGCTGTCCTGTGACGAGATGGCTGTGATTAATTATCATAGACCTGACTGGTAGTGCAGTTGCCATTAGAAAAGTGGACTAGAAGGAGCAGCAGAAATACCAAAATCTCCTCCTGCATTACAGGGCAGCCTCCTAACTCATATAAAGGGACTTCTTGGCTTATTTCAGTTAAATATCTACAGCTCATTCCAGCATCCAAAAGACTTAATTACAATCAGGCCTTGTGGCTTGAGCCTTAGCTATTCATTTTCCCCTTCATTTACTTCTTTGTTGACAAAGAGTTTGGGAGATTTGACAAACTTGCCTAGTATTTTATGCCTTTGAGCTGGTATAAGAAAGGTATTGCTACTACATCCATTTTAGCTCCCTAAAGACTATTTGATCACGAAGAATCACCTTGCATAGAAAGTTTAAAAGCTCTATTAGTCAAGGAGCAGATAAATGGACATATATGGCAATGCTGTAATCCTTACATTTAAATATATGTAAAGATATTTAAATTTAGTAGCTGGGACAGTGTGATTGTACAATGAATCAGAACACAATGTTGTAACTGTTGGAGAGAGCTGGCTCCTGCATGAGGCAATCTAAGCTGCGATTGGTTGTTCTGGGTGTTTCCTGCCTTTTTTTCCTCTGTGTGCTTTGTAATTTACCTCATGATGTTCCTGCTGTTAAATGATGTTAATTTACCTGATGATCCTCCTCTTTGCCTGACTCTTTGTTTTGCTGTATATATATATATATATATAGATGTAAAATATATTTATTTATATTATAAAAGTACAAGTTTGTGTCAGCGTCTCTGACTCCATTTGGACACCAGTTGTGCAATTTCCCTGTGTCAGACCTGCCCCAGTTGGGCCCTCAGGAAAGCAAGACTCTTTGAATCCATTGAGTTGAATCAAAAGAACTTTTATTGAGAGTCACTGGATGCAGTAAAATCAGGTGGAATCTGAAGTCCCTGCACAAAGCACAAAACAATTTTTTCCATTTCCCAATCCCAACCTCCCCCCAGACTAGTCTACCAGCATGTCAAGAAGATGTTTTGAGAACTCTGAGGTGCTAGGCAGATAATAGTTCACATTCAGGGCATGATGGCCTTGGAACCTGGTGAAAACGGGCTGGGAAGGAGTCCGTCCTATGTCCAAAGACAGTCCCCCCCTTCCTAATTCCTAAGCAGAAGCGGAAAATGTGAAGCATGCTCATCCATCCCCCTCCCCTCCCCCCAGCACAATTGCAGGACACCAGAGCAGCGGTGGATCTGACACCCTGATAATGTAGGAATAAAACTACATTAATTGCAAAGCTTGGAAGAGGGACAAGTGAATATCAGTACAAGACAGAGACTTTCTGTATGTTATGGGTTCATGGTGTTTCTTCACTAGCAGTTTCTACAGAAATAGCTCTGCAGAGTTTAAAAGGCCAGGAATGTGTGATTTCTTCTGAAAGCTCAAGACTACACTTAAATTTTCAAGTGATGTGTGAAAGGATTGCATTTGAGAAATTTTCTGGGACAAAGACAGGGCCTGACCAAAGCAAACTTAAACCAAATCAAACCAAATGTGAGAGCTGTCGTGGCACAGTAGTTAGAATGCAGTACTGCAGGCTTCTTCTGCTGATTGCCTGCTGCCAGCAGTTTGGCAGTTCGAACCTCACCTGCTCAAGGTTGACTGAGCCTTCCATCCTTCCGAGATTGGTAAAACGAGGACCTAGATTGTTGCGGGCAATACGCTAACTTTGTAAACTTAGAGAGGGCTGTAAAGCACTGTGAAGTGGCATATAAGTCTAAGTGCTATTGCTTTTAAATTCAGTCAAACCAAACTGAAATTCAGTTCATTAAATACAGTTAATGGGTTACTCTGCATTTATGATATAACATGTACAATTCAGTGGCAACTTTAAAATGAACTCTACAGGATGCATCATTTGAGGGAGGGGGCCTCAAGTTATGCCCCTGGTGATGAATAGTTTTTGGCCCAGAATTCTAGAAAAAGAGTCTGATGTTGGATACTGAATCCAGTGAAATCTATACATTGAAGCTATTTCTACACATGGTCTATGTGTTCCATTATTGTCAGCTTTCCAGCTACCCTAGCAATAACTATCCAAGATCTCAGGCAAAGGAAACTATGCAGCACTACTTCAAGACAATCCAACAAATATTATCTTCTTGAAAAATATGCTGTGCCTCTGAGCTATGGTATCTTTCCTCAGAGAGTGATTGTAGAAGCTGTCTGTCTGCCATTTTGTGTTTTTTTTTAAAAAAATTGTTGTCTGCAAGATATTAAGATATTTTTTGGAAGCTCAAAAACAGTTCTAGGTTGAAGTTCCATCACTGCATGGAATGTCAAAGCCTTCACCTACATTCTTAATCACCACCAGTTTATCAAACAGTTTGAAGGAGAGTGGAACCTGGGACATGCATATGCCATTTTGGTCTCCAGCTTCAGTATTGTTCAGTAAGAGGTGGGGACCATCACAAGTGTTTTCTTCATGAGAGACACCTATAAAATCTTCAGATTCTTCCACAGGACTCAGAAATCTTTGCCCCTCATATTCAGAAAGTAGGATTTCATCACAGACCACCTCGTCCTCCTTGGGAGAATGTTCCTCTTCTGTTCCTTTGACAAATCCCAAGAAGTTCATTGTTGTATCAGTAACTGGCTCCTCTTTGTCAGATGAAGGTTCTACAACCAATGGTTCCATGGTGCTGTTTACTTCCATTGGTTCCATAAAATTCAACTTTACCTGGGCCTGAAAAACATTAAGCAAATGTCTGTCTGGGGTTGGATTCATTCCAAACTATTGTTTGTTTATTCATAGTTTATTGAATCACTGACAATTGGGAAGGTCTGCATGCTGGGGTAATACAAATTATTTACAAGTTACAGTAGATATGTTTGTACAAACCAATATGTCACAAATGAATACATCATTAAGCATAATGTGGGAGACTAGGATCTGCAGATCTGTATTAAGCTGCTTTAAAATGAGTGGTGGTCAGGTCTTAAGGAACCATGTTTTTACCAAATTAGCGGGTTTACTTGTCTTTAGTATTGTGTGCTCTGATTGGCAGTTCTGATCTAATTGCCATCTGGAAATGCTAGCAGAGGTTAAGTCGTCTTTCTAACTTAATTGGGAGGAAACCTGCAATATCAAATTGTGTGTGCTGCATATTAGTGCTGGCTGAGGAATTCTGGGAGTTGAAGTCTACACATCTACACATCTTCAAGTTGCAAGGTTGAGAAACACTGATTTACAGTGTGCAAGAGCAGAGCAAAGTCTAGACCAAAGCAATACTCTTTCAGGACAAAAGATCATCAAAGAAAGATTCATCCTGCAGACCCAAAGTGCTGTAATGTCAACCATTTGACAGCTGTGTTTTTGATATATTCAAAGAAATGTCCTATATTACAGGTAGTCCTCAACTTACAACAGAGCCCAAAATTTATGTTGCTAAGTGAGAAATTTGGTAAGTGAGTTTGTACCCCATTTTATGACTTTTCTTGCCATGTTTGTTAAGTGAATCACTGCAGTTGTTAAATTAATAATACGATTGTTAAGTGAATCCAGCTTCCCCATTGACTTTGCTTGTGAGAAGGTCGCAAAAAGGTATCACGTGCCCCTAAGACACTGCAACTGTCATAAATATGAACCACTTGTCAAGCATCCGTGTAAATCACGTGGCTATGGGGATGCTGCAATGGTCACAAGTGTGAAAAATGATTATAAATCTCTTATAAGTTGTAAGTCGAGGACTACCTGTATACTGTTCTGTGAGCTACAGAAGTACTTTTTCTTAGCTTCTCTGTCTCAAATACAGAGGTCTTCAGTGATCAAGAGATGATCTGCTACTGCTACTCCTACTGATAAAACATGCAGTGATCCTCATTCAATAAATGAAGAAATCAAAATATCATGATATAGAAAAATCTTCCCTTGAAGCTCACCTGGCCCGTTTTTGCTGTGATGTGGAACTTCACAGCTTCTGTATTTGCAGGATCTGGCAATGCTGGGAACAGAGATTTCTTCATTCTGGAACAGATGTTAGGAAAATGGTTTGGGAAGCAGAAGTGGGGGAGGGCAGAAGTTGCTTAGCTCTTAGCAGGCCAGGAAAGGCTCAAGATACAGATGTGATTCTTTTGCATATATCCAATTTTTAAAAGTTTATGCATTTGCAAATCAGGTTAAGCCAGGGCCTACAGCCAGGTCCTATAGAACAGTGGCCCCCAACCTTTTGGGCACCAGAGACCAGTTCCGTGGAGAGAGGTTTTTCCATGGACCAAAGGAGGAGTGGTTGTGCGTGCTGCCTGCATCCCGCAGATGAAACTTTGCTTGTTTTGTGGCCCATTTTTTTTGTATGCTGTGGCCCAGTGCTGGTCCATGGACCAGGGGTTGGGGACCCCTGCTATAAACTATACTACATAGTGACATAGTAGTTTCACTTATAATGCAAAACCCTCCTGTCCAATTAAAAGCAGACAATATTATTACTTGGCATTATGTGCAAAGTAGGTCATTGAACTTCAGTGCATCTGATCATCCTGAAAGTTAGACCAGTAGCATGATCTCTCATATTACAAATATGGAATGCTATTGTCAGCACACAAGACAATGGCTTTGCTAGAATTTCTATCAGAGCTTGGATAACGTGACAATTCCCCAGCTCATCTTCTCAGCTGCTTTATTGCATCAACTCACTGAAGCTACATAGCAGATGATTAATTAGCTGATGACTTAGGAATCAACTATCCAGGGAGGTAACAGTTGCTCATGACAGCTGCTTAGGAATTAATATTATATGTGTCCTAATACCAATTCTTTAGGTAATTTAGCCTATCCAATTCTGTTTACAAATTAATATTCATCAACAAAAATAGATTTGATTAAAATGGGAATCTTTTTGTTGTACAACAGGTACTGGAATGCTATGCAGAGTATTGTCAATGTAATAAAATGTGTTGTACAAGTGGTCCTCCACTTACGATCACAATTCAGCCCAAAATTTGGTTGTTAAGTGAATTTGACCCCATTTAATGATCTTTTTGTCATGGTTGTAAAGTGAATCACCACAGCTGTTAAGTAAGTAACACAGTTGTGAAGTGAATCTGGCTTCCCCATTGACTTGGCTTGCCAGAGGGTTGCAAAAAGTGATTACATCACACACACACACACGGGACACTGCAACCAGCATAAATTTGAGTCAGTTGCCAAGTGTCCAAATTTTGATCACGTGACCATGAGGATGCTGCCATGATCATCAGTGTGAAAAACGGCCATAAATCACTTTTTTCAGTACCCTTGTAACCAGAAGTGGGACCCTACCTGTTCCACTACCTAACCCTAGCCCTAATCTAACATGCACACACCTAACGCACGCATGCAGCTTTCTACACACCAGCTGAGACCTGCAGTGCCAATCAGCTGAGAGTATAAAGAAGAGAAAAGTGCAAGGGCGGGTAGGAGGGCCGATCCTGCGCTTTTCTCTTTTTTCTCCTCTCAGCTTTTTTTCCTCCTCTTAGCTGATTGTGGGAGGCTTTTTAAAAACTACTGGTTCAAACCGAGCTGAACCAGTAGCATAGCACTGCTGCTTGTAACTTTGAATGGTCACTAAACAAACTATTGTAAGTTGAGGTCTACCTGTATGCGCTCCCTTCATCATTGGCCAGTCTATAGATTAAGCTTCCTGCGTCTTAAAGCAGGCACTTCTCTCCTGCCCTTAAAATAGTTATTGTTGTGTCCGCGAAATGATGCCAGGAGTCGGTGATTTAGTGCAAAGCTCTTTATTGATCTGCTGGAACCGAACTGGCGAAAGGAAAAAAGCCCGCGGCTTTTATTCCTTTCGCCGCGGCGGTCGCGGCCAATGGCACCGCTTTGAATCTCCTGCAGTCTGAACGGACCAATCGCGGGAGATTCTCAGCGAGCCAATCGGCGCGGCTCGCCTGACCAATCGGAGAGCCCCGCGCTTTGGCCAATCAAAGCGCGGGGATCTCGAGTATGTTAATGAAGGACAGAACACCCCTCCTCTCTTGGTTCAGTCCTTACGTTGCGTAGTCACGTAGGTAGGCGGGGCTCCGTCTGGTCCTACTTGACCTGCGCAACTCAGTTGTAGGCTGGATCCCGGCCGGTTCGGTCGGGATCTCCGTTGCTCCTGCTGCTGTCGTGGGAACCGGCTGGTCGATCGGGCCGGTCCTTTCTCCGTAGCTCCCTCCTGGGCCTTCCGGGTTGGTTGAGCTACGGGTTTCGCCGCTCCCGCTCGGTCTTTCCGGGTCGGTTGAGCTGGCCTGGCTGTTCCTTTCTGGCGAGGGGTCGTGATGGCTGCATTCCGGTGAGTACTGCTGGTTTATTTTTCTTTGGATTCGGTCCCCTGGGTATTCCCTCCCCCCTTGGCTTGCGTTGCGGGGGTTGGGTTCGTTTGTTTGTGCATCGGCGGTTTGTTGGTTTGTAGTTCTCGACCTAAGTTGGTCGATGTGGCGTTTCCATGCTCGTCCGTCTGCTGTTTGTAGCCGGTACGAGTGTGGGCCTGTTGTTTGGGTGATGACGGCTGGGATCCATAGAGGGTCTCCCGTCAGGTTTTTTGCATATACGGGGTCCCCAGGTGCGAAAGTTCGGTGTTTGGTGCTTGAGTCTGGGGGCCTCTCCGGGTTATACGTAGGGTGTAACCTGTCGAGCGGGGACCTTAGCTTTCTACCCATTAGTAGTTCGGCTGGGCTTTTATTGGTTGTGGTATTCGGGGTTATGTGTTGGGTGAAGAGTAGTCTGTTGATTTTCTCTTGGATCTCCCTGTGGTCTATTTTCCGGATGGTCTTTTTAGTGAATTGGACCATCCGTTCCGCCCTACCGTTCGCCGCCGGGTGCGCCGGTGCTGTCAGCGCGTGGCGGATGCCCCTTTCCGCTAGGAATTTTTCGAATTCCAGCGAGGTGAACTGGGGCCCGTTGTCGGAGACGACGACGTCTGGGAGGCCGTGTGTTGCAAAGAGTTTGCAGAGTTTTTTGGTCACGGCCTCCGTGGTTGTCGTCTTCATGTTGCTTACCTCCAGCCAATTGGAGTAAGCGTCAACTGTTATGAGGAAAGTGTGTCCTTTTGTGGACCCGGCGAAGTCTATATGGATTCTAGACCAAGGTCCCCTTGGGGTTTCCCACTCTAGGACGGGTGCTGTGGGTGGGCTGGGCCTCGTTTCCTGGCATCGTTGGCACCTAGCTACCCAGGCCTCTATTTGTTTGTCCATCCCTGGCCACCAAGCGTAACTTCTGGCCAGGGCTTTAGTCCTCACGATGCCAGGGTGCCCCTCGTGTAGCATTTCCAAAACCTTCCCCTGTAGCTTTTCCGGAATGACCACCCTGTCCCCCCATAGTATGCACCCTTTTAACAACGAGAGCTCCGTTTGGCGGTTTCGGAACGTTTTGACCGACTCGTCGTTATCCCTTTCCGGCCACCCTTTCTCCACCCAATGCAACACCCGCGCCAGACGTTTGTCTTTATTAGTCTCTCGGGCAATGTCTGACGTGGTTATGGGCAGGTTGGGTAGAGTCTCTATGCTGAGGGTGGTCGTTGTGGGTGCTGGGTTGGTGTCGGGTTCCGGTAGCGGCGAGCGGCTTAAGGCGTCTGCATGGGTGATCGTCTTACCCGGTCTGTGTATGAGTTCGTAGTTGTAGGCTGCCAGGAAATCGGACCACCTTGTCATTCGGGGAGACAGAATGTTCGGGGTGGCCTGGTTCCCTGCAAGGATTCCCAGCAGCGGCTTGTGGTCCGTTATGATGGTGAAAGTCCGGCCGTAGAGGTATTCGTGGAATCGTTTTACGGCGGCAACTATAGCCAGAGCCTCTTTGTCCAGTTGGCTATAGTTCCGCTCCGGTTTGGTGAGGGTCCTTGAAAAGAATGCGATGGGCGCTTCTTTTCTGTCGGGAAGGGTATGGCTGAGGACAGCGCCGATGCCGAAGGGTGATGCGTCGCATGTGACGGCCAGAGGTAGGGTCTCGTTGAATTGTATGAGGACGGCGTCGGAGGTGAGGAGGTCCTTCGTTCTTTGGAAGGCGGCTTGCTCCCGTTTCCCCCAAGTCCAGGTCGCTGCCTTGTCCAGGAGCCTATGCAAGGGCTCCGCCGCCGTCGCCTTTTGGGGTAGGAAAACATTGTAAAAGTTCAGTAACCCCAAGAATGCTTGTAGCTCAGTCTTTGATTTAGGGGTGGGGGCTTCTTTGATGGCCTTGATTTTTTTGCTTGTGGGGTGAATGCCGTGCCGGTCTAGGAGGTAGCCCAGGAATTCCACCCGTGCAAAGCTGGCATTTTTCCCTCTTTACTTTTAGCCCCGTCTCTTTAAATTTAGTTAGGACCTCCCTTAGTCGACCTTCTAGTTCGGCTTGGTTGGCTGCCGACACTAGGACGTCGTCGAAATAAGGTACCACCCCCTTGATACCTTGCAATAGCCTCTCCATTAGGCTCTGGAATATGCCCGGTGCCACGCTGACTCCGAATTGGAGTCGGTTGCATTTGAATGCTCCCCGGTGGGTGACAATGGTCTGCGCTTCTGCCGTTTGCTCGTCGACCGGCAACTGTTGGTATGCCTGGGCGAGATCGAGCTTGGCGAAAACCTTGCCCCCTCCCAGTGAGTGCAGTAGGTGTTGCACTACTGGGACGGGGTAGGCGCTTTGTTGCAGCGCGCCATTTAGGGTGGCCTTATAGTCCCCACAGATCCTCACCGACCCATCGGGCTTGATCGGGGTGACTATGGGGGTCTCCCACCGGGCGTGGTCTGCAGGACCCCTTGTTTGACGAGCTTATCAATTTGCTCGTCTATTTTGGGTTTCAGTGCGAATGGCACCCGCCTTGGTTTCAGGCGTTTGGGGGGGATGTTAGGGTCTAGGTTGAACGAGATAAGGGGCCCTCGGTACTTTCCGAGGTTTCCGTCGAAGACCTCTTGGAACTCCCGGGCTAGTTGCTGCTCCCAGCCGTCGTCGGTGACGTGGTTGACTCCCGTGAGGGCGATGTCGAGCGGGGCGAACCATTGCAGTCCCAGTAGGCTTGGGCGGTCGCGGTCGACGATCGTTAGGGGGAGTCGTTCGGTGCGCCCCTTATACGTGATATTAAAGCTTTTGGTGCCGACTACCGGGATGCGGTTTCCCTGGTAGTCCTTTACAATGAGTCTCTGGCTGTCTACGTTCCTCCTTTGGAGGGTGGGCACCAACCGCTTTATCTCGTGCCATGCAATCATGGAGAGGTAGGACCCGGAGTCCACCTCCATTTTGCACGGCTGGCCCTCGATGCGTACCTCGACATGGACCTTCCGGACGTCGTTGGTGATGGCGTGGCCGATGGTGACCGTCTGGTGGGTCTCCTCTCTCCGCCGGTTGTCGCCGCCTCGCGATGATCGTCCGTTCCGGTCCCATCGGCTGTCCGAGGGGCAATCTCTGGTCCGGGGTGGTGTGCTCTCCCTCCTCCGGTCGCTCTGGTCCCATCGTGCCGGACTGCGGTTTTTCTTCAGGCGGCAAACCCGGGCGATGTGTCCCTTTTTGTCGCAATGCCGGCAGATTGAATCGAAAAACCGGCATTCCGACCTGGAGTGGTCGCCGCCGCAACCGGCACAGTTGGTCCTCGACTTACGACCTCGCCGGTTCCGTGGGTTGCGCCCTGTCTGGAGTCGGTGGATGTCCTCCTCGTCCTCGGACGTGCCGGATGCCGAGTGGAAATCGCCCTGGTGTGTTGTCGTCTCGGTTTTTGGCTCGGTCGACCTCGCCGGGTTGTTGTTTCCGCCGCGGTCCCTCGTGTCCGGTCTGCGCATGCTGTCGGCGGAAGTTCGGGTTGCTTCTGCGGCTGCGGCTGCGGTGAGGGTGTCTGCTAGGCTGATGTTCACCCTTAGCCATCAGCTGGCTCTGGAGGGCGGGGTCCCACAAACCGAGCACGATTCGGTCTCTCAGAGCGTTGTTTAGGTTATCGAATTCGCAGAGCCCCCCTAGGCGCCGCAGCTCGGCGACGAAGTCGCTGAAACTCTCACCCGATCCCTGGTCCCGCCGGTAGAACTGGTTGCGCCGGATCAGGATGGGTACCTCTGGAGCGTAGTGCCGCCGGAGAATAGGTTCGAGGACGTCCCAGTCCATCGCGGTCGCATCGGCGGGCTTGGCCAACGCTTTGGCCATCTGGAAGACCTCAGTCCCGCAGTGGGTGAGGAAGACGGCGCGTTTCAGTGGGCCCGAGGCATCCTTCATGCCGGTGCACTCGAGGTACATGCGGAATCGGTCGGCGAACGATTCCCAGTCCTCGGTGGCGGGGTTGAAGGGGGCGGGCGGTGCGATTTTCGCCATCTCGGTGCTTCGTCTGGCTTCCGTCGGACACGTGGTTCGGTTCAGGGTCTGGATCCCATCCTCGTCGCCAGTGTTGTGTCCGCGAAATGATGCCAGGAGTCGGTGACTTAGTGCAAAGCTCTTTATTGATCTGCTGGAACCGAACTGGCGAAAGGAAAAAAGCCCGCGGCTTTTATTCCTTTCGTCGTGGCGGCCGCGGCCAATGGCACCGCTTTGAATCTCCCGCGGTCTGAACGGACCAATCGCGGGAGATTCTCAGCGAGCCAATCGGCGCGGCTCGCCTGACCAATCGGAGAGCCCCGCGCTTTGGCCAATCAAAGCGCGGGGATCTCGAGTATGTTAATGAAGGACAGAACAGTTATTGCGCATGGCTTCATCATACTTACCTTTTTTTGCCAAAGTAGAAGATGATGATGACAACAAGGATGCCTCCAAAAATCCCCATAAATAGAAAGCTAAGCACCAGAGGTAGCGGCTTGGACTCTAGAGAGGAAGAAAAAACACAAGAAGTTATTGCTACTGTTGAAGTTTCAGATGGAGAACTCAGGGGGAAGAGAAGTTATACCTGGAGCTTTGGTTAGAAATCGATAAAAAGCTTTGCAGTTGTCTTTGCTATTTGCTGTAGAGACCCAGATGCCAACAAGATAGACAGTATCAGGCTGTAAGTTCTGGATTGTATACCATGTTTGTGACACGTTGATGTCATAATCTGAACAAAAACGAGACAATAATCAGAGCCCTTTGGTTGGCATTTTCCACAGCACCATGGCAGCAGCAACCAAAGACCTTGGCCCAAATTCCAGTGGGGAACTTTGCCAGGACACTGACTTTCTTTTCCAAATTGTATGAACCCAAGACACAAAGGTCAGAATCCCGTACTCACATGTTAGGTTACCGTATTGCTCCTTTTGACAACATATAATATATTTCTTCAGTACACCTGGGCAATCAGAGAGGGCTCTGGGAGGCTTCCACTGGATGACAGCAGAATTCACAGTTTGGTTAGTCACATTTATACGGATGGCATCTTCAAGAGAAGCTGCAGACCAAAGAGGACAGTTATTGTCTCTTGAAGACCATAAATTCCATTGATTTCTTCCATCTTTGAGATGGTGGCCAGGTTCTCTCATCACTTCCTTGAGAACCTGTATATAGAGCTAAGGATGAATTGCAGTCCATTTTTGACCAGGGTAGGGTAGTCAGAGAAGGTTACCAGAGGAGGGTAGTCAGGGCCAAGGTTTTGAAATGTTCTCAGGCTGCTGAAGCTGTTAAAAAAAAAAAGAATTTCAGAGCCCCTGGTTGAAGCTCTGGTGAAAAATTGGCTACGTAGAAGTGAAGCTTTTGTGTGTGTATCTGCTTATCAAGTTCTTGCAAAACTCTAGACTTCTGTGGAATCTAGTTTGAAAAACCTAGTTTAGGTGATCTTTGTTTATTCCTGAAAGACCAAAATCCTTTTCATTGGCCTTCATAGAAGCTATCATTCTTCCTTCTTTCCTGAAAAATCTTACCTTCTTTCTTCCATTCCATGCATTATTACAACCAATATTATAGTGAATTTCCAGATACAGGTAGTCCTTGAGTCACAATAATTTATTTAACAACAATTCAAATTATGATGGCCCTGAAAAAAGTTATTTGTGACCGATCCTCACACTTATAACTACACCAATTATCAAAATTTGTCTGCAAAACTGTTGCATAATCAAAATTTGGGCATTTGGCAACTGGCATGTATTTAGGACAGTGACAGAGTACTGGGTCACGTGATCTCCATTTGCGACCATCCAACGGATCTTCCAACAAGCAAAGTCAATGGGGGAGGCCAGACTTGCTTAACAACTCTTTTAATAATTGCTTAACGACTACAGCAAAATAGGCGCAAATCATTTAATGACTGCATCGCTTAGTGATGGAAGTCAAGAATAACCTGTATTAAACATTGAACTATAGAAACCATTTGTTGGCAGTTAAACAAGGCAAAATATAAATTAGCATATTATATAAGTAGCATATTCTTTTAATTTATTAATTAGATTTTTATCCTGCCCTTTATTACTTTATAAGCAAACTCATGGTGGTAAATACACATACTCCTTCCTCCTCCTCTTTTCCCCTCAACAAGAACCCTGTGAGGTGGGTTGAGCTGAGAGTGATTGGCCCAAGGTTCCCAGCTGGCTTTTAGGTTCCCCAGCTGGCTTTTAGGACTAGAATTCCCAGTCTCCTGGTTTGTAGGCCAGCACCTCAATCATTATACCAAACTGGTTCTCTTAGATAAGTACAGTGAAATGCTGAAGGTTACAGAAGTGGCATTCAGCAGGTTCTGACCATTTCTGGAGAACCAGTAGTGGAAATTTTGAGTAGTTCGGAGAACCGGCAAATACCACCTCTGATTGGAGATTTTACAGTATCCTTCCCCTGCCACGCCCACAGAACCGGTAGTTTTAAAAAAAATTGAATCCCACCACTGCGTAGATTATGACAATACTCATGCATTTCTCTATTTAGCCATCTTTGATGAAGCCCTAAAACAGGCCAGCTTACAGTATTTTCAAGATATTTGGGTTTTCCACATGACCTGCTAACCACAGGTCTGAGATGCTCTATTACAGCAGTCCCCAATTTTTGGGGTCTGACTGGGGGGTGGGGAGGAGGGAACTCGACCATGCAAGCACACATGAAGCCCTTACATGAGTGGTGGGCTGGAGAGCGGCAGGCCAGAATGCATGCATGTGATTGTCCACCGGCCCACCGCTCACACAAGTTGAGCTATGCATGTTCCAGACAGCCACTCATATGTCCCAATTCTGAATAGAGCATGGTCTGGTAGTTGGCTACAGCCTAGGGGTTGGGGACCGGCCCTTGCTCTATTATCTATTTTTGAGGCATGAGATGCAGCCTCTGTCTCATCCCCAAGACTCCATAGAAGCAACCTAAATTTGCATTTGGTTAGAAAACTTGAATTGCCGCTTCTGGCTCAAATTAATGAATTAAAAGTTTCCTACTGCTTCTGCTCACTTGGGAGGAGGTCTGTTGGGTTAATTCTGGATGCTGCTAGCTCTGGCCACTTGCTGCCAGCACAGCCATTCCCTTGCAATCCTTCTTGATTTGGAATATTTGGGAGTTGGGGGTGAAACTAACAAGAGTCTCCCATATTAAGCTGAAGGGAAGACTGGTAAAACCTCTCTAGAAGACTCCAGCAGGTTAGAAGAGTGAATCATAGAGTCATAAGGCTGGAAGGGACCTTGGAGGTCTTATCTCCAACCCCGTGCTCAAGACACAAGCCTTATACCATCCCAGTCACATGGTTGTCCAGTTTATTTCTGAAAACCTCCAGTGATGGAGCACCCACAACCTCACTGATTAATTATTCTCACTGTCAGAAAATTTCTCCTTACTTCTTGGTTGGATCCTCTATTTAAGCAACTTCCACCCAGGACTTCTTGTCCTTCCCTCTGATGCTTTGGAGAATAACTCAATAAGGATGAAAGATAGCTGGGGTGAAGCTTGATGGACTTTTCAATGCACCATGAATTCCCCTCCAACATTACCCTGCACCCTTTCCTCCACCCCACTGATCTGTTGCCTGTGCTATTTGTAGACAAGGTCCACCAGTCTTTCAGAAGATCAATAATGCTCCCACCTTCAGAAATTGCCTAAGTGTAAGGTTACTGTTGCAGAGCAACTCTCCATACCAATGATCTATTGTTCCAGCAACTTGAAAGGTGGCTAAAGGCTCCATCCCCATATCCTGCCCCAGACTGTCCTGCTAAGGGGCTGTTGGAAGTGTCCCCACACCCACCCATCAACTGGTTAGTGACATTGGGCGGGAGGAAAAAATAAGAGAACCATATTATTTTGCCAAATCAAGGATTGAAGTAATTCACTTTAACAGTGTTGTGAGAAAGGGCTAATGGGGGACAAAGTGTTACAGCCTGGAAACGTTTGAAGCTGTAGTGATAGTGTCAGCTTAAAAGGAAACATACTACATTAAGCAGTTTGTTTAATAATGACTAGGCGGTTTCACTCCTGGGTTGGGGATGAGATGAGGACAGTGTTGTGGGACAAAGTGGAAGACTGGGTTTAGCAAGATAAGATTGTGCAATCATAAATTGCAAGTTGAGTTGAATCGAAGAACTTCAAGGTGCTCGAGGCAGAAATGTTAAGGTTGCCAATTTAAAAGTTCAACTATTCTATCCTTATCTATCTTTTTCTGGTAAGTACAAAGATAGAAGAGATAATGGAGAAGCTCATGTAGCTTACCATCAAAAGACAACATCAACTGGACTGCAAAATTCTTTGAATGAAGCAGGCAAACATTTTTTTAATAACTGTCCAGACATGAAGTAACTATTTTGGGCTATTGGTGGTTCTGACTAATGGGATAAGCGGGGGCGGAAAGCCAGCGTGACATACTCACCATTTCTATGGAAAAGATAACTATATCCAATTGTTTTCCACTTTATAACATATTTGTACACTGCAAAGCGATAACACCTGTTGGATTTTATTTCCCCTAGAATTGAAGAGCAAAAATCACAAGTTTTACAGTCATAACCTTCGAAGAGACTTGTTGGATCAGACCAAAGCTTTCTCTTACGCAGCATCATATTTCTAACATAGTTAGCTGATGTTTCTCAAGGTCCAGTCAATAAACACCAGAGACTGTTTTCTCTCCAGCATCTGGTATCAAGCTAGATTAACTCCATAAATGCCTATTTCAATTAGCTCTTGCTATAATAGTACCCATTTCCCATTTCATCAATTTTTCTAATTTCCTTTTGAAGTCAATGACCATCCCTACAATTTCATCGCAGAGGTCCAAGCAAATCAAGATTATGTTTTGTAAACAAGTGCTTCATCCCAGTTGTACTGAAGCCTTTTCACAAGTTTCTTCAGAGGATTCTGAAGTCTAAAAATCTATTCAACTATGATGTAAGGAACCCAAGCATAGAGAAAGGAGCAGGTGGATAAAATGATTACCCAAGGCTTCCTCCTTTAACCTATATTGAACTATCTGTCCCACTTTTTGTCATAGATTCAGTCATGGGTAGAATGAATGGAGACAGTCTTAGTTGGTGAACTTTCAACTCTTTATTGCATAGTGACTTCTAACTTGTATAACAACAACTCTGCTTTATATAGGCAATGCTAATGTGAAATAACCAATAGGAGCTTGTGAAACGTTAGCTCCAGTACCAATAAAAGTCCTTCATTAAGGGCCAATCAGATTCTCAGAACCCGACCAATCCGATCTAGCCGCTTAACACCCAATCAGAAGTGCAGGGCCAGAACCCTGCACTTTACCCCAAGCTTGCCTTTATTCAACTATTCACATACATAACACCCCTTCCCCCTGGCTTCACAATTAGTTTGTGACTATGTAGTCCTTTAAATAGGACGGTTGTCTCTTGGGTCTGTCAGATTTTCTTTGGACTAGCTGCGTGCAGTCCCATTGAGGTAGAGTGTTGTTTTGTAGTGGCTCAGCTTCTCGTTCTGGTGTGATTTCCCTTGGAGCGTACGATTCTTCTTCCTGCTCCATTTCCTGGGTTTCACTTGATTCATCGCTTTCCTGGAACAGGTTTCCTGGCATATCGTCATCTTCTCTTCCTTCCCCCCTCTCAGTTTGGTCATTGGGAAGTTGTTGGCTAGCAGTTATAAGTCGTGACCGTAATTGGTCAACATGTCTTTTCCATAGTCTCTCATCAATACATTTTACAATATAGGATCTGGGCCCAGTCTCGCGTATTACCGTTGCTTCAATCCAAACTGGGTCGCCCGATAAATTTCTTGCATAAATGGGGTCGCCTAGCTTGAAGGCACGGTAGCGTCTGCTGGATCCTGGAGGTTTTTCTGGCTCGTAAGCAGGATGCAGTCGGTCGAGGCGGGAATGGAGTTTTCGCCCCATGAGAAGTTCAGCGGGAGTTCTGTCGGTTTCGCTGTGCGGAGTGATGTGTTGTAGAAGTAGAATGCGGTTTATTTTTTCGTCAAGATTATCAGAGTCCACCTTTTGTAAAGTCTTTTTTACAAATTGTACCATGCGTTCCGCTCGGCCATTGGTAGCAGGATGCGCCAGCAGGTGAGCGCATGGCGGATGCCGTTGTCAGCAAGGTACTGTTCAAACATTAGCGCTGTAAACTGTGGTCCGTTATCAGACACCAGGACGTCCGGCAATCCATGAGTTGCAAAAAGTCTATTGAGGACTTTAATGACTGCCTCGGAGGTTGTATTGGCCATTCGATGAATTTTTAACCAATTAGAGTATGCATCGACAGTCAACTAGCAATGTCTGTCCTTTGATCGGCCCTGCGAAATCCAGGTGGATTCTGGACCAGGGTCCACGTGGCGTCTCCCATTCGGTCGGTGCAGCTTTTGGTGGTGCGTTGCTGGCTTGTTGGCACTTGATGCAGGCCTTGACCCATTGCTCAATGTGTCGGTCCATGCCTGGCCACCAAGCGTAGCTCCGTGCGAGTGCCTCCGTGCGAGTGCCTTCATTCGCCCGGGATGTCCATTGTGCAAGATTTGTAACAGTGTCTTTTGGAGTCATTTTGGGACGACGACTCTATTGCCCCAAATAACGCAGCCTTTTTGAGAAAAAAGTTCAGTCTGTCTTGTTTTAAATGGTGCGAAGTCATCTGGGATCTGATCCAATGGCCATCCACGCTCTACCCAGTCTAGGACTCGTGCTAGGGTGTGGTCTCGTCTGGTCTCCCTCGCGATATCTCGAGCGGTCATAGGAGGCGAGTTGAGCGTTTCGATTTGTAACGCCGAAACTGTTGGTGCCGGATCGTCGAGAGTCTCTGGTAGTGGTGCTCTGCTGAGTGCGTCGGCATGGGGAATGGCTTTCCCCGGTCGATGTAACAATCGATAATTATAAGCAGCTAGAAACTCTGACCATCGAGTCATTCTTGGGGACAATATATAGGGAGTTGGTTTGTCCCCAGCGATTATCCCCAATAAAGGTTTGTGGTCGGTTACAATTGTAAATGTCCTTCCATATACATACTCATGGAATGTTTTTACAGCTGACACAATTGCAAGAGCCTCCTTGTCTATTTGTCCATAGTTACATTCTGCCTGGGATAGAGTCTTCGAAAAGTATGCAACGAGAGCCTCATTTCCATTAGGTAGCACATGGCTCAAAATAGCGCCCACCCCAAACGGTGAGGCATCACAAGTTATAACCAAGGGTAATGTTTCATTATATTGCATAAGTACAGAATCAGATGTAAGTAAATTTTTTACATTTCTAAACGCTTTTTCTTCTCGGTAACCCCAAACCCACAATGCTTTCTTATCTAATAACCGGTGTAATGGTTCAGCCACAGTCACCTTATGCGGTAAAAACACATTGTAGAAATTGATAAGGCCTAGAAATGCTTGAAGATCAGTTTTGTTACGAGGTCTGGGAGCATTTCTAATCGCCCTTAATTTACTCTCAGTTGGGTGAATACCCTGCCTATCAATGCGATAACCTAGAAATTCAACACTGTCGGTATACAGATGACATTTATCCCTTTTTACTTTCAATCCCGCTTCTTGGAATTTTTTAAGCACACATTTTAAATGATTCTGCAGAATTTTTTTACTAGGAGCTGCAATCAATACGTCATCAAAATACGGAACCACGCCCTTGATTCCCTGTAACAATCGTTCCATTAAACTTTGGAATATTCCCGGGGTCACACTCACCCCGAACTGCAATCGGGTACATTTAAAAGCACCTCTGTGCGTTACTATCATTTGGGCTTGGGCTGTTTTATCGTCCACGGGCAATTGTTGATAGGCTTGAGCTAAATCTAACTTAGCGAAAACCTTTCCACCTCCCAGGGAATGAAGGAGGTGCTGCACCACCGGCACTGGATACGCATTCTGTTGGAGGGCGTGGTTTTGAGTGGCCCGGTAGTCCCCACAGATTCGGATTGACCCATCTGGTTTAATGGGGGTTACAATAGGAGTTTCCCATGGGGAATGATCAATGGGTTGCAGTACCCCTTGTTTAATTAGTTTGTCAAGTTGTTCATCTATCTTGGCCTTAAGGGCGAACGGAACTCGACGGGGCTTTAAACGGATCGGGGCGACCTTAGGGTTGAGGCTGAACGAAATTGGGGTCCCCTTATACTCACCCAGATGATCTGCGAAGACATCGCTGAATTCAGACATAAGATACTCCTCCCACTCGCAATCACCGACTCGGTTCACGCCGGCCAGTTCGATGCCGAGTGGCGTAAACCATTGGAGGCCCAACAAACTAGGCCTGTCCCTATCGATGATCGTTAGAGGTAAGTATGCCGTATGCTTTTTAAACGAGACGCGGACTCGACAAGACCCGACCACAGGGATCCGATTCCCTTGGTAATCTTTAAGGATAAGGCGTTGCATTCGAAGGTCTTGGCGTTGGATGTAGGAATGAGCTGCTTTAATGTCTTCCACGACACCATCGAGAGGGACGATCCCGAATCGACCTCCATGTGGCAGGGTTGGTTCTCTATGGCTACTGTAACTCGAATCTTCTTAGCGTCCAGGGCCGAGGCCTGACCTATAGTGATAGTATGGTGAGCCTCTTCTTTCTGCAACGCTCGATATCTGTAGGAGTGGTTTGCTGGGTCTCGCCTTACAGGACGGTTTCCTGCCGATTGGCGAAAGTTGGTTCCCTTTGAGGCCGGGCTTGGTCCCGGTAAACTGCGACAGACTCGACCGATGTGGCCTCATTTCCCGCACTCGTGGCAGAGTGCGTCACGGAATTTGCAGTCTGCCCTGGGATGGTTTGCCCCGCAGCCAGCGCAAGGGCGTGAGGTTTTAGGACGAGGGTCCCGGTCGGAACGCAATCGATGGACCCCTTCTTCGTCGCTGTCTGACGACGAAGAGAGGTCCTCGTAATGCGTTGTTGCCAACTGCCCTTCTGAGCTGGGTGAGATGTCGCCTGTTGGTGGGTTTGTGGGGTTTCGGCTTCGCCGTAGCTGCGCCGCTGACTTTTTTGTTGCCTCAGCGGCGGTGGCTTCAGCGATGGCGTCAACAAGGCCGATGTCGCCCTTCGCCATCAGCTTGCTCTGCACGTTTAGTGCATCTAATCCCAGAATTAGGCGGTCTCTCAATGCTTCATCTAAGTCTGCGAACCCGCAGAGGCCTCCCAAGTGCCGGAGGTCTGCCACGAAGTCAGCCACACTCTCTCCTTTTCGTTGGCTTCGTTGATAGAACTCGTGGCGTCTCACGAGTGTGGGTACGGTTGGCGCGTAATGGTCTCTCAGGAGAGGTTCGAGGTCGTCCCAGCTTATTGCTTTCACTTCTCGAGGCTTCGCGAGGGCTTTAGCCATTTTAAAGACAGCCGGGCCGCAGTACGTCAGGAACAGCGCCCGCTTCTTGGCTGGTGTGGCGTCCTTCAGGTTGTTCGTTTCGAGGAACATCTGAAAGCGATCCATGTAGGATTCCCAATCCTCTTGGGATGGATTGTACGGAGCGGGTGGTACGATGCTGCCGGACATGGCTTCCATTGGTGGCGCCTTTTTTTTACACGTGCTCTGTTTTTCTTCCAAGTTCCTTAAGATTAGATGTCTCCAAATCCCACCCTCGTCGCCAGTGTCATAGATTCAGGCATGGGTAGAATGAATGGAGACAGTCTTAGTTGGTGAACTTTCAACTCTTTATTGCATAGTGACTTCTAACTTGTATAACAACAACTCTGCTTTATATAGGCAATGCTAATGTGAAATAACCAATAGGAGCTTGTGAAACGTTAGCTCCAGTACCAATAAAAGTCCTTCGTTAAGGGCCAATCAGATTCTCAGAACCCGACCAATCTGATCTAGCCGCTTAACACCCAATCAGAAGTGCAGGGCCAGAACCCTGCACTTTACCCCAAGCTTGCCTTTATTCAACTATTTACATACATAACACTTTTACTTTCTTTCATGATTCCAAGATGGCACTATTGACAAAATATCAAAATTCTGCCGTCATAGAAGAATCGACAGATGCACCATGCAAAATAACCATTTTATAGTATACTTCAGTTAGTCTTCCTGCCTCTGTTTTATTGTTTTAAATTAATGTCAAAGCTATTCACTAATCTCTTCCAGTGAAACACCATCATTTTCAAACTCTTTCCCAACCCAAGTGTAGCTCCAGCTAGAGATCTGGGGGAGATAAAATTAGTAAGCGATACAGCAACAAAGAGGACCCACTTTCTTTTGATCCTGCTGCTTCTGCCAAGCAAGATATGATACTTAGAAAATTTCTCGGATGGAAAGAGCGATATTCTAGTGGAGGAACCTGGGAGGGCCTTAGGAAGAGGTTTCAGTTTTACCTGTAAGCAGGTAAGTAGCATCAGGTTTCATGCAGTCTTTCTTAGGCAAGGTTTCTCCAAGAGGCTCAGCTTCGAAGCAAAAGTAAGCCTCATCCACTTTCCACTCCAGAGTGTAATGCCTTCCAGACAGGCTGACATTCAGAAAACTGGGACCTAGGACAGTAGAATCATAGCATTAGAAATTAACATTCAGGCTATCTAGAGGTAACTGGAGAATTCTGGGAGTTGAAGTCTACACATTCTTAAAGTTGTTAAGAATAGGCAACACTGTCCAGACCAACCATGGTCAATGAATAAGCCTTCTGCATGGAGCATCTCTGCCAGATGAGTGCCCTACTTTTTCAGAGATCTCACATAAAAAGGGCCACGGGGCAACAATCTTGTAATGCAATAAAGATACTATATATATATATATATTTACAATATGCCATTGGCATTGCCACGGAATATGCTCAAACCTGAGCTCTTAATTAGTCAAGTTCACTTTTTGTCTTCTGCCAATTTGATTCTAGGTCTCTCTCTCTCTCTCCTGTTATTTCATTTCCTGAAGCTCCTCAATAAACCAGGCTTGGTAAAACAGAGGGAAGCCATTCAGAACAAGCCTATCCAAGTTGCCATCACCCTGATGTCCCAACTGGTAACGAAAGCCTTGGTGAACAGTCCACCAGGATCTTGGGAATTTCTCCAAAAGCTCTCAGAAACTGTCTGGAGCAGACTTTCAATAGGCCCATCTTTTCTGCAGTGATGGTTGCCATCTGTTCAATGGCAATCAGAGAGTGACCTGATGAAGAGATACTGCAGAGAAATTTTTCTAGGACTATGTTGGTTGTTTTATGCGTTTATACCACATAAAATATAAAGGAACAATTGATGGTGGAAGAGGGTCCCCATATAAAATGAGATAAAACTAGAAGACGGCTGCTGTGGTGGATTATGTCTACAAACGGGAAGGTGTTGTGATGGATGACAGTGAAGTAGCAGTTTCCCACAAAGGAGAAGATCACACCCCAAGGAAAAGGATGAGAGAAGAGTCAACATAGCCTGGAGCTGAATCAAAGAAAGAGGAAGGTATATAGGATAGCTGCTCCACAGAATCTCCCAGGGTATATCCATTAGGTTTAGAGTATAGGTAGTCCTTGATTTACAACAGTTCATTTAGTGACTGCTCAAAGTTTCAAAGGCACTGAAAAAAGTGATCTACGATTGTTATCCTACATTCTCAAGCATTGACGCATCCTCATGGTCCTGTGATCAAAATTCAGAGAGTTGGCCACTGATTCACATTTAGGATGGCCGCAGTATCATGTGATCACTTTTTGTGACCTTCTGGCAAGCAAAGTCCATGGGGAATCCAGATTCACTTAACAACCGCACTACTAACTTAACAATGATGCAGTGATTCACTTAACAAATCCAGCAAAAAAAGTTGTAAATGGGGGTTGGGGGCAAAACTTACTTAACAACTGCCTCACTTAGCAGCAGAAATGTGGGGTTCAACTGTGGTCGTAAGTCGAGGACTACCTGTGGGATAGGTTTAGTCTGGCAAGATTCTGTTGGTATCGTGCGAACAAATAACAAATTGAACTTTGGCTGGATTATTCTATATTGCTCTTGGGCTGGGGGGCTGACCATTTCTTTGTATACCAACCTGCATTTTGTTCTGGTGGCAACTTAAAGGAATAAGCTGGAGAACGCCCTGCATGGTTAATTGCTACCAGCGAAATGTTATATTCAGCTGCAGAAAGAGAAGTGTGGTACGAAGTTGCGTTATCTACAGTGATGTTGTACTTTTCTAATCCAAAAGAACACGGCTTGCAGGCCAGCATGACAAAAGTCAGAGTATAGTTTACCACCCCTTGCTCCACGGAGGGTCTCTGCAGGAATACAAGAGAGAGTAGATTGACATTTGCTATTAGAGAGCAAGAAGAAAAAGAATATTATAAAATATGGGACTTATTTTACAAATGGTTAGATAAGAAATTAGAGAAATATAATATAATATAAACATAACATAATAGTTAAGATAAAATAATGTAATGATATGACATAAGCGATTACTATGGAAAGGATTATAATATGATATTCTACATTTGATTATTTGGAAATGAATGGTACCATAAACTAGGCTTTATAATAGTTGATTCTTGCTCAAAAAAGATGAGATGAATTAATAAATACAGTCTGATAATGATTTGACAATAATATGATGCTAAGTGGACAGTAGTTTTATACATTATGAATTGTAATATAAAAACAGGATGGAAGGACTGTTGATATTGTGCACCAGAGATATATATATCACCCGCACTATATAATGGAAATAAAATTTTATTTCATGTTGTATGCCTTGTGTTTGTTTATGTTTATTGTTTAAAATTAAATTAAATTAAAAAACAGAATACAAAAGAGGGAATTGAAAGCATTTTCCAAGCCATCAGCTAATGCTGCCCTTTCTATCTTTGGTTTTTTTCTGGGGGAAACCTCTTGGGCATTCTGTGGTTTCAAACCCTTAGGGAACATTATCCAATCTAGGCTGGGTGATGTCTGCATGATAGCACTAAAAGATGTACAGAGACCTTGACGTCAGGCCTCCTGACCCACTTATCCTCTTCTTTTTTAGATTCTTGAATTAAGAAAAGTAATCACCTTGTAAAATAAAATGACAGATTCTGGTTTTGTTTTTTTTTACAAAAATATTCTGGGCCTTACATTGGCCCTATAGACATCTTTAACACATTAAAATAATGGGTAACTGAAATCTAGGAGTTTATTTGCAAATGTTACCTCTGCCCCCCAACAATCACACCAGCTGAACACCCAATCAGCCCCAAAGATACAGATAGTCCTCAACTAAAAGTTCATTTAGTGACTGTTCAAAATTACAATAGCACTGAGAAAAGTGACTTATGTCCATTTTTCACACTTACGACCATTGCAACATCATGATCAATATTCAGATGAGTGAAAACTGACTCATATTTATGGCGGTTGGAGTGTCTCAGGGTCATGTGATTGCCTTTTGTGGAATTCTGACAGCCAAGTCAATAGGGAAGCCAGATTCACTTAACAACTATGTTACTAGCTTAATAATTGCAGTGATTTGCTAAATAACCGTGGCAAGAAAGGTCATAAAATGGGGCAAAATTAACAAATATCTCAGTTAGCAACAGAAATCTGGGGCTCAATTATGGTCACAAGTCAAGGACTACCTGTATAAGTTTCATATCTAAAGATGGGAGCTTGAATGATTGCACATGTTTTTCTTGTCTTCTTGTCTGCTTAAGAAGCAATATTTTTAATGTTTGAAATGCAGGTAATCCAAATGGATGGTGGATTGTTTGAGCCAGAGGATGTTTGAATGCTGGACTCAGATGCCCCAAAGGCTAAATAAAAGCCTTCCCCTTACCGCCCATTGCAAAGTTACGTTCCTCTCGCCTTCCTTTCCTAGGGACCCCACAGCATAATTTACTGTGGGACTTCTGAGGATTTCTAGAAGAAAAAAATAATGTATCTGTTAGACTCTGGAAACTGTTAATTTCTCCTCAAAGCCCTTATACACCGGAGACAAATTCTTTTTGTGTCCAATCACACTTGGCCAATAAAGAATTCTGTTCTGTTCTGCTGTTCTGACAAGACAAAAGACACACACACAAATCTCACCACAAGGAACAAAGAGGATTTCACTCCAGCTGCTCCAGTGACTGCTCCAGTGATCAGTTCGATATCGAACTTGCACTTCATAACGAATATTTTTTTCCAGGTGACATGTGGCAACTAGACAAAAGCAAGGATACATAGATCAGTCTTCAATTATCTCCAGACCCAAAGACTATAGCAGCTATTAAGCAAGATTATCTATAGAACTACTTCCTTTTGTATCCCACATCCTTCATCGTAAACTGATCAGAATTTAGCTGCTCAAGCATGAAGCTGGCAGTGAGCCCAATCTATCACATGGATTTGATTCAGAGATATCCATGGAAGAGCTAGCCTCCTGGAGTTGTGAGTGCTTGTCTGGGATGGTATAAGGACTCCAGGCAGGGATGGTATTCAATTTTTTTTACTACAGGTTATGTGGGCATGGCCTGGTGGGCGTGGCAGGGGAAGGATACTGTAAAATCCCCATTTACACCACACTCCAGAGGAAGTTTACTGCAAAATCCCATTCCTTCCCTACCTCACTAATCTGCTTTCCAATTCCGTTCTCCTGTGCAGGGCAACAAAAGAAGACCCAGCTGATCAGCTGGGATTTGGGAGGCAGAGAATAGGTGGGGGCAGGGCCAGCCAGAGGTGGGATTTACCAGCTCTCCAAAGGACTCACATTATCATGTATCTGATATTAACACAATTGAAAAAGTCCAGAAATATTTCACAAGAAGAGTTCTCCGCTCCTCTACTCATTGCAGAATACCTGATGCCACCAGACTTGAAACTCTAGTCCTAGAAAACCTAGAACTACGCCGCCTCCGGTCCGATCTAAATATAGTATATAAAATCATACATTGCAACGTCCTACCTGCAAATGAACACTTCAGCTTTAATCATAACAATACAAGAGCACACAATAGATACAAACTCAAGGTTAACCGCACCAAACCTGACTGCAGAAAATACAACTTCAGCAACAGAGTGGTCAATATCTGGAATACTCTACCTGACTCTGTGGTTTCTTCCCCAAACCCCAAAAACTTTAACCTTAGACTGTGTACTATTGACCTCACCCCCTTCCTAAGAGGCCTGTAGGGGACGTGCATAAGTGCACCAATCGTGCCTACCATCCCTGTCCTATTGTTTTTTTTATTTTTCTTACAAGTATCTATCTCATGTATTTAAAACTATATTTATTCTTATGCCTGTATCTTGTAAGCGATTGATAAATCAAATAAATACTAAAAATACTAAAAAAAAAAAAAAAGATTTGTTCTGCCCCTTTACCACAGCACATGTGAACTTGGCCTGTCTTCCATTCTCCTTGGTACCTCTATATTTTAAGCCAATCTACCTTTCCCAGATGCTTCAAATTTTAGCAGGCTGTATGAGAAAGAAGGCCTACTTGGACCAAAGCCCATAACAATACAAGAGCACACAATAGATACAAACTCAAGGTAAACCGCACCAAATTTGATTGCAGGAAATACGACTTCAGCAACAGAGTGTTAATACTTGAACATGTTACTAAGTCTGGCCTTTATTGGTTGCTAGGTGAATAGATAGTTTACAGATATGATGACATATATAGGATTTCTTATTTTCTTGGTTATACTACAAATCACCAGAAGACTTTTTGAGAATTTAGGGGTATATAATTACAGTAAATTAATAGCTACATATTTTTTAGCAATAGAAGTAGCAATAGCATTTAGATTTATATAGCATTTCACAGAGCTTTACAGCCTTCTCTAAGCAGTTTACAGAGTCAGCAAATTGCTCCCAACAATCTGAGTCCTCATTTTACCAATCTCGGAAGGATGGAAGACTGAGTCAACCTTGAACTAGTCAGGATCGAACTCCTGGCAGTGAGTAGAGCCAGCTTGTAATACTGCATTCTATCCATTGAACTACCAAGGCTCTTTCCTAGTGGCTCAAGGTTGACTCAGCAATGGGTTGACATGTTGGCACAATTTACATCAAGCTAGGTCATGGACGTTACTGATTTGTTGCATGGGATGATAATTTTGGTTCTATTAGTCTAACATCCTAGGTTCCACAATGTCCTCTAAGAAGCCTTCATTTACAGCAAGAACTTAATTTTGCAATAAATCACAAGAGATCCATCATCATGTTCTTTGAGAGTGAATGCCACTTATTTTAAAACAGAATTCAGCAACAAATGGTACATTTATTCATTTATGTTTCACATTTCTGAACTTCCCATAGCCCTCAAAGAAGGACTCTGGCAGGTGTACAATAATACATCAAAGATCAGAAGACAAAAGAGTAAATAAAATTTAAATGTTAAAGATAACGTTTTAAAAATTGTAAAGTTATAAAAAATTTAAGGAGGCAAAAACAATTAAACCCTGTTAAAAATTAGCTGACCAAGGCAAAGGAAGACCTCTTCACACCAACCAGACCTATATCTTTGGTAGTTAAAGCTATTATCAAAAGCATACAATTATTAAAATTTAAAAGCCTGAATTAGAAATGGAATCAACCTACCTATTAATCCCTTTGTGGTGTCGTCAGAGCTACAGTTTCCCTGAAAGCAACCCAAATAATATTCAGAATGAGGAGAAGGCTGATGATAAACCCACTAAAGCAAGAAACATATTCTTCTCAGAAACACAAAATAGAAAATCTGAGTTGTTTTATGAGGTAAGACCAATAAATAAATTACATTGAAGGTTTTTTGTTTATACTCATCATCTAACTTGTACATGAGCAGGATGGAAACATTATTGATTGAGCTACAGCTACAGCTAATAGAGCTGTAGAGGATTGACCCAGAGCTCTGTTATCGGCTGCAGAGGCCTTCAGGAAAGCCTTGCTGGCCACAGAAAAAGTTCCTGAAGGCCTCTGACAGCAAAAAGGAGGTGGGTGGGGGCAATACTGAGGTTAGTCAGTGGATGACATCCTCCCCAAATAAGACCTGGTGCCTTTTTTTGGTAGCAAAAAAAAATATAAGACAGGGTTTTATTTTCAGGGAAACATGGTATTACAAACTAAATAATGAAATAGGCATTATAGCATCATGAACCAAGCTCTGATCATTTAAAAACAAAAAGGTTCACTGCCCAGAGCCATTTAGTAAGATGATTGAGTGATTGATTGAATGAATGAACAAATAAAGGAACAAATGAATGAATTGCATGCATACATATCAGTGATAGTCACAATGTCTGTGAACCCTAGGAACTTCTACATCTGTGATGTGTTGCCTCCAGAAAAGCACTAAATGTAGCTTCATTGCAAACTGCACTAAGATCGTCATTCTTTAAACATTCCTGCCCTTATTATTCACCAAGCATTTCCCTCTCCATAATCTCTTCATGTTGTTATACTTGGAAGAATTATCTCATCTCAGTGGAAGTCCCAGAGTAGGGTAAAAATGGAGGGAATTATTTTACGACAGCTGGAGAGCAGCTGGCCATGGGGTGATGTGTCACCCAGGCACCTTCCTGCTCCTAAGTCTTTCCATAGGGATAACATTTCACACAGCTGTTTGAGAGTAGCAAGAAGAGGGTATATTCGAAAGGGTGCGGTTGTGGAAATGCCGCGATCTTTAATCGGGGTGGGGGGAACCCTATTATCTGCAGAATTTCATTCTCTGACAATCTTCTATGATGAGAGTTTCAAAATATGGAGATAGCAACCTCAACAGACATATACATAAGTTGCCTATCTCCCTATCTGATTAAATTCATCTCCTTTTTTCTCTCTCATTTCCTCTATAGTGAGTTTTAAACAATTGTCTCTTTGAAGTGGAGAGAAGCAGTGATATATATCATCGTTGCTCCAGTAAATGCTATCCCCTGATTTCCACAAAGCCCTTGTGACTCTTGTCTGACTGAATTAGAATTAGCATTCTTTTATTGGCCAAGTGTGATTAGACACACAAGGAATTTGTCTTGGTGCAAATGCTCTCAGTGTACATAAAAGAAAAGATACGTTCATCAAGAATCATCAGATACAACACTTAATAATAGTCATAGGGTACAATAAGCAATCAAATCATACTAGGAAACAGTCGATATAAATTGTAAGAATACAAATGACAAAGTTACAGTCATACAGTCACAAGTGGGAGGGGATGGGTGATAAGGAATGATGAGAAGATTAACAGTAATAGTAGTGCAGACTTTGTAAATAGTTGAACAGTGTTGAGGGAATTATTTTTTTAGCAGAGTGATGATGTTCTGGGAAAAAACTGTCCTTGTGTCTAGTTGTTTTGGTGTGCAGTGCTCTATAGCATTGTTTTGAGGGAAGGAGTTGAAACAGTTGATGTCAAGGATGTGAGGGGTCTGTAAATATTTTCACAGCCCTCTTTTTGACTCGTGCACTATACAGGTCCTCGAGTAAAGGCAGATTGGTAGTAATTGTTTTTTGTGCAGTCCTAATTACTCTCTGAAGTCTGTGTCAGTCTTGTTGGGTTGCAAAACCAAACCAGACAGTTATAGAGGTGCTCAATCATTCCCCTGTAGAACTGGATCAGCAGCTCCTTGGGCAGTTTGAACTTTCTGAGTTGGTGCAGAAAGAACATTCTTTGTTGTGCTTTTTTGAGGACGTTTTTGATGTTAGGTGTCCATTTTAGGTCATGTGCTATAATAGAACCTAGAAATTTGAAGAGCTCTACTGTTGATACTGTGTTGTCTAGCATTGTAAGAGGTGGTAGTATGGGAGGAGAATGGGAGGTAGTATGGTCATGATTGTTTAACTGCTGGGCATTTTTATTCATTCTAATAGTCAAACCAAACAACTTTACCTTCCAGCTTTGGATTTACCTTCCAGTTTGGAGCCTTTTCAAGATGTAGGACCTCAACACCCAAATTTCCCCAAACCTTTCAAGTGGAAAAATCTACTAAGAGCATCGGGTAAAATAGAGGTAATGAATCCAAAGCTGGGCAATGAATAGTTATCTAGCCTGCCGAGGTAGAGAATCTTGGTGGAAATCATCAAACATGGCCATCATTTCCAGGGTTTACATCAGGAGTGGTTTTAACAACCGGTTCTATGGGCATGGCTTAGGTGGTAGGTGTGGCTGGGTGGTCATGTGACTGGATGGACATGGCTTGGTGGTCATGTTACTGGCTGGGTGTGGCCAACTCAATATCACTCACATCGAGGCAGGCTTCTCCTCGCCTGGCCTCTCATGAATGTGGGGATGCTGCAACAGTTGTAAGTGTGAAAAATGGTCATGTCACTTTTTTCGGTGCCATTGTAACTTTGAATGGTCACTCCACCCAAGCAGAGTACCAGCAAAGGAGGGGGAAAAAAACTCCAGAGAAGTTCCAGAGACAGGAAGTCTAGTCCTGCCAAGAATGTAATAAGGGTTAATGGACGGGCAGTTTCTATAAGCAACACCAGAATGTTTCCTTCCTGCCTTCCTTACAGGATTGGGCTAGTAATTTCTTCTAACAACGGGTTCTCCGAACTGCTTAGAATGTTAACAACCGGTTCTAGCGAATAGGTGCGAACTGGTAGAATCCCACCCCTGGTTTACATGCAACTTACCAGTGTCCAGTTTAGATGGTTCAACTGTCTCATCCTGACTTCATTTAATGTAGAACGACATGTCCTGGATCCAGGCCATTTCAAGGTCAGGATACCTTTCGATCTAGAAATGCTGATGGAGTTGGCTGATGGTGGATTAAATTTTACTGGAATGAAAAGACAACAGCTGAGGCTACTGAATAAAAGACAGATGTGCAAGACTGCAAATGCAAGATAATATGGCCCTTCACTCATTTTTGTGCAATAATTTTTCCCTCCCCTTCCATAATCTCTTTTGATGTTTAGTTCAGCTCATCTGCCTCATTTTCACCTTCTTTTTCATTGAGGGGCTTAAGGAATATCAATTATGAATATCACCCTTTGAGAAAGCCAGTCAGCCTTTTGCTTCCACTGATGGGCTAAGATTGCACTGATGCTGTGTCTCAGCTTAGCATTCAAAAATGTGTGTGTTGGTAATGTGGAATTCACAATACCCACAAACTTCTCTATGATTTAAAAAAAAAAACCTGTTCCAAAATGAAGCAGAATTCTAGTTATTTTCAATTCCTAGGTATCCCTAGAAAAGGAAAGGAAGGGAAATGAAACATTGCTGCTTTCTTTGGAACCGTGAATAGGGAACCATCTCAACAGTTTGTCTTCTGGTAAGCTGGAGATATGTGATTTGCAACAGTTTTAGGAATGCACAAGCCACAGCAGTTCTTCCCTGTTAAACCACTCCTTAACAAATGGAATTTCCAAACTTTCCCTAATAGTTGAAATCCCTTAACCTTGCAATCAATATGCACCCAGAAAATACCTAAATCTTCCCTTTATGCTTGTCTCAAAATATGTCCATGAGCAGAATCAGGAGTATTAGAATACAATAGGACAGTGTTTCTCAACCGTGGTAGTTTGATGTTGTAGGAAGTCAGCACCCACCCCTGTCCTAGAAAAATGAAATATCCTAGGAAATATTAAAAAGGCAGAATATTTCACCTAAAAATAAAAGTAGATACTCAAAAAGGCAGAAACTCAGGCCCTACCTTTGCTAATGGGCCATTACTCTTGCCTGGGCCATCCTATTTTAAATAATAAAGGTCTACTCCAGGTAGAGCTATAATAGGAATTGCCTCAAAAGCCCTTTCATTACATCATCATCCAGTCAGGCTCAACCAAGCCTGGGACTCAGGACAGCCTACAGAGTTGCCCTTGCATGGCCCCATGGGAGTCTGAATACAAGATCAAATTCAAAGCCCAACAGATGGTATAAAACTAAGGGTCTCTCAGCATATCAGCCTTCTTTTCCTTCACCCAACATCTTGAACAGTGGTGCATTTAAAATATTTTTACCTCTGGTTCTGTGGGTGTGGCTAGTGGGCACACTTGCCACGCGTGCGCACAATTTGCACACACACAAACGTCAAATGTGTACTTTGCACAGGCTTTCTGACTCGCCTCCTGCAATCCTGCACTCTCCTGGTCACTTCAACAGCTGCCACGTGGCAATCTGCTGTGTCAAGCAAAGCAGCTGTGCTTCAAAAGCAAGGGATAAAGGCAGGGTTGGGATTCAAATTTTTTAACAACCGGTTCTGTGGGCATGACTTAGGCAGTGGGCACGGCTTGGTAGTCATGTGACTGGATGGACATGCCTTGATGGTCATGTTATTGGCTGGGCGTGGCCAACTCAACATCATTCACATCGAGGCATGCATCTCTTTCCCTGGCCTCTCATGACTGTGGGGATGCTGCAACAGTCGTAAGTGTGAAAAATGGTCATAAGTCACTTTTTTCAGTGCCATTGTAACTTTGAATGGTCACTCCACACAAACAAAGTACAAGCAAAGGAGGGGAAAAAAAACTCCAGAGAAGTTCCAGAGACAGGAAATTTAGTCCTGCCAAGAATATAATAAGGGTTAACGGAGAGGCAGTTTCTGTAAGCAACACCAGAATGTTTCCTTCCTGCTTTCCTTACGGAATTAGGCCAGAAATTTCTTCTAACAGCCGGTTCTTCGAACTGCTAAAAATCTTAACAACCGGTTCTAGCAAATAGGTGCAAACTGGTAGAATCCCACCCCTGGATAAAGGTGAGTATAAGAGCCCGGGGGGGGGGGCGGGGGTGGATGGGCCCAACAGCCGAGCATCAGAACCAATTTGTTCTCCAATGCTCATTGGTGCTTCTGGCTCAGCCGAACCGTCAGAATACCATCCCTGATCTTGAAGCATGTGATCATCCTTTTCACTTTAGAGCTCCAAGCCATGTGGTCCTGTTCACCATTAAACCATCTTTCCAAACAGCCTCCATGTTTCCAGTGTCTTTTTCCCCACTTGGAACTGAACCCAGAAGGATATTTCTTCCAACAATGTGTTGACTTCAACTCCCAGAATTCTGCAACCAGTAAGGCTGTTTGGGGAATTCTGAGAGTTGAAGTCCACATATCTTTAAACTGCCATTGTTCTGCTTATTATGCTCTGGATGGGTATCAAGCAGACATAGCAACTCCACAAAGCATCCATACAAAGTCTTTTTTATTGGTTCATCAGGCATCCTTATCAACTCACAGTTATGATGGAGGTTCTTCTTAATGTCCAATCCTTTGCATATCTGCATTATGGTGTAGAAAGATAATAAAGTCTCATCCCCATGATGATTGAAGCAGCTGCATGGCATGGTGGATTCAGGCAAGAGTGAGGGAACCTCCCCCAACCCAAACAAGGGTCAATTTAGTGACCAATCTGGATTACAGATGTGACCACATGACATGGACTACATTTCCCAGGACAACCTTAACTACATTTACCATGATGCATTCTCTTAAGGGGACAGCTCACAATTCCTAACTAACTATCTCAAATCCCATTAACTCTAAACTGTCTGGACAGCACAGCCACAGTTGAGAAACACTGTAATGACAGATACTTCATGCTGTAAGAAGTTAACATTTTGGCTTCTTTTAACTTACTGGATTCCTTGATCAATAGTGTATGATTCTTTGAGATCCAAGAAGGACCGTCCCTCAGCATGCTTTCTACCCAGACAGTAAAATTTCTTCGAGCATAGACTGTGTCAGTGTTAAAAATAAAGTGGGTCTGATTTCCAGCCTCAAATGGTTGTATTTCCCCTTCTGTTTGATCCCTGTGGGTGAGAAAGGGAAAGGAGAAGTTTAATCTCTCTCTATATATAAGCAAAATTCCACTCATGCATCTTCACAAAATCCCCAGACTGCAAAGCCTACAGACTTAAAATTTGGCATTTAGGTACTCACTGAGGAAGGATTTTTTGAAATAACCCTCAGAGTATTGTGTATATTATTATTAACACACTCTGATGCTAAGGAGTTCTATTCCACCTCCCCACCTGAAAAGAAATCTGTTCCAAATGCAAAACAGAAGCAGAGGAGAGGAGTTTCAGTTTCACAGCACCAAGCAGCTTTAGTGCAGAACAGTTGAGCTAAGCCACGCTCAGGCTCTTTGCTGTCTCCTTCTTGCTCACACAGCAAATACTGTTTCAGTTTCCAAACAGCTCTCAACTCTCACACACACTCGTGGTTTTCTTGCAGATGTTTGATTACCAAACTAAGCAATGTCATCAGTTCAACCCAGAGCTACAAATATTTTCTTCAGTAAGTACTTTAAGAGTCTTCAACTCCTGGAATTATCTGGCTGCAGCATATAAGTCCACACATCTTAACATTGCCAAGGTTGAGAAACATTGCATTAAAGCAAACAAAAGTAATGCTTTGATAGCAACCTCAGAAAAATAGCCATCTGGCAACAAAATCTCATTTTGTGGCAGAAAAAGCTTCCCAGTCAGAATTTCTTTCTGCATCATGCTGATTTGTTTACTTCTTTGGCAAAATTGGTGTATCCAATTCTCAGCAGCTTACAAATGAGAGAAAACAGGAATAAAATCATAAAATCCATTCACAGAATAATAGATAAGACTATTAAAAGCTACAATAAAGAGTTTGAATGTTCCCTTAGAGAAGGTTGGTTTGGCCCAAAGGTGGTATTCAGCAGGTTCTGACCAGTTCTGGAGAACCAGTAGCGGAAATTTTGAGTAGTTCGGAGAACCAGCAAATACCACCTCTGACTGGAGATTTTACAGTCTCCTTCCCCTGCCACGCCCACCAAGCCACGCCCACAGAACTGGTAGTAAAAAAATTTGAATCCCACCACTGAGGTGCACCTCCCAGAAGGAAGAGACTGCTCCTGGAATGTATTTTTTTAAATTTGTATCCTACCTTTATTTTTTTTTCATAAACTCAAGGTGTCAAACATATCCAACATATGTTCTTTATCCTATTTTCTCCACAACAACGACCCTATGAGATGAGTTGGGCTGAGAAAAAATGACTGGCCCAAGGACACCTAGCTGGCTTTCATGACTAAGGCGGCACTAGAACTCAAAGTCTATCATTTTGTAGCTTGGTGCCTTAACCACTAGAGTAGCGGTCGTCAGGTTTTGTAGCTTGGCAGTCTGCCTGGCGTGGGGGGTGCGAGTGAGTGGCAGGCACATGTGTGCGTGCACAGCTCCATTTGTGCTCATGTGAAAAGCTCCATTCACGCCAATGGAATTTCATGCATGAGGGCAAGTGACCTCCACTCATACGAGGGGAGCTTCACACATGCGTGTTTGCCCGCCCTCACACAAGGAGGCCAGGGCCTGGGGTTTGGGGATCCCTGCACCAAACCAAACTGGCTCTCAGTTTGAAATAGTTGACCTTCAACTCCCAGCCCTCCAATTTCTTTCTGGCATCCAGAACATCATGTTGCTGTAATGAGTGCTTGAAAAAGACTAGTTATACAGATAGGTAAGTCTTAAGGTTCTATATGAAACCATTAGCGAACATCCAAATGTTCCCAATCCACTCCTGGTTATTTAACACAAAAAAGGCCTTTGCACTATTCCAGCATGTGAAAACCAGCTGCACTTTCTGATCAAAGTGAAAGTTCTGGTTGTAGTTATTGTGCTGTCCAGACAGTTTAGAGTTAATGGGATTTGGGATAGCTAATTAGGAATTGAGAGCTGTCCCCTTAAGGGAATGCATCATGGTAAATGTAGTTAAGGCATCCTGGGAAATATAGTCCATGTCATGTGGTCACATCTGTAATCCAGATTGGTCACTAAATTGACTCTTGTTGGGTTGGGGGAGGTTCCCTCACTCTTGCCTGAACCCACCATACCATGCAGTCGCTTCAATCATCATGGGGTTGAGACTTTATTATCTTTCTACACCACAATTCAGATATGCAAAGGATTGGACATTAAGAAGAACCTCATCATAAATGTGAGTTGACAGGACGCCTGATGAACCAATTAAAATTACTTTGTATGGATGCTTTGTAGAGTTGATCTGTCTGCGTTATGCCAAACAAACATTAATAAGCAGAACAGTTATAAAAGATGAGTTAAATACATCAATGTCTTTTTTTCTTTTCTTTTTCCTCTTCTACCCCTCACTTTCTCCTTTTTCCTCACTTTCCCATTATTTACATTTTCTTTGCATTTTGTATTCTGGTAAGCCAATACAAAATTTTAAACAGGGAGGATTAACTAAATACAGGTTAGTGATGGTAATGTACTGTACTCATCATTTCACTGCCTTTAAAGTTATGGCTCTTTAGCCTCAGAAGTCAACGGGGGATGTGAGATAAAAGATATAAAACATGAATATATATCCCCACACCCTCCCCCCCCCATCCCAAGAATCCAAGATCAGTGAGTTACAGACTGGAATAGGAGGAATAGAAACATTTTTTATAACACAAGGCAGAATTAAAGTAGGGAATTTGTTGCTAGGATGTGTAGCAGTGCCCTCCAGATCAGATTCCTTTTCAATGTACACACTAAACCCGTGATGGTGAACTTATGGCACATGTGCCAGAAGTGGCACGCAGAGTCACTTCTGCTGACACGCAAGAGGTTGCTCAGAAGAGCCCCACTGCGCATGCGTGAGCCCTGCTGCCAGCCAGCTGTTTGTCAGGTATCTGCCATGCATACACAGGAGGAGGTGCATACACGGGAGAGGCATTTGGCATACAGGGGTTGTGTGTGCATGCACAGAAGCGTGCAGTGTGTGGGTTGTGTATGCATGCACAGAGGCATGCAGTGCGGGGGTCGTGCACACATGCACAGAGGCGCACGTGCAGTGGGTCTCATGAGCATGCACAGGGCTGTGGGAGTCGCACACACATTGCATCATGGGTGCAGGCATGCGAGCATGCAAGCACATGTACTTTTGGCCAGGGGTGAGATTCTAATGGTTCACACTTATTCGCTAGAACTGGTTGTTAACATTCTAAGCAGTTCGGAGAACCCGCTGTTAGAAGAAATGATTGGCCTAATCCTGTAAGGAAGTCAGGAAGGAAACATTCTGGTGTTGCTTCCAGAAACTGCCTGTCCATTAACCTTTATTACATTCTTGGCAGGACTAGACTTCCTGTCTCTGGAACTCCTCTGGAGTTTTTTCCACTCCTTTGCCAGTACTTTGTTTGTGTGGAGTGACCATTCAAAATTACAATGGCACTGAAAAAAGTGACTTATAACCATTTTTCACACTTACAACTGTTGCAGCATCCCCACAATCATGAGAGGCCAGGGAAAGAGATGCATGCCTCGATGTGAGTGATGTTGAGTTGGCCAAGCCCAGCCAATAACAGGATTACTAAGCCGCGTCCACCCAGTCACATGACCACCAAGCCACACCTACCAACTAAGCCATGCCCACAGAACCAGTTGTTTAAAAATTTGAATCCCACCCCTGCCTTTGGCATGCAACGTGGAAAAGGTTAGCAATCACTGCACTAAACCAAATCAAACTAGCCACTTAATGGCTCAGGATGAAGGAAAAAGAAAGAGAGATTTTTATAATAGAGGCATCAACGTGCTTGGGCCAGCATTCACCTTAAGTGGAGGATATGGTTGACATCTTCTTTACATCCAGCCTCCCAGGAGCAGTTCATAAGACAGAGGAAGGCTGCTTCACAGCAGGGCTTGTAGCAAATCAAATTTTGGGGAATACAATTGCTGGGATCTGCAAATATAGGGCAAAGAATGATATTCCTGGAAACCTTGGAATTAGGAAATAGTAATGTATGGTGTTTGATTATTTAGGGCAACCCCATCCTGCTTTCCCCATAGAATACAGCTCACTTTGGCAAATTGTCAAACAACATGCACAAAAAATGCAAATTAAAAGTATGTTAACACACATGCAAACACACACCAAAGACCTAAAGAGAGCTAAAGTTAAAGGTAATATCTACAGCAAACAGAAATCATAACTTCATATTATAAACAGACTTTTACTAAATTAATAGAAAGTTTACTAAAATTTCTACTGTTTCTATGATTATGTATTTGGGTTTATGCCATGTTACCTGCCCAGATTTATTTGATTAAGATGGATGATCACATTGATAAGCCAAAAAACAAATGAATAAGATGGCGAGACTTAAATCAAGGTGTTGCATTCTCCTTCTTCCTTCCTCTCTACAATTTTTTTTTTTTAAAGAAAACTCCCAAGCAGATGAGAAAGTGATTCTAAATTTATTTTAGGTATTTCTTTATATGTAGTTCAGTTTTCCTCTATTTCATAACTGGTGGCAGATTAAGGATAGAGCGTTTGAAAGCATGGAAGGAAGCTATGGTTTTTTTGTGTCAGCATGGTTGGCTTTATCACTTCCTAGTCTTCCCTCAAATGAGATAAACTTACCGCTCAAGAGCTCTGATGCAGCCAACTGCACCATCACCAGCACTGCAACAACTGATACCATCTTCAGTTTCTTTCAGCTTGAGCGATGGATGTTTTTCTCTTCCTAGAGGAGCTGGATATTGCAGGGTCTATCATAGCTTGCAGAGAAGTTTGCTCCTTGCTCCTGATGGAAGGGAGTTACACCTGATTTGAGCAAGAGGGGCGTCTCCACTCGAGGCACTTTCAAGAAAGCTGTACATGCTATCCTGTTTTTCTCTTTCACTTTGCTTTCAACAAAGTGCTGACCACAGAACCTATTGACTCAGCAGCACACACAAACACATAAGTGCCACCTATCTGTGTGTGCCTTTTATGTAGTTTGTGCGTACAATTTGCAGGAACAGCTCCGCTTCATCTTTCTCACAAGGAAAACCTACACGTGTGAGATCTAGAACCACTCTCATTCTCTCCGGGTGGATGTGGACAACTTCCGAGTTGCGAGGTTTCATTTGGTAATCATCTCATTCACAGACTTCACCGACATCTTAGCCTGCATATCTGTGGCCCATGGGTATTTTTAAAAGCAAGGGTTGGCTTTAAAAACGATTAGCTTTATGGCTTTAAAAAAAAAACCTTAAAATGTAATATGGCAAGAGATTAACAAAGTGGAATCAGATTTGTATTCAGGTTTTGAATTAGGATCCCCATTAGCAGATGCACGCAATGGTGTTAACAACCATCATTGTGTGTAAATAATTACTGGTAATCTTCACGGTTTGTAAATTGCAGTCACAATATGTACTTTGCCTGGCTGCTGAATTATGGAATACATGATGGAACCATTAACCAAAGGTACTGGTTTCACACAACAGGCTAAGCCACAAAAAAACTAATCAAGCCAGTCATGTGCTAATAAACTAGTCAGTTCTTCACAAGCTCTGGTTAAACATATTGTAAATACTCAATGGCATTCATATTTTATAATCTTCTCTTCCCCAATCTTGCTTATATACCAGGTTAATCTTGAACTATCTGGAGGATAAAAGAAAGGGTACTTTGCGAAAAAACATGGAGACAATAAATTATTGAGCCATGGGGGTACAGTGGTTAGAGTGTGCAGTGCTTCAGGCTATTTCTGCTACCTTCAAATCTCTACAGGCTCAAGGTTTGACTCAGCCTTCCGTCCTTCTGAGGTGGATAAAATGAGGATCCAGATTGTTGGGGACAATAGGCTGACTCTGTGAACCACTTAAAGAGAGCTGTAAAGCACTGTAAAGCGATATATAAGTCTAAGCACTATTGCTATTGCTATATCTTGTCTGTGTTATGTTTTCAGAAAGCAGAGGAATGATTCTTGTAATAATCAACGTTTTCTTTTGGTTAAAACCAAGGAAAACATCTCATTCTATACTAGTGTTTTTTCACAAGTGGGGGGAATCCCACCTTGTTGTGGGTAGAAAGCCACATCCTTTGAATATATCAGACTTTGCAGAAAGCCTTAACTAGGTCAGAAGTATGGTGAGTAACTTAAGCGAATCAGATTTTCCCATATGTTCCTGTCTAAAACCAGTTTATTCATTGCATTCTCAGTGGGGAGGAGATATTGGCCAGCTGGAACTGTGAGAGACTATATCAGCCAATGGCACACTTTATTTATTAATGTATTAATGTATTATTTATTAAATTTATAAGCCACCCATCTCACTATCAAGCAGTTTTGGATAGCTTATTTTTATTTATTAAATTTATATGTGTAGGAGACGGCAGGGCTGGGGGCGGAATTAAATGTGTCATCAGCTTAGAGTCCTTGCCAATTTAGCACTGACTGTTACAGGTAGTCCTCAACTTACAACAGTTCACTTAGTGAACTTTTGAAACTACAACGGTGGTGAAAAAAAATGATTTATGACCTTTTCTCCCGTGACCATTGCAGCATCCCTATGGTCATGTGATCCAAATTCAGACACCTGGCCACTGACTCATATTTATGACAGTTACAAGGTCCTGGTGCCCCTTTTGTGACTCTGACAAGCAAACTCAATGGGGAAGGCAGATTCACTGAACAACCATGTTACTGTTAACGACCGCAGTGATTAATTTAACAACTGTGGCAAGAAAGATTGTAAAATAGGGCAAAACTCACTGAACACCTGTTTTGCTAAGCAACAGAAATGTTGGGTTCAATTGCAGTCATAAGCCGAGGACCACCTATAGTTGGCTAGATTCTTGTATAGAGGCTTGAATGAATCTTTTGTGCTACAACTTAACATACGGTCCTGATCCTTTGCGCCTGACAATATGTTTTGTTTTCTGGATTGCCGAAACTGTTGCCTCTCTGATGCTTGAGGGTGAGAGACATGCCCCCACTTTGCAATTGAAGGCATGCTGCCCCTACCCCTGAAGCAGCTTTCTTTAAAAAAAATAAACTTTATTAAAGATTTATATATGTGTGTGTGTGTGTGTGTGTGTGTGACTCGGAGGTTTGAACCTGCTCTGTCAGAAGACATAGGCTCGAGTGATGAGGAAGATCTGGCATTAAGGTTTGAGCCTGCATTGTTGAGTGACATAGACAGGAGTCAGGAGGAAGAGGAGGATTTGGCTCTAAGATTTGAGCCTGCTTTGCTGGAAGTTTCGGAGTCATCTTCCTCCCCAGAATCTTCCCCCCTGATTGTGCCTCAGGTGTCAGCAGATAATCAGGAGAGCGTGCCGGAGTCATTGGCTGAAGATCAAGCTGAGAAATGCTGGTCTGATGCAAGGCAAAGACACAGGCAGAAACGTGACATACAATGTAAAAAGAAAAGAGACTGACACACCCCTCAGGGAATATAAGGAGGCGTGTTAGCTCTGACTCCCTGTTCGGGTCAACTTGTTTAATCATGATAGCATCTTGGACAAACTCTCTCCCTGTGGCTTTCGCTTCTTGATTTACGGTCTTGTTTGTTATCGGACTTGGCAGGCAGCTTCTGGAAGACTGTCAAGGATTCCTCCAGTCAAAGGAATTTAACTCTGTCGTTCCTGGTCCTGTCTGTTTGTGTATTTTCCTTTGGAAATTTGGACTCTCACCTTGTGGCTACAGGTGAGACAGAACATATATATATACAATACGTAACATACAACATTTCATTGCAAACAAAATCAATATGAAAAACATAACGATTATAATATTTATATTTAAATTTATATACTTAAAAATATTGTGATTAAGTTGTTCTCTCTTTTGTTTTGTTTTCTTTCTTTCTCTTCTTTTATATTATATGATAAAATATTCAAATATTTATTCTATATAACCATATATTAAGAGTGTAAAGAAGAATACATATATAGAGAAAAAAATGACTGTTTATGTAATAATAATTTAATATAAGTTAAAGAATTTAATACAGATACCCTCTAAGAATTACATCGACTGACCCATCTAGGATATTGTTTGTTTTCTCCTATTAGTAAAGTATTATTGTTATTAAAGATACACTGGAATATAGAACTGTAACTTTATAAATTTAAATTGACTATTAGAGATAGGAATCTAATTGTATAAGTTAATTGTTAAATAATCAACTGTTTAAACATTTAATTATTTAAAGTATTAAAGTAATTTAAAGTATTAAGGAATTAACAAATAGAAATATATAAGAATATTTAGAAGCAATAGATTGGTAAACAGTTAATATGTGTGGCTCTGGATATTGGGATTGATTGGTAAAACTGCATAGATTAATTAACTTTTGAAATTTATCAAATTAATTAGGATTTAATACAAGATATAGAGCCTGTAGACTGCATAATAGAATAAGGATAGTGATAGAAATTAGAGGAACATTGAATGGTGTTGTGGGAGAAGTTAAAAAGAATATTAGGACAACAAAATAGAATACTACAAAAAATGACAAGTATTACAACAACTGCAATGGAGACTGGGGAAAAAAAAGCCATCCCAGCAACAACTACAGCAATACCATCTCCATCTACACAAAGATCCATAGAAGGAATGCTTACAACAGATAAAACAATTTCTGCGATGAACACACAGACCATGCAGGCCACTTTATTATCAATACAAGAAACAATGATAAAGCTACAGGAAAATAGGACTAGGAACCATGGAGAAATGAAAATAGAAATGGAGGAAGTGAAAAGAGAAGTGAAAAATGACATTCAGAAGTTAGATGAGAAAGTGGGCCTGATTCAAGAAGTCTTACAAAAGAACGACCAAAGACTCCAAATGATCAAGAAGAGAACAGAAGAAACAGAACAGAAATTAGAGTCAGTAGACCAGAAAATGAAAGATAATAAACAACAAGAAATTTATTACAAAAAAACACATGAGAAAATTTTAGAATTAAGCAAAGAAGGTATTTGTATGATAGGGGACTTCAATGCAGTCGTAGACACAAAAAAGGATTATCAAAATACTAGTAAAAGAAAGAAAAAAGAACACCCTTCCAAAAACATTTTTTAACATAGCAGAAGAACAAAATTTAAAAGGTATTTGGAGAACACACAATCCAAAAGAAAAGCAGTTCACCTTTTATTCCACTCCCCATAAATCATGGTTGAGAATTGATATGGCATGGATAAGTAAAACCTTAGTGAAAGACATAGTGCAGGTACAAATAGCACCAAATGTGTGGTCAGATCACAACCCACTAATAGTAACATGGAAAGGCCAACAAAAACAAAGAGGGAGATGGATGCTGAACCCATAAATTCTGAGAGATAAAGAATATTTAGAAAAATTAAAAAAAGAATTAGAAATATTTTTTGAAGTAAATATAAATGAACACACTTCTTTACAGAATCTGTGGAACACAACGAAAGCCTACCTAAGAGGACAAACACTTGCATATATTGCTAGAAAGAAAAAAGAAAAAGAAAGTAATGAATTACAGAATGATATTAGAAAATTGGAAAGACAAGCACAATTAACACCAGAGAATGAGAAAATCATAAGTAAATGTAGTTCAGCTAAACATAAACTGAACATATTAGAACAGGAAAGAAATTTAAGAGCCTTGAAATTAGTAAAGCAAATATTATTTTGAAAATGCAAATAAGCCAGAAAGTTGGCTTGCATATAGGTTAAGGAAGGAAAAAGAAAAAAGATGGATCCAGCAATTACAAGATAAGGAGGGAAAGATACAAAACAATATGGAAAAGAAAATAAGAAATAGTACTGGAATATTTTAGTGAACTTTATAAACAAGAAGATATGAGTGAAGAGAAAATTAAACAATACTTAGAGGAAGAAAATATTCCAATACCAACCGAAGAGGAAAGGGAAAGATTAAATGAAGAGATTACTAAGGAGGAACTAAAAGAGGCAATTAGTAAACAAAATAATAATAAAACCCCTGGAACAGACAGACTACCGGCAGAATTATATAAAACCTTAGGTGAAATATTCGATCCAATCCTTTTAGAAATTTATAATGAAGTACTCACAGAGGCAAAGCTACCAATGTCGTGGAGAGATGCGTACATTACATTAATAACGAAGGAGGGCACGGATATCACTCACATAAAAAATTATAGACCAATTTCTTTATTGAACGCCGACTATAAAATATTTATGAACATAATGGCTGAGAGATTAAAAAAAATATTGAGTAGATACTTACATACAGATCAAAACAGTTTCCTACCAATAAGACAAATAAAAAACAATACAAGGACAGTATTAGATGTCTTGGAGTACTACGAGGCGCAACCAAAAAAAATCAGGCCGCATTAGTTTTTCTGGATGCTTAAAAAGCCTTCGATAAAGTGAATTGGCAATTTGTGATGCAGCAAATAAAGGAGATGAAATCTGGGGACAAATTTGAAAAAATGTTAGGGTCAGTATACTCAAATCAAAAGGCACATATAATATTTAATGGAGAAACGACAAATTCATTTGAGATAGGAAAAGAAGTCAGGCCAGGATGTTCACTTTCACCTCTGCTCTTTATCATGACGCTAGAAATCTTGCTAAGGAGAGTTAGACGGAATTCGGAAATAAAAGGATTAAGAATTAAACAAGAAGAATACAAGGCCCAAGTGTTTGCACATGACCTTGTATTCTTCATAGAACCAATAAAATCAGGACCAAACTTAATTAAAGAGATAGAGAGATATGGAGAAGTGGCAGGTTTAACAAATAACAAAGACAAAACCAAAATAATAACAAAAAAATTAATAGAGAAACAAAAAAAAGAAATTGGTAGAAGTAATGGGTGTACAAATTGTAAAAAAAAAAAATATCTGGGAATTTGGTGCACAGCAAGATGTTCAACAATAAAAGAAGATAATTATGTAAAACTAGTACTAGAAATAAAAAGGGATCTAGAAAAATGGGGGGAAATACAATTATCAATGTTAGGGAGAATTGCAACCATCAAAATGAACATCTTGCCAAGATTACTATTTCTTTTTCAAACTATCCCAATTAAATTAGACAAAAAGTTTTTTAATGAATTAAATAAAATTGCTATGAAATTCATTTGGTCAGGAAAAAGACCGAGAATAAAACTAAGTGCATTACGAGATAATAGATGCAGAGGTGGATTTGGACTGCCTGCCTGGAAACTATACTATAAAGCAGCAGTCTTAATGTGGATTTAAAGAATGGGCCAACCTGAGAAACAAAAGAATCCTAACTCTAGAAGGACATGATCTGCAGGCAGGGTGGCCTGCCTTCATGTGGAACCCTGGAAACAAGTGCTATTCTTACTTTAATAGATATGTAATTCGAAGTTCATTATTGAAGATTTGGAAAGAGATTAAACATAAATATTATAGGAAGATTCCAGGGTGGGTATCCATCATGAAGGCATTGATCCACCCCAATGCTTTAGAAACCAGAAGAAAGATTAGATATTATGATGTCTTAAACTCCCAAGGAAGACTAAAGACGAATTAAGAATTTAGAGAGCAAGGGATGAAAATAGAGTGGTGGCCATATTTGCAACTTAATACAAAGTATAAGTATATACAAAGACGGAGGAGAATTTGGAATTGAGGTAAAACCAAACCAATTAGATAAAATATTAGAGGGAACAGATGAAAAATTAATTTCCAAAATGTATAATTACCTATTAGAATTTGAAATGGCGGAAGAAATAGTTAAAGGCCCAATGATTGCTTGGGCAAAGAATGTAGGGCACAACATTAACCTGGAAGATTGGGGAAAAAATCTGGAAACAAAATTACAAAATAACAAAATCGGCGGTCTATAAAGAAAATCAATATAAAATGTGTTACCAGTGGTATCTGGCACCCTCAAGGTTGGCAAATATGTACCCAAATTTAAGTCCGATTTGCTGGAAATGTAAGCAAATGAGGGGTACCTTCTTCCACACTTGGTGGCTTTGTCCAAAAAGTAAAAAATACTGGAAAAAAATTAGAATTTGGATAAAAGAAATTACAAATATTCAACTAGAATTCAAGGCCGAAATATTTTTATTGGAAATGATAAAAGGTTGACTACACAAAAGAAATGAAATATTTAATCCTCCATATAATTACGGCAGCAAGAATTGCATTGGCACAATATTGGAAGGGTGACCAAATGCCAACAAATAATTTGATAATTCAGAAGGTTCTTGATTGTGCTGAAATGGATGTGCTTACCCAAAAACTTAGGGATGAGGTAGACTCAAAATCTAATACAGTTGGAAAAAATGGTACAATTGGATCAAAGATAAAAACCAAGGAATAAAAAGATAAGGGATTGAAAAATAAAATGGTTAGATCAAACGTATTTACCAAAAATAGAAAATGAATACTAATAAAATTGTTTTTGAGAAAAGAACACACCATCTAAGTTGATTAGAAATATATATGTTTTATGTTTATTCCTGAAGCAGCTTTCAATCGTCAAGACAAATAGCCCTTGATAGGCCAGTCCTTCATGAATGCATCCAATCATCTTTTAAAATCACCCAGGTTGACAGCCATCTCTCAGTGCATCTCGAGGGAATGAATGCTGGAGTTTAATTCTGGATTGTGATTTCTGTTCTAAATCTCCTTCCAATCAGCTTCCTTATTCCTAGTGTTTTGAAAGAGGATAAATCTCTTCTGGTTCATTTCCTCCATCTCTTCAAGATTGCATAGACCTTAATCATGTCCTCCTTCAGTCCCCCCTCCCCCAAACTAAATAGTCCCTCCCCATTTTGGAAGGAGTTTGCACCTGCTGTTAATGTAAAGTGCCCTCTTCTGCACATTCCCAGATCTATAGTTCCCTTTTTCAAAGGGAACAACCAGAATTGCATACAGCATTCCAGATGTTGATATCCCCTACATTCATGTAAGAACATTACAGTGTTAGCATGGTTATTCTTGGTCTCGTTCCTGATGAGGGAGAGCAGTGTGATGTTGTGATTAAGGCACCAGGCTAGAAACTGGGAGACTGTGAGTTCTAGTCCCACCTTAGTGCACAAAACCAGTTGGGTGACTGTGTCAGTCACTGTCTTTCAACCGTAACAGATAGCAGATAATCAGAGTCAGTGGTGGAATTCAAATTTTTTTACTACCTGTTCTGTGGGCGTGGCTTATTTGGTGGATGTGGCTTGTGGTCATGTGACTGAGTGGGTGTGCTTGGTAGTTATGTGACTGGGTGGGCGTAGCTTGGTGGTCATGTGACTGGGTGGGCGTAGCTTGGTGGTCATGTGACTGGGTGGGTGTATCCAAAATGCATTTCTTTTACCCTGCAAAAGTGCTCCAAGGCTCGATTCACCCCCACCCCCTCTGTCAGACCACACTCCTTTTCACTCCAGACATTTTAACTCACAAGGGGAAAGTGATACTTGCAGCATCCATGCTTTTCTTCGTTTTCCCTGGGGAGAAAGAGGACGTGGGGAACGGAAAGCTAGGAGAGCGATCGCAAGTGAGCGACTGGGTGACCAGGTTGGAGGCATGGCCAGCCAGGGATTGTCACCAGTTTGGTGACCCATGCCAAATAACCACTACCAGGTCAGCTGAATAGGTGTGAACCGGTTGAATAGCACCTCTGATCAGAGTTGGAAGAGACCTAATAGGTCATCTAGTCCAAGCAGGAGACCCTACACCATTTCTGACAAATGGCAGTCCAATCTCTTCTTCAAAGTCTCAAGTGATGACGCTTCCACAACTTCCAAGGGCAAGCTGTTCCATTAGTTGATTGTTTTCACTGTCAGAAAGTTTCTCCTTATTTCTCCTTAAATCTCTCCTTGTTCAGTTTCCATCCATTATTCCTTGCCTGGCCTACAGATGCTTTAGAAAATAGCTGGATCCCTTCCTCTCTGTGGCAGCCCCTCAGATATTGGGACACTGCTATCATGTGGTCCCCTGGTCCTTCTCTTCACTAGACTAGTCATGCACAGTTCCTGTAACTGTTCTTCATATGTTTTGGTCTCCAGTCCCCTGATCATCCTGATTGTTCTTCTCTGTACTGTTTCTAGAGTCTCAACCTCTTTTTTATAATGTGGTGACCAAAACTGGATGCAGTACTCTAGGTGTGCTCTTACTAAGGCTTTATAGAGTGGTATTAGTACCTCACTTGATCTCGATTGTATCCCTCTGTTAATGCAATTTAGGATTGTATTAGCTTTAAAAAAATGGAGGGAATGGCAAATCACTTCTGCAGGAAACTTTACCAAGAAAACTGCAAGATCTCTCCAGGCAGTCAGTAGAAGTTTACACCAACCTGAATACACAGCCACAAAAACTCCTAATGATTCCTAGCATAACATTTGCCTTTTTTTTTTTTTTTGCAGTTGCTGCATACTGTGCAGACTTCTGATCCTATTACATGCAATATTGCTAACAGAAGACATCATTTATCATGTCTGTCTGTGGCAAAGTATGTAAGCTTTTCTTACATGTGCTATTTGATATGTGCTTAGACATTTATTAAAAACACACAATTAGAAACAGATTTACAATAAAATAAAATAAAATAAAAAGCACCATTTATAATGTTCAAAGAGCCCCAAATCACATTTCTGTCTCTCTCCTTCCCTGCTCCAGAGGTTAATAATACTGATCTAGTACCAGCAGCTTCCTAGTTGCCACAATGGAGTGCTGTGGCTGTTCATCAGTGGAAACCAACCTCTCAACCAAGGAAGGAGCAATGTTCCCGGAGAGTTGGAGCTACAGATTGGGTTGGACAGAGAGATCTGTCCTTGAGATGGTGTCAAGCTCAAAGCTCCTAGAAAGACGCTTTGATCCCTGCAGGTGCACAGTGAGAAGAAAGCATCTCAGTCATCACCGCTGTTACATCCCCAGACAGAGCACAACCACACACCCGAATGGGTGAGTCATCCAGCAGCCTTAGTGACATTGCCAGGCACTGAAACAACTGTCAGCGGAGCAAATAGTGCCAGGAAATGGGGCCCAGCAAAGGCAACTCAATAGCAGAGAAAAACAAGATAGTTATTCTAAGTTGAAAGTCAAAACATCTGGTATAACTGGGAAATTTAACTGTAGAGTAGGAAGCAAAGCAGAAGAACTCTCGCTCTCATCTGTCTATTTATCTATCTATCTATCTATCTATCTATCTATCTATCTATCTATCTATCTATTCCCCACCTTTATTATTTTTATAAATAACTCAAGGCAGTGAACATACCAAACCCTTCTTCCTCCTCCTCTTATTTTCCCCACAACAACAATCTTGTGAGATTGAGAGTCACTGCCCAAAGTCATCCAGCCATATCTGTCTATCTGTCTATCTATCTATCTATCTATCTATCTATCTATCTATCTATCTATCTATCTATCATTGTCTTTCTGTCTATCCATCCATCCATCCATCCATCTCTATTAATGACATTTAGAAACTGCCCATTTCCCACACAGAGGGACCCTGGATAGTGTACAAATCTGTTAAAAGCATATAACATATAAAAAAATGAATGTAAAAATTTAAAATGGGGCAAGAATAGTTAAAAAGGGTGATATCAAAATTAATTAAAAGGCAGGGGATTGGCTTTCAGGGCACTAACCAGTTCTACGACGGTGTGCTCTGTTGTGAGTTCCAAGCAAGATGGCATAGCCAGGTTTTCTAAAGGCTAAGAGATTGGGGAAATTCAAAGTTTTGAAGGCAAATACTTTTCCTCCCAACAATCTAAAAGACGCATCTCTGCACAGACATCATCAATTGGACATTATCAGTTGGACAAGACCAAAACCAAACTGCCTATATACTCTGTGAGCAGAGATGGAAAAATTCTATTTTGTCAGCAAAAAAAACAACACCCTGCTAATTCCAGTTTAGATCATGTACTATTTTGAGGAGTGGGGGACAACGGGAAGTGAAACTAAAGAAAAACAAGTACATGCTGAAGATTAAAAATAGATTTAATGGACTGGAATTGACAAAATAAAATGCTTGAAGAAACCTGGAATGAAATTCAAAACATCATCAAAATGTAGGAGACATCCTGAAACAAACAAAAGAAAAGAAGACAAAATAGCTGTTAACTTGTTGAAAGTATTTAAAAAAAAGTGACAGAAAGAAAAAGCAACTGAGACAGATGATTATTTACTCAAACACCGAGTTCCAGAGAATAAGAAGAAACACGGAATTACTGTACATTTACAGAAGCAATGCAAAGAAACTGAGGTCAGCAGTTGAATGAGAAAGACCACGTAGAATAATCTAGGGAAACATTATATGTACTCTGGTTTCTCTTCGAATTATATAAAATGTTCATCTTTTACTAAAGATTTCCGCGAGAGGAACATAAATGAGCTTGGAACTACTGTTTTTGAAACTTTATGCTATCCAAGTGAGATGGATGGCCATATAGATTGATAAATAAAGAAAATAAACTTTATGCAAAGATGAGCATCATAAAAATCAAAGAAGCTTAAAAAAGCTATTGAAGATACAAAAAATGGATTGTAATAAATGAAACTGGGCAAAATGTCTGAGTTGATAAAAGATATGAAGGTTTGATCACTGAATATCAAGAATGAACACCAGATCCATACATGTAGAGTTCAAACCAGCTACTTTATTGTTGCATGCTATTTTACAGGAATCTCCTCAGACTGGCAGCTTTCCCCTGGGAAAGATTAGATAAGGCTCAAAGACAATTGTGAAAGTAGGTGGTCAGACCTTGCCCTCTTGTGTTTATGCAACGGGTTCAGACTAATTCTCCCTTTGAGCCCTGCTCCCAAACCAGACAATTGCTCTCCAATATTGATATCCACAGGGCATGGTTTAAAAAGGGCAAAGATGTCAGCTACAATGGTGCAAATGAAGTTCTATCTGTTGTTTATATCCATCACAAATCGTGACTTTTTAAAACCTGTGGGCACCCCTTGAATCAGTGGGGGGATTCAAATTTGTTTACTGCTGGTTCTGTGGGTGTGGCTTGGTGGGCGTGGCTTGGTGGGTGTGGCAGGGGAAGGATACTGCAAAATCCCCATTCCCTCCCCACCCCACTAACCTGCCTTCCAGCTCCGTTCTCCTATGCAGGTCAACAAAAGAAGACCCAGCCGATCAACTGGGACTCGTGAGGCAGAGAATAGATGGGGGCAGGGCCTGTCAGAGATTGTATTTGCCGGTTCTCTGAAGTACCCAAAATTTCCGCTACCGGTTCTGCAGAACCTGTTGAATACTACCTCTGCCTGGAATTAGAGATGAACATCCTGGAAAGTGAGGTTAAATTGGGCCTAGAAAATACAGTATGGAGGTGGTCTTCAATCTAAAACCCTTCATTTAGTGACAGTTCAAATTTGCAACAGCACTGAAAAGGGTAATTTACAACCACTCCCCACGCTTACAACCACTGCAGCATCCCCCCAGCCATGTGATCAAGATTTGGCAATCAGCGTTTATGATGATTGCACCGTCCTGGGGTCATGTGATCATCCATTTGCAACCTTCCCAGCCAGTTTCTCACTAGCAAAGTCAACGGGAAAAGTTGGACTTATTTAACAATCATCTGATTTATTTTAAAACTGCAGTGATTCGCTTAATGACTATGACAAAGGAGGTTGTAAAATCAAGCACACCTTCCTTAACAACCGTCATTGCTTAATAACAGAAAATCCAGTCCCAAGTTTGGTTGTAAGTCAAGGCCTACCTGTGTTAAGAACAAAGCTGCAGGTTGTTCTGTCCCTAATTTACATACTCGAAATCCCCGCGCTTTGATTGGCTAAAGCGCGGGGATTTCTAATTGGCCAGGCGAGCCGCGCCGATTGGCCCGTTGAAAGTCTCCCGTGATTGGCTCACTCCAAGAGCGGGAGACTTGAAATGCTGCCATTGGCCGCAGCCGCCGCGGCGAAAAGGATAAAAGCCGCGGGCTTTTTCCTTTTCGCCGGTTCGGTTCTCAACTTCAAAATAAAGAGCTTTAAACTAAGTCACCGACTCCTGGCGTCTTTTGAGGACACGACACTGGCGACGAGGATGGGATCTAGACCCTGAACCGAACCCCGTGTCTGACAAGAGCCAGACTTAGCACCGAAATGGCGAAAATCGCACCGCCCGCCCCCTTCAACCCCGCCACCGAGGACTGGGAATCGTTCTCAGACCGTTTCCGCATGTACCTCGAGTGCACCGGAATGAAGGACGCCCCGGGCCCGCTAAAACGCGTCGTTTTCCTCACGCATTGCGGAACCGAAGTGTTCCAGATGGCCAAAGCATTGGCCAAGCCGGCCGACGCAACCGCCATGGATTGGGACGTCCTCGAACCTATCCTTCGGTGACATTACGCCCCCGAGGTCCCCATCCTGATCCGGCGCAACGAATTCTACCGGCGGGACCAGAAACCAGGCGAAAAACTGAGCGACTTCGTCGCCGAGCTGCGACGCCTAGGAGGGCTCTGCGAATTTGACGGCCTGAATAGCCTCCTAAGAGACCGATTCGTACTCGGCCTATGGGACCCTGTGCTCCAGAGCCGGCTTATGGCTAAGGGCGACATCAGCCTAGCAGACGCCCTCACCGCAGCCGCAGCCGCAGAAGCGACCCGCACTTCCGCTGACAGCATGCGAAAACCAGACGCAAAGGGCGGAAACAACAACCCGGCGAGGTCGGCCGACCCAAAAAATGAAACAACCGCACACTACGGTGATTTCCATTCTGCATCCAGCACGTCCGAAGATGAAGAAGACATACATCGAGTCCAGACGGGGCGCGGCGACCAACGGAACCGAAGAGGTCGTAGGTCGAGGACCAACTGTGCCGGCTGCGGCGGCGACCACCCCAGATCAGAATGCCGATTTTTTGACTCTATCTGTCGGCATTGTGATAAAAGGGGACACATCGCCCGGGTTTGCCGCCAAAAGAAGACTCGCAGTCCACCCAGATGGGACCAACACGATCGTAAAAGGGAAAGCCCACCGCCCAGGACCAGAGATCGCCAAACGGACAGCCGGTGGGACCGAATCCAGCAACCATCAAGAGGCGGCGACAACCGGCGCAAGGAAGAAACCCACCAGACGGTAACCATCGGCCACGCCATCTCCGACGGCGCCAGAAAGGTACACGTAGAGGTCCATATTGAAGGACGACCATGCAAAATGGAGGTGGACTCCGGGTCCTACCTCTCCATGATTGCATGGCACGAGATAAAACGGTTAGTGCCCACCCTCCATAGGAGAAACATAAACGCCCAAAGACTTATTATAAAAGACTACCAGGGAAACCGCGTCCCGGTAGTGGGCACCAAGAACTTTAATGTGACATATAAGGGCCGCACCGAACAACTCCCACTCACAATCGTCGATCGCGACTGCCCAAGCCTGCTGGGCCTACAATGGTTCGCCCCGCTCGACATCGCCCTCACGGGAGTCAACCACGTCACCGACGACGGCTGGGAACAGCGGCTAGCCCAGGAGTTCTGGGAGGTCTTCGACGGAAGCCTGGGCAAGTACCAGGGGTCCCTTATCTCTTTTGATCTAGACCCTAGCATCCCCCCCAAGCGACTAAAACCTAGGCGGGTACCATTCGCCCTAAAACCTAGGATTGACGAGCAGATTGACAAACTCGTCAAACAGGGGGTGTTACAGCCTATAGACCATGCCAGATGGGAGACCCCAATAGTGACCCCGGTCAAGCCAGACGGGTCAGTGAGAATTTGTGGGGACTATAAGGCCACCCTAAATGGCGCGCTGCAACAAAGCGCTTACCCCGTCCCAATCGTGCAACACCTACTGCACTCACTGGGAGGGGGCAAGGTCTTTGCCAAGCTCGATCTCGCCCAGGCATACCAACAGTTGCCGGTCGACGAAAAAACAGCGGAAGCCCAGACCATCGTTACACATCGGGGGGCTTTCAAGTGCAACCGACTCCAATTCGGAGTCAGCGTGGCACCGGGCATCTTTCAGAGCCTGATGGAACGTTTGCTGCAGGGCATCAAGGGGGTGGTGCCCTATTTCGATGACGTATTAGTGGCGGCGCCAAACGAAGCCGAATTGGAAAACCGACTCAGAGAGGTCTTAACCAAATTTAAAGAAACGGGACTTAAAGTAAAAAGGGAGAAATGCCAACTGTGCACGGAGCGAGTGGAATTCTTGGGCTACCTTCTAGACCGGCACGGCATTCACCCCACAAGTAAGAAAATAAAAGCTATCAAAGAGGCCCCCACCCCTAGGTCTAAGACTGAATTACAGGGTTTCTTGGGGTTGCTGAACTTTTATAATGTTTTCCTACCCCAAAAGGCAACGGCGGCGGAGCCTTTGCATAGGCTCCTGGATAAGGCGGCAACCTGGACTTGGGGGAAACGGGAGCAAGCCGCCTTCCAAAAAACCAAAGACCTCCTCACCTCCGACGCCGTCCTGATCCAATTCAGCGAAACCTTGCCCCTGGCCGTCACTTGCGACGCATCACCTTTCGGCGTCGGCGCTGTCCTCAGCCATACCCTTCCTGACGGAAAAGAAGCACCCATCGCATTCTTTTCCAGGACTCTAACCAAGCCAGAGCGGAACTATAGCCAGCTGGACAAAGAAGCCTTGGCTATAGTTGCCGCCGTTAAGCGGTTCCACGAATACCTTTACGGCCGCCCTTTTACCATTGTGACAGACCATAAGCCGTTGCTGGGCATCCTTGCAGGAAATCGAGCCACCCCGAACATTCTGTCTCCCCGGATGACAAGGTGGTCCGAGTTCCTGGCAGCCTACAGCTACGAACTAATACACAAGCCGGGTAAGAAGATTTCGCACGCGGACGCTTTAAGCCGCTCGCCGTTACCAGACTCCGACCCTGACCCAGCACCAACGACAAACACCCTTAACATCGAAAACCTGCCCAACCTGCCCATAATCGCGTCAGACATTGCCCGGGAGACTATTAAAGACAGGCGTCTGGCGCGGGTTTTGCATTGGGTGGAAAAAGGTTGGCCAGAAAGGGACAATGACGAATCCGTTAAGACATTTAAAAACCGCCAAACCGAACTCTCGCTGCTTAAGGGGTGTATCTTATGGGGTGACAGGGTGGTCATCCCGGACAGGCTGCAAGGGAAGGTTTTAGAAATGTTGCATGAGGGGCATCCTGGCATCGTCAGAACTAAAGCCCTGGCCAGAAGTTACGCTTGGTGGCCAGGGATGGACAAACAGATAGAGGCCTGGGTAGCTAGGTGCCAGCGATGCCAGGAGACTAGACCCAGCCCACCCGCAGCACCCATCCTAGAGTGGGAAACACCGAGGGGGCCCTGGTCCAGAATCCATTTGGACTTTGCCGGTCCCACAAATGGGCATACCTTTCTAATAACAGTTGACACTTACTCCAACTGGTTGGAGGTAAGCGACATGAAATCTACCACCACGGAGGCCGTAATCAAAGAACTTTGCAAACTCTTTGCAACACACGGCCTCCCAGACGTCGTCGTCTCCGACAACGGGCCCCAGTTTACTTCCCTCGACTTCGAGAGATTCCTGGCGGAGAGGGGCATCCGCCACGCATTAACAGCACCGGCGCATCCGGCGGCGAACGGTAGGGTGGAACGGATGGTACAATTTACCAAAAAAACCATCCGGAAAATGGACCACGGGGAGATCCAAGACAAAATTAACAGACTCCTCTTTATACAACATATCACCCCGAACACCACTACCAACAAAAGCCCAGCCGAGTTACTAATGGGTAGGAAGCTGAGGTCCCCACTCGACAGGTTACACCCAACATATAACCCGGAGCGGCCCCCAGACTCAAGTTCAAAATACCGAACATTCGCACCCGGAGACCTCGTGTATGCGAAAAACCTGACGGGGGACCCCCTATGGATCCCAGCCGTCATCACCCAAATCACAGGCCCACGCTCATACCGGCTCCAAACCACAGATGGGCGAGCCTGGAAACGACACATTGACCAACTCAGGTCACGTTCGGCAACAAAATCCACCCCCCAAGAAACAAACCAAGGGGGGAGGGAATACCCGAATAAACAAACGCAAGAGAAAATAAACCAGCAGTACTTACCGGAACGCAGCAATCGCGATCCCCCACCAGAGAAGAAACACCAAGCCAGCTCAACCGACTCGGAAAGACCAAGCGGGAGCGGCGAGACCCGTAGCTCAACCAACCCGGAAGGCCCAGGTGGGAGCCACGGAAAAAGAACCGGCCCGATCATCGGGTTCGCACAGAAGAGGGAGCGGCCAAAAACTCGACCGCTCCGGTCGAAATCCAGCTTGCAACTGAGTTGCGCAGGTCAAGTAGGACTAGACGGAGCCCCGCCTACCTACGTGACTACGCAACGTAAAGACTGTACCAAGAGGGGAGGGGTGTTCTGTCCCTAATTTACATACTCGAAATCCCCGCGCTTTGATTGGCTAAAGCGCGGGGATTTCTAATTGGCCAGGCGAGCCGCGCCAATTGGCCCGTTGAAAGTCTCCCGTGATTGGCTCACTCCAAGAGCGGGAGACTTGAAATGCTGCCATTGGCCGCGGCCGCCGCGGTGAAAAGGATAAAAGCCGTGGGATTTTTCCTTTTCGCCGGTTCGGTTCTCAACTTCAAAATAAAGAGCTTTAAACTAAGTCACCGACTCCTGGCGTCTTTTGCGGACACGACACAGGTGTTCTTATAAGAAGTGCAAGTGATGTGATATAGTTTGTTGGCAAGTATAGAAAATACAGCAATGACCAAGGGACAGAAAGGATCAATTGCTAGTCCAATATCTAAGAATGACAGTACTAAAGAGCACTCAAACAATCAAACTGTGTTTATTTCATAGTTAATAAGATAATGCTCAAAAGTGCAATCCAGATTTTAAAAATCTAGAACAGGGGTCTGCAACCTTAAACACTCAAAGAGCCATTTGGACCCATTTCCCCCGGAAAAGAAAACACCGGGAGCCTCAAAACCTGGGTGGGCGTGGCCAATTGAATGTCACTCCCACCCAGTCACATGACACCCTCCCACCATGCCTACCTAGGTTTTGTGGCTCCTAGTGTTTTCTGTGGGAAATCGATCTCTCTCTCTCTCTCTCTCTCCCTCCCTCCCTCCCTCTCATTTCTCTTTTTTGTGTTTGATCTTCTCAGGCCAGGCAAGGAGTGACTGGGAGGGGAGGGTGAGGGGTGGGGCCAGCCAGTAGAGGGATCACACAACAGGGAGCCACAGCAGAGGGCCCAAAGAGCCACATGCAGCTCCAGAGCTGTGGGTTGCTGACACCCGATCTAAAATAAGAACTGCTTGGTTTACAAGCTGATTTTAGAAGTGTTGGGGAAACTAAAGCAGGGCAGCCTGCTTTCAGAAATTGTGGGTGCTTCATCACTGGGGTTTTTAAAGAAAAGACTGGACAGCTACTTGTCTGAAATGGCATTGGGTGTCCTGCTTGAGCAGTGGGTTGGACTAGAAGACCTCCAAGGTTCCTTTCAGCTCTATTCTGATTTATTGACCTGTGATTACATTGCTAACATCCAAACAGTAATAGGAAAGACAAAGGAACTCACTCAAATATCCAGTTTTGCCTTACTGATGATAACTAACCCTCTTAACTGTGTAGACTACAATAAATATGAGTCTTTGTGTCATTTGTGCCACTTGTGCCACATATACAAAAACTGTATATGATGACTAGCAACAAGAATTATAGTCTAGCCACTAAATATATCTGATGAATTACAAGTTATGAAAACTGATGGCTTGAAATTGATGCCTTTTTGGATTAAATTTATTGGTTAAAAAAGCTGCCGCCAAACTCCTTTGATGTCTCTTGCCCACTAGAGACTAAGAATATGGAGAAATTAAACGTTTCAAACTGAGAAAGGAGTGTAGGGTTGTATAACACCCATTTACTAATTTAATACATGCAGAATATATTATAATGAAAAAGGCTGAACTACAAGCCACTGAAATGAAAACTTCCAGGAGACACATCAGCAGCAACCTCAGAAATGCTATGATACCACTTGAATAGCTAAAGCAGTGATGGTGAACCTTTTTCTTGTGATGTGCTGAAAGCGTGCACGCTGGCCCCCTGCACAATGCAATATGTTCCATACTAGCAGGCTTGTAGGCCTGCATTCCTATTGGTCCAGAAAAGCCGGGCCATGATTGGACAATACTAAGCGTTCTGATTGGTTCATATTTGGGCTGCCGCGATTGGGTAAAACCAAGCGCGGCAAGCTCAAAAGCATGTCATAGGCTGCCTAGCTGCAGCCAGCTCTATAAAAAGAGCTGCCGTGGCTGGGAGTTTTGTCTCAGTATCTGATTTCCTAATAAAGAGCTGTTGTCACTACTTCGAATCTCGTCTCTCCTTGGGACCCACTGCCCAGACTTAACACTGGCGATGAGGATGGGATACTGAGACAACAGAGCTGACTAGCACATGGCAGAAAGCGCATAGACGACCAGCAAAATGGCCAGCAGCGCCGTGCCACCCACACCATTCGATCCGGCCAGTGAGGACTGGGAGTCCTACATCGATCATTTCCAAATGTTCTTGGAATCAAACAACCTGAAAGACGCCACTGGCAGCAAGAAGCAAGCAGTCTTTCTAACACACTGCGGACCCGCCGTTTTCAAAATGGCCAAGGCGCTCGCGAAGCCCACAGACATCAAGACAATGGAATGGGATACCCTAGCTCCCATCCTTTGGAACCATTAAGTCCCGGTGGTGCTGATCCTCATCCATCGGCATGACTTTTACCAGAGAGATCAGCGCGAGGGCAAGAGCATCAGAGAGTTCGTAGCCAACCTGAGGAACCTTGGAGGCTTGTGCGGATTCGCCAATCTAGACGAGGCCATGCGTGACCGAGTCATCCTTGGGCTGAAAGACCCAACTCTCCAAAGCAGGTTGATGGCTAAAGGGGACATCTCCCTCGTCTACGCTGTAGCTGAAGCCACCGCAGCCGAGGCCACCCGTAAGTCAGCAGCGCGAATGCAGCATTCAAACAGAACCGACTGCCAACCCACCAGCGAGACAACCGCAGCAGAAAAACACGCAGCATCCACCCACCACGGCGACATCGAATCCCCTTCTGACAGTGAAGAGGAAGAAATTCACAGACTTCAGTCGGAACGCGAGCGATGAGACCAGCACGGTAGTAAGTCGAGTTACCAATGTGCTGGCTGTGGAGGAAATCACCCGTGTTCTGAATGTAAGTTCCTGGACGCTGTTTGCTGTTTTTGTGAAAGACGAGGGCATATTGCCAAAGTATGCTGCAACAAACGAAATTCCAGCCCCCGACAATGGGGAAACAGCCCAAGAAGAAGTGATGGCACCCCCACCATGAACCAGGACCACCAAAATGACAGCCGATGGAACTGGGACAGCCGATCCAGGAAGTTCATTGAGGTACCCAGGCAAGAAGAAACGCACCAAACAGTCACCATCGGACACGCTTCATCAATAGATGCACGAAAGATACGTGTAGAGGTCACCATTGAGAATCAACCTTGCACCATGGAGGTAGACTCCAGTTCCTCCCTCTCTCTATGGTCTCCTGGAGGACCATAAAATGACTAATTCCCAGCATCCGCCACCAAGAGCTAAGCGACCAGAAGCTAATATTGAGAGACTATCAAGGTAATCGCATTCTGGTCGCTGGCACTGGACATTTTAAAGTTTCATTCAAAAACCATACCACCATCCTACCACTCACAATCATTGATAAAGACCGACCCAGCCTACTCAGGTTGCAGTGGTTCGCACCGTTGGGGATCGAGATGGCAGGCATCAACCACACAGACGATGAAGACTGGGAAGCAACGCTCATCCAGGACTTCCAAGAAGTCTTCAGTGAACATCTAGGCAAGTACAAGGGGTCCCCTATCTCCTTTAATCTCAGCCCTGACATTGCTCCCATCCGTCTCAAACCGTGCCGAGTGCCTTTTGCGCTCAAGCCTAAAATAGATGAACAATTAGACAAACTAATAGCGCAAGGCATGTTAGAACCCATCGATCATGCCCGTTGGGAGACCCCAATTGTCACCCCCATCAAACCTGATGGCTCCCTGAGAATTTGTGGTGACTACAAGGCCACCCTCAACCACGCATTACAGCAGAGCGCCTACCCAGTGCCAGTAGTCTAACATCTTCTGCACTCACTAGGGGGTGGCAAAATCTTTGCAAAGCTCGACCTGGCTCAAGCTTATCAACAACTGCCAGTCGATGCTGAAACCACCGAAACCCAAACAATAGTGACCCATAGAGGGGCATTCAAATGTAACCAGCTCCACAGATAAAAAAGCTGAAAGCCATCAAAAATGCCCCCAGACCAAAGAACAAAACGGACCTCCAAGCCTTCCTCAGACTCATTAACTTCTATAACATTTTTCTACCCCAGAAAGCGACTGTAGCAGAACCTCTGCATAGACTCCTTGATAAAAAGGCTTCCTGGATATGGGGACGGTGAGAAGAGCACGCTTTTCACCAAATAAAAAACCTACCACTTACTGTCACTTGCGACACATCGCCTTTCAGGGTTGGTGCCATCCCGAGCCACGTTTTACCGAATGGAACAGGAACCATTCTTTTCCAGGACCTTGTCCAAGCCAGAGAAGAACTATAGCCAGCTGGACAAAGAAGCCCTCGCAGTAAAGAGATTCCACGAATACATTTATGGTAGGACATTTTCCATTATTACAGACCATAAGCCCCTACTTAAGCCCTGCATATTGGTGGGTGACAAGCCCACTCCACACATCTTGTCACCTAGAATGACGATGGTCTGAATTTCTAGCCGCTTATAATTACAAATTGATACATCGCCCTGGCAAGACTATCTCTCATGCCAACACCTTAAGCCGCTCCCCCTTGCCAGATTTGCAAGAAGAGCCAGCACCCACATTATCAGTTTTGCAAATTGAAATGATACCCATACCACCAGTAACCGTGCAAGACATCGCCCACGAAACCAGAAAGGACAAACGCTTGGCGCGAGTTCTCAGTTGGGTGGAGAGGGGATGGCCAGAAACCGAGCCAAACAAACTTTTTAAACTGTTTAAAAAATGGCAAACTGAACTCTTTTCGCAAAGAGGTTGTGTGTTGTGGGGAGACCAGGTAGTAATACCAGAAACACTACAGAAAAAAGTTTTAAACTTACTGCATGACGGGCACCCTGGTATTGTGCGCATGAAAGCCCTGGCCAGGAGCTATGCTTGGTGGCCAGGCATGGACAAGCAAATTGAAACCTGGGTCGCTGCTTGTAACAGATGTCAAGAGACTCACTTGGCTCCCCCTAAAGCCTCACCATTAGAATGGGAAACACCCAGAGGCCCTTGGTCGCGCATCCATACTGTTTTCACCCTTCCGGTGGCTCGAGGGAAGCCTCTGCAGCCTCGGGAGGCTGAAAAACAGGCCTTCCAGAAATACTGGAAGTGCCCATTTTCAGCCTCTGGAGGGCCTCTGGAGTCTGGGGGAGGCCATTTTCACCCTCCCAGAGGATCGAGGGAAGCCTCTGGAGCCTTGGGAGGCTGAAAATGGGCCCTCCGAAGACTGAAAATCGGCACTTCTAGTATTTACGGAAGGCCTGTTTTTCGGCCTCCCGAGGCGGCAGAGGCCTATCTCAAGCCTCCAGGAGGGCAAAAACAGCCTCAAACAGGCTGAAAATTAGCTGGGAGGTATGCACATGTGCAGTGCAGGTATGTTTGGCTGGGGCTCACGTGCCCGCATAAATGGCTCTGCGTGCCACCTGTGGCATGCATGCCATAGGTTCGCCATCATGGAGCTAAAGGCAAGGAAGATCCAAGAAAACTCTTGTTGAAGGTAAAGAAAGACTGTTGGCTGGTTAATCTACTATGTTCTATTATGTCAATTGAAAACATCAACCGAATATAGTCAGCAAGAAGTAGTAGAAATTTTATTTCCTTAGCTTCAAAAATGGACAGGAATGGCAACTGTGATTATGAAATAAAAACACATCTATTATTTCGGAGACTATGAAAATTGTAATCAAGTGCATTGCGGAGACATTTTCCCTACCAAAAAGGCATGTATTATCAAGGTTATTGGTTGTTGTTTTTTATTGTAACATAAGGCTTGAAAGCTGGATCCATAGAAAAACTGCATGAAAAAGAATTAGTGCTGGTTTCAGACTGAGAGTGACACGGTCTAGTGCCCAAAGTCACCCAATTGGCTTTCATGCCTAAGGTGGGACTAGAATTCACAGTCTCCAGGTTTCTAGGATTTTGTGGGGCTAGGAAAGTTTGGAGACTATATTTGATGGATAAGAACAAATAATGTCTGATTTGTTTTTGCTGTACAGTATCCAGAGTGTTTTTATTTTGTTGCACACTGATCGGGAAGGTTTATAAGTACAATAAATACATAAATACAGGTGTGGGTTGCTACCGGTTCGCACCGGTTCAGGCGAACCGGTTGTTAATTTTATGGCCAGTTCAGCAAACTGGCAAATCCCACCCCTGGCTGGTCCTGCCCACCCTGCCCCTCCCTGGAGTCCCCATGTGGTCTGTTTTGGATTGCAGGTAAGTGCAGGGCCTGTGTGGAGGTTCAGGGAGGGTGAAAAATGAGCCTCCCAGAAGAGAGCCTCCGAAGCCCAGGGAGGGTGAAAACGGCCTCTGTGGCCTGCAGGAGTCAACTAGGCCATGACCACCATGACCACACCCGGCCAGTAACAGGCAGAGAACCAGTTGTTAAATTATTTGAAGCCCACCCCTGGATAAATACTGAATTAAGCAAAACTAGACTGCTTACTGGAAGCAAGTAAGAACGAAGCTAAAGCTTCGGTACTTTGGACACAGAAAACAAAGGCAAAAGTCACTGGAGAAGATCCTTTTGCTTGGAAAAATGTAAGGCCACTGAAAAAGAATCCAACAAAAAGGTGGGGGAAGAACTATGGCTGGCAACTCAAGGAGGCGCTTATGAGAACTTAGTAAAATAGTTACTGACTTGGGGAAACGATGTCACAAAAATGAGAAATAGCTGAATGAAGAATGAGCAACAACTTAAACAAACTTGGGTTTTGGCCTGAGCTGACAATTTGGGGAGGGGGAGGAATTGCCTTTTGCAGCAGGCTACTTGAAAGACCAATGTGTAGCTCAAGTTTAATCCGATAGATCTCAGAAGGCAGAGATTTCCTCAAAATGATGGCTTTTGAGATGGAAACTGAAATTGGTTTTTGCTAAGTCAGCTCACCAAGAGTCTAACCAGCTTCCCCTCTTTTACTGCCCTTCATCTGTATTCAGCCTGCAATTTTCATTGGCTATGCTGTCTTAAAATATTAGAAACTGCAATCTCAAACCATCAGATTCAGATTCTGATATATTGGCTAGTGACACGATGAAAGCTATAGAGGTAGCCCTGTATTGCATTTGTTCAGTGAACATTCAAAGGTGCAGAGGCACTGAAAAAAGTGACGTCTGACCATGTTTCACACTTACGACAGTTGTTGCAGCATCCCCAGGGTCACGTGATCAAAATTCAGATGCTTGGCAATTGGCTTATATTTGTAACAGTTGTAGTGTCCCAGAGTCATGTGATCCCCTTTTGTGACTTTCTGACAAGCAAAGTCAATGGGGAAACCAGATTCACTTAACAACCATGGTACTAATTTAACAACTGCAGTGATTCACTTAACAACTCTGGCAAGAAAGGTCATCAAATGGAGCACAACTGTCTTGCTTAGGATAGAAATTTTGCGCTCCACTGTGATCAAAAGTTGAGGCCTACCTGTATTGCGCACAATGAATTGGGTTATTCTCATGCTTCTGTTGCAAGAGAGGCAGGAAGGATTAGTCAACTGAGTGGTTCCTGAGATTGCAAAGTCAGCTCTTATTTGGAGAAAGCCCTATTCCCTGCCCCAGCAGAAGAATATGCGGAATAAGCATGAGGTATAAAAGAATCACCCTGGTCTGATTCTGCCTCTTTCGAAAACAGTAACTGTGAGAGAGATCTTACACATTCGGGTGAACGATCACTTAAATATGAGCCAGCAGTGTGCAGCAGCAGCTGAAAAAGCAAATGTGATCCTTGGTTGCATAAACAGAGGCACAGAATCAAAATCACATGAAGTATCAGTGCCGCTTTACAAAGTCTTAGTCAGGCCATGCCTGGAAAACTGCATCCAGATTTGGTCACCACATTACAAAAAAGATGTTGAGACTTTGGAAAAAGTGCAGAGAAGAGCAATAATGATGATTAAAGGCCTGGAGGCTGAAACAAATGAAGAACGGTTGCAGGTATTGGGTATGGCCAGTCTAGAGAAAAGAAGGACTAGGGATGACCGTGATAGCAGTCTTCCAGTATTTGAGGGGCCATCACAAAGAAGAAGGGGTCAACTTATTGGGGCAGGGCAGGGCAAGAAACAGTGGGTGGAGACTAATCCAGGAGAGAAGCAACCTGGAATTAAGGAGAAATTTCCTCACAGTGAGAACAATTAACCAGTGGAACAGCTTGCCTTCTGAAGTTGTGGGTGCTTCATCACTGGAGGCTTTTAAGAAGAGACTGGACAGCCACATGTCTGAAATGGAATGGGGTTGGACTAGAAGACCTCCAAGGTGCCTTCCATCTCTATTCTGATTGCAGGGATCCTTGGCAATCTCAGTTCTCAATCCCTACGGCTGCCTCGAGCCTGTCTCTGCCTCTGTCTCCCCCTTGCCGGCAGCTCCAAGTCTTGCTTTCTCCACAAGGGAAAGATCAGATCAGCTGATTCCCCACCAGCCAATGCAGGCCGGGGGATTTCCGCCTCCCGCACGGTCCGGCCTCTCCTCCAAGCGTCTGGACCCCTTTCCACCCTGCGGACGAGCTCGAAGAGGCATGGAGGAGGAGGAGGAGCAGGAAGAGGAGGCAGCATGGACGAATCCAGCATCTTGAGGCGCCGAGGGCTGCAGGTGAGGAGGGTGGGGAGTGGGGATCCATCGCGGGCAGGTACGGACGGGGCAGAAGCTAAGAAAACCGGAACCCTGTTTGCAGATACGCCGGGGAGGGAAGGGTCTCCCTCGATTCCTAGCAGAAAGACCATGAGGAGCGCCAGCAGATCTCCTTGTCTCTTTTCTCTTGCACACACCGATCTGCTGCGCTTTGCAGGGTATGCTTCAGGGAGGGAGCCCAATTGATTGTTGGGGTGGAGGGAAGGTGAGTGTGCAAGGCAGGCACTGAGTGCATCCACACCAGCGTGGGCATCTTTTCGCCGGGAAGAGTTCGGCGGAGCAAGGTTGCAAAAAAGCAAAAAAAAAAAAAAAAAGCGGGGCGTGTTTCGTGCCGGCTGGACCTTCCCAACGACTGACGGTAAGGGGCGCTGGTGAGCTGCAGCGTAAAAAAAGAAAAAAAGAAAAAAAAAAAAGCAACTCCGTCCTCTTTCTTTCCGCTTCATCCCCGGCCCGATCCGCTCCTGCGTTGGGCAAGCGGGATCGGGGTGCCTCCGGCTGCCTCGAAACCCTCGGTGGCTTTCTGCCGCGTCCTGCTTTTGATGGGGCTCCCCATCGGGGCTGCGCCGTCATGAAGAACACGCCTCGAAGTGGATAGAAGAAGAAGAAAAAAAAAATCCACAGAAAACACAGAAGCGCAGGGAATGTTGTGGCGATCCACCCTTAAGACGAGAAACATGCTGGAATTTTGGAGGAACTTGAAGGAAATTCCTGGTTTCTTAGTGGCTTTGAGAATTTGGCTCAAATTCCGGTGTTTCTGGGGCAGCAGCGAAATAGAGAAGATTTGGCCGCTTCAGTTAAGCTGGGGGGACGGGACGGGACTGAGCCATCTCCAAATATATCCACTATTTGAGAAGAGTCTTTTTTGACGTGAGTCCCGCCCCTTTGGAATATAATGACCCTCAAGGTGAGACCTGCCTCCTCCTCACTTTCTTGGCCTTCCAAAAGGGCCTGGAAACCTGACTCTGCTAATTGGCTTGGTGCCCCAGGAGGCATCTCACTCAGGAGGAAGTGGCTAGTACATTAAGAAGAATCCCTTCTTCTTAATGTGGGGGGTTGGACTAGATGACCTACAGGGTCCCTTTGTTTAACGTCCTAAGTCAGGGGTCTCCAACCTTGGCAACTTTAAGACTTGTGGACTCAACTCCCAGGGAACTCGTCTTAAAGTTGCCAAGGTTGGAGACCCCTAAGTCATCGAAGTATTTGCTCTAAATATTCACCAGGAATAGATCTTTTTCAATCATTTACCCCTTGTTCATTTAAAGCCCCCCCCCCCCCCCAAATGCAGGCAGGGGCCTGAAACTTCATATTCAGCAATATTTTTAAACGCCAATAACTTTCGATAACTGAAACTGGATAATCAGAACTGCTGTGGAAAAAGCTAAAATCAGGCTAAATGATGTAGCTCCAGAAATGCATGTTTCTTATTTATTACATTATTATGCCGCCCATCCCACTGTCGAATGACTTTGGGTGGCTCACCATGTCATAAAACAATAATGTAAAACCATGAATGTGTTGAAGACATTAAAAATTAAAAAGATTAAAAGTTAACAAAAAGATAAGAAAGGAACAAATACATAAATGGGGTGGGAATGGGATTTTAAGAGATTAACAGATGGCTTTTTGTAGTAACTTTCCCCCAGGAGTAGGGAGGGAATGGGGATTTTGCAATAACTTTCCCCAGCCAAGTCCGCCAAGCCACAGAACCAGTAGTAAAAAAAAAATGAATCCCACCACTATTCTAGGAGCTCCAAGAACTATACACACTGCTACATTCTATGCCAGCTGTAGCATCCAAATATCTTCAAGGATAGCCCCATGTAGAGTGCGTTGCAGTAGTCCAAACAGGAGATGACCAGGGCATGAGAGATAAGTGCAGGGCCTCATGATTCTGGAGAGGATGCAACTGGGTGCACAATATGAAGTTCTGCAAAAACTCTCCTAACTACGACTGCCACTCGCTCTTTGAGTTTAGAACTGACAGATTGTGCTTGAGGCAGTGCAATCTCATCCAGAACTCCCAGATCCTGAAGCTCCACACTTCTATAGCCACTCAAGTTCAAGTCTGACCAGGGTTCAGCCTGTTGTCCCCCATCCAGACTCCCAAGCCTCCGAGGACAGTGATTAGCAACTCTGCCGTCACTCAGGATGGAGATATAAAGTTGAGTATCATCACAAAGGAGAATATTTGTAGCTCAGGATTGAAAGGATTGATTCCTTGGTGCTGTCTTGAGCTTGGTTGTTTTCTTGCAGGCATTTCATTACCCAAATTAGGTAACATCATCAGTGTTAATGGTTGCATGCTGGCTGGGGAATTCTGGGAGTTGAAGTCCACAAGTCTTAAAATTTGCCAAGTTTGGGGCCAGTGGGATGGTATAGCAAGCATGGCTAAAATGTTTGACAGTAACAATGGCTGAAGGGTCTCAGGTTTAGATCCCAGATTTGTGCTTTATATACATGCTAGGCACCTCTCTGGTTGGGATTTTTGGAAGCTATGGTCTAAATGTATCAAAAAAGCCCCAGTTTGGGAAAGTTTAGCTAATCTACTTTGCATATTTGTGACAAAAATGTGAGACATGATAGCCTACATTTGAAAACTTCTTTCCCCTGAAGTGATGGGAATCTGCTTCTGCTAGTCAGTCAGCGCACTGATGATGTTGCCTAGTTGGGTGATACAACATCTGTAAACAAACAACTAAGCTTCCATAGTCAGAGTATATCAATATGGGAACTTATTTTCCCCCCCTCAAAGGCTGCATTCATTGAAAAGCGGTGTTTATTTACCATAACTAGATTAAGAGATCCAGAGGAGAAATACAGATAATTACACCTCTTTGCTGCCATCTAGTGCCCATATAGATTTGCTCAGGCCAGATACCATATAGCAGAGATCTTCAACCCCCAGGCCGCATTTGTGGCCTGCTAGGAACTGGGTCACGCAGCTGGAAGTGAGCAGCAGGTGGGCAAAACTGTGTGGGATCTAGGTTGCACATTCCTCCTCATCCATACCCTTCCCCTGGCCCATGGAAAAATTGTTTTCCACGAAACCCATCCCTGGTGCCAAAAAGGTTCAGGACTGCTGCCCTAAAGCATTCATGATTTATCTGTCAAAAACTCCATACTGTTGGGTGAAGTTAATGATGAATATGAGTGGGATTATCACATTCTCTTTCTTCCCTTTCTCTTCTTTCTGCCACTTGGCTCCAGAGGTGGTATTCAGCCAGTTCTGACCAGGTCTGGAGAACCAGTAGTGGTCATTTTCAGTAATTCGAAGAACCAGCAATTCTCCCTCGAGCCGCTCGGAGCATCCAGAGAGTGGGATGTGCTTCCGAGTCCTCTTCTTGCAGGCTGAGCTTTAGCTGAGGAAACGCTCCGCCCCCTCACGTGACTCCAAGTAGTGTTCCCCCAGTCTTTTGCTCAGCCTCGAAGAGTCAGGCTGTTATTGGAAAGAGCTCCTTGGCTGATTCATACTGCGTGTATTATACTGGCTATTTTCCTCATTCTCAGGTCTGATATTTCCTTTCCTTCCTCCTGCGCAAAGGGTTTGGACTTAGGGGAAGTCTCCCCTTGCCCCTAGGGGCCAAGCAGGCGGGTTCGCAGCGCTTCACGCGACCCCCCCATTATTAGATCGCGTCGCTGCCTCCACGCTGCCTTGTGGAGCACAACTTTTGCTGGATTCCCCCCCACCCTAAACGCCGACTGGGAAGGGCTAGTTGCTCCTTAAGAGCACCAGGCGTGCTGAGCTAACCGGACAAGCCTTCCTTGCCGTCCTGAAGGCGCCCGACATAGCTCAGCTTGCGGCCGCCATCTTGGGGCTGCATCGTGGTCGAGCGCCATTTTATTTCTGATTCTTGCTGCTGTGGTGGAAGTAAAGTCCAAGACCCCTTGGGTCAAGAGTTAGTTGCTTTTAGCGTTCCTCTGGGCTCGCTTTCATTGTTTCTGTTGGCTTCCCGCAGCCTCTATCGGGGCGAAGTTGCAGCACCCCCCCCTCCGGCTTGTTGTCTAGAGGTCTGCTGCCAGAGGCCTCTCTCCTTCTAGGCCTCAGGCGTTTATTTGGTAAATCTAGCCTGTACTGTGGTACCTTTTTGGTTCCTTTCCTACTATTGTTTATATATATATAAAAAAAAGATAAGAAAAGAAAAGAAAGAGAGAAAAATTTACAGATGAAATTATACGTTTTTTATACGTATATGCATGGGTAACCTTCACATGCAGATAGCATAAAAAAAATATAAATATAAATAAAAATCAGAGGATTATATATCTGTACATATTATATATATATTCACCATGGAAACAGAAACAAACAAACAACTACCATTCCTAGATGTACTAATCTACAAGAAAACAGATGGCACACTAGGACACACCATATACCAGAAGAAAACACACACCAACCGCTACCTCAACGCCCAATCCCACCACCACCCAGCACAGATAAACTCCATGGCTAAAACACTAATTACTAGAACCAAACGCCTGGCAGACAAGACACACATTAAGACTGAACTATGCACCCTGACTAAAATATTGACAGCCAACGGCTTCCACAAAAGCAAAATCACCAACTTGATCCACAAAAACACACTGAGACATAATAGAGACCCACAAGATGAACAGACCCGTGGAACAGCTGTCCTGCCCTACATAAGAGGCACTACAGACAAAATTAGTAAGATTCTATACAGACACCACATCAAGACTGCCTTCAAAACAGACAGAAAAATAGCAGCCATCCTCAGGAACCCCAAAGACAAAATTGACCTGGAAAACCAAGGCATATATGAAGTCCCCTGTGCCTCATGCCCAGCCACATACATTGGACAGACCAATAAAAGAATAAGCACCCGCCTGGATGAACACAAAAATGCAGTCAAAAAGCTGGAACACACTTCCTCACTCGTCCAACACATGGAAGCCACATAACATCAACTTCAATGGCACCAAAACCCTAGCCACCATAGAAAATCCCAGCCACAGAATCATCAGAGAAGCCATAGAGATTGAAAAAAGATCAGAAAGCATGAACAGAAGAGATGATTCCACCAGGCTGTCAATCATTTGGAAGCCTGCACTCACAAACAAAAAAATTTCCACACCACAAGCCAGGCAAACACCTGGGCACAAACAGATCCCCCCTGATACCTCCAGCTCAAACACACCCCAACCAGGCACCCAGATGAAACCCAGCTTCCTAACGAATGATAGCCGTCCATTTACCCGAAGCCAACCTGCACTAAAGGCCTCCAATAAAGTAACACAATGTTGCCAGCCAATCAAGATACAAAAAGAGCCCCCACCCCCCAAAAAAACAGACAGAAGATACTAGTAGCAGAACACAGCAAACTCCAAGACCAATAAACACAGACCAAGACTCTCAACCAATCAGGAGGAAGAAAAAACCATTCTGACACAGCAATAGGCTGCCCCAAATTTAAATCTGAAACCACTGTAAAAGTCTGACTCACAGAGAAACACCATACAGAAGCCTGATGATGGCAGATGAGATTCTGCTGAAACGTTGCTACAACTTTAAAAGCACCACGTGGGAAAATACCCGAACAAAGCTGAATGCCAGACATGTAAGTACCCGCGAAAACTTAAGAAAACATATATATATATATTTATACCTTACTACCTGTTACCACTGTACATATTAAATTCCAAAAGGAGGAGCGGGCCAGCTCAAACCTCACTCGGCCCCACTCAGGCCAATTCCAGGCGAGCCAACCGCCCTTTACTATTAATACTATTATTATTACTGTTATTATAATTATCAAAATGTCAGACGACAATCTCTAAACGACCTTCCTTGAAGGCTAAGGCAAAGTCCCACTACTTGCGCAGGCAGGACAAGGAACCTTCCAAGGCCTCCCAACGAGATGCCTTAAAGCGCCATAAGGCATTGGAAAAGGAGTTTGATAGGCGATCAAGGGAGTCCTGCTCGGGGCCTCCAGCCCTTCCTTCTCCCACCCCCTCTACCTCTACTCAACCTCTCCTCCCTCCAGACCCGTCCTCCCTATCTAGGCACAGCCCACTTCAGGGTCACTTGACCCCGGGACCATCGACCAGACTGACCCCTGAAGCTACCTTTACGCCTACGGCCACTGGGCTGCGTTAGCAAGAACCCTCTACATCTGAGGTTCCAGCCCACATCAAGGCTTGGATGGAATCGGCTATCCGCCAGGGCATTGCGGAAGGCCTGCAGCACATGTCCAGATCAGGCTTCTCTCCACAGGCTCCCGACCATGACTCTTTATCCATCAGATCCCTTCCACAGCCAGATCCCCCGGTTGGTCAGGTACTCTCTCAGAGGGACAGCCCTCCTCCCGTAGGGGCCCAGGAGGAGGAGGAGGTAGGGGACTTTGGTGACTTCAGGGAAGAGGAAGAGGACTCCCGGATGGGATCCTCCCATTATAATGAGCCCCTCTTAGAGGCGGACCTCATAGAGGGGGAGATGTTGGAGGACGAGGGGGCTTCTCCCAACCAACCCGTATTCGGGGGGCTGTTCAATCCACACTTGTTTAAATCCCTCCTCTTTAAAGCCAAGAATGTCTCTGGTCTTCTTCCCCAGTCTCCCTCTGACTTCCCCCCCCCCGCCTCAGAGAGACCAAAGGACTCCATTTTCACACAACCAGTGGTGGAAGCTGAGGTCATCCCAACCCCGCCCATCTTCGTAGACCTAGTGACGAAGTAACTTGCTTCCACGGGAGCCCCCCCTACACCCTTTAACCAAGACAAGAGATTCTTCAATCTCGATTCGGCAATGTCTACTCTTCTAAACATCCTGGAAGTTGATGATCCCATTGTGGGCCTTGCTTCCTCCTCTACCCCCAGTGAGGCCTTAGAGGCCTTGAAACCTGAGGACAAGCGGACGGAACTGGCGTTGCGCCGAGCCCATCTATCCAACGCTTGGGCCATTAAATCGGCTACGGCCGCTTCATTCTTTACAAGGTCCTCTATCCGCTGGCTCCGGCAGCTGAGAAAACACGTCCCCGCGTCCAATGTGAGGGCGTACCAAGACATAGCGAAACTGGTGGCCGCAGCCGAGTTTTCAGCTGACACCACTTACCAATCGGTAAAGTTCTCTTCCAGAGCGATAACATCCCATGTCACAGCTCGCCGCCTACTGTGGCTCAAGCACTGGCAGGCGGATGTTAAAAACAAGGTCCCCAGCCCTTTTGGAGGGGCTTCCCCCACCCCTCCTACCAATTCCCCTTCCCGCCCAGATACCCGAGACCCCCTTCCTTCCGGTCTCAGGACTGCTCAGACCCAGGCGACAGAAACAGACGGGGCGGCAACTATAAGAGGCCCTTCAGGGGATCAGGGGGGAGGCCCTACCACCGACCCAGATAGATTTTCTTCCTCCCTCCCCATCGGCGGCCGCCTTAGACACTTCGCCGATCAATGGGACAAATCCATATCCGATGCATGGGTTAGGGACACCGTCAGGTTTGGTCTCGCCCTTGAGTTCCGGTCCGCCCCCGCTGATTTCTTTATGACATCCCCCACCTCAAGAGATCCCGCCAAACGTGCACTAATGGATGCAGCCATCCAATACCTGCTTGACATTCAGGCCATTCAACCCGTTCCACTGGCCCAGACGGGACGAGGATTCTACTCCCACCTCTTTGTGGTGCCCAAGCATTCTGGGGGATGCAGAGCTATATTAGATTTAAAACGGCTAAACCGCCACCTTATCCAGCGCAAATTCAAAATGCACACTTTGCAATCGATTCTCTTGGGTACCAGGCGGGGTGACTGGTTATCCTCCATAGATCTCTCGGAGGCATACCTACACATTCCAATCCGGCCCTCTCACCACAAATTCCTTAGGTTCTGTTATAATAACCTTCACTATCAATACGTGGCCCTCCCCTTTGGTCTGGCCTCGGCCCCTAGGACTTTCACCAAGGTCCTCGCGGCCCTGGCGGCTCACCTCAGGAGCGTTCCCATCCGCCTTCATTGCTATTTGGACGATATCCTTATTCTCTCCCCGTCCAAGACCCAGGCAGTCAGGGACACCAGAGCCACCCTCTCCGCTCTCCTAGCACATGGGTTCCTCATCAATTGGCAAAAGAGTCAACTGACCCCATCCACCCGAATCACCCACTTGGGAGACATAATTGATTCGGTTACAGAAAGGGTCTTCGGAGAGGTTCCTCAGCATTCAAGCTCTGGTCAAACAGATTAGACGATCAAGGAGGGTAGCGTTACTTGACCTTTCTAAATTATTGGGTAAGATGGTTTCATGCATCTCAATTATTCCCTGGGCCCGTTTACACAGCAGATCCCTCCAGTGGTTCCTGCTCCCATTCCAAAGATCTGGAAGAAGCAACTCGAGGTCCAGAGTCAAGGTGCCTCCGAGGGTCCTCACGTCTCTCCTCTGGTGGACCAACCCCGCCATCAACAGGGGCCACCTCTTCTCAGAACCTCAGCGGCTAACCCTCACCACGGATGCCAGCCTATCCGGGCACTCACGTCAACTTGCTCTCGGCATAGGGCAAGTGGTCGCCGATCAAGCAAAGATGCGGCATCAACTGGCTGGAGCTTCACGCCGTCCACCTGGCCCTGCGCAGATTCCTCCCCTTGGTACGCGGGCGTCACGTCCTTATTCTCACGGACAATGTCACGGCCAAAGCCCATGCCAACAGGCAAGGAGGCACCCAGTCTATTCAGTTGATGAGGGAGGCCGAGCGCCTCTGCCGTTGGGCAGAATCCAACCTCCTCTCACTAAAAGCCAAGCACATCTCCGGAATCTCCAACATCCAGGTGGATTGGCTGAGCAGGGCCACGGTGGACCAAGCAGAATGGTGCCTCCATCCATCCCTATTTGAGGAGGCGTCCAGAATATTTGGCCTCCCGAGGGTGGATCTCTTGCCTCCCTGTCCAACGCACAGCTCCCACGGTTTTTCTCCAGGTACCCGTTTCACGGGTCGGAGAACCACAACACGCTACGCTGCCCATGGCCCCCAGGACTCTTATATGCCTTCCCGCCACTGCCGCTAGTTCCCAGAGTCATAAAGAAACTCATTCACGAGAAGGCAGACCTGCTCCTGGTGGCTTCTTATTGGCCCAGGAGACCCTGGTTTGCATACCTCCGCAATCTTTCGGTAGTGCCCCCATGGAGGATCCCCTCGGACAGGATCTCCCTCTCTCAGGGGCCCCTTCTGCATCCGGAGCCCCAATGACTCCAGTTAGCCGTCTGGAGGTTGAACGGATCCATTTGACAAGAGAAAAATTCTCCAGTCAAGTAATCGACACTATTTTGGCCGCTAGGCGACCCTCTACCACACGAATTTATGATGCCACTTGGAAGGGCTTTTCCAAGTGGTGTAGTGGGTTCCAAGTTGACCCCCTCTCTCCCTCTATTGTGCAGGTCTTGGAATTCCTTCAAGAAGGCCTACGTAAAGGGCTTGCCCCCAACACCCTGAGACGGCAGGTCGCTGCCCTCTCAACCGTTGTTTCTTGTGATAACTTCAGTTCTCTCTCTCATCACCCCTGGGTTAGAGCTTTCCTCAGGGGCACCACCAACACAGGTTCCCTACATGGGACCTCAACAAAGTCCTCGTTTCGCTTACAAGGCACCCGTTTGAGTCCTCCCTTCAATTTCTAACGTTTAAAGTAGTTTTTCTAGTGGCCATTACTTCTGCTCGTAGAGTCTCGGAAATAGCAGCATTGTCAATCAGAAATGATTTATGCGTGTTCCACGCTGATCGGGTGGTCCTTCGCCCCGACCCCACCTTCTTACCCAAGGTTAACTCACCCTTCCACAGGTCTCAGGAACTGGTCCTCCCAAACTTTTGCCCCAGACCTTCGAGGGACAGAGAAACCCTTTGGCACACCCTGGATGTTAGAAGGGCCTTGCACATATACATTAAGCGCACACAACCCCTGAGAAGGTCAGAATCCCTCTTCCTCTCTTTTCAGCCCAGGACATTGGGGCTCAAAGTCTCTCCCTCAACCATCAGTCGCTGGGATCAGGGCGACTATCGCCAGGTGCTACCTATCACAATCTCTGCCCGCTCCTGGGGGAATAACCGCTCATTCCACCAGGAGTGCAGCTACTTCGGCGGCTTGGGCCATGCAAGCCCCAATCGCTGACATTTGTCGGGCAGCCACTTGGGCCTCTCCGTCCTCATTCATCAGACATTACAAAATAGACTTATACGCCTCAGTAGAGGCCTCTTTTGGCCGACGAGTCCTACAGAGGGTCATCAGTGACCCGGAGGGGCTTCCGGCCCAGACGGAGTCCCACCCATAGGACAGCCAAGCTTTGGTACGTCCCACTCTCTGGATGCTCCGAGCGGCTCGAGGGAGAATGGGTGTTGGTTCTTACTTGATATGCCCCTTCTCGGCGAGCCGCGAGGAGCATCCAGCCCCACCCTAACTCCTCCGTCTGGTGGGTACTCTAGTTTCAGCCAAGGAGCCAATAGTTGATTAGAAGGATTTCTTAACCTTTCTTCTCGTTATCGCAAAAAACTGGAGGAACGCTACTTGGAGTCACGTGAGGGGGTGGAGCATTTCCTCAGCTAAAGCTCAGCCTGCAAGAAGAGGACTCGGAAGCACATCCCACTCTCTGGATGCTCCTCACGGCTCGCCGAGAAGGGGCATATCAGGTAAGAACCAACGCCCAATACCACCTCGGACTGGCCCCACCCCCATCTATTCTTCTTTGGTTGCCCTGCACAGGAGAACGGAACTGGAAAGCAGGTTAGTGGGGTGGGGAGGGAATGGAGATTTTACAGTATCCTTTCCCTGCCACGTCCACCAAGCCACACCCACAGAACTGGTAGTAAAAAAAATTTGAATCCCACCACTGCTTGCCTCCCTTTTTCTCTCCACCAGGCAGCTAAAGAAATACCTGATCACAGGCAGAATTTAAGCTCACTATCCTTGTTAAATGCGTTGTTCTTACTCAGGGTGAAGTCCCAACAGTCCTTTTCCAAAAGGCAACTGGACTTTCTTGGTTTTTCCCTTGAAAATGTTTTGCTTCTTATCCAAGAAGCATCTTGGATGAGAAGTGAAACATTTTCAGGGGGAAAAAGAAACTAAGAAAGTCCAGATGCCTTTTGAAAAAGCGCTTTTGGAACAACCATGACCTCGATTAGGAGTGTCAAACTCACGTAGTCATGGCGGCATCACGTGACATATAGGGACCTTTTTCTCCCTTTGCTAAACTGGGTGGGGGCAGGGCCAGCACGTGATGCATCTGGCCTGCAGGCCGTGAGTTTGACACCCCTGATCTAGGTCATGGTTGATAAGCCCTCAGAGTAAAGGCAATAAGTAAACCCCTTTTGTATCTTCTCCCCAAATAAATTGGGGGCAAAAACCATCCCCTTCCTGCTTGCTCTGGAGAAGACAGGGATTTTTGCTCTCATCACCCACCAAGGCAGTTTTGGTCACCGAGAAAGTGCTCTGCAAGGGTTAAGCAAGCTGTTTCCACTGAGTTACCTTAAGGGCAGAGTCCTGCTGTTATTGGTCTTGGCAGCTCCTAGGAACATAAGGCAGACAGTTCCCCTCTGCACCCTCTCCTGCCTGATTTAACTCGTGGGAGAGGGACAGAAATTTCTCTTGGCATTTCACGTGCCTAACTGCTTGGCTGAGAGTCCTGGGGGGGACCTCAGAGATCAAAGCTTCAAGGGCTTCAGTGACATTTTGCTTGTCATGGAGAGACCAATCTCAGCCACAAGACAGAAACATGAGCCCGAGAGCAGTGAGCAAAGAAGAAAACCAGGGTCCTTTGTCCTCTTTTGTGTTTTCAAATCTGGGTGGAGGTTGCAAGCGAAGATGTCCACAATCATGTAAGAGTTGGTGAAAGTAGGAAAGATTTTGCCCAAATTATACTCTTGTCTCTTTTCTTTCTCTCTACCTTCCCAAAATCTCCCTCTAATTGAGCATCTTGCTTTCTTTCTACCTTGGTTGAACAGACACTTCTGGGAAGCTCACAGACCAAGGAGGGAGATATTCTACTGTTTCTCAGAGAGGAACTGATGTTCAGACATTAGCTTTATTGATGGACTCCTTCAAATCTGTTATCAGATTCTTCTTCTTCTTCTTCTTCTTCTTCTTCTTCTTCTTCTTCTTCTTCTTCTTCTTCTTCTTCTTCTTCTTCTTCTCCTCCTCCTCCTCCTCCTCCTCCTCCTCCTCCTCCTCCTCCTCCTCCTCCTTTTTCTTACTTCTTCTTATTACTTCTTCCTTCTCCTCCCCCTCTTTCACAATTTTCCAATCCAAGTCCACAATGGCCAACTTGCTGCTATTCAGAAGCCCCCAGACCACAGAAAGGAACTGTTGTCACCATTTGACTCTAAAGTCAACTGGTGTTGAATAGAGAGGTTCATTTTAGACGTCATAACTAGTAGCCTTGAATCGAGATAATGCAAGAAGATGGAGGTACAATTGTTGGTTATTCCCAGAATTAATACATTTGCTTCTTGGTTTGGAACTTCAGGCCATTCTGGGTGTAGACAAGCCACGCATGGAATCTGAGATGAGGATTGTTCAGGCTATACCCACCTCTTTCTTAAGTCAGGCTGTTCCACGGCTAGTGGCAAGTGGAGTGTGACATCTTTGGTTGCCATGGCAAACATTTCCTGCAGTTTTTTGCCATCCCAGAATGGTTGAAAAGCAAGAAAGCATTAGAAGGGGATGCTTTGGAAGAAAAAACGAATAGCAAAAAGGCAGCTTTAAGAGTTCTTCCATGAGTATTTTTAAGCATTGGATATATATAAGGTGTTTGTGAGATACTGCATAGGCATGTGGTTAGGAGTACTTTTCTGAGTGAATGCATTTTGTGCATGAATGTGCGAGCTGGATACTAATATAACAATGGCTAAGTTCATTCATCATATGGTGGTTAAGCCATCCTGGGGCTCTCAAGTTACACACAGGCAATTAAGCCCGCTGTGTTCAACAGAGACTTCTGGAAGTCTTAACCAAAATGGAAATTTTAATGTGAAGGGAAAATTATTAGACATATGGCTGGAAGGTATCTATTCTAACTGTGCTTAATTTTAATTGAGTACAAAGCCAAGTCAATGTTATTTCGTTTTTCCCCTGGCTTTGCCTATTACTTTTTGAAAGAACATTCCTGTCATGAAGCCTAAAAATCAAGCCTGTCTCTTGGATTGGAAATGACCTTAAATCAAAAGCAAGCATACCACATTTGGCTTATTGTTTGGTATGTGAAAGGAGGCAACATTTTCTTTATATTTCTTCTTCTCATTCAAAACTTCCTTGTTTTTGACAAGAATCCCATGATTTTGTTGGAAAATGCAAGTTTCCCCTTTTCTCTACAGCATCCCTTCAGCAAATTTTGATAATATACTCAAGAAGAGAAGGAAACACAGCAAGGAATTGTGTATCAAAGGGTTTGTGATGTTATTCCATTTTAACAAAAACAGTGCACAAGTCCTTGGACTGGTTGATTTATTGTGGGTGAAGTTTTTTGTGTCATCAAATACTGTTGTTTCAAAATATTTATATTCCACCCTTAAATAAAATCACTCCCAGTTTGGTTTATGATAAAGAATTGATCTTTTCCAAACCACCTTTTAAAGAGTTACTAAAATTCTGTTATTTTGGGGTGTTTAGGAACTAGAAGTAAACATTCATTTCATCCGAAAGGCCCATGGAGACTTTAAAAAGACCTCTGAGGCACTTTTCGAAATCTCTTGTCAAACACCAACTCCCAAATAAGAAAGGTAGATTTTCAGTCTCATTAATTAGGTTAATTCCAAAAAAAAAAAAGAGCCAATGGAACACATACAATATCTGGTTTCCAGCCACCATTTATCTGTGAGCTGATGACTTCCATGCTCTTTTGAATTGTCTCTTAATTAAGGAGGAAGTTTCCTATCCATTAGTATTATTATGAAAATAATGTCTGTTCTTGCCCTACCATATTTTGAAAATTCCCACTCCTGTTTCCAGATTCAATGAATTCTGTTACAAATTCTGGGAGAAGAGAACCCTTACTGAGACTGAGAATAGATAAATTCTGTTCTCCACTTGATAGCCATTTATTGTGGATTTATATGTACTAGAGGAGTTTGTGACAGAAAAGAATCTTTGGGACTCAAAATCACTGATCCAAAGCCTGAAAGGCTCTTCTATCACAATGATGCTTTCTCAGCTCAGGTGAGGCTGCACAGCTTCCTAATCTTGGTAAGATTCTTTATGACTTAGCAGTTGTGTAAACCCCAGCCCATGGCTTAATTGACCATCCAGGATATTGTGTGAGCCCAGAAAAGGACTGATTCAGCAATCAGGTGATGCATGTTGTATGAATACAGCCAGAAAGTGGGGAAAGGATTGTAAGTGCTGGTTAGCTCTTTAACTTGTATAATTTCTACTTTAAGTCTTTTCTTTGCTGATGGGGAGATAAGATTCCACATCCAATTGTTCCTCTCCCTCCCTCAATTTTTTAAGGTCACTTCCTGGGTAATTTGCATTTGAAATTTTTATGTGAAAGAAGAGGGAAGTTAAGGAATACTGAAATATATTTAAATTCAGTTAATTTTAAATTTTTCAGTTAAATTTAGCTTTTGCTTTGCCTTGAGCATTTTTTGATGCTGGGCCATACAGCATAGAGCATCATGGGCAAGATTAGGCTTGATGCAACCCTTGGTATCTCCGCATCTCCCCTCCAAAAAGGAAGTGCTTTCTGCCCTTAAAATCTAGGACTTTTGAAAGACTCCATTTAACTCATCTTTTTCTCATGGAAAAAGGTAAATTGATGTTAGCCATCACCCACTCAAGATGCACAAATATAGATTCCCTATGCCAAATCTGAATTTTCACAAATTGCTATATTAGGCTAAAGTGGAATTCTATAGATTTTAATGTCCTATGGGAATCTAGACATTATCTAGCATGAATCGGGAAACATGTTAAGCCAGGTTCAGTCTTACTGGATACCTCGGCCCATTCACAGAAGTTTTCTATACCAGCCATCTTGGTATTAAATTTATTCCATCTAAACTAAAATGTTCTTCCCTTTTCTTATTTATTTATATTCGACTGCAGGAATATTGTAGTGTACAAACCATCTCCCATTTTATCCAACAATACAGAATTAAGCAGGGTTGAATGAGAGAAACTGGCTCACAGTCACCCAGGAAATATTGATAGCTGAGGATCTGAATAAAGATTGTATAGAGGGGATGCTCTGGAAATCTAGAGAGTATTTTTCTCTCTCTTTCCTAACAAGTACAAAGAGCATATTCTTGCTGCAAAATCTGGTGCAAGAATCCCAGGAAAGGAAGATGGAGGTGCATCTTGAATAAACCCTCATTTGTTGAGTGAAGAGAACACCACTTTCCCCATTCATCCATTCAAGTCAGCAGGAAGCTAAAAGAGCAAAGGCTAACAGAGTTGGAAAGGGTACCTTGGAGGTCTTCTAGTCCAACCCCTGCTCAAGTAGGAAGCCCTATACAATACCTATACTCTGTACCATTTCAGGCTAAGATTTGGGGAATCTGAGCAAAGACAAAGAAACAAGATATGGATGATACAGAAGCGATGTAGACACTCTTTTATTTTTTTTTCTTCATCCAGAAGGAGCTGAGCCTGCCACGCCGAGGGAAGATGTAAGTAAAAGGCAACCAGCCCATTTTTTTCTTCATAAGCTTCATTTTCATCCTCCCCTTTGGAGTTTCACTCATTTTCCATGTTGGTAGCTGAGCCTCTTGTGTAAACCGCATTGGGGTCACCTGTTTGAAGAGGGATCAACAAAGATCCAGAGAGCTTTGCTGACACCCATGAGCAAAACCATGTAAAAAGGAGGTGGGGTTTGATTGCAAAGCTGTGGCTGCCCTCTTAATTTTGTTGACTCCCTCCCCTCATTATTTTGCTACTTATAAGTGGTCCTTGCTTGGCAAACCATTTATTCAGTGATTGCTCAAAGTTATGACAGCACTGAACAAGTGATAGTTATGACCAGCTCCCAAATTTCCAGCCATCACAGCGTCACCAAGATCACATGATCACAATTATCTGGCTCACAATTATGACATTACAGCATCCCAGGGTCATGTGATCAATATTTGCAACTTTCATTGGTGGCTTCTGACAAGCAGAGCATCAATGGAGAAGCTGCAAGAGGTCCCCCAAGTGTAACTTCATGATGTTGCGTTGAATGATGGTGCAGGATTATCTTATTGACGGCCACAGGAAGCATTGGAAGTGCTATTGCTAAGCAGCATGATCACATGACACTTTAGTAATGGAAAATTTGAATCCAATTACCAAAGTTAACCAAAAACTACCTGCATTTGTTTTTCTGCCGGCTGCATCTTAATTATTTTATTTATTTATTATTAAATTTGTTTGCTGCCCATCTCACCCACGCATTATAAGAATAGAGAAGTTCTGCTTTCTTGGGCCACAAAAAATTAGTGTTCCTTTTCTGGAACTGGCTGGTCAAATACTCTTGGGTAGCCCATAAAGAAGCCAAGAAGGGAAACCAGCCTCATATGGAGGGCGTCCAAGAACATTTTGCTATCGTGTTGTCTTCATCACTGATAAAAGTTCAATCAATTCAATTTATTACAGTCATAGACCAGAAATCAGAATAAAAATACAGCGTAGATATACAATTAAAAATTCTAGTATAAAATAATAAATAAAAACTAAAATCTACATATGATCATATCCAGTCTGTCAATTATACATGGTCTACTGCATACATGTATACTGCACGAGTCAAAAAGAGGTCTGTGAAAATATTAACAGACCCCCTCACATCCTGGATATAAACTGTTTCAACTCCTTCCCTCAAAACGATTCCATAGAGCACTGCACACCAGAACAACTAGACACAGGGACAGTTTTTTTCCAGAACGTCATCACTCTGCTAAACAAATAATTCCCTCAGCACTGTCCAACTATTTACGAAGTCTGCACTACTATTACTATTAATCTTCTTATCACTCCTTATCATCCATCCCCTCCGACTTGTGACTGTATGACTATAACTTTGTTGCTTGTATCCTTATGATTTATATTGACAGCTTCCTAGTATGAATTGATTGCTTATCGTACCCTATAACTATTATTAAGTGTTGTACCTTATGATTCTTGAACTCTTGATGAATGTATCTTTTCTTTTATGTACACTGAGAGCATTTGCACTGAAGGCAAATTCCTCGTGTGTCCAATCACACTTGGCCAATAAAGAATTCTATTCTATTCTATTCTATTCTATTCTATTCTATTCTATTCTATTCTATTCCATTCCATTCCATTCCATTCCATTCCATTCCATTCCATTCTAAACTATACTAAAATTACAATCCATAAACTGTGTGGCCTGTTGTCAGTTTAATACTAAAAGGGAAAGGAATATTGCCACATTTGTTATATATCACAACTACGGTGGATTAGACTCACATGTTTCTGACAAATCCCAATGCTTCTGCATAGAATCTAGCCACCTGCACTGTAGTTATGGACTGTTCATCCTTAAGCAGCTACTGGAAATAAGCAGCGTCGGAACGGAAAGTTGTTCTTTTGTTTAATGACTGGTTTGCACCACATTTTCTGGCTACAAATTAATTGATTGTGGAGTAATTGTGTTTGTAGGTATCCAATTTACTTTTAGTATTCCTATAAATGTAAGCAAGGGAAGGCTGGTGGTGGAATTGGTCACGTCCCTAGAACAATGACAACAACAATGGGTTGGTTTCCCAGAGCATTGAATACTCTATTGTCTCTTTGTCTTTTGTTAGAATGTTTTGGAGTTTGTAAATAATGTACAAGGAATTGTCATCCAATGTTCAAATGTATTTCCTACATTGGACTGGATGCCAATCGTGCTGAGCATTGCATTCTTATTAAATCACAGTCTTGGCTCCCTTTCTCCATTTTATTATGCAGAGCTGCTGTTTTCTTTGTAAACTGGCTTTTGACATACATCTGTGGGTGGGAGATGTGGATGACAGTATGATCTCAAAAAATACAGAGCAATCAAACGTCTCAGTCTTAGGTGTGGAAAGTACTGAATATGTTTTCCTGGGCAACTTGCTTTATAATGCATATCCCAGGGAAGAGCTCCTCTGTCAAGGTACAGAGTGCTTTCTTCAACATCAGTTTTGAGCTTCTAGGTACAGGTAAGTCCTTGACTTGCAGCCATTTAACGACCGTTCAAAGTGCAACGGCACTGAAAAAAGGGATTTATGGCTGGTCCTTGCACTTACAATCGTCGCAGCATCCACGCGGTTGCATGATCAAAATTTTGATGCTTGGCAACCAGCATGAATTTATGATGGTTGCAGTGTCCTGAGGTCATGTGATCACCATTTGTGATCTTCCCAGTCAGGTTCCAAGCAAACAAAGTCAATGGAGAAAGTTGGATTCATTTAATGACCGCATAATTCCCTTAACTGCAGTGATTGCTTAACACTGGCACAAAACATTGTAAAATTAAGTACAATTCACTTAACAGCCTTGCTTCGCAACAGAAATTCTGCTCCCAATTGTGGTTGTTAAGTTGAGAACAACCTAAGCATCCATAAAAGTCATGGCATATGAAGTATCTCTGTCCATATCTCTTTACCAGCTCGATACCCATGCCTCGCTACAAAACTATGTGGCCGGGCTTAGTTTTGGGGGAAGAAAATAAGGAGGGGGGGATTCTGCCTCTGCCTACCAGCATCCGTCGGTATTCATCTGGCTAGCATCCTGTCAGTGTGTGAAAAAGTTGAGGGCTGTTTGGAAACTGAAGCAGTATTTGCTGTGTGAGCAAGAAGGAGACAGCAAAGAGCATGGGTGTGGCTTAACTCAACTATTCTGTCCTAAAGCTGGTTGCTGCTATGAAACTGAAACTGAAACTCTTCTGCTTGTGTTTTGCATTTGGAACAGATTTCTTTTCAGGTGGGGAGGGGGAATAGAAGTCTTTAGCATCAGAGCGTGTTAATAATAATATACGAAATACTAATGGTCTGATGGACATTTTGAAAAATCCTTTCTTAGTGAGCACCTAGAAGCCAAGAGGAACATATGTGCCAAATTTCAAGTTTGTAGGCTTTATGGTTCTGGAGATTTTGTGATGATGCGTGAGGGGTCTTTCGCTTTTATAGAGAGAGAGATGATTTCTTTTTATAGTGACTTCAATAAACCAATCGACCTGTGACCTTTTGGAAACCACCCTAAGGATCAGAAAGTGCCTGTTTGAAACAGAACAGGTTTTTGTACATATGCAGGAAGTGCTTTTTAAAAATTATATTTATTGGCATTTTGAAATGGCATGACATGCCTGGTCTATGATCATAATAAAGATTGGCCTGATTTGATTAAATGGCATTGAGCTCTGCTGTGATTTTCTACCTAAAAAAGGTTCAAGGCAGTTGAGATTAGCACTCAGTCTCCTCCCTGCTACAGGTAGTCCTCGACTTACAACAGTTCATTTAGTGACTGTTCAAAGTTACAACAACACTGAATAAAGTGACTTATGACTGTTTTTCACACTTAGGACTGTTGTGGCATCCCCACTGTCACCTGATCCAAATTCAGATACTCAGCAACCTAACTCATATTTCTGATGGTTGGAGCGTCACATGATCCACCTTTTGCGACCTTCTGACAAGCAAAGTCGAAACCAGTTTCACTTAAAACAGCCGCTTGCTAACTTAACCACTGCAGCGATTCCCTTAACAACGGTGGCAAGAAAGGTCGTAAAACGGGGCAGAACTCACTGAACAGCGGAAATGTGTGTGGGGGGAGGGGTTCAGTTGCGGTTGTAAGTGGAGGACCAGCTGTATGGTACCAAACCCTGGAAAAAGCATAAAAAGAGCCGGTGCCTCAACTCCTTTCTTAGCATTCCTCCAAAAAGGGTCAGCATTTCTGGTCACCAGAAATCACCACCAGCTGTGGAAATTTGGTATCAAAACAAAACAAAACATACCCCGGGGAAGAAGTGTAACCTGCTGCTAACCTTCCTTTCCCCCACTCCAACCTCCTGCCCCAGAGTCTGTTTCACCCTCTTTTAAAGTCGGGGGGGCGGGTGGGTGAGGGAGAGCGGGTTGCGCGCGCGCGGAGGGCTCTTCCGCCGTCCCCCCCTTCCCCTCCGAGGGCCGCGGGGGAGGAGTGGCAGGTGGGCGGGCAGCGGGGGAAGCCGGCGAGCAGCCTTGCCTCCTTTCTTGCGGCTGGTTCCCTCTCACTCGCTGCCCAACCGGGTTGGCGGGCAGAGGGGCGACAGACACCCGTCGGCGCGGCGGCAACAACCATGCAGGCTCGCCGGGCCAAGCTGAAGATTCCCTCGCTGACCTTGGTGGAGTAAGTGAGGAGGGGCTGTGGAGGGGGGAATCTGAGACGAAGGCAGCGGGGTTGGGGTTTTTTGGGGGGAGGGGGAGGGAACCGGGGGGACCGAAGCACCCGGGACAGGCGAAGGGAGACAAAGCTGCGCGTGGGTGAGTGGAGGTGGGTGCTTCCCCCCTTCCTCTAGGGATTCCTTTCTTCCCCGCGCGCTCCCTCCTTCGGTCCAAGGGTCTCCAATGACGCATGTTTCGGTTGCCAGGGAACCAGGTTGGAAGGCAGGGGGCGGGTTGTCCCTCAAAAGAAGCGAAGAAGAGGTTCACTTTCCTTCTCCATCGTTTCCATCCCGTCGGAAAACTGAGGTGCCCTCAGCCTCCTTTCTCCCCAGCATCCCTATTCACCCATTCTTTGCCTCCTCCTCCCCCCCTCCCCGCAATAACACATAGTTTTAACAGCAGCAGCTGCTTGAGAATTAGAAATGAAGCAGGTGCAGACCTGCCAGATTCCTCTCCCTCCTATCTCCATCCTGGCGGAGATAGGTAAGACTCTACCTGTTGGACTTCTGCTTGCTCGTCTACCTTTTGAAGTGTCCACCTGCCCAGTTGAGGAGCTGAAAGAGGAAATGTTAAAATCTTGCAAGGTTAGGGCTTGGTAGGCTTTCCTAATTTAAACAGCAAGAGTAGCTATGTAACAGGAGTTAGGATTTTTTTTTTAGCAGCCTCATCAATACCTGGACTGCGACACCTTCTGTTGTGATCCTTTCCTCACAAATTTTACTTGATCACGAAGAGCCAGTGGCTTCTTGCTGTTGTGGTAATCTTTGGATTTCCATAGTTTCAGAATCACACAGCTCTGGTCTTAGGATCGCCCAGCTGAAAGGGACCCCTGAGATCATCTAGATTTTAGTCTAAACCTGCCCAGGACAGAAATTCTGACATCATCCCTGAGAAATCACTCGAAAACCTCCAGTAACAGAGCCCCCACAACTCCAGAAGGCAGGATGATTCACCGCCCAATAACTGTCATTCCTCCTTATTTCAAGTGGGGATCCACTGTTTGTATCTAGTGTAAAGCTTCCGGCAAAGATTCTTATCCTGCCTTAAGGAGCTGTGGACACCTTCCCTTGACAGCCATATATTCATATATTTCATGTCTCCTTGAGGCTAAACCCACCCTATGGATTCAACTTTCAAAGAATTAAGAGTCAGCTCTCTTGTATGTTTAGCCTCAAATCTTTTTGTGATGGGATTTAATAAGAGGGGTGAAGGAATTCAACACAGCATCATTTCAGGCTGGATAAATAAAATTGAGAACAGGGCTGAGGGTTCAAATTGTAAAGCTTGGCAAAGGGTAACCCAATTTCCCTACTAGTTGGGAATGCCCTAGCATCTTTCAAGGCAGATCCTTAAGAAAGGATAGATGGCTGAATATAAAGAGCCAGTTTGGTGTAGTGGTTAAGGCATTGGGCCAGAAACTGGGTCACCATGACTGTCTAGTCATGATTCTTAGTCATCCAGGTCATGGTGGTCCCAAAGGTGCTTTTTTCAAGAAGCAATTTGACTTTCTGGTTCTTCTTCTCATCCAAGAAGATTCTTCAGCTCTGAGCATCTTGTATGAGAAGCGAGAATCTCCATAGACAGCCATAGTCTCCCAGTTTCTGGCCCGATGCCTTAACCACTACACCAAATTGTCTGTCTATGTTCAGCCTTATATTCTTTCTTAAGGATCTGCCTTGAAAGATGCTAGTGCATTCCCAACTAGTGTAAAAATTGGGTTACCCTTTGCCAAGATTTTTTTTTTTTTTAATAAAAAAAGCACCTTTGGGAGACCATTAGTTCTAATCCCACCTTAGGCACAAACCCAGCTGAATGACACCCTGGGCCAGTCATTTTCTCTCAACCCTAGGAAAGAGACAATGGCAAACTTCTGAAAAAACGTGCCAAGAAAACTACAGGGAAGCTTATCCAGGTAATCTCCAAGAACTGGAGATGAATATGGTCAGCTAAAGATCCTTTTCTGGCTAGTCTTACCCAGACTAGTATAGCTTCTGAATGATGTCAGCTAGTCCAGGAAAAAAGAAAGTTGATCTGCCAGGCCCCCTTCCTTGTGCTCCTTAATGTGAAATCTTGTCTTCAAGAGTAGGTAGGAAGATCATTAGAACTTGAAGGAAGGATGAAGCAGATGCTATAAGTGGATTATAGAAATGGGAGATGACACCACCTTGTCCACTGCTCAACCTGCTTGGGGCTGGCCTTGTTGCTTAGAGCTTGAGAAGGAATTAGAGTGGGGGAGACACCAAAAGGGCCCTGCCCCTGTCAGAGGAGGGTCACTGCTAGGAGACCTCTTCACATTATTCACCCACCCTTCCTTGGGTTGCCTCTCTTCCTTTGCAGCTTGTCACCCGGTAGCCAGAGCCCGACCCTTCTCAGCCCCTGCAGTCCTTGTAGCCCTTTGACTCTGCATCCCTGGAGGTAAGAGAGATGGTGCTTGTGGAGGTGGGGAGGGCCTCTGACCCTTTGGAGTCTCAGAAGAAACCTTCATTAGGAGAGGTAAATGGTGGGACCAGTTTCCCCCAAAGCCACCTGCATGTACATTGGGCTCGCCCGAGAGGCACATTCTGTTGCTACTCTCACGTTCATGGCCAAGTTCTCCTCTGGCTGCATTGCTAAAAAGATTAATGAATAACATTGCTGCATATCATTATCTCTGACATTTGAGGAGTGAGGGCTGTTGGCAAGCAGCAGAAACAGCAGGGAAAGGTGATGGGGCAACAGCAGTGGGAGGGGAAAGGGAAACATTGTTTACTGAGCTGTTGGACTAGGGTTGTTGTGTTAATTAAGCCATGATCTGATTCTGCCCGTTCAGCTATTTTTATCTTTATGAACTTAAAAATGCATTCTGGATTGGGTTTGTTCCTTATTTCCTTTCTAAGAAATACATTTTTCCCCATCTCATTTTAATTAAGCAACAGGGTTATGCTTTGTATGATGGGTAGCAGGAAATGAGATTTCTCTTTGACAGCCTGAACTAGAAAGCAAGCAAACTCTTGCAAAAGGAAGGTCTCTATTACATTTTTTTGGTGTTCTCTGCAAACGTTACTTAGCTCATAACTGAAATGTCTTCAGGAAAACAACCAGGCTCAGAGCATATGAAAAACCCAAAAGTTTAATCCATAGCTACATATATTTTCTGCAATTGGAAGTGTTCTACAAAAAGTAGCAGGGGCTATTCTGAATCTGTTATGGGCAGCCTGACCACTGTTCTCTTACAAGAGTGTTTAAGCTTTTTCGCTTTTTCTGAGTACAGAGTTGGTTTCCTTTGGGAAGAAGGCAGCAGAATATTTTGAAATATATTTGCATGTATTTAGAAATATATAGATTAATCATAGGCATATGTATACAGATAAAATCCACAAATCCACATTAGATTTCCAGAGAGGCAAACAACCTCCCCAAATGCTTTCTATCTACTGAATTTTAAAAATGCTAGCTACATTTTATTGTTCTTTCTATATACAGAAATCTGCATCTCCTTCCTCTTAATGGTCTAAGTTGTAAGGCCTGGATTAATAGGGGAATTTACCAGATTTGCAGATGATAATAAGCTGGCAGGAATAGCTAACACCCAAGAAAATAGGCTCAAGATCCAGATGGATCTTGACAGACTAGAACACTGGACCATATTTAACAAAATGAAATTCAATGTACAGAAAAGTAAACTCCTACACTTAAGTGAGAAAAACCAAAAGTACACATATAGACTGGGTGAAACCAGGCTCAATAGCAGTAACTGTGAGAAGGATCTTGGAATCTTAGTGGACAACCAGCTAAATATAAGCCAGCAGTGTACAACAGCAGTCAAAAAAGCAAATGCAATCCTAAATTGCAATAATAGAGGGATACAATCAAGATAAAGTGAGATACTAATATGACCCTATAAAGCCTTAGTAAGACCACACTTATTGCATCCAGCTTTGGTCACCACATTATAAAAAATGTGGTGAGAATGTAGAAAAAGTACAGAGAAGAGCAACCAGGATGATTAGGGGACTGGAGACTAAAACATATCAAGAACAGTTACAGGAACTGGGCAGGGCTGGTCTAGTGAAGAGAAGGACCAGGGGACACATGATAGCAGCCTTCCAATATTTGAGGGGCTGCCACAGAGAGGAAGGGGTCAAGCTATTTTCTAAAGTACCTGTAGGCCAGACAAGGAATAATGGATGGAAACTGAACAAGGAGAGATTTAACCTGGAAATCAGGAGAAACTTTCTGACAGTGAGAACAATCAACCCATGGAACAGAAGTTGCCCTCGGAAGTTGTGGGAGCATCATCACTTGAGACTTTGAAGAAGAGATTGGACTGCCATTTGTCAGAAATGGTGTAGGGTCTCCTGCTTGGGCGAGGGGTTGGACTAGATGATCTACCAGGTCCTTTTCAACTCTGATTTTCTGTTATCTGTAATAGAGTGAATTTACTTTTGTTTACTCTCCACACATATTGGTCATAACAGTTGTGGGTTATTTGGTCAGGTTAATGTGATCAATTATCTCTGTAATATTATGAATAATGATGGAGGCATTGCATTGGGAAATCATGAAATGTTTACCAATGGGGGCGGAAATCTGTTTTTTTTTCCTGTGACATTTTAGTTAGTTATAACAGGAAGAGGAAGTCTTTATCTTGTTATTTTTGTAGAAATGGCACAGTGCTATTGATAGGTTCACTAAAATCCTTTTATTTTGGATTTTGGGATTACTCAATAACAATTTGGAGGAAAAGTGAGGGGAAAGGGCTTAAATACATTTGGAAGCTCTAAATAATAGGTGTATCAATCATTGCTCTGACTTACTCATTGACCAGACAACACTGAAAGCTGGGAGCGGATGGTTTCTCACCAAATAATTGGACAAAAGACTACCTGTTCTTTCCCTGCTAACTTATAATTGATAAGAGATAATGATTTGTTTGTTTTTTAAATATGAAAGCTAGCGTAATTATCTATTAATTTGCAAAGGCAACTTCTGCTTGCCTCCCTCACTGTTTGCTTACACAGGTTGTTCATTAAAATGTATTTTATATTGTTTGTGGAATTTAGCTGTTCCAGATACAGAATTACATGAGCACAGAATTTTGATATGAGGAATGGAAATAAATAATTTCCATTTAATTCTTTGGCAATATATTCTTATATTTTGTTTTGTAAAATATACTTGTTTTATATTCATGGAAGTACTTCATGAAAATCTTCTTTTCAAGGAAATTGTTTCTTTGTTACAAATGTATTTATTAGAGAGCCAGATGAGTGCAGTGGTTAATGTAGTGGGCTAGAAACTAGGAGACCACGAGTTCTAGTCCTAATTTAGGCACAAAGTATAAATTAGCAGCCATTTACTGTTAGCCTTACAAGACTTGTTTTGAAAAATGTTGCCAAAAAAACCTGCAGGGACTTGTTCATGTAATCCATAAAAGTGAGGACTGACTTAAAGGCATAGAGAAAAACAATTATTGATTAATAATACTGTACCGCAGGGGTCCCCAACTTTTCTGGGTTAGCAAACTAGTGGAGGTGGTGGGTGGCAGCAGTGTGTTGGGGGGAGAGAGGTTGGTTTCATGCGCATGCTTTCACCAATGCATGTGCACCTACCACTTCCACAGCCGAGTTCTAATAGCAATAGCAGCAATAGCACTTAGACTTACATACCGCTTGATAGTCCTTCCCAGCCGTCTCTAAGTGGTTTTACATATTGCCCCCAACAATCTGGGTCCTCCTTTTACCCACCTCGGAAGGATAGAAGGCTGAGTCAACCTTGAGCCTGGTGGGATTTGAACTGCCAAATTGCAGGCAGCCAATAGTTAGCAGAAGTGGCCTGCAGTACAGCACTCTAACCATTGCGCCACCGAGGCTCTTTACAGGCTGCAGCCCGGCACCACGCTGTGGATCAGGGGTTGGAGACCTCTGATGTACTGCATCAATTGCTCAGAGTTTAAGACACTGGGCTTGTCAGCTTGAAAAGTTGACAGGCCAGATTTGAGACCCGAGGGCCATGCAATGGGGTGAGCTCCCATCCTCCCCGCAGCTCCTGCTAACCTAGCAGTTTGAAAGCGTGCAACACAAGTAGATAAATAGGTTTCATTTCAGAGGGAAGATAACAGTGTTCCATGATGTCATCCTGGCCACATGACAGCAGAAATATCTTCGGACAGCATTGATTCAATGGCCTTGAAACAGAGATGAGTGCCGTCCCCTATAGTCATCAAAGACTAGTGGAGTAAAATCCACAGGGATTCCTTTACCTTTACCGTATCAATTACTACAGAATATAAATAGCATAAGACATTAGGTTCCCTTCTTGCAGATGAATTTGAATTCTGAACATGGACTGAACTCCAGAAAGATTCGCTTGAATGATTTCCTTGTCCCAAACATCCTGAGTGGTAGATGCGATATCGACTCATGAGCTAGGGCAGGAGTCTCAAACTGGCGGCCCAAAGGCCAGGTGCTTCATGCGTAAGCCATGCCCACCCAGCTCCACGAAGGGAAAAAATGTTGTAGTATGTCACATGAAGCAATGTAATGCCACAAGTTTGACACCTGTGAGTTAGGGGGTTATTTTGCAGTTTTGTCTGATGTGGATTCTTTTAGACAGATTCCTGCACAGACACTTTTTGCAGGATTTTAGAAGAGACTGCTTAGACCTTGATCTTATCCCAACAGTTGTCCCTGTGTGAATCTGCCTGCCTCATATTATTTGATGACCCTATAAAGTGTAGATCAAAATAAGGGAGTCCATCTGATACCTAGGTTCTAGGAACCTAGGTGTGCTCCTGAGCAGATCTGAGGAGGTATGGTCAGCTATAGTCAGAAACTCCAGGGCCCTTGCTATCTCTATGGAGCCCTTTGAAGTGAAAAGGAGATATCTAAGGAAAGGTATTTTCAGAAAACTGAACATCCAGAACTGTGCTTCTGGCCACTGAACACTTGCAAGAAATTCTAGGTTCTTCCATGTACATCTAACATGCCTCTATATCCCTACAATCTCAGAACTTGCATAAAACGTTTGGAAAATAGAGCTGATTCCTATCAACTCTTTTGGAGGAGAAAAAGCAAAGATATTTTTGCACCACAGTGTTTCCACTGAAGATTTACAGCAGGCAGCTTCCCATTAGAATTTCCACTTCATCCTATATCCTGTCTGTCTCTCTCTGATAACCAAGGGAGGATGGCAACTTGCCACCATCATGTCCCTCCCACACCATTTTTTCAAATTGCCCTGAAGAACTGCCTTGTCCAACAGTATCTGATTGAATTTTCCCCCTTTTATTGTCTTTGCTGCAAAAGGAAAATGTGTAGGAGAAGAATAAAAGTGGGGGCGAAGTGCTGGTATTAATTTTTGGAATGGAACATTGGCATACTCCGTGAACATAATCTTGGCAACACTAGCACGATGGTGTCAATCTATAGATGAAACTCGAAAAATTAGAATATCGTTCAAAAGTTCATTTATTTCAGTAATGCAACTTAAAAGGTGAACCTAATATATGAGATAGACTCATTACATGCAAAGCAAGATAGTTCAAGCTGTGATGTGTTATAATTGAGATGATTATGGCTTACAGCTCATGAAAACCCTAAATCCACAATCTCAGAAAATTAGAATATTGTGAAAAGGTTCAACAGTCTAGGCTCAAAGTGTCCCACTCTAATCAGCTAATTAAGTCATAACACCTGCAAAGGGTTCCTGAGATTTTAAATGGTCTCTCAGTCTGGTTCAGTAGGAATCACAATCATGGGAAAGACCGCTGACCTGACAGTTGTGCAGAAAACCATCATTGACACCCTCCATAAGGAGGGGAAGCCTCAAAAGGTAATTGCAAAAAAAGTTGGTTGTTACCAAAGTGCTGTATCAAAGCCCATTAATAGAAAGTTATGTGGAAGGGAAAAGGGTGGAAGAAAAAGGTGCACAAGCAGCAGGGATGACGGCAGCCTGGAGAGGATTGTCAGGATAAGGCCATTCAAAAGTGTTGGGGACTTTCACAAGGAGTGGACTGAGGCTGGAGTCAGTGCATCAAGAGCTACCACACACAGACGGATCCTGGACATGGGCTTCAAATGTCATATTCCTCTTGTCAAGCCGCTCATGAACAACAAACGTCAGAAGCATCTTACCTGGGCTAAAGAAAAACAGACCTGGTCTGTTGCTCAGTGGTTCAAAGTCCTCTTTTCTGATGAGAGCAACTTTTGCATCTCATTTTGGAAACCAAGGACCCAGATCTGGAGAAAGAATGGAGAGGCACACACTGCAAGATGCTTGAAATCTAGTGTGAAGTTTCTACAGTCTGTGTTGATTTGGGAAGCCATGTCATCTGCTGGTGTTGGTCCACTGTGCTTCATTAAGTCCAGGGTCAACGCAGCCATCTACCAGGAGATTTTGGAGTTTCCTTCCGCAGATGAGCTTTATGGGGATGCTGACTTCATTTTCCAGCAGGACTTGGCACCTGCCCACACTGCCAAAAGCAAAAAAGCAAAACCTGGTTCAATGACCATGGGATGACTGTGTTTGATTGGCTAGCAAACTCGCCTGACCTGAACCCCATAGAGAATTTATGGGGCATTGCCAAGAGAAAGATGAGAGACATGAGACCGAACAATGCAGAAGAGCTGAAGGCCACTATTGAAGCATCCTGGTCTTCCATAACACCTCAGCAGTGCCACAGGCTGATAGCTTCCATGCCACGCCGCATTGAGGCAGTACTTGCTGCAAAAGGGGCCCAAACCAAGTACTGTGTATATATGCATGCTTATACTTTTCAGAGGTCCGATGTACAATCTTTGTTTTAATATTAAATAATATTAATTGCATGTAATATTCTAATTTTCTGAGATTGTGGATTTGGGGTCTTCATGAGCTGTAAGCCATAATCATCACAATTATGACAAATCACGGCTTGAACTATCTTGCTTTGCATGTAATGAATCTATCTCATATATTAGTTTCACCTTTTAAGTTGCATTACTGAAATAAATGAACTTTTGCACGATATTCTAATTTTTTGAGTTTCACCTGTAAGTGTTGTTGGTGGCCCCGGGGAAATGCCTTCTCATCTATAGCAGAAAGGTAATTGCAGAGGGAGCTCTGCCATTCTGCAGGGAAGGACCAACTCTCTGATAAAAAGATCCCCCAAATTTCCACTACTTAAATTGAGCAAATAGAAAAATATAGGGTTGTTGATTTGTGAATTGTGATACAAATTGTCCCATGGGCTATACTTCCAGGTACTGAGAAAGAAAGCAGAGAGTTAATCAACAGCAGGCAAATGCAGTATTTTTCAACCTCAATAACTTTAAGCTGCATGGACTTCAACGCCCAGAATTCGACAGCCAGTATGACCTAGTATAGGAGTCTCCAAACTTGGCAACTTTTAAGACTTGTGGACTGGCTGAGGAATTCTGGGAGTTGAAGGCCACAAGTCTTGTTGCCAAATTTGGTGACCCCTGATCTAGTGGTTTTTCACAATAGCATGTTTCCATCCAAGCTTAGGTCCTGTACTCTAGAAGTTCAGATTTAGGAAGGCCGACCCTTGCTAGAATGGAATGGAATAAAAACAATGTATTTGCATGAATATTAAGGGTGGGGGGTGGGGGGAATCAGATGACAAGCCGTGATACATATAAAGTAGAAAGCAATACATCTTTTCAGATCTGCCTGCCTCTACTTGGTCATGCTTGACCCCATCAACCATATATGGGAATTAGAATTCAACTAATTTTCCGTAATATTCAGGCAGTATTGCCTTGTTCTTAGTCTTAGAGAGAGTAACTAGCACAACGACACCCAGCTGGTTTTGGGACTAAAGTGGGACTAAAACTTACAGTCTCCTGGTTTCTAATCTGGTAACTCAACTGCCAGAGTCCAGACCAAACAGTTAGAGCAGCAGCCCCCAATTTTTTGGGTGCCAGGGACCAGTTCCATGGAGAGAGGTTTTTCCACTGACCGGAAGTACGTGGTTTCACATGCTGCCTGCATTCCATGTGTGTGCAGATGGGGACTCATTCTTTTGCATGGCCCAGTTTCTGGGGCACCTGGATGGTACTGGTCTGTGGCTCAGGGGTTGAGGACATTAGACAATTTGTAAAAGCAGGATTATCAACCACTGAGCTGCTTTGAAGTTTTGGTCCCACTATTTTTTCAGTATGGAAAAGTTGCTTGCTGAAATCTTGAACAGTGATGGCAGTTACATTGTGTTTCAATGGGCCAAGGATCTCAGTTGTTATAAGGCACCATGCAGTGTTCCAGTGGGGTGAAGCCCATCAACACATTCTAGGCTTATGAACTCAGTATAAGCTCTGTGTTCATCAGCAATCTACCTCCAAATATCAGTTCAAGACAAGAGACTTTCAAAACCTGCTTGTTGCCTTCTTGGAAGTACCCACTAGGGAACTAAATGCGGAACTACATAGATCTATATAACAGAATAGCAGAATAACAGAGTTGGAAGGGACCTTGGAGGTCTTCTAGTCCAGCCCCCTGGTCAGGCAGGAAACCCTATACTATTTCAAACAAATGGTTATCCAATCTCTTCTTTAAAAACTTCAGTGTTTTTGAAGGCAAAATTCTATTGAGTCTGATCCAGTTGTTCTTTTATTCATCCTTGTTTTCTTCTCTATTGAGAAGCATGTTGAATATTTGGAGGTAGAGACCAACTATAAGGCAGCTGTGCATTATTTATACCCTATTTCCTCATATCATAAAAAACCTTGGCTGTCCATTGCAGGAAACTTTTAAAGGGGATGAATCCACCTTGATCTAATCCAGGGGCATCTCCTTTTTTTAAATATGAGGTGGAAAGTGATAGAACACTAAAGCTTTCCATTCCCTCTACCTTTTAGCCAGCTTGATAAAGAGCTAAGTTATTTTTAAAAGTGCTAGTAAAAGGCCATGGAATGGGAGGCCCTAAGATAGGGGTCTCCAACCTTGGCTCCTGAAAGCCTGGCGGACTTCAACTCCCAGAATTCCACAGCCAGCAAAGCTGGCTGTGGAATTCTGGGAGTTGAAGTCCGCCAGGCTTCCAGGAGCCAAGGTTGGAGACCCCTGCCCTAAGATTATCTTCAGTATGTTGCCATATCCTAGTAATATACACAGTACCATCGATGAGCAACAAAATTTCTCTGAGTGTCTGTTACACTGTGAATAAGCCTATTTTGCCTGTTATTTCTCCGAGATGGAAAATAGTGTGAACTTTGTAAAAAAAACTGAGATTTTTTTTCAGTATAGCTGTTAAGAGAAAATCATGTTATAAATCATATTACCAAACTGTGAAGTCAGCACAAGAATTAACAAGATAGCAATCCTTATCTCTTTCCAACCTCTTAGTTATTTGTCTGTCCGTCCATCCATCCATCCATCCATCCATCCATCCATCCATCCATGGAATACAACAATTGAATAAAACAACAAACATAAAATCCATATTAAAAGACACATATTATAAAAGTCAATATACAAGCTTTCAGCAGTTGGTTGTGGCAGTGCAAACTGACAGTCCTGTAGTGCTTTGAAATAATTCTGAAAAAATACTTTGAAGTAGCTGAAGTGCAACTGTAGCCTCTGTCTCCTAACTCTTTAAAGCAGCTGCCTCCTTTCCTAGAATTGCTTGTCCATCTCTGCAATTGCCACGTGTTCTCAGGAAAAGAAATGTGAGTTTGACAATCCCAGACAGGTATTGTGCTTGTGCTCCAAAATACCTTTTTGAAATTGAATCTAGACATTATATAACCCTAAAATTAGAGTGATTAGAGAAGAGTGATTGCCAGATCTTTTTGTAAGAAGCAGTTTGGTTGAGTGCTGGCACGCATACTTCTGAGAGAAAGCATCAAAGGACAAAATGCCTGAGACAACTATCTTGCTGTTTTTAATCAGGAAATCAGAGCAAACCATTCCCACTGGGTTATGTTTATCTTCCTTGAAATAATGGTGGTGCCAAACTTCTCAAATAAAGCCAAATCACGTTGTATCCAAGTTCAAACCACAAGAAGGAAATGACAGCAAATGCATTACATTCCAAGTGGGTTTACATATCATCCTGCCAAGTCATAATTTGGTTTATTTGCTTCTGGCTTAATGCATTGTGTGAACCCAGCTGTTGTGGTTTACAAATGTCTCAGATCCTCTTTTCCAATTCCTTATTTGTACTCTGTTGACTACAGTTGCCAAAAAACAGCAGTGTGGTTTCCCAACCATTTTCAGGCTGGAAAATATATCAAAATTGTACTTTAACCCTGCAAGTTTGTTTGACATACTTAAATCAACAATGAAAAAATTCTTGCCCCCTCCAGAGGGGAATAAACTAGAAAGATTGGCTCCATCCCTGTATGGAAAATTTTAATCTATCTACTTGGCTTCAATATTCAACATTTATCGTTCTCGCATTCAAATGATCCACAGATAGTCCTCAACCTACGTCCGTAATTGGGACCAGAATTTCTGTTGCTAAGCAAGGCAGTGGTTAAATGAGCCATGAGCAATTTTATGACCTTTTTTTGCCATGACTCAAGCGAGTCAACGCAGTTGTTAATTGAATCATACATTCATTAAGTGAATCTCATTTCCCCCATTGAGTTTGCTTATTGGAAGCCAGCTGGGTAGGTCACAAATGACGATCATATGACTCAGGGACATATGTTGGTGTTGTAAATACATACTGGTTGCCTGAATTTTGATCATGTGACCAAAAGGTTGCTGCAATAGTCGTAAATCATGTTTTTTTTAGTGCCATTGTAATTTCAAATGATTATTAAATGAATGATTATTAAGTTGAGGACTACCTGCATTAAGAATAGTCCTTGGCCCCAGGAAGGTTGCATGCCCCTTTTCATGCTCAATGAACCTAGTCAATTGTAATTTGATTTTAAAAAAACATGGCTTAGCACTATGTATAATCTGTCAACTTTCATTCCCATCCCCCTCAAAAGAAGGAAAACTAAACCAGGTGTGGGAGATGACAAGGCTAAACCCGAGGGATGGGTCAAACATGTCATCAGTCATGAGTCCCTTCGCACCCACAAGAGATCTAAGTCCAGTCCACCCTGAATTCCTTTGACTCATCTACCACCAATTTGCTTGGACCTATTTAGTAGCTCAGATTCTTTTAGAGCGCTTAAACTTGCAATAAGTCTTCATACCCATTTGAATTGCCTGGATCTTCTGATCACACCAGCTTTGTGATCCTCACAAAATGTGAAGCAGCTGATCTAAGGTTCAAGTCATGCTCAGATCAGCTCTTTGCTATTATACATACATACAATCATATATATATAACTTGCCCATCTCACTGAAGGTGTGGTGTGATGGTTCACTGAAGGGGTGGTGTAAAACAAATAGTAAAACCACATATAAAACTATATAAAAATCACATTAACTGTAAGTATTATATAAATAGAGTTAGATCCGAAAAGGAAGACAGGAACAAATGATTTATATTAGTAGTTTAGGAGATTATAGAAGCCCACTATCTTTGATTTCTTCTTTGACTTATGTCAGTGTGGAGTGTTGATGTTTTCATACAAAAAAATGAATAAAAAGCCAGCTTGTTCTTAGCCACCAAATCCACCAACTAGTAACTAAGGAAAGAAATCCAACTGGAAGCCGCTTGCTGAAGACCCTCCCGAGACTGCTGTGAAGGTTTCATCAGCCTTGGCCAGGAAATGAAGACTGACATTTTACAAAAGTAAAGAGATGATTCAATTCCAGTTTGGTAGTGTATCGTTTTTCTCAAACCAGCCTGATCTATTATGCAGCAGCTATGAAGAGGATAGCAACTGCTTGGGCTGCAGACTGTGTAATGCTGTTGTTCTAAAGCAGGGGTTTCCAACCTTGGCAACTTTAAGACTTGTGGACTTTGCTGGCTGAGGAATTCTGCGAGTTGACAAGTCTTTTTCCACAAGTCTTAAAAGTTGCCATGGTTGGAGGCCTCTGTTTTAAAGGCAACCTCATTGCTGTGAACAAGAGAGAGAGCAAGAGGAAGTCCACTGGGTGACACATGATTTCCTGCAGGGAGGATATTGGTCCGTGTGTGCTGTGCATTGTCGTCCCCAGCCCAGGCAGACAGCCACTGCTCTGGAGAGACAGCCTTCACTCACTTCTGGCTGACTGTTTGCTATCTCTTTTGGCCCTCTGCCACTGTGTGTGTTGCCCTTGGCTGCTGACCGACCCTCAAGCTGAGGGGGTTAAAGCTTCGCCTGTCTGGTGGCTGTTGCACACAGAGATGGAGGCAGGATGTTTGGAAAGAGAGGCTGGCCTGGATTCAGATTGGATCCATCCAAGTTGAAATTCCATTCCCCCATTCTATGGTATAAGTTTCTGGAGCACATTAGTCTCTTAAATTTTAGCAGATGCCATTGGCACACTGAAGCTTGACTTTTTTTCTCTCTCTCTTCAAGGCCCTGGAAATCTAGATTTTCCCATCTTAACAAAACCAGAATGGTTATGGTTTTGTCTTCTGTTTTTGCTGATGTAGTTTCTTGCAGGTAGTTCTTGACTTAATGCTCTCATGGAGCCTGGAATTTCCATGACAGTCACAAATTGAGACACTCATGTGATCAGATCCAATTTTACCCCCTTTTTTTGCAGTTGCCCTTAAGCAAACACCAGTTGTTAAGTGAATGCAGTGGTTGTTAAATGAATGTCATAGTCATTAAGCAAATCAATATATTTCAAGCGAAAAAGACAGAAATTGGCAAAAAAAGTGTCGTGAATCGCAGTTACTTGACTGTAAAATGCTACAACTGGCTGTAAAGGTAAATTGCCAAGTCCCCAAAATGTAGTCATGTGACTACAGAGGTGTGTGCAGCTGTCAGAACTCTGGAACTGGGTTGCAAGTAGCTTTGGGGGGGTTCCATTGCAACATTGAATGGTCCTTAAGTGACCAGTCATAAGTTGAGGAAAACCAGGCTTACTGTCCATTATTTGGTTCTTCAGTGTCTATTAGTCAATTTTAGCCTTGAATTGGATTGACAGCAGAACGAAGTCAGACACAACATAACTGCACACAATTTGCAATTACAAGCACATGATGCAATCACGGTGTTGGCTTAAATAGCTTTAAAAGGAATTGGATCAATAATCAAGAAAGGAGATATCTATTTGTGGCTGCTAGCAATGATGAATAATTGGAATATCCTAGTTCAAAGTATGTCTGTCTGACAAATAATAAAGGAAGGCGTTGGGGCTTTTAAAAATCTCCATCTATTCAGTGCAATAAAAAGAATTTTGGATTAGCATATCTGATGGGTTTATGCAAGAAAGTGCATGTTATTATTCTCCCTTATTCTGTGTCAATAGCCTTTTTGTCAGATGCTAAGGTTGGTATGGAATTTAGGAACCAAGCACATTTCAAAATGTTTTCAGCCAGCTGTAAATAAACACCTGATAGATAAACCTGATACTACCACCACTTAATCTAATCATGTCTACTTCTACAAGAATATTGAGGTGGAACCTACCTTTTACCGTACTGAGGATTTTCATTGTTGGGTCAAATTTCTTCAGGACTGTCTTCAATAGATGGTGATGATTCAGGATACTAAAGCTTGCAGTACTGATGAGATGATCAGACATGTTCAAACCAGTTCAAAATGAGCAGAGGGCTACATCAACTCTTAAAGGTAAAAAAAATATATATAACGGTTGCAATGGTTCTAGTTTGCATCTTAGATACAGAAGATAGAGATTAAATAACACATGGTCTGGAATATGGGATTAATTCAACATTTTTTGCCTAGATTTTGTAATATGAAGGTCATCCACTCAATTGAATGATAGATTTGGGACTCCTAAAAGGATCTATTTCTTCGCACAAAATAGAATTAAACCGTAGAACCCTCTGCCATACTGCCAAAGGGTATCAATGTAAATGACTAGACAAATTAATCCAGCAGGGTGGTCTGTATGGCCATTAGTTTTGATAGCTGCTTCTTGGCAAGCTGCATTCTTTGAATACCAACTGCCAGGGAGCAACAGTGGGAGAGGGGCTGTTATAGCTGGCTGGCCTTTAGGTGACCCCAAATGCTGGAGGCCCAAGGCTCATCACAGGACATTTTGTGTGTTTCAGTGCCCAGGGACCCTTGAATTTAAAGTTTAGTTTAGCTGCAAAGCATGCGACGGGAGTTCAGGCCATTCACATTCCAGCCTTGTGTGGAACGTCCAGAGCTCCTCGGTTAATGGCATAATAATTAAATTATCAATGGAAACTACAAGTTTCTAGTTTTCATAAATGAGAAGGAGACTCTAGTACCAAAAGGAAACCGTGCAGGGGCCACCTCTCCTCCTCCCAAGGAGCCCCGTGCTTTTCCCATTAAATGCGAGTCCAAGTTAACCCTTTTTTCAAATTGCCCGTTTTTGGAAAGCGTCACCGCGCATTCTCCCCGCTGCTGGGAGAGAGGGGCCACACGAAAGAAAAAAGAGCTTTGCAAAGATCGGAAGGGGGCGCTGCAGAGTCCCTCCCGGCTGCAAGACAGGCGGATCTCGGAGACCGCGCTGGCGGCGAAGAGAAACCGGTGGGCCGCTGGCCGGTCATTTCCCATTGACTAGGAGTGAGTTGGCCGGGGCGCGATGTCCGATCTGAGTTGCTGGGAAACTTTGGCGGGCACCTTCTTCCGGCGCTCCAAGAGGTAGGGAGAGAGGGAAGGAGAGAAGCGCGCGTAACAATAGCCTTGGTATCCCCCCCTCCCCCCGCAGCACAACAACCTCCCCAGCAAAGCTTTTGCTTTCCGTGCGCAATTACGCATCAAGCGGGATTGTCTCGGAGAGGGAAGTAGCCAGACTTCGAAGGACGGGCGTTTGCGGAGCGGGGAGTTTGGTTTCGGGGAGTGGGGGGAGCAGCAAATGAAGCCTCGGTGGTTTTGGGAAGGCTCCGCTATCTTTCGGATCCGCGCCGCTCGTTTGAGAGTTGCCAGGGCCGCCGTGGCTGCGGCCGCGCCACTTTTCTGTTCCACGGGAGGATTGGCCAGGAGAGGAACTTCTCTCTCCCCTCCCCCTCCCCGCATCTTTTGTTGCTGCTGCCGGGGATATCCAGATTAGGACATGAGCTGCAGCCCATATTCAGCGGCTGTGATGCAGGCGTGCCTCGCCTGCATTTGGTTGGTCCCAGGCCGGGCCATTTGAGGTCACTTGATCTCATTCGGATATCAGGCGGTGAAAGGAGCCAAGAGATTTAGGATCAAAATCGGGCAATCTGCCTTGTTCCCAGTCCTGACTGAACTTTGACTGTTCCGCCCCTCCTGGATCTTTGGTACCATCCCAAGGGGTACCCTTTTGGGCTAGTTCTGAGGATTGGGGAGCATTGTCTTGCATTGGTTCTCCTTCCTCCATGGCAGTCATTGCAGGCTAAGTTATGAGGAGAGAAGTCTCTGCAGTGTTGGGTGCCTCAGGCTCCCATCTCTTGCTGCTGCTCTTTAACATCTAGATGAAACTTCTGGGCAAGGCCATTTAACAATGCAGGGTGTGGTATCGTCAGTGTGCTCCTGATAATGAGGTTGTCTCCAACCTTGACCAAGCAGGTGATGCTGTTATGATATACTAATCCAATGCCTAGAGGTTGTGAGGGTCTGGATGGAAAGGAAGCAGCTCTGACTCAACCCCTTAGGTTTTTAGTCCTTTCTCAAGATCTAGTGAAGCGTTATTTCTGACTAGCGCTGGTGCATAGTCTGAGGCCTCTCCTGGACTTGCAGCTTCTGCTCAACCCTGGTTGGGGAGAGGGCTTTGCATCTGTCTTGCATGCCAGTTATACTTTTTCCTGGACTAAGAGGCCTTGTTCATGATCAGTCATGCCTTGATTCCTTCCTGCCTAGACTACCACAATAAACCTTAGATACGGTTGCTCTTGAAATAGCTAGTCTAGAATATGGCATAACATGCAGTGTCCCTTGCTTCATCCATATTACACTACTGTTTGTGAACTACATTGTCTCCCAGTTGCAATTCAGAGTTATCCCCTTTAAATCCTGACATGACATGGGATAAGATCATCTTTGAAGCTGCTATTCCCTCTCTGCCTATCACACCAGATTGAAAATTATGGGTGCCTTCCTGGTTTTCTTCCTCTTAAACGTTGCCATCTAGCAGAATCTAGGATGCCTGCCTCTTCCATAGCAGTTCTTGCCCTTGGAGTGCCCTTCCTCCACGATTCAACAGCCCCCCATCCCACCCCTTTTAACCTTCTGAAAGGACCTAAAGAGCTGACTCTTTCCAAGCATTGGGGTAGAATGAGGTTGCAGCCTGATGATAGTTTTGTTGGAAGCATTAGAGAAGGGTAGGTGAGGTGCCAGGTTTTGCTTTTATTTATTTTTGCTCTTTTTTTTTGTTTTATTGCTGTTATGAACAGCTGGAATGGGCATCAGCTGCATAAGTCTATTAAATAAATAAACACATCTAAGTTTTGAGGTTGGGCTCTGTGTGCACAAGATACGACTATTTCCAACACGGTCAACCTGCCAGATCCCTCTGGGTGCCTCCAAGAGAGGCCTTGTAGCCAGATCTACTTAGAGCACTCATTTTAGTAGTTCTTCTGAATCTGGTACTTTCATAGCTTTCAGGACCAAAATGTATGTGAATATCATTTGGCGGAGTTTTTGGAAGAATTTTAAGACCTGTATGGGTTCGAGCTTTAAAAGTTTCTGTTCTTCTCAATGTTCTTATCTATCTCTTAGAACAGTCTCAAAAAAATGGACAAAAATGAACCAGGTCTTCTACAGTACCATCCTAGTTGCTAAAACACAGGGATAGAGTGCTTTTAAATAATATGGAGGTTCTGTGGTTTAATCTACCCTTTCAAAGCTATCTATAGAGTAACTGCTTTTCATGGCAGTAAATTCCATGAACAAATGACGTGCCGTCGATTCTGAATTGCTTGTCTGTCAGTCTTAAAGTATTACGCAGGTAGTCCTTGACTTACATATGATTGGTTGCTTAGCAAAAAAAGGAGTTACAATCCAATTCTGAAGTTTCAACAGTCGGTGATGTGACCACATTATGGGCACTCAGCAACACGGCCACATTTATGGCTGTTTACAGCTTCACATGGTCATATGACTGAATTATATGATGGTTTTGCTGAAAATTGGAAGTTAGTTTGATACAGTGGGTTTATTTAGCAACTGCTGCATTTGTCTTATAACCATTGGGTTCACTTAATGACCACTGCAAAAAAGGTTGTAAAATTGAGTGGGTTACATGACCATTTTGTTCCACTGCAATGGGCAGATGCCAGGGACTACATGGCAAATGGAAATAAAATCAGGGATGATTTTATCCATTCCATGTATTACTGACTAGGCATCACATGTCTTTTGCTAAACAAAAAAGGTGCAAACGCTTTTATATTTCTTTGAAGGGATTTCACAAAGATGATACCTTTATTTACTTAATTGCTTCAGCAATTTTTATTTCCGCACCCCCATTGTTCATATCCTTTTCAATGGACTAGCTCTCCTTTCTTCTTCTGCCTGCCATCCCTGTGGAAGAGGAATTCATTAAATCCTTTTTTGCCTGTAGCATCTTTAATAACCATCATGCTTGGAATGATGTCTTTGTGATTAAAGCGATTGCAACATGCAAGGGGAAAGTCACCACTTCCTGTTGTCGAAATGTGCTTTTGGGCAGAAAAGTTCAGTTTTGTGGAGGGGAGGCAGCTAAGCAGTCCTTTATAAAGCAACCTCAATTCTGCTTGATCTTCCCTCTCAGCTTCACCTTCTGTATCTGAGAACATTCTTCCCATCTAAAACGTCATCTTCATATCTGTAATGGTCTCTGCAAGATCTGCCTGTTCCTGTTATGTAATTGGTTTAGCTGTATTTACATTTCACAGGGGCAGAGTTTGAATGTGGGCATTTTCTAATGCCCTTTGTCAATTTTGCAGTGCTGTTTGATTCAGTCCCAAGTTGTGGAGCGATTCCTTTAAGGTTTGCTGTGTGCTTTTCTCTAGACTGACTTTTAGTGAGCCCAAGTTAGGCTATGACACAGAAATGATAGACTTTTACTCCCTAAAATTGCTTTGCAGCTGTGGAATGCAGCTGTTCATGGTCCTCTGCATTTAAAGTCACCCTTAACAGAGCTAATGAAAGGGGTTTGTGCAGAAAAAGCCCACCTCTAACAAATTGATGGAGGGATTACAGATGCCATGTGGAGTGGAGGCAGGCCGGAAGCTGCCTTGGTGTGCGTAGACCAGTATAATCTGGTCTGATTAGCAACAGCTCTCGCAATTCAGGCAGAAAGATGCTTTTACCAGCCGGGCTGGCTTTTAAACATGGAAATAATGAGAATTAGACAACCAAGCTCAGAGAGCTCCAAGAACTGCACAGCTCAACCCTGAGATACAAATAAATAAAAAAATACAAAATAAAAAAATATATTATCTTCCACTGATGAGAATTAAACTTAGAGCTTTTAAAACCCAGATCATTTTCTAGCATGTGTTGTATTTTCAATTATAAGTTCCATTATCCTCCATGTCTCTGGTAGCAGAATGTGGCTGCAAACACAAACTTGGGCACCCAAAGAACTGTGCATTTCATAACTTTGTTGCATGAGCTGCATTGGGTGTCAGCTTGTTTCTGGGTTCAGTTCAAGCTATTGATTATAATCTTTAAAATTGTACATGGATGGGGCCAGTCTACCTTTGATATTGTTTTTGTCTCATTACATCGATCCATCCCACCTGGTCAGGCAGGGATGATAAGTCCAGAACTTGGACTGGTGGGGCCAAGGAAGAAGGTCTTTGCTGCTATTGCCTCTATTCGGTGGAACATTCTCCCCTCAGAGGTGATGCAGGCTCCTATTCTCCTGGCCTTCTGGAAGGGGGTGAAAACATACATGGCTTTGTGGGGTTGTTGGGAAGCATAGAAGAATATGCAGTCGTGTGACTGGTTAGCGCCCTGAACTTCGCCTTTTAATGAATTTTTAACATTTTTTATAATAATCCTTGCCTTTTTTTAAATTTTAAGTTTCATATACTGTTTTTATGTTTTCATATTTTATTGAACACTATACAGGATCCCTCTGTGAGGGTGATAGACTGTTTCAAACTGATAAATAAATACATAAAATGTAGTCTGATAGGACAGGAGGTTGGGCAAGGCTGAGGGAGTGTTCCCTCTTATATATAGCTATGTCTAACCTGCTCCTGAGGAAATCTTATCTTCCCATGGCATCACTCTGTCACACTTTTACTGTAATCATGAATCAAAAATGGGAAGCTGATTTCATAAACACAGAGACTGATGAGTAAGGATGAGCAGTATTGTGTGTAGTGTGTGTATGTGTATGTGAAGGACCTAAATGTGGCTAAATGACATACTGTACTTGGGTCAATATTGTGTAAATATTGGTTCTCTGCTAAAGAAATGGGCCAGAAACAAACTAGACTTTATTTAAGAATCATCCAATTAGCTAGCAATAATGGGATTGTCCCCTGTGTGATTAAAATCCTTATTATAACAATAGTATGGTTCCTCTCCATGTATTTTTTTCTTATCAATATATTTACTTCATAGCTGATTTTTTTTTGGAGAAAAATGGTTTTACAATTATTTAAAATAAAAATAGCTAAACCAGTGTTTCCCCAACCTGGCAACTTTAAGATGTGTGGACTTCAGTGGTATCTTAGGATTAAAAAAAAGTCAAGATGGTGGCCACAACTGCACAATTAAAAATATCCCCCTTCTTTTACTTGTGCATGGTTTGATTGCCTCATCTCTGCTCATGATGCCTCTGTTTCCTTTTGTCTTCTGGCTATTATATTTGCTGCTGGATGGGGGATATATTCCATGTTCAGCTGTGACAGCCTTTATTTACACCTCTCCTGATGGCCAGCCAATGTCCAGTTCCTGATCCAGGTCAGCAAATCGGCTCTGCCATGTTGTGCCGTCTGTTTCCTCCTGGCTGGACGCTCCCACTTTCCTCATTCCCTGATCTTGCCAAGCAGCCATGAAAAGGGATCCCAGGTCATTGTGAATTGTGCTTAGGGCAACAGTGAATCACTTCCTTTCTCAAGTTCATTGACTGATGCTTCTGACTGTGACTTTCCACTGCATTCCTGGGAGGAATCTTTTGGTTGATATTGAAGTCCTGGAGGCAGATGTGCTGTCTGCCACTAGTTCCAGGCAATGAATGGCCTGTGTTTTCACACTTCCCATTTAATTTTCTTTCCACAAATGGAACAGAGACTGACTTCCTCCACCCTAGTGCCAGGATCATAACTTTTTATTGAATTGACTGAAAAACCGGCTGTTGCATCGAAATGTTTCATTAATATGCATACCGTCATGACCATGGTCTTTAGGTCATTGCTTCTCAACCTCAGCAACTTTAAGATGTGTGGACTTCAACTCCCAAAATTCCCCAGCCAGTATCCTTTTAAATATTCATTCCATTTTCCATTAGCCTTGGGAGTTGAGAATATATCATTAACGTCCATAATATTCTGAATTTTTCCCACCGCAGAGTTCTGGGTGATACTTGCTGCTATGAAACCTTGTCCCTGGCATGATATCATTTGTTCTGCTTTTGCAGCTGTCGAAGCAACAGGAAGAGCCTAGTGGTTGGAACTCCTTCACCTACCCTCTCACGTCCTTTGTCACCCCTTTCTGTGCCAACAGGTAGAGTATGCCTAATTATGAAAGCTTCTTTGTTAGGGGAACAGAGGACGGATATCCCTACCAAGACATGAAAAGTGTTAGGCTGGACTCAGGTCTCTGATGAAGAATATCTTGGTACTGCATTCTAAGTTGTGGGAAGAGAGTCCTAATTAAATAATCTCTTGTATTATTTTCAACATGATGGCCAACATCATATAGCCTGGGGTCAAGTTATTTGAAGGACCATCTTTATATCTTTCCAACCACCAGAGTGGGGAGGGGGGTTATAGATCCCCTCTCTTAAGAAGGTCCATCTTGTGTAACCAAGAAGAAGGGCCTTCTCTGTGGTGGCTCTCTCTCTGTGGAACATGATCCTTGTGGAAATAAGATTGGAAAACACCCCACCACCACCTTTTGATTCTGTTTCGAAAGGTCCTTATTTTGCCAGGGGGCTTGGAGATCTCAGGATGATATGGAGCCCATCAAGTGGTTGATTTGCTTGTTGTCACGGGGGGTGGGGGGGTGAGGAATGGTGGGTAGTGGATATTTATTGAGTTTTGCATTGGGGTTTTATTTCTGTAAGCCACCTGGAGTCACTATGAGTGGGTTGGGGTGACATAAATTTTCTTTTCCATGAGATGCTTGATTCCTCTGCTCTGATGGATATTTTATTGAGTGACAAAATTAGTGTGTGTGTGTGTGTGTATCCAATAAAATCAGAGACTGACCACTTTTTAAAATATTTATTTATTCACTTACTTACCAGCAGTTTTATGCTATTCAACTCCCAATGTTTCATAGTGGCACATATGGAAAAAGGACCCTAGAAGATTAACATAGCTAAAGAATATTTAATGTTATAATGGCACTGAGTAACATAGGTAGATACCAACATCTAATATTCCCCCATAAGCTTTTTCCTAGAGCCATGTTTTTTGTGGACTCATGAGGGAGTGTCTATAACAAAATGTTCTTTATCAGGGAAGATAAAAGGCATAGGAGTGGCCACAGTGAAAAAATCCTGAGACCAGGTCTCTGTAGGTAGAAAACTCATGGGATGGGATCTTCACATGACCTCTCTCCAAGATCTACATAGTTGGCAGATTCACATTGGAGTTGGCAATCTCCGAGATAATCAGGTCTTGAGCCATGTAGGACTTTCAAGTAGTAATCAGCACTTAAATTGCTCAGAGAAGCTGACCAGCAGTCAGTGTGATTTCAAGAGCTGATGACAAGAGAAAAATCTTCAAAGAAAAACCAGAAAGTCCAGTTGCCTCTTGAAAAAAAACATATTTGGGACAACCATGGATGACTGAGAATCTCCATAGATTCCTAGAATAGAGGCATTTGATGAATAGATCTTGAAGCACCCATTCCTACCCAAGTTTTAGCTTTTGAGTGGTGTTCAAGATCTCTTGTTTTCTTCTATACCCTTTGATTCTTTAATAAAAGTCCATTGTTTTGTTTTGTCCTGCCCCTGTCCAATCGCCCCCTCTCCTCTGCAGCCAGTAGCAGTCCAGTTGATAGTCCTCGCAACTTCTCCACAGGTGCCTCTGCCAGCTTTCCATTTGCTCGCAGGTAAGAGATCACAACTTCTTAGGTGGCCACATCTGGTGGAAAGAATCAAGGGAGTCTGCTGTAAGGGACCACAGAAGCTCCTTGGGGCCAGGGAAGAAGAAAGATGGAAGGAAGTGAATCTAGGCTAAAAGAAAAAGAGTTCCACTTCAACATTTGGCAAAGTGGGGAGAAAGCAATAGAGATCCTACCAATAAAATACTAGGTCTTCACAATTTGGAAAAGTGAGTTATTTTATTTACTCACTCCTGAGTTTTATGTTATTATATAAATGCCTTGAAAATCTCCATTTTTGCCTAGAAGTAGAAATTTATCTCTCCCTTCTTTTTCCATTGTGGAATTCAAAGCAGCTATTTGTGCAGGATAATCTCCTCTCCAGAATTAGATCCAGTTTTGCTAAGCGTCAGCAAGTTTTTGTTCCTTAAAGGCATATAATGAATTTTAAGAAAAAGTGTGTTTTGAAGATGGTTCCCAGGTAATAAAATTATGTTTATCAAACATATTAAACCAAAACATAATCGCAAAATGAGTAAAGAAGCTCAGAGAGGAAAACCTGGCAGCCCTTTCTAGTTTGTCAACTACAGGTTTTCTTCTTCGCCAAGCGTCATTTAGTTGTGACTGTCGGGAGGAAAAGATCTCTCATGATAAAGAGTTTGGTTTGAATCAAAATAAAAGTAGAAGAAGAGCAAGCAGAGCTGGGGTGGTGGTGGAGTTAAATGCATTATCAGCTTAGAGTCTTTGCGTTCCCATGAGCACTCCAAGTCTAATCTCTCCTGAATTCTATTGTCCCTTACCTGATGCCAATTCAGTGTTGAACTTTGGTTGACCAGATTCTTGCATATAGGCTTGACCATGCCACAACCTTACAAGTGGTCCTGATTCTTTGTGCCTGACATATTATATGCAGAATAGATTTCTCTGTATAGAAATTATCATAGCTGACTTCTACACACTTAGTAACACCACTTAGTAATACTCTGCTCTTTTTAAGCCTACTTTCAAGAGGAATTTTTATTCCTTCTCAAGTTCATTTCTGAACTGGAAATCAAAAAAAATCAGACAGTTGTATGAATTAAATTATTTTTCCTCAAGAGCAATGACAGCAAACTGTTAGGCCTTTCATTCTTTTGCTTGCCAATCAATTTTTACATTAAAAATCAAATTAAAGTATACACTGTATAACTTTTTCTAATTTCAGGGTTTTGGGGGTAGGTTTTAGAAAAATGCCCTCAGACCCAGGGAAGGCATTTTCCTGTGATTCCTAATTGTATATCCTTCCCCACCCTTTTCTTTCCCTGTTTCCTTTTGCTTTTCTACTTCTCCTGTTTGCTCAATGATGCCTTGGAAAAAGCCATGTTCCTCGAACTGACAGGTAACTTTAGCAACGGGAAGAAATCATGTAGGATTGATTCTTAAATCTATTGAGCCATTCTGTTTTGTTAGGGACTGTGCTAAGTACTTTGTTATAGAGTGGCCCTGTAAACAGAGCTGGTAATGAAAAATAAAATATGACCACTACTTTTTTGTGGGCATAAATTTCACACTGAGTCATGACCCATAAGAAAACCATCACCCAGAACAGACAGTCTGACTCTCCATTAATTGCCTTGATTTGGGGGGGAGGAGAACAGATGGTATATTTAAATATACCATCCATTTACATCCATTGCCCCAAGTTAAAAGAACAACAACTTTTCAGGTTTGGAGATTGCAGATTAAAGAGCTTTAGCTGCTGGGTCGGAAGTAAATAAAAAGAAAAGAAAAGAAAAGAAAACTTCATTGGTTTCCCTAATTTCTGAACAAAATAAAGCTTTCATTTTGATTTTCTTGGTTGCAATATGTTGCTACTGTTGGGAGTTCTGTTGAGAATAGACATTTTGCAGTTATCAAAAAAACAATTCACCCTTCAGAACTGGACATTACTGATTGAAACTCTGAGAAGCAGTCCAATCTTTAGGATTAGTTGAAGGAGAAAATCCTGACAATTCTCTAGCCCTGGCAACCATCTGTAGTTTCCTCAGGACATCTGCCACATAGCCTGAAATATGCTGGATTGCCTTGTTTTGATAAATCTTTTGAAGAAGCTACCAAGAAGGCAAAACAGGGAACTGGAAGGCAAGGATGTGTGTGTTACTTGAAGATGGTTCCTCTTACTCCACCATTGTTACTTTGGCAGTTTGGGGAGAAGAGGCGAGCTTGTAGTTAGGAACACCACATTCGCCTAAAGGGTTTTGGAAAAGTCATCCAGAAAAATCTCTGCTTGATCTCAAATATACGGTGTATTTTGACTGGGATTGAAAGAGAGAAGATATGGGGATATAGAGGGACTTTGATGTATATAGGGAAAAAGTCCCTTCTTTCCCCCAGATCAGTGGTCAGATTGTTTTCATCAACTTGACAGTGCACTTATTGGATTTAAATAGCAATCCTTTGTTCTCCAAGACTTGATGTCATAATTTCTGCCTCTGTTTCTGCAGAGCTGATGGCCGAAGGTGGTCACTCGCGTCATTGCCCTCATCCGGCTATGGGACCAACACCCCCAGCTCTACTGTTTCAGTAAGTAGTGTGGAATAAATCTGGCATCTTATTATGGACAGATTCTGTGCTAAAGTGAGACAGATTCATATTTTCTAGCCTAGGAAATCTTAAGAATTATCATTGTAGTTCATATAGAAAGCATGAGATTAAAAAAGGGTGTGCTACATGAAGTCCATTAAGTCAGACCCTTCTTTGGAGTTGGGGTGAATGGCACCTAGCAATAACCTATTTTCCATCAAGTGAGGTACTAATACCACTCCATAAAGCCTTAGTAAGATCACACCTAGAATACTGCATCCAGTTTTGGTCATCATACTATAAAAAAGATGTTGAGACTCTAGCAAGAGTGCAGAGAAAAGCAACCAAGATGATTAGGAAAGTGGAGGCTAAAACCATACAAAGAACAGTTACAGGAACTGGGCTTGGCTAGTCTAGTGAAAAGAAGGACCAGGGGAGACATGATAGCAGTCTTCCAATATTTGAGGGGCTGCCACAGAGAGGAAGGGGTCAAGCTATTCTCTAAAGCACCTGAAGGCCAGACAAGGAATAATGGATGGAAACTGAACAAGGAGAGATTCAACCTGGAAATAAGGAGAAATTTTCTGACAGTGAGAACAATCAACCCATGGAACAGAAGTTGCCTTCAGAAATTGTGGGAGCTTCATCACTGGTAGCTTTCAAGAAGAGACTGGACTGCCATCTATCAAAAATGGTGTAAGGTCTGCTTTGGTGGAAGTAGTGGACTAGATGACCTACAAGGTCCCAAGTCTGTTGATCTGTAAACTTGTTTTCCTGGAAATATTCATTTCTTACTTACTTTCCTAAGATGGTAATTAACCTAGTGTGCTAGAACTTTTTAAGTTGGTGCTGTTGAACTGTTCTTATTTCTGGTTTCACTAGCTATCTCAAGTATTTGCTAGAAACGTATCAACTTATCAGCATCAAAGTATGGCTAAACATGTAATTCCAAAGAAAACTTGGTTCTGTGTCTTGGTCACTGTTGGAAAATTTAATATGAACTCAGTCTTGGAATTTAACATCTCAGTGCCTTTTTAAACAAACAAAAAAACCACTGCCAGGCTAAGGGGATATTGAGAGAGGCCTAGAAGTTGCTTGCAGAAGTGCTGGTGGTTGAGATAAAGAGGCCCCGCAGAAACCAAGGTTTAAACGTATGTAAACTTTGCAGTTGCCAGAGTTAACATAGGAAGAGCTTATCTTCCTATGAAAGGAAGTGGCTTTTTTCACTTTATTTCTTAAATACCACATTTCCCCCTCCCTCAGTTTTTTCAGCTGCCTGTTTATTCTGAGGCAACTGGTTCCTCTGCAGATATTAAAATATTCCATGATGGTTTGTCAGAACAAGAGTTACTCACCTTCATTCTCATGTTGGTCTATCATCTTTTTTCTCCTTCTCTTGTCCAGTCATCGTCTTCCTCCTCTCAGGAGCGTCTCCACCAACTGCCCTACCAACCTACTCCTGATGAACTGCACTTCCTTTCAAAGCACTTCTGCAGCACCGAAAGCGTCCCAGGAGAAGACGGACGCCACTCGCCATATTTTCGTCCTCGGTCCCGCAGCTTGAGGTATTCTTGCCTTTGGACGGGTGTCTCTTTAGATGGTTCAGAATGACACCTCTAATGAAATTAGGAGAAGGTTCTACAGGTGATCCTTACTTAATGTCTGGTCACTTAGCAACTTACAGTGGACAAGTACAAAAGGTACTTAGGACTTGATCCCAGAGTTCTAGTGGCAGCACATACACATACCCTCCCAGGGTCACATGTCTGCATTTGCCAACTAGTGCACCTTTTCTGCTTAGCTGCTGCATCCCATAGTCATGTGACATGATTCATGGCGGTTTTTAGAGCCAAAAATGCGAATAGGTATGCATTGTCTCTCTTCACGAACATTAAGCGTTTGCTTAACAGCTGCCGCTTTTGCTTTCCGGCCACTGTGTTGATTTTTACAACTGCAGCAAAAAAAAAAAAAAAGGTAATCAAATTGGGCCGTGGATGCCTCAGCTTATGACCATCATAACTTACAATGGAAGTTCTGGGCTCCGTTGCGGATGTAAGTCAAGGACTACCTGTGTTAAGTGGATTGCACAGGAAGGAATTTATGCGGGAATAACATGACTATCCTTAACAAACGTCTTAAAGGTTCACTCATTTTATCCCTTACAAGGCATCCATTTTGCACCTGAACTTTCTAACCCTATATTTTTTTTAAAAAGGTGAACCTATCTTGAAGTGCAGTTTTTTCTTCCCTGCTCCAGTGTTCATCACTTGCTTCTTAAGAGGTTTCTAACTTTGAGACACTGTCTGTTACATTTCCTTACCTAGATTGAGCAATAAATCACCGATTTATTTTAATGCATGTAATTCATGACATAACTTGACTTCTCTGCTTGACTTGGCTGAAAACTGTCAGATGGGGCTGCACTAGACTAGAATCCCTTAAATAACGATACAGTAAGGCCTTACCTAGAGTGAGTGGTCCCCTGCTCGTGCAAAGATGGAGAAGGCTCAGTTTCCGGTGTTTAAACTGGAGGCTGTCTTCCTCTCAATAGCAACAGCACTTATATACCGGTTCACAGTGCTTTACAGCCCTCTCTTAGTGGTTTACAGAGTCAGCCTATTTCCCCCAACAATCTGAGTCCTCATTTTACCAACCTTGGAAGGATAGAAGGCTGAGTCAACCTTGAGCCTGGTGAGATTCCAACTGCCAAATTGCAGGCAGCCAGCAGGCAGCAGAAGTAGCCTGCAGTACTGGACTCTAACCACTGTGTCACTGCAGCTCATCAAAATAACAGATAAGTGGAAACTGTTGTCCAAAGAGAGGAGGCACAAGCATTTGAATCTGGATTTCAATATCGCTACAGCTTGCATTTGATACCCAGTAACTGCTGGGATTCTTACATAATGTCATAGTGTTCAGTAGCCTTGAAGCTGAGTGCTACTTTTGTATGATGGGTGTTAGGGATAACATTGTTTACCCTAACTGGTTTAGGTAAAATAATAAATATGTTATCATGGTTTATAAGCTAAAGTGTCTGCAACTTTAAATATAGGAATGTAATTAAGGGAGTGGTTGTGAAAGCACCATAAAAGAAGCAAGGAACGTCAGCTTGCTCTCTCTGGCTTGATGATCCCTAATTACTGGATGAAGACTGTGTTTTTCCCTACTGGAACGGGAGAGAGATAAAGGACTGATTTATATTGTAAGTGAACTGACGTTGGATATTCTACACGGACTTTGCTAATTGAATATCCCTGAATGGACTGACTAAAATGATACATGACTAATGGACTGTTATTTTGACTATGCTATAAACTCTAAATGGAATAAACTATATTTTTGATAGCACAAGCGTATCTGTTATTTTTACTGTATGTTAACAAACATACAAGCTTATCTCACTCATTTATCTGTCTGCCTATCTGACTAACGCTGCACATTCTGTTTAGCTTGTCTCCTTAACCCTGGTTGGGGAACCCAGGCTTAACATTGGTTATGGGCCCAGGCATAGCACTGGTTATGGGCCCAGAGGCTGCAAAGTCAGTTTAACTAGGATAAAACAGATTTATGTAAAAAGTGAGAGTTTGTGTTGTTATACGTTACAGTAAACAGACAGCTGTGTTTTATTAATTATAGTTTTATATCCATATATAAGAAAAACATGGCACAAGTCAATCTACAAAGTTTGTCCCTTATATCCAAGTTGGATGGAACAAACTATGTATCATGGTCTATGAAATGTAGTCTACTTCTACGAAGAGAAGATTTGTGGAGCATAATTGAAAACCCACCAAACGTAGAGGAATGGGATCTAGAGGATGAGGAAGATAGACAAACAATAGAAGAATTTAAACAAAAGATAGAAGAATTTAAACAAAAGAATGAACAAGCTATTTGCATAATAGGACTAACACTGTCTGACCAGCAACTTGTTCATATCCATGGAGAGCAAACGGCTGTTGGGTGTTGGCAGAAGCTGAAGAGGATTTATGTCCGAGATAACGTTGGTGCTCACATAAATCTTACACGGAAGCTTTTCAGGATGCATCTCCAGATGAATGGTGATATGCTGAGTCATTTGAATTCTATAAAAAGCATTTTTCAAGAACTGCACGAGAAAGAACTTATTTTCTCCGAACTACACCAAGTCTACATAATTCTATCATCACTAGATGTAAGTTATGATAACTACGTCACTTCCCTTGAAGTTTTGCCAAAGGAAAGTTTAACTTTAACTGATATAACTGGCAGATTGATTGAAGAGGCAAGAAGAAGACTTGAAAGAGATCAGTTAAGGAGGGAGCAACCTCAAAAAGAAGATAATGAATCTCCTACTGCATACGCAATTAAAAAGTGCTTTAATTGTGGAGGAAGAGGACATTTGGCAAGATTTTGTAAAAAAGCAAAGCGCCAGAACGCTGGCCAGAATACTAAAAGTAATCAAAAGATAAATAAAAATGTAGAGTTAGCCATGTATATTAACGGAACTGTAAAAAATAATTTATGGGTGGTTGACAGTGGAGCATCCCACTGTATAACAAATGATAACAAAAATTTTATTAAAATGTCCAAGAGTACACAGCAGATATCGTTAGCCAATGGCTGGAAACTGAAAGCTAAAGGTCAAGGTATAGCATATTGTTCTTTTATAAAAGAGAATGTAAAAATGTTATATGTACCACAACTTAAGTTTAATTTAATTTCCGTTAGAATTTCGGTTAAACTAGGATATGTAGTTACCTTTAAAGGAGATAACTGCATAATTGAAAAAGAAGGTAAGAAAATTACTGCATCTTTAAGAGGTGAATTATATGTGTTAAATGATAACGGTTTAGAGGTGGCTAACACGGTTTATGATAATAAGAAACCTCATGATGAATGTATTCACTTGTTACATCGAAGGCTAGGGCATTTAAATTTTAAAATGCTTAAGAAAACTGTTGAATTATCTAATGGAATAAGTTTGAAACCTTGTAATAAGTATTTTCAATGTTCTATTTGCAATCAAAGCAAAAGCAGGGTCAAACCGGCTAATAGAGTTGATGGATTTACTACCAAAGAGCCTTTAGAAGTAGTATTTGCTGATTTAATAGGTCCGATAAAACCAAGTGTAGGAGGAGCTCGTTACATATTAAGTATAATGGACCACTATTCTAGATATGGGTTTTACTATTTAATGAAGAGCAAAATCGAAACGTATCTAAATCTCTTTAATTGGATTAAATTTGCTGAAAGGAAAACTAAAAAGAAATTAGTAACTCTTATAACAGATAATGGTGCGGAATTTACAAATAATAAATTCCAGAATAGACTTAGAATGTTAGGTATTCAACATAAAAAGTCTGCACCATATAGGCCACAACATAATGCCTTTATAGAGAGACGAGGCCAAACACTACAATCAATGGCACGTACTATCTTGTCTGATTCAGGATTACCTGACAATTTGTGGGGAGAAGCAATAATGTGTGGTAATCATATATTAAATAATGTTGTTAATTCAACAACAGGTGAATTACCATTCACACTGTGGCATGGTACAAAACCTGATTTAAGTTACATGCACACATTTGGAGCACCAGCATGGGTGCATATCCCTTCACAACTTAGACAAAAAGAACAGCATAGAGCTAAAAGATTATTTTTTATAGGATATAAATCTAATCATAGATCTTATAGATTCTGGGAACCAGGTACATCTAGAGTTTACACCAGTGCTAGTGCTAAATTCCTAGAACATGTAGGATGGAATAGATTAGAGCAAGATTTAAATAACGAAGTAATTATTGAACCCTACAAAAGGCAGAAAGATCAGACTAGTTATAAGAAGAGTCCAATTAAAGAAGAAGTCCATGAAGAGCAAATAGGACCAGAACAAGAAGAAACTTTTGATCAGGAAGAGTTAGATAATCAAGAACAGTTAATAAATGAAAGTCCACCTGTAAGTCCTGTAATAACTAGACGTACTACACGTATAACTAGACCACCTGATAGGTATCAAGCAAGTATAGTTTGCCAAGTAACTAAAGTTCCAACTAGTGTAGATGAACTTAGGATATATCCTGCTAAGGATCAGGAGAATTGGCAAAAGGCAATGGAAAAAGAACTAAATTCATGAAAGGTAATGAAAGTATACGAAGATGCTAAATTACCTCCAGGAGAAAAATCCATTGGGTGCAAATGGATATTTAAAATAAAAACTGGAAATGATGGGACTGTTACCCATAAGGCTAGGTTGGTAGCTCAAGGATTTAATCAAACTGCATCTGATTATGATGAAGTTTTTGCACCAAGTCTTAAAGCAACATCTTTGAGAGCAGCTTTAGTGTGGGCAGCTAAGAAAAACTATGTCATTAACCATTTAGATGTAGAAACTGCTTATTTGCATGCACCATTGCAGCACACTATATATTTGAAAAAGCCAATTATTATAAAAGACAATAAAGTAAATAGTAATGATTGTTGGAAACTCAAAAAGAGTCTTTACGGGTTGAAACAAGCTGGCTTTGAGTGGAATCAATATATTGTGAAAGAATTAAACAATATAGGTTTTAAATCTGGTTTAGCAGATCCATGTGTGTTTAAAAGAGAAAATAATGGAACGGTGTCATTATTGTTATTATTTACAGATGATACTGCTTTGATAACTAAGACTAATAATGAAGCTAATGAGATTATATCATTATTAGCCAAAAAGATAAAATTAAAGCATTTAGGTGAAATTAAAAAGTATCTAGGATTGACAATTAACAAAACCAAAAATGGATTTAAGATATCTCAAGAACATAAAATTTGCCAATTAATTAAAACGTGTAAAATGGAACTTTGTAAACCGGCAAAGACTCCAATGAGCCAGGAAGTTTGCCAAACTGATGTGCAAAGTCCCAAATTTGATAAGTCCATATATCAATCTTTGATTGGTAGCTTATCATATGTAAGCAATTGGTCAAGGTCAGATATAGCTTATAGTGTTAATCAGTTGGCACGTTTTAATTCGGATCCACATCAATGTCATTGGCAATCATTAAAGAGAATCTTAAGATATCTTAAAGGAACAATGAACCATGCATTGTATATAGAACCAAAGGGTGATTTGAGTCTTAGTGCCTATGCAGATGCAAGTTTTGCAACTGACATAAACACTAGAAAATCAACATCTGGGATGGCTATATTATTTGGTGAGACACTAATAGAGTGGAGGTCAATCAGACAACAGCATATTAGCTTGTCCATGATGGAAGCGGAATTTTCATGTCTGTCATTACTATGCACTGACTTAATTTTGTACAAACAGTTATTATTAGACATGGGTATAATTGTTAAAGATTCCATTATTGTGTACGAGGACAAACCAGGCAGCCATAAAGTTAGCTACTAGTATTGCTGTAAAAACTAGATCAAAGCATACTGATTTAAGATACTTAAATGTTAGAGAATCTGTAAAGAATGGGCTAATTAAATTGGAATACTGCATGACAGAAGAAAACATTGCAGACCAATTTACAAAAGCTCAAGGAGTAATTAAGTTTAAAGAGAGTTGTAACAAATATGATTTAAAGATGTAAATAGTTATATTTATTATTATTTCCTAAAAGAGGAGAATGTTAGGGATAACATTGTTTACCCTAACTGGTTTAGGTAAAATAATAAATATGTTATCATGGTTTATAAGTTAAAGTGTCTGCAACTTTAAATATAGGAATGTAATTAAGGGAGTGGTTGTGAAAGCACCATAAAAGAAGCAAGGAACGTCAGCTTGCTCCCTCTGGCTTGATGATCCCTAATTACTGGATGAAGACTGTGTTTTTCCCTACTGGAACAGGAGAGAGATAAAGGACTGATTTATATTGTAAGTGAACTGACGTTGGATATTCTACACGGACTTTGCTAATTGAATATCCCTGAATGGACTGACTAAAATGATACATGACTAATGGACTGTTATTTTGACTATGTTATAAACTCTAAATGGAATAAACTATATTTTTGATAGCACAAGCGTATCTGTTATTTTTACTGTATGTTAACAAACATACAAGCTTATCTCACTCATTTATCTGTCTGCCTATCTGACTAACGCTGCACGTTCTGTTTAGCTTGTCTCCTTAACCCTGGTTGGGGAACCCAGGCTTAACACTGGGCATCTTTGCCCTGACCACCACTGGTTCTCGCCGTGACTGCCTTTGTTTTACCAGAGACTGAACCAGAGATGTTTGTCATGCAGAACAAATATTCTCCTAGCTCCCTTGTGCTTCTTACAATCCACAACTGATTAATTTAATTAAGAGCAACTCTGCTGTTTGAACAACCCATAAATCACATCCATTTGAAAGAATCATCCTTGGATTCCTTTTTAGTCATGGCTTGGCCAGAGTCCAATGCTGAGCCATTGGGGTGCATTTTAGGGAAGGAGGAAGCAAAGTCAGTCAATGCTCTTTTCTCTCCTTCTGATTTCAGTGGTTTAAGCTAGTCACCACATAAAGATTCTCTGACTTAGATTATGATCAATCTGCAGCCCTGACACATTCAAAAAAGGGGAACCCTGGCTAAAGCAAGACATTTGGGGGATCTTGAGCATCACTAAAGCTCTCTTCTACTTCCTGATTCCTGCCTTGCTTGAATGCTTAGGATATGTCTTCAGCAGTTGTCTCTTCTTTTCGCAGCCCTGGGCGGACAAGTGGGACCTTTGACAATGAGGTAGTAATGATGAATCATGTATACAAGGAGAGATTCCCAAAGGTAAGGCTCTGTTGAGAACTTTTATCTCTTGGAATTAATGAACCATAGGCCCATCGGTTTAGCTTAGAATAATCTGTAGGCCTTGCTAAAATCTAGATCCTGCATTGTGGCTCCACATCCCATGGCACTGAAATGAAATAAATGATATTTAATTGTATTTTAAAAAGCATTGGGTACCACAGTCAGAGTATTGTGCTTCTATGACTTTCCTCTCTTTTCCAGTTGTTGGAGTTTTGTAGAAATTTAAGAACCATAACCTTGTTGAACTAAAAGCATGTTTTAATGAGAGAAAGATGAATGAAAACCATCCAAGGGAAAGATATTTCACTGTTTTGGTGCCTCGGGCAACACATTTCAGAAGGAACTGTTTGGCCTTTCATTCCCGGTTCACGTTTATTTTTACAAGTAGCTTGTGCGAAAGTTGGAAGGATGCAAGAGAAACAAAAGATGGAACAGAGATTTGATCCTGAGCTTTTTAGTTCTTCTGAGGCAGGGTCATCTTAACACTGAAAATTGTATGTGGATCCCAACTGAAGCTTCTGGATCGCACAGTCACCCTCTCCTTTTCTCCCTCTTTCCCCTCTCTTCAAAGGCCACTGCCCAGATGGAAGAGCGCCTGGCAGAGACCATTGCTGCTTTCTCGCCCAGCAGCATCCTGCCTTTGGCTGATGGTGTACTGGGATTCATCCACCACCAAATCATTGAACTGGCCCGGGACTGTCTCAACAAATCCCAAGGGGACCTCATTACCTCCCGCTATTTCATTGAACTGCAGGAGAAGCTGGAGAAAATGCTAAGAGATGTGAGTTTCTCTTGTTTCCCCACCGATCCAGACTTCACTAGGGAGTTTTTTCTCAGTCATGCTTATGAGTTCTTCTTCATCACACTCTCTGCCAGGCTCAGGAGCGCTCTGAGAGTGAGGAACTGCACTTCATTGAACAGTTGGTCCGTAAACTACTGATCATCATTTCCCGGCCAGCTCGGCTGTTGGAGTGCTTGGTAAGCATGAAGCTGATTTATCTGCTATACTCAGCCTAAGCTGGGTGGGAAGGGACAAAGGGTTACAGGATCGCCATCATCCTCGAGAGCACGGGTATCAAACTCATGGCGTCACGTTGCCATTACATGATGTATCGCAACGTTTTTTTCCCCTTCATGGAGCTGGGGTGGGTCTGTGTGTGACTCATCTGGCCTGCAGGCCACCAGTTTGACACCCATACTCTTCAAGAAAAAATTGGACTGCCATTTGTCAGAAATGGTGTAGGGTCTCCCGCTTGGGTGGGGGGTTGGACTAGATGATCTATAAGGTCCCTTCCAACTCTGATTATCTGTTATCTGCTCTAGTCTAAAGCAAGCGCAAGCCTTGAGAGATCATTTTTCTGCTGAAGCTCTCATGTAGACCACAAAGCTCTGTGTGGAACAGTAGAGATGGCTGCCTGAGTTGCTTGAGTTGAGGGTGAATGTAATCTGAACCTTCCTCTTGGTCCTTGTGGGTCAGATTGAAAATCTATGATGTAATTGATCATTTGACAATGACCAGCCAGATCCCCCTAGAATAAGGGTCTCCAAAGTTGGTAACTTCTAAGACTTGTGGATTTCAACTCCCTGAATTCCTCAGCCAGCCATGCTTGCTGGGGAATTCTGGGAGTTGAAGTCCACAAGTCTTGAAAGTTGCAAAGTTTGCAGAACCCCTACCCTGAAACTTTCCAAGCAAGTCAAAAAGGTAACAACCTTGCTTTTCTTCTCTTACTGCAACCATGATTTCTTACTATGAAGCTGGAAGGTCCATGTAGACTTCGTGGCGATTTGATAGATCTATTCCACAATTTGAGAATGCACTCTGCAAGTCCCTAAAACAGTTCCTGGAGCTTTTTGAAACTGAGCTAAAATTAAACATGCATGGTTCCAGCTATTTTTCTAAAATTTAAATTTTGAGCATTCCTTAATTAGCCTTACTGAATTTAAAATACTCTGGCTAACTATCCTTAAAAAACAGTGCTAAATGTACAGTAGATGCATTATCTTAGTTTGCTGCAGCCTACACTTGTGTTTTAACTTCTTTTAGTAAAAAGGATGAAACATATACACGGAATTGGAGAGGCTATCACTGGCTATTAACAATTAATAGCTATCGAAGCCCTCATGTCTACTTCTGGATGCTTGTTGCTGCTGGCAATGTTTGCAAGACAAAGTGCGTGCAAGATGGTGAGAATTCATTGGGGCCAGTACATAATTACAAACAGGCTGAAGTATGGGAATGGAAACTTTCTTGGAATTGAAAATGCCTCCGTTTCTTGTGATGGCACCAGGAGATGATAGCTTGAGTTTTCCAGATGGCTCAGAGTTGAGATGAGTGATGGTTCTAGGCAGGGTTTATGCAGCAGAGACAGGGAAACTGTAATCTTTGGTATTTATAGATAAGCTTTTGTCTTCTGATTTCTGAGCCAAGGAAGCTGTTGCTTCCTGTACCATGGCGTTGTTCCTGCTGAGGCTCTGCATCTCAGAATTGAGTGCAAGAGGAAAAAAAATATTTGGTCTTCTCAGAGTGCATGACATTATTACAGATTAGATTTCACCGTTTTTTGGCTTTCATGAAAGGGGACCATCCTGGATTGTTAACAGTAATAGTCCCTAAATGTGAGAGGTCCAGGCAGAGAAGGAGAGCTCTTGTGATTTATTTTAGACCTGCTCATTTCCATAGCCTTTGGTTTGTGGTGGAGGAAGAAGACTTTTGTTGAATTTCATTCATTTTTAATACTAAACCTTATTATAAAAAGGCTCATGGTTTTCTATTTTCTCCGCTCTTTCGTCCTTCTCCGGTTTCCAGGAGTTTGACCCGGAAGAATTTTATCACCTCCTGGAGGCAGCCGAAGGTCATGCGAAAGTGGGACAAGGCATCAAAACAGACATTCCGCGTTACATTATCAGTCAACTGGGACTTGCCAAAGACCCTCTGGAAGGTGAGGAAAAAAAGAGGTTTTCTAGTTTGAACCTGGCAATACAGCTTTTATATGTAAATCACTTGGAATTAGTTTTTGGAGCACAGCAGTATATAAAAATTGAATGAAATAAATAGTCCAGTGACATCTGCTTTGTATGCATCACTTGGTCTTTACTGCAAGCAACATCTCTAATTTAATTTGATCTAAATACTAGACCAACATTCAAGCAGTAAACAATGCCCCATTCAAGGAACTATCAACTCAGACAAACAAACAATCAATGTAAACAACATCCTAATCAAAGAACCACTGAGACCATTCCCACCAACGCTGATAGGGCAAGCCACTTGTATATAAACTGAGACCAAAACTCCACTCCTTTCTAGCACTGATGATGTTGCTTAGTTTGATAATGAAATGTCTGCAAGAAAATAGCCAAGCTCGAAGCCCATGCCAAGGACCTCACAATTGATTTAAATCATAGATAGTGGAAAGAATTCTGCCAATCAGAAAAGGCAAGATTGTTGTGGCCATCAAAAAGCAGGGAAGGCAGATGGGAAACAGGTCAATGTCCTATTCATCATTGCTTTCAGTTGTGCTTCTCTTTCTTCCCCAGAAATTGTGCAGTTTGATCAAGTTGACTGCCCTTCCCCAGCAGGCCCAGAGCAGCAAGATGAACCTCCTGAGGTAAAACTATGTTCGCCTTCCTTTTCTAGTCTGTTGTGAGGCATTTCTCTAAAACTGTATGTTGCTCAATCTGGGCAGCTTTAAGATGTGTAGACATCAGTTCCCAGAATACTCCAGCCACCTCAGTTGGGGAATCCTGGGAGTTAAAAAGTTCCCAAGGTTGAGGAAAACATTACTCTAGACTAAGGGTGTCAAACTCGATTTCATTGAGGGCTGCATCAGGGTTATGTTTGACCTCAGGGGAATGGGATGGGCATGACCAGCTCGATGTTACTCGTGTCGGGGCGCCTGTTGTGGCCTGAGTGCTCTGCAAACAAAAATGGTCTCCCAAGCTCCATTTTCGGCTGTGATGGCCTCCTGCAACCCTCTGCCAGTGAAAAGGGAGCTCAGGAGGCCCTCTCAAGCTCCATTTTCGCTGGCAGAGTCCTTTGCTGTTTTCAGGTCAGTCCCGTGGATCACATCTAAGCACCCTGCGGGCTGATCCGACCCATAGGCCTTGAGTTTGACACCCCTGCTCTAGACTGAAATTCCTAAAGGACCAGATGTAATCAAGACTGATATTTTATTTCATTTACTGTTAATTTACTATTTTTCTTTTCTCATTAAAAAAAATCCTTAACATTAAGGACTCACATTGTCATCATGATACTGGATCCATCTGCTAACAAAATGAGACACAGAAGCAATTTACCCAACAAAGTGGGTTTGCTAGTTAGCCACTTTACCTAGTTGTATAATTACCTGGTTGGGTAATGAAACATTTATAAGAAAAGTTCAACCATGAGTACACAAATTGTCTTCCAGAGTGGCTTCTACTCCATTATATTATGCGGGTGGGGAAAAAGAGCACAGGAGTTTGAACTTTGATTTCAGTATAAAAAGGATTGGTATTTGATGTGTATTAGTCACTGGAATACTTTCATGGTACTTCTTCAGCTTTCCCACAATAAATCTACTTACCATTCGGGTATCCTTGAAGGCCTGTTTATCAATACAGGTATTAGCATTAGCAATAGCACTTAGACTTATATACCGCTTTATCGTGCTTTTACAGCCCTCTCAAAGCGGTTTACAGACTCGGCCTATTTCCCCCAACAATCTGGGTCCTCATTTTACCCATCTTGGAAGGATGGAAGGCTGAGTCAACCTTGAGCCTGGTGGGATTCAATCTGCCAAATTGCAGTAGGAGTAGCTTGCAATACTGCACTCTAACCACTGCGCCACCGAGGTTCTCTTTTCTTCTCTCTGTTCCTCAACTTATGACCACAATTGAGCCCAAAATTTTTGTTAAGCGAGTTTTGCCTCATTGTATGGCCTTTGTTGCCACAGCCATTAAGTGAATTGATGCAGCTGATAGGTTAGTAACACAACTGTTAAGTGAATCTGGCTTCCCCATCAATTTTGTTTGTCAAATGGTTGCAAAAGGTGATCACATGCCTTGGGACACAGCAATGATCATGAATTTGAACCAGCTACCAAGCTTCTGAATTTTGATCAGATGAGGTTACAAAGGTCGTAAATATGAAAAATGGCCATAAATCACTTTTTTCAGTGCTGTTGTAACTTTGAACAGTCACTAAATGAACTGTTGTAAGTTGAGGATTATCTATATCCAGTTCAGTTTACCATCATCATTTAAAATAGTTCAGTAATCATTCATTGAAATATTAATAATAAGGTCTTCTTTGAGATCATACTGCTTCTTTCAGGCACAAAAATTGCAGCATAGAAAATTTATTCAGGCCTATAACCAAGAATCCAGTCAACTAAGATTCAATGCTGAATTGTACCAGATAAGGGTCAATGGTATTCAGAACTTGGAGGATTTGGAGTCCTTGTGGGAACGCAAGGCTTCTAAACTAATGGTACATTTAACTCTGCCCTCCTCATCTCTGGCTGCCCTTCTCATACTTCTGACTTGGGCTGATGGGGAGCTGGGTTTGGTCCCCAGAATGGTTCTAATCCCCCCTAGGATATAGGATTTTGAGCTCTTTGATATTAACTCTTTTGTTCTTCCATCATATTGGGATAAATGAAGGTTTCTACCCCCCTTATATTCTTGTATGCTACTTATTTCAGAAAGGTAAAAAGGTTCCCCTCACACATACATGCTAGTTGTTTCTGGCTCTAGAGCAGGGGTCTCCAACCTTGGCTCCTGGAAGCCTGGCGAACTTCAACTCCCAGAATTCCACAGCCAGCTTTGCTGGCTGTGGAACTCTGGGAGTTGAAGTCCGCCAGGCTTCCAGGAGCCAAGGTTGGAGACCCCTGCTCTAGAGCGTGTTGCTCATCTCCGTTACAAAGCCGAAGAGCCAGCACTGTCCAAAGACGTCTCCATGGTCATGTGACCGGTACGACTAAATGCCGAAGGCGCATGGAACACTGTTACCTTCCCACCAAAGTGGTCCTTATTTTCTACTTCCATTTTTACATGCTTTCGAACTGCTGGGTTGGCAGAAGCTGGGACAAGTAACGGGAGCTCACTCCGTTACGCGGTGCTAGGAATTCAGTCCACCAAACTGTCGACCTTTCTGTTCTACAAGCTCAGCATCTTAGCCACTGAGCCACCACGTCCCTTATTATTTCAGAAATGCAAGCCACAAATCTTGTTAATAGGTCAATAGATATCATTCTTTATATAGACTGCAATTAATACGTGTTCCCCTTCACTTTCCCTGTCTCTTGTAGAACCAGTCTTCTACCCCCATTCCACGGAGGAAGCCCTGTGAAAGCGATTTTGAAACTATCAAGTTGATCAGCAATGGGGCTTACGGGTGAGTAGGCTCAGCAAGTCACTGCGGTTGTTAAGCGACTCATATGGCCATTCAATGAATCCATCTTCCCCATTCACTTTGCTTGTCAGAAGACAGCTGGGAAGGTCACAAATGGCTATCACATTACTCCGGGATGCTACAACTGGTACAAATTTTAATAATGTAACTGTGAGGATGTTATAATGGTTGTTAAATTGTTGAGCCGTGGCTGCGCAATGGTTAGAATGCAATATTGCAGACTAATTCTGTTGACTGCTGACTGCCAGCAGTTCGATCCTTGGGACTGTTTCACTGCTTACAGCAATCTTCTACAATTTGGTACGAGAGATCAATCTAGAGATTGATGTTCCCATACTAAATCGCATAATTACAGGTTTGCCGGTTGGTCAGCTTGGTGGAGGATTGTTAAATTCTGCTGACTGCCAGCAGTTCGATTCTCACCAGCTCAAGGTTGACTCATCCTTGCATCCATCTGAGGATGTTAAACTGAGGACCCAGATTGTTGAGGGCAAGATGCTGACTCTGTAAACTGTTTAGAGGGTTGTAAAGCACTGTGAAGCGTATACAGGTAGTCTTTGATTTACAACAGTTCAACTGTTCAAAGTTACAATGGCTCTGAAAAAATGGACTTATGACCATTTTTTTCAAAGTACCAACCTTTGCTGCATCCCACAATCATGTGATTAAAATTCAGATGCTTGGCAACAGGTTCATATTTATGACCATTGAACGGTCCCGGGGTCATGTAATTACTTTTTGCAACCTTCTGACAAGCAAAGTCCATGGGGTGGACAGATTCATTTGGGTCAGTAACTTATCAACTGCAGTGATTTACTTAATGACTGTGGCAAGAAAGGTCATAAAGTGGGGCAAAACTCACTTAATAAATGTCTCAAGAACTGCAATTTTGGGCTCAATTGTGATTGTAAGTCGAGGGCTGCCTGTGTAAGTCTAGGTACTATTGTGATTAAGTGTGAGGACCTCTCCTAAGTCATCTTTTTTCAATACTGTTGTAACTTCAAGCAATTTCTAAATGAATCGTTGTCAGTCGAGGACTACCTGTACTCGAATTAATCCTCATTATGGCCATGGTGAACTGAGACAGTCACTATCTATCAGCCTCATCTACATCAACGCGTTGCCAAGAGGACCAAACAATGGGGTAGAAAACGTCACAATGTTCCCGTCTCCCCAAGTTGCCCAGTAGTTCTCCATGTTCCTTTAGGGCTGTGTATCTGGTGCGGCACAAGGAGACTCGCCAACGGTTTGCCATCAAGAAGATTAACAAGCAGAACCTGGTGTTGCGGAACCAGATCCAGCAAGTCTTTGTGGAACGTGACATCCTGACCTTTGCGGAGAACCCTTTTGTGGTCAGCATGTTCTGCTCCTTCGAAACCAGGTGTCACCTCTGCATGGTCATGGAGTATGTGGAAGGTGAGGGTTGCAGAAGGACATATCTTGATGGGCATGGGTGGAGATAGAAAAACCTAGCAACAAAGATCTTCAGGAAAGAACAGCTGCTCTGCGTGGAAGAAATCCTGGGTCTGTTTTAAGGCAAGATCTCTAGTCAAGGGATCATGGGTGGCAAAACTTGGAAGAGGCTTTTTTCCATGATTGTTGATGTTAGTTTGTGGAGGTGGTCATGGGGTAGATATATCAGTGGTTTGAGTCGGTATCGAGCAGTTTCTAGTATCCTTTGCTCCAAAGAGAAAGAACTTCATCTTGGCAAAATCTGGTTTTGACTTAAATTTAATATCCATTTCTAGAAGAGCATGGAGCATTCCACAGTTCTGCGGTTTTGTATTGTATGTGTTGAATTCCTAAAAGGCTACAGAGTTTTGGAATCCAGAGATTGGCAAACTTTGAAAAGCAACATTTATATCCCTGGCAAACAGCTGCCAAAGGAAGTCTGCAAAATATATTGTACGAAGCCTGCCAAAGTCTCAAAAGCATCATTGATGTTTTGGACTTTGCATTGGAAGTGCAGTGTTGAAGTGGTTGACATTTTTGTCCCCCTTCCCCAAACCCTCCTCAGTTTGCCTAAAATCTGTTTCTTGAAGTTTTCCTAGAGGTCTCTGCCAAAGAAATCTCAGTCAGAGACTTTAAAAACCTCATTTTGGAAAACTAAATAAAAGAACGAGATATTGCCAAATATACTTATTTGGCATGATGAGATGTGCTTTTGGCTTTTCTAAGTGTGTGAAGGGAGAGGAGAGAGAAAGATTTTCCCTTTGATTTCTGCAAGATACTTTTAAAAAGCATATGTAAAATGTTTCCCATTTTAAAAAATTTACAAAGCACTGGAATCTTTTTAAGAACATTAAAGAGGTTAAAAGAGATTAAAAAAACAATATAAAAGACAAAATTAAATAAAATCTGCTTACTTGATGCCTAAAAGACAGTTAGTTAGCCCGATAAGTTGAAAAAAAGATTTAGATCAGGGAAGTTTAACCTGAGCAACCATATGATTTGTGGACTTCAACTTTCAGAATTCTGGGAGTTGAAGTCCACAGGTCTTAAAAGTTGCCAAGGTTGGACAACCCTGGTTTAGATGTCAAACCTGGTTTACATGTAGTGGACTCTCTGACATTCTATCTCCTTTAGGTGGGGACTGTGCCACACTTCTGAAGAACATGGGACCTTTGCCTGTGGACATGGCCCGGATGTATTTTGCTGAGACAGTCCTGGCCCTTGAGTACCTCCACAATTACGGCATTGTTCACCGGGATCTCAAACCAGACAAGTGAGAGTGGGGTACAAGTTAGATTGTGAAATGCAGGGAGGCGGGTGGGATTTATTTATTTCAACAATTCTTGTTGGGGAGTTTTCTTCTAATAAGTTTGTTTGCTATAGCCTAGAATGATGACTGGCTGCGTGGATAGCCTGGGCAGTAACACCTATGCATTTGTGACAAACAACTAAATCGACTCACATTGTATTCTACTTTTAGAATTAGAGGCCAGTATCCCAAATGGCTAAAAAGTTTGCTAGTTTTTAAATTTATTTATCTAATTTATATAGCTGTCAATCTCATAAGTGAGTGACTCTGAGCAGCATACAACAAAAAATTTACAGGTTTTGGAGACTTCCGGTTTGAAGGGCTTCGGCGACAGACAGAAATCCGTGATCGTGTGCGGTTTCTGTCTGGGCTCGCCACTGGAGCGCCTCGAGCCGGCTGGTTTCTGGCTAAGCCACCCCGTAGAGGTGGTGAAGAGGGGGGAGACTGCCAGCAGGGTTGAGGAGAGCCGCATCTCTCCTCCTCAGCTGGCCATTATTCCCTTTCCTGAAGGCGGTTGCAGCAGTGGTCAGAAATGGCCACCACAAAGGAGAACTCGACTGGAAAAGAATGTGCAGGAGGAAGATAAGAAGTGAAAGTTTTGGCTGACCCGGTTAAATTGTAAAAGCAGCAGCTAAGGTACCATGGAATTTTAAAAAATAACATCGCTTCCAAAGAAGAATCAGAAGCAGCGAAGGAAAGTGAAAAGTTTGGCTTTTTTTTTTTCTTCTCTCTCCTTCCCTATACTGACAACTAAGAGACTTAAATAAGAAATTGGAAAAATCCGCTTTCACATCAATAGGCAATTAAGCTGAAAACAAAACAAAATGCCAAAGGGATAATAAAGACTTCTGGACATTAAAAAATTTCTTTTTCATAAGCAGGAAGGGAGAGAAAAAGAATAAGGGCAGGATCTGGAAGAGGGAGGAGACTGCCTGGAATTAAAAAGAATCTGCAGTAAAACTTCAACAAGACTTCTAAAAGATACATTTTAACTGAAACTTTGCAACTAAATAGTAACCCCAAGAGAAAGTGAAAAAAAAGAGCAAAAAAGAAACAGCTTACATGTATTTGGATAATTTGATGATCTTTGGATTCTTGGTTATTATATTTGAATGACTAAAATCAATCGGGTGGTTGTTTAAAAATTTATACAATGGCACCACTTCTGGATGAAATGAAAATGGAACTTAAAAAGTACAAAGAAGATGCACAAGAAGGGAAGGGTTCTTTTGGCTTCGTTTTTCAATTCTTAGAAATGGAAATTTGGAACTATGAGAAACAACAAGAAACGACTACAAAACAAGAAGACTGGGACAAAGAAGAAGCCATCTTTAATGAACAAGCAATTTTATGTGGGGAAGAAAAAGGAAAAGGGGGAAAGAGAATGGAGAATTTAAGACTTAAAAAAACAATCAAAGAAAATAAAAATAATTAAAAAAATAAGTGTAATACTGGAAAGCAACAGAAAAGGGGAATACAGAATAGAGGTAGAGAGACAAGGGGGTAAAAAGGGGAGAGAGAAGAGAGGGAAGAAGGAAAGGAAAAGAAGTTACAAAGGACCGGAGCAAGATATAGAGAAACAGATTATTTAGAGATAATGGGTAAAAATCTAACTGAAAAAGGGATTCTGTAAAGGTACATAAGATTGTATTGTTATATTAGTAATAGAAATAACTTTAGAAAATTGGAAACAACGTATGATTAAAATGAGGGATAAAATAGTGTAATTTAGTGAAATGTTTGTGAATAAAATAAGTGAAATAAAATAAATGAGAAAATTGAAATAGGAAGGAATGGGAACATTTTAATTAGTTAATGTTTTATAAAATATGTGAAGGGGGGGAATTAACTATGGAAAGCTTATAATTGTTCCCATAGAGGTATGATATTTAATTGAAAAGTAATGTTAAAGATGTTAAGATTTTAATGAATATTAATGACAGAATTGGAATGGAATGTTGTTTTAATTATACACATTTATAATTTTTTCTTTTTTTAAGAATACAGTGTGTATTTTAAGAATGTACCAAGCAGAATCCAAATGGAAGTTATGTATTATATTGAATGTTACAACTTTAGGGAAAAGAAATAAAGGCGTCATACTCCAATCAGTAACAACAGGAGAAATTTTGTTTAATGAGAAAAGATAATAGATAATTGAAACAGGACAGACAAAAAATATAAATACAATGATTTGAATTGAGATGAGATAATTAAAATAAAATTGAGAAAAGTAAAAGAGGGGAGAAGCTATGCAGAATATGTAAAATAGTAATAAGATTTGGAATAGAATATAAAAATGAGCATGAACCTGAATTTGTGTCTGTATGAAGAAATTATGCTACTTTCAAAAAAGATGTTTTATTTGTATTTTTTTTCTCTTTGTGAAAACTCAAATAAAATTTACAAAAAAAATAATAATAATTACAGGTTTTAAACTATTTGGTTGATTCCTTTCATCATTCAAACTCCCTTCCTTCCTTTTTTCATCCCTCCCTCACCCTCTCTTTCTTTCGTTTCTCTCTCTCTCCCTCTCCCTCCCTTTCTCTCTCTCTCTCTTTCTTTTTCTTTCTTTCTTCCAGCTTGCTCATCACATCCATGGGCCACATCAAGCTGACCGACTTTGGCCTGTCCAAGATTGGCTTGATGAACATGACTACCAATCTCTATGAGGGCCACATTGAGAAAGACACCCGAGAGTTTGTAGATAAACAGGTATGATGTTTATGGCAAGGAACATGCATGTCTTCTAATGAGGCCTACTAGATTGTTTTACTGGATACAAAGGAAAAGGTCTCCAAACACCAGAAGCCACGAACCCATCTGAAGGAGTCCTCACTCTCTTGATTCTGCCCTTTCTGGGTTTGAGGGGGAAACAGGGATCCCATCCCATCCCTAAGAAGAAACCTTGTTCACAGAAACAGGCGGAATGCTGTTTTCTGTCCCTTTGCAGGTCTGTGGTACTCCTGAGTATATTGCTCCGGAAGTGATCCTGATCCAAGGCTACGGCAAGCCAGTGGACTGGTGGGCCATGGGCATAATACTCTATGAGTTCCTGGTCGGCTGCGTCCCATTCTTCGGTGACACTCCAGAGGAACTCTTTGGGCAAGTGATAAGTGGTAAGTTTGCTTTTCCTTAATGAAGGGAAATGAATTACGAGGCTGGAGAAATTCAATGACGAAGCAGTAAGGGCCCTATTTATTACAGAAGTCAAGCCAGTGCCAGTCCCAGATACCTGGCAGAACAAAAGAACCTTTGAGAAATCCGCTAGATAAACTCAGTGAACTGGAGAAGACAACAGTGACCTTTGCTCAGCATGTGATGTGTCCCTGGAGATGACAGAAGGGGGAGAGCGGGGGCAGGGTTGCCTTCCCACTTCACAGGGCCCTTTCTTAGGGGCTGAGTTGAAGTGCTCTCTGCTTGTCTTTGAACGGAAAGAATATTATCCCAGTGTAAAATTTGCCGCTTTGATGACTCTTCCCCCTCCTTCTTGCTGTCTTCTGACACACAGCTGAATAGCAATGTCTTGGTTAGGCACCTTCAGAATATGTGAATATCCTGGGCATCATCACCATTTGGAAAATTCCCATCAATCAAAGTTGTGATGAGGGAAGAGGGGTGAGGCTGATAACGGCGAGCTTTTCTGCCCTTTGCATTGATGAAGGTGAAACTCTGGGACTTGAGAAGAGGGATGAAGGAGTTGCCTTTCTCTTACCAACAGTATTTCCCCAAACATGCCAAGGGTGCAATAAAGCAGGAAGTCAGAAGTCTGGTGATCTTAACACAACTATGCAAATAGCACCCCCGTACCAGTTTTTCACAAGGCCTTGCTGGACTTGCTGCTAGAGAATTTCTAGAAGCCTGGCTTTTTTTGACAAATTAGCCATCAACAGACACATAGACGTAAACAATATCTACATACTGTGCAAAAGAGACGATCAGCAAGCCCAAAAAGGGAACAAAAAGACTAAAATGCCTCCCCACCAGCAATCAGCACCCAGGTGAGCATAGATTAACTCCAAGATTAATATCAGACCAACAATCAAGAAATAAACAATACTTCAATCAGAGAACTACCGAACAAGCTAACAATAAACAGCCCAACCAAACAACTACCAAGACCAGTCCCATCAACATTGACAGGGCAAGCCACTAGAATATAAACTGAGAGCAAACTACTTGTTACACTAAATGATGTTAACCTAGTTTGGGAAATGAAACATCTGCAAAAGAAAAAAAAACACCCAACAATTCACAGAGTGCCAATTTCAACCCTTCAACCCTCATTTCAACCCTGAGTTAGATATAAAAATCTTATGTCTGACATTTTCAGAGTCAAACCTTAAGGAGATCTATTCAGAAATCTGAATTTCTGGCTAGCATGATTGATCTCAAGGAAAAAGTAAGCGCGAAGTTTACTTTGTATTTCATTATTCATAAGATGGGCTTCACTAGAGATGTTCTATATTTTAAGGTAGGCTAAGAATTAAGAGTGGAACTTTATGTATCTGTGAGTTAAGAAGAGCATCCTTATGTTCTTCCAACTTTACATCTAGAGTACCGCTTTCCCCCTCACACAACCCAAAATAATCTAAATTCTGAGAAGAAAAAAATTAAGGAAGGAAAGATCGTCCAAACAGAAGTTTCTCTTACATGACGTTGATCTTTCTGCCTCTATGCAGGGAGATTCCACTCGGGCCACACAACCAAAACTTTTAAGATACTTTTCTTCTTCCTCCTTGAATTTCTCTAATAGCTCTGTCTCACTTGTTCCATCAAAGTTTTTAAAAAGTTTTGGGGTAGGGAAAATTTCAAGGAGCACCCTCCAAAACTGCCTTGGCTTTATTTCCTTAATTTCAGATGAAATAATTTGGCCTGAGGGGGATGAAGCTCTTCCTGCTGATGCCCAAGATTTGATCACACAACTCCTGCGTCACTGCCCTCTGGAGCGCCTGGGCACAGGTATCACAACAGCATCAGTACAAGTGATCCTGACCAGTAGTCATTGACTCAAATGATGCGAATTGTTTAGCAACCACTTGAATTTAGAATGGCACTGAACAGTCCTCATACTTAGAACCATTGCAGCATTCCTACAGTCACGTGATCAAAATTTGGGCGCATTATAAACAAATTCTTATGATGGATGTAGGGTATCATGTGATCCCTATTTGCAACCTTTCCAGCTTTGCTTCCAACAAGCAAAGTCAATGAAGGAAACCAGATTCACTTAACAACAGCATGATTCATTTAGCACAGGGGTGTCAAACTCAAGGCCCAGGGGCCAGACTCGACCTGTGGGGTGCTTAGATCTGGCCCTCGGGACTGCCCTGAAAATACCAAAGGACCGGCCTGCAGTGCCTCCACCAGCAGGAGGCTGTCCCAGCCAAAAACTGAGCTCGCAAGGGCCACGCATGGCCCTCCCAAGCTCCGTTTTTGCTGGCAGAGGGTTTCAGGAGGCTGTCTCAGCCAAAAAAGGAGCTCAGGAGCTCATGTTTGCTGGCAGAGTGCTCTGGCCACCACAGATGCCATCCAACACAAGTGTCGTCATGGCCACGCCCACTCTGGCCACGCTCCCCAAAAAAGATCAAACACAAACATGATGTGGCCCTCAATGACATCGAGTGTGACACCCCTGATTTAACATTGCAGTGATTCACTTAGCAACCATGACAAAAAAGTTAGGCATGACTCACTGAACAACCATCTTCCTTAGCAATAAAAATTCTGGTCCCAATTGTGGTCGTTAAGTCAAGGACTGACTACCTGTATTTAAAGCTATGGCACAAGTTGAGACATTATGAGTCCCCTGCCCCAGTGACCAGCTCTCCGTGACTTGGATTCCTTCTTTCCCATCTCTAGGAGGCGCTCATGAGGTGAAGTACCATCCCTTCTTCCACCATTTGGATTGGAATGGGCTGCTGAGGCAGAAGGCTGAGTTTATCCCCCAGCTGGAGGCTGAAGATGACACCAGTTACTTTGACAGTAAGGCATCCCAGATGAAGAGAGAAAGGATGGGGAGGGCTGTACTGGTTGGATGGCCAAGTTGCAACCCTGAATCCCAGAAGGGGCTCTTAAGGTATCCTGAAAGATTGGGATGGGGCTGCCCTTGGGACTGTTTCACTGCTTATAGCAGTCTTGGTACTCTCTAGATTGACATTCCCATAATTTTACAAATAGCATAACTCGGGGTTTGCTGGCTGATTAGCTAGCTGGAGAATTCTGGGTAGAGCCCCAAAGCCTCTAGAGACTATGAAGAAGGCCACCGTACACCTATAGCAGCTCCTAAACAGGGCAGATTTGGTGAAGGTCTGAGTTCCTTTTCTCTTTCTTCCAGCTCGCTCAGAGCGCTACCGGCATTTGGGCTCTGATGATGAGAAAATCCAGGATGAGGAATCCTGTGGAGAGATTCGCCAGTTTTCTTCCTGCTCCCAACGTTTCAGCAAGGTTGGGAAGGGGCTTCTTTGGGGAAGTTTGCCAGAAAATTTCTGGCTTCATTGCTGGTGAACATGGGGACACTTGAACTGCACAGAGGAGGAGGAGGTTTGGGGTGATATTCTCATGGATTGCAAAACTATTTTTTTAAAAAAAGTTTTATTGTTTTTTTTAAGACAAACATAAACAAACACAACATAAAAACATCAAACCATCTTCCATATGTGTGCATGCAGTGTGTCAGTTGGTTTACAAATTGTTTTGTGCTTCCACTTTGTAGTCTTCAATTACAATTACATTGTATATGTTCTCATATTGTCAATCAAATATTCCTAAATACACTAATATCATTATTAATCAATCATTTGGCTATACTATTATTCATTCATGTTTTACAAGATAATCCATATTTTGCTTAATTTGTTTTCATATTATCATCTCAAATCTATAATCATTTTGTAGATATAATTTAAAAAATACATCTTTATATATTCATTATGTTCTAAAAATCTACATATTTCATTACCATGTTTTATTGTCTAACCATTGATAAAATAGATCCCAAATTTTATAAAATTGTTTATCTTCTTGTTCTCTGATTTCAAATGTCGATCTACTCATTTCAGCACATATAGCATATAGACTTGAAACCAGAGATATTTTTATTGGGAATTTTACCTGAAATATATAGTAAAGAATTGAAATATTTGATTGTAAATGTATTAACAGCGGTTTGAATTGTATTTGCTAAAAACTGGAAAAATTAGAAAATAACAACACAGGAGGAAGTTATTAAGAAAATAATGGAATGTGATTGCAAAACTATTCTTAAGCACAGAATAACAGAGTGGGAAGGGACCTTAGAGGTCTTCTAATCCAACCCCCTGCTCAAGCAGGAAACCTTATACCAGTGGTGGCTAACCTTTTTGGGCTCCTATGCCAAAAATTGTGTGCGCGCTTGCATGCTCGCACTCGCATGCCAGCACCCAGAAGGCAATGCACGCGTGCCCCCACATCCCCTACGCATGCACACACAATCCCCACTCCCGCCACCCCCTTATCTGCACTGCACCTCACAGCTGATTTTTTGGTGGGTTTGAGGCCTTTTTTGGCCTCCCAAAGGCTTGAGGAAGGCTTCTGCAGGCTTCTACAAGCTTTGTAGGCCAAAATCTAGCCCCATTTCATCACTTCCTGTTTTCCCTGTTTTTCCTAAAAAGGCCTCAAACCGGCCGAAAATCAGCTGTGAGGCATGCACATGCGCAGTGAGGTAAATTTGTCTCCAGCTCGTGTGCCAGCACAAATGGCTCTGTGTGCCACCTGTGGCACGCATGCTATAGGTTCGCCATCACGGCCTTATACCATTGGAGACAAATGATGGTCCAATCTCTTCTTAAAAACCTGTAGTATTGGAGCACCCACTACTTTGGGAGGCAAGTCGTTCCACTGATTAATTGTTCTAACTGATGAAATTTCTCCTTATTTCTAAGTTGGATTTCTCCTTGATTAGTTTCCACCTATTGCTTCTTGGCCTGCCTTCAGGTGCTTTGGAGAATAAGTTGATCCATTCTTTTTTGTGGAAGCCCCTGAGATATTAGAAGATGGCTACCATGTCACCCCAGTCGTTCTTTCCATTAAACTAGATATACCCAATTCCTGCAATCATTCTGCATATGTTTTAGTCTCCAGTTGCTGGATATGGAACAAGAATAAGTATGTCCTGTATCCAACTGATCTTTCTTCTTCCTCTCTTCCCCCCTTCCAGGTTTACAGCAGTTGTGAATATCTGGCTAACTCCTCCACCCTCAGTTTCACGTCTTCTGAGCAGGGCCATGGTGAGGACAAAGAAGACAGAACCGAGAGGGCAGATCACAGCTCTGGAGATGAGGAGAAGAGCCGGATACCTAAGACTGAGACCAGGTGAGCAGACAGGATCACACCTGGCCTTTTCAAAATGGAGTAGTGGAAGGACTTTGCACAACTTAGGGAGCTTCCTGAGTTTCTTTCATTTCCTTAAAATTCCAAAGGGCAAGCTTGGTTTTGGCACCAGAAGAGGCAAAGGAGGAAAGTGTGTCCCGACCTTGTTACACTGTTCATGGTTCATCTTGCAGTGTTTGCAGACTTCCACGACTGCTGCGTGCTGTAGTAGCTAGAATGCAGGATTGGGAAGAGACATATACAAGTCTTCCAAGTTCGCTGAATTGTTTTGAATGAGTTACTATCTCATCCCTAGCGCCACATAATGGAGTGAGCTCCCGTTACTTGTCCCAGCTTCTGCCAACCTAGCAGTTCGAAAGCACATACAAAATGCAAGTAGAAAAATAGGGACCACTTTGTGGGAAGGTAACAGCGTTCTGTGCACCTTCGGCATTTAGTCATGCAGGCCACATGACCATGGAGACGTCTTTGGACAGTGCTGGCTCTTTGGCTTTGTAATGGAGATGAGCACCGTCCCCTAGAGCCAGAAATGATTAGCATGCATGTGTGAGGGGAATCTTTACCTTACTATCTCAGATAGAAAGGGACAGTTAGATAATATAAGTTTGATTAATACATAAACAAACTGGAAAAGAAAGTAGTGGACCGTCCTCTATAGAGGGGATATGTTTGCTTTGCAAGGAAGTCTTCCATAGTTCTCTCCCTGCAGATGTCCTCCATTTTTTATTTTTATTTTTTGTCGCTCATGCAGGCTTCGTGCCTGGACCTCCTGTGGCTCCACTGTCCATTCCTTCCGTCAAGAATTCAGCCGCAATCCTGCCATCCTGAGCAGCACCTGCAGCCTAGAAGCAATGCCCAGATTTGCCTTGTCCTCCGAGGATGAGAGCCCCTGCCGGGGGACAACCAAAAAGGAGCACCCCAAGTTTGTTGTTGGGGATTCTGAGATGGCAGCACCAAGGACACCCAGTAAGGGCTCAGCAGTGGCAGGTGAGAGCAAGATATCTCTGGATACCATCCCGGGTGAAGCCCACAATGATAGCTACATTTGCCAAGTTTAGTCCAATCTCCTGCATTTGGTGACTGCCAATAATGTCGCAAGCAGGCCTGTCTTATTTATTTGGTTGTTTTTTTTTAAATAAATTTATTTATTCAATGTTTTAACATTTAAAAACAAATTTCTGCACTTTACAATGTTACTATAGCAGTGTTTACGTTGTAAATATCCTCTATTAACATGTTATACATCTCTGTATTTGATTCATCATTATTCTAGGCATTATATATATATGTATGTATGTATGTATGTATGTATGTATATGTATGTATATGTATTTATTTTATTTACATTTATTTATACAAAACCCTTATTGTTTAGTTTTATAGTATTACATAGATCATTTGATGCCTTTGCATCTTATTATTATCCATTTGTATCAAACATCCCATATTTTATAAGATCCTTCTTTATCCTTCAATAATTTTGTTAATCTGTCCATCTCTGTGCATTGATATATCTTATTAATAATTGTGGTGTTTGTGAGGGTATTATTCATTTGATTGTTTATATCTGTATCCTGCATTTATTATTTTTACAAATACCCCAAGTGGCAAACACATCCAGTGCACTTCCTTCCTTCTATAAAAGCTATGCTGGCTGGAGAATTCTGGGAGTTGAAATCCACAAGTCTTAAAGTTGCCAAATTTTGAGACCTCTGCACTAGATGAAACTGGTTCCGTGAACTATCTTCAAACTTTACCTTCCACAGCTAATATAAACTGTTTCTGAACATGAGCTTTCTATTTGGTGACTCGATTTAGCTTTTTAACTGATTTAATTTAAGAATAGTGACCTTTTGCAAAGAATGAGAGAACTTTTCTGAGCCCCAGAGATCATTGAAAATAAGAGAGGAAGAAGAGGGTCAGGATAAATGTGGGAAAATGCAGGATTCTGCTTTATACCAAAAGGGTTCCCATAGCCTATTAAAATATCAATCTGAATTAACCAAATTTAATTTCCATTCTCACATAACATTCTTAACCCAGATAAATAAACAGCAACCCTGCCATTCTGATGGCTTAGCACAATGCCCTGATGTGATGGCCTGGTTCTTACAACATGCTGAATCCCAAGCAACCCAACTTTCTCGAATACTAAACTGGCATTGGTGGAAAGAATCAAGCCATTGCATACATATTTCTTGGTTTGAGAATGGTATGTGATGTGAACACAGGAATTGTGTTGGGTGAATTTGGGGTTAGGATTTAGCATGTTCAGTTAACCCAGATACAAACTCAGATCTTTGTTTCATCAAACGTGCAATTGTCTACAGCAGTGTTTCTCAGTCTTGGCAGCTTTAGGAGGCATGGACTTCAACTCCCAGAATTCTCCAGCAAGCATGCTGGCTAGGGAATTCTGGGTGTTGAAGTCCATGCCACTTAAAGTTGCCAAGATTGAAAAACACTGGTTTACAGTGACCAGTAGTGGCTCTGCAGCATTTCGGACAGATCTTCTCCATCCCCACATGGAAATGAGAGCAAGGGTCATGGGATCTGAATCCAAATATCCCATCCCAAAGCTAAGGATGCTAAAGGTCCCTTTCTTTTCTTTCCAGCTGACCTGGCCAGCTTGAACCGTGTCCGTCTCAGGAGCAACAGCACAGGTACTAAGAGCTCTACCTCAAGATGTTTGGACCGTGAGGGCAGTCATCGGCCCCACAAGGATTCCGCAGGGAAGCAGCCAGCATCTTCCAGTGGCAGAGTGCCAAAGTCAGCTTCGGTTTCTGCATTATCGCTTATCATCAATTCAGGTCAGTGGGACAAATAATTCCTGGTCTATTCCCAGCACAAGTGGTTCTAGCAGTGCAGAAGCAGAAAAAACAGGGCTAAACACACCACTGTGGCCGCACTGAGTTCGAGATATCTTAGAAGTCTTTTAAGAGCCTTAGTGGGAGCCTGTAAATGCAACCAAGGAATGGCGAGAGAGTGGCTGGAGATCCTTTTGTGTAGCTTCCTTTTATTAAAAAAAAGTCTGATTCTTAAAAAGTTCCATTAGAAAGATTGCATGGATGGGGAGGAATCATAATCATTTATCTTCTTATCACACCTTATCACCCAGTCCCCTCCCGCTTGTGACTGTATGACTGTAACTTTGTCGTTTGTATCCTTACAATTTATATTGACTGTTTCCTAGTATGATTTGATTGCTTATTGTACCCTATGACTATCAAGTGTTGTACCTGATGATTCTTGACGAATGTATCTTTTCTTTTATGTACACTGAGAGCATTTGCACCAAGACAAATTCCTTGTGTGTCCAATCATTCTTGGCCAATAAAGAATTCTATTCTATTCTCTTCTATTATTGTAGTTCAGTGACCATTCAAAGTTACAATGGCACTGTAACAAGTGACGTATGACCATTTTTCACATTTATGACTGCTGCAGCATCCCCATGATCACCTGATCGAAATTTGCATGCTTGGCAACTGGCATTTATTTATGATGGTTGTAATGTCCCAGGATCATGAGATCTGCGACCCTCTGACAAGGAAAGTCAATGGGCAAGACAGGTTCACTTAACAACCCTGTTACTAACTTAATAACTACAGTGATTCAACGGTGGCAAGAAAAGTTGTAAAATGGGGCAAAATTGTCTTAACAGCTGTCTTGCTTAACAATGGAAATTTTGGGCTCAATTGTGGTCATAAGTCAAGGACTGTAAGTAAAGGATTCTTTTCGGATTTTTGAATTGTTATGGGGAGGTTTGTTTTTTTCTTTTCCTTTCTTTTTTCTTTTTGGATGTTTTGGAAATGTTGGTGATACAGAAATGTAGTGAGAAAGAGAAAAAGAGAAAGTTTTCCATTATCTGCTTGCTTATTTTCCTTTGGAGATTGGTAATACTGTAATTTAGTTTTCTCACCCTTATCATTGTGCCTCCCTCTTCCTTTTTTTTTTAAACAGATGACTTTAGTGGGGCTGTTCTCAGGAGCCCCATCTCACCCCGTTCCCTCTCTTCCAATCCTTCATCCCGTGACTCTTCCCCAAGTCGGGACTCCATGCTTGGTGGCTCTAGTCTGCGGCCTCCCATTGTCATCTACAGCTCGGGGAAGAAATATGGCTTTTCACTGAGGGCCATCCGTGTCTACATGGGCGACAGTGATGTTTACACTGTGCACCACATGGTTTGGGTAAGCCAAGACCACACACTTTTCTCTCAGATTGATTGAAGATGATGGAAAAAGAATTTGGGGACATAGGAAAGCTAGTTAGGATCACCTAGTTCAGGGTTGTTTAAAATCATAATGTAGGCATGGATGTTACTAAGATTCAGGGTAGGAATTTGGTAATGCCTCATCCTAGCTTTATATGTGGATTAGGTCCCTAAAATGTGTTTAATCAAAGTTACAGAAATAATGGTTAATAACGTGGGAGGAAACAATCGTAAGTTGAGCCATAAAGTGTTGTGCTTGAATGGGGAGTGAAAATAGCCGTTTGGCTTACATTAAGGCATGAATCCAGCCACTGAGGTTTTATTAACCTAAAAAGAACATTGCTTTGTATGATTTGTTAAGAACCATAGAATTAAAGGGGGGGTTTGTCGACCAAATAATTCAGCTTCCAGTTTAGAGTTCTACTGTAACTGATCTTGGAGCTTCAGATAGAAAATGTCATTCCCCATCTTTGGGACTGAAATCCTTTAATTCAACAGCAAGCAAAGTGAGATTGTCACTTTGGCAGATCTGCGGATGATTTGCAATGCTCCTAATAATCACCAGGAAGCATCTTTTGCTCCCTAAATCCCTTTGCTGAAAAAGAACATGTTGGGGGAGAATCAGGAATGTGGGTTTTTCGTTTTTTTGAAGGACATTTGGCGGGTTTTCTAATCATAAATTCCTAGCCAGGTAATTGTTAGCAAAAGGATAACTGAAAACAGAAACGCAGAGTTACTTAACTCCTAATGTGGTTCAGCCTTTCCAAAAACAAGGCCAGGCATTCTACCAAGTGGATATGAAGAATAGTTTGAAAGGGAAAGATTCCAGTTCGATAGAAAAACAGCAACAAAATACTTACAAATCACCAGGGCCTTGTGGATTCCATCTTAGGGTACTTCTACTTGTGCTGAACCTCTTTTAGTTCACTTTCTCTTTGATGATCTGAAGAAGTATAGTACCGTGTTTCTCACATAATAAGGCCAGGCCTTATTTTTTTTTTGACCCCCGAAAAAATGGCTAGGCCGTCTTTTCGGGGGGTGACTTAATTCCCCCCACTTGCATTCTCAGGTGGGCAGGCGGCAACAGCTTCAGGAGACCTTCTGCCACCATTGCTTTCCCTTCTCCCTTGCTGCCGTGGCGTTAGAGCAACGCCGCAGCGTTTGGCGCAGCCACGTGCAGCCAGTCAGGGCTCCTCCCTGCAACCGGAGCCCTGAGGAGACACTTGGCTTCAGGCGCTCCTGTCGCTGCCTTCCCTTTGCCTTCGAAGATAAAGCAAATTATTTTAAAAACCTCCGCTCATCCCACCAGGGCCGCGCCGGAGCCGTGCGGGCTGGGCAGAGCCAGGAAAGCAAGCAGCGGGTGTTTCCTGGCTCTGCCCAGCCCACACGGCTCCGGCGCGGCCCTGGTGGGATGAGCGGAGGTTTTTAAAATAATTCGCTTTGCCTTCGAAGGCAAAAGGAAGGCGGCAACAGGAGCGCCTGAAGCCAAGTATACCAACAACAAGAGGTAAATCCTCAAGGTGGGCTGGTGGGAGGTGGCTGCGTGCCCCCCGGGCTGCTTCAATGCAAGGTCCTGACCTTGCCCAATTGCAGCATCCTGCCATTGCCGCCATGTCCTTTTCGCCGCCATCTCCCTCTCCGACTGCGAAACTTGCGTGCTTCGCCAAATGCTCCGAGTGAAGCGAGCTCTTTCATACACACACACATAGAGAAAGAGAGACGTCGGCGTGCTCCAAGAGGCTGGCTCTTTTCTCTAGCCGAGGCTGACATCTGACTGAATTTCTATCCCGCTCCTTTATCCTCACGATGGGGTCGGCAGTGACACTCTCTGGTGTGGCCACCTCAGCTTGCCAGCCTTGCCCAGCTATGAGACGATAACTGTGACAACCGCCACTGCCGCGCTCCCTTCTCTTTCCTCGCCTCTCCTCCCTTCGCCGGCAGGAACATGTGCGCCTGCTGCCACCGCCGCCACTCCTGAGGCCGGCTGGGGTGGGCAGGCGGGAAAGCAAGCAAGGCGGCTGCGGTGTCTTCTTTTTCCCTCAACGAAGCACCGCCGCTTGCCGCCGCCACCTGCGATGGGCAAGGAGGAGGAGGTGGAGGCACCCAAAATGTTCCAATTCGCTCATCCGAGCAAAGCGCGAGCACTGAGTCTCCTGATATGAAGTGCCCCAACAACGCAAGCAGCACCATATCCAGGCATGCAACAAAGTACTTCCTAACGGCAAGCCCCCCCTCGCCATTTTCCCCTCCCATTTTGCATGTTTAAAAAGGGCCTTAATTTGGGGGGAGGGGCTTAATTTGATTTTATGCCAATAAATCATGCTGGGGTTTCCTATTGGTGGAGGCCGTATTGTTGGAGAAACACGGTATGTGTTACAACTCAGGCTTCTGGTAAAAGTTAAGGTCTCAATATGCTTATGAACCTGATTTTAATTGCAAAATACAACCACAGCAGAATTTGTGATCCTGAGTTAATAATCTCACCCATAACAGACATGCATTTTTAAAAAATTCAAATCTCCCCACTCCATGAAATTTCCAAAGTGATTTACCAAAGAATAATTAAAAGTTCAACAAGGACAATCAAAGACATCAAAGCAGTAGCTGAACCAGTGCATGGGTTGTGCACCAAGTCAGAATCCCAAATTCACTTTATTTCCAAGCTGGAATTCTGAAACATGGTTTTTACTGGGAGCTCGTCTTTTCTGCTTGGTTTGGGAGCAATTGAAGTGACTGGAGAGGTCTGTGAAAGAGAAAGCTGCTTGCTTATTTAATTCTCCACCTTCCTGTTCAAGCAAATATTTTCAGACATCAGTGGATTTGCACACACAAAAATTCATGGATGATGATCTATCTGTTTATTTCTATCATAGAACGTAGAAGATGGGAGCCCAGCTCATGAAGCAGGACTCAGAACTGGAGATCTCATCACTCATGTAAACGGGGAGTCGGTCCTGGGTTTGGTTCACATGGATGTCGTAGAACTGTTGCTGAAGGTATGTATCTTCAGCTGGAAAGAAGACCACAAGTCAATATTGTGATAAAGAAAGATGGTTTATTATACATGCAACAGGAGAATCATAAAATAGGAAATAATGCCTGTAATCCTATTACGGGAAGTACAAATGTTGAAAAACTGTGAGATGCCAGCTGATGGAACACCTTTCAAAAGATATCTATGAAAAGTTCAAAACAAAATGGGTTTCAGAAGTAATTTCCAAGCACTGTTATTCTGCTTGGTCCAAAACAGGTAGTCCTCAACTTACAACTACAGTTGGGACTAGGATTTGCTAAGCAAAGCCGTTATGAAGTGAGTTGTACCTGATTTTATGACATTGTTTGCTACAGTTGTTAAGGGAATCACTGCAGTTAAGTGAATCCTATGATCATTAAGCGAATCTGGCCATTGATTTTGCTTGTCAGATGTTGTCTGGGAAAGTTGCAAATGGCAATCAGAAGACCCCAGGACACTGCAGCCATCATAAATACATGCTGATTGCCAAGTGCCTGAATTTTTATCATGTGTCTGGAGACATGCTGCAGTGGTCATAAGTGCGAGGACCCATTATAAAAGTCACTTTTTTTTCAGTACCGTTGTAATTAAGACAGTTGCTAAACAAACAGTTGTGACTCGACGATTACCTGTAATGTGAATGTGTTCTATCCATAGTATTTCTGTGAGTGGTGGGGGCTTATCCTTTCAAGGATGGCCTTTTGGGAGAGTCCAACAGCTCTCCATTGTGTCCCTCTTGCAGAGTGGAAATAAGGTGTCACTGAGGACGACTGCCCTGGAGAACACTAGCATCAGACAGGGCCCCGCTCGCAAGAATAGTTCCAAGACACGGATGGCCCGCCGGTGTAAGAAGAATCGCAAACGGGACAGCCAAGACAAGTAGGTGGCTGGGTTCAAGCAAGGACCTTAATAGTTAATTGGTGTTGAATTGAGGGAGGTAACTAAGACGAGCTTGGAATTTGGGTGAGGCCCGGTGCTTTGGATGAGTGGGAAAACTTGCCTCCAGAAGTGGTGAATGCTCCAACACTGGAAGTTTTAAGAAGAGATCGGATAACCATTTGTGTGAAATGGTATAGGGTTTCCTGCCTAAGCAGGGGGTTGGACTAGAAGACCTCCAAGGTCCCTTCCAACTCTGTTATTCTATCCCTATCCCTATTCTATTCTATTCTGCCTGCCTGCCTGCCTGCCTGCCTGCCTGCCTGCCTGCCTGCCTGCCTGCCTGCCTGCCTGCCTATCTATCTATCTATCTATCTATCTATCTATCTATCTATCTATCTATCTATCTATCTATCTATACATCTATACATCTATACATCTGTCTGTTGTTGGAACAGAGCCTGGTCATCATCTTAATCCAGCAAGGAAGGTCTTTCATGGTTTTTGAGTTGACCCAACTCTTCTTCTACCTGCACTTGTTCTTGGCAAGCTACAAGCTACCTGAGCATCCTTGTCCCACTTTTTCTGGGAGCCCACTGAGGCCTTCTAGATTTCTCCTTAAACTTGGCAGCAAAATGCTGATTTTTGCAGAGATTGTCAGCATTATTACTAAATATTCTGAAAATAAATACAGTAGTACCCTGGTACTTGTTGTTAATTGATTCTAGGAGGTGCCAAAAAAGAGTACCAAACAATTTTTTTTCTGATAAGAAATAATGTAGTGAGTCACAAGGCAACTGACAGTGACAGGTTCTAGCTTGTGCACTGAGTACCAAACAAATAATGAGCACCAAGGCAAAATTTTCATGCCAAAACACATTGAGTGCCAAATTCAAGGAGTTTCAAAACAGTTGAGTTCCCAGGTACCACTGTATATAAAATCTCATGAGACTTTTATCCATTGAGTCAGCTGCAGTGATTCAGACACACCTCTGTAACCCCCAGAGCTCCAATCTTGTAAAATAAAATAAAAATACATCCCTTCGCCACAAGAAATTCTTCCTCCCCTTGTATTCTTGCTTCAGTGATGTTTTGTCTGTTAATGCTAAAACTGGCTGAGTAGAACAGGACAATCATTTGAAGTCTACATCAAGCTACAGCTGATAAATCAAACCTCAAATCAACTGTCGTTCTGGTAATTCTCAGCCTACTTCTTCAGATGTTGGAACCCTTACCAAGTGTCCTTCTCCCCCCTTCCTTCCCCCGCTCCTTCCTAGACGGAAATCCCTGTTCAAGAAGATCTCAAAGCAAACTTCCGTTCTGCATACCAGCCGCAGCTTTTCCTCCGGGCTCCATCATTCTCTCTCATCCAGCGAGAGCCTTCCTGGATCCCCAACGCACAGCTCATCCCCTGGATCTACTGTTTCTTGCCGCAGCCCTGTCCCGGATTTTGTGCCAGGTAGGATCTTGTGAATCTCCCTCAAAGTCCTTTCCCCCCTAGACTTCTTCATCAGCCACGTCTGCTGTGATGAATAAAAGTTGTAAGAGCTGTGGTGGCACAGTGGTTAGAATGCAGTATTGCAGGCTAACTCTGCCAGTTACCAGCAGTTCGATTTTCACTGGCTCAAGGTTGATTCATCCTTCCGAGGTCAGTAAAATGAGGACCCAGATTGTTGGGGGAAACAAGCTGACATTTGTAAATCACTTAGAGAGGGCTGTAAAGCACAATGAAGTAGTGTATAAGTCTCAAGTGCTATTATTTTTTCCCCTAAAATTATAAGTTCTATTATGCAGACCGCCTGGTTTATTTTCATTTCTACTCAAACTGAACACATTATCCTTTACGTAAAAAATCCACACAGGTAATCCTTGATTTACCACTACTGTTGAGTCGATTTCTAATGCTAAGTGAGGCATTTGTTAAGTAAATTTTGCCCTGTTTTATGAACTTTCCTGCCACGGTTGTTTAGTTGATCACAAGGTTGTTACTTGAATCTGGCTTCCCCACTGACTTTGCTTGTCAGAAGGTCACAAAAGGGGATCACGTGAGCCCAGGACACTGCAACCGTCATTAATGTGAGTCAGTTGCCAAGCGTCTGAATTTTGACCAAGGAGATGCCACAACAGTGGTAAGTGTGAAAAACAGTCATAAGTCACTTTTTTAGTGCCTTTGTAACTTTGAATGGCCACTAAACAAACGTGTCTTTAAGTAACTGATGGGAAGCTTTTTGGAAGTAACTCCTGTTAAGAACTTTAGCATTTATGTTTATCCAGCTGTTACACACCAGTTGCTCCAGATTTTATCAGCACATCCTGTTGCTTTGTAGGACTCTCTTCCCAAACTGCAGGTTAAATGATTCATTAACGAGTAAAGCTTCAGACTTCGTTTCCTGCTGTAACTATGAATTAATTACTGAAAAGAAAAGTTAGACTCCTCAGATTTTTTATTTACTTTGACCAAAAGGTTAATCTTAATGTCTACTATTAACAGATTTATCTTCTTTATCAAAGTAGAGAAGTCTTAGGAAGCAAAACCCAGCTTGAAAAAAAGAAACCATACAGGTTCCTTGATTTATTAAAAAAAAAAGTTCATAAAAACACACCCCGTTGTGAAGTAACAGTATATGCATAATAACAACAAGATTCCATGCCACAAGATTCCAGTGACTTTAAGAAAAGACAATGCATTAAAAACAATGCAGATGCAAAAACAAAACAAGTGACAGGAACAAATCAAGAAAAAGGATAAGTGGTGCCACCACTGAGAAGGCCCAGTCATGGGGTTTTATAGATAAAATTCCCTCAGTGATGGAACTCTTAATGAGGTTTCTTTCCATAATCCAACTGAAAAGGTACGTTCATTTCAGAGTAGTGGACTTGAATATATCTAGGCCCTAAGCCAGGAGTCTTCAAACTTGACAGCTTTAAGACTTGTGGACTTCAACTCCCAGAATTCCTCCTCCAGTCATGTTAGCTCAGGAATTCTGGGAGTTGAAGTCCACAAGTCTTAAAGCTGTCAAGTTTGAACACCCTTGCCCTAAGCCATAAAGGATGATAATTATTTTATGGATGTTTTTAAATCAAAATGTTTTTGATTTATTGAAACTTTAAGCATGAGGATTGAATACCATATTAATTTGAGAATGGTGTCTCCAGCCATGTATTAATGCTTTTAAAGGCTTCTTTTAAAGGCTTCTTAGTTTGAACTAATTCTAGGCTAACAATTTGAAATACATACCTAGTATGTTTGTAATTTTTAATCTAAGGGAAGCCAACAATATATAATTGCTTCTGTTTTTCTCAGATTCTGTCTCATCCCAGAGTCCCTCTCCATCCTCCAGCACCCCGACTTCTCCAGCAGGACAGATCCGACCAAGTTCCCTACACGGCTTGGGACCAAAAGTCAACAGTCATCGCTACAAGGTTGGGCGCCGCAAGTCAACCAGCAGTATCCCACCTTCTCCATTGGCCTGCACTCCTTCCTCTATCCCCCAACCTCCTTCCCCCCAAAGATCTCCTTCCCCACTTCCGTTGTTTACAAAAAATGTCCAGACGTTCCAAGGCAAGACTTTGTCTCCGCCTACCATGGTCCGTCAAGTGTCCCGGCCTCGCAGCGCAGACAGCTCCCGTTCCCCACTTCTCAAACGAGTCCAGTCAACAGAGAAAATCCCTACCTTCCTTGCTGAAAAAGTGGTCGGCAGCCGAAAGCTCACTCTGGAGACGCCCAGCTTGGGAAATGGAGGTGCCAGGGAGAGCGGCATGGTCACCCTGGGAGACGCTGGTATTTCTCGACTTCGGGACTGGTCTGAGGAACGTCATGATCGAGACCACGAAGTGGTGGTGATGCGGCGGCTGAATTTATCTGAGCGCCGGGACTCTTTCAAGAAGCAGGAAGCCGTTCAGGAGGTGAGCTTCGATGAGCCAGAACTTACATCCAGTGTTGAGGCCCAAGCAGAGAGTAAACCTGGGGACTGGCAGCGTGGATCTCATGCACTTTCCTGGGTGGAGGATAGGCCTTGCTGCTCATCTGCCCCTGATGCCCAGATGCCCCTTGTGCCTGACATTGCAGTGCAAGGGGATGAGCCAGCAGGAATCACAGCCACCTGGGAATGCCAAGGATCGTATCCTGTCCAGCTGGAGGCCCGGGTCTACACTGAGCAAGATGATGGGACAATGGCCGTTGAGTACAAAAGTGTCTCCTCCCAGCACTGGGGAAGTTGGGAACAGAGGGAGCCTTCGCCCACTGTTGCAGTCACACAAAGGACAACCCATGGGGAGAAGGCAGTGAACTCACCTTCACCCTCCCTGAAGTGGCAATTGCCGGAGAACTTGGAAAAATGACTGGAAGACCTGTTAAAACCACTTGTCCCTAGCAGACCAAAGGGGGTGCTTCAAAGAAAGTAAGCTAATGCCAAGGACTGAGAACTTTGGGGTCCCATTTTCATTCTGCTGATGGGGTCTTTTCCAGCGATTTACCACTTCCTCCTCCTTCCTGGGCAGCACTCTGTGTTCCTCCTCACAGGGCAGATGGCCACAGGTGGTGATTCAGGCTGGAGATAAAGGCAACGCTGCTTTTCTACTAATTCGAAAACATTCCCATTTCATTCAGATTTGGGGTTAACAGATTTGGTTCTATTTGGTGCCCTAAAACCAAGCATTAAAGTTTCCTGTCCATGGCCTGGGTATCTTCTGGAGTGTGAATACTCTCCTCAATTAATCATTTTCTCCACTGTCCCCTTGGCTACTGCCGAATGTGTGAGAAGGTAATAAATGAGATATTAAAGGATACAAAATATCTTTCCTGCCTTGTGTAAGGAGCTATGGGCACAATCTGTTCATTCTAGGGAGTCTGTTCTCTTGCATTGAAACTGGTCAAAGGAGAAATTGTAGCAATGGTTGGAGAACTCCAAATCCCAATCCTGTGACATCTGTAAACGTTGCAGTGCCTATGTTTGCCGTTGATACCCTAACCCGGAGGTCTCTAAACTTGGCAACTTGAAGACTTGTGCACTTCAACTCCCAGAGAATTCTGGGAGCTGAAGTCCACAAAAGTCTCAAAAATTGCCAAGTTTGGGGACCCCTGCCCTAATCTAATACCAACTCTTGCAAATGTTTGATCGAAATTTCAGGAGAAAAGCCAAGAGGGTAAAGAAGAAAATCAATGTGGTCCTAGTCAGTTTATATCCAGAAACTTTCATCGTAGAAATTGAAAAACCTTCGATTCTATTGCATTATCTTTCCTAACTATGACCTTGAGATTTTCTTTTGGGGGACTGTTGTGGAGGGGTTCCCATTTGGTTGTATCATAATTACTGTGGAAGAATAAGGGGGGGGGTTCATCCTGCACCATTTCTAGATCTACTGCAAAATCCACCCCACCCCACCCCAAAAAAATGGGGGAATGAGATTTGGAAAGTATCTTCCCCCTCTTTAGATCTTCTCTGCAGAAAATGGAAACTTCTTGGGGGCCAGAGGAGAAGGCCTCAAAAAGGTTTTGAAGGAGTCTCTGTCTTTGAATATGAGTCAGGCACATCAATATACTTTCCAAGTGATGCACTCACTCTCAGGAGGTCAGAGCATACAGGTTCAAATTCAGAAAAGTACAGGAAGTTCCCAACTTTGGACTGGTTGTTTAACAATAGTTCAAAGTTATGATGGACTCTAAAAAGCTACCAGTTGTCTTCAAAGTTATGACTGCCACACCGCCCCTGCAGTCATGCAAGTGCAATTTGGGTGCTTGGCAACTGGCTCCCATTTACAACCAGTTGTGGTGTCCTGTGGTCATGTGATTACATTTTATGACATTTTTTGGCATTTTCTGGCTAGATTCGGATTTATGATCGCATGATTCCCTTAATGACCATGGTAATTCACTTAACAGCCATCATAAAAATGGTTGTAAAATCAAGTCGGGTGACTTATGACTGCAGCAACTTATAACAGAATCCCAGATTGAATGGTGGTCATAAATTGAGGATTAGTCAGTTCTTATTGGCATTTCCAAGGATCTTAAGTATCAGGGTAAGAAATCTCTACATGAGACTTTGCCAGCATTGACAGTTTCAGTTTAGATGGTTCAAAGGTTTCATATAACAGATAATCAGAGTTTTCGGTCATCTAATCCAACCCCCGCCCAAGCAGGAGACCCTACACCGCCACCTTTTGGAATGCCGTTGGAGCTGCCGCCGCTGTTTGGAGCTACCGCTCCAAACGTGGCGGCAGCACTCCAAACGGCAGCAGCAGCTCCAAATGGCGGCGGCAGCTCCAATGGCACTCCAAACAGCGGCAGCAGCTCCAACGGCATTCCAAATGGCAAGTCCCCCCATCCTTCCCCCCATTTTGCATGTTTTAAACTAGGCCTAAATTATGGGGAGGGGCTTAATTTGATTTTATGCCTAGAAAACATGCTGGATGTTCCTATTGGTGGAGGCCGTATTGTTGGAGAAACATGGTAGAATTTCCATTGTAAATCATTGTGGTCATAAGTAGAGGGAAACCCAGTTTTATGATAATTTTTCTGGTGATCATGTATGAATTAGACAGTCGTTAAACAAATCCAGTTCCCCAGTGGGTGCTTTTTGCTGGAAAACGGTAAAAAAAGGGTTGCAAATCACAACCACTTGTCCACAGGACATTGCAACCAGTTGTAAATGTGAGTCAGCTCTTCAACTGTGAGTCCCAAGCCCTTCAGTTGAGATCCTGTGGCTGCCGGGTTGATGAGACAGTTGTAAGTGTGAGTGCACATCATTAAGTTGCTTTTTCCAACATCATAACTTTGAACCATTGTTAAATGAACAATTAAAAGTTGAGGTCTGCTTATAATCGGTTACATCATTCCCTGATATCCCCCGATAATATTCTCTTCCTCAAATGCTATTCTTGGTTCCTTATCCTTTTACAAAACCACAAGATCAAGGCCCGATGTAGTCACAGTGGTTGAACTGCAGTTATTTCCTAATGTTCAGATGTCTTCTAATCACCAATTTGTGGTCCTGTCAATAACCTTTTTACCCAAAGCGCATTTATGGCAGCAGTAGACACTTTACATTTTGTTTCACTGGGGAAAACTCTGTTTCCCCTCGATGGTTTTTTTTTTCTTTGCTAATTTTTGAGCTTTTATTTGAGCAGCTGCCCAGCACTTGAAGGAAAACTGCCTTCTTTTTCACAGAAGGAAAGAACTAAGCTTGATGGCTCCTAAGTAAAAACTCACAGAAAACTGTCACTGGCACATGATAAATGCTTTCCCAGAGAGGAAGAAGAGGAGGAGGGGAAGAACTCCAATTCCTTTCTCTTAAATCCTTTCCCCAAAAATCTCATCCTACTTGGAAAACAGGCAATAGTGAATTCTCAGTTTTGTCACTGGATTACTTCTCAATTATACCGGTGCCTACAGGAATTGGCTCCACAGAGTTCCTCTTTAAAATGATGATTCTGGGAATGAGCAATGTACAGGTAGTCCACACTTACAACCACAATTGAGTCCTGTTGCTAAGCAGGACAGTTGGTAAATGAGTTTTGCCCCATCAGAGCCATGGTGGCACAGATACTAAAAGTGCAGAATTGCAGGCAAATTCTTCCAACTGCCAGCAGTTCGATTCTCACTGGCTCAAGGATGACTCAGCCTTCCATCCTTCTGAGGTCAATAAAATGAGGACCCAGATTGTTGGGAGCAATATGCTGACTCTATAAAACCATTTAAAGAGGGCTATAAAGCACTGTGAAGCGGTATATAAGTCTAAGTGCTCTTGTTGTTTTGCTACTTTTGCCACAGCTGTTCAACAAATCACTGTGGTTGTTAAGTGAGTCATGTGGTCGTGAAGTGAATCTGGCTTTCCCTCATTGACTTTGCTTGCCAGAAGCCGGCTGGGAAGGTTACAAATGGTGACCACACGATCCAAGGTTAGTGTCATAAATATATGCCAGTTGCCAAGTGCCCGAATTTTGATCATGTGACCATGAGAATGCTGCGGTAGTTATAAGTATGAAAACCAGGCATAAGTCACTTTTTTCAGTGTTTTTGTAACTTTGTTCATTAAACAAATGGTTGTAAGCCGAGGACTACCTGAAATGTGTACCAATAATGACTTATTTTTGGCCAATGACAAACTCAAGAAGGTTGGTTCCTTCTGGCAGTTTAAAGTTTGATCTAGACATGGAAGAAGAACAAAAAGCCAATTATACTCCTTACTCAACTAAGATGGGGAGGTGCTGATCCACCAGCCCCAGCTTTCATGTCCTCCTTTTCCATCTTTCGTACAAAATAATTCCCTTCAGTGCTAACGACATAAGGTGACACCAGTTCAGGCTCTCCTTTCCCTCCAAGCCACTGTACTGGTTGGTCTGGGTTTTTTTCTGTGAAAATATTTTAGCTGTAATCCGTGGAAATAGTTTGCAGGATTAGATTGGTCCTTTTGCTGGGCAATAGAGACCAAATTTTGTCTGGTGCTGGAAATCCTGTGCCAAGAGGCTCACATTCATTGTCGCCCAGCCCAGAAACCCTTAATGGCTCAGGAGGGCAAAGTGTAAAGATTTCCTTGAGTCATGCTCAGTTTCATCTGACTTCACAAATATGTCCCTCTAGTTTTCTTGGCGACAGTAAGATGTGGATCATCATTTCTTTTGGGTGTTTTTTTTTTTGGGTGGGGGGGGGATTTTTTTAAATTTTCAGTTGACCACCCAACTAGGGACTTCACAGTGACTTATCATCCAAGCATTAACCTGGAAACTTAGCTTCTCAAGATCAGTAAAAAAAACATGTTTTTTACAGATGCTACTTGGCTTGCAGGAGACAGGCTGCTTTTCAAATCATCCTCCTATATTTGCTTTCTGTGGGCCTTCTGTGCTTTTCCAAATGGATTTGGGTGTCTCAGATTCCTTTCCTTTCCTTACCTGTAAAGGCTGAGCAGCTTTACGCTGAGGAATGACAGCAGACTTTGATCTCTTCAGAACTTCTTTTTCCCTCAAAGCTCACCAAGATACATCTAAAACAGGTGTTCTTCGAAAGAAGCTGCATTGATCAGTTAATACCCCCACACTTTTGCAATTGCACTACACAAAATGGTATCATGACTCCCACTAGAAACCTGATTGAAATGGGAATTATAAAACAAATTGACCCAGGATATATATATGTTTTCTTAAGTTTTCTTAAGTTTTCGCAGGTATTTATATGTATGGTATTCAGCTTTGTTCTGGTATTTTCCCACGTCATTATAGTTGTGCTTTTAAAGTTGTAGCAACGTTTTGGCAGAATCTTATCTGCCATCATCATACAGAAGCCTGATGATGGCAGATGAGATTCTGCCGAAACGTTGCTTCAACTTTAAAAGCAAAACTATAATGGCATGGAAAAATACCTGAACAAAGCTGAATACCAAAAAAGTGATAAAACAGCTGGGCCAGGGGAAGACAAATCTCAAAGTATATGCAAGGGTCTCCAACCTTGGCACCTTTAAAGACTTATGGACTTCAACTCCCAGAATTCTTCAACCAGCAGGAGGAATTCTGGGAGTTGAAGTCCACAAATCTTAAAGTTGCCAAAGTTTGAGACTTCTGGAAGATCCCAGTGTCCCTTTCTTCTTGATTGCCAAGATAAAGACTGGATTTTGAAAGGAATTCTATATATTAGACCAGCCCTCTGATGCCCTTCAGAGGAATTGGAACTACAGTTCTCAGAATTAGCATACTGGCTGGGGAATTTCAGGTGCCAAAACACATCTGGAAGGCATTGAGTTGGAAAAGAAAAGTTTAGGCATATTTGGTCTGCGTGTCACAGCTCCTGGAAATAGTAATATTTCTGTCCTGCAGTTGGGAAAAGAAGTTGTTCATTGGGTGTGGTGGGAAGAAAAGTTTTGACAGAAGTTTCCATACTTTTTATTCACTGCATCTCTAATATTTCCACTCTGGGACTTGAGCTGCACAATGAATAGTGCAAGCAGACCATCAGTTAAGATTAACATCCAAAGAACTCCAAAATAAAAAGCACATGGTAAGACTTTAGAATGACGTCTGTGCCTGTTATTTCAAGAATCTCTGAGTAACATCCAGATCAAGTTAATCAAATCAAAAATGAATGGGTGAAGTGAGTCATTATGACAAATTTCCTTATAGTTTTCAGCGTGTGCAACTTAAATTTATTTACTGTCCCTTCACAAGCAGTAGGTCTGAAATGAAGTATTAAAATAGAGGAACTAAATTTCCCAAAATAAGACATGTTGCACATCAAATATATCTGAAATGTTTTTATAGGAGTAAACTGCATTCCTTTACTTGATAATTACATTACATTTTATTTCTAAATGAAAATAGAAGCCTGCTGCTATCTTTACATATTTGAGGAATCTCAGTCCCACTTTAGCTCCAGAATGTTGTTGTCTGGGTTATGGTTGTACTAAAGGTGCTTTTTCAAGAGGACTTTCTTAGTTTTTCTTTGAAGATGTTTACTCCAGGAGTATGGAATGGCATATGTAGCAGGCCCATCCATATATTTTTTCAATGAATCCATAAGGCGTACTGAGCAAAGGACAACCAACAAACTTCCCTGTAAGACACAGTTTATTGATCTTTTCATTCTCTCTTGCTAATTTACTCATTTTTAAACCTCATAAAAGCTCTAGGCAGATTGGAAATGAGGATATTTGTTCCAATCACAGAGCATGTTCTGTAATATAACATGCAATACAGAAAAAGTAGAAACAATTATAGTCTTACATCTAACCATGGTGTGATGAGAAAAAGTGATTCCTGAACATTAACAGACTGTACAGGAAAACATCCCACAGATTACCTGGGCTTCATGTAAATCAGGTATGTCCAAACTTGGTAACTTTTAAGACTTGTGGACTTTAACTCCCAGAATTCTACAAGTCTTGAAACTATCAAGGTTGAAGACCCTGATTTAGATAAATGAGCTTTGAACTGGCTTAGAAAAGTCAGTAATCAGTACAGATCATCCACAATTTGCAACCATTCTTTTAGTGACTTTTCAAGGTTACAGTGGCAATGAGAAAAGAGATTTAGAATTTATCCTCACGCTTATGTTACAGCATCCCAGAGGTGGTATTCAGCAGGTTCTGACCAGTCCTGGAGAACCAGTAGCAGAAATTTTGAGTAGTTTGGAGAACCAGCAAATACCTTCTCTAACTGGCCCCTCCCCCATCTATTCTCTGCCTCCCATTGAGTCCCAGCTGATTGGCTGGGTCTTCTTTGGTTGCCCTGCACAGGAGAACGGAGCTGGAAAGCAGGTTAGTGGGGTGGGGAGCGAATGGGGATTTTGCAGTATTCTTCCCCTGCCACATCCACCACACCACACCCACCAAGCCATGCCACACCCTCAGAACTGGTAGTAAAAAATTTTGAATCCCACACTGCAGCATCCCCATGGTCACATAATGAAAATTCGGGTGCTTGACAATCCATGCATATTTATAATAGTTGCAGCATCCCAGGGTCATGTGAGCACCATTTGTAACCTTTCAAGCCTGCTTCTGACAAACAATAGGGGAAATTGGATTTGCTTAAAGATTGCACGATTTTTACCGAACGACTGCAGTGATTTGCTTAACTCTGGCAAGGGGGAAAAAGCTGCAAAATTGGGTGCCACTCACTTAAATGCCTTGTGGAAATTCTGATCCCAATTACTGTCATAAATTGAGGACTATGTATAAAGCTTATCCTGTAGGCTTTTTAAAGCAAGTACTAATTTTGGCTGAGCTTGGACTATAAGCAGTGCAGCCATGATTCCCTTCGAAGTTGGAAACTCTCAGAAGGCGGCAGTGTGAACTTCTTCCACACGGTTGGCAAGAACACTACATGGATGTGTCTATTTTTAATATACGGTATTCAAATGTAAGTTCAACAGCCCTGGAGATAACCACAAAAATGCAGCTTCAACTTGCTCAATTTCCCAGTTTAACCTTGGAGGGAGCTAATTGTTTTATGACTCAGGCTGAGGCAAAGATATTCAGCATGTGTCACAGAGCTTCTCTCAAGTCACAATTACTCCAAAGGTACTGAAAACTTGGTTGATGAACTTTGCTTCTCATGTGGAGGACCTTCGCCCAGTCCACCATGCGTGTTTCAAATGCTTGTTAGTTGAAGTAACCATCTTCTTCCAATAAAACCATGTCAGCATGCTGGCTAAGGAATTCTGAGAGTTGAAGACCACATATCCAAGTTTGAAAAACACTAATTTAAATCATCTTAGTTTTAAAAAGTTTACAAGATATTCTAGTCTAAAATATATTTGGGGAGGTTCCCAAGGTGCTTTTTCAGGAGGCAGTTGGACTTTCTTGTTTTTTTCTTTTGAAGACATTGTGCTTCTCATCCAAGACTCTTCTTCAGCTCTGACAGGATAGTGTGGAATGGAATCCTGTCAGAGCTGAAGAAGCTTCTTGGATGAGAAGCAAAACGTCTTCAAAAGAAAAAAGCAAGAAAGTCCAACTGCCTCCTGAAAAAGCATCTTTGGGACAACCGTGGTCTGGAATGCCTGAGAACCTCTACAGACATATTCGGGGAGGGCCCTCGGAGGGCTTTCTTTGCTGCCATCTAGCGATCGCTCAGATTTTCATAGCCCCTATCCGGGTAGTTCTGCTTTATTATACATCTACATTATGCGAATAGTTGCTGCCATTTAGCAGATGATAGATAAGCAAAATAGCTTCGCAAAGGTTAAAAGCCACTTCCACAAATTATTCCTCCCCCGACTCCATCAGGGCATTTCAATGACTTTAGATGACGTAATAGCAAGCAGCGCAATTCCGCGTCTACATGAGCTTGAAGTTTCGCCCATTTCCGCCTCCCGTCGATTATGTTCGTGTCCCTTTCGGTAAACGCGAGCAACTCCGAATCGGGTGTTTTCGGCTTTCTCCGGAATTTACGCAAATCGCCTCGGTCCTGTTAGGGGGAACTCTCGTTTTAGCTTTCACCGTAAGGGTAGAAAAATAAATAAATAATGACAAATCAATTATTTTCTTATTTCCGGTAGATAATGCGTCCCCCCCCCGCATGTTGGAAGTGGCAAAATCTTGCCACAGGTTGCTTCTTTCTATACCAAGCAAATGTTGGCATTGCATATTTTACAAAAGAAGAGGCAGGATTTATTACTAGGATATATTGCTCTGTTGTCTTAAGCACCAGGTTTCCACGCATCTTCTACCCACGGCTTCTTCTCTACAGGGAAAACCTTCACCCTTTGGCGTGATTAACCCTGGAAGAATTGCTCAGTGGCAAGTAAGACCTTCAAATCCCAGCGCTATGCCAGCGAAATCCTGGCTAAGAAAAACCTTATTCCCACGATTACATAATTAAAAAAAGCCTTGCCCAGAAGCAACCCAGTTCTAGTGTTCTGTTGTCCCCAGTTCGGGTCTGAGCCTGGTGCTGAAGCCAATGATGGATGCCAGACACGAGGTGCAGATTTTCTGATTGCTTTTTATTGGAGCACTCCGGGAAAAGGACTCCTGGCCGAAATTCCAAGAACCAAGAACAAAGGATTAAGTAAGCTTTATACATGTTCACAAAAGGAGAAGGCAGGACAAGGCGAGACAATAAGAAATATCATCTAATAAACATTTTAGTAATAATTCTACAATTTGTTCGATTGGTCTCTAGCTGTCCCTATTCCTAAGCCTTGACTAATGAATGCCTCAGGAGTTATCTAATACACATTTTATTTGCTGCAGGCCACCTCTATTCCTAACTTTTAGCTGAGGTCTGCAAGTTGCCAAACTCTTGTTACTTTTATCAGCTTTCTAACTACCCAGAATTGTTACAAGCTTTACACGTATTTTCTGTGGATAAGCATTCTTTGTTCTTGCCAGGCAGACTTCATAATTAGTCTTCCTGATTTACTTTCAAGTGTGTGCCATGACCTGGCTTCATTTTAGGAGACAGACCATCATCCCCCCTTCCTTTTGAATCTGAAAATGATTTGATTTTCCAAGATGCACCCAACATCAATATCCATGTACTGGGAGACCTCATACCTTGCTTACAGGTGGAAAGGCAAAGAGGGCTGTGAAAATATTAACAGACTCCTCACATCCGGGACATAAACTGTTTCAACTCCTTCCCTCAAAACAACACTATAGAGCACTGCACACCAGAACAACTAGACACAAGAACAGTTTTTCCCCAAAAGCCATCACTCTGCTAAACAAATAATTCCCTCAACACTGTCCAACTATTTACAAAGTCTGTATTACTATTACTATTAATCTTCTCATCACTCCTTATCACCCATCCCCTCCCACTTGTGACTGTATGATTGTAACTGTCACTTATATCCTTATGATTCATATTGACTGTTTCCTAGTATGATTTGATTGCTTATAGTACCCTATGACTATCATTAAGTGTTGTACCTGATAATTCTTGACTCTTGACAAATGTATCTTTTCTTTTATGTACACTGAAAGCATTTGCACCAAGACAAATTCCTTGTGTGTCCAATCACTCTTGGCCAATAAAGAATTCTATTCTATTCTGTGCTTTGCTAATTTTGAGATATTTGGAGGATTAGATACAGGGATCAAAGGCAGCCTTTTCTCATTATTGTCTGGCCTCAAATTCCCTTGAACAATCCAGGTGATTTTTGGCTGTTTCAGGGACCTCATAATATGGGACTTTTTGAGCAACTAAAAGCAATATTGGAGAGCAAAAGAGACAGACAGAGATACAATATTTTGGTTTATTTGTGAAACTTGTTAATAGTCCACTTCTGTAAGAGGAGTGCAGAGATAGTGTATATGTGTGTCTATGTTGTGTTATTTCCAAGACTTGGGAGAGGAGCAAGACCCTCTCATAATAAACAAAAAGGCATTACTATTACTATTATTATCATTATAATTATTATTATTATTATTATAAAAGGATTTGGAAAAATGGAGCTCGTTTGTGAAAGCTCCCTAAAATAATGATAATAATGATTGTTTTACCTGGAGAAAGTATGAAAGGAGATATTTATATGTGGATTTCTTTTATGTGAGCAGTTTGAATGGAGGATAAATGTGTAACTATGCTGATGTGTAAATTGTTGACTCCCTATTCCTAAACTGTGAAAGGGGTTAATTATTTTGATTCCCTTTCTTATAAAGAAACCCAGTGCTTCTCTGGTTATACTGGAGGACTGAGACTGGTCTGCCACCCCCTACTCATGGAGTGGGGCGGCCCAGACAAGGAGTTCCTAGAGAAGTGGGGAGGCTGAAGGATAATGTAATCAAACAGTAAATGACTCTTGTGACATCCATTCAGTTCAAAACTGAAACGGGAGATGCAGACTCCACTTAGAGAAAATACAGTGGTAGGAAGAAATAGATTCCACTGAGTGCTAGTTTATACACCCTTTTCTATTCAGACCTTTATAACTGGAAGTAATAAAATCCCAGTTGTAGGGAAGACCCAGAGAAAATGCATTCTCTGTTCTTATCTATTATTATAAAGATACATAACCCCACTTGGGCAGAGATTCAGACATTGATGGATGTCCTTTTAACCCCAGACCAGAGGAACAGAGACTGGTGAGAGGAAGCAATGGAGTGGCAGTTTAAAAAAAAAAAAAAAAAGCATGAGAATGACAACTGCTGGAAATGCCCCCTCACGGAGCCAGAATGGGATCTGGATGATAATGGGGACAATATGAGGCTACAGAATTCGCAATCTTTAGTCTTCTATGGAATCCAAAATGGAGAGAATCTTACAAAAGTATATGAAATAAGGCAAAAGAAAGATGAAAATGAACAGAGCAAACTACCAGTAGACAAAAAGAAAGCTTGGTATAGCTGCGAGTGTTATTTATTAATTTATTGCGGGAGGGAAAGGAAGCCCACAATCCAACTTTTGCAGACAAAAGGGCGAATTTGCCTTTTTTCGACCCTTCGGACGCGCTCGGGAAGAGACTCGTTTCTTTCCGTCAATAGCGTTCGGTTCGTGTGTTTTTTTTCTCTCTCTCTTTCTCTCTCCGAAGCAGAGACTTCGGTTATTCTCGGGCTTGGTCGTCAACTCTCGGCCCTTCCCGGTTTTCCCTCTTTTCCTGGGTTGCAGCTGTGTTCCCAGCGCCAAGAGCTGGCTGGAGCGAGGAGGGGGAGCCTGAGGAGAAACGGGAGCGCTTCGTGGGCAAAAGGTAAGTTTAGGGGTGCGGGGGGAGGGAGTTTAACTTGATCGTTCCACGTAGGGGGACCCCCCCACCTTTTTATTCAGGGAGAATTGACGGCCAGTCTTTTCCCAGCTCCTCGGTGCATTGCAAAAACCCTTCTCGGGGGTGTGTGCAAAATTTGTGCCATGCAAATCCACCATTTCCAGTCGTTGCCGGGGGAGGGGGGGCAGATTCGATGTGGGGAGGGGAGAGAAAAAAGAAGGGGCGATTCTCTGTGCTGTATTGCAGCCGTCGATTCTGGGTGCCCGGGGGTGGAAATAAGTCTCTGCCTCGGCTTTGGAAACAAAATTAAAATAAGGTTTATTTGGGGGAAATGGGCGCTAGGAAGAAAGACTCTGCGATAAGAAGTGGGGGGTGGGGGGATTTCTGCTCAAATTATTTTTTTTTCTGTGCTACTTCCTTCCCGCTCCCCATCTGTGGGGAAAAAAAAGGAGGGGGGACTTGTGCATTCCTGTCCCTTTTAATGTACTTGAACTCTGCGCTGGTACTGTAATGCCCTCGCCAGCCCAGAAGGTACAATACATTTTTAAAACATTTTTACAAGAGGAAATCGCTTGCAGGAGTGGGAAACCTGACAGTTGAAGTGAAGTTGGGGAGGGGGGAGACCAAGACCTTGCTTTGCTTACCCTCCTCTGTGGCTTTTGTGGTGGGAAGAACAGGAAGCAGCTAAATGGGGTCTGATGATCTCTAGAATTTGAATCTGGTTCTTGAACCCAAGACTGATGGGGCAGGAGCAGCTGCCTTCACCCTCTCAGAATTTCCAAGTTTAAAGGATTTCCAAGTTTAAATTTAAAAAAAAAAAGGTGTGTGTGTGTGTGTGTGTGATATTCCTCCCTAGTGAATAATGTATTGCTTTTCTTTAAAAAAAATAATAACAACCCAGAATTCATCTCTTTATGAAGTTGAAATGAGATATCATCTTTTGAGTTTCCTTTTTGGTGGTCTTCCATGGTTCAAGAAAAAAATGGGGGGGGGGGAGAGAGCAAATATTTCCAGGCTTTGCAGGCACAAGCCATTATTTTGAGTGATCCTGGTTTCTATAACGTTTTGGGGCCTAGCAGGTGGCTTTTGCCTTACTGTGTGGAAATTGTAGTGGTGCGTGTAGAAATTGTGGTGGTGCAGGATCTTTTTCCAATCTGATTTCAGCTCTTTTGGCCATGCCAGTGTGCATTGTTGCAACCTTTGCCCCCAAGTTGGTTGCCGCCTCTTTTGGACCAGCCTTCTTAAACTTGCTGCTATCGCTGAGATTGCAATTGTCAATCTTTTCATGGGAAATGCCAGGGTCAAGAGGGTTATCTGCTGTATTTGTCATTTCTACTTGATTTTCAAAGTCGGTCTAATCTTATTTTGCATCCTTCCCCCTGGAACTACAATGGGATTTCCTTATCCAGCGTTCATACAGTGTCTACATCAAGAATCTAGTCCTCAGTTTTAAAAGTTTATTCCTTTTTAATCCCTGATTAGGGCTCTTCCTCTTCCTGCTCCCTGTATTTTCATAAGCTCACCTGCCAACAAAGCTCTTCTCAGCTCCTCAGCAACTCCATTTTCCTCAGGATCCTTCCTTAAAGCTCCTAGGGCCACCTTCCCTATTCCCACAGCCTGTACCCATCCAACATGCATCTGACTCTGGTAAAATTAAGCCCTCTGGGCAAGAGACTGTACCCCTTTTGTGTCTTGCATGCACCTGGTGCTTCCTTCAGCACAAATCCTGGATGAGCTGCCACATCTGTCGTAAAAAGTTGGGCTGGAGGAGCTGCCTCCCCAGCAGGCTTATTCTGAACAGCAGCAGCTGCTGCCCACATTCCAGGCTGCATCTGGCACAGCCAAAATGTCGCTCGCTCAAGCCAGCTTTTCCCCCAGGAATTTCAGTTGCTTCTCTCCCTTTTGCATCCTGCAAAGACGGGCATCTGAACCATGTTCCTTCTCTGTTTCAGAAGGGCCCTGTATAAAAAAAACAACAACACTCTCTTCTCTTTTCAGTGCACCCTGAAAGTTATTTGCAGTACAGGTAGTCTTTGACTTACAACCTTTCATTTAGTGACTGTTTGAACTTACAATGGCACTGAAAAATGTGACTTAGGACCATTTTTCATACTTATGATCATTGGCAGCATCCCCCATAGTCACATGAAGAAATTCAGATGCCTGGCGACTGGTCCATATTTATGACGTTGCAGCCTCTCAGGGTCACATGATCACTTTTTGCAGCCTTCTGACAAGCAAAGTCAGCGGGGAAGCCAGATTTACTTAACAGTTGTGTTACCAACTTAACAATTGCAGTGATTCACTTAACAACTGTGGCAAGAAAGGTCATAAAATGCGGCAAAACTCCGTTAACAACTGTTGCGCTTAGCAACAGAAATTTTGGGCTTAATTGTGGTCATAAATTGAGGACTACCAGTATTCCATCCCTGGCAAGTAAGTGACTCTTAGGACATAGTTGGATTGTGAGCAGAAATGAAGCCGTTGGACAGAAGGTCAAAAAAACTGGTGTCCTTAGTTGATTTGAGCTTCAGTTGTCTTCAGTGCCAACCAACATGGTTTCAAGGCAAAAGCATTTGTGCATTGAAGAAACCGAATCCACAGGGCTCTATGGGTTACCCATCTGCATACTAGGATGTCTAACGAGAACACAAAATTTGGAGTAGCCCCAAGTTTATTTTAGGGAGTGAGGGATGTCAGGTTTCAGTGATTATTCTGCACTAAATTAGAAACTGTGAACAAAGAGCCAATTTCAGATGCAACCCATATGGATTTAATTAAAGTAGAACTATTAAATATGCTGAGGAGAGTGAGGCCCACTTCATGAGCTCTGGAAGGGTCAGAGGAGGATACTGTAAACCCACAGGATAGTCAAAGATATTTGACTATATTTGGATAGTCAAAGATAATGTAGGAAAAAAAGCCATGTTCATCTGTAATGTCAAAAAATCAGAAGGAATCTGAGAGCACCCTTTCAGACTAATAGACTTGATTAAAAGGCATAAGCTGAAGGTGAATCTGATAGTGACCTACAGCTCACTGAAACCTATGAGTTTTTATTAGATATGTTCATCTGAAAAGGTGCCTTTAGACTCCTTTTCATTTTGGAATATTAACATTTGAAGGAAAAGTTCCCTGGACGCATTTGAGATCTATAATAGAGGTGTTCATCTTTGGCGACTTTAAGACTTGTGGCTGGCTGGGAATTCTGGGAATTGAAATCCACAAGTCTTAAAATTGCCAAGGTTGGACACCCCTGGCCTAGGTATTCCTGGTTCACTTTCTCAGCTCAGCAGCCAAGAAAAGAGCTGTAAGTATAACTAGCCACCATTTTCACGAAGGTTGGTGACAGAGAAGAGGGGCATAGAGAGGATCCATCTTTGGTGTTCTGGATTATAAAATGGATGCCAAAAGCAAGTTTAAAATAGCTCCTGAATGGGATTCTCACATTCCTATAGTTGCTCCTTCCAAGTGGATGAACTGGGTTACTTAATTGACGTCTATTGGACGACATGTTGCCATTTTAAAAGTCTCTTTGAGAGTAGCCATGGATTTATATTAAATTCTGTGAAACCAAAGATGTGAATCGTCCAGATATTTGGTATTTAATTTTGATTTACATAATTCTCAGCAGTGTTGGAGTTTGAAATCAGTAGGGGAGATATCCAGGTGAGCAAAGGCTAAATTAGGAAAGGAGGGAAATATACTGACTGTAACTAAGTAAATCATCAAGATGCTGCATTTTTAGTGAGATTTGGAGGCCTTCCTGTTAACCAAAGCCAATCAATTCAAAGCAACATATATTAAAATCTTGGGAAGGATCTTCCCAGATTAGATTAAAAGCCCTGTTGATAGTTTGTTTTCTTGACATTATGACAGTATGACATTAGTTTGCCATGGTTTTTTTTTTTACCGTCTATGTTAGCATATACCTGGAATCATCTACCATCCAAGTACTAATCTGGTCAACCATGATAGATAATGCTGGGCTCCCCAAACTTGGCAATTATAAGACTTGTGGACTTCAACTGGCTGGAAAATTCTGGGAGTTGAAGTCCACAAGTCTTAAAGTTGCCGCATTTGGAGACTTCTGCTTTAGACAGTGGCCAAACAGAATAGTCCCTGGGAAGCTCAATCACTCACAAGGAAGTAACATTGTCTACTTTTTTATGTAAGAGAGACTCTAAGGTACACCGACACAAGAGCTGGAAGTTTAATTTAACCATACTGATTATTATTGCCGTTGTTGATTCCAGATATAACTCATTTTTTTTACCCGAACCCATTCTTTATCCATAGAGCATTTTTCTAAGGATAATGCAATGTTGTACTTGTACGGGTTGGCCTGGAGGAAGGGCTGATGGGAGATAGCATTCCCTGGGATAGAGATTTCCAAGGCACAATAGGGCAGAAGTTCCTCTTGCCGCAGCCTTCAATCTCTTCCCTGGACTTGGTTCAAATTTTACAAATGTGCATGTTTGTGTATGGGGTGTGTGTGTGGGAGAGAGAGAGAGACACGCACACAGAGAAAGAGAACATGCGAGAGAGAGCTATTGGTTGAAAGAGGGGAGAGTGAAAGAGAGATGAATTCCAGGCTTCTGTTCCCAGTACAGTGTGAACTTCTAATGCCCTTCTCTGCGGCTTGCTCCAAGTCTCTCCAACAACCATTTTTTAAAAATGTCCTAAATAAATCCATTGTCATACATTTTTTAGCCCGCGAGAAAAAACTGAGAACTGGGAGCAGAAAAACTTGAGATATCCATCTTAAAAGGGAGAAAGGAGGTAAAACTTTCCTTGTTCACAAAGGACAGGCTGGGAATTGAGATGGCTTTAAGTTGCAGTTGAGAAATCCTATCTTTGTTTTCAGAGATTCACTTGAGAACAAAACTGGTCAGGTCTCTGGCCACTATCATGCGCATCTGGCTGCTTTTATTCCCAAACTTCTGGACTCTTGTTAGTGTGCTTTGTGAAGTGAAGAGCTGCTCTCACCCCCTGGCCTAACAACAGGGGTTGCTTGTTCTGAGAAACATGACTTGGAATCAAAGTACCTCATGATTACCTCAGAGCAATGTTTCTTATTAAGTTTTCCTGGCTGTTTAATATACCTGGAGAAAGGTTTCTGGCACCTAAGATGGCTAAACAGGTAGTCTTTGACTTACTGTCACAGTTGAGCCACCTTCCTTGCCATAGTTGTTAAGTGAATCACTACAGTTAAGTTAGTACCCACTGTTATTAAGTAAATCCAGCTTCCCCACTGCTATTTGTCAGAACAAAAGGTGGTCCTAATGACCCAGTGACTCTGCAACCGTCACAAATTTGAACCAGTTGCCAGACATCTGAACTTTGATCATGTAACCATGGAGATACTGCATCTTTTTCACTTCTGTTGTAACTTTGGCTGGTAATTAAAAGTGCAGAATACCCGTATTAGGACTTGTCTGTCCTTCCATTTTTGCACAACTGTATTTCTAAGACCTTTTCGCATTTTATTGAGACCTTCCCCTTCCCATTACTTCCTTTCTGCTGTCTCTTTATTATCAAAAATGCTATCAGTTTATCAGAATATAAAATACAAAGGAAAATGAAAATAATGGGAAACTGGGAGATAGGGAAAACAAAAGTAGATTAGAAAGGGAAAAAGAAAAAGGCATTGACAGTAGAAGATAATAACATTACAACTTCTACTTTTTACTTTTATACAATAATATATGCTAGCCATTTTTATAATAATGAACCTATCTAATCAGCAAAACCAAAATCAAGTTTCATTTTCTTCATTACAAGCACACAATCCAGGAGCAGTTTCCAAGTAAACCAAATTAGATATATTATTTTCTTTGAATAAAACAATTTAACCGTCTACTTTTTTCCCTTGGTGTAGAAAATAATAAATATTTCTATTTGCACTATTCTATGAGGATAAGCTGAAAGGAGTGACTTAAATTTACTGAGTTAATTGAAGTTATAGGGTAGATTTTTACTGGTCTGATATTGAAATAAAGTTCTAATGTAGCTTTGTATTTGTAAAGTGGGTTTGAAAATGTGGTTTTTTTCATTATATGTAATGCTTGAGTAATTCCTAAAGCTTATAAATATTATTAAAAATGTATTTGAAAGTATGTTAAGAAGTCTAAAAAAGATATATTAGAATTTAATGATTTTACAAAAATTATTAAAGAAAAGTTTTAAAATAGGATGTTGAGAAAAAGTTTTTCCTCCTTTAAGGTTAAAGAATCTGAAAGACTATAGTGAATTTTGCTAATACATGAATGATAATCCCTTCTGTTGTCTCAATCGAATTTTTGTCTGCTGTTTCCTTGTTCTTGGTATTTTTCTCTTTCAGTCGTGCTGTGGTGCTGAGCTCCATTTCTGTTAGCTGCTTGGGACATCTCCTAAAATCAAATATAAGTATTAGCCCTCTTACTAAGGAAGCGTGTCTGAGTGATGGTCTCCCTTCCTCTACCTTTTCCAGAGTCCTGCGCATCACAACTTCTTCCCGAACACCTTTGAGATCCTGAGCTGTCATTTGCCTCTCCTCCCCAGCTCACCTGCCAGTGCTGGATTATGCTCGTCACGTTCTCCCTTTGCTTCATCATCTGGTTGAATCGTGGCTTCAAGTTACGGGAACGACGGGGCTGTACTTAGGGCCCGGCCGTTCATGCCAGCAGACCCAGGGAACTTTCACCTTCATGCAGAGCTCTTGAGAGGGAAGTGGGACAGCCAACCTCAGCCCAACTCTCTTTTCCATTCTTTCCTCGCCGGTGCATTTGCTTGGTTTTTTCCAGGGGACTATGGGGAGCACCGAAGGCTTCCAGTATCGGGCCCTCTACCCCTACCATAAGGAACGCAATGAAGATATCGATCTGTTACCCGGGGACACCTTGGTGGTGAGCAAGGGGGCCTTGCAGGCCCTGGGCTTTAAGGATGGAGATGAGCAGATGCCGAACCAGATTGGCTGGATTCTAGGGGTCAATGAGCGCACCAATCAAAAGGGGGATTTCCCGGGCACCTATGTGGAGTATGTGGGGCCAGTGAAAATCTCCCTCCCGTCCCATCGTCCCAGGGTCACCAGGCCCCTGCCCGCCACTCCTGGAACAGGGGCATCCCACGCTCCGGAGGAACAGGGTGAGTACCTGTGTCAGGGTGCAAAGTGAGAGGGAGGGCTTACAAGAGGGAGGAAGAAAGTGAACCATTGTGGCTTCAGGTCAGGCTTTTGAAAAACGCTGTTCCCGAAACGTCTAGTCCAGGGAAGGCTACCAACAACAAGAACAACACCATTCATTGTTCTGCTCCAACCAGTTTCCTAGTTCCTGTTGGCTGGACTTGCCATCTGCCCCCACAGAGCAAGTAGGTAGGCCCAGCTGCTCTCGGTCTCCTGAGCGGGAACAGCCTGAGGCTTGAGATGCCCTGCCCAGGATAAGGGGCATTTGCAGAGAGGTGATGCCTGGGTGCACACTTGAAGCCAGCAACCAGTGTGGCCTCAAATTATGGGCTTCAGTGTCATGTGCAGTAACTACCACATCAAAGGGCAGAGAGGCGTTTTAGATTGTCTGAAAGCTAGCCAAGGGAGACCATTTTTCTTAATAGGCTTCCTAGCCTTAAGCCAGTGCAGAAGAGGAAGTCCTGCCAGGATATGTTGTGTTCTGTTAAATCGTAAAATCTATTTATATGGGTTTTTTTTTTAAATGGACTAACCAGGTACTAAAGGATATCTTTATTTTTGTAAAAATGCTTATAAATAATGCCAGAAGCAAGGATCTTAGGCACATGAAATTAAATGGTTGATGGATGGAGATATCCCAATTTGGCACTTTCCAAAAAATGGGAGGGTTGGAATTTCCAGCTGGCTAAGCTGGAATCTGGTCATTAAAAAACAGGTAGTGTTTGATTGTAGCCCCTGTCTTGAGTGTTTTTGAATATATAATGTGGATATCCTCCTATGGCTAAGAATTTTGGGAGTTATAGTCCATGGCAGAATGGAGGGTATCTGGTTAGACAAGGTTGGTCTAAAGCAGAGGACTCCAAACTTGGGAACTTTAAGATTTGTGGACTTCAACTCCCAGAATTCTCCAGCCACATAGTATACCTGGCTGGAGAATTCTGGGAGTTGAAGTCCACAAGTCTTAAAGTTGCCAAGTTTGGGGACCGCTGGTCTAAAGCCTAACTAAAGAGAAGTTTTCTTTAAACAGCTATCAGTTTTTCTCTCTATATGCAGATAGTCTTCAACTTGCAACCATAATTGACCCGAAAATTTATGTTGCTAAGCGAGAAATTTGTTAAGAAATTTGAGTTTTGCCCCATTTTCCGACCTTTATTGCCACATTTGTTAAGTGAATCACTGCATTCTTAAATCAGCAAGATGGTTGTTAAGTGAATCTGGTTTCCCCTTTGATTTTACTTGTCAGAAGGGGGCAAAAGACTCCAGGACACCGCAACCGTCATAAATGTGAATCAGTTGTCAGGCATCCAAATGTAAATCACATGACTGTGGGGAGGCTGAAACAGTCGTAAGTGTGAAAAATGACTATAAGTCACTTTTTTCAGTGCTGTTGTAACTTTGGTCGCTAAATGAACCGTTGTAAGTTGAGAACTACCTGTAAATGTTTTCTTCCTTTCCCACTACAGGTAGTCCTTGACTTACAACAGTTCATTTAGTGACCATTCAAAGTTACAATAGCCCTTAAAAAAGTGATTTATGATCATTTTTCACACGACCATTGCAGCATTCTCATGGCCATGTGATCAAAATGTAGACACTTGGCAACAGTGCTTGTGACCTTCTGACAAGCAAAGTCAATGGGAAAGCCAGATTTACTTAACGACCATGTTACTAACTTAACGACTGGAATGATTCACTTAACAGCTACAACAAGAAAAATCACACAATGGGGCAAAACTCAACTGTCTTGCTCAGGAACAGAAATTTGGGGCTCAATTGTGATTGCACACCAAGAACTATCTGTACCTGAATAGCCCACATCTTTGGGAGATAATGATAATTACAATATCCTTCCTGAAGTTGTAAAACCTTTGTGGCTCCTGCTGCTTTTCATAATGAATGACTCAGCTTTCTTTTTTTCACTTGTGACTTACTACTAATATAATCCTTGGTGGGTTATGGGCTGAGCGCTCTCTCAACCTCAGTCTCTCTGCCTTGCTTAGTGACTCTTTTTTACTTCTCGGCTGGCCCTAAAAGGTCTGGACAGGTTGTGAGAAAATACAATAATCTGGGTGCAGTGTTGCCAGTTGAGGCAAATATTTCTAGGAAAACGTTTTGTTTCTTCTCCTTAGCAAGGCAGGTGTGAGATTTTTTTGGTTTAAAATCACCACATTGGAGACATTGAAAATAATTTTCAAAAGCTTTCTGCATCCATCTGTGAGCAATGATGGGTGGGAGTGGGAATAGTTTAAGCACCTGCTGGGGAAAAAAAAGAAATAAATAATAATAGCACTCAGAAGCAAAAAGTTCTCTTGGCTCATTTACCCCCTATTTTCCCTTTAAAAAAAATCTTATGAAGGTAGCTTGGAGAACAGAAACAGAATTCTTTACAGACAACCAAAATCAGCTTTCTTTCCCGAAAGAAGAGAGGCCCAATGCTAAACCATTGGACGGGGGAAATGGCCAGCTTGGTGTATGCGTTTTACACACGCGCACACACACACACACACACACAAACACACACACAGCCCCTGATAAAGGAGCGTGCCTGCATGCACACACTGTTTCACAATCAGGAATGTGCTGACTTGACATTCTCCGGCTGAGCCAGAGGATTTGACGCTGGCGGGCTCGGGGGCCAGAGCTGGCCCAAGGCCAGCTTGCAAGGAAAATGTCTGGGAGTGTTTCTGGACTTTTTTGAGCGGGGTGACTGATGGTGCTTTAAAAGAGGTAGGAATAGGTTTAAAATTCCTTTTTTTTTTTACTTACAGAGTGCAAAGTAGAGCCCAGGGCAGCTGTAAAGGGCACTCCTGGCCAGGAGGAATTGGCACCTGTTTTACAAGTGAAGCCAACTGATTGCAGATGCCCAGTTGAGTCTGGAAAAACCAAACCTTATTTAAATAAAATCAGGAGAATTGGCAGGTCATAGTGGAAGCTCCCTGCCACTTCTCGGAGATTATAAATGTATAAATACAAAGACTAAAAATTCTGGCCCTTAGCATCTGGACAGGTTCCACCTTTATGATCATCCAGCATTTTTATTTTACGTGGAGTTCATTAAAAATGTGTGTTGCCTTTTGACTCCTTAGAGCAATCGATAATCTTTGCAACGATCGTTCAAAAACATGCCAGTGTTATTATCCCAAATTGCAGTTGGAAGGATCCTAATCCCATGGTCACTGATTGGCTATGTTTACACAACATACTTTACCCTAAATTTGAGATAGCGATGCCCCACATACTGCCCTCATATAAACCTGTTCTGCTTCCTGTGATGACCTTGTCCCACAATTCATTAAGACAATCAGTAGATCATGTCCCATGTCACGCTGATTCACAAACTTTGCACGTCATTTGAACCTAATGTCATGAATTGTAGGAACCCAGCCTTGATTCTGTTCATTCCTTTCATTGTTATTCTGTATTAATAATAATAGGTCACAGTAACTGTATTAATAATAGGTTATCCCTGCACATATTTAATTGTCAAATTTTTCTTATGACTAATGAAACCTGGAAATTTTGGCCGTAATTCGTGATGGTCATAAAGCAAGTTTCCATGTGACCATACCTGATTGTACGGCCATTTTTTTGCAGTAGTTGTAAAGAAAATGCTATGGTCATTAAACGAATACCACGCTGGTTAAGTAAATCCATTGTTCATTATGTGGCTTTTCCCCCCAGAAACAAATTTAAAGCAAAGTATGTTGTGTAAATCTAGCCCAAATGCTGGATTTTAGCAAAAACATTATAAATGCAATGACATGACCACAGGACAGAGGCATAAATGCGGGCCAATTGCCAAACATGTCAAAAATGGGCATGTAATCGTGAGGGGTATGGATGTTGGAACTTCAAGTTCAGATTAGATTTTTAAATAGCTTTTTTGGGGTATGCTACCATTTAAAAGTTCACTAAGCAGCTAGTCATATGTCCACTCTTGTCACAAATGTGACTGGGCAACATATAATAAAACAGTTAATAACAAGTATAAACAATTAGAAATGATTAAACATATCCATTTTCTCATTTAAAAATACTTGATGCTCGTATAATTTATAAGATACAACTGGTGAGATATAGTCAAAATGTACCAAAACTGTACTTTAATACACAATTATCAAATATAATTTCTTATCAGGTACAGGTCATTCTCCCCCCCACCCCCAAATGATTCTCATAAATACCTTGCTTACTAAAAATCAAGGAAAAACTGGGAGGTTTTTTTTGGGAAGAGTTCCATGTTATTTTCAAATATTACTCAAATAATATTTTTATTTAATTAGTGTTTGGTGGTGCCCAGGTTGAGAAGTGGACAGCATATAAATTTAATAAATAAATTTTAAAAAGCCTTCTGTCTTTCTGCCCTTATTTCAGGGGTGACACTTCCAGAACTTTCCGAGCAGTTTGCCCCACCTGAAGTCGCCCCACCTCTGCTGTGTAGGCTGGTGGATGTGATTGAGAAGAAAGGTGAGCCAAAGGAGACAGCTGGGTAGTGTGAGATTTTGGCCTAGAGGCAGCGTCTGCAAGCTACATATGGGATATTGATATGGAAGGTACCTCTTGAAGCTTCCCTGCTGATGTTAAGACAGTCTGGATGGAAGACCACCTGGTGCTTTATAATGGGCACTGAATTATGTGATGGAAAATAAAGAATCAGTGTAACCTAGTGATAAATGGGTTGGTTTACCGAGATTTTTTGTCCGTTTTCAGCCACGGGAGCTCATGAGGTAGCTTTAAGCTACTCTCTCAATCCAATTTACCTCACAGGGTTGTTGTAGAAAAAATGAAGGAGGAAGCAGAACCCTATTGATGCTTAACTTGAATTCTTGAGCAAAAAAAGCAAGATATAAATGTAAGAAGTAAAAGCAAGCAAATAAATGGCTTGTTGATACTGAATGGAGTATAAATAGTTCTAGGGTAGCCTTTTTTTAAAAAAAAAATTAAATTTCTATTATTAATCCCTTGTTTTCTAGATAGCAAGGACTTAATAGAAGGGAAGAATCATACTCCAGAGCTGGTGGCTCAGAGACGTTCTGGCTTAGGGGGGTCGCTGGTTCAAAAGAGGATTGTGGCCAAAATAGGCAAACTAATGTTAAATCTTATGTTTATGTTAAATCTTATGTTAAATCTTCTCAAAACCCTGGTTAAGATTTAGCCTGTTGGGTGCCCAGACAAAGTGGAGTTGAAGAGAGGAATAGATTGGCAGGGTACTTCCTGTGGTTAATTCTTTTAAGAGGGAGGATGTATTGAAAAGCTGCCTTCCCTCCCTTTCTGGAAAGGCTGGTCCCAGGGGATGCTGGCTTACCAAGATTTCCGCTCTGTGGCAAAAGTAGAGAGACCTCCATGAGTCAATCTGGTATAATGATTAGAGTAACAAGCAAGGATTGGGGAGGCCAGATTCATAACTTGAGCTGTGGAAGCTCATCGGGTGACATTGGCCCAATCAGTCCCCTTCTGCGTATTCTAACAGGGTTCTTGGTGTAGGAGTGAAATCAGTGTTTCCTAAGCATTTTAAAGAAAGAATGGGACACCAAAGCATAAATACGAAGGCGTGCAGGTGGGCAAACAGGAAAAGAAAACAGTTCCTTTTCCTAAGCACTGGCTCTATTCCTTCATTTTTATTTCCCTGCCCCCATAGTGCAGCGACCCCAGCTCCCTGTCTCCCCCTCTCCCCAGGAAGGAAAAAAAAAAAAACCTCCTTTGTGAAGCTAATCCAATCTGCTGTGTTGCTTTCACAGGGTTAGACAGCAAGATGCTCTACAGAACATCTGGCTCCGAACTAAGGCAAGCACTGAGAACCGGTAAGAACCAGTTCTGCGGGGAGCAAGCAAGGCTGATCAGATGGAAGAGATTAGAGGCTGCAGCAGCAGCAGCAGCAATGCCTGCATTCAGAGCTTCTCAGCAGCAGATTCTGGCAGGGAGGGCAGAAGCAAAGGGGTGAGCAAGTGGAGAGGGGCAGAGCGCTTCTTTCTGGTTGAAAAAGCCGGAAAGCACCTTGTGAGTCGGGAGCCCATTTCAGTTAACTCACTCTAAATTCAAAAGCGGAGAGAGGCCGGATGGTTATACCACCCATCTGCAGTGCTCTGAATATTTGTCTGTGGGTTTGGGTGGCCTTGTGTTCTGCAGGCAGAAGATCTTAGGAGATTGCCAAATTGGCCACCTCACCCTAAATGGACTGTTTGGGCTGGCAGAAGGCCACTCTTGTTCAAGATCTACTTGGATTTTCTGTATGCGTAGGAAGAGAAAACAAATTGGGAAACACGGGACACATTTAAATTTGGGAAGCATATTTTGGGCCCTCTAATTGCAAAATGGTAGCCAAACATTCACAACATGGCTGCCATGGTAGGGATAATTAGTCACCAACTACTCACGTACCAGAACAGATAAACTTGCTTTTTGTCACCATCCCTAAAATAGCCCTGCCCCCAAATTTCTGGCTATCTCAGTTTACCTTTGTCAGCAAATGGTGATCCTGGACACGTTCCCATTTTTATTTTCTAAACTCACATTGGGTTAATTTTTTTTTTTAAAGGACCCAATACTTGATGGTGCTTTGTTCCTGGATTTCTCCTGAAAGTCAACTTTTGCTTAGATTGGCCGCCATGTGGGTGGATGCCAAAATCACCAGCAGCCACACTGGGTGTACCTCTGAACTGTCAGCTGCCATGTTTGAATTCCTTCCGTTGATTTTAGCCCACCCAAGTTCGTTTATGTCATCTGGGAAGTGCTTGTATTAAAAGTGCTTGTGTTGAACTTTAAGGCAACTGGAGCATCAGAAGGCCTAGTAGGTGTCATAAGAAGATCTATGAGCGGTGTCTGCTGTTCGGTGGTGGGATTCAGCTGGTTGTTAAGGCGAGGGAAGGAGAAGGCCACTTTCCCTCTTCTTTCTCCCTGCTCCTCCTTCCCTTGTGCCCGCTGCTCTGTTTCCCATTTCTCCATTGTAGCGCAGCATCCAGGATCTACTTTGATAGCCGGGTGTGTGTGTGTGTGTGTGTAATTTAACAACCGGTTTGCCCAGGTTGAGGTTGGCCATTGCGGGAGGCTCATCCCGCATGTGCGGCAGAGCTGGAGGATGGAGATGGGGCATGCCTCCCACGACAGCCAACGTGACCCTGGGCGAACCAGTTGTTAAATTATTTGAATCCCGCCACTGCTGCTGTGGGTGGAGGCTGGATGCAATAATGAGACAATAATGATCCAACCGTAGTTCAACATGCCATATTTAAGACCTATAGAGTCAAGGTGCCAGAAAGTGATGGTAGAGCCCTTGCTTGAGTCCTGCCTGTGTTTCCCATTGTCAGAATCATCAGGAGAGTCTCGGTGCTGTCATCTGGGAGGTGGAAACCTGGACAGAATGAACTAGGGTCAGCTTCTGGGTGGCTTCCTGGAACAAATTCTCTCTCACTGTTTCTATCCCTGTAGACTGGGCTGTGACTGGCTGCGATTTGGAGGCCTTAGATGTGCATTCCCTGGGTGAGGCTCTCAAGGGATACCTGCAAGATCTGCCGACCCCCGTGGTACCCCCTTGCGTGCAGGGCGAAATCTTACGAGTGCTCCAAGGTGAGAAGAGCATTTTAGAGAAAGAAAAGCTGCAAAGAGGAGCTTAGGGAGGAGAGAAGCACGAACAGCTGCAAGCTGGGACAAAGACCAGGAATTTTGGGACTGGCAGGAGAGGAGAGCCTTTAAAAAAAAAAATAAACACTGACTTAAATCCTTTTTGCCCACCTTGTACCTGGAAAGGCTCTAGCGCAGCTTATGTAAAATCAGTAAGAGAGATATTCGTCCGGTGTAAAATATACAGAATTAAAAGAGAAATGGCTGAGAAGGAAAGAAACAAGCAATCAATCTGAGCATCGGCTCTTAATGTTCCCTAATAAAAACATCTCAGAGATGGGAGATGCCATAAAGGGCAGGACTGACATCATATCCCGATTCTCTGCCTTTGCTTCGACCTCTGTTTTCTTAAACACCCCACAGTCATTTGCCCTGTAACTTCTGGATTCCTGCCATGGTTCCTTCTCCCAGGATTTAATTTGAACGCTTAGTGGGGTTCTAGGTAGGTAAGGAGTGCCAGTTTCCTGAGTCTTCCTAGCAGACATAGACATGTTTCAGTATGCCCAACCTTTTGGTGCAAAGATGCACAGATTTGCTCTCGCCTCGCTCTCTTTTCCTTTTGGAAACCGACTCCTCTTCCTCTCTAGATGTTACCCAACCGGAGCTTTGTCAAAAGCAGTTGCTTTCGGTGTTGGAGTCTCCAGCCATGCCTCTGCCACACCTCCTCACCTTCCAATTCCTGCTCCGGCACTTTTCCAAGGTGGCTGAACAAGCTGAAAGCAATGGATTGTCTCCTCGGAATCTGAGTGAGATCTTCGGGGTTCTGCTCCTTCGGCTTCCTGCAGCTGCCAGGTGGGCGGCCCCCAAACCCCCTCTGCCTTGGGGCAAGGATGCTCCCTTTTATCAGCACCCCTGAAAATACAACAGGGGGCTGGAAATCCATCTGGAAGGTTGCTGAGCCAGAAGTGGCCAATCCTTGTTTAAATTGGAGCTGAAGTCTATTTAATTTTTGTAATTTTAATGCTTCCAATATTTATAATTGTTTTTATAGTTCTATTTTTTTTTTTTTTTTTGCATTGCATAGCATTGCCTTGCATTGCCTAAGCAGGGGGTTGGACTAGAAGACCTCCAAGATCCCTTCCAACTCTGTTTATTCGATTCTATTCTATTCTGAGTACTTTGGATAGCAAGGTGAATTTAATAAAAATAAATAAAGAGAGGATGGAATGGGGAGGTCTTTTTTAGATGAGAGAAGACCCTCCACCCCCACCCACCCACCCCAAAAAAGACCTCTGCAACAGTGGAACAGCCTACCTATGGAAGTTGTGGGTTGTCCATCTCTGGAAGCTTGTAAGAAGATGCTGGGCTGCCATGGTTATGAGCATGGTTAAGTTGGTATGGGACACATTGCCAAGAGCAGGGATTAGATCAGGGGTCTCCAACCTTGGCTCCTGGAAGCCTGGCGGACTTCAACTCCCAGAGTTCCACAGCCAGCAAAGCTGGCTGTGGAATTCTGGGAGTTGAAGTCCACCAGGCTTCCAGGGGCCAAGGTTGGAGACCCCTGGATTAGATGGTCCTTGTTGTCCCTTCCAATTCTGCGAAGAGACTGGCATGTTTATGGATTTGGATTCTGAGGAGTTCTTGGTGCTCTCTGACCTTGGTTGTTTTTTTTTTTCCAGACATTTCATTACCCAATAAGCACTGATGATGTTACCTAGTTTGAAATAATCTGCAAGAAAACAACCAAACTCAAAAGAGCACCAAAAACACCACCACCACCCCCCCCAAAAAAAAAAATTTCAATCCTGAGCTACTTATATTCTCTTTTATTTAATTTTGTTTATGTTTGGATTTCCAGTCAGAAGTTAGGATTTGCATGAGGTCGGGGCAGATCAAATATATGGCAGCTCCTGGCGTGATGCTGTTACCTAGTTTGGGTAGTGAAATGCCTGCAAGAAAGCAGCCAAGCTCAAGAGAGCACCAAGGACCCCTCCTTTCAACCCCAAACTTACCAAATATTCTCTGTCAATGAAAGAGGAAAACCTGTAGGTTCAGAAATTATTTTCCCAGAGTGAGGAGCTCTGAATTTCTTTCATTAGCTGAGCTGCTGCTCCCACGCACTCCGATGCCTAACCTTGTCCTGTTCCTCCCACAGCTCTGAGACAACACCTGACTTTCCAAACCACTTCCTGGAGACCCTTCTGCAGACAAAGGACACTGAGCCAGACCTTCCCCCTCCAGGTAGGGAACCCTTGTGTCTTTGTGTACAGTGCAGGAAAAGGGATAATGAGGAAGGAGTGGCCAAGGCCAAGGAGACAAGTGGATGTTGTTGGAAGATGGCAGCAACCTTCCCCAGAGATTCCCTCCAGATGTACTGAACAGCCTCATGGGCTAGGAAGTGGAAGACCAACACATCTGGAGAGCAACAGGTTGAAGAAGGCTAGAAAGTATGCAAAAGCTGAATGCCAAAGTCCCTAGTTCATTAAGCCCCTCCAGTGGTGGTAGTGTTGCAGTGGTGGTGTTCTACCGGTTTGGCCCGATTCTGGCGAGCCAGTAGCAGCAATGAGCAGCGGAGACCCAACCGCTTCTCTCCGCCGCACTGCTGTGGGGCCCACCCGCCCACCTGAGCTCCCATACTCACCTTTATCTGCTGAATTGGAAGCGAGAAGAGTGCCGCGCGGCAGCTGCTGAGGCGACTGGGAGAGTACAGGCTTGCAGGAGGTGAGTTAGAACGCCTCCGCACCTGTGCAAAGTGCTCATTTGGCACACACGTGCACGCAAAGCACACCCACCAAGCCACCCCCACCGAACCGGTGGCAAAAATATTTGAATCCCACCACTGGTGGGTTGACCTTTCTGCATATAATTGAGAGGAATGGGAGGACTTCCTTGGAGCGGTGCAGTGGCCTAGAGGTGAAGCTCTCGCCTCACAATCCGGAGACCGTGAGTTCAATCCTAGGTAGAGGCAGATATTTCTCTCTCTGGGCACAATTGAGAATAAATCTGCTGAACAAAATTCCGCATTGGCGACAGGAAAGGCATCTGGCCATTAAACACACTGCTAGTTCCATTCAGTTGTCCAGACTCCACCCTGCAAGGGATTATGGGGGTTGTTAAAAGAAGGTGATGAATGGAAGGATTTCCTTGATGAGATACCATTGGGTCTCCATGCTCTTTTTCAAATAGTATGGCAGTCTTCCAAGATAGAGTTGACAGGGTTCCTTTCAGCCAACCTGGTCTTCTCTTTCCTAGCTCTGCCTCCGAAGCCACCCAAAGCGAAACCTGCAGCAGTCTCTCTAACCAACGGGAATGGCACAACCCTGCAGGATGCAGAGTGGTACTGGGGAGACATCTCCAGGTAAAGGGGGGGGACCCAAGTGAGCTCAATTGTAGTCGTGGTGGGGGAAGGACATGTGGGAGGAATAATTGGGTCAGAATGGGTCTTTTTGGAAATGGGACAGAAGAGTCTGTTGAGGCTTTCCTCGCTCTGTTTGTAAACTTTTCAGTAGTTAATTCAATTGTAAATGAGTTTGCTAGTCTTTCTTCTGTCAGAAATGGTACTTCCAGGTTATTTTTAGGAAACTGTTTAAAAGAAGAGATTTAGAGCACGAACATAGAACAATAGAGCTGGAAGGTGACCTTGGAGACCTTTTAATCCAACCCCCCCTCAAGCAGGAGACACAATTTCAGACAAATAGTTGTCTTAATCATTTGGACCCTGGCAGAAAGTGATGCCCCTTCGTGGATTTTGAGAGTCAGGTGTTCCTTGGCAGTTAAGGTGCCTGGTATTCTCTGTCCCACTTGTCATTTCTTTGGGGCTGTAGAAGAATTGGGTAGAGAGAATGTCACTCTTGGAAGGTCAGGACTGGCACTGGTGTTCGAAGAACAATATTGCAAATCCTGGGTCAAATTCTCAGTGTGCTACAAGTTGCCCCAGTCCCTGTCTCTCCACCCAATTTATCTTGTAGGTGGGATTGTTGTAAGAGTAAAATAAAATCAGAGGGGATTAGCTCTTAGGTGAATATTAGGGAGATGAGTATCAAACAGCAACTAAATGGCGGTTCCAGGTAGGTTGGTGGTGCATATATGCAGTGCAAACACAAACACACAATCTTTTGAGGCTTATTCTGTGAATTCCCCCTTCTTTTCTTGTGTAAAGAGGGAATTTGAACTTTCCTTCTCTTTCTCCCAAGACCTACCTACAATTCTTGGTGCCTTCAAAAGACAGCCATGTGATTTTCTGTTTCTATTGGCCCATGGCTAGCCAATCGTACCCATTTCCTTCCCTTCCCTTCTCACATAGAGAATATCAGAACTAAATAGAGCAGACTCACAGGGTAGAAAGGATACAAGTGTGGACTGGTCTTTCTTTCTTTCTTTCTTTCTTTCTTTCTTTCTTTCTTTCTTTCTTTCTTTCTTTCTTTCTTTCTTTCTTTCTTTCTTTCTTCCTTCCTTCCTTCCTTCCTTCCTTCCTTCCTTCCCTCCCTCCCTCCCTCCCTCCCTCCCTCCCTCCCTTCCTTCCTTCCTTTTTTTCTTTTTCTTTTTTTCTTTCTCTTTTCCTTTCTTTTTTCTTTTCCTTTCTCTTTTCCTTTTCCTTTCTTTCTTTTCTTTCAGCTGAGCTGGCTGCTTTTATATTGTATAAACAATTGTACTTTACAAATAGATATGGTCACCTGTGTTAAGCAAATTACTCTGGTTGAGAGATTAGCTTTCTAGATGAATCCTGGCACTTACAAGGGCTTCTCCAAACAGCATTGCCAAGATGTTCATATAAGTTTGAGTGTGTGGAGATTTTAAGTATTGAAATGACCCAAATCTTCCTGCCTTTTTTTTCAGAGAGGAAGTGAACGAAAAACTCCGAGACACTCCCGATGGTACCTTCCTGGTGAGAGATGCTTCCAGCAAGATCCAGGGTGAATATACATTGACCCTCCGGTGAGCCCCAATTTAACTTTGTTGGAGGGTTGATGTGATGGAATATGAACCTGGAGAAGCAGGGGGTGGGGGACAGACACACACAGCTTTCTCAAATAAAGGCCCCGGTTAAGAGTTTGCATAGTTCCAAACTAAAAGGGCGAATGGGAAGAGGCTTAGGGTAGCCACACCATAGAATCTCTCAGGATATAACTAATAGGTTAGAAAATTATAGCTTTAGATTGGCAAGATTCTGTCCATTAGGTGTAAGTAATAAAGGATTGGACTTGACTGCATCTCACTGTCTCTTCTTTGGGTTTGGGCTTCAGAGAGGATGAGGATCCAGACGTGCACCTGGGGAAGGAGATAAGGCGGTGGGGTAGTGTGTTGCTTCCAAGCCTGGATGACTGAATGTCAGGTCCTCTCTCTCTCTCTCTCTCTCGACAGGAAAGGGGGAAACAACAAACTGATCAAGATTTTCCACCGGGAAGGCAAATATGGCTTCTCAGAACCGCTGACCTTCAGCTCTGTGGTGGAACTCATCAACCACTACCGGCATGAGTCCCTGGCCCAGTACAATGCCAAGCTGGACACTCGGTTACTCTACCCAATCTCCAAGTACCAGCAGGTGAGAGATGGTTGTTACTCACTGTACACCAACGGAATGGGCCTCTGTCAGAAACAGGATGCCAAATCACCTGAGCACTTCCTGAGTGGAAGGAAGTGGTCTGATCTGAAGTGGGTAGAGATGTTGATTATGGTTGCTAAGTGAAATGTCTTTCTCAAGCAGTAATCTGATGCTGGATTTTAAGAACTGAAGTAGAAGATAACTATCTCCATCTTCGGTTTGGTGTACGGCTCATTGGAGACACAGCGGGTCCATGGTCCAAATGGGATTTTGTGCTGGGTTTATGATCCAAATGTTTTGCAAATTCAGAGGGGATTTTGGCTCCTATCAACTGTGCCCCAAAGGTGCTTTTTCAAGAGGCAACAGGACTTCCTGGTTTTTATTTGAAGATATTTTGCTTCTTATCCAAGAAGCTTCTTCATAAAAGCATGGCACATCCAAAGAGAACAAACCCATCAGGACTAGATTCAACGGTCCATCTGCATTTAAAAGAGAAAAGTCACTCCAAAGACCATTGGTTTGAAATAGGTATCAAAGAGGCCATCTGTGTCAAAATTGAGTCGCCCTCCATCAACAGAAGGGCAGGAATATGACACTACGTATCTCCAGTCTACAACACAGTCCTTTCAGCAGTCCCAAGAAGGCTCTACACCCATTTGCACTATTCAGGTGACCTTGATGACACAGATAAACTTCCAGGTGGCCTTAACAGCTCTTTAAAAGAATGCAAATGACCAGCTGTCTGCAAGGAGTATAAACCCTTCCATTCCCCACCATCCAGTCAGAGCTGAAGAAGCTTCTTGGATGAGAAGCAAAACATCTTCAAAGAAAAACCAGAAAGTCCAGTTGCCCATTGAAAAAAATCATCTTTGGGACAACCATGACCTGAATAATTAAGAAACTCCATAGACACTCCTTACCAGTATCAACAAGTTGAGGTAGCTGAGCAAAGCCTCCATATCTAGCAGCAGTCTGTCTTTGTAAACTAATTGTGCAGAAGAAGCAACATGAAGGGGGAAAAATGGTTTCCTAGATTTATGTGCTTCTCTACGCCGTTTCTTTACTACCCTCGCTGCCTTCTCTTTGGAAAGGGAATGCTGCTACAGCTGCTAAATTTAAAAAATTGATTTAGATTAATATATCAGTGACATTCGGCAGCAATTAACCACGGCAGTCTTAGATGCTCACTGTCCCGGCAACCTGGAGGTATTATGCGCAACTATTTCCATTATTCCTACATTTGGAAGGCAGCAGACTTGAAAAGGCTGTCTTTGGTGACCAGACATTAATCTTCAAATTAATCAATGGAAGAATTGGTCTGCTGGCCTCACTAATTTACCAAAAAGAGCATGGGAAGGGAGGAATATGCAGGCAATTCTCTGTTGGAACAAAGAAGGGAAAAGTGGCTTTCTCTGAACTGAAGAGGAGCCAAGAATCTTAAAACCCAGGAAGGTTGAATTACAGAAAATTGCCAGCTCTGCTTTTCCCAGAGCAGTTAAGCTAACTGTCTTAAGGAGGCTTTCTTTCTTTAAAGAGAAACTTGGCAAAATATTTTGGAGTGTCTTGCTTTGGGGGAGGATGCTCCTCATGAATGTCTCTCGTATCATTTCCAGGGATGGTAACGGCCATTCTCTTAATCCTTTGTTCTGTTTTGGCAGGACCAAGTGGTGAAGGAGGACAGTGTGGAGGCAGTTGGGGAGCAGCTGAAAGTCTATCACCAGCAGTACCAGGACAAGAGTCGAGAGTACGACCTTCTGTACGAAGAATACACACGCACCTCGCAGGTACTTAAAGCCTGCCCACTTTAAAAGCTTCTTTAAAGACTGCAGGTAGTCCTTGACCTACAACCTAGTCAAGCATCTAGAACAGGGGTGTCAAACTCAAGGCCCGGGGCCCGGATCTGGCCTGCAGGGTACTTAGATCTGGCCTGCAGGGCTGCTCTGGAAATAATGAAGGACCAAACCCTGTGGTGCCTCTGCCAGCCAAAACGGCCCTCCCAAGCTCTGTTTTCACTGGCAGAGGATTACAGGAGGCCATCGCAGCTGAAAACGGAGCTCCGGAGCCTGTTTTTGCTGGCAGAGCGTTCGGGCCACCAAAGGTGTCCCCCAACATAAGTGATATCATGCTGGCCACCCCATCCTGGCCACCCTAGCCCCCCAAGGTCAAACACAACCCTGATGCAGCCCTCAATGAAATCGAGTTTGACATCCCTGATCTAGAACAGCGGTCTGGATCTCCAACCTTTCTGGCATTGAAGACCGGGTGGGGGAGAGGGGATGGTTCAGCACAAGTGGCGGGTGAAGAAATGGAACTGCACGCGCTCACTGGCCTGCTGCATGCGCATGTGGAACTACATGCCCGCCCACTGTTTTTGCAGCCCAGTTCTGAACAGGCCAGGGCTCAAGGGTTGGGGACTCCCTAGTCTAGAACTTGGTATGTTTATGACAGACCTTCTAGGGCCGTGATGGCAAACCTATGGCACGCATGCCATAGGTGGCACGCAGAACCCTCTCTGCGGACATGCCAGCTGTTGCCCCAGCCCAGCTCCTCTGTGCATGTGCCTCCCACTGGCCAACTGGTTTTCTGGTCTCTGCTGTATACGTGTAAGGGGATGTGGGTGCACGTGTGGGAGTGGTGGCCCCCCCGCCCCATTTTTGGCCTGGAAGGCCTCCTGCACCAACCTTGAAGCAAAAATGGCATGCCCCTTTTTGGGCCTGGAAAGCTTCCTGCAACCTGGAAGCCAAAAATTGGCGCATGCACGGGTTGACTTTCATATTGCATTTTGGCGTTGGGCACTTGGCACCAAAAAGGTTAGCCTCCACTGTACTAGGGAATTCTTACAATCCGGATTCATACTTACAATCTGTTAGGAATATAAGTCACCTAATAGGTATTTGGGTTAGAAATATATAAACCAGGATAAACATTTTAAAACTGTATCTTTAAGAAAATGCAAAACTGTAATTAGGTGTAGTTTCTCAAACAGCCATAAGATGGAGCCAGAAACCTGGTTTGTCTTTGTCTTAGTCTCAGAAGAGAGTGTGAGTGTATCTGTTTCCTTCTGTTGGAAAGTATTGCCTTCCTCCATTTTTCCTAATTGATATTACTGGATTTGATGTAAGTCTGATACTGAACTGTTTTTGACACTGGAATTTGTTATTGGATTATCCCTGGATTGAAAAACTGACTGATTTACCTGTGAATGACTTTGGACTGCTTATCTTGAACTTTGCTTAAACCTTTCTGGAAGTTAAAACCTACATTTACTGTACAGTGTATCTGTGTTCTGTGTATTATTCAAACACTTCGTCTCCGTGTACGCGCTCATTCTCCTAATGGGAAATTACCCCAACACAACCATTCCCCACCGCCACCTGCAGTCACATGACCGAACTTCAGGCACTCACGTGACTGTAGGTAGCGGTGGGAAACAGTGGGGTACAGCAGCCAGTCAGCATTTATGATCATTTGCAGCATCTCACTGTCACATGAATTATGTTTTAGAATAGTTTCGCCGAAAACCTGCACTTACTTCTGGTTTGGGGCAAAACTGCACCCCTACCACCCCTAGCTGGCTTAACAACCGCTGCAAAAACCAACCCTATCACCGTCACTTTTACTTTTTTTCTTTTTGCTATGTCAATCCTTTTTATTGGTTCATAATATAAATTACAAAAATACAAAAGCATATAATAGGGGGGAAAGAGAAAAGTATAGTGAAGAAGGGAAAAAAGGCATTGATTTCTCACTTTAAACAGTAGAATAAGAAGTGACACTGGACCTCAACTGTTCACTTTTACATACTGTAGTAGTATCAGCTAGCCATTTCTATAACAACAGGTCTATCTAATTAGTAAAACCCCAAATCAAAGTTTCATTTTTCCCTCCACCTCAAGCACAAAGTCCAGAAACGGTTTCCAAGTAGAAACAAAAGTACCTGTGTTGTTGTTTTTCCCCTTGTATCAAAGCAGTCAGTTTAGTCATCATGATTTACACCTGTGACAGGTGGGCTCTGTTACAGTCGTTCAGGACCACCTGTACCTGCTACTTATTTATGATGGATTTCCATAGTACTTCCTCCTGACTTCATCGTCCTCTTTCTCCCTCCTGCTCAGGAATTGCAAATGAAACGGACGGCCATCGAGGCCTTCAATGAAACCATCAAGATCTTTGAAGAGCAATGCCAGACACAGGAGAAATGCAGCCGGGACTACGTGGAGCGCTTCCGGAGGGAGGGGAATGAGAAGGAGGTGCAGCGGTGAGACCCCTTCAGAATAAAGCTACATCTTTTCCCCCCTCCTCCACCGGGCTGAATTTCCACAAACAGAACAGAGAAGAGGGCGGGGCCCAGAAAAAAACACCACAATTTCCAGTTAATTGAAGTGAATGAAGTACAGTTAATAGGGTTAATCCCTGGGTGTTTAATTTTCCCCAGCTGTCAAGTTAAAAGCTAGCATTTGCAGGCAGTTCTTGGTGCTGCTCTGTGGCCTTTCCAAATGCTTTTATTGTGGGCCACCATTATTGATTTGAAAAATCTCAGCAGGATTAGACCTGGTGTTTGGATGGGAAACTCAGAATTGTAGGTTAGACTGGAATTTAAAAAAAAAAATCCTGAAAAACACTTGAGACAAACCACTTCTGTAGTGTTATTAAGAAGGCGATGTGGTTGTGTCTAAACTTGGGAGGGGGGGATTTTTCATTTTTACTATGTTCTCATCTTGTCAAACATCAAGCCAAAAAAGACACCAAGCTGAGTTCTTTACTGTTTCACACCTATAGGCAAAATCTTGCCAGACTAAAGACTCTACTATCTCTTCTGCAATACTGTATATTCTGTGAAGCATTAAGCAAGGTAGCCATTTTCACTCTCTTTCTCTCACACATCATAATATCTGGGCTAAATTGTGTCTTACTTCTCTGGAACAGGAGTCTCCAACCTTGGCAACTTTAAGACTTGTGGACTTCAACTCCCAAAATTGAAGCTTTGCTGGCTGAGGAACTCTGGGAGTTGAAGTCCACAAGTCCTAAAGTTGCCAAAATTGGAGACCTCTGCTCTGGAATGCAGCTGCTACTCCTCCCTGCTGCGAATCCATCTCCTCATTACATTCCATCACATATCCTAACAGCTGTTATTTATTAGGTTTTTATCCTCACCTTTATTAGTTTATAAGTAACTCAAGGTGGCAAACGTAGCTAAATACTCCTCCCTCCTATGTTCCCCACAGCAACTCTTGTTGCCTGGGTTTGGGCTGAGAGAGAGTGGCTGGCTGATAATCACTCAGACAGCTTTCATGGCTAAGGTAGGACTAGAATTCACAGTCTTCTGGCGACTGGCCCAAAGTCACCCAGCTAGCTTTCATTCCTAAAGCGAGATATCACGGGTTTTCAATTCAATTGTATAGAATGCGAAGAATGTATATTTGTGTTTTGTTTTTATAGTTATAATGTACACCAAAGATGATATTTAATTTTGCTGTATGAGGTGCAATAACAATGAAGTAAAGTAAACTAAACTAAAATTAGAACTCAATTGTCTCCAGTGATTGGTCAAATGATCCAGTCAGCTTTAAGTATTCTAGTCCCTAAGATGGGACTAGAATTCAGTCTCCTGGTGATTGGCCCAAAGTCACCCAGTCAAGTTTCATGCCTAAAGCAGGATTAGAACTCATACTCTCCTAGTTTCTAGGCCAAAGGTCTTCAAACTTGGCACGTTTAAGACTTGTGGGCTTTAACTCCCAGAATTCCTGAGCTAACATGACCAGAGGAGGAATTCTGGGAGTTGAAGTCCACAAGTCTTAATGCTGTCAAGTTTGAAGACCCCTGGTCTAGGCCATCACTTCACCAAACCGGTTCTGTTTAAGACAACTTCTCAGCCTTTCTTGCTTCTCTAACAGCCTGGCCCTATCGTTTTTCCCCTAGGATCATGATGAATTCAGAAAAGCTGAAGTCTCGCATTACCGAAATTCATGACAGCAAGATGAAGCTGGAGCAGGACCTCAAACAGCAGGCCTCCGAAAACCGGGAGATCGACAAGCGCATGAACAGTCTCAAACCTGACCTGTTGCAGCTGCGCAAACTCCGGGACCAGTACCTAGTGTATGTGCTCTTCATAATCGTCTTGAGAAACGCAAGCATAAATGCGGTTTAAAATCTGCCTTCCCTAACCAAATGGGTCGGATGTCTGTACATCTTACAACTGGTCACTTAGCGGCCAGTGGGCATTCAACAACTGGCCCTCATTTGCAGCCGTTCGAAGCGTATTGAGATCACATGACTGCAATTTACAACTTTTTTTGCCAGAAACCAGCATTTTCATGTCGGGCAAAAAGAAATTGCCTATTGCAGGCAGTGGGTTTGCTTAACAATGGGCCCATTTGCTTAACGGCTGCTGCAGAAAATGTCATAAAATTGGGTCAATCATGTGGGTACCTTGAAATCTGGCCATCAGGTCCTAGTGATAGAAAATTCTGGGTTCCGGTAGGGTCAAAATCAAGAGCTACCTTAATTTCCAGCTGCCTTTCTGATAGAGTAATCCTGCCCCCTAGTGGCCTCTCCACAAAATGCAAATGCTCTCATTCCCTAAGCAAGTACAGACTTGCAAAGCTTTCAACCTAATTGCTACACTGTGTGTAATAGTTAAAAGCCTAAGAAAGATGCTGACGAAAGCTGTCTAATGAGTGGCTTTGCTTATCTGATACATCAGGTATGACCTGCCTATAAAATGTTATTTTTCTGGTTAGCTAACAGAACATATTAGCATGATCTTGGGACAGCTAAGTTTACAATAGTTGTTTAATGATATTTTTTTTTAAAAAACTGTTCTTTTAACATTAGAATTTTTCCAACCCATTGGGGCAATGCAAATAATTACCATTTTATAATTATGCACCAATGCTTTCTTGTTGTGGTCAACATTTTCATTTCCTAGGCTTGGCTGCAGCCTGGAAGAACAGCTTTGCGTGCATCCCTTAAATGCTGTTTAAAAATGAACAGTTTTTGTTCCTTTTTTTTTTAATGCCGCCAGATGGTTGACCCAGAAGGGGACTCGTCAGAAGAAGATCAATGAATGGCTCGGTATCAAGAGTGAAACTGAGGAGTAAGTGGCTCTGTTCTTATTCTGCTCCAAGAGGGCTCATCATCTCAAGGTGTGTGTCTACATGAGGCTGTTTTGTATTCAGAAAGTTCCAGATTGAAACTGGTCTGTCCAGGGGTGGGATTCAGCCGGTTCGGGCCAACCGGATGTCAAATATACATCTGGTTCGCCAAACCGTTAGTGGAACCAACTGGCTGGCCTTGCTCACCCCGCCCCTCCCAGGAGTCTCCATGTGGCCCATTTTGGATGAGGTAAATGTGGGTGCTCTGCAGGTGCTCTGGTAGGGCAACAAATAGGCCTCCCAGAAGTTCCAGAAGTCTAGAAGAACGGGCCTGTTTCCGGCTTCTGGAGGGCCTCCGGAGCCCAGGGGAGGCTGTTCTCGCCCTCTGGAGTCTGGGGAAGGTGAAAAATGCCCCCTCCCCAAGTTCCAGTAGGCCATGCCCACCATGGGCACACCTACCCACCAATCAGGCAGAGAACCGGTTGTTGGATTTTTGAATCCCACCCTTAGGTATGTCCAAATGGACAGCTAATAGGGGATTGGAATGGCATCTTTGTGGCAGAGACTTCAGTGAGCTTCGTATAATCTTCCACAACATGATCTCTCCTATAGGTGGTCAAGCTTTAATTCCTATATTGTAAAGCCAACCCAGTTGGATAAGTGCTTATGATTTATAAGAGCCGTGGAAGCCCAGTGGTTAAAATGCAGCATGGCAGGCTAACTGCCCACTGCCAGCAGTTCAATCCTCACCGTTTCAAGGTTGACTCAGCCTTCCATCCTTCCAAGGTGGTAAAATGAGGACCTAGATTGTTGGGGGCAATGTGCTGATTCCGTAAACCACTAAGAGTGGGCTGTAAAGCACTGTGAAAATGGTATATAAATCTGAAGGCTATTGCTGTTTTGGTTGCAGCAGTTCAAATCCTGATGTCCCCAGTTAAAAGAAATGCGACCAAGACCTAGCTGGATGGGTTGGTAGGAACCTGGGTCCAGCATCAACCAGAACATCAAGGAACGGGGTAAAAAGTGATAGTGCTCCTAAGGGGAAATCTGATGGTGCCCAAAGAGTTGGGTTGTTGGCACTTATTTGCATTGTACTGCAGGGACAAGCTTGCATTGTGGCTTGAGTATTGTTTCCCTTGGGCATGGCAGAATCCCTTCCATAAGACTTCATCGTCTGAGCTGGAGACTGCCGCAGGATCCTTTTGTCTATACCAGTGGTGGGTTTCAAAACTTCCTACCAGTTCGAAGAGCTAGCTTTGCTTTGCGTGCGCATGCGCAGGGCTCAAACACTGCCCTCTGTATCAGCGCTGGTGAGCTGTGCTGTTTTTTAGCTCATCTGAGGCACGGCAATCCGCTTGACCGCGCGAATCAGCTGAGCTAATAAACAACAGAATATAGAGAGGTAAGAGCAGGGGTGGGTAGGCAGAGCCATCCAGAGGTGGTATTTGCCCGTTTTCCAAACCAGTCAAAATTTTCCCTACTGGGTCCACCAGGACCAGTCAGAACTGGCTGAATACCACCTCTGGTCTGCATCCAGTTCAGTGGGCTCCCATACCCCCGAGGGCCCTTTCCAGCCTTCCTGGACTTTAGGCAACCCACACACCAGCATATTCTTGGATAGTAGTTTCAGTTTGTTATCACATTCTCCCCAGGTCTACTGTTCCTTGCTAGCAGAAGTAAGTTATGGTTCTCCTTAACTTCAGGCTGCTCTCAGTTTCCCATACAGAATAGCAAAACCCACCACCAATTCACCACCAATTGCTCCACTACAATGACCACAACCACCATCATACCACACCCAGCTGCTTTGCTGCAGGGCTGTTATAGTTATTCTTTTCTAAGCAGCTTGGCTGGCTGGTGGGGGGGGGGTCTTAAAGGGACAGGGCACCATCAGCCCAGAGGCTAGCTACTTTCAAGCAGCCTGCCCTCTCACCGCGTCTCCCTGGGGGACTCCATGCATTGGGATGGGATGGGACTTGAAGCTGCTTGATGATCTGGCAGAAGAAGTGGCTATTAACCTTTAGAAAGCGTGCTTCCTCGATTTTTGTATCTGCTTCAAACAACCTCTAGGGCTTCAAACAACCTGTAGGAAAGCCTCTAGGTTGGTCTTTCTCAAGTGCCTTGAATATAAACAGATGTTAGATAAGTTTCCCAACAATCTGGCTTGAGACCTGGATATTTGCAAGACTGTCTCCTTCGACTGGATCCTGGATCCCACTCCTTTGAATTGGAAAGAATTGAAAAGGGATTGCTGGTTTTTCTCCTATGAGAGATTTTGGGGGTGAGGGGTGAGGGGGCAGACGAGACATTTCTGTTTCGCTATGCTGGATTTCACCAGAAATCTGAATGGCCGCATTACCTCTGATGTTCAGAAAAGCCATTAAAACAAAGCTGTTCAAGAGAGCCTTTATTTATGATCTAGCTGTCAGACCATCTAACACCGTAATGCGAAAATGAATGGTTGAATGAGGTGTTGGTTTTAATGAATTTATTATTTGGGCATTGCTTTTCTTTTCATTTTGGTTGTTGCTGGGCATCACCCGGAGTTATTTTGGAACAGAGGTGTATACAATTCATGGTCATTGTTGAGGTAATTCCCCGTTAGGAGAATGAGTGCACACAGGGAGTGGTAAGGAATAACACACAACCAGCACACAGATACACTGCATAGTAAAACGTAGGATTTTACTTCCAGTAAATGGTTAAGCAAAGACCAACAAGCAGTCAAGTCATACATGGTTAAATCCGTCAGTTTTCAGTCCAGGGATAATTCCAAATAACAAAGTCCAGTATCATGAACAGTTCAACAGACTCGCATCAAATCCAAGAATAATGATGATCAGCAACAGTCAATAGAGAAATGCAGGAACCGGGCAACACTCTCAGCAACAACAGAACAGAACAACCCAGATTTCTGGCTCCATCTTATGACCATTTGAGGAACCACACCCAGTTACAATTTTAGCATTCCCTAAAAGAGACAGTATGAAAATGTCTATCCTGCTTTATATATTTTCCAACCCAACTGTTAGGTGACTTACATTCCTAACAGTCATGAATTAATAAAAGAATCAGATTACACAAATTGGGTGTGGGCTGTACAATCATGGGCCTTTCGTCTGTACCCTGTATCAAGTCAGTGCATCGGTCCACCAGGATAAATATCAGCTTTGCAAGATTTTAAATAAGCTTACCATAAAATGCAGAGGGATCAATATAAACGCTTGGGACTGAGCTCTAGATCATTTTGTTTTACATAGGCCTGGAATTCCAACACATCTCTTGTCTTCTTAAGGAAGGAAATTGCTACTTTGTAAAAGGACAGGATGTTTAGTCATATCTCATCATCTTGAAAGTGGAGAATAGAGCATAGTCATTGTTTTGGAGGCAATACTAATCGCTTCACAGTGCTTTACAGCCCTCTCTAAGCAGTTTACAGAATCAGCATATTGCCCAAACAGGCTGGGTCCTCGTTTTACTGACCTTGGAAGGATGGAAGGCTGAGTCAATCTTGAGCTCCATTAGGATCAAACTCCAGGCCGTGAGCAAACTTTGCCTGCAGTATTGCTTTCTAACCACTGTGCCACCACAGCTCTCTATAGGAAGTGTCTGAATAGGACACTTAAGATACTTAGGATCCGCAATAGGAAGCATCTTAAGACAAATCAAGGTGTAGGATTATGCCAATGGTTCAGGACTCTGGCAAGCAGGTGGTGGGATTCTCTATGGGTAGTGCCAGTGCCCTTAAAGGACAGTCTTCTGCAGAGCTGCCTTTGGGGGAAACTGGCCAGGCTTCCCCTTGGTGTTCTCACCATTAGTTCTGCCTTGCAGCCAATACTCCATGATGGAGGATGAAGAAGACCTGCCCCATCATGATGAGCGGACCTGGTATGTAGGCAAGATCAACCGCACCCAAGCAGAGGAAATGCTGGTGGGCAAGCGTGATGGAACCTTCCTTATTCGGGAGAGCAGCCAGCGAGGGTGTTATGCCTGCTCTGTGGTGTGAGTTATCCCAAGTATTTTTTTTCTTTTCATTCATTTCAAAACTTCATTCATTTTAGTTGACTTGTTTGATCGACTGATTTGAATCAGTTGGGGGCCTGTGTTATGGTGAAACTCAAAATGCAGCTTTCGTTTCTTTTTTTGGTACGATGCAGCCAATATTCTCTAAAAGTTGTTTGATCTCACACAGCAAAGGATGCCTCTTCCAAGATTCTCTTCTTTGTAACATCTAGAAATATTCCTTGTTTTTCACGGCAAACCTCTTCAGAAGTTGCTTAGGAACATGCACCATCCATTTCCACATTTCTTTTACAAAAATATAGGGCCACTTATCTTAAATCAAATAATTCCAACGCTTAACAAGGATAAAAACAAAACATGCATATAAATTTTTTTAAAAAAAATCCGTGCCGTGCACCCATTCGAATATGAAAGGGCATTGCATTTGGTTCTCTTATCACCTCGTACAGGGATCCCCAACCCATAGTGCATGGCCCGGTATCAGGCTGCAGCCTCTTTGGAACCAGGCTGCACAAGTGGTGGGTGAGCATGTTTGTGCATGCAACTCTACTTGCATGAGCAATGGGCAAGCACGCTTCTGCATGAAGCTACTTAGCTACCGTGTTTCTCACAAAATAAGGCTGGGACTTATTTTTTTTTTGACCCCTGAAAAAATGGCTAGGCCGTCTTTTCGGGGGTGACTTAATTCCACCCCCCCTTGCATCCTCGGGCGGGAGGGCAGCAACGGCTTGGATGTTGACCTCGGCGTTGGTGGGGCACTTCGTATCGGGAGACCTTCTGCCACTGTTGCTTTCCCTTCTCCCCGTGCTGCCACAGTGCTTGACGCAGCCACACGCGTGGCCAGCCAGGGCTCCTCCCAGCCAGGGAGTCCGGCGGTGACACTCGGCTTCAGGCGCTTCTGTCACCGCCTTCCCTTCACCTTCGAAGGCAAAGCCAATTCTTTTAAAAACGACACCCTACTACCAGTACGAAAAAGACTCCCCTGCCCGAGTGGGCAGCCCAACCCCATGTGGGGAGGCGAATCTCCTGGGGCTGCAGCGCAGAATCGGCCCACCCCAGGAGAAGCACCCAGCCGCCATCCCTGCCTGGCGCTGGGCAGAGCGCGAAGAGCTTCACCTGGGGCGCCCAGCGCAACTGACAAGCGGGCCCTCCTGCCTGGCAGCGGAGCTCTTGCCAAGTCAGCGAGCGCCTCCCCGCCAGACCCTCCGCTCATCCCGCTAGGGCCGTGCCAGAGCTGTATGGGCTGGGAAGAGCTGGGAAAGGGAGCCACGGGTGCGGGCCCGCCTGCCAAGCAAAAGAGCCTGGCCGACCCAAGCTTGGCTTCCTTCCCAAGTCCCTCCAGCCCGAACCCGAAGGGGCCACCGGGAGAGGCCGCCTGAGGCAGTGATAGCGCCCACCCATCCGTGGACAGGGAGGCAAGGCGACGGCCTGCGCCGCATCCTCCAAGCTGAGCCCCGCCGAGTGAGCGCCTCTGCCCAATGCCCATGCCGCTGCAGCATTTGGAGCTGCCGGCACGTTTGGAGATGCATGGGGACGAGGATGGGCTGGGCGAGGGGTGGAAAGGATGGGCGGCTTTGGGCTCTCTCCACTGGACCCTCTGGCCAGGGAAGCAGCGCTGCTGTCACCTCCCTCCCTGTCCGCGGACGGGTGGGCGCTATCACTGCCTTGGGCAGCCTCTCCCAGTGGCCCCTTCAGCTGGAGGGACTAAGAAAGGAAGCCAAGCTCAGGTCGGCCCGGCTCTTTCGGTTGGCGGGCGGGTGCGCACCCATGGCTCACATTCCCAGCTCTGCCCAGCCCGCGTGGCTCTGGCGTGGCCCTGGCGGGATGAGCGGAGAGTCTGATGGGGAGGTGCTTGCTGCCTTGGCGAGAGCTCCACCTCCGGGCAGGAGGGCCCACCTGTCAGTTGTGCTGGGCACCCCAGGCGAAGCTCTTCACGCTCTGCCTGACACCAGGCAGGGATGGCGGCTGGGCACTTATCCCAGGGTGGGCCGATCCTGCGCTGCGGCCCCAGGAGATTTGCCTCCCCATGTGGGGTTGGACTGCCTACTCGGGCAGGGGAGTCTTTGTCGTAGTAGGGCATCGTTTTTAAAAGAATTGGCTTTGCCTTCGAAGGCGAAGGGAAGGCGGCCACAGGAGCGCCTGAGGCCGAGTGTCTCCTTCAGTTGCAGGGAGGAGCCCTGGCTGGCCACGTGTGGCTGCGCCAAATGCCGCAGCGTTGCTTTAAACGCCGCGGCAGCATGGGGAGAAAGGAAAGCAACGGTGGTGGAAGTGCCCCACCAACGCCGAGGTCAATGCAGGCAGCACCATATCTGGGTATGCAACAAAAGTACTTCCTAACGGCCACCCCCCCCTGCCATTCCCCCCCATTTCGCATGTTTAATATAGGCCTCAATTTGGGGGGAGGGGCTTAATTTGATTTTATGCCTATAAAGCATGCTAGGACTTCCTATTGGGGGAGGCCGTATTGTTGGAGAAACACGGTACATTTGTGCGAATGGCAGGCATGTGCACAGCCATTCCCTGTATCCTCATCCCACCAGAAAGGTTGGGGACCTATGACAAAATGCTTCTTCAAAAATGGCGATTATGGCTGCAGCAAGACTATTGTATGCAGAAAAATGGAAGGACACTTCAATTCCTAACACGGACGAATGGCTTAAGAAGTTGATGAAATGGCAAAATTAAACTATTTGGATTAAAGAAAAGAATATAAGTACCGTATATACTCGAGTATAAGCCGAGTTTTTCAGCCCATTTTTTGTGCTGAAAAAACCGCCCTCGGCTTATACTCGAGTCAGATTCCCCTCTGAAAAAAAAATGGTGTGGAGCTCTGGAGCTGGGCAGCCGCTTCCCTGCTTCCGTGTTTCCTTTGCAACTTTTAAGCATGGGGGTAATCAGAAGCAGAAAAGTTCTTGCTTGAGGATATATTGTTTTTTCTTTTTTTAACTGTTTTTAGGGGGGGGGGAGACCCACCGCCATGTGAGAATGCTCAGACATGAAATCTATCCGACCGAAAATAAGTGTGTGTGTGGGGAGGGGATTTTAACGGAGGGAAGATGTAGGGAGAAGGCAAAAGCGACGGAAGATCCTTCAGGGGAAACTGAGGGGGAGACTCACCCTTGGTCCAGATGAGCCCCCTTCCCCGCCCCTAAGGAAGCAGAGGCAGCCAGCAAGGGCAGGCAAGCCCCACTTCACGGACTCCGTTCATCCTCGCTCCCACCCACCCATCCACCCAAAGCGATGAAGTCCCCCAATCGCGCAGCCCAGAATTGCCCTCCCCTCAGGGGGCAGCAACAGCGCCCGGTGTTTCCCGAGACAAGAAGCTCTGCCGTGCAATGAAACCGCCCTGGCTCTAGGCTCAGAAAACAACGCAAGCCGAGGTTGCTTCGGCTCCGCTCAGCTTCGTTTCCTCAGCTCCAGCTGCTTTCAGTCCGCTCGGGAGGAGGGGGAGGAGGTGGTGGCGGCTTGCGTTGTTTTCTGAACCCGCGAGCCTAGAGCTCAGAAAACAACGCAAGCCGCCGCCACCACCTCCTCCCCCTCCTCCCGAGCGGACTGAAAGCACCTAGGGCTGAGGAAACGAAGCTGAGCGGAGCTGAAGTAACCTCGGCTCGCGTTATTTTCTGAGCCCGTGAGCCTAGAGCCAGGGCGCTTTCATGGCACGGCGGAGCTTCGTCTCGGGAAATACCGGGCGTCGTTGCTGCCCCCTGAGGGGAGGGCGATTCTGGGCTGCGCAATTGGGGGACTTCGTGGCTTTGGGTGGGTGGGAGCAAGGACGTTGACTTTAAGCGCTGCCGACCAAGTGTTTCACAAATACCAGTGGGACCTCCGTCCACCACCATCCCTCCCTCTTTTGCCTCCTTCCTTCTGATCAATCAGGTTTTCCCAGTATTTGCTCACAGCTGCGTTTTCTCTTCTACCGTGCTAGGCATTGAACGCGGGGATTTCTGATTCCCCTTACACGCGCGTGGATATGCCGCGGGGCATTTTCTTCCAAATGCCCCCTGGCAGAGAACACTGACTTTCAGGATAGTGAGATCATTTCCCAAATTAATTGATTCACTAACCCAAAAGAAGATGTTGATGACAGTGGGAGGCAGGAGTCACTCTCTCCCTTGCAAGAAAAAAGCAAGAGCCGTTCTTATGATCTCTCTCTCTCTCTCGCCGTAATACAGTCAAGCCCTTTCCAGCACGCAGGATCCGCCCCTGCCGCTTTGCACCTTGCAAATTTTGCATTTGCAAGATGCAAAGCGGCGGCGGCGGCAGATCGCACGTGCTGGAAAGGACTTGACTGTATTACAGGGAGAGAGATCATAAGAACGGCTCTTGCTTTTTTCTTGCAAGGGAGAGAGTGACTCTTGCCTCCCACTGTCATCAACATCTTCTTTTGGGTTAGTGAATCAATCAAACCTTTCATGATAGTGAGATCGTTTCCCAAATTTCCCTTAAATCAGGGAAGAAATCAAAAACAAACCTTTGACTGAGAATAAGCCTGTTCCTATGATGCCATTTTTGTTCACTGCAGTGTGAAAAAACACACTTCTTTTTCTTCATCTTCTTGTTCCCTATTTACTGGTCTCTTTCAAAGAGGAAATTGTGAACATCAAACTTATTCTCAACTGTCCTAGTGAAAGTTTTTATTGGTATCTATTTTTATTTTTGAAATTTACCAGTAGCTGCTGCATTTCCCACCCTCGGCTTATACTCGAGTCAATAAGTTTTCCCAGTTTTTTTTTGTGGTAAAATTAGGTGCCTCGGCTTATATTCGGGTCGACTTATACTCGAGTATATACGGTACTTTTGTTTCTATATGGAGACCGCTTCTGAACTTTGTTCTTGAAGTAGAAAGGAATGAAATTTTGATTTTGGGTTTTACCGATTAGATTCATAGATCTTTATAGAAATAGCTTGTTCATAATATTATGAAAAGCAGAAAGTTGTGATTTCATATTAATGCCTTATTTTACTGCAACAGAGAGAGTGGGAAGCCAATGTTTCTTTTTCTCTTATCCTCCCTCACTTCTTTTCCCCCTCTCCCTCTCCATGTTTTCCTATCTACTTTCCTATTTTGTATCTTATATTATTTTATAACCCAACAAAAAAATGTTAAAGCATTAAAAATAGCAACCATGACCTGCATTTTCTTTTGATACAATATATGCCTTTTTTGTTTGTTTACCTCAATAAATGCAGGTGGTCCTTGCTTAGCAACCTCTTGTTCAGCAACCATTTGAAATTATGATGGTGCTGAACGAAGAGGCTTACGGTCCGTCCTCAATGCACCAGCTATCCCAGCGGTCCCATGACTGAATTTCCGAAGCTTGGCTACCAGCCTGCAATTCCACTCAACAGCCCACAGTCATGTGGTTGCTATTTGCAATTTTCACTGCTGACTTTCAACAAGCAGAGCCACTAGGGAAGCTGGCCACAAGTGGCAGTCACATGACTTCACATATAACAACCATGATTCCTTAATGACTGAAATTGCCATCATGAGTCAGTGCGGTGACATGACTTTTTGACTTTATGCCCACATTGCTTAGCGGCAAGAGTTCCCAGACCTGATTACAGTTGTTAACCAAGGACTACCTGTTCTTCCAAGAAAATTTTCAATATTATTCTAAATTCTGCATCTTGGATTACATCCACTTTCTCTTTCTTCCTTGCACCCCCGTTCCCCCCCCCCCCCAATTCCCGGCTGTCCCTCATTGCCTTTATGCGGTTCTTTGTCTTTCTTGAACAATGTTTAATGACCCAAAGTGTTAATTGTTAATTTAATGAAGTTCTTCATTTTTTTGTTCCTACAGGGTGGATGGAGACACAAAACACTGCGTGATTTACAAGACGGCAACAGGCTATGGCTTTGCAGAACCTTACAACCTCTACGCCTCGCTTAAGGAGTTGGTTTTGCACTACAAGCACACCTCCCTCGTGCAGCACAATGACTCACTCAATGTCACGCTGGCACACCCCATCCTCTCCCAGCCTCCGCCGAGATGAACAGTTCCCTTCCCTTCCCTACCATTCCCCACTTCCTACCCTTCCAGAACCTCCGATGAATGTCCTGCCTTTCCTTGACTGCCCCATGGGGATCAAAAAAAAAAACCCCAACCCTTCAAATTTCCTTCTTGTGTTCATCGTTAACTCTGCCTATTTTTCCATACCTTGCTTTCCATTGGTGGCTCTCCTCTTTTTACTTCCTTTTCCTGCCTACCCTCCTTTCTCTAAAGCTGGGGTGTTTTTTTTTTTTTCAACCTTGACAATGTTAAGATATTTAGCCTTTGGCTCAGCACGCTGGCGGGAGAATTCTGGGAATTGAAGTCCATGCATCTTAAAGCGGTCAAGGTTAAAAATCACTGTTCTAAGCTAACTTTTTTTTTTTTTTTTTTTTTTACATTTGCTGCTGCATTTTGAACTCCTTCTTCACTTTCTCCTAGTGGCTTTTGTTTTGGTGCTAGGGGCCCTACTTTACATCGCTGGGCACGATCTCTGCAGAGAAGCTATTCTTGGGGTGAGAGTGGGAGGTGTAAAAAAAGGTGCTCTGTAGGCTGGCAATCCCTAAGAACTTGGGAAGAGACCCTTATTTCCTTTCCTCGTTTTCTCCCTCCTGGATTTGCCTGGGAAGGGCCAGAGGAGATGGTTGAAGAACTCCTCAGGCCTTGCCTCCGTCTATGTTGGCATTCACCTGGCAAAACTCAGCCTGCCTTGCAGTGACACTCCCGCCCCATCTCCCCTTTGCTGGCTTTCTTTTCCTTCCCCAGTGTACAGTGACATGACAGTAATCTGTTTTTAGCTTCCTATGCAGCTGCTTCTGTTTTTAAATATGCAAAAATGGAGAGCGGAAAAGAAAACTCCATTATCTCATGGTCTTTGGAAGCTTCTCCCGACTCTTTCAGTCTGCCTTGCTTTCCAAGCACTTTACCTGCTGCTGAATGGGCGGTGGGGCAGAGGGAATGATGCCCGATTCAAATGCCCTCACACTCCAGCCTCCCCCCCCCCGCCCCATGGCTCCATTTAACCAGGATGCAGAGCCTGCCTCTTCTTTGAACCCGGACGCTGAGGCGAGCAAGCCATGCTGGAGTTCTTCAGCCTTCCCATGACACCAGGGGTAACATCCTTTCTGACAGGGCTCCGCTTCAGCATCCCCCAGCCAGTCCTGCTTCTCAGGGCTGTACCTGTCCCTATGTCTGGATGAACCTGGAGACTGGTGGCTTGACTGCATGCTCTTTGGCATAAAGCCATAAACTCATTTCCAAACTTGTGCCCAAAAGGAAGGGGAGGGAGGAAGTTCTCGGTAGTTCTCACTCGTAGGTTTTCGTCTACCTGTATTGCCTGGCCTGATTTATGCGGCGCTGGTTTCCATTTCCGGAGGGCTGGTCTAAAGCCATTTGATCAGTACAACCCATATCGCGCACACACCCCTGTGGTTTTTGTCTTGTGCGGGCACATGGCACCGAATGGTCTCTTGGTCTGAGCCTGCATATTTTTTTTTCCTCTTTCATCTTCCTATCAAAGCCCCTTTTTGAGGCCATTGCTGACCTCCAGTAAAGGATGGAATTATTATTCTTTAATTTTCATTGTTCTTTTCCAGTTAGCAAGGGGGAAGGCTCTTTCTCGGTTCACGGCCATATGTCCCTCTGGATCTGCATGTTCCTCCCCTGCAGAACAGAGTAAGCTCGAATGAATGGATTCCAGCAGCAAAAGTTTTGTGTGTGTGTGCTCATCCTAGATATATGCAATAATACCAAACACCTCTCTTATTTCCCTTCCTCACATCATTCCAGCCATACTTTCCAGGCTCATTCACTTTAAAAAAAAAAAAAAAGGAAAGAAATGTTTATTACATCATTGTAAGCTTCAGTATTTGTCAGAATTTGTTACTGTAAGATAAAAAGAAAATGAAAAGTTTTGTACGGTACTTCAACATAAAAAATAATAAAATGAAATGTGTTAACGCAAAGGTGCACATACTTATGTTTCTCTCTTTACTCCTCACGTGGTTAAAATGTTTAAAATGGAAAAAATAGTTCAAGGTTTTTTAAAAAAATCTTTTTGCAGAGTTGAAGGATTGAAGGTCTGTCAAGCAAGACCAAGACAGAGCAGTGATCACTTTTAAAGAACATTTGTTCCTGAGAAGGAAGTGGGTAGCTTGATGCTTTTTGTAGAAAGAAGAAGTGAAAAATGATGTCTCAGCATATGTCAGGTTCTCAAACCGTAACGAGTACCAACCCCTGAGACTTGCTATGCTAGTGTTTTCATAATTTGATACAAAAATTAAAAACAAAGTTATCCAATTACAGCAGTAAATACACTTTTATTCCTTGAACTTAAAATGTTTCATTGTGGCCTCTTGGCTGGCAACTTTAACTAGTATGCCAATATTTAGGATTTTTTTCCTGGGTTGGTACGTACTGTATTATTTTGTTATATCAGTTTATAAAATGGCCAACTATGGATTCTGGGAGTTGGAAGATCACAGGTCATAAAGTTCTCATAGTTGGCCACACTTGATTTATAGGATAATTTAGGAAGCCTATTCCCCAAATCTACCCCAGTTTTGCTTCTCTTTTTTCCCCATACCTGGGGCAGTGTTTTCTCCCATTTCCTGAGCTGGCAGAGTGACCCTTAACAGCTGACAGGCAGACTTGGCCTTCCTTGGCCATCTTGTTCCCCATTTGCTCAGGTAGTGCCAGCTACTGACCCTGTTTCACTGGCCAAATATTGCTTTGCCTCAACTCCCCACTGTCACTGCCTGAAGATCCCAATGTGGGCTGAGAAACAGTGCACTTCCATTCTCGAGAGACAAGGCTTCCTGGAAGCTGGTGGCACGCATCAAGTCAAATCAATTTCTCCTATCATCAGGAGCCCTTTTGGGTTGGGCTGAAGCAAGCGGCTAGTATGGTTCGCCGGCAACCTGTGCAGATGGCAGCGGAATTGGACAGTGGTAAAGAACGGGGACCAGTCTGGGCGTCTGGGGAGGACTCAGACAAGGGTCCTGTGCCTGATACAGAGATGAGGCAGGACCATATGGGAGTGGGATGCTGAGTCCGGAGTCTCCAGAGTCTGGCAGCAGCAAGGTAGAGGAACAAGGGGAGCCTGTTCCCAGTGTGCGTGTGTGTGCACAGAGCTGCTAGAAGGCAAGAGCAGCTAAGACAAAAGGGGTGACTTGGGAGTAAGGCTTGGAAGTGATTGTCTCTCCCCTAAGAGTATAAAGGACAGGCAAAGAAAGAGAAACCTTTGCAGGAAGCAAAGTCGTTCGCTCTGTTTGAGTTAAACTTTGAAGCTCTGTGTGGACTTTGTACTTTGGTTGGTGTTTTACAGTTAATTTGGTACTTTAGTTGTTGGCAGCAATTCAAAGGAGAGAAAGGTGGGTGCTTATCTCAAGGGACTATTTGGGACTCATTACAGGCTGGGAATGCAGATAATTCCCAGCGTTGAAATAAAACGAGATGTTTGGGCTAAGCGTGTGCTTAATTACTGCCTCAGGAAGCCTCGGTCAGAACAGCTAGGCTGCAATCTGTTCCTCTCACTGGGATGCTTCTATGGCTCCAACTGGGCATCTTAGTGGTGCTCAGCCAGACTTTTCTTAGTTTATCTGCTGTTTTATTCATCTGTGGAAAATTACATGGAAGGAGACTCCATTAAGTCATTCATGCTCTAGTAGTCACTTCCAGATTGGACTGCTGTAATATGCTCCACGTGGGGCTACCCTTGAAGAGTATCAGGAAACTTCAACTAGTGCAGAATGCAATGGTGCAAGCGGTCATGTGTGTTCTGCTTTATGAGCTGCACTGGCTGCTTCTGGGTCCAGTTCTAAGTGCTATTTCTGACCTTTTAAAGTCCTTCAAGGGATTATCTGAGGGATCACCTGTCCCCAATTACATCAGCCTGTCCTGTTAGAAACAGCAGGGAAGGCATGTTATAGGTTCCATCAGGTAGGGACTTGCTGGGTCCCAGGAGTTGGACCTTCTCTGCTGTGGCACCCTTCTTATGAAGCATGCGTCCCACCCCGCAAGTTAGGCTCACTCTCTTTCCCTACCATTGTTTAGGACTGGGGTCCCCAAACTTGGCAACTTTAAGACTTGTGGACTTTAACTCCCAGAATTCTCCAGCTAGAATTCTGGCAGTTGAAGTCCACAAGTCTTAAAGTTGCCAAGTTTGGAGACCTCTGGTTTAGGAAGTCCCTTAAGACCCAGTTATAATATCAGGCCTGAGAGGTCTTTATGAACCAGAGACATTCTTAGATATACTGTGATTGATATTCTTGCTCTTTCTGTGGAATCAGTATGTTTTATTTTTTTATAATATTCTTATTTTGATTTTTATCCCTTTAGAATGACCTTTATGAATGTATTTGCAGTTTTATTCAACTGTTGTATGCCGTTAAGAATTGCTTTGTGTGAGGGGACAGTCACAGAAATGTAATATAAAGATAGAATACCTGTATTTTTTTAAACAAAGGTATTTATTTAAATACAGGCAGTCCTCCACTTGCGACCATAATTGAGCCCAAAATTTATGTTGCTAAGTGAGATGTTTGTTGAGTTTTGTCCCATTTTAAGATGTTTCTTGCCACGGTTCAGTGAATGAATGCAGTTGTTAAATTACTAAAATGGTTGTTAAGTGAATCGGGCTGCCCCATTGAATTTGCGTGTCAGATGTTGGGACAGCAACCATCATAAATATGAGTTAATCAGAACAGAACTAGAAGGTGCCTTTGAGGTCATCTAGTCCAACCCCCTGCTCAAGCAGGTGACTGTATAGCATTTCAGACAAGTCACTGCCCAGTCTCGTCTTAAAAACCTCCAGTGTTTAAACACCCACAATTTCTGAAGGGAAGCTGTTCCACTGGTTAGTTGTCTTCACGGAAGACAACTAGGAACTTAGGAAGCTTCTCCTTAATTCCAGGTTCTTCTCTCTTTGGATCAGTTAACCGCCCATTGTTTCTTGTCCTGCCTTCTGGTGCCAAGCACCTGAATTTTGATTACGTGACCATGGGGATGGTGGTTAAGTTTGAAAAACAATCACAAGTCACTTTTTCAGTACTGTTGTAACTTTGAACAGTCACTTGACAAGAGGAACTGTTGTAAATTGAACGCTTATGAAAATTGTCCTAAGGGTTAAGAGATTGAGGCAACTGGTCAGTTGTGTAATTTTTCTGCATTATTTTTCTGGTTATGCTTCGGACTTCTTTAACTTCCACCAATGTATCTTGAACAGGCCTGAGCGGGGGAGAGAGGAGAGATCATTCATGTGTACGTGGCAATTTTACTTCGCTCTCAATCTGTCCGTTTGTGGAATTTGCCCTTAGCTTGTTTTTTGGCCAACGGTCTCGCAGTCTCTGGCTCAGGTTATTTATTTCAGGAACCTTCCTTTCAGAATAATTCTTCCTGCTGCCATATTGTCATAAGATTAACTACTGATTTACTTTTTGCTGTTGTGTTTTTTGGGCCATTTCCCAGGTTGCTCTTGCTGCAATATTTGCAGCGTTCTTACTAGGCCCTCTTCCGCTTGTCGTCCTTCTGCTATTTGGTGACAATCATGCCAGTATCTAAACAGGTTTTGTGATCTCCAGAACATTCTCTAGTCAGCATTTCTTATTCTTGGAAACTTTTAAGTAATGTGGACTTTGACTCCCAGAATTCCCCAGCCAGTACACTTTAAAGTTGGTATGCTCCTCAATTAGGCAGCAACAACACTGATTTTGGGTGGCACACTATTCCTTGCTTTTTTTTCTTCTAAACCTCCAATTCTCCCTTTTTACTCCAGCGTCAAAAACCCCCACCACTTCACAAAACAAATAGTTGGCCTGAGTCCTGTGGCATCCAAACCAGAACATTTTTTTAAATGAACTTGGTCCAAGTCACAAAAATACTTACTTGCCCCAACTTATACTGTAAACAAAATATATTGCCTGTATCTTGTAAGAGTGGGAAGCCAGATTCACCTAATAACCGTGCTACTAACTTAATAACTGTAGTGATTCACTTAACAACTTTGGCAAGAAAGGTCATAAAATGGAGCAAAACTCACAGCCAATATCTCATAGCAACATAAATTTTGGGCTCAATTGTGGTCGTAAGTCGAGGATTACCTGTATTGACTTTGCTTGTTGGAAACCGTCTGGAAAGGTTACAAATGGTGATCAGATAATAGATAACAGATAACAGATAATCAGTGTTGGAAGAGACCTTATAGGTCATCTAGTCCAACCCCCTGCCCAAGTGGGAGAACCTATACCATTTCTGAGAAATGGCGGTCCAATCTCTTCTTGTAAGTCTCAAGTGATGGCACTCCCACAACTTCCAAAGGTAAGCTGCTCCATTGGTTGATTGTTCTCACTGTCAGAAAGTTTCTCCTTATTTCCAGGTTGAATCTCTCTTTGTTCGGTTTCCATCCATTATTCCTTGTCTGGCCCTTCAGGTGCCTTGGAAAATAGCTTGCCACCCTCCTCTCTGTGGCTCAAATATTGGAAGACTGCTATCATGTCTCCCCTGGTCCTTCTCTTCACTAGATTAGTCATGCCCAGTTCCGGTAACAGTTCTTCATATGCCTTAGTCTCAGGGATGGGATTCAATTTTTTAACAACCGGTTCTGTGGGCGTGGCTTAGGTAGTGAGCATGGCTTGGTGGTCATGTGACTGAGTGGACATGGGTTAGTGGTCATGTTATTGGCTGGATGTGGCCAACTCAATATCACTCACATCAAGGCACGCATCTCCTTGCTTGGCCTCATGGCTGTGGGGATGCTGCAACAGTCGTAAGTGTGAAAAATGGTCATCAGTCACTTTTTTCAGTGCCATTGTAACTTTGAATAGTCACTCCACACAAGCAAAGTACCAGCAAAGGAAGGGAAAAAAACTCCAGAGATGTTCCTGAGACAGGAAGTCTAGTCCTGCCAAGAATGTAATAAGGGTTAACGGAGAGGCAGTTTCTTTCAGCAACACCAGAATGTTTCCTTCCTGCCTTCCTTACAGGATTAGGCCAGTAATTTCTTCTAACAACTGGTTCTCCAAACTGCTTAGAATGTTAAAAACCGGTTCTAGCGAATAGGTGCGATCTGGTAGAATCCCACTCTTACTTAGTCTCCAGTCCCTTAATCATCCTGGTTGCTCTTCTCTACACTTTTTCTAGAGTCTCAACATCTTTTTTATAATGTGGTAAATCCTGGACAGTGCAACTGTCATAAATACATGCCAGTTGCCAAGCGCCTGAAATTTTTCACATGACTATGGGCATACTTCCATAGTTGCGTGAAAACTGATCATAAGTCACTTTTTTTAGGCTGTTGAAACTTCAAATGGTGACTGAACCAAAGCCAACATGGTGGATGTGACCATGCGAACAAAGCTTCACCTTTATTTATATTTATTTATAACAGTTGTACAGTTGTCCCTCTCTTATAAAAGTGACTCTGGTTCACGCTTAATTTAAAAAACATAAAATAGTCACGATTAAACAATAGTTTTAAACAAGGGACACAAATAGCAAAGGATGATATTAACCCACAGTAAGAAAACTGCTGCAAGCATCACATGCAACATACATAAAAAAAGAAGAACCGTTTCATTTTTGCAGTTTCTATCATGAGTTTTTTTGGTGGATAACTTCTGCCTTTTCTAAAAAAAAAAAAGTGTTAGAATTTTTCAATTCAACAAAGCTTGAAACAGTTAAAGAAAAAAAAAGGAAATAAAAAGTAAGAAAAAAGAAGTAGAGCAGGAAAAAAATAGAATTATGATTTTTACCCTTATTTTTTATCTGGTAACTGCCATCTTATTCTGTCTCCTTCCCAAAACTATAAATAGGAATTCAGTCCTTTCTTTTATCCATAAAAACTCCAGATAAGTCTTCTATCAGCATTGCCATTTCTGCAAGCTCTGTTACTTTTATAATCCAACCCTCTACTCTGGGTTCTCCATTATTCTTCCATCACCCATCTTCACTTTTTAGGAACACCCCAGCAGGAGCTCCCATATGGGTACTCTTTGACTTAAGAACCATTTAGTGGCCATTTGAAGTTACAACAGCACTAAAAAGGTGACATAACTCAGTGATCCACAACTTTTCCAGCTTGGTGGCCTGGCAGGGAAGGGGGGATAATTCTGTTTGAGTAGCAGATGGAAGTGTGCTCGGCTCCATTTGTGTGAGCAGTGCTTCAGGTGCGAGTGCAAGTATCCACCACTTAAGCAAATGGAGCTTCACGCATGCTCTCTTGTGCTGCCCGTTTTCCTAACGGGCTATGGCTCGTGGATTGGGGAGCCCTGTTATAACGCATTATATGGAGGTAGGAGTGTGTGTGTAAAAAAAGCAGAAGCCGCAGAGATCCTGGGAAGATCCCAAAAAAAGTCTGCAGGAAAAAAAACCCACCCCCTTTTTCCTACTGATCGGTCATTCTTTACCGTCTCCAGCTCTATTCTCAGGGAGAGAGAAAGAGAGAGAGACTTTTGGCTTCATGCAAGGAAAGCAGCAGAAGCAGCAGAAGTCTTTTCTTTCTCTCCCCCAAACTCTGCCAGAAATGAGTCTTTGCCGGTGCAGCCTCTTGGAACAGGAGGCCTTCCAGGATCCCAAAGACTCCATGAAAACAATATGAACATATCCAAAGGGGAAACTTCCCTCTCTTACTTTATCTTACACAACTAGATTTTTTTTTTCCATTTGCTAATCTTATTTCCATAAACTGGGTAGGTAACAGTTTATGGATTAATTTATTGTGGAATTAGTTTTTAAAAGTGTATTGCTGTTGCCCTGGTTATACGTTGAAGAACTCATTTTTTTCTTATTTTCAAATGTCCATCTTGGTGACAGAATTCTGTTGGCAGAAGTGTGCTTTAAAAAAAACCCCTGTGGGTTGGGTGATTCAGAACAATCTACATTGTTTCAGATTTTAGAGTTGTGAAGTGATGTGATATTTTCACTTCAGCAAACATCAGACATTTGGTTAATCAATGAATAAACGTATGTTTATGAAATCACTCTGCAAGAGACTGTGGCTTGTCCTATTACTTTGGTTTTAGATTCTCTTCTGGAGTCCAAACATAACTGTCTTGGAATCAGCAAAACTGTCCCAAAGATGCTTTTCCAAAGGCAACTGGATTTTGTTTTTCCTTGAAGATATTTTGCTTCTCATCCAAGAAGCTTTTTCAGTTTGTAACTGGACTTTGTTTTTTCCCTGAAGATGTTTCGCTTCTCATCCAAGAAGCTTCTTCAGTTCTGACTTCAGAACTGAAGAAGCTTCTTCAATGAAAAGTGAAATGTTTTCAAGGAAAAACAAAGTCCAGTTGCCTTTTGAAAAAGCATCTTTGGGACAACCACGGAGACTAAGAATCTCCATAGACAATCAGGAAAAATAAATCAAATTTTGCCCTGCATCCAATGAGTTCAATATCTAACATCCCTCCTTTGATTTCCACAGACAAACAGTATCAACTGCTAACTGTGTGAATGTGGAGAAGAACAATTCATTTCACATGTTATGGTGCATACCACATCCTTCAACATGTACAGAGGAAGACCTCATACTGGTGAGAAAAATTTGCTGTTGATGTGATCCAATACTGGGGAAATGTCATTTAGCTTTAATCCTACTTATTTTACATACCCTTTATGTGCTATATTTTTATGATCTATTTTATGTCTTTTTATTTGCTCAGTGTTGAATGTTATATGTCTATAACTTGAAGGTCCTTCTGACATGAATAAACAAAGATCAACTATCAAACATCCGTACATCATCAATAAACAGTAAACACTACAGGGATAAAACAAATATACATAGACCTAGAGATCTCTGCATTTGCACTCTGAACCTCAGTAATAAATGTACTGACCATGCGTATCATTTGGCCTTGGGCACAAAAAGTAGAGTTGATGGCACTGCTCCAGAATGGGGGAAAGGGATGGAGAAAAGAACTGTGAATACCAGCCCTAACTTTGTGATTACACTAAATATGAAACATCGAACCATCTACCAATAAAGCTGCAGTTTATCTGAAAATCCACTAGATCATTGGTGGCAAACCTTTTTCGGCTCCTGTGCAAGGGTGGGATTCTACCAGTTCGTACCTATTCGCTAGAACCGGTTGTTAACATTCTAAGCAGTTTGGAGAACCGGTTGTTAGAAGAAATTCCTGGCCTAATCCTGTAAGGAAGGCAGGAAGGAAACATTCTGGTGTTGCTTACAGAAACTGCCTCTCCGTTAACTCTTATTACATTCTTGGCAGGACTAGACTTCCTGTCTCAGGAATGTCTCTGGAGTTATTTTTCCCTCCTTTGCTGGTACTTTGCTTGGGTGGAGTGAGTTACAATGTCAAAGTTACAATGGCACTGAAAAAAGTGACTGATGACCATTCTTCACACTTACGACTGTTGCAGCATCCCCACAGTCATGAGAGGCCAGGCGAGGAGATGGTGCCTCGATGTGAGTGATATTGAGTTAACCTCACCCACCTAGTCACATGACCACCAAGCCACGCCCACCACCTAAGCCACACCCACAGAACCTGTTGTTTAAAAATTTGAATCCCACCCCTGCTCCCATGCCAATAATTGCATGCATGCTCCTGTGCTCGCGCTTGCGTGCCAGCACCCAGAAGGCCATGTGTGCTGGCCCCCCAACACCCGCTACGCATGTGCATGCGATCCCCTTGTCAGGCGCCATGCGTCTCTACACCTGCGTGCTTGATCAGCCCCTCATGTGCCATGCATCTCTGCGTATGCATGCATGATCCCTCCATGCACCACGCATTTATGCATATGCACATGTTTCCCATGCACTCCTGCCCCTCCCATGCATGCATGCCAGATACCCAACAATCAGCTGTTGGGTGCCGGCGGTGCATGTGCAGTGGGGCTTTTCTGGGTGAGCTCTCGCATGCTGGGGGAAATGGCTCTGCCTGCCACTTCCGGCACATGTGGCATAGGTTCACCATCATGATCATACAGATACTCATCCAATGAAACTATACAATGTCATTTGATCATCAGTTATTGTAGAGAATGGGAATTGGGGCATTCTAGGAGCTCTGGAGACACATGGATAGGGGAAATACAACATAACATGGGAAGAAGCTGAAACACAACAATCTTCGCCTTAGTCACATTCAGCATATTTGTGCTGACTTGTGAAATACAGTGTCATATGTTCGTTGAGTTATAATCCCATGTCAATCATACCACATGATACTTGGGGCTTCTGACATGGCTAAATATTGCATAGAATGTATTATGGAAGCATAAATGTTATCATTAGCACTCACAAACTCACAATCTTTCTGGGATTTGATGATTTGGTTGTTTATATAATCTAATTTCCTGGGTTCCAAGATCACCACAGATGGGGGCTACAGCCAATAAATTAAAAGATGCTTGCTCCTGGGGAGGAAAGCTATGGCAAATCTAGACAGCATACTAAAAAGCAGAGACATCACCCTGCCAACAAAAGTGCGTATAGTCAAGACCATGGTTTTCCTAGTTGCAATGTATGGCTGTGAAAGTTGGACCATAAGAAAGGCTGAGCGCCAAAGAATTGAGGCCTTTGAACTCTGGTGCTGGAGGAGACAGACTCCTGCGAGTCCCTTGAACTGCAAGGCCATCAAACTGGTCAGTCCTAGGGGAGATCAACCCTGACTGCTCTTTAGAAGGCCAGATCCTGAAGATGAAACTCAAAGACTTTGGCCCCCTAATGAGAAGGAAGGACTCACTGGAGAAGAGCCTAATGCTGGGAACGATTGAGGGCAATAGAAGAAGGGGACGGCAGAGAATAAGGTGGCTGGATGGAGTCACTGAAGCAGTCGGCGTAAGCTTAAATGGACTCCAGAGGATGGTAAAGGACAGGAAGGCCTGGAGGAACGTTGTCCATGGGTTGTGATGGGTTGGACACAACTTCGCAACTAACAACAACATAGTCTAATCCAGCAAGATGACTGGAGATTTCAGGAAACTTAAGTCCACTCATCTTAAAATAGCTAAGGTTGAGAAATACTTGTCTAAACCTAAAGGAATGGCCTACTGTCTGAAGAGGACTCCCCGAATGACAAATATCCTTGCATTTACATGAGGAAAAGGTGGAGGAATTTGAATAGCAATCCTTTGGTTTCTCACCTCAGCTTGCATATCTGCCACATCCACTACATCGATTCTTGCAATGCCTCGGATTATAGTTAAATCACATTCTTCTAAATGTGTTTTCTTCATTTGACAAATAGGCAACCTTGAATGATCTTTCTCCTAATGTCCTGCTCTGTGTTAGCAAACTTACACAAGGACACCCATTGGTATCTGGCCACCAGAAATAAAATGAATCAGAATCAGAACAGAGCTGGAAGGGACCTTGGAGGTCTTCTAGTCCAACCCCTGCTCATGCCATTCATGTTCTCTTGGCTCTTTTGTGTTGCTCGAACTCCATGTCCTGAAACCACCAGTAATAATGGTCAGAGGTAGTGTTGTTTGGTTGTCATCTAGGTTATGCTCTGGGTTGGGCAAAGTTGATGCATATAAAGCTCCTTTTCTTTTAAAAAATGACAACTTAGGATCATGTTTCTTTGAAGGCTTCTCTTCTCCCCTCACTCTATTTTCCAACTTTCTACCTATCATTCCCCATTATACTTCTGGCAGCAAAAGCCAAGTTTTGAATAGGAAATTCAGGAAAAAAAAGAAAGAAAGAAATTTGATACATAATACCTGTACACTGCAGTCAAGCTAAGGTGTGCTGCAGAGATGCTTCTCCTCAGGGTCCATATAGACAGACACGTTCAAATGCAATTTAGCCCCTGCCGAAAACTCAGTTCATCCTTTCCCCTAACTCTCCAATGCGCCTTGAAAGCCTTAAATATGCCTGCACAAAAACCAGTTCTTGTTTACCAAGAGACTGGCTGTCAAGGGAAGAGAGCTGTTGCCAATGTTATTTTGAGTCCAAGAACACTTGGAGGATTAATTATTGAATGAATTAAACAAAATAATGTTTACTAAAACAGCCTGCAGGTAAGTAAAATGCACCCATGGCATGATTGCTCAATACTTCAGCTTCCTCCTAACCCACCCTGCCTCCTCCTTTCAATTTGGAATCCAAAGAAAATTGCCTTGAATTTAGAAACAGCAAGGTATCCCTGGCCTGGATTCTAGTGACCAATAGCTGTTGTTAAAGTCCAGAAAATGAGAATCAGAATAGAGCTGGAAGGGACCTTGGAGGTCTTCTCATCCAGCCCACTACTCAAGCAGGAGATCCTATATCGTTGCAGACAAGCGATTCTCCAAATCTCTTCTTAAAAAACCTCCAGGGATAAAGCACCCACAACTTCTGCAGGCAAGCTGTTCCACTGGTTAATTGTTCTTTACCTTGGGAAGTTTCTCCTCAATTCCAGGTTGTTTCCCTCCAGTGCATGAACAACTGTCATTTTTAACATTTCAGACTGATGGGGCCAGAGAGAAATTAAACTAAATTTCCTACTCCTTATACAAAAATGCAGTTTTTTGTTTGCAAACTCTGGAAATTCCCATTTACTAAAAAAGACAAAAAGAAGCTTCCAAAAATGCATTTATTCAAGTATGCTTAGAAAACTTAGAGCCATCTTTTAGCTTTTGGTGCCAGCTCTCTTAACAGCCAATCTCTTGGTAAACCAGAACTGGATTTTGTGCAAGGCATATTTAAGGCGTTCAAGGCGCATTGGAGGGTTAGGGGGAAAGGAGTAAGTGGTCATCCCAGAAACCTACTGTGAGAATGACAATGAACAGAGATAGAAGTTCTTTTTCAACCCCCTTGCAAATAAATCTCCAACCTGTTGTTTGTCTACAATCAATTGCAACTGTTTGTCCGCAATCAATTGGCTGTAATCACAGCTGCATTTTGCCCTCTCAGATAAGCAGAAATGCAATCACGAGCCTGGCCACTCCCAAACCTTCCCAGAAAACGGGAGGATTTCAAACAGTAGGAAAGGCGCACAAGACCCCAAAGCCGGCTGAATCACGAAGAGCAGCCGAAGAGGAAAAACAGGTTGCCCCGAGCAGGAAAGGGGCGGGGGCGGAGAGAGGTTTTTTTTTAAGGCCCGCCAAGCTTCTCTTGGCGCCCAAGATTTTGGTGAGCTCTTTCGCCATGGCTGGTTGGCTTCTCCTCCTCATCGCGGGCAGCCTCTGGGCGAGCGGCTGCGGGGAAAGGAACGGGCCGACGTGCGGTTATCCGCCGGCGCTTTGGTGCACTTCCGAAGAGATCGCCCAAGCCTGCCAGGTAAGCGAGAAGGTTGCATGCCAGCGATTTCCCGTTTGCGTGAGGCACGGGGGCGGCTTCGAACTGTGGGTGCTTTTGCAACCTCCGGCTTGCAGAAGGTGGCTTGTTTTTTGGTTTGGTTTTTTTTCTTTCTGTTAGGGGGGACTTTGATTTTTCAGCAGGCTTGACTCTGATTTGGGGGATGAGAGAAAGCGCACGATCTAGGGTCGTCCAGTTCAGGGGTCTCCAACCTTGGCCCTTTTAAGCCTGGCGGACTTCAACTCCCAGAATTCCCCAGCCAGCTCCGCCAGGCTTAAAGGGGCCAAGGTTGGAGACCCCTGGTCCAGTTGGCTTTTGGGTGCCCGTGAGAGGCCCCGTTTCACTGGCGCTGCTTCTCTCCGCTTTGCCAAAAAGAACAAGCCCATTCTGGGGAAAAAAAAAAAAAAACCGTTCAAAGAAAGGAAAAAAGGCAAGCAGCTCAAATCGGTCAAGATCAGGGGATCCCCCAAACTTCGACAAGTTGAAGACTTGTGGACTTCCAACGCCCAGAATTCTCCAGGCAAAAAATTTCTGGGCGTTGAAGTCCACAAGTCTTAAAAGTTTTGCCAAGTTTGGAGACCTCTCTGGTCAAGATGGTAGAAAAGGATCCACACCGAAAAGATGGGAGGACGTTTTATTCTGGGGAGGGGGGTGTCCTTGATGCTCCCTGAGCTTGGTGGTTTTCTTGTAGACTTTTCATTGCCCAAACTCTAGGTAACATCATCAGTGTACCCCTCATTTCATCCCTGAGCTACAAATATTCTCCTTTATTGATATGGTTTATTCTCTAGCAGAAAAGCAATAGGGAGACCTATGTGTACTAAAGGTTGATCTGTGGTACAGTATTGATCTTATTATCTTATGAATGCCAGAAAAAAGAGGGGAAGGAAGGAAGGTAGGAAGGAAGGAAGGAAGGCAGGCTGTGAAACCAAGCAAACGACTTTTGAGTCAGGGCTTCCAAAGAACTCATGCTGTGAATGAAGAATCACCAGATGGTTACTGTGTTTTTCCTTCACATTCCTGAGTTTCTTGCAGAAGACAACCACATGGAAGAAATTCATAACAGAAAGTCTGAAGTCCAAACCCATGACATTCCCTGAAAAAGGGAAGTTCTTCATAACTCTCTTACCCCAATCATGGGAGCTGGCCAGACATTTCTTTTAAAATGCTTCCTGACAAGGTGAAATCTATGAGTACGTTTCTTAAGCCCGTGCTGGTGTTAAATATAACTCATTATCCAAGGGAAGCCATAGCTCACTAATAAGTTGCAAATCGTTGTTGTTTATTCCCTTGCTGCTGCTCCTTTAATGCCAGAGAACTTTGGTTTTTAATTTCTCCCAGCTAAGCAATGGAGAGAGCAGGGAGTAGGTAGAAATTCCCGGAACCTTTGCAAAAGGAATAGTGGGTGGAAACAGCAGGCTTGATCAGGAAATAAAAGGCAGTATATAGTATTTATTAAAAATGGTCTTGCAGAACTCAGCCTAAATTGTGTAGAAACCAGCATCTCTCCAAGTGAATGAGAGTAATGGGGTTTTACATTTTTAAACTGCATAGAGATCATTGTATGGTCGGCTGTGTTTAGTTTTAATTTAATTTAATTTTTTTTTCTTTTAGTGGAGTTTGTCCAGTTTTTACTTGTGGAAGAGCACCTCATTTCGTTGCACCCGTTTGCAAGTGTAATGACAAATAAACTCTATCTATCTATCTATCTCTCCAAGTTTTAAAACAAGGGTGACCAGCCTTGGCAACTTTAAAACTTGTGGACTTTAACTCCCAGAATTCCCCAGCCACTCCTGTTTCAAAACATCCTCTTTTGCTTTCTTTACTCTCTAGATGTGTGGGCCCCATTGACTGGCTGTGATGAAAATAGCATTGTGATGCATCTGAATTACATTCTAGTGCAAAGTGCAGAACATGGGTGAGCAATAGTCTAATACATTTTTAAAAGAAGCAAACAAAATACTGCAAAATCATACCAATTATGTCTAGTCTAGTGAAGAGAAGGACCAGGGGAGACATGATAGCAGTGTTCCAATATTTGAGGGACTTCCACAGAGAGGAAGAGGTCAAACTATTTTCCAAAGCACCCAAAGGCCAACAAGGAACAATGGATGGAAACTGATCAAGGAGAGATTTAACCTAGAAATAAGATTTTTTCTGACTGTGAGAACAACCAACCAATGGAACAGCTTGCCCTTGGAAGTTGTGAGAGCTTCATCACTGGAGGCGAACAAGAAGAGACTGGACTGCCATTTGTCAGAAATGGTGTAGGGTCTCTGGCTTGGGTGGGGGGTGGACTAGATGACCTACAAAGTTCCTTCCAACTTTAATTATCTGTTAAATCTGTTACTGTTCCACCCTTATAAATTATCCTTCCTTTCACCATGGTCATACACTAATACATATTCATCTATCATCTCCCTACCTATCTCCCTACCTTATAATTTACTTAAATCATAAACTGCTGTTACTGCATTTAGCAGCTAATGTCAGGCTACAAATCTGCCATGAAGAATGTGTGTGTGTGTGTGTGTGCCATTTGAGTCAACATTGACTCCTGGCAGCTGCCTGGACTAATCCATGTATTATTCTTGGCAAAATTTAGGAGTGGTTTAATTCAAGCCTATTCACATTTTGGTACCCTTTCTCTAAATCTACAACCATATACTGAGTTTTCTGTCAGCTGGCATACAATTGTGCTACCTTTCTTTTTTTTTTAACAAATTTTATTAGTTTTACAAAAACAGTACACAAACAATCAAGGCATAACAACTTAAGAAATCTTTTCTAAAAAAATAAAATAAAAAAACCCCAATAGAACATACAAAATAATACCAAATTGTAATATAGATATTTACGTTATCTGTTTAACTTCGTATTTTATCCCAACTTCTCCTTTTCATTCTAATTATCCAAATTATATTTCTTGCTAATTAAAATTTTATTGCCTTTCATAAACATACCAAACATAGAACATAGGAAAAAAAAAACCCTAAAACATCTTTTCTGAAGGCTGCTTGATCCCAGGTTGAGACTCTTCACACAGACACAAATTCAAACATCATATTCACTTTATGTATCCTTCCCTCAATTCAGTTCATAATACTTATCATTCTTTGTCTGTTCTATTTCCAGCTATCCATTCATCTTTTTTCTTTTAATATACTTCTGTACACTGATTGGAGTGACGCCTTTAACTCATTGCCCTAACTTAAAATTACTTAATATAACACTTAATTTATCTTGGGATTCTGTTTAGTACATTCTAAAGTTACACAATAACTTTTATAAGAAAGGTAAAAACACAGCAATAACTAAATAAAATCCTATATAACCACTATCCATATCATTAAAAAAAACTAATCATATATATTAATACTCATTTATATCTTAATCATTTTACTCTAGATACACATATAAAAACACAATCTTATTCCAGAATCCCTTTTTTTCCCAATTAGATTCATCCATTGTCTCTAAATAAGCTTTGTTTCTTTAGATCTTGCTTCCCACCATTAAGGCTTCTCCTCCCCCCGTTTCTCTCTTGCTTATTCTTCTCCTTGCCCTTTTTACCCCTTTGTCTCTCCTCCTCCCTTTTCTTACTCCCTTTCTGTTGTTTTCTAACCTTGCATCCACCTTTCATCTCATTTTTCTCTTTTTTGGTTGTTTTTTCAAACCTTAAAATCCCCTTTTACTTACCCTCTTTCTCCTCCTCCCCAGCAAAAATCCATTGTTCATCAAAGATGGCTTCTTCTTCCTCTTTTTCTTTGTCCCAGTCGTCCTGCTGGTAGTCAACTTTTCATAAGTGCATACCGCCATTTCTAAAAATTGAAATAGAGTGCCCAAAGTATCTTTTCCATCTTGTTCTTCCTTTTTATATTTTTTATATTCAGTTTTTAGTTCATCCACAAGCGATGCAATCATGAAAAGAGAAACTTTTTCCAAAACAACCACCCAAGTATTTTTAATCAACAATAATTCCAAAAAGATTCCAAAAGTTAATACTTTTTCTTTCTTTCTTCTACTTCTCTTTCTGGGGTTACTGTTTAATCAAAGAGGTCCAATTACAATATATCTTTCTTTAGAATTCTAGGCAGTTTCCTCCTTTTTCAACTTCTGCTCCAATTTTTTTCCTCTCCCTTCCCACTTACAACAACAATTTTTTTTTTTAAACAAATTTTATTAATTTTACAGAAGACACAATACACAAATATACAAAACACAAAACATAAACAAAACTAAAAGATCTTTTCTGAAGGTTGTCTGATCCCGGGTTAAAACTCTTCACACAGACACAAATTCAAACATCATATTCATCCCATATATCCTTCCATATCTTATTATCATTTTCTTTTTTTTATATATATATAAAAACCATTTTTATCAATTTTATAAAAACAATGCAAGACATAACAGCTTATAAATTCTTTTCTAGGAAAAAATAATAATAAAAAACCAATAGAGCATAACAATTCCAAATTATAGTATCAATACTTTATCTATTTAACTTCATATCTTATCCCTACTTCTCCTTTTCATCCAAATTATTTCTTATTAATTAAAATTTTATTGCCTTTTATCAATATACAAAATCCAAAAAAAAAAACCATAACAAAACCTTTATATATCCTTCCATATCTTATTACCATTTTCAATAATATTCTTTGTCTGTTCTATTTCCAACTATCCATTCATCTTTTTTCTTTTACTATACTTCTCCTATACACCAATTGGAGTAACGTTTATAACTCATTACCCTAACTTAAAAATACTTCGTATAACAATTTTTCTTGGGATTCTGTTTAAAAGATTCTAAAATTACACAATGAATTTTATACTCTAAATACACATATAAAAACACAAACTTATGTACCCTCCAGAATCCCTCTTTTATGCTAAATTAAATTCACCCATTGTCTCTAAATAAACTTTTTTTCTTTAGATCTTGCTTCCCCCCCTTAAGGCTTCTCCTCCCCCCCTTTCTCTCTTGCTTATTCTTCTCCTTGCCCTTTTTACCCCTTTGTTTTTCCTCCTCCCTTTTCTTACTCCTTTTCCTTTGCTTTCTAACCTTGCCTCCACCTTTTCGCTCATTTTTCTCTTTTTTGGTTGTTTTTATAATTCTTAAAATCCCCTTTTTCTTATCCTTTTTCTCCTCCTCTCCGGAAGGGACCCATTGTTCATCAAAGATGGCTTCTTCTTCCTCTTCTTCCTTGTCCCAGTCCTTCTGGTGCGTAATCAACTTTTCATAAGTACATAACGCCATTTCTAAGAATTGAAACAAAGCGCCCAAAGTATCTTCCTTTTTATATTTTTGATATTCAGTCTTTAGTTCATCCACAAGCGATGCCATTATGAAAAGAGAAACTTTTCCCAAAACAACCACAAGTATTTTTAATCAAAAACAATTAAAAAAAAGTTCCAAAAGTTAATACTTTTCTTCCTTCTTCTCTTTCTCTTTCTGGGGTTAATGTTTAAACAAAGAGGTCCAATTACCATATATCTTTCTTTGGGATTCTAGGCAATCTCCTCCTTTTTCAGCTTCTGCTCCAATTTTTTTTCCTCTCCCTTCCCACTTGCAATGTCAATTTTAAATAATCAGAAATCCATACCTCCAACAAGGGTTTTCCAATCTCTTAAATTTTTCAATGTCCAAGAATCCTTTTGTCCCTTAGCTTCAACTCTCAAAACAATTCACTTTCAATGTCCAATAAATCCAAACATTTCTGCTGTTTCCATGGGGTGGGAGAGTGAAGAAAAAACAAAAGTTCCCTTTAACAGCTTCTCCGCCGCTTTCGCTCTTCTTAGGGATACAATGTATCCTCCAGCAATTCAAACAGCTCAGTTCCAGGCAATTTAAAGGATGTTACTTGACCCGGCTCAGACAAAACTTTCACTCTTCACATTTCCTCCAGCGCAATCTTACCCGGTTGCTGGCTTCTTCGTGGCGGCCATTGCTGACTGCCGCTCCACCACCTTGGGAAAAAGGGGTTTTTCCGGAGAAGGGGGGGGTCTGCGACACCCCCACCTCCCTGTCCGACTCCCCTCTCTCTTCAGCTGTCCCTACAGGGCAGCCATATCCCCCTGACCAATCTGGATCGGGGGTACCTCGACGGCTAGCACAGCAGGAATCGCGAGCTGTCGCGAATTCCTGCTGCCCCGAAGCCACGCGAAACCAGAAGCCAACAATTTTTTTTTTATTTTTTTATTTTTTTAAATGATCAGAAATCCATACCTCCAATAAGGGTTTTCCAATTTCTTTTTTAAATCCAATGTCCAAAAAATCTTTTGTCCCTTGGCTTTAACTTTCAGAATAATTCACCTTCCGTGCCCAAATAAATTTCAAATCTTCATCTGCTGTTTCTATGGGGTGGGAGAGTGAAGAAAAAAAAAGTTTCTTCCCTTTAACAGCTTTCTCCGCCACTTTCCGATCTTCTTAGGGATACAATGTATCTTCCAGCAATTCAAACGATTCAGTTCCAGAGTGTTTAAGAGATGTTGATTGACCTGGCTCAGCCAGCACTTTCACTTTCCCTGTTTCCTCCAGCGCAATCTTACCCGGTTGCAGGCTTCTTCGTGGCGGCCATTACTGACCGCCGCTCCACCACCTCGGGAAAAAGGGGTTTTTCCAGATGAGGAGGGGATCTGTGACACCCCCAACCCCCTGTCCGGCTCCCCTCTCTCTTTGGCTGCCTCTATAGGGCAGCCATATCCCCCTGACCCATTTGAATCGGGGGCACCTCAGCGGCAAGCGTAGCAGGAATCGCGGACAGTCGCGAATTCCTGCTGCCACCGAAGCCACGTGGAACCGGAAACCACAATTGTGCTACCTTTCTGTTTGAATAGGGAACAGTAATGGCATTCTGCTAATTGCCAGGCATAGGTGAATTCCTAATGCTAATTAAAATAAGTTCTGCAGCTATTCCATAAGCAAATCACATCCTTATTTTAATATTCTACAGGCGTCCGGTCTGTTCCTGCAGTGTTTTTTAATGACCAGCTCATGCTCAAAAGTGGTTCCTCAATGTACTTTTTTTTTTAAAAAAAGCAAATACAGAGTAAATGATGGCTTCTGTCTTGCCCCTGTTGTAGTCTGAATCTGAGGAGGACGATGAACAGCTGACAAGGACTTGGCTGTGGAGGAAACTGGGGAAGGGCAAAATCCGGCTGGGCAGAGCAGGAGAGAGGTAGAACAAGGGAGAGGGGGTTCAGAGGAAGACCCAGGCCCACCCCATCTTCATCCTAGGGCATGCAGGGAGGAATGGAGAAGGCAGCAACGTGAGTTGCGTGGCTTATGGAGGAGAAAAGGGCCCCAATTTCCTTCATTAGGCACACTTGGGAAGAGAGTTTAAAAGAGATGCAAGATGAGAGTGGTGTTTTTTGGGAACAAACATGAGTTTATCTTGTGTTGACTGTGGTTATCTGCATTCCTGGCATCCTCCCAACTGGGTTGATTTACTGCCGTTCCTTCACTTTTGGAATTCCTTATATGTGCCCTGCCGGATTAATTACCTCATCTTGCCTTGATTGGACTTATAGTTACAGTTTTTGTTGATAATGTTTTGGATTTGAATCTCTGCAGCCAAAGGCTGTTTCTGGAAGAGTTTTTCTCCAGACCAGAAAGTAACCAGGACACTGGGGTCAAAGTGAGAGCTAATAAAGGGACTCCTACTGATTATCTGACTGTGTTGCCTTTGTGCCACGCCCGGAGTCGTCACAGCCTCTTAAGTTACGCAAATACTTCCATTTGGTTTGCAGATCATGATTTAAGTTTTATGTGTATCGGGCATACTCAGCTAATGGCTAAACAGACAATGGCTAAGCACAATTTAGATAACCACACAAGAATCACACAAGGATCTCTCCATTCCTCCAACTTTATTTTTGAATTAGAACTAATGGCACTTTTGTAATGGAACAGCCTTTCAAATAAACATTGAAAGGAATTTTATTTCAGAACTGAGCTGGGTTCTTACCAATTCTGGATCTAAGGAAGTTAGCAGGGGTGGTTCTTAACTTAAGATCACTTGTTTAACATGCAAAATTATAGGATTGCCATTCAAAAAACTGATCCATTGATTACATCTCGGAGCCACCCGCCTCCTTCAAAGAGGGATTCTGGGCATCAAAATATGAACCAGTGTATAAAAATTCAATTGTTCGACTGTTAGAATTAAAATGTCTAAAATTGTTTTTAAAAATTTAAGGAGGGAAGCAAGAAAAATGTCCAAGGAGGCAGTTTTAACCCCACTGAAATTAGTTGACAAAGGAAGGCGACTGACCAGTCCATGTAACCTGTATTCATTTTTTACCAAGGAGTTCTCTGCCCAGTTGCTGGGTGTGCATGGCCATGGTGGGCGTGGCCTAGTCAGCCTCCTACACCATGTGGGGGGGGGACATTTTTGCCCATCCCCAGACTCAGGAGGCTTTCCTTAAGCCTCTGGGAGGATGAAAATGGCCTCTGGAAGGCTTTCTGGAAGCTGGAAATGGGCCAATTTTTGGCCTTCCTGAACTTCTAGGCCTGCTTTTCACCCTCCCAGAGCTTCCCTGCGCCCCCTGCACTTACCTGCATCCAAAACAGGCCACGTGGGGACTCCTGGGAAGGGGGGGGTTGGGCGGGGCCAGCCAGGAGTGGGATATGGAGGTTCTCCGAACTGCGCAGAATCTTAGCTGGGGATCTCCTGAACCGCTGCGAACCCCCAGCAGCCCCGCCCCTGCATGTATTTAAGAGAGTTGCTTTGTCCTGGGGGGGGGTTTCATGGTCACTGTCTGCAGCCTTCCCAGGGGGGTCTTCCAGCCAGCAAAGTCAGTGAGGGGAATTGGATTTGCTTGAGAACTGATTTTGTGATTCACTCAATGTCTGCAGTGGTTTTGCATAACAACTGCAACAAAAAGAGTTTTTTTTAATCGGGCGTGATTCACTTCATGACCACATTGTTTAGTGAGGAAAGTTCTGACCCCAATTGGGGGCCGTAAGTTTTTTTTTTTTGCCAGGTTAACATTTTACTGAGTTATAAAACACTGTAAAATACAAAAGTAAATAGAACAGCCGTGGGGAGGAAAAGGGGGAAGAGAAGGGAGGAAGGATAAGAAGAAGAAGAAAAATGAAGTATCATCATTGACTTCTGACTCTCTCCGTTCGCAGTAAAATAAGGCTGCATTGCAATAAAAGAGACTTTTTTTGTAGCCTCCCTTGGCTCAGAACATCTTATTAGGGAAAATTCCAGACAGAAAACCCCACCATTGGGTGAAATGAATCAGCTCCCTTTTTGACAAAGTCCCACACTTTCACTTCTTCTTACTAGGAAAGGAGGTGGCTGAATTCTTGGGAGGGGAGGGGTGAATCAAAGATTTGAGCTTTATTTTCTGTTTTTGTTGTCACCTTCCTTGGCACAACCTTTCGCAATTAGATCTGTGTATTGTATAACAATTAGGCCCGTGTTGGTGAACCTATGGCACGTGTGCCACAGATGGCATGCAGAGCCATTTGTGCAGGCACGTGAGCCCCAGGCAAATTTACCTCACTGCACATGTGAGCACCTCCCAGCTGATTTTTGAGCTTTTTTCCGCCTCCCAGAAGCTCAAGGGAAGCCTCTGCAGCCTTTGGAGGCCAAAATACAGGCCCGTTTCGTCATTTCCAGAAATACCAGAAGTGATGAAACGGACCCATTTTTCGAACTCCAAAGGCTGCAGAGGTTTCCTTTGAGCCTCTGGGAGGTTGAAAAAGGCCTGAAAATCAGCTGGGAGGCATGTGCAGTGCAGGTAACGGGGTGACGGGATCGCATTCGCATGCACAGGGGGCGTGGGGGGCCTGCGCGCATTGCCTTCTGGATGCTGGCATGCGAGCGAGTCCGAGCGTGCATGCAATTTTCAGCACAGGAGCCCAAAAAGGTTAGTCACCACTGAATTCGTCTGTGCTTGTAACAGTTCATATTGGCTATGGAACGAACACACTGGACCTCACTCCATTCCTAAGAGGTCTGTAAGGGGGCGTGCATAAGTGCACCAGCGTGCCTATCATCCCTGTCCTACTGTTCCCATTATCCATTTATTCATACTCATTTATTATGTATATACTTATACCTGTTTATACTTAGATGTTTATATGTTATGTTCATACTTATACTTGTTTTCTCATACATGCTTGACAAACAAATAAATCAACTTGGATGGTTTGCAATGAATGTTAAGTAGATTGTATGAGCTACACAACATTCAACGAGAACTGAAAATTAAGGATCTGAAAATTAAAGTAACCATAAACCAGATAGTTATGTTTGACAGGGAAGAAAGTAGTTTGATTAGAGAAAGCAAATGCATTTGCCGATCATGGTAAAATGTTTAATAAAGGTGACAAAACAGATGGAGAAATTTTAAGATATTGAATGCTGATAGAAAGTTATTGGGCAACAAGGGGTTTGTAGCAATGAATGAAAGATTGTTTTTTTAAATACCCAGAATGGCTTGAAAAAGTGTATATACTTTTGCTTATGTTGTTATATAAGACTTGAGTATGTCAGGACTCAGGGGAAACAGATCGTAAATTGAATATAGTGGAAATAGTATAGAAAGGATTAACGTTGAATGCTAAATAAAACCATTATAACCATAAAAAAGAAAAGAACACGCACATCCCTTCCCTCTCGTTTGTTAATTTCACGTGGTTCCACACTTGAGGGCCAAAGGTGTGTGAAAAGAGGAACAGTGACACAAGGAAATATTTGCAACTCATGGATGAATTTTGGAAACCTTGGTGCTTTCTGAGAGCTTGGTGGTTTTCTTGCAGACATTTCATTAGGTAATGTCACTCTTCTAGCACTGAAGATCTTACCCAGTTGGATAATGAAACATCTGCAAGGGAAGCAACCAGCTCAGAGAGCAACTAAACCCCACAAGACAGGCAACCTGTCCTAAAGCCAGACCTTCCCAATCGGAGCTGCAGAGGTCTTAATGAGGGATGAGGTCCATGCTGACTGGGGACAGGCTGAAAGGGAAGAACAACAAAAGACAGAGGAGAAGTCCAATCTCCTGAAACAATTGGCCAACTCTCTTACACAGACAGCCCCCCCCCCAAATCCCAACTTTAAAACCTTTGCAGGTGTTGAACTTTCAAGGGGATGATATTTTATAGGTGGAACATCTTCATGAAGACAAGATCTATAGCCCACTTGCAACTCTCTGTGAAATGCTTGCCTATTCTTCTAGCAAAGTGATTACTTACAAGTACTTGGATTTCCATCTCCTTTATAAACCTCTTTGCATTTTCAGTTATCGTAGGTCGTGTAATGGATTCCCATGGTTACAGAGGATAAGTAGATGGCAGCACCTGAGAAATGGTGGTATTTTACCGGTTCGGTTCGGTTTGGTTGAACTGGTTGCACCTGCCCTGGCTCTATTCTTACCTTTATTTCCTGCTTTTCAACCTCAGCTGCTTTGTGTGGCATAGCCGATTGCCGCACATCAGCTGTTTTACACACAGGGCTTGCAGCAGAAGGTGAGTTGCAAATGCTGCATGCAAAGTGCATACTTGGAGCGCGTACTCACACCAAACTGGTAGGAAAAATGTTTGAAACCCACCTCTGCTGAAGAACCATCTATTTCACTCTCTGGTAACACTATATTGATGGATGCCGTAGCAGGGCGTTTTTCTCTAGCATGACAGACTTGCCAATACCTACAACCTGGGTGTAGGATGAGGGTGGAGGTTCATCCTCCAAGCTTGTAATTTCATTACCAGCCTCGGTAACTTCAGCAGAATTTAGGGCAGGGGTCTCCAACCTTGGCCCCTGGAAGCCTGGTGGACTTCAACTCCCAGAATTCCACAGCCAGCTGGCTGTGGAACTCTGGGAGTTGAAGTCCGCCAGGCTTCCAGGAGCCAAGGTTGGAGACCCCTGATTTAGGGGGATGTCACTGTCAGTATGTGGTCACTAGGTTTTTGTGATGGGGAGGTCAAATCTGGTGAGGGTCACATCAGGTGAAGGCCTTGTGATGGGTCAGGTGTCAATGGGGAAAGTTGGATTTGCTTAACCATGGCAAAAAAAAAAGTCATTCAAACAGGCAAAACTTTATTAACAACCCTCTTATTTAGCAAGGGAAATTCTGGTCCTGATTGATTTCATAAATTGAAGAATATCTGCATATTTTTTCCAGTTGCAGTTTCCACCGGGGACAAATATAAGATTAACAGAGTTGGAAGGGATCTTATAGGTAATGGTGGGATTCAAAAAATGTTACTACAAGTTCTGGGGGCATGGCTTAGTGGGTGTGGCTTGAGGGGCATGGCAGGGGAAGGTTACTGCAAAATCCCCATTCCCTCCCCACCCCACTAACCTCCTTTCCAGCTCCGTTCTCCTGTGCAGGGCAACCAAAGAAGATCCTGCCAATCAGCTGCGACCCAGGAGGCAGAGAATAGATGGGGGCAGGGCCTGTCAGAGATTGTATTTGCCGGTTCCCCAAACTGCTCAAAATTTCCGCTATTGGTTCTCCAGAACTGGTCAGAACCTGCTGAATACCACTTCTGAAACCAACCCACAAGCTTGGAGAAGGAACTGCCTTCTCATGAAAGACTTGTCCAGATGCCGATTTTTTTTTTTCACCAACCATTTAAAGATTTTTTGAATGAGCCAGCAGAAGTCATTTTCTTCATCCCTGTCCAAGGAAAACAACTGTTTTCTTAGTTTGGTGGCATAGCCAGCAGTCAGACCATGAACACCCTGTCTTGATGCAGACTTTGCTTTCTTGCAGGTGGAGAAGCATTGTACCAGGGTGATATCGAGCTCTCTAAAAGCTGACCCTGTCTCTGTCAGCCTCTACTATGAATCCCTCTGTCCTGGTTGCCGCCAATTTCTTGTGCTGATGCTCTTTCCCACTTGGCTGATGCTAAACGATATCATGAACGTCACTTTAGTCCCCTATGGAAATGCAGAGGTAGGAGAATATCCCTGGGTTGCAGCAGAATGACTGAAGATGTTATGGAGATGATTCCTTGTCCAGAATTCTCATCCACTCCATTTATCGTCTTACAGGAGAGGAAAGAGGCCACAAAATGGCACTTTGAATGCCAGCATGGCGAAGAGGAATGCTTGGGGAACATGATAGAGGTTTGTGCTTGTAGAATCAAAGTGAGACTAGTTGGGAGTGGGATGGGATGAGGGAATGACCTCTTGGAGCAGATCAACCTGGCCCATGTTGCAACTTGGAAATGCCTTCCTGTATCTACACAGCAGCATGTGCTAGAGGCAAGGGTCTCCAACTCCCAGAGTTCCTCAGCCAGCTTTGCAGACACCAGTTTTGGCATCCGTATCCAGTTTTCAGTCTCCACACACCCCAGTTTTTTGCCTCTGCATGCCTCATTTTTGACCCGTTCCAGGACGCGGGGATCAGAACAGGCAGAAAATGGGGTGCATGAAGGCTGAAAATGGGACATGTGGAGGCCAAAATTGAGATACGGAGGCGGCAATAGGCAATGGTAATCCCTGCAGCCTGAAACAGCTGATCATTGGGAAGCTGATCCAACCAACAATCAGCTTCTTGTGCCAATCAGGCTGTGTTAAAACTGAAACAGGTTGTTTTCTGTTTGCTACAAGGAGGCCAATTGCTGGGAGGCAGAGGCCAAAGGGTGGGGGCCAGTGGGTGGGCAGGGCTTTGGCAACATTCGGTGTATAAAACGCACAGACATTTCCACCCACTTTTGTGAGGTGGAAAAAGTGTGTCTTATACTCCCCAAAATACGGTAGCTTGTTTTTAGATATTGGTTCTATCTGTTAACTTTAATTAATCAGGGGTTTTCAATTCAGTGTACAGAATGTGAAGGATGTGTGTTTGTATTTATTTTCATAGCCATAATGAAGATGGCTTTTAATTTCGTTGTATGATGTGCAATGTCAATAAAGTAAACTAAAATTAAAGTAAACTAAAATTAAACTTTTGACAATAGGATTTAAGAGTGCCTAAATCCATGGCACAGGCATTCTCCTCTGGATCGTTTTTCACTTTTCTGCACCCCCCTCCCCATCTCTTCTTGTGCCTCCACTGCAGGGGTGTTTGAAGGTGTGGCCAAAAATTCAAGATGGCAACCATAGTGGTGTAGTGGAAGCTCTACCCCTTTTTTTATGCCCGTTGCACAGACTACCTTGGTGTAGATGTGTGTTGTAGTTGATCTTCTGGCCGTACTGTGTGGAAAGCCCTCCCTAATCCTTGTGCTTTGCCTTCACCAGGCTTGTATCAACCACCTGTATCCGGTATACACTTTTTCGCTCATCTTCTGCATGGAATCAAGTTCAGATGTCATTGCCAGCTTGCCACTGGTATGCAACGGGCCTTCCTCCAATTCTGATCTGATGGGGGATCACAAGGAGACATCGGAGGGAGGGAGGGTAGAACTAAGGTTGAACACACGGTTTGAACGTGGCTGAGGGATTGTGCCATGCCAAGGCATTTATTTTACCCGTAACAAAGATGGCCACTGCCTGTTTAGAAACACCGAAGCCAGGAATGCTGGATTCTGTAAAGAGAATAAATAAAGAATGAAATTAAATAGAATAAGCAAAAGCTGAATATGACTGAGAAAACTGGAAAAAAAAATATCTTAGCAAGCAGGGTGTCCTCAGTGTATGTGTAAATTCCACTAGGTAGACCAGTCTAGAAAACCAATTCTGCTGGAAGACCAATGCTAGTTTTATTGAGCTTGTCTTTATCCTAATACCATCTTGCAAACCTTCCACCTCCCCCTTCTTATACTCGGGCGAATCCAGGAAATTGTCAACATTCCAAGTAATTTACACATCCAGAACAGAACTCCGAGGTAGGTAGATTCCTCAAAGAACAATGTATTGGCTGCATCATATTGGCACAACCGGTGAAAACCGACTCTGAAAGTTCCCACCGTTTTCACCTAATTGAAAAGTGAAAGTTTCCCCCTCCCCCACATGTCATCAGTGACATTGTCCAACAGAGGTCCTGGCCACTTGCTTGGTTACTCCACTCCTCCTCTCCCAGCCCACCTGTTGGAATGACTAGGAAACCTTTTTGTTTTGATGGCATAACCCCAGCAAACTATTCCTCACTCCTCATCCCTGCTTCTGCCTTGTGGCAACCCTGAAGCTACAAAGATGGCCTTGGCCAGGTCTGCTTCAGGGTTGACAGTGGTAACTGCCTGAGCCTCTTAGCATCTCATTGCTCAGGACTTTAAAATGCTTCATGTCCTTTAGCTCAGGAAATACACAAATTGTCTTGCATACAGTATGGTCAGAAAAGTTTTGATGGTAGTCCCTGATAGTAAAATTGAAGCTCCCAGGTTACAAAATTAACTTCTTTGAGAGTTATATGGCGTCCCATTTCCACTGTCAAGAAAGTTTCTCCTCTTCCGTCCCACTGGTTGAATTCTGCTAATAATCATTTAAATTTCAATTTAATTTGCTTAATGATGGTAATTGGGAATGGAATTTCTGTTACTAAGGGATGCAGTCATAAAGCATGATGTCATGTGACCATGCATTTAGCAATGACAGTCCCAACAGACCCTGGTTGCAGTGGGGTATGAAGCGATTCCCCCTCCCTGATTCTGACTTCTGATTTCCCGCTGGCTTCCCCGTTGATTTTGCTTGGGGGAAGCCATCAAGAAAGGTTGCAGATTGCAATCCCATGGCCATGGGATGTTGCAATCAGTGGAAATTTGAGGACTGGTTGTAAGTATCCCTCCCTCGGCACCTTTATAAATTCTAATGGTTGCTGAAGAAGTGGTCAGTAACCAAGAACTACCTGATATATGTTAGATGCCATAAGTCAGCCATCCTCAATCTTTCTGGCTCCGTGGATTGGCAGCAGTGGAGGGAGGGAGGGAATGGCTTCGCGTCAGAGGTGGTATTCAGCAGGTTCTGACCAGTTCTGGAGAACTGGTAGCGGAAATTTTGAGTAGTTCAAAGAACTGGAAATGCCACACCTCTGACTGGAGATTTTATAGTATCCTTCCCCTGCCACGCCCACCAAGACACGCCCACAGAACCGGTAGTAAAAATTTTTGAATCCCACCACTGTTTCGTGTGTGCCACCTAATTCCATGCATGCGCAAATGGAGCTTTGCGTGCTCGCCTGCCAGTTCCCAATAGGCCATGGACTGTAGCGGACCGTGGACTAGGGGTTCGGGATCCCTGCCATAAGTGCCCAGTGGATTGAAAGCAAACTGTACATTGCACAAATGTAGTAATAATAATTTATTGTTAAATTATTATCCTACCTTTTCCCCCAGGAACTCATGTAGCGTTTGTGTTCTATTTCTTTGCTGAATGGGTCTGAGAGAAATCCCCAATAATACATTAGCTTCTATAGCAGCAGGATTTACAAAGACAGTCAAATCCACTTTCATCTTTTAGTGGCTGTGATTAGAGGTTCCAGGGATCAATGAAATGGGTTTAATAAAATTGCTCATTCTTGTTTCAAAGCAATAAGGATTGTCCGTTCTGTTTCTGCAGTGCCTGAAATTGTATGCTCCTAATGCCTCCTTAGCAGATATCAATGCATGTGTGACTGGAGACTTAGGTAACGAGCTTATGCATAGGAATGCTGAACTCACCAGGGCTCTGAAACCACATCATGAGTATGTGCCATGGATTCTCATCAACGGGGTAAGTGTTAATGGAAGCGGGAGATAATGTTCCCTCCTCGTCTCTTCTTGTGTTAATCTTAGAATTGTAGTCCAGGATTGACCTCTGGGGTTCTGGGTGCTCTCTGAGCTTGGTACTGCAATGGGGATGTTACCTAGCTTGGTAATGAAACGTCTGCCAGGAAGCTCGGAGACACCATCATGCTAATCTTCTAGAAACCACAGATATAGCAAGCTTTGCAAAGAAGTTGTTGCTAAACCACAGTGTAAAGCAGGGGTGTCAAACTCAATTTCATTGAGGGCCACGTCAGGGCTGTGATTGACCTGGGGGGCACCGGGGTAGGGCTGACTGACTCAGCAGGTGTGTCCAGTTTGACGCCACTCCCCAAACTGCTGGCATGTGGTACACTGGGCTGAAGCCACGCTGTCCCGATCTTTCCTCTTCGCAGTGGGTAGACCGGAATGCACTATGAAGTATGACTGTCTTGAGCATTTGAGCTCAATCCTTAAATATTGTGCACAGTGTTGTAAATCCTGGACTTACAACAGTTCATTTAATGACCAGTCAAAGTTACAGTGGCAATAAAAAAAAGTGATGAAGGTTTTTCACCCTTGGAACCACTGCTGCATCTCTATGGCCCTGTGGTCAAAATTTGGACACTTGGCACCTGGTTCATATTTATGATGCTTGCAGTGTCCTGGGGTCATGTGATCAACTCTTGCGATCTTGTGACAAGCAAATGCAGGTTCACTTAACAACTGCGTTACTAACTTAACAGCCTTGGTGATTCACTTAATCACTGTGGCAAGAAAGGTCGTGAAATGGAGCAAAATTCACTTAACAAATGGTTCGCCTAGCAACATACATTTTGGGCTCAGTTGTGATCGTAAGTCAAGCACTACCTGTATTCAAGTCTCTTGATGAAATCTGCTTGCAGAGTAACCAGACTCACTGGTCTACTGCCATGGTGAAAATGTCTCCCTCCACTTGGTTTATTTTTCTCAGGAACACAGTGAAAAACTTCAAACTCAGGCGCAAGATTCGCTCTTCAATTTGGTTTGCAGCTTGTATAAGGCAAGTATCGCTTTCTTCCAAGAACTGTTCCTGGTTTGTTTCCCCACTCATCTTGAATGGATACAAAGAGGTTGGGGAAACATTTTATCTATGAGTTATTCTGGTTTTAATCTTATTGCAACAAGTTACTCATAGCATATCATTATTTATTAAATTTAAAAAATGAATGTATTTACATGTGCCTGCCGTTTGCATAAATGGAGCTGTGTGTGCTAACGTGCTCACATCACTTCCATGGCCTGGTTCCAAATTGATAGTAGGCCTTGGCCTGGGGGTTGGCGATGCCTAGACTAGATGACCTCCAAGATCCCTTCCAACTCTGTTATTCTATTCTAAAATAATCTAGTGGAAAGCAAAACAACAACCAAACAAAACAGGGGCCATTGAACGAATGCTAAATGTATGAAACCTGTTTTCTTCTTTTGTCTATTTCTTCTTTACCAGAAGAAGAAATGTCATAATTCCAAATAATAAAGACTCGGTCCAACCCTTGATATATTTTATGTGATATGGCCAAAAGTCACTCTTCTCCTGGGTGATATAGAAATCTAAAGATATACTAGATATATCTAGATATATAAAGATATACTAGATCTAAACCCAGAATGTATTTGTCTATTTATTTAGTACAAGTATTAAATACAAGTACTGTCTTTTAACTTGGAAGATGTGGTTTGTTTAATCTGCTAAAATAAAATTCTAAGAAGTATTCCAACATGTGGAGTTTTGTCCCTTGCTTCTGTTTACTCTATTATTCAGTCCTTTGGAGGAAAAAAAATCAATACATCATACAGTGAGAAGAAAATGGGAGATCCTCAATCTCATAGGCTAGATTTGCGAAGCACATTAAATTAGGTTAAAATGAAGTTGGGCAGCTAGTGGTTAAGCTTCTTGTGAAACTTAAGCAGGTTTCTGAACATGCTACGTAAAAACCATGCTTTGAGTTAGGAGCTCACGGATCTAAAATAAGTCTTTTATAATGGAAAATGGGGTAGCAAATGGAGTAGCAGGAAATATTTTTTAAAAAACTTGTTGTTGCTCTTTGAAGTCCTTCATGATCTGCTGAGATCCTGAGCTGAAGTGCTGCAACGTTTTTGTGATAGATCCTTCTTATGACATCAAACTTATTTGGGCTTTCTGAAGTTACATTACAGCAGAAGTTAGTCCAGAGTAGTAAATCGAGTGACATAAAAATCTTAGTTAAAAGAAAAAAAACATGCACACATTACACAGAGCCAATAACTAAGAGCTGTGATAACTAAGAGTCGGTACTATTTCGTTGAGATAATCCTCCTGATTTTTGCCTACTTTTATGTTTGCAGGGAGATTTGCCAGCTGCCTGCAAAAGGCCAAAGGAACTTCCTTTTCCCCCAATTCACACTTTCTTGAGGAAGTCCGCACCCAACTTTTTGGAGTTTCCAGAGGGAGATCAATTTGCCCAAGGAAAAGCAAATGAAACCTTTTAGGATTTTAATCCTACATGTCATTATTTGTTGAATTTTCCTGCTACAAGATGGAGCTTGGATCTGGAATGCAGTGAAGTCAAGGAACTTTTTCGAGGAGGCAGAAGAAGAAAAATCAGGGGCAGGTGTTTTGGGAAGAAGTCTTGATTTTCTTGGTGCTATAAGAATAAACCTTTGGAAAGGTAGCTTCTTTAGCAGGAATTACACATTTTAACCTCATAAAAGTTGCTTATTTTACCTTCGTTCCTACTTCCTTTGATTGCACCCCCAAAATGGAAATGTTGTCTTTAGGAGGAAAAAAAAAAATCATGTCTTCAGAAAGACAAAGTTGGTCTCTTCTTGCCAACATCCAATCCTGTTGGTGATCTGAGATATGGGAAGCTGCATCATAACCTGGGGAGTGGGAGCAATATCTTCCTTAGGACCAACCTTGGCCTCAGCGCTGTTAATATTCCCAAAGAGTCTGTTTGCTGAATAAAGGTGCGTCAAGACCAGTGGTGGTATGCTACCGGTTCAGACCGGTTCAGCTGAACTGGTAGTAAAAAAAAGCCAATCAGCTGAGAGGAAGGGGAAAAAAATCCTTCAACAATCAGCTGAGGGGGGAAAAAAGAGAAAATTCTCCCATCTGCCCCTGCACTTTTCTTTATCCTCTCAGCTGGTATGGGGAAAGCTGTTAGGCAAAGCACGACCACCAAGCCATGCCCACCGAACTGGTGGTAAAACAATTTGAATCCTACCACTGATCAAGACTGCCAATATAAGAGGGTTTTCCTTCCGCATGGGAGCACAACAACATCATTTGTTAGCTGGTCTCTATTCCTCTCTTTGCAATGCGGCTTATGGCAGAGCAAGAGATCTCCTGCTCGTGGGAAAAACATCCTTCAGGTGCAGGTTAGAGATGGAGGTTAGAGATGGAGGAGAAGGTGAGTTTCAACAAGAGGCTAGAATGACAGGTTTGGCCATCCGTTGAAACCGAATATGCAAAGAGGGTGAAAAGTTTCCTGCTTTGTTCAAGAGTTCCCATTCCTTTTGTGGATCAAACTTCAAATGATTGCTGGTGTATGGGGTCTCTTATTCCATTGCTGTCCTCTGCTTGCCTTTTCTAATGGTTGTCACCTTCTTGCTTGGATGCACGCCATTGCAATGCATGGGCTGTATTCTATTTAATATGGCACTGCAGATAATCCTAAAATTTACGACAACAATTAAGCCCAACATGGACGCGAGACATTTGTTAAGGGAATTTTGCCCCATTTTGCAACCTTTCTTACCACCGTTGTTAAGTGAATCACTTCAGTTGTTAAGTTGGTAACATGGTTGTTAAGTGAATCTGGAATCAGTGGCCTCCTCATTGACTTTGCTTGTCAGAAGGTTGCAAAAGCTGATCACATGATTCCGGGATACTGCAAGCATCATAAATAGGAACCAATGGCCAAGCATCCAAATTTTGATCATGTGACCATGGGGAATGCTACAATGGCCATAAATATGAAAATTGTCATAAGTCACTTTTTTCAGTGCCATTGTAACTTTGGATGGTCCCTAAAGGAACTGTTGTAGGACGAGGACCACCTGTACAGTATTGTTAAAAGCAATTCCACGCTGAATCTTCCAGTCAAAGAGGCAGCCTTGTTTTTATCTCTATATAATGAATGCTGTATTGGTCTCTCACATTCCTCTGCCTTACTCTCACACTAATGTGCATGCTACCACTCTTGGACTCAATGGTTTTTTTCGCTTGATTGTCTTTCACCCTTGTCAGCCATGCACATTCACCCATCTGCCTCTTGTTCTTTCTCTCTCATTCACTCACCTTCACTCATTTTGCCCAAAAACCACTGATGGAAGGCAGGTGACAGATTGAGATGGGAAAATAGTATTCATGATCTACTTTATGAGACATCAATCTAATGTTTTGCATGAAATCCCTAGGCTCATATCAATAAAACCGGTACATATGTTTTGCTGCACACTCAAATTCTTGGTGCCTAATCAAGCTTACTGCCCAGATCAGAATGTTAATGGAAGGAAATCAAGACCAAGCGGAATAGAATTAGAATAGAATAGAATTCTTTATTGGTCAAGTGTGATTGGACACACAAGGAATTTGTCTTGGTGCAAATGCTCTCAGTGTACATAAAAGATACATTTGTCAAGAGTCAAGAATCATCAGGTACAACACTTAATGATAGTCATAGGGTACTATAAGCAATCAATTCATACTAGGAAGCTGTCAATATGAATCGTAAGGATATAAGCGACAAAGTTACAGTCGTGTACAGTCACAAGTGGGAGGGGATGGGTGATAAGGAGTGATGAGAAGATTAATAGCAATAGTAATACAGACTTTGTAAATAGTTGGACAGTGTTGAGGGAATTATTTGTTTAGCAGAGTGATGGCTTTCGGGGAAAAACTGTTCTTGTGTCTAGTTCTGGTGTGCAGTGCTGTATAGCATCGTTTTGAGGGAAGGAGTTGAAACAGTTTATGTCCGGGATGTGAGGGGTCTAAATATTTCCACAGCCCTCTTTTTGACTTGTGAAGTATACAGGTTCTCGACTGAAGGCAGGTTGGTAATTGTTTTTTCTGCAATCCTAATTATCCTCTGAAGTCTGTGTCTGTCCTGTTGGGTTGCAGAAACAAACCAGACAGTTATAGAGGTGCAGATGATAGACTCAATAATTCCTCTGTAGAACTGGATCAACAGCTCCTTGGGCAGTTTGAGCTTTCTGAGTTGGCGCAGAAAGAACACTCTTTGGAATGTTTGTATTGCACCTTCAGCTTCTATTATAGACTTATATGCTGCTTCCCGGCACTTTACAGCTCTCTTTAAGCAGTTTAGAGTTGGCATCTTGCCCCCAACAATCTGGCTCCTCTTAAACCGACCTTGGAAGGATGGAAGGCTGAATCAACCATGAGCCTGGTGAGAATCAAACTGCCGGAAGCTGACAGTCAGGAAAATTAGCCTGCAGTACTGCATTCTAACTGCGTCGCCATGACTCCGTACATCTATAGGGGATGGGAAATCAAATTTTTTTTTCACAAATCTCACCCCTTTTAGTTTTGCACTTTAGTTTTGCACTGAAGGGGCAGGTCTTGCATGCAATGCTACAACGCTGCTTTTGTTATGTTGCATCTACATCCTGCAGATGCCCCTGTGCGCCTGAGATATGCGTGGTGATTCATTCATTCCCTAAGCACATGGGTGAGTCAGGCTTACACATTAAGTCATAATGTTTACTTGTATGTAATTCTATGTCGTCACCTCCTATGATTCCAGGCCGCTCATTGTAAAACTGGAAACAGACAGCATCACATATTAAAACATTGCAACACATACAATAAATTAAAAAAGACGATGTAGGCTCCCAAAGTAAATAAAATAATGTTTCCAGGCATAAGTGGCTTGTATAATACTCCCCTCCTCCACGGCACAGATCTGCTGGAAAACATGCTGTTGACTGTTTTCTGAAAAGATAAAAAGAGGGGAAGAGCCATATGTTTGGGGGAACCAGTCATTTCCAAAGTAAAGATAATTTATGATCCATAAAATAATGCAGAGATAGTTGGTGTTTGGGTAACAAAGCTGTGATTGACATTTGGAGGGGGAGGGATATGGGCTACCAGTGGGTGTGCCAATCAGTTCAAGAAGGCGGGATATGTCATGCATGGAGGTGGGGCTGGGAACATCACTCCCTTCCCTTCCTTTTCTTTCTTTCTTTCTTTCTTTCTTTCTTTCTTTCTTTCTTTCTTTCTTTCTTTCTTTCTTTCTTTCTTTCTTTCTTTCTTTCTTTCTTCCTTCCTTCCTTCCTTCCTTCCTTCCTTCCTTCCTTCCTTCCTTCCTTCCTTCCTTCCTTCCTTCCTTCTTTCTTTCTTTCTTTCTTTCTTTCTTTCTTTCTTTCTTTCTTTCTTTCTCAATAAAGGCTTTGAAACTGCTAAATCTACAGCATTTCCTGGTGGCTGCCACAATTTTTTTTTTCAGGGAGAAGTGCCAAAAAGGGATTCCTGGACACCAATAAGATAGACAGGGTTTGAAAACAAGAAAAACATGAGAATTTAAAAAAGGGGGGGGTGGCGGCAATGGGTGCCTCGTTCCTTTTTTACTTGCATTGCACTTAAGCGAACCACAGAGCTTTGATTGTTGAGTTATGACTTCTGTCTTGACCCACACAAAGATGCCCCTGCTGTCTTCACTGTAAAACCTTGTGGGAGGAGATGGAATGTATGACAAGCCTTCTGTTTGCTCTTTAGCTGGATGAATAAAGCATATTTCTGGCCTGGTTGATAAGGAGACTTGAAGGGTATGCATTGCGCAGAGATGTTCTATTTACAATGAACCTGCCAGGAAAAAGGACCAGGACCAGAGGTGGTATTCAGCAGGTTCTGACTAGTTCTGGAGAACCAATAGCAGAAATTTTAAGTAGTTCAGAGAACCAGTAAATGCCACCTCTGACTGGAGATTTTACAGTATCCTTCCCCTGCCAAGTCCACCAAGCCACGCCCACAGCACAGGTAGTAAAAAGAATTGAATTGATCCAGAGGCCTCCCCTGGGCCTCTGGGAGGGCGAAAACAGTCTCCCCTGGCCTCTGGAGGCCCCCCAGAAGCTGGAAACAGGGCCATTTCTAGACTTCCAGAATGCCCGTTTTCCCCTCTTCCAGAACGTCCACGTGGACGTTACCTCCATCAAAAATGGGTTGTGTGAAGACTCCTGGGAGGGGAGAGGTGGGAGGGGCAGGGCCGGTCATTTGAAATAGCGGTTCAGTGAACCAGCTGTAATTTTAACATCCGGTTTGCCAGAACCAGTCCAAATTGGTAGAATCCCACCCCTGGCTAAGCGTTGAAAAGAGATTGAATAAGCCAGTTTCATTTTCAGCAGTTTACTGAAGGGAAACAAGCAATTTAAGACTGCAGTGCCTCTGCCTCTAGATTTTGTGCTTGAGAGAGGAAAAAAAATGACTTTGGAATTTGCTGATTGTGTTCGTTTATTGTTATAAAAATGTCTCTATACTAGGAATGCAAAGATGAAAAGTTGAGGCTGCAATGTTATTAATCTTTATTCAACTGCACTGAAAAGACTTGGAATAGAGTTTTTTCTGCTTTTCTCTTTACCCTGCCCAATTCTCTTCCCCTTTCCTCCCTTCCCCATTGATTTGCACTTGTATTTTGCATTTTGATAAATTTCACAAAAATTACATATATATAAATAAAACGACTGCAGTGCAGAAAAACCTTCCTTTCAATTTTTGCCTTATGCAATTCCTTTTGCTACCAGAAAGGGGCAGTCATGGAACACCTTCACAAATAAATCTTGTTTTCTAAAGCTTTGAGAATTCCTGCAGAAGAAAAGGTGAGGAGGCGGTGGAGACTCTGGAAAGAGTACAAAGAAGAGCAACAAAAATGATTAGGGGACTTTAGGCTAAAACATATGAAGAATATTTGCAGGAATTGTCCAGTGAAAAGAAGGACCAGGAAAGAAATGATAGCAATGTTCCAATATCTAAGGGGTTGCCACAAAGAAGAAAAGAAGGGGTCAACCTATTTTCCAAAACATCAGAAGGCAAGACAAAGAAACAATGGATGGAAACTAATCAAAGAGAGAGGCAACCTCGAAATTATGAGAAATTTCATAACAGAACAATTAATCAGTGGAACTGCTTGCTATCAGAAGTACTAGAGGTGTTTAAGAAGAGATTGGACAGCCATTTATCTGAAATGGTATTGGGTTGGGCTAGAATCTCCAAGTTCCCTTCCAACTCTGCTATTCTGTTAAGTTTACTCCCTGTCTCATGTGCATTTTACAAATTCTATTCATTCTATTCGAAAGAGTTTTGAGAGCAGGTGTGTGTGCCTTTTTCTTCTTTTGAATAAAAGTTAAGCACGTAGATAAAAACTAACCCAACGTAACAGCAATAATCAGGGGAAAAGAGAGAAAAATAAATCAATAAAAAAAGAATAGTGCAAGAGAAGAAAAAAAAGTTAAGAAAAATAAAAAAGATAGAAAAAAGTATAAAGTGGCTTCCAATTTTCTTCACAACAGTTGGAACTACAAATATATATTTAACCTTTCTCTAAAGTTACATTTTATTACCCTTTTTTATATAAATGATCCTGTTTAATTGTCAAAACCATAAATCACAAGTTCTGTTTTCTTTTTTTCTGCTAAAAATCCATCAGGAGCTTTTTAAAATGTAGATAATATCTTTTCTCTACTCAAAGAATTAGCTTATCCATTTCATCAAACTTTGCAACTCCACCAACTATTCTTCCACTGTGGATAGTGTCAAAGCTTTCCAACCCTTTCTGTGCAAGGGGGGCCTGATGTATGTTCCTTGAGGTCTTATTTCATTGTGTACTCTGTCACAATTATTGACACAATTGAAACATAATAAAATTATGACACAATTATTATGAAATCTGCCTTGAGTAGCAAGAAGCGGTATAACATGAAATCGATCAAAGCGAACTGTAAACTTCTAGATTCTTCTTGAAGAATCTAATCACAAACTACTCCAGTCTTGAATAGATTCATATGAAAAACTCAAATTGCTAATCACACTCACCACCATGCAATCTAGAAGCAGGGTGTCTGCAGGAGGTGGACAGCATTAAAAAAGTCAAGATCATATAATTATAGAACAGAAAGGGAACTTGGAGGTCTTCTAATCCCACCCCTGTCTAGGGCAAGAATCCTCAGACCTTCCCAGATGAATGGACATCCAAACTCTGCTTGAAATCTTCCAGGGATCTGCTATCAGAGCTGGTATTCAGCAGGTTCTGACCAGTTCTGGAGAAACGGTGGCGGAAATTTTGAGTAGTTCAGAGAACCGGCAAATACCACCTCAGACTGGAGATTTCCCTTCCCCTGCCATGCCCACCAAGCCATGCCCACAGAATTGGTAGTAAAAAAAATGGAATCCCACCACTGTCTGCCACCCGTGACTTCAGGAGGCTGGCGGTTCCACTGTTTAATAATCTTCACCATCAGGAAATCCCCTTTCATGTTGAGTTTGGATTCTCCTCTGTAAATTTTCCATCCATTGTTTTTTTTATCTTACACTTGGGAGTTCTGGAGAATAAATTGTTCTCTCCTGGAATGGTCCTTCATGTTTTGGAAGGTGGTCTCATATCTCTCCTTAGGCTTCTTCCCTTTAGGCAAAACACCAGGTTCTTTCCACTGCCCTTCATAGGATTTAGCTTCCAAGCCCCTCATCATCTTGGTTGCTCTTCTTTGCCCTCTTTCTAGTTCCTCAATGTTCTATATTAGCATACTCGAAATACCCCTGTCTGATTGGTCCAGAAAATGATTGCAAAATGATTGGTTCAATAAACTACTGTGATTGGCTCACTATGAATCAACCGTAATTGGCCAGGCCGATCATGGGAGATTCAAAGAGCCGTCATTGGCTGGCAAGTCGCGAGCAATCCCTATATGAAAGGCTGCCACGCCTCTGAGGTCTAGCACAGATCTATACATTGAATAAAGAGCTGAAAAGTCACACTGGTCTGGAGTCTCCTTTCCCGTGATTCAACATCCCAGTTTTATTGTGGCAGCCAGAACTGGGCATAGAACTTGAGGGGTAGCCTGACCAGTGAAGTAGAGGGCAGTACTATCACTTCCTGTGATCTTGACATTATATCTATGTGGATGCAGCCCAAGACTGCATTAGGCTTTTTGGGGAGACAGCTTCCCAAATGACATTGCATTACACAATTGAAATCCTGCCTCTTTCATCAACTGGAAATCTGAAAAAAAAAAGTTGAGCTGCTTTAATGAATGTCAGAGAAGTGCCAAACCCACGTCAACTACAGCACTTGTGTCCTGGTTCTCCTGAACTTCTCAACAGTCTACAATATGTTCAATCATCTTTCTTTCTTTCTTTCTTTTTTTTTCTGGAGTGGGTGGTAGGAGCAAGGTACCACCAATTCTATACCTGTGCATTTGATTTTTACTTAGATTTTACCTAAGCAGGAAAAATCAAAAGCACAGGTGTAAAATAGTGGTGGCACAGTGGGTAAAATGCAATATGCAGGATGACTCTGCCCACTGCCAAGAGTGTGATCCTAACGGGTTTCAACGTTGACTTAGCCTTCCATCCTTCCAAAGTGGGTAAAATGAGGACACAGATTGTTGGGGGCAATTTGCTGATGTTGTAAACCGCTCAGACAGTGGTGTAAAGCATTATGAAGTGATATATAAGTCTAGGTGCTATTGCTGTTGCTACCTGAGTAAGTGGTAATAGCTGTGAGAAAGATTTTGGAATCCTTATGGACCGTATTGTAGGTATGAGCCAGCAATCTGCTGTATTTGGTTTTTGTTCCCTAAGTATAAAACCTCACTTTTCTCACCACTGAACTGCATTTTGTTAGATACGGCCTGGTGTTCAAGTCTGTCAAGATCTGTCTGGATTTTGAGCCTATTTGGTCATCTGTAAATTTGATCCCCTTCATCTAAATCATTTATGAAGATGTTGAAGAGTATCTGACCTAGGACAGATCCTTAGGGTTTCTGAACAAGTGCCTTAACCTTATACCAAACATTCCTAGTGCAACTAGAGGCTATCATAATGGGACACCTGGTCGACATGTTCATTTGTTTATCTCCGATGGTCATAGAGTTAACGTGAACCAGTTTGATGTTGTGATTAATGCGAGGCGGTGAGCCCTTGTTTCTTAGGCAGAAAACCAGCTGGGTGACCTTGGGCCAGTCACTCTCTATCAGACCTAGGAAAGAGGCAGTGGCAAATATCTTCTAAAATCTTGCCAAGAAAATGACAGGGACTAGCCCAGGTAGTTACCGGGAGTCAAAAACAAATTCAAAGGCACATTCACATAAAGAGTTACTGTCTACTTGAGATATTTACCAGATGGGATGATGCATGCAGTATCCCCTAACTTCATGCAACTCAATTTTGGCTGCTGTTTTGCTTCCCTCTACTACAACAGTACTAAAAATTTGTCCTTATTGCATGCCTGAGGACTTTTTCTCAGCTACAATCTCAGCAAAGCTTACCCATCATACTAACTCCCAATTCTGCATTTTAAGCTAATGGGAGCTTATTGGTTTACCCTGGCCTCCTTCCTTCCTAAGAGTAAATGCCACTTTTTTTTAGAGATCTGGAAACTTACTCTAAAAAGGGTAAACATACCACCGGCTGAGTCGCAAGCGCCAGCCCATTAATGAGCCAGCTCAGTGGCAAAAGATCGAACAGCCCTGGTGAGCGTTAGTGCAATGAACCAATTAAAGGCATTTCGAGTCATTATGTGAACATTTCTGCTCCATTTACATAAATAATTTTCAGGTTGTTTATTCTGCCACATGTAAATATATTCTCCCTCTTACCACCCACCTCTTCTTTTTCATCGTACTCTTAAAATGCAGAATAGTAGAGTTGTAAAACTATTCCAGAAATATACTTGATTTACTGTTTCAGCATTTGCTCTTCAAAATTAATGCACAGGGCATCTTACTTAACAGATTCCTCCTTTTGCAGTGCTTGAGTTCTTAGGGAGCAATGAAAATAGAAGTTCCTTGATTTTACAGGAACACTTCTAATTACTTTCAATATAAAAATCTAAAGATCAAGTTTTTCCCCCAAAAATGTGATTTGGAAAGGTCAGATTGTTACCTAATTAGCTTTATTAATTAATATTCTTTTGCCAAAGGGAATAAAATATCTAATTAAAGACAAACAATGCTGATAGAAACTACCCTCCCTCTGAGAAAGGTTTGTACATTTTAGGTAATGAACCTTTAGAAGCAAACAATTCAAAAATGCAATTTTTAAAGTAATAGGCTAACTAGCACAATACTAAGGAATACTACAGTGTGCAAATCATTATGGTTTGTGAACTGTGGTTAGTTTCTTAGAGTAGGTTTGATCTTACACTATGCTAGAAACAAACAATACTCTGGCTTAACATATACATGAACATGTTGCATTTATTTTGATGACTTATTTTGTTTTCCTTAAAAACCACTTCCTAATATTGTTTCTTTCTCAACTGAAGCTTGGCTCTTCCAAAGCATTGTACAGACCTAAAATAAATTTGGCTTACTTTTTAAATTGTTCTGTGGCTAGGGAAAGGTCAGCTACAAAGTCTGTGATTAAGGGCTTTGGTTTCCCAAGTCAATCCTACTACTTCCCATTCACTGCACTTACAAATAAATATGTGTTAGAATTCCCATTGGAATCAGTGGGAACAACAACAGAGGAACTTAATTAAAGGAAACAAGATCTTCACTGAGGTCATAGTCAAGCATGGAGGGATTAACAAATGTATAATCCGTTGCCATAAAATGAATAAATCTTTCTTCAGATGAGGCAACGTTTCTACCAATACTAACTTAGCAAATTGAAAATAAATCCAGATAAAACGTAAGAATTTTGGACAGCTGAAAATAGGGATTCAGTTTTTGTCAATTGTCCTGGTCCTCTCAATGGCTTTAAATGCCATTAACCATCTAAGAATCTTTTTGAGCAGGATATACATTGAACAATTTTTGATCATGGTTGGTTGATTCCTTCTAGAACAATGTTTCTCAACATTATCAACTGCCTACCATGCTAACTAGAGAATTTGCAGTTCCCTAGCTAGGCAGTTGAATAGACAGAATAGAATAGAATTCCTTTTTGGCCAAGTGTGATTGGACACACAAGGAATTTATCTTGGTGCAAATGCTCTCAGTGTATATAAAAGAAAAGATACATTCATGAAGAATCATCAGGTACAACACAATAATAGTCATAGGGTACAATAAGCAATCAAATCATACTAAGAAACAGTCAATATAAATCGTAAGGATACAAGCGACAAAATTACAGTCATGTACAGTCACAAGAGGGAGGGTGATAAGGAGTGATGAGAAGATTAATAGTAATTGTGATGACCTGGGGCATGGCACAAAGGCAACACAGTCAAATAAGCAAGAAGAGTGCCCTTATTATCTCCAACTTTGCCCCCAATATTCAGATTACCTTTGGCTGGAGAAAAACTCTCCTAGGAACAGCCTTTAATGGGAGAAAATTCAGTCCAAACAAAGTACATACAAACTGTAACTAAAAATCCAAACAAACCAAGCTGCATAATTAACTTGACAGGATGGAGAAGGAATTTCAGACTTGAAAGCATGGCAAAACTCAGAGTTGGGAAGATGCGAGGAACACAGATAAGCCATGATGATACCAGATAAATGCACAATTTGCTCCCAACAGCTTGCTGCATACAGTTTCCCTTTTTAAACACTGTGTTCCCAGCTGCAGCTAATGAAGGGAATCAGGGCCCTTTCCTCCCCCGTAAGCCACGTAACTCACATTGCTCCCTTCTCCATTCCTCCCTGCATGCCCTAGGATGAAGAGGGGGTGGGCCTGGGTCTTCCTCTGAATTCCCTCTCCCTTGCTCTACCTCTCCCATACTCTGCCCAGCCAGATTTTGCCCTTCCCCAGTTTCTTCCACAGACAACAGAGCCACACTCCTACTCCCCCTCCGAATCAGATTTGGACAGGGGCATGACAGTAATAATAGTGCAGACTTTGTAAATAGTTGGACAGTGTTGAGGGAATTATTTGTTTAGCAGAGTGATGGCGTTTGGAGGAAAACTGTCCTTGTGTCCAGTTCTGATGTGCATCATTTTGAGGATAGGAGTTGAAACCGTTTATGTTAAATATTTTCACGGCCCTCTTTTTGACTCGTACAGTACACAGGCCCTCGATTGAAGGCAGGTTGGTAGTAATTGTTTTTTCTGCCGTCCTAATTACTCCCTGAAGTCTGTGTCTGTCTTGGTGGGCTGCAGAACCAAACCAGACACTTATAGAGGTGCAGATGACAGACTCACCCACCTTCAAGTTGCCAAGGTTAAAAAACACTGTTCCAGAAGATGGTGATGAGAACAGTTAAAAAGGCAAAATAATAAAAAAAGAAATTAATATTATTTTTACGGATTGCTTTTATTATTTCTACTTTTTTATTTTATTTTTTGGTAAAAGCACGTGCATTTAGTTTAGCTAATGATAACAGCAATAGCACAGACTTATATGCCGCTTCACACTGCTTCACAGCCCCTTCTAAGTGGTTTAGAGAGTCAGCCTATTGCCCCCAACAGTCTGGGTCCTCATTTTACCCACCTCGGAAGGATAGAAGACTGAGTCAACCTTGAGCTGGTGAGAAACGAACTACCGAACTGATGTCAGTCAGCAGAGTTAGCCTGAAACACTCCATTCTAACCACTGCGCCACCATAAACTATGGTGGCCACAATATAAATACTGCTATGCTGTGTTTTGTAGTGTTTTACAATTATTTCTCAAGGTGACACTGTGATGTTATATTTATTTGTTATGTGATCAATGAAATAATTCTAAAGTAATGAAACTGTAAATGCTCTATTTACAGGTATTTTACTCTCCAGTCACTGTGACTTTTCTTCTTTTATGTAATAGTGTATTTTATTCTTTAAAAAGTTTTAAAATACAGCTGATCCTTAACTTACAACTGCAATTGGAGCCAAAATTTCTCTTGCTAAACAAGGCAGTTGTTAAGTGTATCATGGGATTATTAAATGAATCTGGCTTCCTCAGTTGAGTTTGCTTATCGGAAGCCGGCTGGGAAGGTTACAGATGATGATCACTTGACCAAGGGAAAGTGCAACTGTGATATCTTGTACACGTTTGACAAAAAAATAAATAAAAATAAAACTTCAAACGGGTGCCATTGTAACTTCAGTCACGGAACAAATGGTTGTAAGTCGAGGTTACCTATATTTGCTTTTTTTTTTTAATCACTTGCAAAATGGCAGGGACTTTTTGTCCATGTGACAGTTATTTGTCTTCAGCAAAAAAAAATCTGTGTTAAACTGGATAACTTAGCACAACTCCGGTCAAAATGAAAGCAAATTGCACAGTTCTATAGGCAGCTTTGTCTCATTAGGATATTTGTAAGATTCAGCCGACCCCCAAACTCGGGGCAATTTGGCAACTGTCAGGTCTGTGAAGTTTACAAACTGTACAAATTTGAGGTGACAAGGCACATTCTACCCAATTTCCTTCAAGGTCTCAGGTCAGCCTTCCAACCCCCAGCTCCACCTTCCACAGCTGCATTTACCAGCTGCTAATTAAGTGTTCCCATTCCTTTGTAGCCCAACTAGCTGAATTAATCAGCTTTGTCTGCTCAAAGCCAACTTCCTGAATAGAGCAACTATTCTACTGCGTTGCTGGCCTTGATTTTAAAGCAAGATCATTTTATGAAGGAGTGCATTTCTTTTTCTGTATTCTGCACAGTAGTGGATTTTTAAGGTGTGCAGGTGCAGATAGATAAACTCAACAAGACGTCCATAACAAAGTACATTTATTGGTTCATCAGGTATCTTCATAACTCACATTTGTGATGAAGTTTTTCTTTAATAACCAATCCTTTGCATATCTGCCTTGTAGTAAAATATGGTTATCTCCTAACCCATCTTGTAGTGATAGAAAACAGCTGCCATGAATTAGAGAATTCAAGCAAAGTGAGGGAAAACTCCAATCGGGATTACAGATGTGGCCACGTGACATGAACTACATTTCCCAAGATACCTTTAACTACATTTACCATGATGCATTCCCTTAAGGGGACAGCTCATAATTCCTAAGTAACTGTCCAATTCCCATAGTCTGGCTGGGACAGCACCCTCCCTGCCTGGAATTGTAAATTCCACTATTAAGAGAAGAGAAAAAAATTAACTATAAACTAAAATAAGCAGTAGACAGTAACACTAACTGAATAGCAGATAACGATATAACTAAGAAAAACAGTAAACATTAATAAAGCTCATCAAACAAAGCAAAGCATGCAAAGCTTGAGGTTCAATCTTCAAATTCAGCCTCTTGGTGCAAGTCTGCTGGTCACCTCTGGTGGCCTTTTAGGGTGTACAGGTACTCTTGGTGGCAAAGGTGAAAGTCTGGTGGTCACTTCTGGAGGCCTTTTAGGATTGGAATGGTACTCTTGCTTTCACGGTGTCAAAGGGTGTCGGGAAGCTGTTGGAAAGGGTGTTGCGGAGGCATGTGCCCATGTAGAGCATCTTAGTGGACGTCTGGTGGTTGTTGGCGGCTGTTTAGGGTGTCCTAGTGAAAGTGTACTGATCGCCGGCGGCCTTTTATGCTGGAACATCATTCTTGTTTTTGATGGTGCTGAAGGACGTCGGAAGGCTGTTGGAATGAATGGTGCTAAGGCATTTTGCCTGGGTTGGAACCTGCATCCGATCGACACTGACAATTCCTACAATCCCCCATCCTAGTGGAGATTTGATGGCCACTGGGCCATCTACAGGGCCGCCGATTGACTCGGAGAAGAGAAAGGTGCGTGGGGCATTATTTCCCAGCAAGAGTAGGATCTCAGCCTCCAGATCTAGAGTGGGGAAGTGATGAGCCAGGTGCTGTAGGTGAGGTATGCTACTTATGACCTCAGGTGTGGCAATCTGACTGCGGTCGTTCGGTATTCCATCACATTCAAATACGGGCGGTAGTGGGAACCAGGAACTTCCATCCAATGACTCTGCAGAGTCCAGTAGCTCTCCTCCCCACCATGCTATTTGTTCCATGATACGTTGATACAGTGAAGAGAGGTTTGTCCTGTTGCACCTCAAAGAGGTCAAAGAATGCAGGTCTGGCCAAGGTGCAGGTGCTTTGAGTGTCTATCCATATGTACATTTTCATGGCATCTTCAGGGTGTACTTCAGGGTACACTTTGGCTAAACAGATGGGAAGACACAAACGAGGGCATGGTGAGTCAGCGCACAGTGCTGTGCAGTTGACACTCATCCTTGGTTTTGGTTATGGTTTGGCAATCTGCCGAGGAGCCCTGTATGCTTCTGTGTTACATTGAGGCTCCCTGTCTGAAGGAGGGTTATGAGATATCTGCAGTGGCAGCTTGGAGTCTGGATGCAGCGCGGTCGGGTGCTGGTCACCATTGCATAAGTCACATTGCACCTTGGCTGTGCAGTACTTGGACGGGTGTTTGAATTCGCAACACTTGTAGTAGTATTGGTACTCCCTTAGCAACTCTTTTCATTGGGTCAGTGATTCCACTGCAAATCCAGTGCAGCTGTTCAGCGAGTGACGAGTGTGGTGCATAGGACAAAACTGTATTCTCCATGTTTTCGGAGATCTAAATTAGGTTGTATCTGATGAGTCCTCTCCCCAACTGTGTGTGGATGAGGAGTCAATCTCGGTTTTATGGACAACCATGAAGAGTCTTTCCCTGGTAGTGTGCATAGGGCCTGAGGAAGATATATGGTTGCTGTTGTATCTTCTGTCATTAGGAGGACTAACACCTCTGAGTCCATGGGCCCAGTGTGTGTTGCACACTGGTACCTGGTGGGACACGAATTCTTCAAGAAGTGTGAAGAGTATAAAGTGGTGGCGACCCTTGGCCATGAAGGTGTCAGACAACTGGAGCCATTTTTCAAGTAGCACCTGCAGAAGTTTTCGAACAATTTTGTTCTGTGTATCGATGTGATTGAGACAGGTAAGTCCCGGTAAGTTGGGATCCTGTTGTGCTGTTCTCAGCTGCACAAGTATGTTAGTGAGGTCTATGATCTGGCAAGGCTTGTCGATAGGAATTTTAGGAAAACTGTTGAGGCTATCCAAGAGTGTTGCTTCTACGTCCTCAGAAGCGCCATACAGTTCGTCAAGCCTTTTCCATGATAACCATAGGGCAGCGGCCGGGTCAACTAAGTGAGATGCATAAAGTGCCTTCAGTATGTCGGCAGACTGTGGCCCTAGCCATGCTTTCAAGTGTCCAATTATTTCATCAGGGTTCAGGCGTGCCGCCTGAATGGGGTGCAGGAAAAGTTTCTTTCATACTAGATACTTGCTGCCTGGCTTGTCAGAGAATTTGCGAACTCTGTTGGCATGCAAATTTAGCTTTCCACTCTGTACAGCCAAATTTCTCCAGTAATCTTCAGCATTTGCTGAGTTGGGGGGAGGTATTGACATAGAAGGTTCTTCCCCTGGATTCTTGTAGGGTGGGTTCAGGTTGTAGGTCAATGACAGGTTGTAGTCTTCCTCCCAGTACTTATGGAGAATGTTGTTCTCCCATACTGGGGATGATGGTCGAGCATCACACTGCTGTGTAGGCTGGGTGCGGTTGCCTTGTGGTGTCTGGGAGCTGGATTGGTATTGAGGTTGTGGCAGGAATGCTTCTGCCTGTGGATTGAGTGTGGCAGATGTTATTGATGGCATGTTGACTCATCAAGAAGTCGATGTAAGCACTGGTGGGCTAAGTTGCTTGGCCAGCAGGGCGTGAGACATTGGAACAGTGTTATTGATTCTGGGAAGAGCATCTCGGACTTTAGTATCTACAACATCAGTTGGGAAGGTTTGCTGTTGGGAGGAAATGAATCTTGTATTTTAGGTCGTACGTCAATAGTGTAACTGTAGAGTCTATGGTTGAGATTCATTCCTGTGCTTCCCTGGTTGAGGGAGACTGCTAGGCAATTGAGGCGGTTCCATCTGCTCATTTTGTAGCGAGTACTTCTTGTCCACGTAGGCCTTGACCCATGTATCTGGGCTCTCTTCTCCCAACTCTTCGAATTGGAATTGGAGGGAGGTGTTGTCGGCCATCTTCCACCATGCTGTGGCCAGTGCCATCTCTGTTGTGGCATCTCTTTACCATTCGGCCAACTCCAATTGAGCCTGAACTCTGACCAAATCTGCCTGTCGGTTGGCCTGGACTTTGGCCATTTCTGCCTGTTGGTTGGCCTGGGCTTTGGCCATTTCTGCTTGATGAGCCACTACTGTCGCCTTCTGCCGTGCTACCTCCTCTGTGGCGCATAGCTCTGTGTCTGCTTCTCCACCTTCTACTTCAGCTTCTGCAGCCCGGTCAGTATAACTTGCAGCTTTGGAGGCCTTAGATGCATCGCTATGATGGGAGGATGCTCTGGAAGGATGGTGAGAGCCGGCAGCAGAAAATTGGTGCGAGACACTGGAACCTGTTTGTGATATAGCCAGTTTGGGATGGAGAGAGGAGGTTTTCTGTGAGTGGTGGGAAGAAGACGCATGTGATCGAGGAGCTATGTCGGATGTGGCCTGCTCCTTTGATGCTACTTCCTGGTGGAGTGTGTTGCAGAGTGCTGCCTGGAGGGCTGTTTTTTCCTCGATGCAATCTTCACATTCCTTGTGAATCTCCTCGAAGCATTGGACATGTTTGAGGAGTTTTGGGTCACCCAGTCTTGACTGGATGGACTTGAGGTTGTTTTTGCTGCATCTCCACCATGTGAAAAGGGCATCTAGATCATCTAGCAATGTGTGGAGTTTCTCGGTGGGCAGCTTGTGTTTTGGAGCATCACAGATCTTCTCAAGCTCCACCCAGGAGTCTGCGTAGCGGCAATATTGCTTCTCCCACTCATTCCTCAAGTGTTCTTCCATGGGTTTGGTAAGCTTCTTACTCTTTCTGAGATCATAGGCTTTTGGAGGTATCACTGCTTTGGTAGAGATTTGGACATCTGAAACTGGGTTTCGGGAACCAGGTTCCATGTTTACAACAAGGGTGGGTGGAGGATTTGGGTCTTCTGGTACATTAGAGACATCTGTCATGGCTGAGGAAGTTGCCATGCTTCAAGTTGGCAAAGGGAGAATTTTGGAAAATTTAGTGGTTTTCCGTGTAAGTCCTTTTTTGTATTAGGGGGCGCTATACGCAGGTAGCAGAAAGTAGGATTTCTGCTGAATTTAGTACTTGAGCACATAGGTGGCACTGCAGAATCTGGGTGATGCTAGTACAGCACACAGTATGGCTGTTACTAGGGTGCGTTGTGAGCTTGCAACACAAGGGGGCACTAGAGGCTGCATTGCAAAGTCTAGAGACTTGGCTGAATGCAGAAATTTGCCTGTCAGCATTGCTTGCTACACAAGAGGGCAGTAGAGGGTCTAGCAGATGCTGTTGCAATGCCCATCTTAGGTTGCAGTTACTCTTGGGACCTTTGATTTAAATTGATTAAATTGTCCACAATAGTTGCAAAAGGGATTGTCATTGGATAAACACTCTGGTCAAATTTGAGAAACTGTGTAAAAAAAAATAAAAATCAAACTCTGGGAAATTTCTCCTTGAACCCAGATGTAGCTGTGGGCTGCTTTGATTAGGTCTTTTGGGTTGCAGTTAATCCTGGAACATTTGAATTAAATTGATAAATTGTCCACAATAGTTTCAAAAAGGGATTATCAATGCAAATGCATATTGGAAAACTCAGAGAGATTTTTCTTTGAGCCCCAGATGTAGCAGTGGGCTGCTTTGCTTAGGTCTCACTTCCTTGTTGAAGAGAAAAAGAGGTGGGGAATCCTTGCCCAACATCCAAGGGGCCTTTTAAAATATACGTTCCACAGGTAAAGGGAAAAAGAAGATCAAATTCTTTTGCTTGGGAGGAGAAAGGAAGTCACTGTAGGTTTTTTCAAGTGAAGGAACGCTTTCAGCATTTGTATAGAGTTTTGAAACAAAGGGGTCTGCCTCGTGACAGATCGTTTCTATGGTGACGAGGAATGCAAGGTATCTTTATTGGTCATTTCCTGCTGATGTGAGATCCTATGAAAGACTCTCCATATATATCTAAGATTTGTATCTCATCTCTGTTTGGTGTATCTAAAGCAGGGCTTTCCCATCTTGACAACTTTAAAATTTTGGACTTAAAATGTTGCTTTCATGCCACTCTCTGGGTCATCACACCTTTGATCTACAGTCAGTTTTCGTGTAGTAGTTAACACACTGGATTAGGAACTGGAAGATGATGAGATGAAGTCAGGGTAACAAAGGCTCAGAATGAACAAACTTTTGCAACAAAAGTCAAAGGTAATAAAAAAAAGTTTCTTCCAACATATAAATAACAAGAAAAAAAATCAAGGAAGCAATCAGTCTACTAAAGAGAGAAGATGGCAAGGAAGTATCAGGCAACAGAGAGAAAGCAGAACTGCTTAACTCATTCTTTGCATCGGTCTTCATGCAAAAAGAAACTATAGCTCAACTCACCAAAAACATAACTGCAAAAGACAGATCAGAAATAAAAGTTAAAATAAGCAAAAAATATAGTGAGAGAACTGATCTTGATGAAAACAAATCACCAGGGCCTGATGGATTACATTGCAGAGTTTTAAAGGAGCTGGCAGAGGTCATCTCAGAACCACTGCACCATATCTTTCAAAAATCCTGGAGCACCTGAAGAACTACCAGTGGACTGAAAAGAACTGATGTGGTTCCCATCTTCATAAAAGGAAAAAAAACAGACCCAGGAAACTATAGACCAATCAGCCTAACATCAATACCCAGGAAGATACTGGAAAACATAATAAAAAACAGATCTGCCAACATCTAGAAACAAGTAAAGTAATAACTAGCAGTCAGCATGGGTTTGTTAAGAACAGATCATGCCAAACCAATCTTATTTCATTCTTCAACACAGTGTCTAAATTAGTAGACCAGAAAAATACTGTGGACATAATATATTTAGATTTCAGCAAGGCATTTGACAAAGTAGACCTACTTCTTAGTAAGCTAGAAAAAAGTAGAATCGATAGCACTAGATGGACTCGCAACTGGCTGGCAAACCGTACTGAACGAGTAGTCCTTAATGGGTCTAAGTCTACATGGAGGGAAGTAAGCAGTGGGGTACCACAAGGTTCCGTCTTAGGCCCAGTACTCTTCAATATCTTCATTAATGATTTAGATGAGGGAATAGAAGGGGAACTTAACAAATTTGCAGATGATACTAAGCTGGCAGGAATAGCTAACACCCAAGAAGATAGGCTCAAGATCCAGATGGATCTTGACAGACTAGAACACTGGGCCGTATCTAACAAAATGAAATTCAGTGTAGAGAAAAGTAAAGTCCTACACTTAGGCAAGAAAAACCAAAAGTACACATATAGACTGGTTGAAACCAGGCTCAATAGCAGTAACTGTGAGAGGGATCTTGGAGTCTTAGTGGACAACCAGCTAAATATGAGCCAGTAGTGTGCAGCAGAAATTACTGTGGATTCAAGGCCCATGTTTCATTTCAGCAGTGCCAACTGCTCTTAGGATCTAGTCTATGAAAAGCAGAGGAGAACCATCTAAACATGGAAAAAAGACCAGATTGCTTCAAAACCAGTAGCCTAACCCAAGTCATCTCTCTGAAAATTCATGTTTTTCAGCTGAACTACTAGCCAATTTTCAGAAAAGGGATAACCAAGAAAATAATTTCAAGATCAGAGCAGAGAAGCCCACTTACTGTCACAATAAAAGAGACCACTTTTTTTCCTGTGTCATCAAGAAACCACAAAAGGCCAATTCAGCCCCATCCTATGAAGATGATGAATGCAAAGAAAATTGAAAAATAAAAGAGAAAGCTAAAAAAGAAAACAGTGGGTAGACTAAGAAGGCACTGAATCCTATGGGTGCATGGAAAAAAATCGTTGAAATTAGACATTAAAATAAAAGTAAAATTAAAAAAGTAGATTAAAAATGAAAGAAAGAAAGGAAAAAGGAGCTGGAACTGGAGAGCTCATTAGGATAATTTACAAGCTCCCGCATGTTTGGATTATATTATTATTATTATTATTATTATTATTATTATTATTATTATTATTATTATTATATAAATAACTTGTAAAATACAAAAATATAACAGTAATGGAGCATTGTACAAGTAAATTAAAGTATACAAAGTATGAAGAATATTTTATAAAATTCTACATCTCTTTAAAATTAGACATAACAAGCCAACAAAAAGAATGCCAACAGAATAGCCTAAAATCCCCACAAGCAACATTTTTTTTAAAAATGAAACTTCTGATGGAATGAAAAGTATTCTTAAAATGCTTGTTGGGCAGGGATGATTTTTAAAAAGGAGTCCTTTAATATCATATTGAGAGAAAGATTACTATTTCTCTGTGTATTCATGCAGCTAAATGGAGTGGATAAATATTTATTTCTTTTACCAAGTAAAACAAATAGGGCTGTAATAATGACAGAGTAATGGAGAAGACTCTGGTGAAGATTTGTGGACAGAAGCATTTTTTTTTTCTAAAAATAGAAATTCACTCTATAGATAGTCCTCAATTTATGACCACAATTGGCACCAGAATTTCTGTTGCTAATCAAGGCAGTTGTTAACTTGTTAAGTGAATCTGAAACCATCTGGAAAGGTCACTAATGAGGACCATGTGACTCCAGGACACTGCAACAGTTATATATATGTTTTATTTATTTGTGTTTATTTATGAAATTTAGAAATTACCCATCTCCATCACAGAGGTACAATATTTTTGACAAATAAAATATCAAAAACATAAAAACTGAATATAAAAATTTAAAGCAGAGGCAAGGATAGTTAACATCTGACATGAAAGTTAATGAAAAGAATAAAAGTTAATTAAAAATTTGAAAGATCATAAATGAAGGGCCAGGGGACACTTGATAACAGCCTTCCAATATTTGAGGGGCTGTCACAGAGAGGAAGGGGCCAAGCTATTTTGTATAGCAGAAGGCCAGACAAGGAATAATGGATGGAAAGGAGAGATTTAACCTGGGAATAAGGAGAAACTTTCTGCTATTGAGAACAATCAACCAATGGAACAGAAGTTGCCTTCGGAACTTGTGGGAGAGCTTCATCACTGGAGACTTTTAAGAAGAGATTGGACTGCCATTTATCAGAAATGGTGTAGGGTCTTCTGCTTGGGCGGGGGGTTGGACTAGAAGGCCTCCAAGGTCCCTTCCAACTCTGTTATTCTATTCTATTCTATTTTGTACTGTTCCATTCCATCCCATCCCATCCCATTCCATTCTATTGACTCCTTTAATATCAATATAGTTAAGGATGGATAAAGTCTGTGTAACTCATTAGCTGGAGCTGAGATGAAGGCAAATTCATGGAAACATCTTCCTTACACTCCCCCTAAAAAAAACAAAAACCTATTAGGACATGTTATCATTGAAAGACATGGAATACCAGGTTTTAGACAGATTGTCATGGAAAATATTTACTTCTTGTATGTGGGTTGGTTAGAGTTGACCACTTGATAGCACATAAAAAAATTAATTGATACTCTCTGAACATGGTCGGTTTTTTGCAGACATTTCATTACCCAATTAGGCAACATCCTCAGTGCCAGTGGAGTCATGAAACATTTGGAAGGAAACAGCTGAGCATGGAGAACACTGAGAATCTCCAGCTAAACCCTGAGCTACAAATATTCTTTTCTATTAGTATCAGATCAGGGTGTCAGCCCTCCCAGTTAGACCAGACAGAAAACACAACTAGATGAGCTAATTCTACTTTATGGTAAGGCTATGTTAACAGAATCTGGCAACTGAAAGTAAACTCCCACTGTCTCTTTTATAGCCTGAGAAGCTAGGGAGAGTCTCTTCTGAGATTTTTCCTCTGTCCAATATGCAGTGGTGGGCTCTGCCCTCTCTTATCTAACTGTTCCGTTGGTAGTAACTCTTTGTCCTATTTTTCAAGTCTTTCTCACATATCAATGCATAGGGCATCTTTGTCCGGCAACTGAATAAACTACTGTGGAACTACCGGTACATAATTGTAAAGGACTTTGGAAATTAAAGAGTGAGAACCACAAATTTCCATCCTCTGGATTAAATTTACACCTTCTAATGGAAAGGTGGATCATTTCCCACCTTCCTCAAGGTATTTTTCACTAGAAGGCCAAAAAAAGGGAGTTATTTTTAATTTTAAAAGACTCAAGTATGCATTTAATTGCTGCTCTGATTGGGGTAAATAGGTCAGGCATCGTCATGGAGGTCCATCAGAAAAGTTCTCCTGGATGACCTATTTAAAGAATTATAAATTAATTTTACTTAAAAAATAAAACCCCCTAGCCACATCAGTGCAGCTATGTAAAGGAAAGAAAGGAAAAAAGATTTTGCAAAAGAGCCTAATCAGAATTTGAGCGGTGGGGGAGACAAAGGAAAGACAATGAGTTCTGTCCTCTCCCACCTTTTCAAAGAAATTACCGGTATTTCTATTTCATTAAGCAGAAGAATTGTGGTTTTGTCTGATCAGGGAGTCTGATGTCTGTTGTCAGCAAAGTTAGGCATAAAGGCATATTTCATGCCATGCATAAGAAAGGGAATTTACCAAAACAAGATAACATTTTATTCATCGTTGGAGACTTTTCTGGATTCTGTATTCCCCAGGATCTGAAACAGGGACAAGTTTTTCATCAGAGCCATCTCATATTTGGGGAATTCTTCTTGGAAAATCTCTGATGGTGGCCAATTGGGGTTTTCTGGCCCCCAATTAAAAGGCCATTTATTTATGCAGAACTTCAAGCAAGTTTAAAATGTCTTGTACCATGGACTACTGGAGCCCTTTGGTGGTTTACAATAAAAATATAAAACCAAAGTTAAAACCAAAGGTACCACAATTAATCACCAACAGTTAAAAGAAGTGCTTTCAGTCCTTTAAAACGGCTGAGAAACAGATCCATCTCTTCAGTGAGGACACCTCAGGAAATTGACAGATCTCAGCAAATTGATGGTAAAGAACAGGAAGCGAACATCTTCAAATTATTTCAGTTAGATGTGGGAGAGAGGAGGTATCAGTGAAGAAGCTGTTCTCTCAAATAACTTGGATCCCAGAAGCAAATGGTTTTAAGGGCAAAAGCATTTTTTCTTGGAAACAAATTAGCAGACAGAGAGCACTTTCAAGGCAGTATATATATATATATTTTAGGAGTGTTGCATACCATAGTAAATTCACAGAATTCATCTGTTCCTGTCTCTTCTGTTCTGGAGTAACATTTTATTGCACTTACAGCTATTTTATATTGCATACTACCCTGGTTGTTTAGCAATGAAAATTAGGAGGCCTGTTAATGATTTCCTAGTCGAACCACAGACAACTACAACAATCTAATACATATCGATTTTACAGAAGACAATGTTGAAAAAGCACTACGCAATCTAAAACCATCTCTATCTATTGGACCGGACGGAATATGTGCCTACTTCTTAAAAAAGCTACCCACTGCCATAGCTGAACCTCTAAGCATAATCTTTGAAAAATCTTTTAGGTCCAGCTCCTTGCCAAAACTATGGTCACAAGCCATGGTCATCCCCATCTTCAAAAAGGGAGACCCCAGCCTAGTTGAAAATTACAGACCAATCTCTTTATGCTGCCTCACCTGTAAAGTCATGGAATCAATTATTAACCAATCCATTATCCTCCACTTAGAGACAAACAACCTACTCTCTAATAAACAATTTGGTTTCAGGAAAAAAGCTATCATGTAATCTGCAACTCTTACACTGCAAAAACATATGGACTACACAACTTGATCAGGGCAAAGCAATAGACGCAATCTACATATACTTCTGTAAAGCCTTTGATTCAGTGGTACACAACAAACTACTCCTAAAACTAAAATCTTATGGTATCTCTGGACAACTGCATAAGGGGATAGAAGCATTCCTGTCAAACAGACAACAAATGGTCAAAATTGGGAGTGTCCTATCAAATTCTGTACCTGTCAACAGTGGTGTCCCCCAAGGCAATGTTCTAGGACCAACTCTCTTCATACTCTACATAAATGACCTCTGTGATCATATCAAGAGCAACTGTGTTCTCTTCGCTGATGTTGTAAAGCTATTCAATACCACAGACAATACTGCTACCCTTCAAAAAGACCTTGACTATGTATCAGAATGGTCAAACAAATGGCAACTTCAAATCTCAACAAATAAATGCTCTGTCTTACATATTGGCAAAAAAAAAATCAGAAAATAAAATACAGGCTGACTAGTCAAGATCTTGTTGATGATCCAAACTCTGTCAAGGATCTTGGGGTACTCATCTCTAATGATCTAAGTGCTAGAGCCCACTGTAACTACATAGCCAAAAAGGCGTTAAGAGTTGTTAATCTAATCTTACGTAGCTTTTTCTCTGGTAATATCACACTACTAACTAGAGCATACAAAACATTTGCTAGGCCAATACTCGAATACAGCTCATCAGTCTGGAACCCACATTACGTATCTGATATTAACACAGTTGAGAAAGTCCAGAAATATTTCACAACAAGAGTTCTCCATTCCTCTACTCATTGCAGAATACCTTATGCCACCAGACTCGAAATTCAGGTGTGGATGGCTGAGGGCTCGGAGAGCGAAGACTCAGATGAGGGACCTGTGTGTGATGCAGGGATGGGGCCAGGTCCATCAGGGAGTGGAATGCTGCCTTTGGAGATTGTGGAGGCTGGCAGCAGCGATGAAGAGGTCCCTGAGGAGTCTGTGCCCAATGCACGTGTGTTCAGGGCTGCTCAAAGGAAAGAGCAGCTGCAGCAGCACAGGTGACTCAGGAGTAAGGCCCTTCCCTGAGGAGATAGAAGCCAGCTGAGAAACCGCAGTTCTTTGCAGAAGGCAAAGAAGTTTTATATTCGAGCCTGGTGGACATTAGGAATATCTGAGTTGGTGTTTGAAGACTCTTTGTGTTTGAATTATTGCAGCCTTGCAAAATCTTGGCAAGGCTCTTTTTTATTGGAGCTAATTGGTTTGAAGCAGCCTTTTACCCGTGAAGGAACGGGATTTGTAAAGAAACATGAAAAGGTTGTGCTTACCTTTGTCTTGTGTTTGCTTCCTTGGAACCAGGTTTGGATCAGAACACCCATATTCAGCAGAAAAACCAATACCATTTCAGACAATTGATTGTCCAATCTCTTCATTAGAACTCAGTGTTTTTAAGAAGAGATTGGACAACCTTTTGTTCAATTTTTAGGGCCCAGGAGCAGCGGGCAGCTTTTCTGGTTTGAAGATTCATGGGGTTGGGGGGAAGGAGAGGAGATTGCAGGTCCTGATTTATTACAGAAGAAGCAGGCAGGTATTCAAAGCACAAACATCTGTCAGAAATGCTGTAGGGGCTCCTGCTATTGCAGGGAGGCTGGACTAGATGACCTACAAAGTCCCTTCCAACTCTGTTATTGTATCTGTTATCCAGATCGGAAGGGATATTCTTTTGACAAAGTTTGTTATTTTTATAACAAACAAAACAACAAATAAAACCTTCTTTCAATTATACAGTGTGTTGGTTTGGTATATATGTCATGTGCACAATATTTATAAACCTTTCTGTTCTAACGCCAGAACAAAGCAGACTCAAGACCGGAGTTGAATTCAGCTCTTTATTAACAGTCAGTAACTTCAACTGAAGTCGAGCCGCAGCAGCCCTTTTTATAGCGGCTGCTCACGGCTCGCAACCAATGGCATTTATTTAAACTTCCCACCACTTAGGCGGCCAATCCGGAACTGTAGTTATCTATCAATCGTTAAGCAATGTTAACTATCCAATAGGAATGCAGTATTACAAGTATGCAACAAGTACACTACACCTTCCTTTTACATTTGCATTCATATTATATTCTAATCAACATTCTATATCATATTATGTCATTATTATATTATCATTAAAGTTTTTATTTCAATTCCAGGCTATCTTTAGGAGCAAATCTCAACTCTTTCTAAATTATATTCATATTATAACTTATTCAAAAATAAACAATTATAACATATCACTGCTATTACAATATACTTCAATTTCTTACTCTTTTTTCTAGCCATACATAAAATAAATCCCAAATCTTGTAATACTCCTTTTCTTCTTGTTCTCAATTGCTAATGTTAATCTCCTCATTTCTGCACATTCCATTATTTTCTTAATCATTTCCTCTTCCATCGGAATTTTCTCATTTTTCCAGTTTTGAGCAAATACAATTCTAGCTGCTGTTATTAATAATCAAATATGTTATTTCTTTACTATAACCTTCAGGGGGTATTCAAGGTAGCATGGTTGACTCAGATGTAACTAGGATGAGCTTTAGAAAACATTGAGATCTCTGCTCAGTGAAAGTATGAAAGAGATCGTTGTGATGCCTTAAAAGGCTCGCAATGTATTATAGCAATAAGAAATACAGTATATTCATTGTTAAGGTGCCATAAACTCTATGTTGTTTTTTGCAAAAAAAAGTTTAATAAGCCTACCCTTTTGGAAACTTTTAAGCCGATAGTGTTGCTGAACTGAATTTTATTGCCCCACCTCAATTGTTGGGTCATCTAGCAAGGGCATTTCTTAAAAAAAATTCCTTCAAGGACAAAAATGACTTTATTATCTTTATGTGAATCTTATTATGCTTATTCTGTTCCTGGATCAGGGAGAAGTGAACCCTTCATGTTTACACAGGAACATCAAAGTACTTTGAATGAATTTTGAAGAGTACAAATAACAGAAAAATGAATTCTTGGAGGCAACAAAGTCTTAGGAAGCCAGATTTGAAACCATCAATATGGTTACCGTTAAAGCACAGGTAGTTCTCGACTTAAGATGGGAACTAGAATTACAGTCGAAAATCATGCTGGTCATTGCGTGGATCACCATGTTACCATGTCCAATTTGATAACCTTTTCTATGATGGTCATTAAGCAAGGGTTAAATGAATCCTGTTTAACCAGTGGGTGGGATTTTTTTGCTGGAAACTAGAAATAAATGTGGATTTTTGGCAAAAAAGCGCTAAAAATTGTGCTCTGGTGACTGCGGGATATTGCAAATGGCTGTAAATGCAGGACAGTCGTCAAGGGCTCCAAGATGGGGTCACGTGATCACATGTTGGAATTTCAAAAACAGATTGTAAACTGCTCTGGGGAAGTCTGTTGTAACTTTGACTAAGCAACTAGTCTTAAGTTAAGGACAACTCCTAGGAAATGGGCGGGGGCTGGGTGGGAAGAGAGCTCAGAAGGTTTACAAGCAGATTCTAATGAGGAGGAGGGCAACGTGAAAAAAAGATAAGATGGTATCCATTATAAGGCTTTGAAAACCCCTCCCTTTTTTTACACACATTATCTGTGCCACACAAGAGACTAGCCTGGTTCCTTTTTTCCCTTTCCCCCTTTTTCCCATTTTGATGCTAGAGTAATCAAAGCAATGGGGAACACTTTTGCTCCTACTGTACTTCCCCTGTAGGGAGACTTTGTGGCAAGGAATGACTGGTAATTCAGCTGCCTATTAACAAAATAGCAATATTCTCAACTGGAATTTAAAGATAGTTGTGCTAACTTTGACAACTTTAAGAATGTGGACTTCCTCAGCCAGGTGTGGGAATTCTGGGAATTGAAGTTCACAAGTCTTCAAGTTGCCAAGGTTGGACACCCCTGTGCTAAAAAAAAAAAAAGAAAAGAAAAGAACAGAGCTAGTTTGTGGTATTGTGAATGGTGTGGGGAATGCCATGTTTTACCCAGCCTGGGCAGGAATTGAAAAGATGTCCCCTGGGAGATTTAAAGATTGAATAGACTTAAGTTCTTTGACTTAATTGACCCTCTTTGCACGAAGATAATTTATAAACTAGCAGCTTCCAGAGAGCAAGAAAGAAAACTGCTCCACATATGCTGAAGAGAGCCACGTCAGGTATGAATGGGCCAAAATAATACCCTCTGAAGATTTAAGACACATTAGGCTGTAAACAACAGTTTTGAACTCAAGACGGCAAATATGGAGATAAGGTGAATTTGCAATGGGAGTGGGAAGAGGAAGGTCTATTCCTACATTCAGGAATGTCTAGTACTGTTCTGATCAAGGTGCAAGTATGGATCTGCCCAGTGGGATACAGATAGTCCTTGAATTATGACCACAGTTGGAACCAGAATATCTGTTGCTAAGCAAAGCAGTTGTTAAGTGAGTTGCACCCATTTATAAGACCTTTGTTGTCCTGATTGTTAAGAGAATCACTGCTGTGAAGTATGTCATATGGTCATTAAATACATTTGGCTTCCCCCATTGATTTTGCTTATTGGATGCTGGCTGGGAAAGTCACACGTGGCAATCACATTATCTGGGGATGCTGCAACCTTCCTAAATTCATGCTGGTTGCTAAGAACCTGAATTTTACTAATGTGATTATAGGAATGCTGCCCTGGTCATAAGTATGAGGACTAGCTATAAGTCTTTTTTTTTTTCCAGTGCTTTGTAACGTCGAATAGTTCCTAAATGAACAGTTGTAAGTTGAGGACCTATCAGCAAGAATTTATCAGAAAATTTCTCCTTAGTTCTAGATTGGATCTCTTCTTAATAAGTTTCCATCTATTACTACTTCTCCTGACTTTGGAGCAACCCTTCAGATATTGGAACACTGTTATAATGTCACCCCTAGTTCTTCTTTTCATTAAACTAGCCCTGCCCAACTTCTGCAACCAGTTTTCATATGTTTCAGTTCCAGTCTTAATCATCTTGGTTGCTCTTCAACCATCTAGTTGGGTATGACTCCTAGAAATATGGACCACCAATACCCTTCTTCTGGACTCGTCTTAGTAATGACCATTCTGTCAAGGATACTATAAAGATATTCCAGTTAGCTAATTAAATACATACACATAGAAAAAGTTGGGTCTCACAACTGAATTTTGGTCCTTGTATTTCTATCAAAGAAAAAGAATGGTTAGCTTCCTTCTTGATAGACCTTCATGGAAGATCCTGGACCAAGATTAAGGTCACCAAAGAATGCAATGTCTCAAGAAACCTGTTGCATTCTGGGAAGGGTCTCCACAGCAAACCTTTAGCCTGAGCAGCGGGTGGGGTGCTTTCTGTAAGCCTCCGGGGACTATGGGTGGAACAGAAAGCCATTTCCATTCATATTTCAGGTTCTCTCTGGGTGTTTTAATTTACCGGGGTGTAGTTTGTGATTCTATATGAGAGCCATATGCTTCCCTTTCTTCTTTATTGCTGGGTGGGTAAAGTTACACACCAAACATCAGGCCATGCCTGTGAGGTCACCCCCATAAGGCCAGAACCCAGGGCTGTTAGGGAGATCATAATGCATTTTAAATATATACAAGTCCAGAAAGAATGCATATTCTCTCAGAAAGGGGTGGGAGTCTCTACAGGCCCATCAGTTTGTTTTCCCCTTTTCCTTTCAAAGTTTATTTTGTGGAATCTGTGAAAATGTGAACTCAACCCTGAAAGAGGCAACCCTGTTTGCGTCATAGCTCTTCAGAATGGCAAGGTCCGTGAAGGCTGATCTTGAGGGATTGCCTCACTAAAGCACAATGCAAATCAGCCCTGTGGCTTTCCTCTATTCCTACCCCATACAAGGTTCAGCTATTAGCCTATAAAGTGTGCAAATTGAATCCAGGCCTTTGCATTTTGGGGTGGGGGAGAGGAGAGATTCTGAGGATCTTTCCAAATTTGGCCTATTGCCATTTGGGAGAAGGGTGAATTACTTGTTTGGTACTTTCTTCAGCGAGCTGTACAAAAACATTATTTCTCCTCCTTCCATTCTTATGGGGCAAGCCTGTAATCAGCATAAGCTGGATGAGGCTGGATCAGATGGGAAGAGATATGGTTTAATTTGCTTTTATATGCAAACTTACCTGATCGTCAGAAAGGGGACATCATCATGAAGGCAAGCAGTTAGAAACATCAAATCAAGGTGTTGCCAGGTTTTATAAATGTCAAGCAAAAACAATGGTAGCCTTTTGTACTCTTCCTCTGTGAATGTTCCTGAAAACTTGCTTTAATTTCATACCTTTAGGCAGTATTTTTTATTTATTTTTTATTTTATTTTTTTTATTTATTTATTTTGATTTGTCAATCACTTACAAAATAATAGGTATAAGTATATACATAGTTATGAATACATGAAATGGGTAGATATAAGAAAAATAAAAGAAACAATAGGACAGGAACAGTAGGCACATTGGTGCGCTTATGCACGCCCCCTACAGACCTCTTAGGAAAGGGGTGAGGTCAATAGTAGACAGTCTAAGGTTAAAGTTTTTGGGGTTTGGGGAAGAAACCACAGAGTCAGGAAGAGTATTCCAGACATTGACCACTCTGTTGCTGAAGTCGTATTTCCTGCAATCAAGTTTGGTGCGGTTAACCTTGAGTTTGGATCTATTGTGTGCTCTTGTGTTGTTATGGTTGAAGCTGAAGTATTCATTGACAGGTAAGTCGTTGCAATGTATGATTTTATATACTATACTTAGATCAGACCGAAGACGGTGTAATTCAAGGTTTTCTAGGTCTAGAGTTTCAAGTCTGGTGGCATAAGGTATTCTGCAACGAGTAGAGGAGTGGAGCACTCTTGTTGTGAAATATTTCTGGACTTTCTCAACTGTGCTAATATCAGATACGTAATGTGGGTTCCAGACTGATGAGCTGTATTTAAGTATTGGTCTAGAAAATGTTTTGTATGCTCTAGTTATTAGTGTAATATTACCAGAGAAAAAGCTACGTAAGATTAGGTTAACAACTCTTAACGCCTTTTTGGCTATGTAGTTACAGTGGGCTCTAGCACTTTGAACATTAGAGATGGGTATTCCAAGGTCCTTTACAGAGCTTGGATCATCAACAAGATCTTGATTATTCAGCTTGCATTTTATTTTCTGATTTTTTTTTTTGCCAATATGTAAGACAGATCATTTATTTGTTGAGATTTAAAGTTGCCATTTGTTTGACCATTCTGATTCATAGTCAAGGTCTTTTTGAAGGGTAGCAGTATTGTCTGTGGTATTGAACAGCTTTACATCATCAGCGAAGAGAACGCAGTGGCTCTTCATATGATCACAGAGGTCATTTATGTAGAGTACATTTATGTAGAGTGAATTTGGATTATTGTGCATTCTCAGTTCTTTGATTTGCTAGCAATAAGTGAATCTAAGAAAAAACAACAAAAATACATATGCAGGTAGTCCTTGACTTACAACAAAAGATATTAGAATTTACCTGGGGGGTACTTGCGACCCCATTCCAAAATGGCCACAGCCTCATTGTTATGTAATTGCATGTTGGGTCCTTGCCAGCATCTATGGCCATTTGCAGTTATGTGACATGTTTTACGTCAGGGGCTGTCACAAAGAAGAGGGAGTCAAGCTATAAGCACCTGAGGGCAGTACAAGAAGCAATGGACTGAAACTAAACAAGAAGAGAGGCAGCCTAGAACCAAGGAGAAATTTCCTGACAGAACAATTAATCCGGGAAATGACTTGCCTCTAAAAGTTGTGAATGCTCCAACCCTGGAAGTTTTTAAGAAATCGGACAATTGTTTGTCTGAAATGGTATAGAGTTTCCTGCCTGAGTAGTCCCTTCCAACTATTATAACCTTTATTGTCAGAGTACAACATGTGTACAATGAGATTGGCTGAGCATGCACCCCCCTCAACACAACTCACAGTGAGGACAGAAGTCCCTAACCCAGTCCCAATCTTATTACTCTGTTATTCTATTCTATTTTTGCTAAAAACCAGCATTTACTTCTGATTTTTGGAAAAAAAATGGCCTAAAGTGAACAATTAATTCACTTAATGACTCAAAAGAATTGTAAAATTTGGTCAGTCACATGGGTGATCCGCTTTATACATTTCATGACTTACAACCATAATAGGCAGACTTCATTGTGGTCATAAGTCAAGGATGATGTATTATAGTAAGCACAGTAAGGAAAATTAATTGCAAAAATACTATGGACCGAGCAAAATTGCAGACGTCAATATTGGAAACAGTGCATCAAACTATATGCAAATTTTATACTATCATTCTGCAATAGCCATTACCCTAACACAATGATAGAATGTACCAAAATATTTTTTCTAGACCTCTTCAGGCTTTTCCTTGACATCAGCCACAGCACTGGTGCAAGGAAAATAAAAGATAGATTTGGAAATGGAACAAAATGCAAACAAACAATAACAAGAAGAAGAATTTTGCTTTTCTCTGCCTGAATTCCAGTCATTGATGATGACTCATGGTGGCCCATCTCCTGTACAGGATAGGGTTAGGTGACTTCCATACATTTCTTATTGGAAGTTATCTTACAACTAAGCTTGATGACAGCAGGAATTCAGCTCCAGAACCATGATGGAGGGAAGCTGCTAGTGATGGTAATTTGGGAGATGTTGATGCTGGATGGGTCAATGTTGATGCTGGGTGGGTCAATGGGCATTTGATATCTTGCAGGGGAGGAAGAAAGGCCTTAAACTGGTCGTTCTTTACCTCCTGCTTGTCTTATCAGTTCTTTCAGAAAAAGATATAGTTGGTTCAGGTGTTGATATCACAATAGCTTCTAAGGAAGTGTACGGTAAATGTCATTCATATGATGGGCCGTTATGCTCATCATACAAGGAAAGCACAACCCTGACAATGGGGTTTTTGGATATTGTTCTAGCTTCTTTGTGGAATCCTTCCTTGGGAAACGTGGGTGGATGGCACTAGAAAAAACAAACTTGCTTAGAGTAGAATTTTCATAGAAAGCCAAATGTCCCCAAAGGTACTTTTTCAAGAGGCAACTGGACTTTCTTGTTTTTCTTTGAAAATGTTTCACTTCTCATCCAAGATGCTTCTTCAGCTCTGTCTGGTGGGGAATGGAAGGATCCATCCAGTCAGAGATGAAGAAGCTTCTTGAATGAGAAGTGAAATATCTTCAAAGAAAACCAAAAAAGTCCAGTTGCCTCTTGAAAAAGTATCTTTGACCTGGATGACTGAGAATCTCTATAGACAGAATCTCCATAGACAGAAATCTCTGGGATATCAGAAGCATTTCTGCACATAACAATGCTATTTATGATACCTATGTACAAAGCACAGACATGGGAACACATTATGCATATATCCAGCTGAAAAGCAGGTTAATTAGCCTATGTCCATTTATGGATGAGAAGAAGGCAGTTCTTCCTTACTATTGTCAAGAACACAACATGAATGTCATCAGGAATTGGGCAGGGCTTGAGTACATGTTTACTATAATTGTTTATCGCGTGTAGTACTTGTTCAGTATCTTTTTTTCTCCTCCAAGAAATTTCTTTTTTAAAAAAACTGTGTTAGAAGGTCATGTAACATCGTTCCTCAATCAGGCAACTTCCAGATGTGGGGTGGAGTCACAATAGCCATGAAGAGGTATGCAAGGGGGAGCTAGAAAGAAGATGCCACAGCAACTCATACTACAAATAACTGTTTAAATCTAAGTAGTTGCTTCAATAACTTGCAATTGACTAGATTTCATTTAAATAAAAAGAGAAACTTCTTGACAGTAAGATTTAATCAAACGGCAGAACAGTTTATCTATGGAAGTTGTGGGCTCTTCATCTTGGGAGCTATCTGAGAAGATAGATAATTGTCTTGGGTGATTTCAGTGATTTTCTTGCATGTGCCAGAGGACTGGATTAGATCAATGCTTTTCAAACTTGGCAGCTTTAAGATGTATGGACTTCAATTCCCAGAATTTCCCAGCCAACATGTTTGGTTGGAAAAAAATTGGATTAAATGAACCTCTTGGCCTTCTACGGTTTATGATCCTGTTGATCTCCCAGATAATTTCCTCAGCTGGATTGAGGAAAGATGCTAAGGAAGGAAACAATATCTTTCTTGTGGTTGCCTAGTGCTGCTTATCACCATCAATAGTTGTTCAGTGCCAGTTTTGTCGTCTTTTTCGTACCTAATTCAAGTTAAGAGTAGCCAAGGAGTGTACTATTGGAGAGTACTGTTTAGAGCAAGAGAGAAAAAAAATTGGCTGAGAGAGCGTGCTGTTGCCAAAAACTTGGCAATCATTGAAGGTGTTGAAATATAGCTCTAGAGAATGATAGTGCCCTCTATTTAATTAAGCCCTGAAAAAAAAGATAAAACAGGGAGGGGGGGGAAACAGCAGGAATATCCGCTGGCTTACATGTGAACCATGTAAGTTTCTTTCATGATTTGGATGAGATGCACTTGATTAATCCTAGAGGCGAAGGCATCAAAATGTCCAAATTGTGCAGCAGAAACAGGATTCACTCCAATACTATGCTTCCTTTAACTCAACAGGAATGGAATGGAATAGAATAGAATAGAATAGAATAGAATAGAATAGAATAGAATAGAATAGAATTGGGAAAGGACCTTGGAGGTCTTCTAGTCCAACCCCTTGCTCAGGCAGGAAATCCTATACCATTTCAGACAAATAGTTGTCCAATCTCTTCTTAAAAACTTCCAGTGTTGGAATTCACAACTTCTGGAGGCAAGTTGTTCCATTGATTAATGGAGTAGATTGTCCAGTTCTGTTTTCTATGGGAAGATTTTTGTTGCCCATGAGAGCTTCTGCTAAATTTCCTTCTTTTTTGGCTATTTTTTGTGATTAGAGAAGTATGGGACATGACACTATCATCCTTTGATGTTCTGCCTCATCTTTTATTTTAGATATTTTAAATAATAGATGCTAAATAGAAGCCTTGGTGTGCTGGAGAACAAAATTCCAGGTGCTAGCATTTTAGAAAAAGTATTTATAAGAATATTTCTGATACCTTCTAAATGAAAGAATATATATATATGGAAAAAGCAAGCAAGCAAAATAAAACCATTAGGTCTATTTGCCACCCAGTGAGGATTTTAGAAGGAATAATTCAATCATGAATACAGAATGACCTTTTGTATATGTATTCCAAGATGGTAGGTGGGATTATTATTATTCTTGTTGTTGTTGTTTTTACATATAATCATGCACACAATAATGCAAATGACCAAAGCTCAGATATTATCCCAAGACTGGAAGATAGGGATGAATGGTTAGTTGCCAATATTTAATATCCAGAAATCATAACAGGCTCTCCCAACATGGGCCAGGCACTCCATTCCCAGAACGCTTTTCGGGTTGTGCATATTTCTGGTTTGTACAATCTCAGTGAAGGAGAACAAACTATCGCATTACAACCTCCCACAGAAGTAGGGATAATGTGCAAGTATTGTCCACTTCCCTACCCCTATGGAGAGAAAGCAAAGCCTACGCATTTGCAGTCTATCAGGTGATGCTATTCATTCACTCTTCTCCCTTACTCACAACCACCTCCTGTGCACTCCACTGCACAAGGACTGCGCATTCCTGCTGCAGCTAATTGCTCATTCTTCTGCTTGTGTCTCCTTTTGATCACCACAGTTGGTCTCTTAGCAAGCCAGCCAACAGGGGCACCTAGAATTCTATCTTGTGAAGGAAGAATATTCCTGCCCAGCACAAGGAACTGGGACAACTTTGTGAATAGCCCAACAGCCTCATCTTTTATTGTAGATATTTTAAATCAGGGGTGTCCAACCTTGGCAACTTTAAGACTTGTGGACTTCAACTCCCAGAATTCCTCAGCCAACTTTGCTGGCTGAGGAACTCTGGGAGTTGAAGTCCACAAGTCTTAAAGTTGCCAAGGTTGGACACCCCTGTTTTAAATAATAGATGGTAAATAAAAGCCTTGGTGTGCTGGAGAACAAAACTCCAGGTTGTAGCATTTTAGAAAAAGTATTTGTAAGAATATTTCTGATACCCTCTAAATGTCCTTAGAAAATAAAGGATGGGGTGGGGAGGTAAATGGCAATAGCACTTATAGACTTATATACTGCTTTATAATGCTTTACAGACCTCTCTAAGTGGTTTACAGAGTCAGCACATTGCCCCAACAATCTGCACCCTCATTTTACCCATCTTGGAAGGATGGAAGACTTGAGCCTGGTGAGAATTGAACTGCCAAATTGCAGGCAGGCAGGCAGCCATCAGCAGAAGTAGCCTTGCGGTACTGCATTCTAAGCACTGTACCATCACACCCCTTGTAATCTTGTGGTAATTTTGAAAAAATGGCTATATGTCCAGCAGAAAAAATAAGACTGATTGAGTAAATATTGTACAGAAGGCTGCTGTGGGTTGGGGGGAAAAATCTCTTGGTTTTTTTAGAGTCTCCATAAAATTCATTATAGCCAGTTTATGAACAGAGAAGCCATTTTGTGCCCACAACTTGTTTCTAGAGTTCTAGAAGTGCCTACAAGATCTAAAATGTTGCTTGACTCTAACTTAATATATTTTATTTATTTATTTATTTCTATCCCACTTTTATTATTTTTACATAGAACTCAAGGCAGTAAACATATTCAACACATCTTCCTCCTCCTATTTTCCCCACAACAACAACCCTGTGAGGTGGATGTGGATAAGAGAAGATGTCTGGCCCAAAGTCACCCAGCTGGCTTTCATGTCTAAGTAGGACTAGAATTCATGGCCTCTCATTTACTAGCCTGGTGCCTTAACCACTAAAACCAAACGGGCTTTGTCTGTGCAGGATGAAACAATTGTCCTATAATCAATAGTTGTAAATGGGCCTCAGAAGGATGGAAAATGGCCTTTGGTGCTCTTTGTGCACAAGTAATCAATGGAACAACTTGCCTCCAGAAGTTGTAAATGCTCCAACACTGGAAGTTTTAAAGAAGAGATTGGATAACCATTTGTCTGAAATGGTATAGGGTCTTCTGCCTAAGCAGGAGGTTGGATTAGAAGACCTCAAAGGTCCCTTCCAACTGTTATTCTATTCTATTCTATTCTATTCTATTCTATTCCATTCCATTCCATTCCATTCCATTCCATTCCACTCCACTCCACTCCATTCCATTCCATTCTGTACTACACCATACTATTCTAGTGAATCATTGCAGTTATTAACTTAGTAACACAGTTGTTGAGTGAATCTGGCTTGTCAGAAAGTTACAAAATGTGATGGTGTGACTGTGGGGATGCTGCAATGGACATTGTGAAAAATAATCGTTAAGTCACTTTTTTCAATACTGTTTAAACTTTAAACAGTCACTAAATGAATGGTTGTAAGTCGAGGACACCTGTATAGTGACCATATGTCCTTTATTACCGAAAGCTGTCCTTTACATTTATTTATTTATCTTTTTAGTTTTCCTTTTGAATTTTCCTTTCTAAAGCAAAGTTATAAAAAATTTTATTCTTATGAATCTATTTTAGATGTTCCTCTTTTTCAAGGTTGTCTTTTATCTTCAGGTTTGTTCTTTAAAAAAAGTCACTAATTATTGCTACATCAATCTTTATTTATTTATATTGCAGTTTACACCCTCTAGCCAATTCATATGACTCTGGACAGGTTACAAGATAAAATTAAAAATGTGACAATAAAAGAAATCCATGTTTTAAAAACAATTGCAATAGTAAATCACTAGTAGTAAGTAAAACTTAGCCAGATTTGAAAGTCTGGTGAAACTTTCTTTAAAAAAAAACCAGGAGGGAGGAAACCTTAAAAAGTTCCAAAATGTGAAAGCCATCACAAAGGCTTGTCATCCTGATCAGGTACCACACTCTTCTCATACAGGTGGGTTCTTAACAGATCTTCTTGAGATGTTCTCATTGACAAGAAATTTCAATTCTAGCACATGAATATCAGTATTTTCTGGATCAAAGTAGGTCCCTACAGTAATAAAGGATCAGCTTCTCAACTTAGCCGAACACTGTGGTTCAGGATAGCTTAGCAATACCTTGCCAATCTTAGTTGACTTCAAAAATTCAGTTAGTAATTGGAAAAGACACCATCCGGTAATCCCATAGCTGTAGGCTGAGTTGGCAAAAAAAAAAAAAAAAAAACAGAGAAAAAGCAGATCTAGAAAAAGATAAGTGGCAAATCAATTCACAACATTGCTGTTAAAAATCTGTATAGAAGGAAGTCATTAGAAGTCAAATTCAATTTGAAGGAGAATTTATTTTGCATTTCAGCTTAATATAGTTATGTGAGAAAAAAATATTTTGTAATTGTAGAACATGGGAGAATAGATCAACTATCTTTAGTTATTATATATAATATATATGGTTTTTAAATAATATATATATGGAAAAAGCAAGCAAGCAAAATCAAACCATTGGGTCTATTTGCCATCCACTGAGGATTTTAGAAGGAATAATTCAATCATGAATACAGAATGACCTTTTGTATATGTATTCCAAGATGGTAGGTGGGATTGTTATTCTTGTTGTTGTTTTTACATATAATCATGCATGCAATAATGCAAATGACCAAAGCTCAGATATTATCCCAAGACTGGAAGATAGGGATGAATGGTTAGTTGCCAATATTTAATATCCAGAAATCATAACAGGCTCTCCCAACATGGGCCAGGCACTCCATTCCCAGAACGGTTTTCAGGTTGTGCTCATTTCTGATTTGTACAATCTCAGTGAAGGAGAACAAACTATCGCATTACAACCTCCCACAGAAGCAGGGATAATGTGCAAGTATTGTCCACTTCCCTACCCCTATGGAGAGAAAGCAAAGCCTACGCATTTGCAGTCTTATCAGGTGATGCTATTCATTCACTCTTCTCCCTTACTCACAACCACCTCCTGTGCACTCCACTGCACACGGACTGCGCATTCCTGCTGCAGCTAATTGCTCATTCTTCTGCTTGTGTCTCCTTTTGATCACCACAGTTGGTCTCTAAGCAAGCCAGCCAACAGGGGCACCTAGAATTCTATCTTGTGCAGGAAGAATATTCCTGCCCAGCACAAGGAACTGGGATAACTTTGTGAATAGCCCAACAGTTTTTTATTGTTGATCACCTATATTACAAGAATCTTGTCAGACTGGCTGTATTCTCTTGGGAAGAAGTTGATACAGCTTTATTAGTGTGCTCTATGATGTTTCCTCTCACGGAGAAAGGCTTGGTTGATCTTTACTTCTCCTTGTCCTCTAGATGGTGATTCCACCAAATGATGATGACGGTGATGATATCCCTTCAGCCAAAGAATGGTTACAGGAACTGGGCTTGGCTAGTCTGGTGAAAAGAAGGACCAGGGGAGACAAGATAGCAGTCTTCCAATATTTGAGGGGCTGCCACAGAGAGGAAGGGGTCAAGCTGTTTTCTAAAACATCAGGCAAGAAATAATGGATGGAAACTGAACAAGGAGAGATTCAACCTGGAAATAAGGCGAAACTTTCTGACAGTGAGAACAATCAACCAATGGAACAGAAGTTGCCCTCGGAAGTTGTGGGAGCGCCATCACTTGAGACTTTCAAGAAGAGATGGGACTGCCATTTGTCAGAAATTGTGTAGGGTCTCCTGCTTGGGTGGGGGGTTGGACTAGATGACCTACAAGGTCCCTTCCAACTCTGATTATCTGTTATCTGTCATCTCCGACTCTTTGGGCCATATCTCTCCAGATCTTCCAATCTTGCACTACTTTTTTGAGTTTTTCTATGATCTGGCTGGGATCAGCTTCGATGGTGTCCAGCCACTGTGTTTTTTGGTTTCCTTTTGCCACTAACTCTTCCAAACATAATTTTTTCCAGTGAATATCCAAAGTGAGGAGCAGTTTTGTGATTTTGCCTTCTAGTGACAGGTCTGATGTAAGGTAACTCAGCACTTGCTTGTTAGTCACCTTTACTGTCCAAGAAGATTCCATCACAATTACCATGGAACAGAATAATTCTGGAGGGGATGTCCAGAGATTCCCAAATTGGGAGTAATGGTTGAAGCAGGGAAACTCCCTCAGATTAGAGACCTCCCATCCTACTGTCACTCCTCCCATTCCCCATAGCTGATCCCCAGGTTGAGGCTGAAAGCAGACAAAGGGAGATAACCATTTCCTTAAAAGTTCCCCCATTAAAAAAATCCATTCTCACAACTGAGTATCTTGACTTTTTTGGCAAACAATTCAGGGTCAGCTGATCCATGACTAGAAGTCTGGAAGACTTGGCTGCCAAGAATTTATGCAAAGCCTGTGGTGACATAAAGAAACATTATTTTGCAAACAAGGACTATTAGTTTAATACATGGAAAGGAGACCACCAGGAGCATAGCCTCAAGTGCAAAGTCAAAAAAATGTCCACGAGAAAGAAGAGGTAGAGGATCCCTTTCTTATTGTATGTGGAGTGGAGTGGAGTGGAGTGGAATGGAATGGAATAGAATAGAATATAGTTGGAAGGGACCTTGGAGGTCTTCTAGTCCAACCCCTTGCTCAGGCAGGAAACCTATACTATTTCAGACAAATGGTTGACCAATTCCTTCTTAAAAACTTCCAATGTTGGAGCCTTTACAGCTTCTAGAGACAAGTTGTTCCTGACTAATTGTTCTGTCAGGAAATGTCTCCTTCGTTCTAAGTTGCTTCTCTCCTTGATTAATTTCCACCCATTGCTTCTTGTCCTGCCCTCAGGTGCTTTGGAGAATAGCTTGACTCCCTCTTCTTTGTGGCAGCCCCTGAGATACTGGAACACTGCTCTCATGTCACCCCTAGTCCTTCTTTTCATTAAACTAGACATAACCTATCCCAGCAACCATCTTTATATGTTTTAGCCTCCAGGCCCCTAATCATCTTTGCTGCTTGTCTCTGCACCCTTTTTAGAGTTTCAACATCTTTGTGACATCCTGGCGACCAAAACTGGATGCAGGATTCCAAGTGTGGCATTACAAAGTGATATTAACACTTCACGCGATCTTGATTCTATCCCTCTGTTTATGCAGCCTAGAACCGTCTTAATAGGCTTAGCAGCCAAGATTCTGACTCAATCTCCCAGAATTCCCCAATGTGTCAGTCAACGTATGCTGGCGGGGGAATTCTGGGAGTTGGAGTCCACACATCTTCAAAGTTGTTCAGAGAAACCGCACGCTAAGAAGTGGAGCTCAGCGCTTTCAGAGATTGGAAAAGAGCGAGGCAGGCGCGGGGAAGATGCCGCCGAGGCCCTCGGAGCAAACTTTCCTCCTTCGAGCACAACCGAGCCCAGCGCCCTCTTTCCTGCCTTGGTGGATCAGCCAACCCAGCAAACACCGGCCGGGGTCCGGAGTGGCGATCCTCGGCCGCCTCTTCTCTGGCCGCTCCGCTCCGTTCCCCCCTCCCCTCCCAAGCCAAGGAAAGCCGAGGGGCGCGGGGGCGGTCGGAGGAGGGGCCGGGGGCGGGGCGGGGGAAGGTATTAGGCAGGGCTCCCGGATCGAGGCGGGGCTGCGGAAGAAGCAAGGCACCGGCGGAGCTGCGGGGCCGGGCAGCCAGAGCGAGAGGCTGAGCTGGTCGCTGGGAATCTCGCTCTGCTGTTCCTGCGGGGAAGAAGCCCGGCGCTGCTGGCTGCCGCGGTCTGCATCCCTTTCCGCTCCATCTCCTGCTCCGGCCGTCCCGAGGGAACAAAGGACGCCCGGACGCAGCGCGCAATGCCCGGCGGCCGCGTCTGCCGGATTCTTCTGCTCCTCCTGCCCTTGTGCAGCTTCGGTCAGATCGGTGCCCCGAGTCCGCCCAGGCAGTGAGTAGCCTACGCGCAGCCCTCGGGATGCCATTCCCTGAACAAAGCGCACCGAGCAGCGGCCCCGCTCCGCCTCGCTCCTTCTCCGCCTTGTCTTTCCTTTCAACCCGAGCCTCCCGCGCCAGGAAGAGTGTTTCTGAGTGGGACTTCTGCTTGCCGGGGTGGTCGTGAGGCATAAGCAGAGAGAGTTCCTTGACCGCCTCCTGCCTTTTTGGAAATCTCCCGGTTGCAAAGGTCAGGGGCATCCGAAGAGGAAGGTTATCATTTGTGCAATGCACGCGCGTTCACACACACACACACACACACAAGTAGGTTTGCGAGTAGGTTTTACAGAAATGTTTGAACCCAACCCCCCCCTCCCCCCCCCCCCCCGCCCGTCCGGTCCTATGCGAGATGAGTTGTGGTCCATAGAAAGTTGCACACTCTTTACTTTTATTCTTTGCTGTCCTTAACAGTAAGGTTTATCAGTTTAACAAATGTTAAAACTATGTTCCCAGGCTTAGAATAGGGGTGGGTTTGGTGTTTCTTCTTCCTCCTGTTTCGAACCAAACAATCCGGATTGGGGGTCTAATTCAAGTATTGAAGTTAGAACAATTCAAATCTGGCCTAATTCTGCCCTTGCCATCTGATGTGGTAGCATCAAAAAACAAGCAAGGGGAGCCGGAGAGGGGAGGGTTTTCACATCACTCTTTTGGGGTGAATTGTATAACATTTGAAAAGCACTTCTTGTAGCAGGTCACCAATTGTGCTGGGTTCTCCAGGCTGCCTTGTTTCAAAATGGTCTGACTGCTTTGATAATAACAGAAGCATGATGTAGCTAAACTGAGAGTCAGTTCAGATGAACATTCATTGGCTAACTAGAAGGAGAGAATAGAATAGAATTCTTTATTGGCCAAGTGTGGTTGGACACACAAGGAATTTATCTTGGTGCAAATGCTTTCAGTGTACATAAAAGAAAAGATAGATTCGTCAAGAGTCCAGAATCATCAGGTAAAACACTTAATAATAGTCATAGGGTACAATAAGCAATCAAATCATACACTTCTGGGAGAAGATGCAGAAAGTATAACTTGTGAAATGCAAGATTTCTTTGGTGGCTAGCAAGTACTTTTGTTTTCCTGAGATGCAAAAATCATTGCCTATGATAAATTATACAAAAATCATTGCATGCTATTTCTCTCCCCCTCCCTTTACCCTACAACCAAGTTTATCACACCAGGCTGCTTGGTTGTAACTCCTTAACAAATGTTAAGTATTAACCAGCCTCTGACACTTCCTTTGTGAGGAGCACATGACATTTTTCAAAGTTGTTTCTAAGCTGAGTGTGTAAGCTTTAAATTCGGAGACCCTCTTTGTACATTTTTTTTAAAATCCTGGCAACAGATCTATTTCTTACAAGCTGGGGCACTGGTGAATATTGCCTAATTCTCAAAGGAAAGTTAATAAACTTTGCTCTGTTTTATGATGTAGTAAAGGCACATCAAGCTGGTACAATGCAAAGTTAAGTTCTTACGATGCCTTGGCAATTCCTTCTCAATGACTAAATGCTTTAGTGTGTACAGATTCCAAAGGCAATACCTTTCCTTTTAAGATCTGTCAAATAGTTAGCAAGTCAGATGCTGTCCTAGCATTTGTGACTGCATTCCTGGGCAATGTGCATTCTCTTTCTAAGCAAAAAAATGTCAGAAGTGCTCCAACTTACAAAAAGATTAAACAATGGCCTTTGCAAGACAATGACAGCATATTGGAAGAAGAATTTGAAACTACATGTGTTCTGCATATGGGATCATCACCCACAGTGGATGTGGCCACTCACAGCTGTTTGCCTAATAGAAGCAGATGTATTTTTTATTCCTCTCTCTCTCCATCCCACCCACTCCTGATATGGAAAACATGGCCAAAGATTACAACTAGAAAATAAAATATATGTTTTTAGCCTGGTAATATGAGGAAAACACACTATCTCCTACCCTCCCCTGGTTCTTAGCATGCCCAACACAATCTGCATGATGCACACCCAAGAGAGCTGAACTTTTGCAGAGTTGTAATGGGATCTCCATGGCAATGTATCCTGCTGAGGAAGAAACACAAGAGTTGGAATTTGAAAAAAGACAGGGTTGGGAGCTATAAAATAGCATGACCCTCAACCCCTGGGGTGCCTATTAATCTCCAGTTAGAGAGACCCAAGGGCTGGGCCAAAATGAAACAACTAGTTAAAATATGTTTTAAAGCATGTGACGTGAAGAGCTGTCCTCCGTGAAGAGTCTTTGGAGAGCGGTAGAGCGGGTGAGGGAAGTTGATGGATATCATGATGTCATGAGGAGGGCATAAATAATTCTGCAAGAACCTGAAAATATTGTTCAGCCGTTTGTGAAGCTCTAAAGAGCACTGTGAGTAGTTAATGCATACTATCTTAGCCTTGTAACAGAAGATAGAGAATGCTTCTGGTCTTATGCCAGAAGAATGAAACAATAGATAAAAACTTGATAAGTATGACCATGCCCAGGAGATCCAACAGGACAATTTAAATAGCAACAAGGGACCTTTAAGATTCTTTCCATAAAAGCAGAATTATTTTTTACTCAAGGGGGGGACAGGGAATAAGATCAAGAGGGATGCAAGTCTTCTTGAGTATCCATTCAGGTTTCCTTCATCCTTTAATGCAATCATGTACTCTCAAATTCCAACCTCCTTCATGAAATGTTTCGGAGTCCCTATCTATTACCTAATAGTCTTTATAGAAGGTTTTTTTTTTTAACAGATCTTTTGTACATCCTGGACTCTGTGTATTTATGTGTGTGTTTGAGAGAGAGGGAGGGAAAGAAATTAAGAAAAGCAGTCAGGTCAGTTTGAGAGCATCAATCTAGTTTTATTGTTTCTTGCTTTGCCTCCCTATAGCAAATGAGAAATGTTAGCACTGCCTCCCATCTGTGTTACTGTACAAAATCCTTGGGATAATGGATGGTTATTACAGCCTCTACTTCGTTTTCACCAGTCTTTCTTTTTCCAGATAACTTGTTTGGAATAATCCTGAAGTCTATACAACAGCTTCCAAGATAAACACAACTTTTCCTTGCAGTGAAATCTCTCTCTCTTTTTTCCCATCCTTCTCTTCTGCGCATCCCTACAGATGGGAGGATCCGTTTTACGAAAAATACATTGTGAATGATGTTCTTTTCATAATGATGGCTTTTTATTTTTTTTCCCTTTTTCCAGGGGCTACTTGATTGCGGTGCCTTCTGTTTTCCGATCAGGTGTGGAAGAATCCATTAGTGTGACTATTTTTAATCCAGTCAGGGAGACAACGGTCCAGGTCCAACTCGTAGTCAAAGGAGAGATGGTAGCTCATGCCCATGGAGCAATTCTAGGTAAGCTGCCATTTATGTATGCAGTACATAATTGAATGATACTGTGTTTCCCCAAAAATAAGACCTACCTTGATTTTTATATGTGCACCAAATATAAACCCTATCCCTAAAATAAGCCCTAGTTAAGATCATTGCACCTGGTTGCATGGAGAGGGGTGGAGTGCATTGGTAAAAATCAAGCTAGGATGGGGATGCAGGGGATGGAGCTACTTACTTTCGGATAGTTGCAACCAGGTCTCGCACACCCCGACATCTGCCTCACCTTGCTGGCCCACTTCTGCTGCGGCCGCTTGCACATATCACCCCCGGCCTCCGTTTCACTTCAGCAAAGGCCTCTGATGGCAAAACTAGGCTGGGTGTGTGTGTGCCACATGTATCAATCCAGAGCTTGTTTCTTGGCTGTAGAGGCCTTTCCTGAAGTCCTCTGACAGAGAAGCAGAGGCTGGGGGTGCTGTGCACGAGAGTCTGGAGCTTATTTTTCACATAGTTACAAAATATTAAGAATACAAGATCAGCATTTCATTTAGTGATACAAATATGTATCACCTAGATTTAAGTGTGAGTTTTCCTGATTGTAAAGGACTAGGGTTTTAAATGTTTTTAGAGCTACTTGTACCATTTTGTCTTATTCTATATTTCTTCTAATGTCCTTAATGCAAATTTAGAAGTAAGTAGCAATATTCAGAAAGTCAAATATTAGCAATGTCAGTTCATAAAGTAGTGCGACTTTACCACATTATTATGGTTGTCTAGGCTATAGTTCTGCCACAAAACTCTAAACTGAGCATTGTGGGAGATGGGTAAATTATTTTACAAAACAACAGTAAGCAAAAAAAAAATATTGTGCTTATTTTTTTCCAGAAATAAGTCCTACTGTTCTTAATGGGATTTACTTTCAGAAAAGCAGGCATGGGATTATAGCCTAAAATGTTAAACACTGTTCCCAGATACTGTATAGTATATCTCCCTCACTTAATTCCCTTTTTAAATAATCTGCTATAATTTATTTTCTGTAAGGATGCTTGTGGTCCCGAAATCTGTCTTTCAGTTCTAGGAAAGAAGATGCCATTAAAATTTAAATATTTTTGTGACTCATACAGTAATTCAAAAGTAGAGATTACAAACAACTCTACTACTATGATGCAGGCCAACATTCCTAAAATTAAAACCGGAAAGCCATGGAGCATCTTTCTTTGGCTACTGGTGTGTCAATTATTTAAAAATACCCTTGAAATGTACCATTTCAAAGTGAATCATGTACTTTATAAGTAATTCCATTATCTAAGTGTCATATGCCAGCAGAATTTTTCACAACCGTATGAGAACTGAAGAAGCTTTAAAATTGTAGCTTCCAAAAGGCTTTGTTGATAGCAGCTGTTTTCTGTTGTCATCTTTGCCGCAAACAGCTGCTTTTGACTCTTGTTTTGTCCCACACAAAGTGTTTGTATGTCCTTTCCTCTTCCAGCAATTGCAAATGGAGCATTTATGGGCAAGTTTAAAGCTGCAGCACAGGCTTCTTGGATTTGATATTCATGCTATTGGGAGCTTAGCTCAGGAATATCACCATCTCCTGTGTAGAGTGCTTTGTACGTGTCGCTGACCCCTTACCCTCTCCTATTGGGATTCACAGTTGAGAAATGATGCTCATGCCAAGGGTACTCAGACCTTGTTGTTGTTGTTTTTTTTGCCAAGGCTTGTTGACTTTCTGGCATCGTGCAAACTGAACTGGCAATTATCGCCAGAACAAACACATTTGCTGAATATCCATGCTAGGTTTGCTGCCCATTTGTACTAAAATAAGAAAATAGTCAAAATGTTTAGCTTTATGGGACTTCAGTGGGAATAAAATAATGATTCTTAACCCCCTTTCCTTTATCTTGCAGGTAAAGGAACAATCAAGCTTAAGGTGAGTTCTTATAACTTAGTTGGGACTATCAGGTACTCGCAGCTTAATAGAAGCTTGTGGTATTGAATGGCTGCTTTTCGCTTTTAGGATAACAGGTGACAACGTTGTGCACCCCTGTGCCCGAAAAGAAATCTTCCCTTGTCATTTAAACCATCAGTTTCACAGGACATCTTTTGGATTGTTCCAACATTTCTTCCACTCCTTCCAGGCTTTAGTGCTTCATCTTAGCTCTCTTCTAATACTGCTTGCACGAGTGAAGTGTGTGCCAGTCCCATTAATTTTTGCTGCTCAAGGAAGGAGTTTTACTCTGAACTTGGTCTGGAGCCTTGGCAACAGCGACTGCAGCATTTCTTCAGTGTGGCTGAGATTTAAGACCACACATTCCTTGGCAGCATCTCTGAATGCGAGTTCTTTCAAAACAGCACATACCAACTCCTTCAGCCATTGCCAAGAGTTCAGATGGGGGACCTATCGCTGACCATCTCTGCTCTGGTCCAGTCTTAACCTAGCCTCCGCAGTGAAATACTGCTGCTGTTTGTAGTTGTAGCAGAGTTTGCGGTTGCTGGAACACCTTGAAAATGACTGTGGATCTGCTTCTGATATGTGGGCTAAGTTGCTCTGTTTTGCTTAAACAGACAGTCCACTTCTGGGTCCTGCAGAAGCCCAATTTGAACTGAATTCCATGCTCTGAATATGTTAGCGACCCCATTCCTGCATTAGGCCATGTTTATATGCTGCTTTTGCTTTGCTTGTTGGAGTTAGAATCTTGCAGAGTAGGTTATGTTGCCTGTCTAATGTATTAGGGAATCTGAACTTATATAATTGTTGACAGATCTTAAGTGCTTGTCAGATTGTGCTCTTAGAATTATGTTGATTTCTATACAAATATCTAGGCTAGCATTTGGAAAGAAACAGCATGTCCAATACAACGGGTGTGTATTTTTTTCTTGCTTTTTTTTCTGCTTTATAATGAAGAAGTTTTACGAGAACAAATTTCTATCCACCCCAATAAAGTATACATTCATTCCAAAAATGTTGTCCATTTATTCATGCGTGATATTGCTGAGAAAAGCTCATTATTCTTTCTTACAATTCAATTAATTCAACCATTTCTGACCCTTCTCTGAGCCATTGGTCTTCAGGTATTTTGGAGCATACTTTCCATGTTTCTTATTCCTAGGCTCGTAGGAACTCCAGTCAAAATGATTGAAGAGTGACAGTTTGGAGAAAGCTTCTCTGAAGTTTTACAAGCCACATGTTTTATTTATGATATATTAACAAACTAGGAATGAGTTACCTATAGCTCTATGAGTATAGGTAACCTGTAGGTTAATTTAAAGCACCTTTTCTGAGCAATCATGTTAGAAATATGGCAAGAACTATCTTCCCCTTTTGCTGAGAAAGAAGATGTTAGAAAAAAGAGAATTTGTGGTCCTGTCCACTTTGGATTCTAGTCTTTGCTTGCTTTAGGTTCTTTGCCCAGCCTTAAACCACCAACAGATAATTCTTGAGGAAATGAAGTTCTCTGTTTCTGATCTAAAGTGATGCCATAGGGTTGTATCCTCAGAGAGAAAACCCACAAGGGTCCCAAATTCAGGCTTTCTCTGTCTTGGAAAAATGAAGGGAGAGGCAAGAAAACAAAATGTATTGTCTATAATAAGAATGTAGAAAGAACATGGAAAGAATATGGTGAGTGAATGTTTGGAAAAGCAGTAGTGGAGAAATTAAGGAGCAAGAGGTCCAGATTGACTGTGAAAACACTTTGCCAAATCTTCTTGGAATTTACATTCCTATTGATTTGAACTAATGTTTCTCTAAACCTTAGCAAATTTAAGATGGGTGGATTTCATCTTCTAAAATTCCCCAGTTAATCATACTGGCTGGGGAATTCTGGGAATTGAAGTCCATTTAACATTGCCAAGGTTGAGGAACACTGATCTAAGCTGTTAAAAAAGACAGGGAACTTATTCAGTGTTACATTTTTAGATTCTGTGCTAAAATTAGTTCTGCCCAAGAATAATAGTCATAAATCCAACCTCCATCCTGTATTTGTCTCCTAGGTTCCCTCAGGACTTCGGGGCCAGGCTCAGGTAAAAATGTGGGGCAACCATCACTTGGCCGAGGAGGGCTACATCTTCCACAACTATACTACCGTGACTATTGATAGCAAAGGCGCTTCAGTCTTCATTCAGACAGATAAGCCAGTGTACAGACCAAAACAGAAAGGTGAGAGCATTGCATGGGAGCATTGATTGAGTCCACAGGAGCCTGATGTTTTGTGCTGGAGCCATTCTGATTCTCCCTGATTATATTTTTCTTTTCTTTTTTAGTGCTGATCAATCTGTTTACCGTGAACCCAGATTTGCGACCAATCAACGAGAAGGTAAGGATTTCCCTAACTTGAGATTTAAGAATCCATATTTCATGCAAATAGGCTGGATCAGTGCATCTGGCTGGAGAATTCTGGGAGTTGAAGTCTGCACATCTTATGCAGTTGAGAAACACTGGACTAGATTCATTTCATTTGAGAAGGATCTTGGCTGACAGCCAGTGGGGGAAATTGGGAAACTGCTATTGGAGTAGAGAAGAATACAAGTAGACCTCACATAACAATTACCCTGTTTAGTGATCATTTGAAGTTACAGTGGCAATGAAAAAGTAATTTTGTGACCCATCCTTGCATTTATGACTATAGCAGCATCTCCATCATCGACATTTGGGTCTTTTGCAACTACGGGCTATTTACAGTGGTTGCAGTGTCCCACAGTCGTGATCACCATTTGCATGCTTCACAACTGGCTTTCAATAAGCAGAGTCAGCAGTAAAATCTCAAATTGAGGGCATGCACTTGCTTGACAACCTGCAGTGATTTGTTTAACAACTGCAGCGGAAGTGATGATGTAAGTACATCAGAGTCATGTGATATCTTACTTAAGGACTGTGTCACTTAGCAGTGGAATTGCTGACTCCATTTGTGGTTGTTAAAGAGAACTTACCTGTATGTCAGATAAAATAAAGCAATTTGTTTAGAAAAGACATGTTGGCACTTTCCCATAACAAAGATATTTTTTTCTAATTTTGAAAAAAGGAAAGCCATCCAAGAAGTTGAGGTGGATCTCTACAAAGGGGAAAGAGTTTTTTGTGTTTGGGCACCCTACTTATGAATTATCTCATCCGAAAGGCTTGACTGGTGCTCACATTAGCTTCCTTTCATTACATTTCAATAAATTAAACAAACAAATAAATAAATTTCCACACCAGGTGAAGACTTCTTCATTTTCCCAGTTTTTTTTTTAATCCAGGTTTTAATTGTACTTTATTTCATATTACTTTAGATTTTGAGTTACCAATTTGCAGCTGCCTAGTTTATGTAGTATTTTTATTTACATTTTGCTGTATATGCTTTTACTTAAATTGTATTTTTTGGAAGCGTTTTATTAGGAACTGCCCAACTAGCTTTGGCCCAACTTTTGAATAGTTTTTTAAAAACAAAATAATTAAATAAGCTTGGGTTTAGTGCCACAATGCCTAGTGGAATAAAGTTATTTAATTCTCTCTATGTTTTCTTTCAGATTGAAGCTTATGTGCTGGTGAGTATCTATCAGAACCCTAAGGCCAAACCATTAGAGTATTTTCTTCAGGGGTGTTTACAGAGGCATTGATAAAATCAAGATGGAAGGATGCCCTCCCCCCTTTTAGACCATTGAATGTGCAATGCCTATAAAAAAGGGATGAGGTTTTGATGGCAAGATGCCATATTGACTTTTTGACCTTTAGTGGTTGCCTTGATTTCTCCCCTCCACACACACAATACTTTCAAACTTCTATAAAAGTTTTGCATTAGTTTTCCTGCTAAAAAATGAACACAATGGCCTCGTTAACTTCACTATAATTTTCAAGGAAATGCTTGGCATCGACCAGTGATGGTGAAATTATGTTATCATGTTATTCTGCTGATGAATGCTGGCATGTCACCTAAAACATTGTGCCGTATCACTTTTGAGGCACATGTCATAGGCTCACCCTCACTGGAACAGGTCCTACCTCATTCAGTTAAAGAAAGAAATATGGGCACATACGATAAGTTTCTGTTTATATATAATAAGTTGTTAGAGTCAAGTAAATATAAATCTGGTTTACATGTTTAACAGTGTGTGCCAAAATTTCCTTAATTATAATTCATTTTAAAAAGTGCTGTTACCTCTATTCATCTTTGCTGTGCCATAGCTTATAAATGTTAGTGGCTGAGTCCACTTATCCCACTAAGCAAAAATTGTGATGTATTTTTATTTTTTACTTATTATTAGACTTTGATGCCACTCATCTCATTGAGGGAATGTTTAAACTTATACATATACCCCTCAGGTTCGGGGAGTTATTTTTGCATTTTCAAATGTTGTAGTAAGAAAGATATTGAGATATTGGTAACTAAGCCCAATATAAGAAATGAATCTCTTTTCCTAGGATCCCCGAGGGTCTCGGATGGTAGAATGGAAAAACCTCAAGCCAATTTGTTGTGGTGAGTTTTAGACTGTCACAACTGAGCATCCCACTGCCCAGAGCTTCAAAGAGAAAGGGTGAGATGCAAATTGATTAAAGAAATAAGGATGAATCCTTTGGCTCTTCTGTTTTCTGGTTGTGATCCCTAAGGAAAGTGGGCCACCAATGTAGCTCATCTCCTCTGATCTTCCTTTCCTTTGGCAGGCATCCTCAACATGAGTTTCCCTTTGTCTGATCAACCAGTGTTTGGAGAATGGTTTATATTTGTAGAAATGCAAGAATACACATACAACAAATCATTTGAAGTTCAAAAATATGGTGAGTGAATAGCAGAGCTGGTAGAACTTGTTTTGAAAACACACTATTTTTGAGATGTCATGTTTGGGTGAGTCTAAAGCTTATGAGCGTCAGTGGAGTAGGGTCAAAACAATAAAGATGGCACCTGGAGCCATACAATTGAAGCCTCCACTATAGCTGTTCCTATATAAACAGTTTCTGAAAAAAGTTGTTGAGTTGGTGGTGCTCAGGTTATTATTATTGTACCTATTGTGGTTGTCAATAATATTTATATTCATTCATATTTAGTCTTAGTATGGTAGACAAATGAGGAATAATTAAAGCCATCAAAACAATTAAAAAGTTAAATGACTGCTCAAATTGTTGTTGAAAAGTCAAATGACTAGTCCAGATCTTGGCAGCCTAGATGTTAATGGATAAACAGCTTCTCTGTCTTGCTAGATATAATGTCCCCATTCTGATCTGTGATGGCAATGTTCATTGTCAGTTATGCTTATTAATATTCTCTAGACATTTATAAACTTTCATGTTAGAAAGGCTTGCTTTGGAAATCAAAAGTCTTGGAAAAGTGCTACAAATAATCTCAGGAAGTTCTACCAGATTTTAAAATCCATTTGTTTTTTGGATAAGCCATGAATAATATCTGATTGCTTTTCATTAGTTGTGTAAACTTATCGCAATTTCTAGTTATTAAATTCCATTCTATGCTTGTTTTATCATTTCCAAATGGGGAATATAATATCTAGCTTCGTCTGTATTTTTTCCATATTTTCCAACCTTATTTCATTCAAAAATCCATTTCTGAAACTAATTTAGCATCTCAGCGTGTAGCCTTGCACGCTTGAAATAGCTTAGAATCTGAAATCAGAATTTTAGAATAGGAGAACCATTTAAACCTTGCTTTTTAAGGAAGGCTTAATGGAGGATTTATGATGATTTTTTTAGATCCTTAATATATGCTTGAATCTTCTGTCTCAGTGGCCTTATTTTTTATAGTAACTTTTGTTACTTTTTACTTTGTACTGTATAAGACATTATAATTTCAGTCCTTTTATTTTAAAACAACATGTGCATGTCTTTTGAAGTAGCTCTGCTGAATTGAAACAGCAAATAAAAAAGGAAGGAAGGAAAGAAGGAAGGAAGGAAGGGGAAGGGAAAGGGAAGGGAAAGGAAGGGGATTCTTTCAGTCACACCAACATGTAAATATGCCATACTATAATGAATCCCATCAAGCCTTGCTTGAGGAACATGAGGAGCGCAAACTTAATAGCAGCATTGTATTTATTTCAGCAAGCTGGAAATACAGACAGTCCTCAACTTACAATTGAGCCCAAAATTTCTATTGTTAAATGAGACATTTGTTAAAGAGAATTTTGTCTCATGTTATGACCTTTCTTGCCACAGATGTTATATATCATTGCTGTTGACAAGTTAGTAACCCGGCTTTTAAGTGAATCTGGCGTCCCCATTGAGTTTGCTTGTCAAAAGGTCACAGAAAATCACATGAACTTGGAACACAGCAGTGGTCATAAAAATGAACTGGTTATCAAGCATCTGAATTTTGATCACATGGTCATGGAGATGCTGCAAAGGTTGTAAGTCTGAAAAATGGTCAATTTGTCACATTTTTCAGTGTCATCGTAACTTTGGTCACTAAATGAACTGTTGTAAGTGGAGGACTACCTTTTATATCTGCAACACTTCATCTCCTTACTAAAGTTAAAATCAGATAGGAAATGGAAGCATCTTTCAAAGTAACACATTTTATTAAAATGCAGAAGCCTTCATGCTTTCACCTTGCTTTCTCTGTTGCATAGAGTGGCTACTAGATTCCTTCTGATTGTTGGCTAATGTAGATAATGTAGACTCTCCTCCCACACTGTTTATTATTGAATGAAGGCTCATTTTTCATGAGTGACCAGTTGTTTAGTCCAAGACCTTTTCAGATTATGTTTGACGGATTCCACAAGAACTTGATTGGAGAGGGGGAAAGTTTGCTTAAACACAGCCAATTTTTCATCATTAGAGCTTTGCCTTTTGATTGGGTGTTCTGGGAACTTTTTCTTTAATTAAATTTTTAATTGAATGTTTAAATTTAATTCAGTCTTGAAATCTGAAAAAGCTAGAAGGTTCCTGGTCTAATAGTGTTTTCAAACTTGGCAACTTTAAGATGTGTACTTCAACTCCCAGAATTCTCCAGCCAGCATGGGAGTTGAAGTCCATACATTTTAAAGTTGCCAAGTTTGAAAAATACTAGTCTTAAAGTCAAAAGAGGGAGAATATTTCCATTAGGTTGAGCATTTATTTCACATCATTTGCAGCTTTTTTAGAAATAATAGTTGTTTTTAACATCATTTTAAAAAGTAAACCAGGACATCATTTGAAATTATTCCATGGAAATTTGGCAGCAACAAGCCTCCCAAACATATGACGTTTTCAGTCTTTCTTCCCCCACCAAAATAAGAAATCAAATAGTTATGCCAACTGAAAAAAAGAGGCCTGATCCATTTTTGGGTAGGAGGGCAAGGCACTGTAATTAGCTGCTGTGAAAAATAAGTGATCCAGCCAGAAGTTATAAACAGTTGAAAAAAAAGTTACCCTTTCGCTGGATTATCATAATGTTACAGCTCAATTATTTCTTTTAGTTGTGAAACATTTAAAAAGCAAGACAATTCAAAAAATTAAAATGGGAATGGAAGAGTTGGACTTTGTGCATAGAAGACAATGTGTGATTCCTTTAGTGAACCATTACATTTTGTGGATTTTTTTTAATGAATCATTTTTGGGATTTTTTATTCCAGCTATGCTATGGCATGGTGTCAGACTGGATTACCCAAATAGATAGTTGATTGCTAGGGATCTATTAAGTTTACTGTGTAGACACTAGTTAGGTGAGATTTCCAACAGTCCCATGTCTATTGTAAATCCCTTTATATAATAGATCTCTTATGGATCTCTCTACCCTTATTTTAGCCCACTTTTCTCATTTCTCAGTTCAACTGCTTTCTTACTTTTAGGTTAAGATTTCCTGATAGTCTCACTCATGCTACTTCTAATCACAGTCAGATTCCCAAATTGTTCTCACATACTTTTTCTCCTCCTTTTAGTTTTACCCAGGTTTGAGCTGCGTATTGATCCACCACAATACATTCGGGATTTTGGGGTTTGTGAAAAGGGAACTGTCCATGCCAAGTAAGTGCGATCGGGCCTGGTTCCTTTTGCTCACTTGAGTGGCTTCCTGCAATTTCTGTTGGCATCCCTGTGATTCTTCTGAACTGTATAGTTTGAAAAAGATTTGTGGAATGGGCAATAAATAATCAACACTGCGTCACTAAATGTGAGCTGGAGAACTTTCAAGGGCCATCTTCCCTCAGAGGTAATCTATATTGAAGTCATATGTGCTGTGCTGAAGCAAACAACAGATGTAGGTAATGACAGAAATAAGTAAGAGCAGCTCCTTTCCTGACACAAGCAATAAGCTGTGGAAATAGAAAAATAATCCAACTCTTAGATTTGTTTGTTTTTTGTGTCCTTCTCAGTATTGGATGGGGTGCCTTTAATCTTTGATTTCTGTAGTATTCTAACAGCACTGCCTAGTTTGTTGCTCTCAAAACTTAACAGCTAGGCAAATTGGATACATGGCTCCCAGTTGTGGCTCTTTTTAATTTCTGCAAGGAGGGTGGGAACCTTTGCTGTAAATGCAAACGTTTTTAGCTTTTTTCTGACTGTCTTTGATGAAAAAGTATCTTGGCAACAGGTCTGGAGAGGAACACAGCAAGTTACAGCAGTCTGCTAAACTCAGTGATTCAAACTATCTGACAGGGTATCAGAAAGCTTTGCATGCATGTAATTAAACTTGGGAATGAAAAAGCAATAGCTAAAAATAATAATTGTTGAGCTTCTGTTCCAGGTACACGTTTGGGAAGCCAGTGACAGGGAAGCTGACTGTCAACATGACAGTAAATGGAGTGGGGTACTACAGACACGAATCGGGGCATCTTGTCCTTAAAACTACTGAAGTGAGTAAGGGGGATTAAATAACCAAGGGTGGTGGATGGGTCACGTTTTAGTGACTGCAGAATAATGTTTAACAGTTTTAAAGAGAATTACAACTCCAGTGGATCATATGGTCATAAAACATGGGTGTAGCCAGGCCACATTCATGGATTAGATTTGGATTCACTGTTGTCACCCCTTTTCTTTTTTGAATGGATTTTTAGGTATATCTAAACTGTGTTGAGCCTACTTTAGAATATAAACAGCCATTTTTCCTTCAAGGGATAGGAAATGACACTTCTGGTTTTTGGCATTTGCAGTGTTAAATTTTAGAGAGGGTTCCAAGGAAGTGCAAAAAAGGGCCACAAAGTCACACATGGTTCTGAGAGCAGGGATCATACTCTTGTGGCATAGAAAAATTCTCCTCAGGGAAACGTCCATTCCAATCTGATATGGTCCCCAATATCTTAGTCTGTGCCACGCCAACAATAGATGGTCTAAAGTTTGTCTAGAGCAGGGATAGGCAGAGTTGTAGTTTTTGGAACCTTTAAATTCCAACAATTGGAGCTTCATAATTCTAAAGTCTGATACAAAGTCTAAAGTCAGGAAACACATTAAGAGTAACGAGCAACGCATATTCGGTTCAGAAATGTGATTCTAATAGCTAAACTACTGGTCTCTGCGATATTCCTGGTTCTCTTCACTAATGGGAATTTTGGGATGCCCATGAGGAAGGGTCAAAAATTCAAGATGGCAAGTGCTTCATTTTAAAATGGGATGGGATTTCAATTATAGGCTCATGGGTGCCTCATGACTTTCTGGACACTCCCCACCCTCCACAGATGCCCTTCCTAGCATCTATTATTCATATCTCAATTGGTGGTTTATTCACCAACATGCTTATTTAAAGAGAAATAAACTATTGTTTTGCTGGCATTAGCATACAATTGGGATTTACCCAGAGATAAGGATTTGAACTAGTGAGCTAAATGCCAGATTCTACGTAGATTTGTTCTTGTCTCCTGGCACCATTTTCACTGTCCTATAGGAGGGCTGAAGATCTTGGTTTTCCTGATTTGGGTTGTTGGCATCTGGGACAAATGAGTCCCTTCTGTTCACAGTAGTTATATTTCCCTTGCCACTACCACAGGCACATATAGCTTCTTTCATTGTTCACCTTTTTCCATATTATTTCTGGCAGATCGATGGTTCTGCGGATTTTGACATATGTGTAAAAGACATGATGCCTGCAGACATCCCCGAGCATTTCAGAGGCACTGTGAACATTTGGGCTACAGTAACTAGCACCGATGGGAGCAGGCAGGTCACCTTTGATGACTCTACCCCTGTCCAGAAGCAACTTATTGACATAAAATATTCCAGAGATACTCGGAAGCAGTTCAAATCTGGTTTGCCATATAAAGGGAAGGTGAGTAGGATATTGCAATGGGAAGATTATAGCATCATAGAGTAGACTTTTCATTAAGAGGACAGAGGAAGTACTGGTTTAGGGACATCACAGTGGTTTTGGTTAAAAGTATGGCTCAGTGGCTAAGACGCTGAGCTTGTCGATCAGAAAGGCCGGCAATTCAGCGGTTCAAATCCCTAGAGCCACATAATGGAGTGATGTAATGGAGTAATGGACTTACTTGTCCCAGCTTCTGCCAACCTAACAGTTCCAAACCATGTAACAATGCAAGTGGAAAAACAGGGACTACTTTAGTGGGAAGGTAACAGCGTTCCATGCGCCTTCAGCATTTAGTCATGCCAGGCACATGACCACGGAGACGTCTTCGGACAGCGATGGCTCTTTGCCTTTGTAACTAGAGCCGGAAATGACTAGCATGTATGTGCGAGGGGAACTTTTACCTTTGTGGAATATTCTGATGCAAGATGACAAATTGTTGCTCTCTCTAGGCTCATTTCCCCTTCCCGATTACGACTGACTATATTCCATCAAGTTGCTGTTGACTTTTACTAGCCACAGGTTGACCTTCTTCCACATGATTTGTACCCAGATGGTCCCTTCAGGTCTCCCAGTGGTGCATTCATTGCCACTGCAGTCAACAATCTCTTCCCCTCTTTCCTTCCAGCCTTCTCAGCATTGTGGATTTCTCAAGGGAACCTTCCTATTTAACCACATTTTAGAAGTGACCTAATAATTATTTACTGAGGATGCATCCTCCAATGGAGTCTTTATTTGTCACCAGACCACTAAAGAATTAGGTTGAAATTGGGCCCAGCGTTCCAGTATGAAGTTTGTGTTTTCCATCCTATTGTGGGTAGAATAGTGGTGTTCAAACTTTCTGGCTTTGAGGAACGGTGGTGGGGGGCGGGGAAGAGAGGGGAGAATTCCACATGAGTGTCAGCTGACGCACACACATACGTAGCTCCATTTGAGCACACACACACACACACACATACACACTGCTTGCACAAACGGAGCTGTGTGCATGCATTCGCCCACCCACCTGCTGTCTGCGCCAGTGGAATCTCACGCGCACACGTGCTCCCTCCGCCGCTTCCTTGGTCCAGTTTGGAATGGGCCACAGTGCAATAGTGGGCTATGGCCCGGGGATTGGGGATCCCTGCAGTAGAAGATCTTCTATGAAGATTTTGTAGCTCATGTAGAAGAGTCTCAGGTTTGCTGGGCCCCAGTTGGCTGCCACAGGATCATTCCCTCCCAACCAGGCTTTTCCATAGCCAGATTTTCTGTGGCTACTTATGGGACAGGACACCTCATCTGCACAGCCTCTTTTTCCTCCTCCTCTTATTTGTTATGGGAATACTGCCTCTTTGGGATACCCAAATGCAGGTCTTCCATGAAGTGGCTGTTGCCAGTGGGGAAAAGCAAATTATCAACTCTATAGGATTTGTGTGGCAGCCCCCTCAGTTCTCATTATGCACGTGTGCTATCCTCCTGGCTCAATCTCTTTAGTTTTCAAGATAACCTAGAATGACACACTTCATTTTTGCAGATGTTACACATTGTCCTTGCAGGCAAGGTGGGATGGGGATTGATGCCTCTTGATTTGTGTGATGTTGAGGGGGGAAGTTTGCAGTCCTCCTCCTCAACTCTGCCACAATGTAAAAAAGATGTTGAGACTCTAGAAAGAGTGCAGAGAAAAGCAACAAAGATGATTAGGGGACTGGAGGCTAAAACATATGAAGAACGGTTGCAGGAACTGGGTATATCTAGTCTAGAAAAGAGAAGGACCAGGGGAAACATGATAGCAGTCTTCCAACATCTCAGGGGCTGCCACAAAGATGAGGGGGTCAAACTATTCTCCAAAGCACCTGAGAGCAGAACAAGAAGCAATGGGTGGAAATTAATCAAGGAGAGAAGCAACTTAGAACTAAGGAGAAATTTCCTGACAGTTAGAACAATTAACCAGTGGAACAACACTGGAAGTTTTTAAAAAGATGTTGGATAACCATTTGTCTGAAGTGGTGTAGGGTTTCCTACCTAGGCAGGGGGTTGGACTAGAAGGCCTCCAAGGTCCCTTCCAACTCTGTTTATTCTATTCTATTCTATTCTATTCTATTCTATTCTATTCTATTCTATTCTATTCTATTCTATTCTATTCTATTCTATCTGGACTTAAAGCAGCCAAACTGGACAACAGTTCCAGAGGATTAAAATTGCTTAACCTTTAAGGCAACTTGGACTACAATTCATTAGACATTTAGCCACCTTTCTTCCCAACTTTGTGAATGCCCTGGGAATGGGTGGGTGGGAAATAGATATTTTTATCCTGAATGTGCTAGGACAGGGGTCTTCATAGTTCACAGCTTTAAGACTTCCAGACTTCAACTCCCAGAATTCCACCAGTCATGTTAGCTGAGGAATTCTGGGAGTTGAAGTCCACAAGTCTTAAACTTGCCAAGTTTGAAGACCCTTGTGCTAGGACCTGCAGTGGTTTACCATGCCCAGACCAGTTATTTCCCCATGTCTGCCTTCTTAGCAGCAGCCCACCCTAAGTTTAATGGCTTGTTTTCCTGCTAGTAGATGATACTGTGTAGAGGGGGAAGGACAGCAGGGATTCTTCCTATTGCTACCTATGTTAACTTGTCTCCTGATTCTTCAGGTTGAAGTCACTTATCCTGATGGGAGTCCAGCTGATGGAGTGACTGTCCGGGTAAAAGCAGAACTCACTCCAAAGGACAACATTTACACAAGCGAGTTAGTGTCCAGAAGCGGTGTGGTGAAGTTTGAAATCCCTTCCATCCCCCCTGCTGTCCAGTACGTCTGGCTGGAGGTGGGTGAAAGCCCTTGATATGATTAGTGGGCTGGAATTGCCATTAATCTCATCAAAGGCACATTTTGTCCGTGGGGGCAATGGGTAGAGAACATGGGGGGGCATTTTTATTTAAGAACATTAATTGGGGGATGTCTTAATCCTTAAACCTCTTAATTTTCTTATGGGTGTGTGATTTCTGGGGGATTTTTTGAACTGAATGGAAATGGGAAGGAAACCACAAAACATGGGGCAGGGTACAGGGAGAGGGAATTGTCTGCTTGTTATTCAGGATGACTCAGATGGCAGTGGTGGGATTCAAATAATTTGACAACCGGTTCTCTGCCCTAATGATTTCTTCCAACAACCAGTTCACCAAACTGCTCGGAAAGTTAACAACTGGTTCTCCCGAATTGGTACAAACTGGCTGAATCCTACCACTGGATATATGGCATCTTGAGGTAAATGGAGAATGAGATAAATGATGAGAAAGTGTGTTTCCTACCTGAGTTCCAGATCTGTCAACTGAAGCAATATCAGACGACCTTAAGCTCTTCTCCAGGGGTGGGTTCAAAATGATCAGATGATGGATTAATACTGTTCATGCCAGACAGAGGGGAAAAATCTGTTTAAAAAAGCATTTCATTATTTTGAAGCTCCCCATAGATTCCCACATTGAAACAATTAAACAGAAAATAATAGAGGAAAATGATATTGATATAGGATGCAGAGAGGAGGAGAAGGAAATTATTGATAACTTTTCTGTTGTTTCATTGGATGTCAACCTCCAAACAGCCCTGATCTGGCAAGGTTGCATCCTGTTCTGTTAACCACAGTGCAGAGTCAAATTGGGGGGAAGATTAGATCGGCCTGGTCAAAATGAGATGAGTTGGGAGTTCAGAAATTGCCCTTAACAGTGACTTTCTACTTTCCATCTTTCTCAAGACCAAAGTCACAGCCTTTGATGGGAAGCCTGTTGGAGATCAGTATCTACCCAACTACCTCTCGATCAGCAGCTGGTATTCACCTAGCAAGTGCCACATCCAGCTTCAGATGCCAGACAGGCCTTTTCTGGTAAGATGCAAGGCAACTGTCGGCATTTAGTTTTCAGAATTTTCAAGATGCATCTGATGGGTTGCCTGCTGTTCTCAGCCTTGTACACTTGGAATGACTAATATCCCTGTTGAGGAAGCTGGGCTGCAGCCAACATGCCTGCTTTGGCTGGGTGTTCCACTTTGGCTGGCTTTCGGAATTGATCTTGCTCCAGGGAAACACTCAATAGCCAGAATTCTTTGGCTGCCTTTTCTTAACAGTGAGACTGCTCTGTATCTTTACATCCTGGGCTGTGCTGTGTTTTGCTTTCCCCTGAGTATGGAGAGTGGATTTGGAAGATATGCCAGGTTCCAGAAGACCTAAGGAAAATGTGGCCTGTTGTTTCAGAAGGCATTTCCGTCAGCAGTGATGCTAGAATTTGTTCCATGCCGCCCTTTGAACCAAAGCCCCCTTCCTCAAATCCATGTTTTCCTCCAGATATGTTAACCACCACCACCAATCATAGCAATAGCAATAGTCCTTATATACTGTTTCATAGCTCTTTACAGCCCCCTTTAAGAGGTTTAGGAAGGATGGAAAGTGGAGTCAAACCTTGAGCTGCTTGTGCCAACCAGATCAGTTTTTGTTTCAGAAAAGTCCCTTAGGTAGGAAGGGGAAAGAGGCATTAGCAAACCTTTATATGGCTGCAGTTGCCCCCTTTCTCTTTCCAGGTGGGAGAGGAGGCATGTGTTGCTGTGAAGTCCACTTGCCCGTGTAATTTCACACTCCACTACGAAGTTGTATCACGGGGGAACATTGTTCTTTCAGGACTGCTGCCTCGAAACAAGACTCAGGAGGGGAACAAAAGAACTGCCACCGATGCGTCTTCTGGTAAGAATGTCTTATATTACTGAACTTCTCAGCTGTGACTGTATTTGAGGCAGGGTCAGAAAGGGGTAGCTTTCTGCCTTGAGTGGCCAGTCTGTGGCTCCTGTGGGTGGAGATGAACAAAGAGCTCACCCCGCTTCCAAAGAAGCCATGGCTTTCTTAACACGTGTGTTATTTTCCACCCTATTTCTTATTTAGACCTGACCAGTTCTGCTCCAGAACTGAATACCTGCATGACTTCTATCTGTTTCTCAGTCACTCCAAACATGGCTCCCCTGGGCCGTCTTCTTGCCTACTATGTGCGGGAAAATGGAGAAGGGGTTGCAGATAACCTGCAGTTTGCCGTCAAGCCTTTCTTTGAGAATCAGGTATCCAGTATAGAATGGCTAGTCGTGCACCTGGGTTGTTTGGCAAAGGATCCTGGGTGATGGTGGTTCTTCCTTTTCTTCTCTCCTTCCTCCTCTTAATGTTCAATGCCAGGTTTCGGTAGCATTTTCATCAAATGAGACCAGGCCAGGCGACTCTGTATCTGTTACAGTGCGAGCTGCAAAGGGAAGTTGTGTTTGTTTGGCCTCAGTGGACAAAAGCATTTACCTCTTCAAGCCTGGCTTCCAGCTGACACCTGACCAGGTGAGCAGCATCCCTTTGGGAGTGGGGAATGCTTTAATACTATCAAACTACTGAGTCCGAGAGGGAAGTGATGACTTTTTAGAAAGAATGTGAACATAGCTCCCATATAGGGATGGGTAAACATAGGACAACCTGGAGCCTCACTTCAATTTTTTGGAGGAACTGAGGCTACAGTAGGCTTAGACATACCATTTTATCTGGACAGGGGTGAGATTCCCCCCCCCCCCACCGCCCCCTGAGGTATTTTAGGAGCATTTGGAGAGCTTTTTATAAGTGTTAAGAAGATGTCAGGAAACTCTTATTTCAGTTCTCAGATTGGGTCAGAAACAGCTTGTAGGGAGCAGAAAAGGGCTTCAAGTTACCCATAGCTTTTAATAGATTGGACCAAGGTAAATAAACATTTCCTTATGCAGGCATCCAATGCTTCTCAGAAAGCTACAAGCAATATCATGGATAGACATCTTTCTGCACCATTATTCCTCACAAAACCATATTCATTGCTTTAAAATAATGATCATTGCTGCATTTTATGCCAGTGCATTTTATGCCAGTGCATTTAATCTCAACAAGATTAATTACCTATTGTGTGAAGAAACATTTGCTATGACCTCTCTTAAAACTCTTATTACTTAGATATACTGGAAGACCATACCATACATATCATAATTTTTGAAGACCTTGCAGTTATTTTTCACACATCAGAGTTGGATTTTGTTGATCACTTCTGGAAAGCAGAACCTTTGGGTAATCCAGCAAGATAGTTATTAGTCCCTGACATGCTCATGGAGAAATGTTACATTATCTCCTTGTGCAGATCTTCCAGGAACTTGCAGATTATGATGTGTCTGATGCTTTTGGAACTTCAAAAGAAGAAGGGCACTTCTGGTGGCCAGGCTCAACACTGCACAAGCGTCGCCGTCGTTCTTCTATCTTTCCCTGGCACTGGGATGTTGCCAAAGATGCCCGCTGTGCATTTACGGTGAGGTCTTCCCTTCTTGCATAAATGTAGCATCTGCATGATGTCTTTTGTGGTAGTTGTAAAATTGCCAGCAGTCTGAGAGCATAGTCAAGCAGAATAACTCAACAAGTAACAGATTAAAACCACTTTAGCACACTGCATGGAGCAAAATCAATCTTGTCCTGCTTTTTCTACCATAGGAACTCATCAATCTATAAGAATCCCTTTCTCTGGAACTACCATTTTTTGTTCAGTGATATTTAATGGGTGATTCAGACACCATTATATAATATTAATAATAGGCTACATATCCTATTTTTGCACTATAATAAATGTTTTATATCTTTTGTTTTTTTCACACCTACTCTGTACTAATCTGGAGTAACAAGTTTGCAAAATGTCATATTTAGAGCTTACACAACTATAATTAAATATTCACTGTTTGGGGGCTTATTGTTTATCTGTTGATCTTGGCTGTATGATTAGTGATTAATTATCCCCTTAATTGTTTGACTTAAATTGCTCAAGCATTACTTTCTCTTTCCAAGAAAATGAGCTTTTATTTCTGGTTTTCTCCCATTCTTTTGTCTGTTTTCAATAGAGGGTGTTATTTAGCAAATAAAAAGAAGAAACACCTAATTAAAGTTGTTTCTCAACATTTCTTTTACTCTTAAATATAAATTAACATTGCATAGTTTTAGAGAGCTTTCTAAGGGAAATTACAGTCGTGGGAAATTCAGCACTAACTCAGCATTGATCAAGAGGTAAGCAATTCAGTGCTTCTTAATCAATGTTACTGTGAGTTAACTATAGAAGGCTCTCAGGCACAACACTGGATGTTGTAGTACTATAAGGAATGCTATTTTAATCAGTGTAATTATGAGAAAACAATTCTCAATACTAAAAAAATTCTAGGGTAGTAATAACATCTTGCCTGCACTGAATCTTGCAACTCTAAAGTAACAGGAATATTCCAATAAAGGAGAATATTTATATAACAGAGAAATGTTGCAGTTAGGAAGTTCCTGAAATTCCAGATACTCCAAACTGTGGCAGGAGTTAAAATAGTGCAAACAAGGTATAACGAGAACAGATTTCATGAGATTTTTGGAACCTTGAAAAAGAGTTGGAAGCCTTTTTGAAGAGCATTGCTTACATTCAGGTGTTGTTGTTTTTTGAGGGGCACCCAAAACCTGGCAACCATTCTGTGTATCTGGAGTGCTAGTTCTTTTCATGCTTAGAACCCATTCTGCAGGCTGTATCCTTCCACAGTTGGGCTCAGATATATTCTGAAAATGCCTCTAGTTCCATCATGTCAGTATCCTTATGATGGAGAAATTCCCCCTCTTTTTCTGAGAACGCTAAATGTGTGACTGTTGGGAAGGGTTTCCTTTGGTGAGGAAGGAGGTGGCGTGAGAGGTTAACTTCTCAGTACATCTTGTGCTCAGATTCTTTGAGAAGGAGTCCTTGGCATTCAGAGCCAAATGCTGTTCTCTGCTTTCTCTAAACAGGCCACTTTCCCCAAAGAGGTTCTGTCAACTGAGATAGCATAGGTGAAAATGTTATTGGCTCCTACATGCTTGGCAGAAGGGACACAGCCTCTTCTGTTCCCAGTGCGAAATGATTTCATTTTGATCAGGGGGAAAAGAAAAAAGCTTATTAACAAACAAGTCAGATCATTTTCAGCAAGGGTGGAGGGGTGGGGGATAGAAAGAATTTGCAGGCAAAAATAAACTGGCAGCCTCTGAGAGAGACATAGGAGAAGCATTCCTTCTGAAGAAGAAGGACTTGTCTGCTTTTGGAGGAAAAAGAAAACTGATTCCCCAATAAGGATGGATTTTTCTATGCTCTTCGTTTTAGTAACCAGTTTTTACACAAGGAAGGGTTCGAAGGAAGTGAATTCCTATCAGAAAAAAAATATTGACTGGGATAAAAAATGTTATATCAGAACTGCAAATATCAGGATGATTGCTAGATAGAATTGGGTTAGTTAGATGCTGTGTCTTCCTGCTGCCATCTAAGGGTTATTGGGATTTTTGCAGACCAAATATTGCACTCTTAGAGAAGCACAAAATAAGGCAATATCTCAGGGTGGTTTGAGGATTTCTTTTCAGGCTCAGTATTATACAAAAATTCCTAATGAAAAGAAGACTTGTTTAATGTTTGGGAAATTACTACATCATAAATTATATGCTATTGGCGGGGAGGGCAGCATTTTTATATTGCCAACTCAGGATAGATTGGCCTGGAATGCCACCTGTAATCTGGTTTAAGGAATGCAGTCTCAGCTGAGGAGGGTCTGCAGTAGGTCCAGAAGAAGAAAAATTACTCACTTGCCTCCTGGAAATGGAGGCGATTCTGACAAAGTCCACTTTATTTTATTTTTGCTTGCCATTGCCTGAAAATTTCACTTAGACAATCTGAAAATTGTGAAGCCAGTTTTCCTCAAAGCACCTATCTCTTTGGGGAAGGGAGAAGTCACAAAAAATGAGGAAATCACTGAAATGTCTAAATATTTGCCTGGTAATAGCTATTTGTGCTGGTCAGTTTGATACAATTTCCCTGTATTTCAGTAATCTTTCCTTCCATGGATATTTGGAGGTGTGGGAGGAATTACTCTAACGGGACAGACTTAATCAGTTTTTAACAGATATGGCCTTTTTGTTGTTGTTTCCTGTTGCCTAGGAAACAGGCTTAGTTGCAATGACTGATCTCGTCAGCTTAAACCATAGACAGCATGGCAGTCTGTATACCGAGGAGGTTGTGCCTGCCTTCCAACCTCACACCGGGATGCTGGTGTCTTCTACACCTTCCAAAGCTCAGCCCAGGTAGAACAAATGTTCCTTTTGTTGATAATCTGTTTGTCCCAAATATGTGTTGTGCCACTTTCCACCTTGGGGTTGTTGTGTTGAAGATGGCCTTGCTTGGCTCCACGGAATACAGATTTAGGAGCCAGTTTGGCCTATCTGCTATTTGGATGAGCCAAAGAAGCTTGCCAATGGGAAGAAGCAAGCAGCTACAATCCCAACGACGTAACCCAAGTGGCATTGTTGTTCTGGGCATGGTGGCAGACACCTGCTCTTTTGCTCAGCAGGCAGTAAGGGTTGATAGGAAGAGGCCAGATGGCACTCATGATGGAATCAATGTGTATGCATGCATGTGTGGTAGCTGATAATGTAACTCTATTTTGGCCCTTTTGACTGGGAATGGAAATGTTTAATCACATAGTTTTGTGTTCCATGGGAGATCTGGAGGCGTTTGTTTCTTGCTTCCTGCCAACTGGTTGTGGAAGCCTGAGGCTGGCATGAGAAGCAAGGAATGAGGTGCTTGCTAGGTTAGGGTTTCCTTTAGCTGGCCTCTCCTGGAAAGGCATCTCAATTTATTCTAATATTTTGTTGTTGTTGTTGGGAAGAATTCTCTATGTAATGATAAAAAGTCTCTACATCATCGATAATGATGATAAATGCGGTAAAATAGAAACAATACATAGCACAGTATAGTGATATTATAAGAACCAAAATAAAACAAACGTTTAGATTCAAAGCCACAAATGCCTAATAGAAAAAGAAATGTTTCAAACTGGTGCCAGCAAGACACTAATAAGGGCAGCAGGTAGTTTCCCTGGGAACAACAATCCTAGGTTGGCCCCATAATTGAGAAGTTCTTCTATATGGCCATTTGGCCAACTGGATTGGGAGGAATACTTGAAAAAGAACTTTGCAGATAGACCAGTGTTCCTGGACAGATACATGTATGAGGAAGGATTCTTTGGCATAACCTAGCCTCCAGTTGCCCCAATGCCTTTCCAAAAGGCAGTTGGACTTTCTTGGTTTTTTTTCCTTGAAAACATTTCGCTTCTCATCCAAAAAGCTTCTCCAGTTCAGACCTGAACTGAAGTCAAGAACGTCCAGTTGCCTTTTGGAAAAACACCTTTGGGAAAACCATGACCTGGATGATTGAGAATCTCCGTAGACATCTAGCATCCAGCTGTTGAGATATGTAAATACTAGCATGAGTATGAAAATTGATTGGCAGGCCCTGAAACTGATAAGGGCCGAAATCAGATGATTGTATTGTCATGAGAAGTAGGGTTTCATGGAGCTTCTGCTTTTGAGGGGGAATATTGCTCAGTTCTCTCAGCATGCACAACTCTCTTATCTTCCACAGAGCAGACAAGAAGAAAAGAACGTTCTTCCCAGAGACTTGGGTCTGGCAGTGCTTCAATGTCAGGTAATTTCTCTTCCATGTGGAGCCATCGTCTGTCATCTGTAGGGGCCTGTCCTACCTTGTGAATGAGGGACAATTTTGTTTTTCTCTCTGTGAAGAATATAGTAACAGCACATAGATTTACATATCGCTTCATAGTGCTTTACAGCCCTCCCTAAGCAGTTTACAGAGTCAGCATATTGCCCTCAGAAACCTTGGTCCACATTTTACCGACCTCGGAAGGATGGAAGGCTGAGTCAACCTTCAGCTGGTCAGGATTGAACTTATGGAGTGAGCAGTGAGTTAGCATGCAGTACTGCATTCTAACCACTGCACCATCACCATGGAGATATTGAAGTTTTTGTTAAATCAGAAAAAAATAGGAAAGACTCCTTCAAACTGGGAATAAAGGTTAGAAATATAAATGTGCCTCTTTATAAGCAAGTGTAAAGTAATGCATGATGAAGAGGAATTAAAAACATAATTGTACAAATACATTGATAATGTCAAAGGCTCATAATCTAAAGAACATGGGAGATGATGAATGGCTTGATGAAACCATGAAACCAATGGGAAGATGCTGTAAAATTACAGCAAAATTAGTAAATACTACAAAGGTAGTCCTCATGTTATGGCCACTCATTCAGGAACAATTGAAAATTACAGTGCCACTGAATGAGGGGGACTGATAAGTGTCAATGAAGTTGCAGCATTTGATCTGCTTTGAAAGAAGTTGAAGATATGTTTGGACTATAAACAGCTTTTTAATTAATTGATTGATTTGACTGATTGTGTGCCATCAAGTTAATGTTCACTCTTAGTGATCACACGGATGGATTTTTTTTCTCCATTACTGCCCTTAACTTGGTCCTTCAGATGTTCTCAGTTACCTCTGTAGCTGAGTCCATGCAAATTGTTACTGGTTTCCTTTTTTCCTTCCATGTTTCCCAACTCCCATGCAACTAGGTCTTCACATACTTTGAACCTTGGTTGATTTTTTCAATGATCCATTTGTTTTTGTTTTTCTTAGCTGCAAATAGTATTTTCAGAAGCCTTCTGTAACATCAAAGTTCAGAACATCAATACTCTTTATAGCCTGTTGCTTCAATGTCTAACTTTTGCTTCCATAGAGTGTCACAGGGAAGAGTATTTCTTTTATTATTTTGATCTTTGTAGGTATAGAAATGATCTCTTCCAAGGACTTTATGGCTGCTCTGCCAAGTATTAATCTGTGGTATATTTCTTGACTACTTGTTCATTTACTCTTGATAATTGATCCTGAAAGAGTAAAAGCTATCCACCACTTCAGTTTTCATTGTCAGTTCTAAGAATAGTTGTTAACTGGTTGTGTCTAATGTGGACTTCCTTGTATTTAATTTTAGTCTCATTGTTACACTGTGCTCCTACTTTTATTACCAAATCTTTTGCATTTTCAACATCAGAGTAGTGTCATCTGCATAACACAGTGATATTTTTCCTCCAGTTCTAAAACAGTTCTTATCTTTTTCCAATTCAGCGTCCATTAATATATATTTGGCATACATATTGAATAAATAAAGGGAGGACATACAGCCTTGCTGCACTCTTTGCCATCCTGAAGTTGATCAGTTTCACTATGCTTGGTCCATACTGTGGCATGATCTATATAAGTTTCACATGAGGATAATAAGATGATCTAGGAGTCCCATTTTTGTGAGCATATTTGCACAGCTTGACATGATTGAAAGAGGAAGCAAAAAAGCTTCTACATATCAGAGATTGTCTCTTAGAAAGTCTTGGGCCTTGTCACAGGAGCCAAATATCTGTGTCTATGTTTGCATTCGGACACCTGCTTTGGCAGATAATGAATACCATGTGGTATGCAAAACTTCTTGTTATTGGTTAGAGAATCCCAGTTAGAGAATAGTGCCATGGCTAATAGTTTCATTAAATGGTTTAGAGTGCAACTGGAAACTACTTTTATCTGACAAGGATCTGTCTTTGCCAATTCACCCTTGTGGGAAACTATAGCCAATTTTCTTCCTCTCTATCCCCTTTTTGTTGTCATCTGATCAACAGGGGCCATTCTATTGTAATTGAAGCCTTTTTTTTTTTTTTTTTACATTCACTGACTTACAATCAGTGGTAAGACAAGGAACAGCATAGCGGATACAATGACATACATTTAACATTCATTTTCTTTATCTAAATGTTAAATGGGGAATGTTCTGAAGTTTCCTTAAGCTAGCAAAGAGAATTTCTTGTACAAAAAATGATCTGGTAGTATCTTGATTTGGTTAGTACACCACAACTTTTTAAATCTTTCTTCTATCAAAATTCTTTTGTCTTTGCAGGACTGCTGGCAATCATACTGCAGTTGCCGTTTTGCAAATAACTATATGGTGCTACATGGATACTGACTTTTCATTTAGCACTTGTCTTGCTCTTAAATGCTTGCCAGATTTGAAAATCCACCACCATAGAAAAAGACATTAATTCATTAGAAGAACATCTTTGCATGCGCAAGACCCTAGATTTAACACAATTAACAGGGTCTAATTTTTTCTGATATCATGGGTGAGAGTGAACAATAAGCCATGATTTGTTAACTAAGATACCATTGCTTGAGTTTATACATTATATGAAACCTTTAACCATGGTTTATAAATTATAGTGACTGGGTTCATGCAAGACTGTGATGTAGTATTTACAGATGTTGGAGAAGAGCTAAGAAAACTGGATTCAAGAACATGTTCAGCTATAGAACCTCATTGGTTGACTAGAGCAGTCACTGAGCCTTACCAGACAAGGAAGCATTGCATTTAAATGCTGGAATTCTCCTTTGCTTGATATGATATTCACTGCAAGTTATAGCTTGCTTGTTGTAAAAAGAAAAAGGAAACTTGGCATCCAGACAGTCCTGAAGAAAGATAAGGGTAGATAACAAGCCTCTTTTTTATCTCCCATTGCTGTCTTTGAAAAAAGGAGAAAGCACTGCTTTCCATGGCCCTTGGCTATGATTTTGGGATTGGACCTGGAACAGAAAGGCAACTGAACAGGGGAAGACGGGGAGGGCAAGAGAATAAAATAAGGAGAGTGCAAGGGCCAAAAAAGTATCCCCATATGTGGCTGTTCCCAAAGTATAGAATATTGCCTGGATATAGGAAATTTGCAGAGAATATCCTGCGCACTATCGTTGACTCTGCCAGGAATATGGAGGCTTGCATATGTGTAGAAGTCCCACCATGACCCTTCCACTGGAGTCTTGTGGTGGCAATGTGGCTAAAGGAGAATTGGGACAATGTGACAACAAGTTGTCCATGACTAACAGATTTCCCTATTGTTTCATGCAGCACAGGAAGTTTTACATGTGGACAACAATATCCTGTGCTGGACCCATTTGAAATACATAGAGAGGAAGGTTAAACTGAAGGCTCAGGCACATTTGGCTTAATGTCAGATTTACACAGAGCTTACTATCTCCATCCAACTTTTCAGTAGGAGAATGCTATGGATTTTTTTTTTTAAAGGAAAGGTGCCATATTTGTTGCTGCTTGTTGTGTTCAGAATACTTGATACTTTTTAAAGCCTTTGATGTCTCTTTCTCTGGTCCTGGTTCCCAATTACTCTTCTTTTCTCCTCCCTCTCCCATTTTTTAACAGTGATGTTTCAGGAGAAGCTCAGCTACGTGTTGACGTTCCAGACTCCATTACCACATGGGTGATGGAGGCTGTTGGACTCTCTGAGAGAGGACTAGGCTTGGCGAGACAGACTGAACTCAAGACCTTCAAGCCATTCTTCATTGAGTTCACCCTTCCATACCACATAATCCGCGGGGAACAGGCAAAGATTCCTCTCACAGTCCACAATTACTTACCCATGTGTTTGGAGGTGAGATTACTGATTGACTGATTTAAAAGACTTACAAGCAGTGGTGGGATTCAACCAGTGTAACAACTGGTTCAGTGAGTGTGTGTGTTTTGTGTGTGCACGCACAGCGTTTTGAAAACAGCCATTTACAGCTAAAACTTAACTTCTGCTGCAGCCCCAGTGAGTAAAACAGCTGAGGCACGGGAACCCGCTGTGCTACGCGAATCAGCTGGGCTTCAAAACAAGGAAATAAAGGATAGGCTAGGGCAGGTGGGCGGGGCCAACTGATCGCTGGAACTACTGGTTCACCCGAACCAGCCTGTACTGGTCGAATCCCACTCCTCTTTACAATCCTTCAGGCATCTTATATGCTAAACTCTGGCTGGATGACACCAACAATAATACAAATGTAAAAGAAACAATAAAAACCAGTATGTAAAAAATGACACCCAATGTCTTCAAACAATAGCCCCCGTAACATAAACCTCATAATCACTGGGCTCCAGTCTCATCCTATCCCAGTGATTGGGGGCTGGGGGGGGGCTGGGGGGAGAACCAGTTTCTAAGGCCTTCTGGAAGGTTAGAAGGGTGGGAGTCATGGGCGGTGAACTCATGGGCGGTGTTCCACAGGGCAGGCACTGCTACTTGCTAGATCCTGCCAGATTGGTTCCATCTGACCTGATAGAATGGACAGTTATCCCCAGGAGAGACTGTCATGCAGATGGCTCCATGACAGCACCTTGAATTGGACCTGAAAGGAAACATGAGTGGTGCAACATGAGCAAGCTAAAGGGTGCCTGAAACTGCACACACCATTGTATTCTGGACCAGTTGTGGTTTCATCATGGTCTTCAAGGTCATCCCAATGTAGCTTGCATAGCAGTGATCCAGTTGTGAAGTGACCAAACTCTTAAATGACTGGGAGCTCAGTTTCCTAGACCAGGAATGTGTGCACCCTGGACCTCCCAAATTGTGTACCAGCTCTGCTAGGAGAAAGCTACTCCATCAAGAGTGGTGGTGGGGAATCCAAACCTACTCCATTCAGAGCGTCACAACTTCCAGATGGCATCACCTGCCCAAATCGAGATGTAGATGTATAACTGGGCATCTTTGGCACACTGATGACACTGTAGCCATTCTGCCAAAAAATATCGCCTAGTGGTTTAATGTAGGTGTTAAAGAGAGACCCAAACCGCAAGGAACCCTTCACAAGAGGGACTTAGGTTTGGACCTCTTCCCTTGTGACCAATACTGACGTGATAGTGTTGTTCAATATGTGTTTATGTTTTCTGGGGAATCCCAGAAAGCTATAAATCCATGATTTAGAAACCACAATGGCTGATTCCCATAATATCCTAAACCAAAGCAACCACCTCAATTACATTACTATATGCCATAATAAGTGGCTTGGGTCAGACTCTGAATATACAGATAGTATCCAGTGAGTGAAGAACCTGCTAACTCTTAGGTCGCTCAGATGTTGCAAATCATATAAAAAAAATGGAAAGAGATTTCAAATTACACATTTTAATAATACAATAACCATTATTAAGAGAACCTTAAGGGTAACAAAGTGCACATAATCCACTTTCCTTAGTAGAAAAAATATATTACCAGGGATAGTAATTTGATCACTGTACTTTGCTATTATTGAACTCTTCCCTACAATTCAAGGCACTAGAAAGATAATCTTAGCTGGTGCTAAGCTTAAGTGAACTGCTATTCCTACTCCAACATTCTTGAGTATGACCCTGATGACTAGCTAGACTGACCCATCGTAATCCTTGTTCCTTCCTTATACAGGTTCATGTGAAAATCTCAGTCGCCAAAGGCATCAAGTTTGTGGGACATCCTGGGAAGCAACACTTGACAAGAAAAAAATGTGTAGCCCGTGGCAAAGCCAAGCCCACATCTGTTGTGCTATCTTTTGGTGAACTGGGGCAGAACAACATCACAGGTAGCGCATTTGAATGGGGAATCTTAGTTTGGTATTCCTTTCAAAAAATTGAAAGGTGTTGCAAGTAGTTATCTCTGTTCAATGTATTTTGCCTACCTGCAAAAGATATAGATTCTATATTATAGAATTTCTATCTATAGACGTATAGACATCTATAGAATCTAGAGAGAAAACTATAGACATTTTTCATAAAAAATCTTATCCACAATTGGCTAAAGGGAAAGAGTTTTGCACTCCCCCTGAATATAATCACTTTTTAGTACATTCTCAGCTGAAGGGATAGAAACCTTTTGTGCAAGAATCCATAAACTATTTTTGCCAATGGCATGTGTAGAATTTTAGGTTCTCTCACAAATGGCTGCCATGCAGGAAACTACCTGCAAAACTCCTTCAGAGTATTTTCTACCATCTTGGTGTCTCTTTGCCATTTTTTGGGGGGGGAAAGAGGAACATATTAGCCATGCATTGTGCTATAGCCCATCGAGGAAAGCTGTGAGCCCATAGAGTGACCTAGACATTTTGGAACGAATACCATTTTGGAGGCTGGCATTGCATCTTGAAAAATAGCTTCCTATTTATTTATTCATTTTGAACTAACTAGCCTAGAAAAGGCAGAGTATATGCCAGCTGACAAGAAAAATACCTGTGTGGCCATGTTCTGCTGAGTTTCAGTCGAGGACCAAGTTATTGAGAATTCATATTTCTCCATGTTATCTTTAGCAAAAGCCTTTGCTTATAGTGGAAGCAGCTGCTGCCAAGACAACATTCAACTCACAAAGAATGGCAAACATTCTGAGGATGCTCACATAGACAAGAGGACTCCTATTGGTGTTGATTATGTACGGAGGAGCGTTATTATTGAGGTAAGCAAGCACATAGTCTTTTCGGAGAAATAGTTGCAGCTGGGAAGAGGGAGAAATGACCACTAGATTCAAGCTGCAGAAGCAAGAAGAGATGCTAGATGGATGGTAGGATGTGGGATTTGGGATTTTAAAACCAAGACCCACAGATCTCCACATGAGTGTGCCTGGCATGTTAAAAATGAATTCTTCTATTAATATTTCTTCTTGCTGGTACTTCAAGAGAAAGGTGAACTATTTCCAAAGGTTCCCCAATTGCAAAATCCTGTTTCCAAGAATATTTATAGGAACTCAGTGCTTTCTCTTAGACATCAAACCAAGCTTTGGTCAAACTTTAATCATTATTCATTTTTGTGTCATTGATCGATTTCTTAAAATCTTTATGTAGGTATACTAGATTTGAATTTTTGCTTTACTTTGTTGTGGGGTTGGGCATTCAGTAAACTAAATTTGAAGTTTTTCTTCAGATACTTTTTGTTAAAGAGAAAGCCATTGAATTTTGTGTAGGTATCTCTGAAAAAAAAATGCAATTTTTTTTGCAGCCAGAGGGTCTGACCAGAGAATACACCTACAGTGTTTTCTTCTGTCCTAACGGTAAGAGAATTTCAGTAGCATTTTTTGCAGCTGCGTTTCAGCAAAATTCAGCACCAGTTTCCCTCCCTAGGCTCGTTATTAAGCACTGCTAGCTGCGTTTAATAATTATGTCCTGACAACATGTCTTCTTCTCTCCTCCCCACTGACCTGTTGAGGAAGTAGCCTTTGTTTGCCTTTAGTTGTTCAAGTTAAAAGAGCTGTGTTATCCCTCTTATCCCAAGAAAAGCCTTGTCATATGAAACATCTACAGTTAACAATCGCTAACAATCTCCTGGTGGCAGTTGGAGATTGCTGTGAGTGTGCCCTCTCTTCCAGTCACTGAGTGTTGCCTTCTGGCCATTTTGGCTTGAGCTGATGGAGAAGTGAGCCATTGGATGCCATATAGGGATCTGCTTGGGTAATGTCTAATCAATGTCTAAACATACTTTGCAGAGCACCTGTCAGGGTTCCGGGGATTGCCCTGATTAAATCATGAATCTTGAGCCAAGCTTCAAAAGAATCCAAAAGATTTATTAGGAGCAATATGTCGACATTAACCTTTGTATTTGTATATCATTCAGACCCTTATGTTCATGACTGAAGCAGTCAGTCAATCCTACATCGGTCAGTCAGGCTGCTCCAGCAGCCTCCAATGCGACGCAGGAAGGCTGTTGGGGGGGTCTCCAAGTGACTCTGGAGGAAGGGGTCTCCCTGCCCCCCCCTTTTGCCCAACAGCCCCTTCTTCCTTCAGCTCCTGAGCCAGTGGACACTGCCAACATTCTTCTCCCCAGAGCTGCTTTGCGTAAGGACTTGGGGGGGGGGTCCCTGTACTTTGGGGGTTGGTGGGTGTCAGGTGCTGAATAAGGAGGCATGCACCCACCATTAGGGTCCTGACGTGCGCCCACCTTTAGGGTCCTTCCCACCTGGGCTTGTATTCCTTGGCAGCGGCAGTACACTCCCCAGGGAGGCGAAAGGCTGGGAAGGTGGGAGGTTGGAGGAGGTTGGATTGTCCCGTCCTAAGGGGGCCGAGGGAGCACGACGTGCCTGCTCCTCTTTCGGCCCTTAGGCCTTGACCTTCGTAGTCAACTCCCAAGCTCAGCGGTTCCCCCACCTTCTGCCTTTACGGGAACGGGAGGAAGAGGGGGCGGGTCCATATGGGCGAGCGCTGTGTGCATCTCTCTTCACGCAAGCCACAGCTGAACTCGCACCCTGCTCGCCCAAACGGAACTTGTCTGCCATGTCTGCAGCTCGGTTCCAAACAGGCGACTGCTCAATACGGGCCCACAGCCCTTGGAATTGGGGACCCCTGTCCTACCTCATGCTGACGGTCACCGGGCATGTTTTTTTACTCACCATCTTAGAGGGGTCTCCTTCTCAGGCCAGGTGCTCTGGGCACAAAGCAGCTGCTAGTTCAACTTCCTTTTCTGTACCGTGGATCCCCAGAAGGCGGGGCTGCGCATGCTCTTAGCCAGGGGGAAGGGGTGTTGTGTCCCTGACTAACTGCAGTCTTCAATCTGGTCCGCATTGCTGGCGGGAGCACCGACTGCGCCCATTGGTTGATGCCGTTTGACAGCTGGCTATAAAAGGAGCTGCCAAACGGCATCAGCTTTTGCCGCCAGCTGGCTGCCAGCCCAGCCGGGCAACCGTGGCAACTCGTTTTGCTACGAATAAAGCAATGTTAGCCTTTAGATCCATGTCTGCCTCATGTGTCCGCCCGCAACACAACACTTCTCAACATTCAATAGACTTCTTTTTCGTATATAGGTGTTTAGTGGTCATGATAGACCTGTTCAGAGAGTGGAGCTAAGGAAGTCAAACTGGGAAAAGAGCCAGGTTCTGCCAGCTATGTACTGCCAAGTCTTTTATGAGAATGAAAAGTGTGGGCAAAAGTGAAAGTGAGATCACCTAAAATTCTTCAAAACGCCACAGCCAAGCCTTCTACAAAAATTCTAAATCCATGTCTCAAAATAGTTTGGATGACGAATGGAACAGACGTGGTCATGGAAGAAACCTCGATCTTAACACCTCTCCTCTGGATTATTTTGGGATACGTTTATGCTCTTCCAGAAGAGCAGTACACTCACATTCAGAAATAGTGTGAGTAGCAGGTCACTGGCACAGATAGCTTTCACACCAGTAACCTGTTGCTTGGATAGCATGGCAGTTAGCTAAAGCCCCTGTCTCAAGTACTTATTCACAGTTACCCAAGTTACCCCCTACAAGCTATAAAGATCGTGATTAGTGGCTGGTTTGCTCCTTCGGATGTGATACTAGGTGAGAGGGAAAACCCAGCCTATGGATTTTACGTTTCTATCTTTAAATTGCTCCAGATTAAACTGTAAAGATAGTACAGTGGTACCTTGGTACACAACTGCTTTGAAATTCATCGAACTTGGTATTCAGTGAATTTTGATGTGAAAATTTTGTCCTGGTTATTCACCGTTTGTCTGACACTCAACGCATAACTTGTTGCCTTTTGATTCACTACACTATTTCTTATGGGAAAAAATTGTTCGGTATTCATTGTTTTCAGTACTCATCCTGCCTTCTGGAACCAATTAATGATGAGTACCAAGGTAGCACTGAACCACTTCCCCCCAGCATCATTCTTGACAATGATTAAAGCTCAGCTGTTGGGACAGCACAACTCATAAGGCTACCAAGAAGGGATCTAGGGTTGCAGGCATTCCAAAGGCTATAAAATAGGAAGCCAATGCTTCTTAACAAACGTGATTCGAAAAATGTTGCCATTTTGTTGACAGGATCCCTGACCACTAAATCTTTTGTATTCTCTGGGGAAACATTATTTAAAGGAGTTTCATTGCAATTAATATCCAATTAAAACATATAGATTACGTTCTTGTTGAGGGGTGAGAAAGGATGTACCCCAGGAAACCCTGACTTTAGCATATGGAATTTGAGTTATTCACTGTGGCCTTTTTGCTCTAAAACTATTTTACATAAGGGGAGATTAGTTTAAAAGAGGACCATGAAGATGTGTCTTTGGAGGTGCATTGCTGTGAATGAGACTGAACTCTGACAGTGTTTTTGGTTTATTTTTGACTAGAGAAAATTCACATTTCCACTCCTAATAAGTATGAGTACCAGTATGTGCAGAAACCTGCCCACATGATGCGCTTTGATGTTGCCATCAAGGCCCACAATAATGCCCACATCACTTTGTCCTCTGCCCCCCATGACATGGCGGAGATGACTGAAATTGTCATTGGTGGGCACCAGAACTCCAAAACTTGGATCTCTACTAGCAAGATGGGTGAGCCGGTGGCCAGCACAGAGACCATAGGCATCCTTTCGTGGGACGAATTTCGAAGTTTTTGGATCAGCTGGGCCCACGGAGTCATCCAGGTGAGGTTTTTTTTCCTTGTTTTCTTCTCATTATCTTTATATTAATTAGGTAATGCTTTCAGTAGTCCTCCTTAAGCAGCTCATGATAAAATGCCTCCCCTGCCTGGATTTTGGTGTGTTATTTTTCTCTGTGCAGGTGGGCCACGGCTCCTTCACTCTCAATGAGTCCACCATTGTGACTTGGTCCACCTCCAAGCAGCCGGAGGTGAAGTATATCGGCTTCTCCACAGGTTGGGGTTCTGCAGGCGAATTCAAAATCTGGAGGAAAGAGGAGACGGATGAGAATCACAATGAAGCCTTCACCCTGGGCGTTCCTCACAATGTGATTCCAGGCTCAGAGAGAGCTACTGCCTCTATTATTGGTAGGAACAATTAAAGTCAGCTTTGTTGGGACAGACTCATGGCAGGAGTTCATACTGTATCGGCATTACAGGAAGCTGTCTGTATTGGAGCAAAGAAGGAAATTATTTAAGGCCTCATTTGGTATCTCTCAAGCAGAGTGCAAAAATTAAATTCTTGTCTGCTTATTTCCCTAGAACTGGATTCCGAGGTGCATATTTTTTTCCGGATTGGGGTACTTCATTTTTTTAGTTTTCTTTAATAATAATTGTGGCATTTTGAAATTTGTGTCTCATTCCACAATACATTCCAGTGCAGAAGACTTTTTGCAACTATGCACCCTAACTAGGTGAGGAGGAATCAGCCGGAGCAGCTGATACATAATATAGTAATATGCTGTCTTGGAACATAGAGGCTCCACTTAGCTAGAATGACTAATTTATGTAAATATATGTAATCTTTTTATCAAAATAATCTAAGATTACACTGACCAGGAAAGAGAACCTTCCCTTCAGGACACAGTCTCTTGTTCCTGGGAAGTGTAATGTGGCAAGCACAATTTGGTTACATGCCATAAGATACTGTTGGCATAAATTAATTCAATTTTAGTCTAGAATTTTGCCTTAGTTTTTCAGGAAACTACTTCTAGTTTCAGCTGTCTTGCCCATTCGAATAATTTTAGGAAGAAGAGAAAGCCTAGATCAGAGGGCAAGATCTAAGTTGGCATCAGACCTGATTGGTTTTTCTTTTTAATCTGGGTACATCAGTCTTTCCTAAATTTAAAAACAAAAGCACACACTTAAAAATATTGTCTGTTAAGATCTGAGTTTCAATTATTTCAGTCGTTCGCTTAAGACTCTTAAGACCTTTTATTGGAAGAATATTAGAAATCCTTAGGTTATTGGGCATCTCCATAGGATTAACTGGATTTCTAGTGTATAATATACAATTAAATATAAATAGGTACCTTTATTGTGATAGGGTAATCCCATTTTGTGAATTGCATATAAATGAGAAACCAATAGTTAGGAATATAAAATTCAGTATAGAAGAGGGTATGCTGAGGCTTCAGGGCTATATGAAGTCCTTGGATTTGCGTGTGTGTGTGTGTGTGTGTGTGTGTGTGTGTTCCACATAAATGCTTGGAACCAGGAATGCGGAATACTGACAGCAGAATTCTTGATCACCAAACAGTATTCTAGGCCCTATAATAGGTTTAATAGTTTTTTAAAAATATCTTCCTGTGACTTGTGTTGACTTTACATCTCATCCTCCCTGTGCCCTTCTCTAAAGTGTTAACTGTGGTTCTTAGACTTCAAAAGGCACTGTTTGAGTGCAGTTGTTTTTCTTTCAGATGAAAGGTTGAAGGTTTCAGATAAAAAGGCCTTTACAGATTTTGACACGTTTGATTTTTTTTTTCCTTATTGCAAAAAGTCCCCAAATTCTAGTACCTCTCAGTACCTTTGCTTTGGTTGAGTGACTGGTATAGATGGTCTTTCCTAGGTTAACTGGAAAGGATTTGTGCAATACACTAAGCCAGAAAAAATAAATATAAACAAACCAAAGTTTCAGCAACTATATATTAAACATATTTCTCTACAGGTTGTCCTCAGCCATAAGTGAGCTCAAAATTTCTGTTACTAAATGGGACAGTTGTTAAATGACTTTTGCCCATTTTACAACCTTCCTTGCTACAGTTGTTAAGTGAATCAATGCAATTAAGTTAGTAATGCAGTTAAGTGGATTTGGCTTCCCCGTTGGCTTTGCTTGTCAGAAGGTCGCAAAAGGGGATCACGTGACCCCGGTGACTGCAACCGTCATAAATATGAGTCAGTTGTCAAGCATCTGAATTTTGGTCACAGGGTATCATAGACCATAGGGATGCTGCAACAATCACAAATGTGAAAAGCAGTCATGTCACTTTTTCCAGTGCCAGTGTAACTTCAAGTGGTCACTAAATGAACTGTTGTAAGTTGAGGACTATCGCTATAGTAACTTTTCAGCTACTATATATTACGCAAATTAAATACAAATATCCCTAAATACTACTCTTTTCAAAATACTCAGTTGAGAACGGCCCTATTTTTTTCTCTCTCTCAGCATCCTGTAATAATGGTACTCTTTCATACCATTTTTGTTGGTGGCGGTGCTAGATGATTGAATTTGGTTGCCTGGAAAACGTGAAACCACCCGAAGTATTGAAATAGGAACTAAGGACACATAAAGACCTTGATTTTACCACCTTGAATGAAAATAAATGGATTCATTTGATTCTTCTAAATTCCAAGTCGTGTTTTGCATTAGGGCTTCTCCAAGTGTGGGCTTCAGCAATTGCTTCCAGTGTACCCTGTAATAAAAGACTTTAGACCAGCATCCACCATGTTGACTAGGGAATTCTGGGAGTTGAATGAGCATATTCAACTTGCCAAGATTGAGAGAATCTGTCTTATACTGATGGTAGCACTTGTGGACTCTGCTCTGTTTTCTGCTCACTCCCACCTTAGAAGGCAAATACTGACCTTAGAAGGCAAATTTTTCTGGCTGATACTATGCTTTTCTTTTGGTACCAGGAGATGTGATGGGGCCAACACTGAACAATCTGGATAACCTCCTTCAATTGCCCTTTGGTTGCGGAGAGCAGAATATGATTCATTTTGCTCCCAACATCTTTGTCCTCAAGTATTTGCAGAAGACCAAACAACTTAGCCCAGAGGTAGAGAGTGAAGCCACCGATTACCTGGTGCAAGGTACTGACCATTGAAAGGCTACAGGGATATTTTCTAAGAGGAGATTCAGAAAGCAATTGCTTCTGGCCCCAACATGCAAAAAGTTTCACTTCGGTAAATAAAGTTTGACCTATACGTTCAGCTTCTATGTCCTGTCTTATGGGTTCTTTCCAGGATACCAGCGCCAACTGACCTACAAGAGGCAAGATGGTTCCTACAGTGCCTTTGGGGAAAGGGATTCCTCAGGGAGCATGTGGTATGTTGCAAATTAATGGGTAGGAAGATAACATTATATTTGTCCCATGGCGTTCAGAGTAGTTGTGCATGAGATATTTGTCCTGCCCTGCAAATGATGCTGATATGGAGTTCTGCAGCTAGTTGAAGTATAGAAGAAAATACTGAGATAACAGTCTGTGAGCCGTGGTGGTGCAGTGGTTAGAATGCAGTGCTGCAGGCTACTTCTGCTGACTGCCAGCTGACTGTAGTTCGGCACTTCAATTCTCACCGGCTCAAGGTTGACTCAGCCTTCCGAGGCTGGTAAAATGAGGACCCAGATTGTTGGGGGCAATAGGCTGACTCTATAAACTGCTTAGGGCTGTAGAGCACTGTGAAGCGGTATATACATCTAAGTGCTATTGCTATGGCACAGACACTAGGCCACAGATTGGGTGGTTTCTCATTGGCAAGAAAATTTGCCTCATAGCTCTGTTGCTCCTTTCCCATTCAAGCCATGGCACTGCATTTCATTGTGCTTCTTTGGAATTGAGCAGTTCTCTACTCCACCTTCATTCACCATGGGTTGTGGTTTTGTAAGTGCAAAAACAAATGCAGCAAAACAGGGACAAAGTGGATAGGGGAAGACCAGCCTGAAGGCCCACTTTATAACTTTCTCATTAATAATCTGGAAGAATGCTTGGCAACTCCCAGAGAAAACAGCAGTGAGGAAGATACTTATGGGGCAGAATGAAAATGTTCCTCGGGGTTGGGAGTATGAAGTCAGTGGCTGGGGAGATACAACCTCACACAGTAGTAAGTAGCCAAGTACGGTGGCAATCATCCTCAGGCACTTTATGACCTTTGTATTTCCAGGCTAACAGCCTTTGTTCTGAAATCTTTTGCTCAGTCCCGGGAATTCATTTTCATTGACCCCAAAGAACTTTTAGCTGCCAAGGATTGGATCATCCAACATCAGAAGGAAGATGGCTCATTTCCAGCCATGGGCAGGATACTCAATAAGGACATCCAGGTACCAAAAGGGTGGGTGGGTTAGATTTGCAATTATACCCTGACAAGCTTCTAGACCAGTGTTTTCAAAGTTGGATTTGTTACAGTTTGAAGGATCAGCCTGTGGTATTGATAAGTAAAGTCTACATCGAAGGGGAGGGGAGGAGAATGGACCTTGATGCTCTCTGTTCTTGGTTGTTTTCTTGCAGATATGTGATTGATGATACTAAGTAACATCATCAGTGCTAGCAAGGAATGGAGTTTGCTCTTAGCTTATATTCTAGTGGCTTGTCCTGTGCTGGTTTTACAGGTTCTTTGGTTGAGCTGTTTAATGTTGGCTTGTTTGGCAGCTCCTTGATAGGGGTGTTGTTTACTTGATGGTTCATCAGATGTTAATCCTGGAGTTAATCTGGGTGCTGATTGCTGGTGGGGGGTGTTTTGTGCTTTGTTCCCTTTTTTGGCTGGTTTATTGTTTCTTTTGCATAGTATATACATAATATTTATATCTATGTGCCTGATAATGGTTAATTTGTCAGAGTGCCAGGCTTCTAGAAATTCCCTAGTGTTTTGGGATTTGGCTCAGTCTCAGATGATCACCATTTCCCAATTGAAACTATGGTTCATATCTTATGAAATTGAAGAGTTCTCATCGTCTTCTAACTGCTAGTTGGCACTAATGGATGCATTCTGTATGTTTATCCTACATAGTGGCTGTTATCCTACATAACCATTACATTTAATGTTGTAGATGACTCCAGTTTTTTCTTCTAGGGTTGCTGGGTCTTTTGCTTTTTGAAAGATCAAAATATTTACAAGACAAAGAAATTTACATCCTAGTAAACACTAACACAACACAAAAACTAGACAACTGGATCAACAGAATTCTCAGTGACCTCCCTAAGAAAGGCCAAATTACCACCGAGGAAGAGTGGTGGATGAGAGCCCATCCTCCCACGTTTCTACAATTTTAAAATGTTTACTAGTTTCACCTATTTGGTTGGAAAAGGCACATGTTTCCAGCTATTGCTATATCAAGAATGCACACTTGCCATCTTGATTAGGGATAAGTTTGATCTATTTTTCTAATTCTCAACTTTCAGGATGAAAGTTATAAGATTTCTCTTCAGTCTTTGATCCATAAATTAAATAATTTCTTCCCAACTAGGGAATTCATAGTTATTACATATTCTCTAACGATTCAGTCATTCATAAAGATATACATTTCCCATTCAGAGAGCCAAAGAGATGCTGTTCCACTGCTTTCTTCGTGCATTTTTTGTTCAGAATCTCTTGAGAAATGTTGAAAATGTGAAAGAGGGGATTGGATTCAAGTGCAGATCTTTTATTCATAAAAGTTTCTTTTACAATCCTTTTATTTCTTTTTCTTTCAGGGTGGAATTCATGGGAAGATTTCTGTAACAGCATATGTAGTAGCAGCATTACTGGAAACAGGGGTGACTTCTGAGGTAAAAGATAAATGTGTCCAAGACATTCCACATTTTGACCAATATTTATGTTTTGCAGTATGCTGGTTGGTGCAGTTTCCCAGGAACTGTTGAACTATCGTTACACTGGAAGAAACTCCCTCAAAGTTGATTAGACTACTGAAACACCACACCTTTTTTTTTTTTTTTGCCTTTCTTTTAAATTTAGCATCAGTGTGGCTTGATAGCTCCCTTTTGCAGAAATCACTCACACTGTTTAAAAATCAAAGAACAGACAGAATATGAAGGAATGATATGGATTGTGTGGTAGATTTGGTGCGAACTCTGCACCCTTCTTGTTCAAAAGGAGGGAGCATGGATGCTATGCTTGCTATTGTTGGGATGAATTTGGCAATAGTTACAGGGCAGTTTAGACCAGGGGTCTCCAACCTTGGCAAGTTTAAGACTTGCGGACTTCAACTCCCAGAATTCCTGAGCTAACATGACTGGAGGAGGAATTCTGGGAGTTAAAGTCCACAAATCTTAAGTTTGCCAAGGTTGGAGACCCCTGGTTTTGACCCTCTATCACAGGGGTCTTCAAATTTGACAGCTTTAAGACTTGTGGACTTTAACTCCCAGAATTCCTCCTCCAGTCATGTTAGCTCAGGAATTCTGGGAGTTGAAGTCCGCAAGTCTTAAACTTGCCAAGGTTGGAGACCCTTGATCTATCAGATTAGAGAATGAAAACTGTAGCACAGCAGAAGTGTCCTGAGCTTAATTAATACATTTGCAGGATTGATCATAGCCATGTTCTGAGAGGATGAACTTACTGGGCAAAATTAACAAAGTCCTTTTGTTGTCTTTGGGATGTTTTTAAGTCCTTCTGTGTGAGGAATACCCTTCTTTCATATCTCCACACAGGCTTTTGAATCTCCTACATGAGTTGTTGTGGGATGGGGTTGGGATAGGGCAGCCTATTTTCTGGCTAACGTAGTAATTCTATTGTGTCTGAGAGAGGAAGACACACATTTCCTACTGATCATTCAAGGCTTCAATTAATATGGCTGTTGTAACAAGTTGAATCTTCATCCATGACTCTCCTTCTTCCTTTTTCTGGTTTAGGAAGAAAAAGGAGCTGTTACCAAAGCACAGCATTTCTTAGAATCCAACCTGTACTCAGTAGAAGACCCTTACACCATTGTCTTGACTACCTATGCTCTCACACTCCTGCACAGCCCTTCAGCATCAGCAGCTCTTCGGAAGATGAATGCCATAGCTATTACACAAGGTAAGGATGCCGCAGCGGTAACCTCTGTCCTAGGGTACTCCCACTTGGCATTTTGTCGATGCATTTGGATTGGCACAGAGCCCTGTGATTCCTTACCACTGGCATCATTGGGAAGTTGGGCCTGTTGCTATCCAGCTTAAGTGTTAATTCAGGCAGAAAGAAGCCCACAGAGAAAATCTATCTGGTTGCTAGGAGTTAAAAGGAGTTGAAGGGACTGAGATGCTATCCCATTAGTGGGAATTCCTAGCTCAGGGGAAAGGCAGTGAGGTAAAACCAGCGGGAACCTGTCTGTGTGATAATTGTCCAAAAGCAAAATGCAGTGGGACCAAGTTTGGTGTGGAGAGAGAAGGGGGCATAAGAAGGATTTTTTAAAACTGTGGAAATTTCCCCCTGGTGAATCTAAAGGGAGAAGCGATTGGGTAATGGGTTGGAATATTAGTGATTGCCCAATTTTGAGCTTCTCTCTTTATTCTATCTGAGTTATGCAACTCTGGATGGAGTGTATAGTGCCTGTGTATTTCCTGGTGCAAATGCTCACACACGCAACAGGAAGGGTGAGCAGGCAGATACATACATATGAATAGACAAAAGTGAGGCTCAAGATAATTCTTCTTTGCATGGAAGAAAACGTAAATGCCTCCTATGGCCACTAGTTGGAAAATGGTTAGAAAACAATGCTTTGCATGTTTTACTGATTTTGTGTTTTCTTCCTCTCCCTCTTCTGCTCCCTCTCTCCCTCCTCTTTCCCTCTGCCTCCCTCCTTCTCCCTCTCCCAAAATCTCATTGCTTCTGGATATCCACTAGACTTCTTAAGGGATAGCCTGTTTGGCTGGTGTATCTGCTGCCCTTTATCTTCTTTTCTCTTTCAGATGGCTTCACGCACTGGAATATAATGGGAACTCTTGCTACTGGGGAAGACACATTCATGGGGTTCAGTGATGGCCTCTCCCAATCAGGTGATTTATTATTTGTTTTTATTTCATTGTAAAATGTATTGGCCATCGATCTTACCAGAGGATAACCTTAACTTTGGAACTGCAGCCAGGAGTGAGAGGGGAAAACAGCAGTTTATTTAGAGAATTATAGGAATCCTGAGGAAAGTGTGTTTGGGTTTTTTTTGGCAATAATGGTGAATATGTGTAGCTCCGGTGTAGGATGAGGGTTCATTCTCTGAGCTTGTGGTTGGTTTCCAAACATTTTGTTAACAGGCTAGGTAACATCTTCAGCAGAGTTTAAGGGATGTCAGTATTCTTCTGTTTGTAAGGGCTTCAGGTATGGGTGTGTCAGGTGAGGGTCTTGGGATGGGTCAGGTGCAGAGGTGGTATTAGCATGTTCTGACCAGTTCTGCAGAACCGGTAGCAGACATTTTGAGTAGTTCGGAGAACCGGCCAAAACCACCTCTGATTGGCCCTGCCCCCATTTATTCTCTGCCTCCCAAGTCCCAGTTGATTGGCTGGATCTTCTTTTGAATAGAACAGAATAGAATTCTTTATTGGCCAAGTGTGATTGGACACACAAGGAATTTGTCTTGGTGCAAATGCTCTCAGTGTACATAAAAGAAAAGATACATTCGTCAAGAGTCAAGAATCATAAGGTACAACACTTAATGATAGTCATAGGGTACAATAAGCAATCAAATCATACCAGGAAACAGTCAACATAAATTGTAAGGATACAAGCGACAGAGTTACAGTCATAAAGCCAGAAGTGGGAGGGGATGGGTGATAAGCCCTGCACAGGAGAACGGAGCTGGAAAACAGGTTAGTAAGATGGAGAGGGAATGGGGATTTTGCAGTATTCTTCCCCTGCCGGTGACTGACCTATTCTTTGAGAAGAGGGAGCCCACCTTTATGACTCCAGGGCTGCTGGATTAAAAAGCCACATGGGAAACCTGAGAGGAGATTGTGGCTGAGCTCAAAGAAGAGGATCTGAAAGGAAAGTGGTTTTCTCTGGCAGAAGTAGGGAATGGCAACATGAGCTATGAAATGCCCCATTCTGCCACCCCTCTCTCTCTCTTCCAGTCGTATCTGCTGAAGTTGAAATGACAGCCTATGCCCTGCTGACATATACTGTGCTGGGAGATGTTGCATCTGCACTGCCTGTGGTCAAGTGGCTCTCTCAGCAGAGGAATGCACTGGGTGGCTTCTCATCCACCCAGGTGAGTCTTCAGTGGGGCAAGTAGTTCTGCCTCTAACCAGAAAATGCTTTCGTGAGCCAAGAAGAAATGAGACATTCCAGGATTCATTACCTGCCTGACTTTCATTTCCTTAGAGACTAGAGAAGACTTCTTGGCATTTATTTTTGTTATTTGTGGTTTTTTTATGTAGGGATTAGAAAATGCACTGCCTCCCATTATCTCTCCAAAGATATTGCTAGCAGCCCAGAATGAGAAGAGATATTGCTAGCAGCCCCTCTTTTACTTGAATCCTAAAATTTTCAAGAGACTTGATTACATTCATCCTCTCTTTTCAAAATACTAAGTCTCTACTACTGGTCTATATGAACAACACTGAGTTGTGCATTTGACCAAGGGTCTTCAAATTTAGCAAGTTTACAACTTGTGGATTTCAACTTCCAGAATTTCTGAGCTAACATGACTGGAGGAGGAATTCTGGGAGTGGAAGTCCACAAGTCATAAAGCTGTCAAGTTTGAAGATCCCTGGTTTAGACTCAGGCAATTGTGTTATTGGTTTAATGGAAATTCTGTTTTGCTGAACCTACAGAAAGCTCAAGCATAAATTTTATATTGTATCCGATGAGCAGCAGCTTATGTACAACTTCTTCCAATGTTTTTCGTGTTTGAGAAGGGTTATAGATGTGACCAACTTTCAAAAGAAGAGCTTTACTGTATTATATCTTTTGTAGCTCATACATTGAAGTGTATTGTGATACTTTAGGACTAACAAATATTAGTTTAGAGCCATGGCAATATTCCATGTGTGTGCGCACAGCCTTCATCTTTGGCATCAACCAGACTTCCACTTCAACATGAATTAAGTTTTTTATATGTAGAAAATTGGCTTGATGAAAAGTATGCTGTTGTTTTTGCCATTATTTTTATTTGCAGGAACACTTCTGGGCCCAGCATGATTATGACAGAAAATAGTAAATCCTAGACATCTGTAGTCAATACTTTGTTTGGAAACTGTCTTTATTTGCCCAGAAATAAACAAAACCAAATCTAGACTGGGAAGGTCAAGAACATTAGCCAGAAGCAGATAGGTGCATTTGAATAATACGGAGCAAAATCCCACCAGTTTGTCTTTGGATAAATGACTTGTGATAAGTTATATATCCAATGGCAGCTCTTTGCTGAGTAAATCCAACTGTCTTCAGAGCAACTATGCCAGCTGTGCCCATTAGCTGAAAAATATTGTCTACGCTGGCATAAACCTAGGAAACTTTTGGTCTTCATGGTGGCTAACACATTCGGACAGGTAACTCAATGTGTGATACCTTTGAAAAAGAAGGCCAAAGCCAGGCTCCTCAGAAACATTGTTTAATTTCTGAGCAAAACAATGGTTTTCTGATGGCTGGCTAGGGAATTCTGGGAGGTGAAGTCCACACATCTTAAATTTGCCAAGTTTGAAAAGTTAAGATAGATACTTGTTGCTGTGTAGCAGGCAGGAGGGTGGCGAGGTCAAGAGAGTAAAATGCAAAGTAGCTGCATGTGACATTGATTTAGGATTGTTTTTAAGCTGATTTTTTTCTCTCTCTTTCCCTTTCTTCTGAACAACAGGATACTTGTGTGGCCCTCCAAGCTTTGGCTGAATATGCTATCCTGTCTTACATTGGGGGTGTCAACCTCACCATTTCACTGGCCTCTACCAACCTGGACTACCAAGAGACCTTTGAGTTAAACAAAGCCAACAAAAAGCTCCTTCAGACTGCTGTGGTAAAAGGACCTCACCTTCTTTGTTTCATTCCCGGAATCCTCTCCGTATGCTTGTTTACATTCAAATTAAACCCCATTTTCTCTACAGATCCCCTCCATTCCCACAGGGTTATTTGTGAGTGCCAAGGGGGAAGGCTGCTGCCTCCTGCAGGTGAGAAACCTTAGATGCTAGTCCCTTTCCTGAGCAACAAATCTGTTTTCTTTCTTTCTTTCTTTCTTTCTTTCTTTCTTTCTTTCTTTCTTTCTTTCTTTCTTTCTTTCTTTCTTTCTTTCTTTCTTTCTTTCTTTCTTCATGTTTCTTAACCGCCCACCTCCCTATTATACATAGGACAGTGTATAATATCATCAATAAAATTAAGCATTAAAATCAGAATAATTTAGAATTATTATTTTTTAATTATAAAAACATTATAAATATTTAACAAAACAATAAAGTATTTATATTCTTGGCTGCCTGATTCTCTTGGGAAGAGGCAGATGCAGTGCTTTCTCCTTATATTGGCCAGATTGATGTCTCCTACAATATCCCTGATCCTGTGGCTAAACCAGCTTTCCAGCTTCTGGTGAACCTACAAGAGCCCAAGCTGAAGAGGCACCGCCGAGCTCCACGCCTACCTAAGCTCATCTCTGCAGAGGAAAATCGCTCAGGGGCCCCACGTCGGGACCGGGTTCTGGGTGATGATGATGATCCTGCCTCCGACCAGGACCATCAGGAATACAAAGTGATGGTGGAGGTGTGCATGAGGTGAGACTCAGTGTGTGTAGCCTCCGCTCGTGGCCCCAAGCCTCAGCCTCTCAAGGGAGCAGAACAGTTGGTCCATTGTGCTTTTGTGACCAGAGAATTCAAATGAGAAGACAGGATCCATCTGGCTTTTTTTACCACCACCACCTGCTTTTGTTTGTCAACTATTTGTGTCTATAGTTCAAGCTGCCTCAGAGGCGAAAATCCGAATTGATCAGAAAATAGGATATTATTGACCTGATTTGTATATGTTCCTCATACAGTCTTTAAAGAGAACAACTTGCGTTCAAAGAACACCCTTTACTTGGCTAATAAATTAAGCCATTTTCTGGGTTTCCACAACACGTAAAACCACAAACCAATTAGATGGGTTGGGCTTGGACAGTATATCAGGCCAGAAGTCAACCAACCAACTCAAGGGTAAACTAACAAACTTAGCATGTAACATGAATACAGTTACTAGACCTGGCCTGCTTCACAATATGATCTGAATTGATCAGCTTTGAAGGGGGAGGGGGGGTGTTCCAAAAAAGCTTCAGCAAAGGAAGGGTTAGGGAAGATAGATTATATCGTATCCTTCTAAGAATGGGAATATTTCTGTTCAGTGATCTGCCTCAACTCAGGTCAACCTCATGTTTGCTGACTTCCTTTGTCCTTCGAAGAATATAAATGTTTGTGAACTAGACCAGTGGTCACCAACCAGTGGGTCGTGGCCCACTGGTGCGCCGTGAGAAAATTTTGGTGGGCCGCAGAGAAATCTCACCCCCAGAGCACGCCCCCCGAAGCAATTAATCCAGGCTGTGCAGAAACACAAGGCTGCTCAGCCCACGTGGCCCGCAGGAACCCTCCCCGTCCATTCACTCCTTACCCGGCAAACTTGTCTGCTAAGTTGCTATTTTTCCTTTTTCCAACCATCATCTGTTCTGCTGTGCCGGGAGATTTAGATTAGCTAGGAAGCAGGAAATGGTTGGATTTCTTGCTTTCTACCTAAGCACAGCTGAACCTCCCTTAGGACTGAAGGTTTGCTTGCAAGCAAATTCAGTGCAGACTCACGGCAAGTAAATGATTCTGAATGTGATCACTGAATGATTCTGAATGATTCTGTGAGCAACTCAATCTGCCTGCTTTGCCTGATTTTGGATAAAAGTTGCTTTTTTAAAAAATAAAAACCTCAATATTTACATACATGGTGTATTGTGAGTTAATTTTGTGAGTTTGCTTGTGAGCAAATTTTATGTGACAGGCTGAGCTAGCCAATGGCAGATAGATTTCTGAATGAATCTGTGATTCTGTGAGCAACTCAATCTGCCTACCTGCTTTGTTTGATTTGGGGTAAAAGTTGCTCTTTTTTTATAAAAAATTCAATATTTATATAAATATTTATAATATTTACATACAAGCCATGCCCAGCCAGTCACATGACCAACAAGCCACACCCACAAATTAGGCCACACCCACAGAACCAGTCCCTGGGATCTAAAATTATGAGTATGGTGGTCCCTGAGGTCCAAGGTTGGCAACCCCTGAACTAGACCACCCATCCTCTTTTTCCATTAATGCTGCTAATAATTTTAAGGAAATTTAGGAAGCAGCTATTTAACCCCATTCCCTCAGTTCTGGCTGTGGGTATTTGAGCCTTTCCTTGCTGGAAATCTTTCATCTCTAGACCTGAATGCATTATCCCATTTGGGGTCTGGTGCTCAATTTGGGGTTCTTCTGGACTTATAGCTCCTACTTAAAAATGACAGATGGCAGCTATGTCCAGGGAATTCTTCATACAAGTTCATCTTGTGCACCAGTTGTTCTCTTTCTTGGACCGGGAGATCCTTCTTTCATTCAGTCATGCCTCAGTCATTTCATGAAAGGATTCTTGCAATGTGCATAAACTATCTTGAAAATCATTCAGAAGCTGTATTTGATCCAGAATACAGCAGCATGAGCAGCCTTGGGCAGTCTGCTCCACGCCAACACGCCTGCTCCATGAGTTGCACTGGTTCCCAGTTGGCTTCTGGGTGTAATTCAATGTGCTGATGGCCACCTTCATGGCATAGGGCCTATTTATTGAGATATGGTCGCCTCCCGTGATTGCTACCCACCTGGTAAGATCTGGCCAACTCTGCTTCCTCCTGGTCCCCTCAATTAAATAATGTCATCTGCCAGAATTTTTCTGTTGAAGCACTTGTCCTCTGTATTAGCATCTCCCCACTGTATAACACACACATACACACACAGAGCCATCCAAATAGTTGGAAGGACTTGATTCAGTAATTTGTTAATAAATTCTCTTTCCCCTTTCCTTCTGGTTTGTTGTCCTGAGAAGGTGGCTTCACTCTGGCTCCTCCAACATGGCAGTCCTGGAGGTGCCGTTGTTTTCAGGTTTCCGAGCTGACATCGAAAGCCTAGAAAAGGTGAGTCTCGTGGTCCTTTCCACCAATTTTCCATTTTTGTCTTTTAAAGCCTATGGATGTTCCATGCTGTCATGCCCTTTTAGAGTTCTGTACGATGTTAAAGAATAGATTTGATTAGACTTGAGTTCCTCCTGTATGAAGGATTTGGGTTCCACTTTAACAAAAGCAAAGCTGGAAAGGATGTTGATAAATACAAAATGGAGCAGCAGATGAAGTCGGATAGAAGGAGCTTTTCCCTTCAGTGGAATTAGATAAGAGATGCCCCATCTGAGGTTCCAATGCTGTGTGGTATAGTACTGGAGAGCCTTTTAAATTGTTAATTTTTAATGGGACAGAAAAGAAAAACATAATTGGAAGATTATGGTTTTATACTAGTTAGAGTGCATTTTAATTAAATATAAATGAGTTGAAATTAGACTTTGTTCTTGTCCTAGCCACACCCACTATCTTCTGGGGTACAATCTCCAATATGTCATAGTAGGGCAATGTGATCTATATTCTAGAAAAAGTTGAACATCTCTAAATAGGAGCCTCAGATAAATTCATTATGTGATTTGCTCTTTTCCCCTTTATCCAATAAAACAAGTAAAATAAAAAAGTGTTGGATGGCCATCCACCACTTTAGGGAATTGATGGATGAAATCTGCTCTCCCTGTGCATGCAAGCACTTGCTCTAATTTTGTTGGCTCTTATCTCATATCTTGCCACATGGTTTTTTCATTCCTTTTTTTATAAAAAAATGTTCTTATTTCACTTCATTCAAAATATATATAACAATTTCAAAAATGTGCAGTTCTTAGTTTGCCAGCTTGCTTGATATGTCCAGTTTCAATCTGGTAGATGGGGATGATGCAACCAATGTTTTTATCTTTCAGAAATATGACTATTTTGGTAGAAATTGCCTGGGGCCCAGTTAACATACTTGGCAAAGGGAATCCACATCCTTTTAGATTAAATCATTTATTCATCCGTTACATTGGACTTTCTAGGGCAACTGTTCATATTGTTTTGATTTTAAATTCTTCAAAGTAATATCCTACTGCACAGTTTACTTTAGTCAAATAAGATGGATAATACAATAGCCGGGGCAAAATACCTGTAATTCTTGGGATATATGTGGTCTTTAGATGAATTTTATGCAGCCTTGGGCCAAATTTCAAACTTTCATCTAGCAGACCATTTCGTACCTTTGTTGAAAATTCTCTCTTCCTTCTGGACAGGCAACTTGGGGAAAAAGAGAGAAAAAGAGCAAAATGGGATATTTCAAAAACAGATTGTTAAAGTTACCTACATGTTGCTGGGCCCCCACTTCCTGCTTGTGGCATCCAATACATTGTTCCTGAGGAAATGTGACTTCTCAGGAAGACTGCAGGTTATGAAGTCTATCCAGAAAAGAGTGTGTGTAACAGGGGTATCTGGAGGGAAGGGGTAAAAAGAAAACCTCAAAACAGCAGCAACCATCATATATTTGAAGGATTTTTAGGTGCAAGGCAGTGCTTTGATCCCAGGCTTGTAGCCACCATTTTGACTTTCCTGACCTGCCTGCGGACACCCTGACGTTTTATGTTCTTTAGAGAAATGAGGGAAATTCAAACGAACATTAGAAATGAAAATGTTAAGCCAAGTCCTGTGCTTTCATTCCAGCTACTCACAAACAAACAAATTGGTCTGAAGAGATATGAGGTGGATGGCAGGAAGGTCCTTTTCTATTTTGATGAGGTAAGATTTGATTTATCACAGTCCTCACAAAACGTGCTGTAGCTGATCCTCTCCTGCTCATCTAAAGGAAGCATTAAACTGCAGGTCTCTCCTTTACCCATCAGTGAAAAAAAGAAAAGGCTGATGGTTCTTTTTGTTAAGAGCTGAGATGTTACGATTCTTAATCCATTCTTTGGCTGTCCCTTCCCTCGGCTTCATCTTAGTGTACCAAGACCCAAGGAGTCTTAGAATTAGGACTGTCCAGGACAAACCAAATTTAGTCTCTGGCGACCCTTTGCTTATTGGTAACTTAAAGAATCCCTCACCCACCTCATGATATATACTGGAACAATGGCTTATCCCTGACTCCAAACACAGGAACCCATTTGCTAACAAAAATATAAAGTACCTCTTCGCAATTTCGCCCCTTTTCTTCATTCCCCCCCCCCCGCTTTCTGAATTAGAAATGTTCTTGGGATCAAGAGTTTCTTCTAGTGCTTTCCCTTAAATTGTGCTATTGTTGTGGGGGGAGGGAGCTCCCCAACCCTCTTGATTAGAGATCTCCAAACTTGGCCACTTTAAGACTTGTGAATTTCAACTCCCAGAATTCTCCAGCCAGCACAGCCTTAGAGGTTCACAAGTCTTAAAGTGGCCATAAGTCTTAAAGTGGCCAAGTTTGAAGACCCCTGCTCTTGACTCAAGACCTCACAGAGTTAAATCACACCTGCAGATTCCAAGCCAGTGTATGACCTGTGTCAAGTTTATGGCCTTCCGGGAATATATTGTGGGGAAGACGGCTCCCTTGCCCATCAAGGTGTATGACTACTATGAGCCAGGTGAGTAATGTGCCTCCACAGCCACTGCCTTGAGCCCGGACAGCCAAGCCGGCCCTGACCACCTGCCTTTCCTCCGTCCCATTCTGCAGCTTTTGAAGCCACCCGTTTCTACAATGTCAGTGAATCCAGTCCTCTGTCCCGCGAGCTCTGCGATGGTCCCATGTGCAACGAGGTGGAGAGTATGACCAGCCACTGGGTTGGTAAGTCCTGTGGCTAATGACAAAAAGGATGGTTACATGTCGTTCATTTTCTTTCTCTGTGCCATCCTTCTTTCTTTTTCATTCATTCCTACAACACAAGATGAATGTCAGGACTCCGGCAGTTACCCCAATTAAATCATGAGTCTTGAGCCAAACTTCCAAAACTTAAAAATGATTTATTGGGAGTTAACACTGCCTGGGTGTAGCCAACTCTGAGACACATAATTTATTGTCACCCTTGACCAGTGGTGGCATTCAGCCGGTTTTCACCAGTTCACGCGAACCAGTAGCAAGGATTTGGCATGGGTCGCTGAACTGGTAGTAACTTCTGGCCAGCCATACCCCCAAGCTTGCTTGCCCCACCCATCTGATGCCTGTCCACCCGATGCTCGCCACCCAGTCACTCCTTAAGGTATTTCTTTTTTTTTTTAACCTCCCAATAATTAGCTGCTCCTATGAACAGCTGTGCCGGGATTCCCCTCGCTTCTTACTGCTTCACCCAGGAAGCTTCCCTGAGGCCAGGAAGGCTGCGTGCCCCTCCTAAGCTCTGTTTTTTCTTTTTCCTTCCTGAGCCCCAGGGGAGCCTTCTGGGAGCAAAAACAGCCCCCCCAGTGGCTCCCTTGCAGCCAGGAAGGCCCAAAGTGGGGTGCTGCAAAAAAACCATGCCCACCCAATCACATGGCCATGTTCACCTATCCATGACCACAGAACCAGAAGTAAAAAATGTTGACCCTGACCTTGACCCTGGTTTCTCCTCCACCCCCTGGGTGTATCTTAATTCATATTCTCCAACAAGACACATCTATAGCCAAGAGTCATCAATCATGTTCTCCAGTTAGATATTTGCATGGGCAAAAACTTCAATCACCTAGTTACTACCTTTGAAAAACTATGTATGGAATGCGCTTTCGATTTCCAAGCTGCCGCACTGCTCTTTCAAACCCCTTTCCCCCTCACTTCTGTTGGCAACTCTAAAAAGACCATAGAAATATTTTATGAGTTGGCAATGAGTTTGGGTGGCTTCGTCTCACACCCGTCTGGGAATCTGTCCCCCCAAGAGTGTGAAGCAGCTTTAAGGCAACAAATACAGGCTGTCCTCAACTTACGGCCACAATTTAACCCAAAATTTATGTTGCTAAAGTGAGAATATTGTTAAGTGAGTTTTGCCCCATTTTACGACTTTCCTTGCCACATTTGTTAAGTGAATCACTGCGGTTGTTAAATTATAGAAACACGGTTGTTAAGTGAATCTGGCTTCCCCATTAACTTTGCCTGTCAGAAGGTCGCAAAAGGGGGAATCACTTAATCCCAGGACACTGGAACTGTCACAACTGTGAGTCACCTGTCAGGCATCCAAATGCAAATCACGTGACCATGGGGATGCTGCAACAGTCATGAGTGTGAAAAATGGTCATAAGTCAAAGTCGAGGACTACCCATAATTAGCTGCAGGGGCTCATGATACTGTCAGAATTCCAGCAATTGCTCTAATTAAATCATGATTCCCGAGTCAAACTTTAAAAAACTTCAAAGGATTAATTAGAGGTGCCATACTGGCATTGCCCTGTATGCAGCCAACTCTGGCATACTGTTCTGACCTATGCCCTTTTCCAACAAATCAAACACAATCCAAAAGGAACAGAAACCTTGTAATGCTTTTACAAAATAATTAGCTGTGATAAGCACAAGCCTTGCCAAACTGAGCGAGGCTTGCCAAAAGATAATAGACAAGAAATGATTTGCAATATAAGAATCTTCAAATACAAACTCAGGATACTGGAATGTCCACGAGGCTGGAGTTTCAAAGCGTCTTTGCCTTCTGCAAAGTATGTTTGTTTCACAGCTGGCTTTTAACTTCTTGAAGGAGAGGCCATTACTTTGCAGCCTTACTCCCGAGTTGCCTGTGCTGTTGTAGCTGCTCTTTCCTCCGAGCAATCCTGCATGCACGTGCACTTGGCACAGCCTCCTCGGGAACCTCCTCATCACTGCTGCCAGCCCCCACAATCTCTGAAGGCAGCAGTCCATTCCCTAATGGTCCTGGCCCCTCATCTGAATCCTGACTCTCCTCAGCTGTCAGCACCTGTTGCCGGCTAACCACAACACTTACATAATTTACAGTCACCTGTGACCCTGTTTCCTCCCCCCCCCCCCCCCCCCGGGTGTCTCATGAACCAGATTCTCCAATTGATCATGTTCACAGACTGGGTGTCATCATTCACGTTCTCCAATTAAATATATTTGTGGCCAAAAACTCTGGTATTTTAGTTACAATCTTTTAAAGATAAGAGTTGGGATGTACTTTCGTTTTCAACTGCTCTTCCAGATTTCCTTCCTTCCCCCCACCCTTTTTTTATGGCAACTACTAAAACAGGCATAAGAATGTTTTATGTGTTGACAGATACTTAAACTGCCTTTTATGCAGGAAAGAGTACAAGCCGTGGAGAGTTTTGCAATGCCCCCGCCCCCAGTGCACCTCTAACCCCTCCTGGCTATTTCTGCAGGTTTTGTACACACCGGTCCTTGCAACAGCGTCTTTGGTTGCTTAGAGGATGGCTATTTTGAGCAGTGCATGTGTTCCCGTGACTGTGGCTACGACGGGGAGCTGGTGTGTGGCTCAGATGGTCTTATCTATCAGAATCACTGTCAAATGGAGGTGGCTGCCTGCAGAAACAGCACCCAGATCGAGCAGGTCCCCATGGCACAATGTGTGGTGGGTAAGTTTTGCACGGCTACCAAAAACTGACCAAGAAACGTGGAAGAAACGGTGGTCGTGTGGGGAGCTCCCTGGGAGGCATTGCCACAGCCATCCTTTCGCTTCTTTTCTGCAGCTAAGAACCCTCCAGAAGAGAAAGAAAAGCACTTTCACAGCCACCCATTTCCTGATAGGAAACAACAGATGCCAACAGGTGAAGATTAGCTCCAACTGTTACTCTGTACAATGGGGCTCTAGCCCTGACTTTTTTCTGCAATTGCCCCACCCTTTCCCAATTTTATGTGGTTAGCAAGCACTTCACAGGAGGGAGGGATTGCTCCAGAGTATCCTTTCTCTGGGCCTTGCTTCAAAAGTGAATTAGAAGTCTGCCTGCCAATCTTTGAATCTACAGGAAACTGTAGTGTCATGAATATATTTGGCATGATTGCTGTTCCCTCTCCTGACTCTATTGCATAAGTTCCAAGCCTAAGCAGAATGGTGCTATATTGTTGTTGAATTTGGATCATATGATTAGGCAAAATAATTGGCTGAGTCTCTAGCTTTGTTGCATTCCCCTTCAGAACATCACAAGTTGGGGCAGAATATCTGTCAATCATGCACAATTGCAAGTATCAGATACACCTATTTTCAGGACCAATATAGGAGAAAGACACTCTGGCAACGTCTTGCTCCTGTTATATTGTCCCTGATTTAGGTGCCTCTACTTTACTGGATGGTTCCCTGAAACATCTTGCCAGACAGCTGATCCATAGGATGGAATTATTATCCAGTAGTGGAAGAATTTCTCCTGCTTTTTGCAGACCCCGTCACCGTGTCAGATGTCGTGTAGGTTTGGAGAAGATATCAAGTTTTGATAGATAGCTAAACAGAGGGCTCTAGCCATCTGCAAAATGTCACCCAGTCACCCCGTGATGTGTTGGGTGGCTGGTTTGAGCCAACTGGAGAGGTTCAGACAGGTTTACCCAAACAGTTTTGCATATCATGCCTACACTTTTAAAATCTGGGTGCTACTTCTGATAACAAGCTTGGCATCCTACGGTTTGGCAGTGGGCATGGCAGAGGTATAGTCTTTTGCAGCTCAAGGGTAGCGGACAGCAACTTAGTTGATCTGTGAGGAAAGATCTGTACACATCTTCTCTTTATAGACGCCATTTTGTCATAACACAAGTTGAAAGAAAAGTAAAAATCATGAACAAAAAGAAATTATTGACAGTGATTTTTGGGAGAAAGATCAAGAAAACCCTTTGATCAACAGAAGAGAATATTCATAGCTCAGGATTGAAAAAAAATATATAGGATCAATATAGAAAGAGAAATCCTAAATAAAAGGTTTTGTAAGGTCCTTGATGCTCTCTCAGCTTGGTTGTCTTCTTGCAGATATTTCATTACCAAACTAGGTAATATTATTGGCTAGCACTGATGATGTTACCTTGTTTGGTCCTGAAACATCTTTAAGAAAACAACAAAGCTCAGAGAGCACCAAGGACCTTACAAAACCTTTTATTTAGGATTTCTCTTTCTATATTGATCCTATATAATACAGGACTTCTCTTTCTATTTTGACAAAAACTGCCTACTTGTGGGTTCCTTCGTGTGATGTTTTGGAGGAATAAAAGCTACGACAGTTCTGGCAAGATCATATGCCAAGTACTTTTCATAATATTATACCTGTTGTTGTATCCAGTCTCTAGGAAACCTATCAGGGGTGGGCTTCAAAAAATTTAGCAATCAGTTCTCTGCCCAGTTACTATGGTGTGGCTATGGTGGGCGTGACCTAGTCAGCCTCTTGCACCATGGCATGGGGGGCATTTTCACCCTCCCTGGGCTCCGGAGGCTTTTCTCGAGTCTCCAGGAGGGTGAAAATGGCCTCCCTGGGCTCTGGAGGCTCTCCGGGAGCTCGTTTTCCCCTACCCGGGCCCCGGAGGCTCTCTGGAGGCTGGAAACAGGCCCATTTCCTGCCTTTCGGAGCCTCCAGGAGGCCCGTTTTTCTCCCTCCCCGAGCCTCCGTACAGGCCCTGCACTTACCTGGGATCCAAAACGGGACTCCTGGGAGGGGAGGGGTGTGCGGTCATTGCCACTACCAGTTCGCCCAAACCGGTATGAACCAGTGCAAACCAGTAGCAGACCGACCCTGGAATCTATGATGAAAAAAAACAACATTCTGGGGACGAGACAGGAGGGGGTCTTCTCTGATCATTTCCACATCGGTCCCGAGGCTGCTTCAGTGTTGGGGGTGGCAAAGATTTTGCCAGCCTGGAAGCTATCAGTACAGATAGTCCTCAACTTACAACAGTTTGTTTAGTGACCGTTCAAAGTTACAGTGGCACTGAAAAAAGTGACTTATGACCATTTTTCACATTTATGACCGTTGCAGCCTCCCTACAGTCATGTGATTAAAATTGAGGCGTTTGGCAACTGGTTCCTATTTATGATGGTTGGAGTGGCCCTGGGGCCGTGTGGTCACTTTGTGCGACCTTCTGACCAGCAATGGGGAAGCCAGTTTCACTTAATGACCATGTGACTGACTAAACAGCTGCAGGGATTCCGTTAACAACGGTGTGAAAAATGGTTGTAAAATGAAGCAAAACTCACTTAACAAACATCTCGCTTAGCAACAGAAACGTTGGCTTGGGCTCCATTGTGATTGTAAGTCGAGAACTACCTGTACATGGCATTGGAACAAGGTGGGAGGCCTTACTTTGGCACCAGTTTGGGTAGGGATGCTGAGCTTGGGCTAGGGAAAGATGAAGTGTCTCCCGCTTGGGTGGGAGGGGGTTGGACTAGATGACCTACAAGGTCCCTTCCAACTCTGATTATCTGTTAACACCAATCTCAGGAGCCAAGGAGGAAGTTAAGCTCTGTGATCAAGAAACGTTTTGTGTTATTGTGAGAAATAAGCGAGAAAACTCCCTCTGTGTTTAGGTTACCGTGGTTTAGGGGTGTCTCTTTACGATGCAATCGAAGAATGGCTGGAATTAGAAAGTACTGCCCCCCTCCTTGAACTTAATCTATTTTCCCCCCATTTTCTTGAACCTCCTTTTAATGTACCTCACAGATGAAAGTCCCACCCTTCAGTTGGACTTTTCCTACTACTCCTATGAATATGAGGCAGACCCTTACACTTCTGAAGGAGACGCTTTTGAACTGACCACAGCAAGCGGCACAGAGGCTCAGGATAACAGCAGATACCGAGGAGCTGCTGTGATCACTGGGAAGTGAATGGTGAGAGGTTCAATCTGGCCTTGCGGGGAGGAGGCCTGGTAGTTGTTGGCTCCCTCTCCACCTCACAGTTTTCTCTTTTTTCCTCCTTCCATGTTTCCTATTTTTTTTATGTAGAACACTCCTTCCTTTCCGTCTAACAGAGCCAACTGCACAAGAGATCCAGGCCATTTTATTGTTCTGTGTCTTGCTGACAAAGGAAGATGGAACTCTTGTCTTGCCCTTCCCATGGCTCTCACTTGCCACTTTCCCACTTGTATTGCACAAGCTACACAGGGCAAGCTGGAATCCAGACCCTCTTCTGCAGTTGCTCAAACCCAGTGGACCACAATTCGAACTGACTCTTGTCTTCCAACCAACTCTGCCCTGGCTGAGAGTGGAGAAAGGGTGGCACCGTTGATCTCTGTGAGCCAGGCAACCCCATTGCAACCAAAGCAGAAGAGCTCCATCTCTCTCTCTCTGTCCTTCTCTCCCTCTCTCTCTCTCTCCTCTCTCTCTCTCTCTCTCCTTCTCTCCCTCTCTCCCTCTCTCTCCTCTCTCTCTGTCCTTCTCTCCCTCTCTCCCTCTCTCCCTCTCTCTCTTCTCTCTCTCTCTGCTCTCTCTCTCTCCTCTCTCTCTCTCTCCTTCTCTCCCTCTCTCTCTCTCTCTCTGCTCTCTCTCTCTCTCTCCTCTCTCCTCTCTCTCCTTCTCTCCCTCTCTCTCTCTCTGCTCTCTCTCTCCTCTCTCTCCTTCTCTCCCTCTCTCCTTCTCTCCCTCTCTCTCTCTGCTCTCTCTCTCTCTCCTTCTCTCCCTCTCTCTCTCTGCTCTCTCCTCTCTCTCCTTCTCTCCCTCTCTCTCTCTCTGCTCTCTCTCTCTCTCTCCTCTCTCTCCTTCTCTCCTTCTCTCCCTCTCTCTCTCTCTGCTCTCTCCCTCTCTCTCTCTCTCTCTGCTCTCTCTCTCTCTCTCCTTCTCTCCCTCTCTCTCTCTCTGCTCTCTCTCTCCTCTCTCTCCTTCTCTCCCTCTCTCTCTCTCTGCTCTCTCCCTCTCTCTCTCTCTGCTCTCTCCCTCTCTCTCTCTCTCTCTCCTCTCTCTCTCTCTCCTTCTCTCCCTCTCTCTCTCTCTGCTCTCTCTCTCCTCTCTCTACTTCTCTCCCTCTCTCTCTCTCTCTGCTCTCTCTCTCTCTCCTCTCTCTCCTTCTCTCCCTCTCTCTCTCTGCTCTCTCTCCCTCTCTCTCTCTGCTCTCTCTCTCTCTCTCCTCTCTCTCCTTCTCTCCCTCTCTCCCTCTCTCTCTCTCTCTCCTCTCTCTCTCTCTCCTTCTCTCCCTCTCTCTCTCTCTGCTCTCTCTCTCCTCTCTCTCCTTCTCTCCCTCTCTCTCTCTCTCTGCTCTCTCTCTCCTCTCTCTCCTTCTCTCCCTCTCTCTCCTTCTCTCCCTCCCTCTCTCTCTCTCTCTCTCTCTGCTCTCTCTCCTCTCTCTCCTCTCTCTCCTTCTCTCCCTCTCTCTCTCTCTCTCCTTCTCTCCCTCTCTCCCTCCCTCCCTCTCTCTCTCTCTCTCCTTCTCTCCCTCTCTCCTCTCTCTCTCTCTCTCCCTCTCTCTCTCTCTCTCTGCTCTCTCTCCTCTCTCTCTCTCTCTCACACACACACACACACACACACACACCCTTAGCCTGGAGGGTGGAAGAAGAGCTCAGACAGAACAAGCTTCCTCTGTTCAAAGGTTGATATTGGTGGGATAGGAATTGGCTTTCCAATCTCACCTTATCTTCCCTTTCCGGTTATCCTTCCTCTATTGTATGGAAAGAAAAGCATGCGTCCACCTCATATTTTCCAGAGCACTGGAGCTGATCCACTTCTACTTTCTTCCCCCTCTAAACTTCTAAACCACGGATGGTAAACATGTAGCTTTCCAGATGTTGCTAATTACAAACTCTGCACTCCAAGCCAGCTTGGCTAGAGCTGATGAACTCTAGGATTTGTAGTTTGCAAACATCTGTGGCTACAGCTTCCCCTCCTGTTTTACGTCCTCCAGGACTGATGGCAAAATAAGCTATTTATAAATTTGAAGGATGTCAGAGAATATTTTCTAAGGGAATTGAAGTTTGAGAACTACTACTGCCAGACCCGGTTCTTCTGCAATGCAGATATGCCAGCCTTGATGAACCGTATGCAAAAATATATGCTGTACCCAATATTTATTGTAAAACAAACATTTTTATTTACCCCAGATTATCGTCAAATGGAATCAGGTTGACATGGTGACCCCAATCTTGACATATTTTTTATCTCTGCTCATTGGGCTTATCTGTTCTTGCCTACTGTACACCTAGGCAGATACCTGTTTGTTCATTCCACGTGCTCAGGAGAACAGCCTGTACCCCATTTGCTTAGGCATTGCAGGGGTACAGATTGATTTTATGGTTCAGCACAATCCTTTAGTGAATTGGAGCATCCAGGGATTGGGTGGGATGGGAGAAGAATTTTGATTTAGATATTGATAAAATATTTTATTAAAAATCGATTTTTAAAACAGTTGTGACTCCTTTTGGTTTCTTCCTGAGGTAATAATTTGTGAGTAGGGGTCTGAGGTGGATCCAGGAACAGAAAGCATGAGGTTAATGAAGACTCAATCAGCAACAAACTTATTTTTGGAAGTTTGCTTTGAATTCATTTATTAGAGACGTACTTTGACTTTCCAAATCCATACAGTTAAGCCACAAAATAAAGGGAAGAACTACCTGCTACACAAGACTTCAGAATTAATGAGGGACATAATTAGGCTTCTTGGAAGTTGGAATGGAGCTGAGATTGGGCAGGTTTTATCCAGCTATATTGTTTTAAGAACTCCAAGAACAAATCGACCGTAACCTGCTTCCTCAAAAAAAAAATATATATTGGTAAGAAAGACCATGAAAAGCCCCAGCCAGCCCCCTTGATGCCTTCCTTTCCTTCAAAGTACTGTGAAGACAGTCTCTCCTTCACCCAGGACAGTGGGAGTGGTGGAAGGTTTTTGAGGGCAGCGTTTCTTTTGAGGTCTTTATGGACACAGCAGAATCTTTCCGATGACCGAAGAGTCTCCTCTTCACTTTTAACCTGAATTCTTCCGAGACGTAATAGTAAATGAAGGGGTCAACGCAGCTATTGCAGGTGCTCAAGGCTAGACTGGCCATGTAAGGCACGTAGAACGTCCCCTCCTTCCTGAGGCAGGAGCGGGAGTAGTCGAGGAGTAACAGGATATGGCTTGGGCTATAAAAGGCCGTGACTGAGATAAGCATGAGGGCTGTCAGCTTGGCAGCCATAGCATATTTTTCACCGCTGCCCAGCAGGACCCGGAGTGTAATCCCACAGCTCAACACCATGATGAGGAAAGGAGTCAGGAAGCCACAGGCAATGAGAACGATGAAGTAATAGTAATGCTGCTCTTCCTGTTCCCATGGCAGGACGTCATGGCATAGAGTCTGCTTCGTCCCATAGAGCGGGAAGGACTGACGGTGGACAGTCAGAGGCAGGGTGAAGAGAACAGCCACCACCCAAACTACAGTGCAGATGCCCATGGCAAAGGCAGAGCTGCGGAAAGAACGGGCGAAGAACGGGTGGGCTACAGCAAGGTAGCGGTCCATGCTGATGCAGGCAAGCAAAATAATGGAGCAGTACATGTTGCTGTAGAAGGCCATAGTGGTAAAGCGGCACATAGCCTCCCCAAAGGGCCAGTGGTTGCTCAAGAAGTAGTAAGAGATCTTCAGGGGAAGCAGCAGGCACAGTAAGAGATCAGCAGTTGCTAAATTGATCAGGAAAACGGTGGAAGGCAGTTTCTCCACCTTTGTGGTGAGCACCCAGAGTGCCAGAGCATTGGCAGGGAGTCCAATGAGGAAGATAAGGGTGTAAAAAGATGGGAGGACTACGACGGTGAGCGTGCCATCGAGTGAAGCACGAGACTTTTCAGAGATACGCAGGAAAGAAGTGTTGTTCTCAGTGACTACCTCCCCTGGGATACTGCGAGGGAACAGGCAATTCGGTTGCTCTGGTTGATTCTCATTAGTTCCATTGAAACTATAATCTAGCAATAGAAGGAATCTAGTCAGTGATTCTAATTATGAACCCCAGCCCACCTCCAGCCTTCACTCCATCCAGTTTTAAAAAGCAAGTCCCTTGTACATGTACCTCCCTTTCTTCCCTCCTCTTTTTGGGGGGGCTCTGTGAGCCTTTGTTTCAGTTTTTGATCCCCGAGACTGCCTGGACTGCAGTTTTCTTGGCAAGAGTTTCAGAATTGGTTTGCCCATGCCTACTTCCTAGGGCTGAGAGGGAAGGTCACAGTTAGCAGTCTCCTGGTTTCTAATAGCAATAACACCTAGACTTACTGTATATACCACTTCACAGTGCTTTGTAGCCCTCTCTAAGCGGTTTACAGAGTCAGCCTATTGTCCCCAACAATCTGGATCCTCATTTTACCCATCTCGGAAGGATGGGAGGCTGAGTCAACCTTAAACCTGGTGAGATTCGAACTGCCAAATTGCAGTCAGTTGGCAGTCAGCAGAAATAGCCTGCAGTACTGCATTCTAACCACTGCACCAAAATGGTTAATCTTGTGCCTTAACCACTATACCAAACTGTCCCTCTCCTCTCTTTTGAATTGTAGAATTGATTGGAAAGATCTGGCAAGTATCCCTGAGAGCAAACTAGATTCTGCTTAACTACTGTATGAAGTATGAAGTGTTCGGATTGCTACTGTCCACTTGTTTATACTACTAGGATGTTTCTCTTATTATTCAGCCAACATCTGCTTGTTTGGCAGTCCTTCAAATGTTTGAAGATTATTGCTTTAATTTGTTTTTCAGACCCAAAATATGCAGCTTTTAAAAACATGTTTTTCATAAGGATTCCTTTCCTTGCTGACTATGGTGCCCATCATATTCTAGATAGTCTTTAAAATGTGGCATTATTCCAAGTGCATTTTTAAAACAATCATCACACTACTGGCTCATACTCAGTTTTTGATCAATTTAAGGGATCTTAATTCTTTTCATACAAAACTAGGACTTATTTCTCTATCTTATCTGTATTCTTTCTTGTTCTGAAGACTTCCTATTTATGTTTATTTTCACCCTGCTGATTTTGACTGCAAATTATCTACCCTTCGCTCTGCTAAAGCATTTGGCTCCCCATCCTAGCTTCAGAAGTAATAATAATGTTGAACACCATAGAACTAACAACAGTGTTTTGATACTTTCTAAGCAAGATCATTCCCCAGCTCCCCACTGCATTCATGAAAGCAACAGGAAATGGCTTTTCAACCAGCTGTGTATATTTCATTAGCCACCTATGTTTTGTATATCAGAGCTAGGGGAGAAGCTCATGCCATCAAAATAAGCTTGCAAATAACTCAAAATACTTGTATTTTCCTCTTCTAAAACTTTCCTTTGAATTGTGGTGGCTCTTGACTGCAATCATTCTGACAATTTCTTTTCTAAAGGGTGCTTGTTACTTTTTCTCCAGCCTCCAAAGGAAGTAGGATGAATAGCTAGCTAATGATGTGATGTTATCAACACAGCATGCAATCTATTGGTTTACTTTCACATTTTAAAGAGTTACAGTGTCTTGGCATGCCATTTTTTAGAGGATGATACTTAGAAAAATTAGTGTCACAGTCCTGGTGGCTGCGAATCTAGAACTGACTGCCCCACTGTCAAAGGGGCAGGAAATCTCTGCCCTATTTGATATTCCTGAACTACAAATAGCTACACTACTGCAAGATCTACAAGACCGTAGGCTCTCCACTTAGGATATTAATCAAGGGTTTCTGAACTTTTCAAGCCACAGAATGCATTAGTTTAAAAACAACAACAACCACCACCTTTGGAAGCCCTCATGAGGAAGAAATGCTGCTTCGTTTTAGAAAATATGCTTTGTTTGAATGGGAAAAACTTTTGTTCTTAGCATTTCATGGAACCCTATAGAGATCTCACAGAACTCTAGGATTCTGGGCTTTGAAAAGTCCTCCTATAAACAATACAATTCTTTAAGGAGGAAGAAAAAGGCTAGACATCTTTTTTTCACTTGAGGCATCCTAAAGAGAGCTGTGGCACAAGTAGACATCTTTAACAGAACTCTGGAAGGGACCTTAATGAAAATTTTAAAACCCTGATGAAACAGAGTCAAATCCCCACAACCATCACCCTAACGGCTTGGTTCCTCAGGTCAGTTGGCCCTGCCCCAAAGGTTCTTTCTTGCCCTTCAGACTCTTGCAAGCTAAATGGGGTTGGGGAGGTCTGGCTACTTACCATCATAATCGGCAACTCCTGCAGCCGACACCTTCCAGCAGCACACAAGCAGTAGTGGCAAGAAGTATCCCCTCGTCCCAGTATCGCCCAGTGACATCCTGTGCGTTGTCAGTAAGAGTGGTTCGCTGTGCTGTGAGGAGTCAGGCAACATCCTATTTCCTGCCTTGAAAGGCTTTTAACTTCAGGAAACATCATATTCCTCCTACCACCTCTTCTGGGAGTGGCTGCAGGGGGAACTCTCTCTCTCTCTCTCTCTCTCTCTCTCTCTCTCTCTCTCTCTCTCTCTCTCTCTCTTTTCTGTACAGCAAGACATGTCAGGGAGGAAGTACATGTCTCAGTGACATAATCCTGTCTTTGACAGAAGTTAAAGAGAGGGAGTGAGAGTCCCAAACCAGGATTGGTCTGGTATGCCTCAAGGGACTGTCCCATAACCAAGGGGGACCCATTGCATCTAACTCATTTAGCCATAAAGTGACCACCTGGCCTTTCTAGCAGTCCAAGAAAGCTATTTATTTTTCCAGAGTTTCTTCTCTGTTATCTGTAGATACCTTCACTCTAGTGGTGGGATTTTTTTTTTTTTTACTACCGGTTCTGTGGGCGTGGCAGGGGAAGGATACTGTAAAATCTCCAGTCAGAGGTGGTATTTGCCGGTTCTCCGAACTACTCATTTTCTGGTTCTCCAGAACTGATCTGAACCTGCTGAATACCACCTCAGCTTCACTCTGCCACCTTTCTCATCAGGGCTTCATGTCTGTGGAACCTCCAAATAAGTACAGAGGGCCAGGTATGACTTTGAGTTTTCCAAACCAAAACTGAGTCTTTGCTGAAAAAAGAGTGGGCTTCTTAAATCTATGAAATTAGGCTTCCCATCAATCTGACCTTTTGCCTTCCTTAACCTCCTCACTGTTTACTCAAGGTCACTTAAGATGCCTTTGACCTATACAAACATTCTGACGGCCACTGCAACATCCTCTGCTTCTCCTGATAACTCAGGAAATAACGTCATGATGGGGTGAAGGAGAAGGAAGAGGGCAACACAGGATATTCCTGTGTAGATAGAGCTGGTCTCAGCTCTATCCATCTGCAAATAGCACAGCTACAAAAACATGGCCAATTGGGGAGGAGAGAAGCATGATGTGAGCATGGAACTTCCTGCTTGTGGAATTAGAACATAGAACATAACAGAGTTGGAAGGGACCTTAGAGGTCTTCTAGTCCAGCTCCCCACTCAAACAGGAGACCCTATAACATTCCAGACAAACAGCTATCCAGTGTGTTCTTGAAAATCTCCAGTGTCAGATTCTGGAGGCAAGCCATTTCATTGATTAGTTGTTCTGTCAGGAAATTTCTCATGAGTTCTAAATTGGATCTCTCTTTAATGATCTTCCACCCATTACTTCTTGTCCTGCCCTCAGGGCCTCACAAAGAGGGAGTCAAGTTACGCTTCAAAGCATCTGCCCTCATGTGCTTTGGAGAATAAGTTGAGTCCCTCTTTTGTGTTGGCCCCTAAAGCATGGCTATCAAAGTTGCTGTGTCACATTGGTGTCATGTGACATATCGTAATGTTTTTTGCCTTTGCAGAGCTGGGGTGGAGGTGGTCTGTGCATGATCTGACCCCTGGGCTGCTGGTTGGACACCCCTGCCCTAAAGTACTGGAAAACTTCTAACATATCCATCCCTAGTTCTTCTCTTCATTAGACTAGACATACCTAGTTCTCTCAATTGTTCATCATATGGTTTAGCCCAGGGGTTAACTTTAAGACTTGTGGACTTCAACTCCCAGAATTCCTCAGTCAGCTTTGCTGGTTTAGCTTCCAGACCCCTTACCATCTTTGTTGCTCTCTGCACTCTTTCTAGGATGCCAATATCCTTTTTGTATCGCGTTGACCAGAATTGGATGCATTATTCCAAGTATGGCCTTAATGGTGCAGCATGAAGTGGTACTATCACTTCGTGTCATCTTGAAACTATCCCTTTGTTGATGCAACTTAGGACCACATTGGCCTTTTTGGCAGCTGTAGAGGTCTAGCACATTGCCATTGGGCAGGCACCATTGTAGATGTGATAGATGCCCCAAAGAAAGAGAGGCAACAACAGTACAGCTGAGTTAAAAATGGCCAATGTCTTATGAGACTTCACTGAGATCTTAAGATTTGACTCCAGAGAATTTTGTAATTTAATTTTGGTAGTCAATGGCATTGGCTTAGGGGCACCCTATTCCTGAGAAACTACAGGTAACTACATAGATACATTCCAATCCTGGTACTCCCTTTTGAGTTAAGCAGAATTATGAGAGTAGTACTAAATGCTATGCCAATGAAATTAAAGGTCTGAGAGAGAGAAATAAAAGGACATGAAGGTAGCCTACATCAACACTATTCACCATTTTTCTCCTTTTCTCTTTCTCTTTGCCAACCACCCTTTTTTCATTACATTGATAGCACTGCTTCATTCATTGCCTTTTGCTCTTTAAATTTTGTTACTCTGCATTTCAGGAGCTTATCAGTATTCAAGGCCACAACTTCCTCAATCTTCTCTTTAGCCTCTTCACTTTTTCTTCGTTTGGTTTTTTTGGAATTTAATGTTTATCCTGATATCCAACTTCGACTTGCATTGACATGGGGAAAATATACTTGCATACATAACTCTTTTTGCTTCTTTCAATATTTATTCTTTACAGCACATTAACCGCTACTTTTCCACAAGATTTTGTACATATGAAACTATCCCCCACCCATTTCCTCATCTTTTGTAAACATCCTACCAAGATTCACATACTGAGAATAACTTTATTGTCACTTTGAATGTACATTAATCAGCATACATTAAAATGAAATTTTGTTGCATACAGCTCTCAAAGGGTCACCCACCTCCAATATACACTACATAAACATGACAAAATACATAAATAAAAAATATGCATATACCCACTTGTTTTGTTTCCCATTTATAAACAGCTTGCAATCATTCTGTCAAACCCAACTACGTCTATCCTCAGTACATTTCCATATCTACATTTCTTGTTAAACTACACTTTTTAAACCTTCGTTCCTTCAGTACTTCTGCTTTGACTATTGCAATAGAAGAGAATATAGGTTATTCACTCTGAGTTTACTTAGCCTGTCAGTGTTGAAAGAGGTGTGTTTTCTCCTTGGTGGTTCTTTGATTAGGATATTGTTTCCCCGGTGTGAATCCCTGCTTATCAAGAAGTTGGCTATTGTAGGGAATGTATTCTGGTCTTTTTGTTTTGTTCTTAGCCTTTTAAATGTATATTTTGAATGGTGTGTAAAAGGCTTTTCTCTGAGTGTCTATTGATGATTAATTTGTTCAAATGCCAAGTTTCCAGGAATTTTTTTTTAGAGTTTTGGTCTAGGATGCTCATAGCTCTAGGTTCGAATCCCTAGCATCGTGTAACTGAGTGAGCTCCTGTTACTTGTCCCAGCTTCTGCCAACCTAGAAGTTTGAAAGCACATAAAAATGCAAGTAGAAAGATAGGGACCAGGTTGGTGGGAGGGTAAAACAGCATTCAGTATACCTTTGGCATTTAGTCATGCTGGCCACATGACCATGGAGATATCTTCGGACAGTGCTAGCTCTTTGGCTTAGAAACAGAGATGAGCCCTAGAGCCGAAAATGACTAGCACATATGTGCAGGGGAATCTTTACCTTGACGTTAGGATGCTCCGTTTCCCAGTTGAAACTATGGTTGAATATGTACAAGTGTTGTGAGGTGGCATTTTCATTGTGCCTTCTTGACTGCTAGTTACTGTTCATGGATGCACTCTCCTAGTCTTCTGTATATGTTGTAGACTCCTGATTTTTTCTTCTCAGTCTACTTGGTCTTTTGGTATACTTAATATGTTTTGGAGAGCTTTTGCTGTTTTATATGTTATGGGTTGTTGTGTGGTTATAATAGTTTGTTGGTTATTTCGGAGATATTTTTGGGGCATAGTGATGCTTTTTTATAGCTTGTATTGGTGCTATGAAAAGTCAGACATTTTTTTTGATAAAATTGGTTAGATTTCAATTTTGTTGGAATATGTTGTATAGGCACCAATTTCCTTTTTCTTGTGTTTCTGAGTTGCTGCTGTGTATTTGTACTTGTCTGAAGACAAATATTTTTGCATTCAAGCATGCTGCAATAGCTTAACAAAAGAGTAAATCCTATATTCACCAGCACCGATGATGTTATCTAGTTGAGTAATAAAATGTCTACAAATAATCAAATCCAGAGAGCACCAAGGACTTTACAGCTTCAAATACTGTTTTCTACAGTTTTCTTCATACTAAAAGATTACGTTATAAAGCATTTGTAATATTAATCTCTGGAAGCCTCATTTAGCTATATTAAAATAAAAACTACTTTTCAAGCCATAAAACTCTTGACCTACATAACATCTTTACAATCAACTGCAAAACTAAGCACTCAATTTTTTGGCTGCAGCAGAAAACTTTGCAATTCGTCCCCTAATAAAATTGTTCTCACCTATCATCTTGAATTTACATTCCATTGTGGAATGAAGGAGGTCAGGAAAATCCTTCTCATATCCTTTCCCCAAAACTAAATAATTTGAAATATCTTTAGTTGTTGCATGACTGCTGATGCAATGAACCAAAGGGACATGAATATTTCTTATCTGAAAGTGAGACACGAAGAGAAGTTAAAGCAAATGAGATCAGGATTGGCTTTTAAATATGTGATTTGATTGATTGTGCTGTTGACCCTTAGCAACCACACAGATTTTTATCTAGATTAAACTGTCCTGAAACGGGCCCTGCAATGGTGTAATGCTGGTGTAGCTGGTCCCATCCATTTTGCCACTGGTCATCCTCTTTTTCTCTTTCCTTCAGATTTTTCCAGCATTATAGACCTTTCAAGGAAGTTGGCCTTTTAATGAAATGTGTCCAAAATGTAATTTGAACCTGGCTGCAATCAAGGACCTTGGAATACTCATCTCTAATATCTAAGTGCTAGAGCCCACTGTAACTACATAGCCAAAAAGGCATTAAGAATTGTTAACCTAATCCTACGTAGCTTTTTCTCTGGTAATATCACACTACTAACTGGAGCATACAAAACATTTGCTAGACCAATACTCGAATACAGCTCATCAGTCTGGAATCCATATTACATATCTGATATTATCACAGTTGAGAAAGTCCAGAAATATTTCACAAGAAGAGTTCTACACTCCTCTACCCGTTGCAGAATATCTTATGCCACCAGACTTGAAATTCTAGACCTAGAAAACCTAGAACTATGCCGCCTTCGGTCTGATCTAAGTATAGTATATAAAATCATACATTGCAATGTCCTATCTGTCAATGAATACTTCAGCTTCAACCATAACAATACAAGAGCACACAATAGATACAAACTCAATGTTAACTGGACCAAACTTGATCGTAAGAAATACGACTTCAGCAACAGAGTGATCAATGTCTGGAATACTCTACCTGACTCTGTGGTTTCTTCCCCAAACCTAAAAACTTTAATCTTAGACTGTCTACTATTGACCTCACCCCTTTCCTAAGAGGCGTGCATAAGCGCACTAACGTGCCTACCGTCCCTGTCCTATTGTTTCTTTTATTTTTCTTATATGTATCCATTTCATATACTCATAACTATGTTTATTTTTATACCTATTATCTTGTAAGCGATTGACAAATCAAATTAATCTAAATCTAATCTAAAAAGAAATGTGATTAGTTTTACTTATTTAATTTATATGGCTACTAAACTCTATGGTAATTCTAGATGGCAAAAACCTTAGAAACAGTATGAAAAGAATATAAGAATATAATAAAGAAGACAGAACAATGACACTTATTCCCATAAAAGGCCTGCCATCCATCCATCCCATAACCCAAGACCTTGGGAAAAGCCAGATTTTAAGGAACACTTGAAGGAAGTGAGGAAGCTGTTCCAGAAGGCAGTCACTGTAATAGAGAAAGCCCATTTCCTGAGTCCCATTCCTACTATTTTTTTTTGTCAACCCCAGAATCATAATTGCAAAACTGTCTGATCTATGCACATATATAACAGTTATATATTGGGAAGCAAAATGTCAAAATTTAGAAACAACTTTGTTTGCCTCTGTGAGTTGCTCAGGATACACAGTCTCAGCAAACAAAAAATAGGACAGGATTATAATTTAATACTTTCTTAGAAATCTGTCCACTTGGCCAGAAAAACAGACCATAAATACCCCAATCCGTTTTATATTAGGCCACCAATGTAATTTTATTTAAAACAGGCATAATTTATTAACATTGCTCAGATTTCTTTTAGAAAATGCACTATTTCACCTCTAAAAGAACCCTTGGGTTACTTGATGTATATCTCTTTACTCGAGCAAGAGCTTAAAATAGCTAATATAAAAGCAAAAACAGAATATAAAAAAAAATTAACAACACAAAGTAAAGTTCATGATAAAATATTTAAATCAAATCTTGATGAAAGAGAACAATCAGCTGGTTTTGTAAGCAAAACTTTCAAAAGAACACATTTCATAGCCTGGGAAGAACAAATAATGTCTCAAGGGAAAATGGATTATTTTCTTCAAATGAGTCTCCTCTATCGTGCCTTAAAACTATACCGATTTGGAACAGGCCTTTAAATACTCAGATTAGGTCTGTTTAGTCCAAGTATTTCAGGGTAGTTTCCAATAGTAACTCTACTCAAATCACATGTGCATAATCAAGAGTTATTAAGGCAAGGATCATCAATACCGAACTTGATTAGCCCAGGAATGAAAATAGTTGGTGTTCTAAATGCAATTGTGCAAAGACACTTCTTGCCATTGCCAGTACTTGCAGATCTGATGATAGAGTCCCTGCGGATTTTACTCCACTAACCATTGTCGAGTTTAGGTGGTGCTCATCTGTTTCAAGGCCATTGAGTCAGCACTGTACGAAGACATTTATATTGTAATGTGGCTAGCATGACGTTATGAAGCAGTTATCTTCTCATCAAAGTGGTACCTATTTATCTACTAGCATTTGCATACTTTTGAATTGCTAGTTTGGTAGGAGCTGGGGTGAGGACGGGAGTTCATCCTGTCACATGTTGCTTGGGTCTCAAACCTGGGCTGCCAGTTGACAAAGCCAGCATTTTAATAACTGAGCTGCCTCCCCCACCCACCGATGAGAAGTAGGAATTGTGAAATATTCCCAGACATTCTGTCTACAATGGACTGACCCTCCATCTTCCCATCCTGTTTCCCATCTACCAACAGCATGTCCATTTTGTCAGGTTTTAAATGCAGTTTTCTCTCCTTCATCTCGTCCACTTAAGCAATTATGGATGTCAAAGAATTCCCCTGAATTTGATTTTTCAGAAGTAGGAATTATACTCCTCGGGACACTAAGACCACAATCCTAGAAATTAATACGGAAATGGATTCAGACCAATACTTGAGCACAACTCAAGTGTCCCCTGATCCATGGAATTAAGTACAGATAATCTTTGATTTACAAACTAAGTGAGTGTTGCTAAGTGATTGTTCAAAGTTAGAACAGATGTTGAAAAAGGGATTTATGACCCAGATTTAAAGTTCTGATGGCTGCTCCTCCCCCATCATGTGACCACATTTTGGGCACTCAGCGATGGCCTGCATTTGTGACCATTTGCAGTGTTCCACGGTCACGAGACCGTGATTTATGACATTTTTTCTGGGAGAGCAGCAGTCTCATCTTTTAAGACAAGAATCTTCTGTTTCACAAATAGCTGCCTCTCCCTGAATATTCCAACAGGTTATATCCGGCGACAAACATTTGTTTCTAGCTTTTCAAACGCTCTGAAGAGCTGCTCCCAAGGGCTTTGTCAAGCACTCTGAAGCCATCCAATAACTGAGAAACGAGGGAATCTTTGCATTTTAAAATCAATATTTTATTTTACTTGATGTGCAAATAAATATTTTTTTTAAAAACTACATTTAAAGAATTGCAAAGCAAATACAAGCCAAACCAATTTTTTTTTAAAAAAGCAAGAGATCCTTCAGGAAAACCGAAGAATTATTTTCTTGTCTTCTCTTCCGACTATTGACAGGTCTCTGTTGGTTTCATTGTGGCCCTTGCTAACACCACACAGAGCGATGAGAAGGATATAAAGGAGAGAGTCTTGCTTTGTCCACTCAGATTATAAATTAATTGATTTATAAAAGGATGTGTAAAGATGGCTTTGAAAAAGTTTGAGGAGAAAGAGGGGAGGAAGGAGGGTGGTCTAGGAGAGGGGATAAAATTCTCAAACTTCACGATGCCCCCCCCCCCAATCAAACACACATTAAGCCACAAGCTACCTTTTAGTAGTAATTTCATAACAGAATTTGGCACAGGCAGTCGTCTCTGCTCAGGTGGAGCATAAGAAGACACGATTAAAAATCTGGGAGAAGAAGCTGCTGGAGACAAAGGTGGTAGAACTGGGACTTCTGGATACTGCTCAAGGCAAAATTGCATCCTCTCCCTTGGCTGCAAGGGGAATATGAGGAAGGGGAAATACAACCACATATTTTGCAAGTCGAAGAAACCCCTAGGCACCAAGGACTTTATGGAAGCAGGGAGGGAAGTACCCCCCTAATTGGGAGTCCCAGAGCTTCAGCACAAAACCCTCAAACCTACATGGATGGCGGGCGGGGCAGGGGGGGGAGGGTTTCTTTCCACTGAACAGTCCAGCATCTCTGGATATGCACCTCATATCCAGAGAAGGGATCTGCAAATCTTGTTGCCATAAGAGGCACCCAAATGAGAAACTAGGATGGCATAGGTAAGTGAACACACCAGAGCCTGCGTGGAAGAGAAGACTCTTTGAATCTTATCCAGGCCAAATTTTAGACTTAGGTTTAAAAAAAAGAAAAAAGAAAAAAGGGGTTTGGAGATGGGTGGAGAAAAAGTACAAATCCAAACCCTCTTAAATTCTTTGCACTGATGGTTCTCGAAGGAATCTTGGCTTCTCCTATTTTCAAAAGCCCTAGTTGTCCATGGTGCAGCATCTACTTGCATCACTTCTCTAAGTAAGAAGGTGCCAACGTATATTGGCGACTCAAGCCATACCACCCATAGAATTAGGACATAGGGGGAAAGGGAGAGAGGAAGCCAAAGTCACCACATTTGGTATTTTGTTTCTTGCTCAATGATACAAAAAGGTTACGGTTGTAGAGACCTCACCCCCAATGTCAGGGGCAACAATTTTGGAACTTCTCAAAGAGCAATGGCCTGTCTCTTCTAGCCCTCTGGCCTCTTCCCTCCTACCGTTCCATCTCTCTCTCTCCTGGCCTAAGTGGAAAGCTCCCCCTTTAAACGAGAGCGACACAAGCTGCCTCCATTCTGCTGGGGGTCCATTCTTTCTTGGACAAGCACACCCATGCTGCATGGGGTGGGGGGGGTGGGGGGGAAGAAAATCATTGCAGCCCCGAGGGGGACCCCAAGCGATAAAAGCTGGTTGGATAAATACCAGTGATACATAGGGCGTCTTCCCAAAAGTCCATGAGAGCCACTGGAATTTGGGGGTAGGGTCGGGCAGGTGGGAAGGCAGACAGACTGGAAGTCAGGGAGAGGCGGGCTGGCGGCTGTACTGCACGTGGTAGCGGCTGACAGGCACCCCGTGTATACTGACAGTCTCGCACGTAGTTTTGCAGGGCAGCAGGTCCTCATCCTCATCCCCCATCAGCCAGTCCTGGACCATCTCGGCTGCTTCTCGGTTGACATGCCTCGCAAGCCAGCGCCGGTGCCACTCTTCAAAGCGCTGGTGGTGCCGCAGCAAGACTCGAGGCGCCACCTGCAAGAGAGATGGGGGAAAAAGGGAAGGATCACAGGTGGCTTGGGAGCTTTAGTCTCTCAAGCACAGGGTTGTCAAACTCAAGGCCCGAAGGCCGGATCCAGCCCTATGGGGCCATCCTGGAAAATGTAAGGGGCTGGCCCATGTCGCTTCAGCCCGGTCTACCCAATGCGAAGAGGAAACATGCCAGCAGTTTAGGGAGTGGCGTCAAGCTGTTCACACCCATCCAGTCGGCCACGCCCGCCTGGCCCCCCAAGGTCAACCACAGCCCCGATGTGGCCCTCACTGAAATTTGAGTTTGACACCCCTGCTCTAGCAGGCTCAAGAGGGGCCATTCTAGAAGGTGTACCTGTTTGGCTCGAGACAGCGCTCCCCGACGGTACATGTAATCTTCAGCGTTCATGATGAAGAGCATCTTGTGGGTGTTTAACTTGAACTTGCAATCCACGTTGCAGGCACTCTCCACGCCGATCAGCTGCTTCCAGGAACTTTTTGCTTTGTCCCGCATGGCCTGGATCTGCTGGCACTGCCATCGCCGGAATTTGTCAAGGTTCCTGAAAGGGGAAAAGAGGAGAGACCTCAACACGGGTTACTTTGGGGAAAGGAGGCAGCAGGGGTTGGGCGGGGGGGTGGGAGTGGCACCCCAATCACTCCTCTTAAATCTCTCTGAAACAGGTAAGTCCTTGATTTATGATTGGTTGCTTAGGATCATTTGAAGATATGAGAGACTTCCCAAAAGGGACTTATGCCCTGTTTCCAAAGTTCCAACAGCTGGGCTGTCCCACAGTCACATAACCGCATTTTGGGTGCTTGGGATTTATGGATGTTTGCAGCATCCTGTGTTTACATGACTGTGTTTCATGATGTTTTTGCCAAAAAAAAAAAAAAAAAAAAAAAAACCCAACAGTGTTTACTTCCAAAGTTCAGCAGAAATGCCCTATAGCAGTGTTGACTAACTTTTTTGGGCTCCTGTGCCAAAAATTGCGAGCGTGCCAGCACGCCCCTACTTGTGTGCCAGCACCCAGAATGCAATGCATGTCCCCCCATGTCCCCTGCGCATGAGCCGCAATCCCCACCCCGACCCCCTTACCTGCACTGTGCCTCACAGCTGATTTTCCGGCTGGTTTGAGGCCTTTTTCAGCCTCCTAGAGGCTTGGGAAAAGCTTCTGCAATTATAGGCCTGTTTCGTCCCTTCCGGTATTACAGGAAGTGACGAAACAAGGCTATAATTCAGCCTGAGAAGCCTTGCAGAGGCTTTTTCCAAGCCTCTGGGGAGGCCAAAAAAGGCCTCAAACCAAGTGAAAAAATATCAGCTATGAGGCACGGGCATGCGCAGTGAGGTAATTTTGCCTGCGGCTTGTGTGCCAGCACAAATGGTTCTGCGTGTCACTTGTGGCACGCATGCCATAGGTTCGCCATCATGGTTTCGCGTGGCTTCGGGGCAGCAGGAATTCGCGACAGCTCGCGATTCCTGCTGTGCTAGCCGCCGAGGTACCCCCGATCCAGATGGGTCAGGGGGATATGGCTGCCCTGTAGGGACAGCTGAAGAGAGAGGGGAGTCGGATAGGGAGGTGGGGGTGTCGCAGACCCCCCCCCTTCTCCGGAAAAACCCCTTTTTCCCAAGGCGGTGGAGCGGCGGTCAGCAATGGCCGCCACAAAGAAGCCAGCAACCGGGTAAGATTGCGCTGGAGGAAGTAAGAAGAGTGAAAGTGCTGTCTGAGCCGGGTCAAGTAACATCTTTCAAATTGGTTGGAACTGAGCTGTCTGAATTGCTGGAGGATACATTGTATCCCTAAGAAGAGCGAAAGCGGCGGAGAAGCTGTTAAAGGGAACTTTTTTTTTTCCTTCACTCTCCCACCCCATGGAAACAGCAGAAATGTTTGGATATATTGGACATTGAAGTGAATTGTTTTGAGAGTTGAAGCTAAGGGACAAAAGGGTTTCTGGACATTGAAAAACTTAAGAAATTGGAAAACCCTTATTAGAGGTATGGATTTCTGATTATTTAAAATTGATATTGCAAGTGGGAAGGGAGAGGGAAAAAAAATTGGAGCAGAAGCAGACACCCCTTTTCAAGATCCCATTCCCGCTGCATTCTGTCTCTTTTGACATTCTCATCTTTCACTTCCCTCATAACAAAGTGGGCCTTATACAAAGCTGTTTTTAATTTTTGAAACATACATTCGCTCTTGTCATCAGAGTACAAATTACCCACAACAAAGTGTGTGGATTCTTTAGGGGTGTCTGTAATCCTGTAGTAGTCTGACAGCCAAAACTTCATGTAAGTCCTATTCAGCAAAATTTCAAGCAGATTCACTTTATAATGCTTTCCTTAAATCAGTTTCCCAAACTAGACTACTGGCTGGGAAATTCTGGGATTGGAAGTCTACCCAGTCCTAAGTTTTTGCAGCAATCCATCACTTAAATACCCTTTTTTTCTCTTGTAGCATTCTTCGCTTCATCAATCCACCAAGAGTCGTTTTTTTTTGTCTTTCTGATTAACAGTTAACCGTATTTTTCTATGTATATGACGATACCGTTTCTTTAAAATATTTACCTAAAAGTGGAGGAGTGTCTTATACATGGACCTTATCTCTGCAAACTAGCCTCACCAAGGAAACTTCTGATTGCAGAGACAAGCTAACAGGTTTCCTCCAATCGTGAGCCTTATGTAACTGAGGTCAGCTGATGTTGCGGACAGCATGTAGCCAGTGCCCAGATGCGACAGGGAGCAGTACAAGGAATAATGGATGGAAGCTGAACAAGGAGAGATTTAACCTGGAAATCAGGAGAAACTTTCTGACAATGAGAACAATCAACCCATGGAACAGAAGTTGCCCTCGGAAGTTGTGGGAGCGCCATCACTGGAGGCTTTCAAGAAGAGATTGGACTGCCATTTGTCAGAAATGGTGTAGGGTCTCCCGCTTGGGTGGGGGGTTGGACTAGATGACCTACAAGGTCCCTTCCAACTCTGATTATCTGTTAAATCTGTCAGTAATGACAGAGCGTTCTGAGCCCATAAAATGTCAGGAAACAAAAAATAAATAAATACTGGTACCAGTAAGCGGATGTCTTACTTTACAAAATAAATGTCTTCTATTGATTTCTGAATTTTGGGTAAGAAAAGGGATGGGTGGGGGACGTCCTATACATCTTACAGGTCTAAAAATATGGTAACAGCAGAATGAAGGAGGATGGAAACCAAAAGGGAAAAAAGCAACTCACCTCTGCAGGAAGACCGGCTTTAAGAGGAAGCCTTCATTCTGACTGCTCGGGGTCCCTTCCACTCCCACATACTGCTCCACATAATTAGTCAAATGCTGGAGGAGACAGATAAGGCAACCGATACAGGAAGTCTGATGCAAAACATCCTTTTCTGCCCTCCTGGGAACATTTTGTTCCATGAATTCTCAAAGGAACGTGAGGTCAATTTCACCTCTGAGGGAGGGGAACGAGGTTAGAATTACCTGGACTTCCATGGGGTCTTCAGTTTGAGTCTCTTCTGTGTCCAAAAGTTCAATGGTCATGATCACTTGGTCCTTCCTTTGAAGGAACATCACCTGTGAAAAAGAGGCAGCATGCAGAACAGAGGCCCAAGAGAAGGCTGTCCACACCCATAGGCACAAAGGTGAGACATCTCCAAAATGCATCCCCTCCCACTTGTGACTGTATGACTGTAACTCTGTCGCTTGTATCCTTACGATCTATATTGACTGTTTCCTAGTATGATTTGATTGCTTATTGCACCCTATGACTACCATTAAGTGTTGTCCCTTATGATTCCTGGTGAATGTATCTTTTCTTTTTATGTACACAGACAGCATATGCACCAAGACAAATTCCTTGTGTGTCCAATCACACTTGGCCAATAAAGAATTCGTTGATTGATTGATTGATTCATTCATTCAGGTTTCTCATTAGGTGGGTAATAGTATTCTATTACCTTTAAAAGTTCAACAGTGAAGATACTGCCAATCTTGGAATCAGCTTCCCACAATTGGGTAACCTTCAGACTTACAGGATTTCAGTTTTGATCCTATCAACCGGCAACTGAAGTCCAACATATCTAATCATCCTCCACTGAGGAAAAGGAAGGCGGGGAAGGTTGTGTTGGGAAAGGGGCTACTGTACCTTGAAGCAGTTCTCATCCGCCATGCAACGTTCCGCCTTCCATTGGTAGCTGGTCTCCTTTGCGGCTCGTACACATTGAGAAGACAGATTGCCACCAGCTGCTCCATGCTTTTGCTCGCTGAGGTACAGCTCCACAACTTTCAGACAGACGTCATCACTCACTAAGTGATGCAGCTGTTTGCCCCCAAAAACGAGCAGATGGAAGAGAAAGAGTGAGAGAGTGAGAATGAGAGTGAGCAAGTGAGAGTAAGAGTGAGAGTAAGAGTGAGAATTAGAGAGACAGAGAGTAAGAGTAAGAGTGAGTGAGAGTGAGCAAGTGAGAGTGAGTGAGAGTAACAGTGAGAATTAGAGAGACAGAGAGTATGAGAGTAAGAGTAAGAGTGAGTGAGAGTGAGTGAGAGTAAGAGAGAATTAGAGAGACAGAGTATGAGAGAGAGAAAGAGTGAGTGAGCGAGTGAGAGTGAGCAAGTGAGAGAGAGTAAGAGTGAGTGAGAGTGAGCAAGTGAGAGTGAGTAAGAGTGAGTGAGCGAGTGAGAGAGAGAGAGAGAGAGAGAAGCAGAAAATACCAACATCAAGCAGGGCACAAAGGCCATAAAATGTTCCTGCACCTGCAACCTCACCAAGGGCAGCTTAACCAGGAACCCATTAAAGCCAGCCTACTGCTCAACTCGGCTCAACATACAGGTGGAGTTTGAGTTATGCGGCTGAGGTTACGATGGCACTAAACAAAGGAACCGAGTGACCTCAAAGTTCCGGCTGCTGCAGTGCCCCCGTGGTCACGTAAACAAAATCTGGGCGCTTGGGCCACCCGCTTGTAATGATGACTGGCTGTAGCATCCTGGGGTCCCATGATCGCCATTTGCAATTTTCCCTGCTGGCTTCTCCCCACAAGCAAAAATCAATGGGGAAGACGGTAGGAAGGATGCAAGAAAGGGTGTGTCCTTTCTTCCCTCATGTACGTTGTGCCTTCCTCCCCGCACTCCTCGCGTGCACCGCATCCCTCCTTCCCCCTTTGCATTCAACAAAACCTCCTTCCTGCCTTCTTCGCTTGCACACCTGCACTCACCAGCACCATCCTTCCCAGGTCACTCTTCTGCTCACGCACGCACAAGGACCCACCCGCCAGGGCCTTCTTGCCCTGGCCTTCCTACATGCACATCCACCCTCCCCGCTTGCCTGGTCTTCCTGAGCTCACGCCAATCATACTCCCGCCCCCACCCCCTGCTTCATCTTGTGCGGCCTGTGAAAGGTCTCCTTCATGACCTGCCAGGATACTCCACACTCCATACCTGGGACTCTCTCCGTCTGTCACTTAACAGCCCACAGATTTTGGGGTTACAATGACAACTGGGACTGCCTAGATTGCCCCACTGAGCAATGCGGCCACGTGACTTGCATTATTATCATTGCATTGCCTAATAATGGCACTTCCTGGTCCCAACTGCTGTCAAAGCTCAAGGACTACTTGTAATGCCAAACAGAACTGCATTTCTGAATGGCCTCAACTGCATCTAGGTAGCACTATTAGTTTTTCCCTCGTGGACGAAGTTCTGGAATCGTATCTTGAAATCCTGAATACCTTACAAGCTAGCTCACCCACAAACAAAAGGGGCTGTTTAGGATGTTATTTCTGCATAAGAGGTTCAGCAGGGGCCAAATTATAACAAGCTCAAAGCAGACACCCCCACACCCTGGACAAGGATCTTCCCCACACCCTGGACAAGGATGCAATTACCTGTCGGACAATATTTTGTACAAGCTTGTCCATGGTAAAACCGATATAGGCATGTATGGTGAACATCTCTCTCAAGGTGTCCTCATATTGAGTGGGGTCAATGTTGCCATCCAGCAAATTCCTCACCAAGTCTAGGAAGGCTGGGTAATATTCCTCCAGCTCCACTTCACCTGGGGGAAGAACAGGAATCAGACACCCCCTGGAAAAAGGTAACTGTTCAAGTGTCTCTGCAGGAAGATGTGGGGCACTCAGGTAGATGCCAAACCAGTTTCCACGCCTATCTGTGCACCAGTGATTTGAGTGACTTAATCTACATGAGGGACACCAAGTGTTTAAGTAAGATAAGATAACCTTTATTGTCCCTTTTTTCTGTGAACATGATGATACACATTAAAAAACGAAGTTCTGATGCCCGCTCTCAAACACATATCTATATTCCTATACATACATGCACATACATATAGATCTTTCTCTCTCTCTCTCTCTCTCTCTCTCTCTCTCTCTCTCTCTCTCTCTCTCTCTCTCTCTCTCTCTCTCTCACACACACACACACACACACACACACACACACTACAGATAGGACTTGCTCTAAGCAGCTCTTCTGTCCTGGAAGACAACTTGATTAGAGAACCATTATACAACACAGTGACCTCTACTGGCCAAAAAGATGTATTAGAGGTGTATTGAAGCGTGGCAGGGATCTCTGGAGCAGGAGTGGACACTCTCGTGCTTTCTAGATATTCTGGAGTACAGTACAACTGCAACATCCTATGTCAGTGCCAATATCCAGCACACTGGAGAGCCAAAGGAGATGGCATACTCCTATCTTACAAAAACACCCTTTTCCACTCTAACTGTGATGCAGCTTTTTAATCTTTTCCTCTGGTTTCAAACAACATGGAAGCATTTTTCTCCAACCAGGAGACTTCAAGCTCACAAAACATTGAAAAGTACGTACAGGTAGCATAAAATATAGTGAAACCCCAATCGAGATCAGAAGGGATGTCTTATTCTTTCCAGTGTCCATTAAACCACCAAATATGCAAATGACATGTATTGTTGTGAACGTTTATTTAAAATTTTTAAAAATCTTTCTTAAGCGCCAGACAACTTCGGAGACAACAGAGATTCTAAGGGGTGATTATACAGATGGTCATTTTGCCCACTGCACCTGAAATCCGTTAAACAGAGATATGGAAAATTAAAATGTCTCTATAACGAATACAATATAGACAACCAATCCATCAAAATTATTAAAGCAAAACCAAAACAAACCAAGTAAACTCAAAGATCAGGTGAAACAGGAAAACTTCCAGGGGGAGGAATGCCACAATCTGGCTTCTGTTACTGAAAAGGCTTCTTATCTTTTTTATCTGACCCAGGCATGCAAAGAACTAAATTTCATTTATCAATCAAGTCTAGTTTCAACTTATTCTTTTATAAAGCATTCAAAAATCTGCAGTTTGGAATTAAGTTGCTGTGCATAAATTAAGGAAAGATTTCAAATCTGGAAACTCCTGGAAAGCCGTGTCAACTCATACAACATTCCTATGCCTGTTATAGTAGCTGCCATAAAAAAAAAAAGGAGGGGTGGGGGAAGGGAGGAAATCTGGAAGAGCAGCACAGAAATTTGACAGCAAAAGTACATTCCAACTCTTATCTTTAAAAGAGTGTAACTAAAGTACCAGAGTTTTTGCCCTCGAATGTATTTCATTGGAGAATGTGAATGATGACACCCAGCCTGTGAACGTGCTCAATTGGAGAATCTGGTTTATGTGACACCCAGGGGGGAAACAGGGTCACAGATGACTGTAAATTACGTATGCCAGAGTTGGCTTCATACAGGGCAGTGCCAGTAGGTCGCCTCTAATGAATCCTTTTAAGTTTTTTGAAGTTTGGTTCGAGAATCATGATTTAATTAGAGCGATTGCTGGAATCCTGAGACCCTGAAGGTTTCTGAGATGCACCCTAATCACAAGGCAAAAAGAGTATTGCAATTCAACCCGTAACAATTCACTAATTGCACCAGGAAAACAAGAGTAGACCTTCTAAAGAAATAATCTGCAGGAGAGCTAAACTTTCAGAGGAATTTCTGCCCATTGGAAAGGATTAATTGTGTCCAGGGATGGTGAACCTATGGCACATGCGTCAAAGGTGGCAGGCCACAATGTTTTGGGTGACCTGCTAGCATTCATCAACCACCTAATAACTATTCTCAAAAGCATGCTCCACTCTCTCTGCATGATTTTCAGAGGCTGTGGCAGCCATGCGAGAATAGGATGTGTTCTCGCACAGCCTCCAGGTCCTCTGGAAGTCACCCAAGAGGGTGGAAGTGAAGCCTCAGAAAACTGCATCAAAATGGAGCATGCTTTCACCCAGAGGCTGCAGCCATGGAAAAGCCTTCTCTGGCGGAGCTTCGTCGCTGCGTTACAGCTGCGATTTCGGGGCTCCGAGATTGCAGCTGATATCTTAGCCCCTGGTCGGTCCTAACGGACCTAAACCGTCCCATAGAGATGGTGACAGCAAGGGGTGCGTTCTGTAGATCCCAGGGACATCGCAAGTCCCTGGTTGATCCAGAAGAAGCCCTTTTACCATCGGCGGAGAGGCAGCCATTAAGCTGCTGAAGCTGGGACAGCTCCGAAAGGAAGAGATTGGAAGGGAAAGTGTATTAGTTTGGTGAGGACTTTTTTTTATTATTATTAATATTTGTCTAAAGGGCACCCTAAGAATGAGAAGAAATCTGTAAGATTTTTGACTAAACTGACTTAGCAGCGATTTTTAAAGAGAAATGTCAAAGTGAGGCTTGGCTTTTTACTTTTACTTTTTTTTTCTTTCCGTTGAACTTCTATGGTGATCTAGTTAATCAGACTGTTTTTTTCTTTTAAACTTACTTCTTTTCTTTTTTTCTTTTTTTTTCTTCTCCCTTCTCCTTTTTGACTGTTTATATTTTATAAAATAGAGGCCCCCTTTAGTAATTTTTTTTTTAAATTAAATATATATATATATACTTTTTCTTTCTTTTTAGGTTTTTTAGGGGGGAAGAAGGGGGAGTGGTTTTAGGAAACTTTACAACACTGCCAACTAGAGGCTTGAAAATATTTGAAGTTGGGACCTGGGAAAAAATTTTTTTTCTCAAGGCCACTGGAAGCGATAAGATAGAGGGAAGAGCACTGGAGGATATTTATACAGGTGCCCTTTGGGACTTCTATTATCAATTGAATATTTGAAGCTTGGCTTTGAAATGTGTGGAGAAGCCAAATAAGAGCCTTGGATAAATAAAAGGCAGTGGGTGCTTTTTACTTTTTATTTCTTATTAACTGTTCTATCCTTCCCCTCCAACCCCATAGCATTTTGTAATATTGGTATATTCATTTTTTATTTTACCTCATTTTTATTTTTTTAAAGGGGAAGCCTCAGAATATTTATTTTTTTCTTTTTATTTTTTTTTATTGGGATATTTTCCTTTTTATTCCTACTTTTGACTTATTTTTATGGCTATTTTCTATTTTTGAGGTCTCTCAATTGGATTAAGGTGGGAAGAACCTGAAGAACTCTTTTTTCTTTCCTTTTTCTTTGCTTATTATTTTTTTCTTTCTTTTTTAATATTGTTGGGTTTTGTCTTTTTTCTCTCTTCATTTTTAATTTTTATTTTTGAATTATAATTGAGTATTTCACAATTGAATTAGGGTCTTGAAGAACCTGAAGAATTTTTCTTTTTCAATTTTGGGCTTTTTACTTTTTATTGGCTCTTTGTTTTTTGTTTGTTTTTTCTGGTGTTTTCCTTCTTTCTAATTGGATTACAATTGGTCACCTTACTAATTGGATTAAAAGAACCGGAAGACTCTGAGCTACAGAATGAGTAAGAGAATTTTACCTTCGGGCATCAACAGCATATAAAGAAAACTTGTATAAGATGTTTTACAGGTGGCACTTTCCCCCGACAAGAATAGCAAGAATGTTTAAGAACAAATCTGAAAAATGCTGGAAATATCATCAGATACCTGGCTCATATTACCATATGTGGTGGGCTTGTGAGGATGTTAGAAAATATTGGACTAAAATTCGCATGTGGTTGGAAAAAATGACAAAGAAACACATAGACTTGAAACCAGAGATCTTATTGGGAATTTTACCTGATACATATAGTAAAGATTTGAAATACCTGATTGTAAATGTATTAACAGCAGCTAGGATTGTATTTGCTAAAAATTGGAAGAATAAGAAAATACCATTACAGGAAGAAATTATTAAGAAAATATTGGAATGTGCTGAGATGAGTAAATTGACATTTGAAATTAGAGAGCAAGAGGATAAACAATTTTATGAAATTTGGGATCTTTTTTATCAATGGCTAGATGATAAAATATGATAATATTTAGAATGTTAGACAGTAAGGAATATCTTTATTTTTTTTTCTTGCCTTTGTTATTTGACACAATATTTATAAAGTGTTTTTAGGATTGATTTGGTATGATTATATGATTTGTTATAGAATAAACTGTTTAAAGTATTGTTATCTCATAAAGCATGAAAGATTAAAAGTATAGTCAAAAAATTTTTTTTTTAGCGATATTAGGATATATAAGTTTGGATTGACAATATGAGTTGTTATGTAACATAATTGTAATTGAGACTACAAAATGAATGCACAAAACTGATGAACCAACCGGCACACTGGATGTACATATGAGAGTGGATGTTTTAATGTTTTGTTTGACTTGTTTGTTTGTAGAAAATAAATAAAATTCTTTTAAAAAAAACTCTTTTTTCTTTCCTTTTTCTTTGCTTATTATTATTATTATTTTTTTAATATTGTTGGGCTTTATTTTGTCTTTTTTCTCTCTTCATTTTTAATTCTTATTTTTGAATTATAATTGAGTATTTCACAATTGGATTAGGGTCTTGAAGAACCTGAAGAATTTTTCTTTTTCAATTTTGGGCTTTTTACTTTTTATTGGCTCTTTGTTTTGTTTTTTTCTGGTGTTTTCCTTCTTTCTAATTGGATTACAATTGGTCACCTTACTAATTGGATTAAAAGAACCAGAAGACTCTGAGCTACTGAATGAGTAAGAGAATTTTACCTTCAGGCATTTCAACTTCTGCTCCTGTCTCCCCATCATATGGAGGACGACTTTCAACAATGGCGAAGCAAGATAAAGCACAAGTGGATTTAACGACGGTTATGCAAGGGATACAAGATCTTAAAATGAGTATGGAACAAAGAATGGAGGGTATTGACAAAAGAATTGGGAAGATTGATGAAAAATTTGAAAACGTTCAATAAATGATGGTGAATCACGATGAGAGAATCCAAAAAATAGAAGAGAAAGACAAACAAAGAGATGACATAATTGGAAATATTGATAGTAGATTAGCAACGATTGAACAAGAAAAAAGTGGGATGTTGAAGTGGGAGATGGACAGGTCAGAATTTTATTTTAGATTCCAAAATACTGAGGAGGAAAAAGGACAAAATTTGGCCGCAGTAATGATTGAAATATTGGCTGGAGCCTTGGGAAATAACAGAGGAAAAGATGATGGATGGAGTAGATGAGATATATCGAGTCTTCACAAGATATGCGATGAGGAACCAATTACCAAGAGAGGTTCATGTCAGATTCACCAAAAAAACTATTAAAACCCAAATATTACAAGTGATAAGAGAGAAGGTGTTGAAATATAAAGATAAAGAGATTGTGGTTTTAAAACAAGTACCTAGAAAAGTGAGAGAGATTAGAACTAAAATGCTTTTGGATTTTTGACGAAAATGCTATTGGAAAAAGAGGTGAACTATAGATGGCTGATTCCAGAAGGATTAACGTTTACGTGGCAAGAACAGAGACATAGAATTGATTCAATTGAGAAAGCAGAAATATTCTACAAGGAATTTTTTGAAAGAAGAGAAGGGGAGAGAGAAAAAGAGAATATCTCAACTGAATTTGAAGAGGACCAAATGGAAATGGGAAGAGAGGAAGGTGCAGCAGATGGACAAATGGAGATTAAAGAACAACGTGAAGTAAGATCCACGAGAGCTGTTAAACCTAAATATAAAACATAACCATGGAGGAAAAAAAACTCATTTCTATGAATATAAATGGACTGAATTCAGCTACTAAAAGAAGAAAAACTTTCCACAAATTAGAGAAGCTAAAATTTGATATAATCTGCCTACAAGAAGTACACATTAAAAAACAACATGAACAATTACTGGCACGACCAAAATTAGGGAAAATATTTACTTCTTTGACTTATTGTAAAAAAAGAGGAGTGGTTTTGTATATTAAAGAAACCATTCTAGTAAAACTGATTTATACTGATGAAGAAGGAAGAGTACTAATGGTTGAAATAGTGGACAATAATACAAAAACACTCTTGGTTGCAATTTATGCCTCGAATGATAAACAAGAATAATTTTATAAAAAATTACATTTGAAAATAATTGAACTGGACTATGCTAATATACTTATGATGGGAGATTTCAATGGAATTGTAGACAATAAACTGGACTATACAGCAAAAGCAACACAACAAAATTGGAAGACTCTCCCTAAATCCTTTTTTAAAATGACAGATGAATTAAATCTAAAAGATATATGGAGAGAAAGAAATGCTAAAACTCAACAATATACTTTTTATTCCAATAGACATTTATCATGGTCCAGAATAGATATGATTTGGACATCAACAGAATTATTATCCAATATTCAAGAAATATTGAAACAAGTACATGGGCAGACCACAATCCAATGATAATTAAATGGAAAGGACAAAAAAGAAGATCTAGATGGACATTAAATAATACTATTTTAAAGGAAAAAAACTTTACACAATGGATGGAAAAAGAATTGACCTTCTTCTTTAATGAAAACAAAAAAGAAGATACTTCAATACAGAATGTTTGGGATACAATGAAGGCATGTGCAAGAGGATTAATAATAGACTATACAAAGAAAAAGAACATTAGGAAGAGGCAAATGATTAAAGCTCTAGAAGATGATCAGAAAGAACTGGAAAAAGAATTACAAAAAACTCCACAGAAAAAAGATATTAAACTTAAAATGGATATAATTAAACATAAAATGGATCAAGCAGAGAAAAAAGAACTGGCACAAAAAATTAGAAGTGCTAAACAGAACTATTTTGAAGATGCAAATAGGCCAGGTAGACATATAAATTGAGCATATAAATTGAGAAAAGAGAAAGAATCAAGGAAAATATTATAGTTAATAGACAATCAAGGTCAAATTTGCCATGGTAATAAAGAGAAAAAGGCAATTATTCGAGACTTTTATGGACAACTATATAAACAGGAGGATCTTGATGAGGAAAAAATTAAACAGTATTTACAAAATGCTAACCTATCTAAGATCCCTGATGAAACTGGGGAAATGCTAGAAAGTGCTATAACAATGATGGAATTAACTGAAGCACTTAATAGACAGAACAATGGAAAAGCACCAGGACCAGATGGTCTCCCGGCAGAATTTTATAGAACACTACAAGAACCGTTGAGCACTTCACTATTAGAAGTCATGAATGAAGTTATGACAAATAGGAAAATACCTAAAACATGGTCAGAAGCTTATATTACACTTATCCCAAAAGAAGGGGTTGACCCATTACAAATTAAGAACTATAGACCTATTTCCTTATTGAATGCAGACTATAAAATCTTTGCTTCAATCTTGGCAGAGAGGCTAAAAAAATATCTAAAAAATTTTATTCACTCTGATCAGAATGGATTTTTACCAAAGAGACAAATTAAAGACAATATGAGGGTAATCCTGGACACATTGGAATGTTACGAAGCGCACCCTGAAAAACAAATGGCTTTGATATTCTTAGATGCCCAAAAGGCATTTGATAATGTGAATTGGAGATTTATGTTATTATTATTGGAACAGATGGGCTTTGCTAGAAAATTTATTCAAGCAATAGAAGCCATATATTATAAGCAAACGGCAAAAGTAATGATAGATGGAGAATTCACAGACTCTATTAATATTTAAAAAGGTACAAGACAAGGATGTCCATTATCTCCTTTGTTATTTGTATTAACTTTGGAAGTGTTAAATAGAAATATTAGAGAGGATACAAATATAAAAGGAATGAAAGTTAAAAAGGAGGAATTCAAATTGCAAGCCTTTGCAGACGACCTGGTCTTTATTTTGGAAGATCCTCTAGAGACAGCTTTAAAACTATTGGGAAAGATAGAGATGTACAGTGAGATGGCTGGCTTGAAAATAAATAAAGACAAAACAAAGATTTTGACAAAGAACATGCTATTAAGACAAAGAGAAGAGCTGACAGACCTATTGAAAATTCAAGTTACGAATAAAGTTAAATATTTGGGGATATATTTGACATCAAGATGTGCTGCACTGGAAGAGAATAACTATATTAAACTTAAACAGCAGATAGCATCTGACCTGAAAAAATGGGAAAATTTACAATTGTCATTGAAAGGTAGAATTTCAACAATTAAGATGAATATTTTACCTAGAATTTTTTATTTGTTTCAAACAATACCAATTAGGTTAGGTAAGGACTATTTTGAAGAATTAAATAAAATTGTGTTGAAGTGTATATGGCAAGGTAAGAAAGCGAGAATAAAATTAAAACTCTTACAGGATGCTAGAATTAGAGGAGGATTTGGCCTTCCTAATTGGGATTTGTATTATCAAGCTGCAAATTTAATGTGGGCTAAAGAATGGATAAAGTTAAGAAAGACCAGATTGTTGGCATTAGAAGGACATGATTTATTATTGGGTTGGCATGCTTTTCTATGGTATAAGAGAACTAAATCGCAGGGTTATTTTAGAAGGCATTATATACGGGAATCATTATGGTTGAATTGGGAGAAAATTAAGAAACAATGTTATTTGAAAATCCCAGTTTGGTTATCAACTATTGAAGCTTTTTCTTATCCTATAACCTATAAGAAGGAACAAACAGTTAGATATGGGGAATTACTAGATGAAAAGGGTGAATTTAAAATGATGCAAAATTTAGAACAAGGTATAAAGATGAATTGGTTTTCATATGTGCAAATACATTCAACGTATCTTAAAGATTCTAAAATGGAAGGATTCTATGATAAATTGACTGACAGATAGGATATTGACAGGTACTGATGAAAATGTGATCAAAAATTATATAATTATTTGTTGGAAATTAAATTGGAGGAAGAACAAGTTAAAGAAACAATGATTGCTTGGGGGAAGAATTTTGGATATGGGATTGATTGAGAGAAATGGCAAAAGTTGTGGTCTCAAAATTATAAAATGACAATGTCAACAGCATATAAAGAAAATTTGTATAAGATGTTTTATAGGTGGCACTTTCCCCCGACAAGAATTGCAAGAATGTTTAGGAACAAATCTGAAAAATGCTGGAAATGTCATCAGATTCCTGGTTCATATTACCATATGTGGTGGACTTGTGAGGAGGCCAGGAAATACTGGACTAGAATTCGCATATGGTTGACAAAGAAACATATAGACTTGAAACTGGAGATTTTTTTATTGGGAATCTTACCTGATATATATAATAAAAATTTAAAATATTTGATTGTAAATGTATTAACAGCGGCTAGGATTGTATTTGTTAAAAATTGGAAAAGTGAGAGAATACCATTAGAGGAAGAAATCATTAAGAAAATATTGGAATGTGCTGAAATAAGCAGATTGACATTTGAAATTAGAGAACAAGAAGATAAACAATTTTATGAAGTTTGGGATCTTTTTTATCAATGGTTAGATAACACAATATAATAATAGAATATTTAGAAACCTAGGATATAACGAATATGCATTTTTTTTCTTTCTTTTTGGTTTTGATAATATTTTAAGAATATTTTATTAAGATAGATTTGGTATGATTTTATGATCTGTTATAAAATAAATTAATTAAACTATAGTTATCTCACTTAAATGTGAATTAGTTAAATTACAGTCAAATGATTGTTCAATAGTGATATTGGGATATATGGTTGTTGATTGATGATATGAGTTATTATGCAACATAATTATTATGATGACTATTAAATGGATGCACAAAAAGGAGTGGTAAACCAACCGATACACTGCTTGTAAATTTATAAATTTAAAAATGATGATGTTTTTATGTTATGTCCTATGTTTTATGTGTTTGTGTTTGTTGTAAAAAATTAATAAAACTTGTATTAAAAAAAAAAAAAAAGGAAAAGCCTTCTCTGAAGCTGCTCCAAGAACAAAGGCCTCATGTGACCTAGGACAGCCTGGGTAGGCCGCAGGGGCCTTTCAAGAGAAACAAAAAGATCACCCGAAAATCAGCAGTCTGTGGTATTCCTGAGGAGTACTGGGCCACAGAGGCAATTGAGCCTTTCCCGAAGACTTGTGCGCCTTGGGGAATGGCGTAAGACAACCTGTTTGAGGGGCCGAAGGGGCTGAAGTTTCTTTTGTACATGTGTGTGAAACACAAGTAGGGTCGCCTTAGACATTTTCTGAATTTTTGACATGTTGAGCTCAAAATGTTTGCCATCACTGGCTTAATTTCAACAGAAAATATCTGTAGCTCAGGATACTAGCGTGGGCTCCTCTGAGCGTTGGTTGTATTCTTGCGGATGTTTCATTACCCAAAGTAGGCAACCTCTTCAGTTTTTGGTTTAACCTGTTTTGTATGAAACTGTCTATGCAGCAAACAGGAGGAAAAAGTCCATGTGGGATGTGCTCTTCCACAGATAAAAAATAAATAAAATTCCCCCTACAAAATGAAGAGTCAGTTAAGTTTCTCAGATGCAACTTGCCTCCAACAGGGTTCTGAGAAAATTGCTGGCCTTATAACCCCTCACCATTCATTTAAAAAAAAAAAATCACATCTAATTCACACATATGTCCTTTGGAAGTTTGTGTAACTGTTGGGAAACTGACAGCTAGGCTGGAAGGAGGGATCTAGTGAGGGCCTAGCTTAGAGTCAGAAAGATTCATGAAACCATATCTGGTTGTTCCAGGGGAAGGCAAGGAGTCTGGGGAGATTTTTGTAACTTAGATAGAAAACAGTGAAGCTACTTCCTTTATCTATTTGTGAGTGGCTCTGATTGTTTGTGCCCAAGAGCAACCAATGTACGCTGTTCTCCCCTCTTCCCTCCACCCAAACTCTTTCAAAATGCTTCCAAAAGCAACTTACTCGGTTGCTTCAGCCTCAGCTCCATGGCGGGATCATTGGCCCGTTCCTTCCGGCCTTCGCACAAAAGCTTCTCTCTCTCTTTTTCTGTCCGATATTCCAGCAGCTGCTTCTGCGCCTGACGGTAAATCTTGAGGAGCCGTGAGCAAAGAGTCTGATGAAGGCGAAGGAAGAAGTACCAGTTGTTATTGGCAAATAAGAGAGTATAGACATTGTCCAGGGTACGGTGGGACCGGGCGGAAGGCACAATGCTTTCCAGGCTGCCTTTCTCCTTTGCAGGGCTGGCCGGAGGGACTGGAGGGTTTCTTTTGCGCAGTTCATGGCCCTCCAAGGCAGGTGGCTTCTCCTCCATAGGGCTCACAGGTGGGCCAGGAGGAGGATTCCTCTTTCTCAGCTCATGGGTTTCCACCAGGGTCGATCCCTTATCCTCCACAGGGGTCACTTGTGAGCCAGGTGGATGCCTTTTCCGCAGATCACGTGTCTCCACCGGGTGAGCCTTGGGGCTCCCCTTCTCCTCGCTGGGTAGCTCTTCAGGAACTGGGTGCTCGGGCATCTGGGAGAAAAACAGGTCTGGGATGAAGTGCTGGACAATCTGTCGTATAGTAGCCTGGTCCTCCTTTTGGATAGTGGGTTGCCGTTTCACATAGTAGCTGATTAAGGCAGCCGCATCATCCAGGATCTGCTTGTCTTCGTAGATGAAGATGAGATGTGGCTCGTTAGTGGCTCCTCTTCCCTCAGAGTGCTGCTCCTGGTGCTGGAAATACAGAGAGTAGATGGGTGAGAGAACCAGAGCTCCCTATTCCACGCTGAAGAGGTGCCCCAATGCTTACCTCATCATAGACGCTCTCAATCTCATTCAGCAGGCTCTTGGAGCGCAAGGCCTTTGTGTCGTTCTGCTTGAAGTTGGCAGCCTGATGGTCGAGAGACTTCAGGTAGGCCTTCTCATACTGCTCTCGCCAGATCTTATTGAAGCCCTGCTGAGCTTCTCGCCACTCTTCTTCCTTGGCCTTCAGCCTGAAACAGAGCGGACATCGCTGAGCTTGGAAACCAAGCATAAATAAAAGACTCCAGAAATGCTGTTTCCAGGCTCAGCAACCAGATAAGAACATTTTATATAGGAAGTGTAAGGCACACTGATATATTATGGCAAGTATTTCAAATATAAGCAAAAGGATGGGAGCGATTACAGTAAGTTTTCCCCCCTAGGCTAGAATCTTTCAGATGTATTGGAATCACAATCTGCAGCATCCTCAGCCAGCCATGGCCACAAAGATATGCTGATTAGGAATTCTGGATGTTGCAGTCTGGTTGGGAGGAAATGGAACAGATTTTTTAAGGGACTGCATAGGGCTCACCTCTTCAGGATAACAGGAAGAGCGGTGATAGGGTTCTTCTTGAGGCTCTCGATTATCTCAGGTGCTTTGTCACCATAGATGCGGTAGATGGCCCGGCGCTGGATCACTTCTGAGGTGCCACCGAGGCAGTCGTCCAACCGGAACTTCTCTTGATCCTCCTGCGACATACGGGTCAGTTTTTTCTGTACACTTTCTAAGACACGGATGGTTGCCAAGTTGGTCTCTAAGACAACATCCAGCTGCAAAAAGTGAAGAAGTAAAGAAGCAAAAGGAAGGATCTCCTTTACCATGAACAATTATTTGCAGGAAATTAAGACAATCCAGCCCACACACTCATGAGACAGTCACAGCAGACAATGAAACCATTCTCTCCCAAACCACCAAAACAGCCTGCCTGTTACTATTACAATTATTCATCAGTCTTCTTGTAGTTTCTCCACTGCAAAGTAGTTATTGTACCACAATTCCTGACAGTCCCAACCAAACAGGGCATGAACTGATGTACTTTAACAACATCTGGGCATCCATATGTTGGATGCCTGTGATAAAATCTAACACAGTGGCATATAAACTTTTCCCAGATTGCAGTCTAGTTCATTTAATGCACAAAGCATTGCCTCAAATTAATAATATGCCAATCTATACCTTTGAGAGAGAAGAAGAAATTATGAACAGTGAACTCAAGAGGGAAATGAAATTGTTGAAATGAAAAAAGTATTGGTTGATAAGGTAGATATATTTTTTTACTACTGAGTAAAATAATACTCACAGAATGCCTTTTTTATAAAATAAAGCTTTGTTCTTATTCAAGTTGTGTGTTCTTATTCAAGTTGTGAACAAGATCTGTTAAGTTCCACTGTTTGACTAGGTCCATGCCAAAGTCAATAATGCTATACCAGAGGTTAAAATGTTCCAGAAATGTGAATAGTATATTTCACACTGGAAAATAAGTAGATAATTCTCAGCATTGCAGATTAAATCTGTTATACTAACTGATATTATGGATCTGGGTCCAGAACTGGCATCTCAAACCCCCGTAAAACTTAATCATGACTAGATCTCTGCTCATGACTGCTCTTGCTGGTAAACTATTTTGATACACTTGTAATCCAAGATGTTATGCTCCAGACCAGAGGTCGCCAACCTTTTTGGACCTCAGGGACCACCAAACTCATAATTTTAAATCCCGCAGACCAGAGACCCAGGAAAAATCTCAAATAAAAACTCTGCAGGAAAATTCCCCACTCCGTTTTCCTACCGATCGATCATTTTTTATTTGGGATCACAGGATACCGTCTCCAGCTCCGTTCTCAGGGGAAGAGAGAGAGAGAGAGAGAGAGAGAGAGACTTTTGGCTTCATGCAAGGAAAGCAGCAGCAGAAGTCCTTCTTTCTCTCTGCCAGAAATGAGTCTTTGTGAGACTTGCCGTGCTGGCGCAGCCTCTTGGAGCAGGAAAGACTCATTTCTGGCGGAGTTTGGGGGAGAGAAAGAAAGACTTTTGCTGCTTTCCTTGTGTGCAGCCAAAGGCAGAAGAAAGAAGTGGAAAGAAGCAGCCCGGTGGCCAGGCCAGGCGCGTGGGGTGAGTGGGGCAAGTTCCCTCCCTCTACCCTTTCCCCCCTCTCCTCATGTGGATGGCGCAGACTTGTGTTCCCCTGCAGCCTGGATTGATTGCTGTTGGGGGTGCTTTTGGGGTGGCATTTCTCTGTGGACCACCAAAATTTTCTTGCGGACCATCAGTGGTCCCTGGCCCATTGGTTGGCAACCACTGCTCCAGACTATAGATCATTTATAATGCAACTTGTTTTAGTTGACAAACAGTATACAGGTAGGTCTCACAATCATTAATCTGGTGACTATTGACAGTTACAACAGCACTGAAGAAAGTGACTTATGACCAATTTTCACATTTACAACCATTGCAGTGTCCCCATGGCCACATGATCAAAATTTGGACACTTGGCAACTGGCATATCTTTATGGCACTCCTGACAAGAAAAATCAATGGGGGAAGCTGGACTTCCTGATTAGAAACTTGATGCTTTAGTTGAATGTATATTTCACCAACAAAGAAATAAAGGGAGACTAATATCGATTTATTTCAAGCAATTTAGCTCTCGTCATCTAGCCATATCCTTTCTGGGACTGAAACCCGGGCTTCTTGCATATTAAGTAGATGGATTAACCTCTAAGCCAGAAAGGGCATGGCTAGCTGATGAGAGCTAAATAGTTTGAAATAGATCTCTACTAGTCTCCCTTTATTTCTTTGCCGGTAAAATATACATTCAACACAAACGTAGTTTGGATTGGAGCTAAAAGGTGAAAGCGGAAGCGGTATGCTCCATCCCATAGTTGTGTAGACCAGATTGCCCTGATAGACTGGTCGCACCAGAAAAAAACAGTTGCTGACCAAAAGCACACACTTAACAACTGTCAGATGAAGGAGACGCACCTCAAAGCGCTCATCTTCACACCGATGTAGCTGCTCCTCATAAGGAGTTTTCTTCGAGCTGACGAAGGTCGAGTCTTCAGACCAAGACGGGAAGGAGACCCAGGTATCATTTAGCACCTGTAGAATTTAAAACACCCACTAAATCAACCAGCTCTTCTGAGCATCTTCCTTCCTGGTCCTGTTCTCCAATGTCTGATGAATCCACCTTGCCTTCTCCTCTCTTCTCTACAAGGAATTGCAAGCACCACCTACCTCTTTGCAAATAGCTGTCCTGCCACTGCATTTGGGTTGCTGGTAAGTCTTGGGGAGGGCCCTGTAGCTGGAGCCGATACGCTTGCAGGAAGCATAGTCAATTTCCCGGCACATCCCATCCCCAGAGCGATCGCTCATTGGGGAGGCAAAAGAGAGCTCCTTCACTCCCAGGAATGACTTGAACTGAGCAAAGAGTTCAGGGAATTTCCTTCAAACCAAAAAAAATATATATATATACAAGCAAACATATGCTAGAAACTGACAGGCTTAAAGAGATAAAAGAGCTCTTTGTGAGAAAGAGCATGCTGAAAAGTAGCAGCCTGCCTTTCATCATTAATCACCATGTCATTTCTCTAGTCCAGTGGTCTCCAAACTTGGCAACTTTAAGACTTGTGGACTTCAACTCCTGGAATGCTGGCTGGAGAATTCTGGGAGTTGAAGTGTTAAAGTTGCCAAGGTTGGAGACCCCTGCTCTAGGTCGACTGCAGACAATCATCTTTCCCAGGAGGTACATCTACATCTACTACGTCATCACCATTACCATCATCAATTTTTTCTTTGAATGGATTGCAACACTACTGGAGAGGCCACGGTTGAAATCTCTATCCTTAATTATTTTATTTCATCCTTAATAAAATACAAAAAACAAAACTGAAATTTCAACTGTGCAGCTTGGGGTTTTCGGGGAGAAATGGAAATATGGAGCTGAGGGATTCATGGTCTTAAGACCGCCCATCCCTTCAAAGAACCGTTGAAACAACAAAAAGCTGCAGCCATGAAATATTTTATGTAACCATTACACAAGCGCGGCAACTGTGCAATTTGTTGAGTAGCCTGGGCTCTGACTGCAAAATCTGTAAAACGATTATTGCATTCTCAAAGTTACTTAACAATTGCAATTATACAACTATCAATGGTACAATATACTGCCTTATTATTAAAAAACAATAACACAAGGGTCCATTGACTCCATAACTATTTATTCCAGTGAATTAATTGCAACAGTTTTCAGTATGAGACTATTGTCCCATTCTTAATTTGATAAAAACATTCCTCCATGTTTTCAGGAAGAGATTATTTGGGAGATTAGTTTCTCAATAACCTAAAGTAGGGTTGGACAACTATGGTAACTTTATGATCCGCAGACCCAGAATTCCTGAGCCAGCCTGGGAGTTGGACTCTGGGAGCTGAAGTCCACAGATCATAACATTACCATAGTTGTCCACCCCCGGCCCTAAAGGAGCTCTGGGCCCAAACTTCAAAACTTAACGTCGTCTCTCTTACCCCAAAAAGGGAGTGATCAGTTGAAGCAACTCAGAGCCAGAGACCAGTTCTTGGTTGAAGAGAGCAATGCAGCGGAGGAAGTTCTCATAGACTTCTTGGCTCTTCAGGACTCGACGTACCTACCAAAATAGCCAGAGAAGAAAGTGGCACCTTCTGTTTGCCAGGCACCAGATCCTGTGAAACTCCCATTTCACTTTTTGCGGGAGCTGAGTTGCCAAACTCAGACAGACAATCATCTGGCTATACAACCTGAGGAACTGCTTTAACCAAAGATAGTGCAGTTTGCTTAGGAGCTTTTGGGGCCTTTCCCACCCCCAGAATCCAGGGCTCTTTTACATTGCAAGGGTAAGTCTTTGCTCATAGATTACAAACTGTTTCTACCAGAAATAACAAACCTTGTCAAAGAAAGAAAACTCCTGCAGGGTGCCATATTTGCCCACGGTTGCAACAGAGAGGTCCTTTGTCCCACGTAGTTTCATCTTTTTCTGTTGGGAGCATTTTAGAAGTAGAAGCAGCTTAGAAGCTTAGTGCTTATAAGCAGCTCTTTCCTGTTTGGCCTTTCATGACATAATTGAGAGTATATTATTCTTCAATTGAGAGTATATTATCCTACTGTCTCTGTGTATGGTTCTTGAGCTGCACAGTGGCAGAGAAAAAGGCAATTCAGAGGGTGATTAAGACGGCCCAAAACATCATTGGCTGCTCACTTCCCTCTTTGGAAGAACTGTATAGGAATAGATGTAGGAGGAAGATACTTAATATATTGAATGACTCCTCTCATCCGGGACATCAGCTCTTTGAACTATTACCATCGAGAAGGAGATTTAGGGTATAAAGAACAAGGACGACCAGATTTAAGAACAGTTTTTATCCAAGTGCAGTTTTGAGTTTGAATACAGGGTCATAAGATTTATTTGGAAGTGAATGGCTGAGAGTAATGGGGTTTTACATTTTTAAATTGCATAGAGATTATTGTATGGTCGGTTGTGTTTAGTTTTAATTTAATTTTTTTTTCTTTTAGTGGTGTTTGTCCACTTTTACTTGTGGAAGAGTACCTCATTTCATTGCACCCGCTTGCAAGTGTAATGACAAATAAACTCTTATGTCTTATGCCTTATAATGATCCCAAACAAAGTTAATATTTGTATCCCTTAAAAAGTAAAAGGGTAACACTGCCCTTCATAGGCTTCTGTTTCTCCTCCCAGTTATACCTACATAAAAGTAGAACTGGTAAAAGTGGATGTTTTTGTTTCTCAACGATTTCTGCAATGTTCAGCTGTGCGGATTTCCAGCTCCCAGAATTCCGCACCTAACAAGCTGATGACTTAGGTCCAGATGTGTTAAAAGTACTGAAGTTGACAAACACTGATTTAGACCAACTTTTTCCAGTTCATAATTGTCTTTCCTACTGTAAGATTATTTTTCTGTAAATCTCAGAAATGTAGCTGAAAAGTACATTTTGTACAACACCAAACTGTTTCTCTTTTGTGAAATATTATGTTAGTTATGCCAACTGCTGGTAATAAAATGTATTATAACTGTGATAGTACTGTTTATGGAAAAACCATACAGTAGGACAGATTTATTGGGGTGAAAAGTTTTGGGGGGACTAGAGGCTCTCTCCTTCCCCTCCTCCTCCTCCAAACCAAACCTGTCAGAAAAGTTTTTGCAACAAAGAACTTGTCCATCTTTAAACTATGCTACAGTTAAGGGGTCCTTGGTGCTCTCTGAACTTGGTTCTTTCCTTAAAGACGGTTCATTACCCAAGCTAGATATCATCATCAATGCTAGTGTAAGTAAATATGCTCCTTCATTAGTGCCTCAGTTGGCTGGTTTTACTCTAACAGGCCAGCATAGCTAAATATGTCATGAGTTCAGCCAATTTTCAATGAAAATCCCTCCTTTATTTCTCAAGGGCAGAACCAATCAGGCAGACCGTTTCAGCTAGACTGGCCACCTATATTTCAAAGTCTTCAAAATCACTCTTGCCCTTTCCCTCAGCTCTGCATTTAGTTCAGATACCTTGGCTGGGCTGGGCCCAGGACGGAGCAACAGAGACCTGGACCGTTTCTTACTGTTTTCTAGATGTTTCTCATGATCCATTTTGGGAATACTGTTGGCATCACACGGCCCATTCCCTGTGAACTAAAACCAAAAGGGAAAGATATTGGTTACTGTTTGTTTACTGGCCTTTATTTGCTAATGTTTTCCATTCAGTTTGCATTGTTTTTAAAGTTTGGTGGTTGCCCAGAGTTGCGTTTGCCAGGTGGGGAGCTCTATAAATTCACCCCATGAATAGTAATAAATGAAAGGGCAGAGAGGAAGATGGCTCCCATTATCAAACTTGAAGGGCATCTCAAGCCAGAACTGGGGAATAGGCTGCTATGAATTGTTTGCTACACTCAGGGAAGGGACTGCTCTTATTCTTGTCCAAGGTAGGGACTAGATTTCAAACAAAAGGCATTTTTCCTGTTGGGCAGTTCTGCTATGAAAACGAATGCTGTCCTTCAGTCAAATACAGGAAATAAACCAGACTCTTCCACCCAACAGAGAAAGCACCCCTCCCACTCTTCACATGCCACCCACTCAGCCTCCATATTTGACAGCCACCACTTCCCAACGGCCACACAAGAGTTTTAGCAAAAACGTACCAAAGATCTCTTAGCTTCCGGAAGGAACTGTCCAAACTCGGATAGAAGATCTTCCTGACCTCTGAAAAGATTTGCCACTTCAGTGAAGACCTCCTCTTCCGACATGCCTCGAAAAGGGCGGCCTTTTGTGCTTAGCTGCTCCTTCTGCAAGTTAAGAAAATGTTTTTAGTCATTAGGTTTATATTCCACTTTTATTTTGTACAACTCAAGGCAACATATGTTACACTTCCTATTTCCCCCCCCAACACGATGAGCCTTTGAGGTGGACTGGCCTTGTGAGAGAAAATGACTGGTTTAAAGTCATCTAGCAACTTTCAGGCCTAAGGGAGGACTAGAATTCACCTCACTTAGTTTCTACCCAGAAAACAACACCGAACTGCCTCTTTGTTGTGAAATGTTATGTTAGTTGTGCCTGTTTAAAGCAAAACCAGCATTAGTCTAGGGTAGCATCTCGTGCCTGGGCTACCGCACTCACTCCTAATCCCAGTTTAACAAAGTATAGTTCCTGTCTTCCCATTACGTACATCCAAACAACAAACAATATAATGGTTTCTACACAATACGCTTAGGGCAGTGGCTGGGTTCCCATAAAAGTCCCCTATTTGATTTTACTCTGGTCAGATAAAAGAAGAACTCAGCTTTTGTGTTTGAGAAAAGAGAAATAGGAGGAAGTCTTCATGTGTGCAAAGACGAACCCCACCCACTATCCATACCGCTTTCTGGACTGAGGGGGAACATTCTCCTTTACCTGATATGTGTGAAGGATCTCCAGGAAGGAACGATAGATTTCAGGGTGATCAAGAAATCGGGTCTTGATTTTATTCACGTAACTTATGGCATTGTTGAACTCCACTGAATCGGATTCCAGGGGCATCTGAACCTTATCATCCTTGCAGGGCTGTTGCTGCTGACGGAAATCCTCTGGACAATCTCCATGGTTGTGGGTGTTCTCCTGGCAGTAGTGTAGCATTAGACTGCTGCCAGAGAGAGGGTTCTGAACCGGCTCCAGGGATATCTGAGGAAATGCAAGTCACTGTGTGAGGAATTAATTGTATCAGAACAAATTCTAAGGGTCATTCCCTTGATAAATGCAGACATGAGGCCTACAAGTAGCCCTGCCTGTTGTCCCTCAACACACAGATAGAACCTTGTTCTCAGTATCTGACTCATAACAGGGGGTTGGAATATAGCAAATGCTTGAATTGCTTGGATTCACAAGGCAAGAAACTTTCTTTTCAGAGATACCAATAATGTTGGACTTCACTGACCATGGCTAGCTTGGATGATGGAAGATGAAATCCAAGGAAGGTCCCTGGGTTCACGGCAATTCATCTGATATTAGAGTGAGCGATTATGTTATTTTTAGAGGCTTTCCCGCAACTCAAAAAGAGAAAGGTCATTATTCCTGGCCCACCCACCCCAGCTTCCTTTTCAACAGAAACACTTCCAACCTGGGTATGCAAAAGAGATACTCTGCTCATTATAGTACATACAGACGACCTCTGGATGGCAGTTCTTGAGTGATCCTTTAGCACAGGGGTGTCAAACTCAACTTCATTGAGGGCTGCATCAGGGTTGTGTTTAACCATAGAGGGCAAGGGGGTGGGCCTGGCCAGGGTGGGTGTGGCTAACTCAACATCTATTTTTGACCGCGACGAACTGCTGCAGCCCTCTGACAGCAAAAACAGAGCTCCATTTTAGCTGGCAGAGGCATCACAGGCCGGTCCTTCAGTTTCCAGGGTGGCCCTGCAGGCCAGATCTAAGCACTCCATGGGCCAGATCTGGCTTGCGGGCGTTGAGTTTGACACCCCTGCTTTAGCATAATGCCACCAATATTGACCTCACCTCTCAAAAGAAAGAGCAACTGTAGTACTCGGACCTCTAATGCCAGCTCTTATTGACTCTCTCATGCTACCTGTATTCTTTTCAAGGAAAGCTGGACTGCTACTGTGCTCTCCTGCAAAGTCTCCTGGACCTATGCAATGAAGTAGCACTGCTGGGAAGAGAAAGGGCTTCATCACTGTTTGTGGATGCTCTTGTGGTCCCAGGGAGAGGCGGAATCAAAGGAGCACCGTCAGAATGTTCCAAGGATGGGAAAAAAAAAAAGACCGCGAAAAGCTCAGCGAGAGACGATCCAGGTGCCTCAGATTGTCAGCTGCAGATACCAGGATAGGAACATAATAAAACATGATAAAGCTCTTCGTACCTGGCCAGTGAGAGGTGACTGAACATTTAGCTTTCCATTCTTTGGAATCTCTATTCGGTAACCCAGGGGCAAGAAAGCGTTGAAGCCAATGATGAGGTCAGGGTGTTCGTGGAACAGCTGAGAGACACGTCTGATGACGCCTGGAGTGTCAATGCTGGACGCAAGACAAGACATGAAGAACAAGTGGGTGCTTAAATCAGGCAAAGGAGAATGGATGTAGGAGAGATGGTTTGCTCCCTCTCTTTCCTGAAATCTCCCACAAGGTTCAGGGAGGGTTCCATGCTCTGTCAAACAAATCAAAGGAGGGAAACAGGGGATGGATTCTCCATGGCTCACGTTACCTCTGGCTCTTAAACTCCTTCATGATTTCCAAGAAACCGTTATAGGTGGCAGGGTCACTCCCAAAACGGATCTTCACTTGATCCAGGTAAGAGAGGGCATCTTCCACCTGTAAGAAATCATAAGAGATATTGAAAGATATCTCTCTCACACACACACACACACACACAAATACCCAATAAGGGAAGAAATGTCATGAGGGTAATTTTTCTTTCTAAACTGGTTCCAATCCAAGCTGAGGGATATGCAAAAAGCAAAACAATACCACCAGTTTTCAGGCACTAGAAACATTCAAAATTCACAGCCAGAAAAAAAAAAAAATCTCTATTTTGCATTCAAAATGGATTTTAAAAGATCCAGATTTCCTTGCCGGTACTAAAGGCCAGATAGATTATATTTAATTTCTGACAGGGGAAGCTGGAAAAAAACATTGCATGAGGCAATTTTTGTGCAGCACCAGACTTTGTGGATGAGGCACTGTATCATGATTTGTTTGCTTAATAAAGCAGGCATGGGTCACCAAATGCACTGCCACATGGAATTGGTTTGCCTTATGGGCACTGCCAAAAGATTGTATTTTCTTGGTTATCAGTCAATACACCCAACAATTATTCTTGCATCTCAAGATGGCCGACTGTTCTGCCTCAGTGTCTCCAACCATTAATCAGTATTTTATTTATTATCACCAAGAGAGCCAACTCTGCTGCCAAGTATAGAGGAGAGTAATAAATAGCAATTCATAAATGTACAGGAGCCCATTCACACAGTCCAAAGTCACTCTCACAGAAGAGGCACTCACACCATCAAAAATCTTGAACTCAAAACTGGCTCAAAGAACTCTCTTGGGAAGCAGGCATACAGGTAGTCCTTGACTTACAGACACAATGGAGTCCAACATTTTTGTTGCTTAGACAAGCTGTTAAGTGATGTTTGCCCATCTTATGCTCTTTCTTGCCATAGCTGTTAAGTGAATCACTGCGGTTGTTAATTTAGTAATATGGTTGTAAAGTAAATCTGGCTTCCCCATTGACTTTGGTTGTAGAAAAGGAGATCACATGTCCCGGGATACTGCAACAGTCATACCTAGGAGTCAGCTGCTAAACATCTGAATTTTGATTGTTGTGACCATGGGGATGCTGCAACAGTCATAAGTGTGAAAAATGATCATAAGTCACCTTTTTCAGTGCTCTTGTAACTTTGAAAAGTCACTAAATGAACTGCTGTAAGTCAAGGACTTTCTGCATAACGGAGATGCATGAGGTGGTAACTATCCTAATCCTTTGACTACAGCTTTTTTTTTTTCATACCAGTGATAGGCATCTCCAGTGTACATTAAGGGATTCACCTGTTTAAATGTTTAAACAGTACCTCAGATTATCTGTTCTCTTCCTAATCTGAAGGACAGATTCTGCAAGCATTGGCAGTGCAGCATTTTGCTATTGAGGCCAAGAATAGGTGGAGTTCATCAAATATGACCTTCTCCCTTATCCCTTTTATACTGTAAGGAGAAAAATACTGCACCAGATTGATAATTGTACGAAGCCGATGAGGAATATGCACTTTTTTCTATTACTACTGGAAGTATTCTATCACATTAATACTCAAATCATTATATTTAACCTGCTTTCCTTTACAGTTAAAAAAGAAACATTTATTCAACCTTCTGGATTTTTGGCTAGGTTGTGAGTTTCAGATAAATTTACACTGTTTTTAACATTAGTGTTGTAACTTTACATGGATGCCACAGATAGCTGTAATTGTCTTTACATTTTATCAATTAGGATATTTTTGCTGTATGAATTATGTTGTATGAATTATACCAGCATTATAACCGATGTTAGAATGATAAGAAAATCTGAATGAGGCTGACAAGCAGCAGAAGTACCAAAACATCTGAACAGCGCTGAGCTGTCTAGCACTGTTATGGAGATGGGAGGGGAATCTCAGCCATTTTTTCTCAACAGAACTGTGAAGAGGGGAGTTGTTTTAAAAGACAGAAAATGCCAGAAGAGCATTCTTATGGAAAGTGGAAGCTGGTGTGGTTCTATGTGCCTGGTGCTGAAAAAAAAGGGGGAAATGTGCAGAGCTCTTCTCTTGTACCCCCATTCTATGAGATGCTAAGATACATCAGCCACAACAGAATTGATGGAGCAATCTATGTTTTATGCACGTCTCACAAACCAGCCTGGATTTAGGTAATAAGATGGAGGGAAGAACACAACATTCAGCCTTACTGCTCCCCAATTCAAGACTATTTTTCACTTACCACAAAGGCACTACAGCAGAATGTTAAATTGGCCATTGTTATTTTTTTGGTGCCACAAACTCAGAACAAGATTGTAATAAACTATACTTCCTAGAAATTAATCAGCATCCACACATGCGATTTACTGCCCAAAGGATGTTTTCTAAGAAAAAATATTTTCTAAGAAAAAATATTATTTGACAATTTCCATTATTTAGCCATTCTTTTTGCTTCTGCAGCTGCAATTTTGCAACCTGCATTTTTACATAAACATTTCAATTGCTGTCCTGATACTTTCTTTAGTGTTTGGTTTGGATTCTGTGCCAAACCAGTTTTTCACCAAGGAGCCTCCAGTATGGCTTTAGTGACATAAAGACACATTGTCCACATCGGTATGAAACAGAACCGCAACCTTGCTAAAATAAATTTTTTTAAAAAGGATGCAAAATGTATTTGAACTACCCAGTTCAAAAACAGAAACCTATTACAAATGAAATAAAAATGAAAACCATCAAAACACGTGGCACTTAGCCATTTTAAATTAAAGGTGCCAGCCCGCTTTAAAAAAAAAAAAACTTTTTGTTTTTCCTTGACAGCTCACAAAGTAAGGAAAATACTCCCCGAAAGAAAGAAAGAAAGAAAAGGGGGAGGGGGAGAAAGGAAGGAGATGGAAGAAGGCAGCGGGGTTTCCATGCATCTTGCCTCTAACATTGACAATGCAAAGAGAAGTGGGGACGGAGCTGGGGAGAAAAAAGGTCCTCTAACCTTAGGCAAAGGGGGCTCAAGGTTTGCAAGCAGCCCATCCCACCAGCACCCACACCGAGGAAAGAGCAGAGGGAAGGATCCCCCAAGTTCTGGGCAGGTGAGGCAGAGATAAAAGGTCAATCCATGGGGAGGCGCCCCCTTTCTTTCCCCCGCCCCCTTCAGACTTACGTGGACTGGAAGCTTTTCGGGAGCAGGCGCCGCCACCGCGCCCCCCCCTCCTCCTCCTCCTCCTCCGGTCCCCCCAGTCCTGCCCCCCATCTTCGTTCCGCTGCTGCTCCCTCGGCCGCCTCCTCCCCCTCCCCCCGCCGCCATGTTGGGGCTCCCGCGGCGGCGGCGGCGGCGGCGGCGGCAGCAGCAGCAGCAGCGGCGGCGACGACTCTTCCGCCCCCTTCCGTCAGCCGCAGCGGCGCGCCCGAAGCAGCCTGCGCCTTGCGTCAGTGCGCACGTTCCCCCGGATTCTAGGAGGAAGCGCCCGGAACCTTTGGGACGGGAGTCGAGGGAGGCGCCGGAAAGGAAAGGGAACGATCTCAACGGAAAAGCTGTCTCTAGAATAAGAGGAAAACCATAGAGAATGGAGAGAGTGATGGGTGTCTTAAGAATAATTGTTGATGCTTTGCCATCTAGACACTCAATGGTCCATAGTTCTTATTTTATAGAAAGGCATTTGGGGAGGGAGGGAGATAATGTTAATAATTAGGGGGCGTGCATAAGCGCACAATGTGCCTACCGTCCCTGTCCTATTTTATTTTTATTTTTCTTATATGTACCCATTTCATGTATTCATAACTATGGATATACTTATGTCTATTATCTTGTAAGCGATTGACAAATCAAATAAAAATAAATAAGTCGGATACTGAGAATGATCGGTAACGGTCAACGGTTTTTTTCAAGCGACCAACGTTTCTTAGTACAGCACAAGACTTTAAATGAGTCGTCTAAGAGTATCACAACCAGGCAAAGATAGATAATGCCTATATGCAGAGAATTGGATCCTGGGAAATGGAGAAAGGAAAAACTGGAAGGAGTTAAGATCAAGGAGGAGAAATGGAAGAAAGGCTACAGTGACACACCCAAAGGAGAAGGGGCGTGGACGGTGGACCTCCTAAAAACAATGAACACCAATTGCTCACTGTATTAGATGCAAGAATTGAGACGTCAAGCCCTCGGGACTCAGCTTCGTTTCAGCGCGCAAAGAGTTAACATTGCAGAATTGGCATTAGTCGCCCAGGGTCGTTTAAAGTACTATCCGTCCAATTCTTAAACCGCAGAAAATGGGCACTGCCTAAAATTGCCTGGGTTTGCTCGATTGCTGGTCCCTCTCCTGCCCGCAGGCACGATGCCCTCCAATGGCAGTGCCCCTGTTGATTGTGTGTAAGAAAAACCAAGGGGATGGTGGATTCTCCCACCATGGTTTTCCGCTGCTGTTGCTTGTCAAAAACAGCTGGTGGGTCTAATTATGGGAGAGGCAAAGCAAGGTTAGAAACGTCGAAACGTGCCCCAGCTTTTTGCACAAGTGGACAGAAAGCACCCTAACAATTGACAGGTGGGAATAGTTCAAGGGAAGGAGATGGTTGAAAGCAGAGGTCAAATGACTAAAAGCAGCTTTGCATCTCAAGTTTCGCCCCTTTGTAAATATATTGTGACCTTGCACTCACATACAAAAGGGATGGGAATTGTTTCATCAATTATTTTATCTATATCATGTTTCTCAACCTTGGCAGCTTTAAGATGTGTGTGGACTTTTAACTCGCATAATTGCAGACTGGGGGATTCTGGGAATTGAAGTCCACACATCTTAAAGTTGCTGGGATTGAGCAACATATTAGATTATTGCAGTTGTGTTCCAAAAGCAGAAGTGGGTTCTGCTTTACATTTGTGCATTTATGTATATTTTTACAGCTTATTAAAACAAATTATTTAGGGGAAAGAATGTAGGATGTAAAGTAGCTCTGTAGCTTGAAATGCAGGGCCTCTAGAAGAAATGTCTACTGATTGTTCACATTCATCACACACAGCTCCTCCCATCCCTACCAAAAGTGTTGGGGTGTAAGGATTGGCCTAATATTAGGGATAGATTCAGGAACAAATTGGAAAGTATATCAAGGTTTAGACAGGATATTTCAGAGCTTTTACAATATAATCCTCAATGTATGACCACAATTGGAACCAGAATTTCTATTGCTAAGCAAGGCAGTTGCTAAATGTTATAAGCCAATCTTATAAACTTTTTTCCTGTTCTTATTAAATGAATCACTGCAGTTGTTTAGTGAATTACATAGTTGCTAAGCAAATGCAGTTTCCTCCATTGACTTTGCTTGTCAGAAATTAACTGGAAAGGTTGCAGTTGGTGATCCCACCACACAAATTAGACACTAAAGCATTGTAAACACATGCTGGTTGCCAAACACCTGAATTTTGATCATATGACCAAGGAGATGTTGCAACAGTCGTAAGTGTGAGGTCCAATTGTAAGACACTTTTTTCAGTGCCATTATAACTTCAAATCATCACTTAATTAATGATTGTAAATTGAGGATTGCCTGTACCGAATAAGCCACTTTTACATCTCCTATCATACATAACCAACAGAGAATTTTAGTATAAATTTGATCTTTTTCTTTTTGTGCTATATCATCAGACATTGGCGATCATGTTGGCAATCCTATTTTTCTCAACTGCTGCATGAAAAAGTGCTGCTGAGTTTTGTCCAAACCAGTCCCTTAGATTTTGAAGCTATGATGTTCTTCTGCCTGGACCTGCAGGACTCACTTAACACATGAAGTGATTTGCTTAAATACCAGAGCAAAAAAGATTGGAAAATCAGGCACAATTCACTTAGCAGTTATCTTGTTTAGCAATAGAATTTCTGGTACCAATTGTGGTTGTAAGTCCAGGACGAATGCAATTTTATAATTTAACAAATATCTGAGATAGGCATTCTAGAAATCTTTGTTCCTTTATAAAAAGAAAAAAGAAAAAATAGGGAATACACACTTATTTTGCAATATTTGATTTGTTTACAAATACACATGCATTTTAAACCCATTGTGAATTCTGCAACATTTTCATTTGTAAACTGCTCTTGAACTCCATTATTTCCCTTAATTAGAAGATGTCATTCATTAAAAAAAAATCCAGTGATTATAAAATAATTTTGTACACATATGATCCCAATGAGTCTTCAAACATTCAGCTACCTGCCATAAGAAAGAAATGGTCAGAGCTGATCATGAATATCCAACATGGATGGATTTACGCAGTCTAGGATACAGAGAACAAGCCAGCCCTAATCTTTCCTGCAGCAGCACCTGGGATGGCTTCCCACCAGTAGACCAGTTTTCTGCTATTTTGAGGTAAGGAGCCCAAAATATTTCTAATGAAAACTTAAATAGGGTTGCTAAGAAAAAACAAATCCTATACACTCATTGTTCTTTATTTATATTATGATTTTTCCCCATAGAATAAATAGAAACAAACAAAAAAGTGGAAAAAAAAACTCAAAAATTATATAAATGACTTCTAACCTTCAATAGATAGTGACAATCTTATTGCCCCTCCTCCATTTTAGATTTTATATAAGTCCTTCTTTTAATTCAAATCTTTCTTAATCTTGAAATCCATAAATCGTCATGTCATTTATTTCTTCTTTCAGCAAAAAAACCATATAAGTTTCCAATCTTTCAAAAAAGTTTTGGAGTTTTTTTCTGTCTGACTAAACAGATCAGTTTTGCCATTTCTAAGAATTCTGACATTTTCATAATCCATTGTGGATTGTCCTTATTCTTCTATTAAACTCATACAATACTTTCAAATCTTAGCAGAAAAAATAAGAAAAAATAGCCTATCACTGTATTATGTAAGCTCTCCCAAATGTCCACCGCTAAAAGGTTGCTGTCTCCTATATTAGGTAGTCATTCTATTCCAGAACTCAAGGTTCAGTGATAATAAAGAAATAAGAAGCAGTTTGAACTAGTGGTTAAGGTGCTGGCTTAGGAACTAGGAGACCGTGAGTTCTAGTCCTGCTCTGGGCATAAAAAACAGAATGGGTGACTTTGAGCTAATCACTCTCTTTCAGCCCAACCCACCTCACAGGGCTGTTGTGGGGCAAATAGGAGGAGGCAGGAGTATTAGGTATGTTTGCTGCCTTGAGTTATTTATAAACAATAGTAAAGGCAGAAAAATAAACAAATACTCTAAGGAAGTGAGGAAACAACCAGGTGAAGTTCACTTGTGGATGACAAGGTAGATATTGGAGTCAGTCTTTGTCAGTCTTTGTCATTACTTCACACAATCCTACAAATTTGTGAAAGCTTGTTGGTACAGCTCGGAGCGTTCCTTAGATTGCCCCGAATCTCTCCTGGATTCTGGCTCTCTTTTGGCTGAGATTTCACTGTGTACATTGCTTTAACATTGCTGAGCATATCATGGCAAAAGTTGATGGCCTGTGAGCAGTGGAATCTCTCCCGCATGAGGTAGCCAAGTTGTGTTGTTGCAACAAAGCCTTCAGCTGTTGACACCATCCTGGTAATTTTTGCATGCACAAACTGAACTGCTAAAAGGGCCCCTGTGGAAAATGGGAACATGCCAGTGTCACAACAAGGAACTCAAATTATGTTCAAACATTTTTTCCACCTCACAGCATGTCAGCACACAGTTGGAGCTACTATCTTGAATTTCTTTACACCTCCTCGCCCCACACCTGCTTCAACATCCTACCATACATTTGAAGGAGATGAAGGCACCTTTGTTTATTCCCCCAACTTTATGACAAGCTTTGAGAGTTCTACCTTATAAGATAACAGTGTCCAAACTTGCAGATTCCTAAAAATATGCTTACCTCGTGAGACATCCCACACTGTAATACATTGATCCAAAGAGCTGATGAACAGATACTGATCATCCATTGAAAAACATGCACAGAAAATGTCACGGGAAAAGGAATCTTGCTGGGAAGAAAGGAACAAACAAACAAACAATGTTTTGGAAAAGTAATTCAATTCTACCAGAAAACAAACCAAAAAACAACATGCAAGACACAGATCAGCAGGAGAGCAAACAGGAGACAAATACTCTTGCTGCGGTGAGTCTCTAGAGATAAACATAAAAGCCACTGTTGGAGTGATAGCAAACAGAAGGAAAATATATTTTTTCTAGAACTTCTCTTCAACGCAGTCAGATTTAGACTAGATTATCCATCTCTAAAACCCTTAATTGCTTGAAAGCTGGATATCTATGCTACCATCTATTCCCAGGATCTCTGCCTTGAAAGTGGATTATGTCCAAGTCCTTCCATTCAAGGAATGCCATCTCCATGGACCACACCAACAAACTGTTTGTGCTAACCTGCCTCTTTTCTGGAAGCTAGTATCTCTAGAATGAAAATTATGAATAATGGGCAGGAGAATATATCTAAATAAAGAAGGCACCCAAGTCAATTTAATAGTAAACTCTAGCTCTCCCTCAATCACTTAATTTCTTTTCACAAAACAGATACAAAATCGCTTTCTTGGCACAGTACAGATAAGATTTACAACGTCCTTCTAGAGGGTTTTTTTCTTAATATTCCTATCTCAGGCATTTCCTGGGACTCTCCCATGCAAGTATGAATTAGATCTGAGTCTAGCTTTCTTAAGATCAGCTAAGTGCTGCCAATTACTGCGAAAAGCTTCATGTACTGAGATTGAGATTTGAGGAAATGTTAATATTTTAATTCCCCATCATGGTAGCTGTTCTGAAGTCTTCAGGTGTTAATGCTCCTCTGTTCCCTCAGGATTACCTTCCATCTCTCCTCTAATGTCAGTTTTACATTCTAACTGGACATACCAACTTTGTGGAAGAGCAGAAATTCTAACTTCTGGAAAAACATCTGGTGCTCCCAGGAGCAGAGCTGAACATCCCAGAGACACAGCAGTGAATCTTCTGAGCCACTCAGCAGCCATTTCTCTCCATGGCTGGTCATCAGGCAGGTGATGCAGTTCCCATGAGCTTCTAGTGGGAACACACGGGCCTCCAAGCAGTAGTACATGAAGAGCTCCCCGTTGCATGGTCATTCCATAGAGCACCCGGTATCCAGGCAGAAGAGCCAGGTTAGAAATTGTGGCACCAGGGATCTGTGTGTAAAAACTGTAAGCCGGGCGGTCAATCAAGAGACCCATCTCTTCCTGATGCAGATCCAGCACCCGCACAAAGTCATCACAGGCAACTGCCAGCTGATCTTCATTCTGAGTGAGTGCCAAGTTGCAAATGGGTTTTTGGTTCTCCGATGGAGGGATGCAACCGACATCTTGCCTGGAATCCAAGGGAAACACCAGCACTGTTCCAGAAACCAGTCCAACAAAGAGAAGATTCTTCTGCTCAACCACTTCCAGACACTGGACTGGAGCCGATGCATCCAATTTATCATGCTTCTTTCCTGGTGGGAGACAAATGTCAACAAGCACTGCCAATTCCTCCTGCTGCAGGGACTTCTCAACTTACAACCACAGTTGGAACTGGAATTTCTATTGCTAAGCAAGGCAATAGCATTCTCAGAAAGAAAGAAAAAAAAACCTGGTGAACCATTATTTATGGAAGATAGGAGGCCTGGCTATCAGAGCCATAGTGGCGCAGTGGTTGGAATTTAGTACTGCAGGCTAACTCTGCTCATTGCCAGGAGTTCAATCCTGACCTGCTCAAGGTTGACTCAGCCTTCCATTCTTCCAAGATTGGTAAAATGAGGACCCAGAATGTTGAAGGCAATATGTAAACCTCTTAGAGAGGGCTGTGAAGCACTATGAAAGGTTATATTTAAGTGCTATTGCTATTACTAACAGAGGGGTCATATCTACAGTTACAGGACTATCTACAGTTGTCCTTGCCCCTTTGACTCAGTCTGGTAGGTAGGTATGCTCCATATCCCATCAATTTAAACTATGACATTGCCAACAGTGGAAAGGAAGAGATATAGTTCTCAGAGATATAATCTAATCAATCTGCTTTCTGGTAAGTCACTTTGTGAATGGCGAGTCTCTCTATTACAGCTATTTTGCCAGAATGTCCCTGACATGCTCTCCAAACTCCAAATGCCCCCAAAGTTTCCCTCCTTCTGTTCTGGAGCATTTGACCCAAAGTTTCTCTGCTAAACTTTTTGGCAGGGGTATCACTTACCTGCCTCTGTATCCCAAATGACAACACTAGAGCTGTAATAATCTTGGGGAAAGTAAATGTATTTAGCATTGTGGGAAAGCCTGATGCAGCTCTTGCTTGCCATATAAGGTGGGAGTAGTTTGTGCTTGCGATCACAACTGAGGTCCCAGACTCTGAGGTGAGATGTGTGGCAAGAGGCGGATACCAGCGTGACATCCCAGAGAGCCAGATGTGTAGAAGGCGTCCCGGTATCAGTCAAAACATCTGTCAGCAAACCCTGTTTGGCTAGACACCAGACCTAGGTAGAAGAAAAAGCTGACTAAGAAAGGAGACAATCTCATTGCATGGTGGGGCTCATTGAGCAAAACAGGTTTAGGAGCTATGAACCAGAGATAAAGATTTGGATCTCAGAGGCTAGAAAAGTGCTCTGATTTTTCAGCCCAAGAATAGTGAAACTTCCTAGCTGTACTTGACAACATGATCCTATGCATTTATTTAATAGTTCTTCCTGGTTAAAAGGAAAATACTTCTAGAGTACTTATAAACAACCTGTCCTCAGGGACTACCAAATTCATAATTTTAAATCCTGTGGACCAGAGACCCTGGGAAAATCCCCGAAAAAGTCTGCAGGAAAATTCCCCACCCTGTTTTCCTACCAATCTATCATTCTTTATTTGGGATCGCAAGATACCGTCTCCAGCTTCATTCTCGGGGGTGTGGGGGTGGCGGGGGGGAGAGAAAGAGAGACTTTTGGCTTCATGAAAGGAAAGCATCAGAAGTCTTTCTTTCTCTCCCCCAAACTCTAACAGAAACGAGTCTGTGTGAGACTTGTCATGCCGGCACAGCCTCTTGGAGCAGGAGGCCTTGCAGGGTCCCAAAGACTCATTTCTGGCGGAGTTTGGGGGAGTGAAAGAAAGACTTTTGCTGCTTTCCTTGCGTGCAGCCAAAAGCAGAAGAAGAAAGAAGCGGAAAGAAGCAGCCCGATGGCCAGGCCAGGCATGTGGGGCATGTGGGGCAAATTCCCCCCTCCGCCATTTTCCCCCTCCCCTCATTTATCTCATGTTGTTCGCTATGCAAGTGACACAAGACTAGTATTTCCAAGGGCCAGTTGGGCAGCACAGCCTTGTGTTCCCACGCAGCCTGGATTAATTGCTTTGGGGGTGACATTTCTCTGTGGGCCACCAAAATTTTCTCGTGGACCACCAGAGATCCCTGGCTCACTGGTTGGCGACCACTGCTCTAGAGCAGTGTTTCCCAAACTTGGTGATTTTGAGGCATGTGGACTTCAGCAACTGGTTGGAGGATCCAGGAGTTGAAGTTATGTGTATATGGTATAGGTTCTCCTGCTTGATCGCGGCTGGACCTTGGAGGGACCTTCAAGGTCCCTTCCAGTTCTATTCTATTCTATTCTATTCTATTCTATTCTATTCTATTCTATTCTATTCTATTCTATTCTCTTACACCTAGGAAAGCTATTTCTCACAACAATGGGAAATGCTTATTTTGTGTTTCATAGAGTATTGTGAATGCAGCTTGTTCAATTTTTGAAGACTCTGCTTACTTTTCCACAATTGCTGCCAAGTGATTTACTATTGCTTAAATGATAAAAATCGATACCCTTGAACAGACTTTGCTGATCAGTTACACCTGTAAAAGGTACCCAGGGTAAATACAGAAAACTATGCACCCATTCACATTATTATTTATGGCAGGCAGATCGTAGTAATAGTAAACTCTGCAAAAATAAGTTGGCCTAGGGAGGAGCAATCATTGCTGAAGGAGTATCAGCAAGGTTCTGCAAATCTCCCATCAACAACCCCTCAGAGGCTGGGCATTGTAAGAAAAAATATTGGAATACTTGGTTCTTAGCCTGGCCCAGCATGGTTTTTGGTATAGGGTCACCTGTTTGAGCAGGGGGTTGGACTAGAACACTTCCAAGGTCCCTTCAAACTTGGTTATTCTGTCTGTGTCTTAAAATTGCCAAGGTTGAGAAATTCTGTTCTAGAACGTGTGACTCCCAAGCCAGCTTTCTTTGTAGCCCCTGAATCAGTGGCGGTATTCAGCCAGTTTGCACCGGTTTACATGAACCGGTAGCAAGGATATGGCATGGGTTGCTGAACCAGTAGTAACTTCTGGCTGGCCACACCCCCAACCCAGTTGCCTGGTCACTGCTCACTCGCTTGCCCCGCCCACCCGATGCTCACTTGTCCTGCCCACCCAATGCTCGCCACTCCAGTCACTCCTTAAGGTGTTTTTTTCCCTTCCCGACAATCAGCTGTGCTGGGATTTCCCTCACTTACTGCTTCACCCAGGAGGCTTCCTTGAGGCCCAGGAAGGCAAAAAAAGGAGAGGGGGCACAGCCCCCCACCCCCTCAGTTTTTTTGCTTTCCTGGGCCCCAGGGAGGCCCCAACATGAAGTGTTGGGGGGATGCTGCGTGCTCCTCTTATCCTCCATTTTCTGACTTCCTGAGCCTAAAGGAAGCCTTCTAGGAGTAAAAGTGCCCCCTCAGGAGGCTTCTCTGAGGCCCAGAAGGCCCAGAAAACGGAGGGGTACTGCAAAAAGCAAACAAAAAACAAAAAAACCCACCCCCACCCCCGTCATATGGCCATGCCCCCTAGCCATACCCACAGGACCGGTAGTAAAAAAAATTGAATCCCACCACTGACCTGAATCTTTCCTCATCTCTAATTCCTGACAAGTAGTAACATAGTTTTCTATCCTTTTGAGCTATGAAAACTGCCCTAATAAATCCTGACCTAATCTTAGCTACAACTAAGCTAATCCCATACATGGCTGTAACTGTATGATTGAAACTTCAGCTCTTTTTATGCCCATCATGTGCATGATACATATAGCTTCAACCACACAATGGCCAATTTGACTTGTTTCTTCTCCCCCCGCCCCCCGCCCTCATCATAGAATGCCCTTGCCTTAATCACATGTGAAACACACCTGTTTTGAAACATTACCCTATGCCTCTTACCCATATGCATTCGTCCTGGGAACTTGTGACGATGGTGGTATGGTCTGCTGAAATAGCAGCTGCACAGACCTCAGCAGAATGCAGCAAATCTGAGGCCAGGAGTTGATGGAATCCTCTCATGTTGCCCAGGAAAACTCTTATACGGTGCCCAAAACCTGGAACAATGCAGTATGCAAAATGAGATAGTGGCATCCATAATAAGTGCGATGATGCTAAAATGACGGTGCAGGCATGATGAGGTCATCATAAAAAGCATGCAAATATGTAGGTCACGTAAGAACTGAATAGGAACTCAGATATCAGGTTCTGCTCTGGCACTCTGGTGTGCAAAAAGCTCATTGCATTGGCGAATAACCCAACTGAACCATAGCTTATACATCCACATTGACACACATCCCTGCCAAGACAATAGATAACCTGCCACTCCTGCCAAGGCAGGGGTGTCAAACTCGATTTCATTGAGGGCTGCATCAGGATTGGGAAGCATGACCAGCTCGATGTCATTTACACTGGGGGCACCTGTAGTGGCCCAAGCGTTCTGCTAGTGAAAATGGGCTCCCAAGCTCTGTTTTTGGCTGCGATGGCCTCCTGCAACCTTCTGTCAGCAAAAATAGAGCTCGGGAAGGCAAAGTGTGACCCTCACAAGCTCCATTTTCACTGGCAGAGGTACTTTGCTGTTTCTAGGGCAGTCCCGCAGATCAGATCTAAACACCATGCAGGCTGGATCTCACCTGCGGGCCTTGTCTTTGGCACTCCGTGCCAAGACAATAGCCAAATATCATTGTTTTCCGAGTGTGATGGTTTTTTATTTTTTGGATGTAAGGGAGAGCTTTATGTGCATAGAAGCTATTGTCTTGGAAGTGGACTATGACAGGGCTATGCCCAATGCCCTCCTTAGTTTGCCCCTACCTTCCTTCCTATTTCTTATTTACAAAGTTAAGTGGGAAGCTGACATAAGGCAAAGTACGAGCATCTAGCACCATCTTGATTGATCAGAATGCCTCCAGTCTCAATATAAGATGTACATTTTAGGTGCAAAATTGCTTAAAAAAAAGAGAGAGAGTCAAAGACAAAGCTAACTAGATTAGAATATAGAAGACATCTGGGCGGGGATGGTGAGAGACCATGAAGGGACCTTTCTGATGAATGGAAATTTCATGATTAACCACAGCCATTATAGAAATCATTTTTGTAAGAATGTCCCATCATTGCATTTTACTTTTTGTAAGCTGTAAGAAGTCTACATGATTCAGTAGTAGACAGATTTAAGTAACAATAACAGTTACGACAACATATGCTGAACATCCCAAATGTGCCCGCTGGCAAAAAAATTTTTTGCTAGTTTTTGCCAAATGTCAAGTGATAAAGCTAATCTTCTAGGCTTACAGAGATTAGAAGATCAGCATTAGCCTTAGGCAGCTACTTTGTTGATATGATACAGCTAGTAAATGACATTATTCACCAATGTAGGGTAAGGGAGCAGGATATTCACTCAAACCTGTTGCCAGAAGAGATTTGTCTTTTGAAAGCACCACAAAGCTGATGCTTTCTGGGAGCTTTTCCAGCAGGCTGTGTCCATCAGAAGAGATCTGTCAAGAGAGGCACGATTGGAGGTGGTTGATTGAGTAATAAGAGATCTCACCTCCATCCCATTCTGCCCCCATCCTCGCCATGTGTCTTTGTTTTTAATATTTGGTTTTAACTTTTTATGTTTTAGCTTAGATGTAACTGTAAGCCACCCAGGTTTACCCCATGGTAAGTAAGGAAAGAAAGGAAGAAAAGAAAGAAAGAAAGAAAGAAAGAAAGAAAGAAAGAAAGAAAGAAAGAAAGAAAGAAAGAAAGAAAGAAAGAAAGAAAGAAAGAAAGAAAGAAATGGTTTGAATCCATTCCCAACCTGGGCATTTTAGCTTTCTTGGATATAAGGATAGAGTAGAGAAAGCCTCAGTACCTACTGATCCCATGAAAGAGTTATAATTCTGGAAGTAAGATGTTCTATATCCGTGATGGCAAACCTATGGCACACGTGCCAGAAGTGGCACGCAGGGCCACTTCTGCCGGCATGCGAGAGGTCACCTGGAAGAGCCCCACTGCAAATCCACGCATGTGCCACCCCCCAGCAGCTGATTATCAGGTATTTTGTACGCATGTGCGGAGGGCAGGGGTGCACAGGAGATGCTATAAACCACTTAGAGAGGGCTGTGAAGCACTGTGAAGCGGTATATAAGTCTAAGTGCTATTGCCATTGCTAGATCAGGGATCCCCAACTCCTGGGCTCTGGCCTGATCCCGCATTATGGCCCATTTGGAACTGGGCTGTGCAAACGGTGGGCAAGTGCACGAGTGGCGAAATAGTGCATGCACACACGAAGTTCCATTGTGCGAGTGGAGTGCGCGTACACCCACTGCTTGTGCAAATGGAGCTGCATGCATGCTTGCTCACATTCCCCACCCACCCACCAGCAGCAGCACTGGTCCATCTCCAAAGAGGGCCAGGATAATGTTGCTTAAAACCTTGAAGAGTTGTAGGATAAGGATGGACTTTTTTTTTGCCACAGTTGTGAAATGAATCTGGTTCCCCAGCTGACTTTGCTTTTTGGAAGCTAGCTGAGAAGGTTACAAATGGTGATCCTATGAACCTGAGATGCTGCAACCCTCGTAAATGCACGTCCGTTGTCAAGCGCCTGAATGTTGGTCATGTAATTATGGAAATGCTGAAATGGTTGTAAGTGCAAGAGCCAGTTTTAAGTCCCTTTTGGGGGGGGGGGCATTGGAAATCCATATAGTCACTAAATGCATAGTAGTAAATTGAGGAGTATCTGTAGGGTCCCTAATACCCAAAGGCTCCTCAGGCCTGAAATAAGATTTCTCCAAGGCATCTGCAACAAAACCAAAACACTGTGGCATCCTACTGTTCCCACATCTAAAGATATCTCTTGGGTGACCCATGTTCCCTCTCCCTTAGGGATATAGTAGAAAAACAAGCACCATCAAGAGAGAGCCCTTGCTGAAGCCGGCCACCATCCTGCCAAGTGTGTGGAGCAATATACTGCATGTTGGTGTCTCTTCTCCCAGCCCTATCAGTTCCTGCTTGGAGTGTAGCTGTCCACTGATGCTGTCCCACAGGCTGAAAACACCCCGTTCTGATACAGTCATAATCACCAGCCTTGGTACAAAGACAGTTCCACAGAGCCATTGGTCTGGAGGCTCAGCAGAGATCTGGAAAACGGGTACAGCTGTCTCCAGATGCCAAGCACTGACCTAGGAGCAAGAGAAAAAACCCATTCAAGCTCTCCTTCCTTTTTTAATCCTCTTCTCTGTACAGCACAGTTTTCTTTCTTATGAATAAAGAGCAACAACTCTTCTTTATTGTCTCTAAATTTAAGGAGATGCATTAAATTCAAGACATTTGAGCAGCAGTCCCAGAAAATCTGCTAACTAAACTAATAATCTGTTAGAAGATTATTTTCTGTCTATTATAGCAAGTAGACTAAAAAGAATGTTAAATGAGTATATATATGAAGATCAAAATGGATTTCTCCCGACCAGACAAATCAGGAACAACTTAAGAATAGTACTAGATGTCTTAGAATTTTACGAAGCCCACCCCGAAAAACAAATTGCACTTATGTTTTTAGATTCAGAAAAGGCCTTCGATAATTTAAATTGGCAATTTTTAATCCAAAAAATTTATAATATGAATTTAGGCACTAAATTTGAAAATATTATAACAACCATTTATGATACACAACAGGCTAATATTATAATAAACGGGGAATATATCCGCCCAATAAAAATAGAAAAAGGAGTCAGACAGGGCTGCCGACTCTTACCCCTGCTCTTCATATTATCATTAGAAGCATTACTAATGCGAATTAGACAGAACCCAGACATAAAAGGATTAAAGGTTAAGAAAGAAGAATATAAGTTGCAAGCGTTTGCGGATTGTTGTGTATGCATAAAGATTAATAAAGTGTGAGCTTGGAGTAAGTGCAGGGTTCTGGCCCTGCACTTCTGATTGGCTGTAAAGCGGCCGGACCGGATTGGCCCGTTCCGGGGAATCCGATTGTCCCTTAACAGAGAGTTCCTATTGGTTATAAGAGCTAGCGCTCCTAGCTCGTTATTGGTTAAAAGTTACAGGGTTTGCCTATATATAAGGCGGGTTTAACTGCTATTAAAGAGAGGAAGTCACAATGTAAATAAAGAGCTGAAGTTCACCGTTCAGAGGCTTGTCTTCATTCTTTCTCGCCCATGCTCAAAATATAACACTGGCGACGAGGGTAGGATGTGGAGAAATCTGAACCAACGAAACTTTGAAGAACACCGAGAACGTGACAGACAACGCCAACAACGGAACCATGTCCGGCGGCATCGTACCACCCGCTCCGTTCGATCCAAAATAGGAAGACTGGGAGTCTTACATGGATCGTTTCCAAATGTAGAGACGAACAACTTAAAGGACACCACAGCCGGGAAGAAACAGGCGGTGTTCCTAACACATTGTGGTCCAACCGAATTAAAGTTGGCTAAAGCACTAGCCAAACCCCGAGAAGTGAAGGCCATGGATTGGGACGACCTCGAACCTATCCTACGAGACCACTACGCCCCGGCCGTGCCTACGCTCGTGAGATGCCACGAGTTTTATCAGAGGAGCCAGCAAAAGGGAGAAAGCGTGGCCGACTTCATAGCAGACCTCTGAAATTTGGGAGGCCTCTGCGGATTCACCGATTTAGAAGAAGCACTAAGAGATCGCATAGTTCTGGGACTAGATGCACCAGGTGTCCAAAGCAAGCTGATGGCAAAAGGCAACATCAGCCTTGCCAACGCCATCGCCGATGCTACTGCAACAGAAGCAACCAGGAAGTCGGCTGCACAACTACGCCGAAACCGCGCTCCGGTACCACCACCGGCCAGCAACATCTCACCTAGTTCAGAAGGGCAGCTTGCGACAATGCACCACAAGGACCTCTCTTCGTCGTCAGACAGCAACGAAAAAGGGGTCCATTGACTGCGGTCCGACCGGGACCACCCACCAAAGCCCTTACGCCCTTGCGCTGGCTGTGGAGCCAACCATGCCAGGTCCAAATGCAAATTCCGCGACGCGCTCTGCCATGAGTGCGGGAAACGAGGCCACATCAGACGGGTCTGCCGCAGCTCACCAGGACCCAGCCAGGCCTCAAAAGGGGCTAACTATCGCCAATCGACAGGGAACCATCCTGTACGGCGAGAGCCAGTAAACCACTCCTACAGAAAACAAATTTTGCAGAGAGAAGAGGCTCACCATACTATCACTATCGGTCACGCCTCAACCTTGGACACTAAGAAAATCCAAGTCACGGTAGCCATCGAGAACCAGCCTTGCCACATGGAGGTCGACTCAGGATCGTCCCTCTTGATGGTGTCCTGGAAGACACTCAAGCAACTCATCCCCACAATTCAACGCCAAGATCTCCGCTTCCAATGCCTCATCCTCAAGGACTACCAAGGGAATCGAATCCCCGTCGTCGGTTCCTGCTGAGTCCGAGTCTCTTTCAAGAAGCACACAGCATACTTACCTTTAACGGTCATCGATAGAGATAGGCCTAGCCTACTAGGCCTCCAATGGTTCGCGCCACTCGGCATTGAAGTGGCCGGCGTGAACCGAGTCGGTGGTTGTGAGTGGGAGGAAGACCTTATCTCTGAGTTCAGTGACGTCTTCGCGGACAGCTTAGGTGAGTATAAGGGGACCTCGATTTCATTCAGTCTAGATCCAAAAATAGCTCCCATTCGCCTAAAGCCCCGTCAAGTTCCGTTTGCCTTAAAACCGAAAATCGACGAACAACTCGACAAACTGATAGCTCAGGGGGTGTTAGAGCCCATCGATCACTCCCCTTGGGAAACCCCTATTGTAACACCCATTAAGCCAGACGGGTCAATCCGAATTTGTGGGGACTACCGGGCCACTTTGAACCATGCCCTGCAGCAGAACGCGTATCCAGTTCCGGTGGTGCAGCATCTCCTCCATTCCCTGGGGGGTGGGAAGATTTTCGCTAAATTAGATTTAGCTCAGGCATATCAGCAACTACCAGTAGATGAAAAAACAGCACAGGCCCAAACTATTTAGATGCATCGAGGTGCATTTAAATGTACCCGGCTGCAATTTGGAGTTAGTGTAGCCCCGGGGATTTTTCAGAGCCTTATGGAAAGGTTATTGCAAGGAATTAAGGGCGTGGTCCCCTATTTTGACGATGTATTAATCGCAGCCCCTACAAAAAAAATCTTACAGGACCGGGTAAAATTAGTCCTAAAAAAATTCCAAGAGGCCAGTCTTAAGGTTAAAAAAAACAAATGTAAATTGTGTACTGACAGTGTTGAGTTTTTAGGGTACCTGATTGATAGCCAGGGCATTCACCCTACCCAAAGTAAACTAAAAGCGATAAAAAACGCTCCCAGGCCACAAAACAAGGCCGATCTCCAGGCGTTCCTAGGCCTCATCAACTTTTATAATGTATTTTTGCTGCAGAAGGCAACGGTCACTGAACTGTTACACCGGTTGTTAGATAAAAAAGCAAATTGGCTATGGGGTTACCGTGAAGAACAGGCGTTCTGAAATGTTAAAAAACTGCTCACTTCTGACTCTGTACTCATGCAGTATAATGAGACTTTGCCATTAGTTATAACCTGTGATGCATGGCCTTTCGGGGTAGGCGCCATTTTGAGACACGTACTGCCTGATGGGAACGAAGACCCTGTTGCATATTTTTCAAAGACACTTTCAAAAACTGAGCGAAACTATGCACAAATCGATAAAGAAGCCCTCGCAATTGTCTCAGCTGTGAAAAGATTCCACGAATACGTGTGTGGCCGGGCTTTTACTATTGTGACTGACCACAAGCCATTATTGGGGATAATAGCCGGAGATAAGCCGACTCCCTACATATTATCCCCTAGGATGACCCGATGGTCAGAATTCTTAGCTGCTTATAACTATCGGCTGCAATACTACCCGGGGAAAGCCATTCCCCACACCGACGCATTGAGCCGAGCACCGCTTCCAGAGACTCTCGACGATCCTGCACCAATGGTAACCACGTTGCAAATCGAAGCATTCAACTCGCCGCCACTAACCGCCCAAGATATTGCGAGAGAAACCAAACGCGACCACACCCTAGCACGAGTCCTAGGCTGGGTAGAACGCGGATGGCCATTGGACCAGTTATCAGATCACTTCACACCATTCAAGACTCGACAAACCGAGCTCTTCTCCCAGAAAGGCTGTGTCATCTGGGGCGATAGAGTCGTTATCCCAGAACAACTCCAGAAAGCGCTGCTGAGAACCTTGCACGATGGCCACCCCAGCATCGTGCAAATGAAAGCCCTTGCGCGAAACTACGCATGGTGGCCGGGCATTGACAAGCAAATCGAACAGTGGGTTAAAGCTTGTCCCAAATGCCAAGAAGTCAGCAACACCCCACCAAAAGCCATGCCTACTGAATGGGAGACACCACGTGGACCCTGGTCCCGAATTCACCTGGACTTCGCGGGGCCAACCAAAGGCCACACCTTCTTGCTTACCGTCGATGCCTACTCGAATTGGCTCGAAATCCATCGCATGACGACTACGACCTCTGAGGCGGTTATCAAAATCTTAAACAGACTCTTTGCAACCCACGGATTACCAGACGTCCTGGTATCTGATAACAGCCCTCAATTTACCACACTAGCATTTGAGCAGTACCTCGCTGACCGCGGCATTCGCCATGCGCTCACCTCGCCTGCGCACCCTGCGAGCAATGGCCGAGCAGAATGCATGGTCCAATTTGTGAAGAAAACCTTGCAGAAGGTAGACTACGACAACATTGACGACCAGGTCAATCAAATCCTCTTCTTGCAACCCATCACCCCACATAGCGTCACCAACAAAACTCCCGCCGAACTGCTAATGGGACGAAAGCTCCGCTCCCACCTCGACCGGTTGCACCCAGCTTACGAACCGGAGAAACCACTAGGATCCAGCAGCCACTGTCGTACCTTCCAGGTAGGAGACTTGGTATATGCTAAAAACCTATCGGGCGACCCGTTGTGGGTGGAAGCAACAGTAGTACGTGTAACCGGCCCCAGATCCTACCTTGTACAATGCCTTGACGATAAACTTTGGAAACATCATATCGATCAATTACGATTGCGGCTTCCAGCTGCCAGTCCGCAACTCCCCTATGACCAAACTGAGGGGGGGGGGAGGTACAGAAGAAGATGAATTCCTAGAAAACCCGTTCGAAGGAAACGACGGTTTGAGAGAAACTCAGGAAGCGGAGCCGGAGGGAGAAACGGTTGCACCTCAGGGAATTGCAGAGAATGTGGGCAACGACGTAGAAGTGAACTCTGAACCAGAAACAGCCCCACTGCCAAACAACGATCTACCTCAGCGTGATTGCAGCCAGCTGATACAACGGAAATCAAAGAGACTAATAAGACAACCGTCCTACCTAAGGGACTATGTAACTGCGCCCTGCAAATAAGAAGCCAGGGGGAAGGGGTTTTGTGTATGCATAAAGATTAATAAAGTGTGAGCTTGGAGTAAGTGCAGGGTTCTGGCCCTGCACTTCTGATTGGCTGTTAAGCGACCGGACCGGATTGGCCCATTCTGGAGAATCCGATTGGCCTTAACAGAGAGTTCCTATTGGTTATAAGAGCTAGCGCTCCTAGCTTGTTATTGGTTAAAAGTTACAGGGTTTGCCTATATATAAGGCGGGTTTAACTGCTATTAAAGAGAGGAAGTCACAATGTAAATAAAGAGCTGAAGTTCACCGTTCAGAGGCTTGTCTCCATTCTTTCTCGCCCATGCTCAAAATATAACACGGATGATATGTTTTTTTTCATTGAGGAACCAATAGAAAGAGGACAAAAATTGATGAATGAATTAGAACAATTTGGAGCAGTAGCAGGACTTAAAATTAATAGGAAGAAAACAAAATTAATGACTAAAAATTTAACAGAAAAACAGAAAATAAAACTAGAAGAAGCTATGGGAATACAAGTGATAAAGAAAGTTAAATACTTAGGAATATGGTTGACAGCACATTGTAAGACACTTAAGGAAAATAATTGCGATAAATTGATGCAACAGGTAAAGAAGGATTTAGAAACATGGGGCAAGCTGCAACTTTCATTATTAGGCAGGATTGCTGCTATTAAAATGAATATTCTTCCAAAATTCCTATATATATTTCAGACGATCCCAATCTAAGTACACAATTTTTTTTTTAAAGAACTTAATAAAATAACTGTAAAATTTATCTGGCAAGGGAAAAAACCTAGAATAAATTTAAAGGCAATGCAGGATATGAAGAGCAGGGGAGAACTGGCACTTCCAAATTGGGAGTTGTATTATAGTGCAGCCTCTTTAGTATGGTTGAAGGAATGGGTGAATTTAACCAATAAGAGAATATTATTCTTAGAAGGCCATGACTTGCAGAGGGGGTGGCATGCTTTTTTATGGGATGTAGGGAAAACTAGCCAGAAATATTTCCACAGACACCTAATCAGAGACTCATTATTAACTAATTGGAAGAAAATACAGAAAAAACACGATTTAAAAATACCAATTTGGATTTCAACATTGGAGGCGATGATTTACCCAAATAATCTAGATATCACTAAAATGATTAAATATAAGGACCTTTTGGATACACAAGGAAATTTGAAATTTGGCAAAATCTTCAAGAGCAGAGACTAAAAATTGATCAGTGGGCATATCTTCAAATTCAAAGTAGATATAAACAGGACAAGAAAGAATTTGGAATTAACAATAAGCTCTAGCAATTTGATAAAATTTTATTAGGATCAGGCAAAAAAAATATAACAAAATTTTATAATTATTTATTAGAAGTAGAATTAGAAGAAGAAATTGTAAAAGGGAACATGATAGCCTGGAGTAGGAATATAGGACATAGCATCACCATAACAGAATGGGAAAAGGTCTGGGGTAGAAATAATAGAATTACAAAATCGGGAGCATACAAAGAAAATGCCTATAAAATGTTTTATAGATGGCACCTTCCTCCTTTGAGATTAGCGAAGATGTACCCCAATATGAGTCCGAATTGCTGGAAATGCAAAAAAAAAAAGAGAGTTTTCCAAATGTGGTGGTCCTTGTACAGAAGCTCAAAAATATTGGCAGAAAATTAGAAATTGGCTGGAAGAAATGACAAGATAACAGATCGAATTCAAACCAGAGTCCTTTCTGTTAGGGATCTTTGATAAACAAATATTTTAAAAAAGTGAAATATATAATAATACACATTTTGACAGCGGCCAGATTGGCTTTTGCACAATGTTGGAAGCAGCCTCATGTTCCATCAGAGGAGATGATCATTCAAAAAAATTCAAGTTGTGCAGAAACAGACAAATTAACTTTGGCATTAAAAAATAAAGACACTTTAATATACTACAGCAGCTGGAACTGCTGATACAAATGGATAGACCAAAAATAGACTTTACACTAAAAGGCAAAAGAGGATAGGGTTAATCCATAGTAATGATACACAGATATATGTAAGGATTAGGTGTGTGTATATGGCATAAAATAAGGATAAAAAAGAGTTTTACAAACTGTTGAAGATGAGAATGTTTTTAATTGTTTTCTATTTTTTTCTTTCTATTTTCTTCTCCCTTTCTTCTTCTTCTCTCTTTCATTTATGTATGTGTTGTTGGTTTGTTTTAATTGTAAAATCAATAAAATTTATTTTAAAAAAGAAGATTATTTTCAGTCTTTAACTGCAGAGGTGGATACATAGATGTGCATTGTTGACTCTCAAATTCAATTTTGTCCACACAGCAAAGTTAATGGTATTTAATTTCATTGTACAAGGTGCAATGACAATAAAGTAAAGTAAACTAAATTAAACTAAAGAACCCATGCTTCTTCAGATGGTCTTAGACTTCATCTTCCATCATTCCCAGATATAATGATCAATATAGTTAAAAGGGATGGGTGCTGTGTCTGTTTCCATCTGGAAGGTCAGTCTTTCCCTACTCCCTCTATTATCCAAATAATACTCTTGAAAGCTTGTTAATGCCAATTCAGAGATTGTAGATTTGTTCCTGAGAATCTCACATAGATTTCTTTCTTCCTCTCCCCCTTCCCTTCCATTTCCCTCCCTTCCTCCTCCTCCCTTCCTCCTCCTCCCTTCCTCCTCCTCCTTTTCTCTCTCTTTCTCTCTTTCCTTCTCTCTTTCAATAACTTTCTGAACGCTCATCCAGAATTTCCCTCCTAAATTTGGCTTCTCTTTGTGATCCTGATTCTCCAGAGTATTTCTTCTTCCAGATTATGCAGAGTATCCCACAAGATCAAAGGAAGCCTTACAATATTCTCAATATATTTATTTCATTACTTCCATGCCTCTGACCTGAAGGCCCCTGCCCACATTTTGGACCTGCTTCGTTGCTTAGCTGTCCCCTCCCCTCCACAGGTGTGATGGGTTCCATACCTCCAAACCTGATGCCCAGTATATCATCTGGTTCTTTTCATCAATATGCAACTGGCAACATTTCAGCTCTCCAGGATGAACATGGTGGATAGAGAAGTCCTCCCTGACAGATTCCAGACACCACAAGCGCAGTGTCCGATCCATGGCTACCGAAGCAGCACGGGAACCTTTCCCAAATAATTTCACACATTTCACTTCAGCTGCAAGACAGAAAAGATGGGGCAATGAAGATTCTCAGAAGATCACCTAGCATGCTCACAAATCTGATCACAGTTCTGGTGGAGCAACCTACAGATCAAGATGAGGAACTTGTAGTCTTTGTACTTGCAGTCCCTTGTAGTTTGAAACGGAACTTATAGCTCAGTTTCAAAAAAAACCTCTCTATATATGAGCAATTCAGAATCAGCCAAAGGAGGTGTATCTCTTTCTTGGCATCCTTCTACTTAGGGACAGAAAGTGACTGGAAGATGTTAGAATGACAAATGAAAAAAGAATGAAGGGGAAGCTTCAAAAATTGTCCATTCAGTATTTTCACCAGCACTTTTGGCTCTGCTCCTGTCTATACTGAAGTTATATCTCCTTCTACCCAATGGGGAGGAAGTCAAAATTCAGTCATGTGGTTGTGATTGCCACCTTGACTTTTTTTAACCCCTCACTCTATAGACAATCCTGTTCCCTAAGCTAAAAGCCTGTGGCTTAGTTTCAGTGGTGGGATTCAAAAAAAATTATTTCCGTTTCTGTGGGCGTGGCTTGGTGGGCGTGGCAGGGGAAGAATACTATAAAATCTCCAGTCAGTGGGAATATTTGCCAGTTCTCCAAACTACTCAAAATTTCCACTACCGGTTCTCCAGAACTGATCAGAACCTGCTGAATACCACCTCTGCTTAATTGGTAGAAAAAAAGATGGGGACTGTAGCAAACAATTTATAGCAATATTTCCAATTCCAGTATACTGAGTAGCAGATAGAAAGAAGGCAGTGGACAATGGACCCCATAATTTTATTTATCTGCAAATACATGATTCGCTGACGCAATCAGACTTGGGATTAATCATTCATATAAATCAATGTTCTGATGGGTCGTGAAAACCACTCTCAAGAGTTTCAGAACTTCAAAAGAAAATCTAAGAACAGCTTTCTGTTGGGCAGAAATGCCCAAGATAGAAACTTTAAGATTTTTTCTTCAATGGATAGCCTTAGGAAGTTACTGAGTCTTGCCAGCTGAATTAACTCTGCCCTGCGGCTAACAATGTGTACCCATATCATGCAGTGAATTCCTCTCAAAAGTGCTTTACAAAGACAATTGGACTTCCTTGGGGGTTTTTTCCTTGAAAATATTTCACTTTAGGTCCAAGAAACTTCTTCAGTTCTAAACTGAACCAGTTGCCTTTGGAAAAATGCTTTGGGGACAACCATGTCCTGAATAATTGAGAATCTTCAAAGACCCACTGAATTCATATCACTTGCTTAATTCTGAAACAAATCCCTGTATTCATGTAACATGCTGTGCCTTGCCCACACAAATAATTTTTTTGATGACCTGGTGCACACCACGGGCTAATAAAGCAACAAGGGTTGTTGTATTCCCACAACATGCTGAATCACAACCTAAGGTATCTTAGCTTAGCCTAATGTGTGAATTGAACCCAGTCACTGAGATTATCTCCAAAGAGTTTACTGCTAGTTCACATAAATAACCCTGATCTGCTTCCTGTGTCATCGTAACCGGGATCAATTAGAGTCCCGGATGGAGGTTGGCTGTAAAAATGGCCTTTTGGAACCTCACCAGAGTGTCCTATTAGGAAATGTTGCACAGTAAAATCTTCCATGTCCCAAACGATCATAGACCCATCCAGAGAACCAGCCAGAAGCAACTTTTGGTCAAAGTTGAATTCCAGCACTGAAGTGCCTGCAAAAATAAAATAAGAGGGGTGGATTTGAGGAATTAATTTGATGGATAAGGTTTGATTCAAGGGAAGGGAATGTCTGGTCTCTTCTGTGAACCGCAGGTAGTGAATAGCCTGCCTGAGTGTGCCAAAGAAGATATTTTTCCAAAAGGCAACTGGGTTTTCTTGTTTTTTTTCCTCCTTGAGAACATTTTGCTTCTCATCCAAGAAAATTTCTTCAGAAATGAAGACATTTGGGACAACCATGACATGGATGGTTGAGAATCTCCATAGACATTCAACCTGCCTAGGATTTATTCTGGCACCCTGTGTGTTTCCTGGTACTGTGATAAAATCCTCCCTCCTATAATTTTTTTCCACAGATTGTTCCCATAACAGTTCTTGGATTGGATGGAAAGTGGACGGATCCAAGATCATCCAGTGAGTTTCATGGACTTTAGTATTCAAAGGTTTCTCCACTCTAATCAAGGCATCTGGGGGATTCATTTAAGTGGGCATCCATTTGGCCCCTATGCAAAGAGTTTGCTATACAATGCTTTTTTCCCCTAAGATGAAGGGGGAAAAGAGGAACAATAATTATGACTTGTTAAGCAAACAAAGTATTCTACCTGTAGGAAATCCAGGCAGTGTTTTGCACAGAGGTCCTCCAGGTGGATGGAAAAATCCAGAGCGAGGGATGAGGACAGGCTGGGTCCAAGCACCAAACCAGCTCTCACATTGCCCACACATATTCCCAATGATCTTAGGGTAGGATGGCCTGAGGAAAAACAGCCGTGCCAATATCTCCGTGTAGATCATACTCACTTCTATAGAGGGAGAAAGATAGGAGATGTGGAACCATCTTCTGTTTGTGTTCTGTTAGCTAAGAAAGAGATTCTGATTTTAGTGAAAGCCCAGTCCATCTCAGTAATTGTGAAATATATATATATATATATGGATCTTTGGTTATTCGGGTTTTCTCCCGCGTAAGATTGGAAGTATCAACGTTTCGATGAAGTCTCATTCATCATCTTCAGGCTTGGTCTTCAGCTCTGTGCTTCTCAGAGTGATGTGAGCTTGCAGCTGCTTCTTCCTTTTAACTGCTAGTGGGGGTGTGATTTGATTGGGTGGGGGCTTGGCTGTGTTCTGATTGGGTGGGTGGGTGTTCTCATTGGTAGGGGGTTTGGCTGTGTTCTGATTGGTTGGGGGGTTGGATGTGTTCTGATTGGCTGGAGGCGTGTTCTGTTCAGGTGGGGGCTTGATTGTGCTCAGGTTAGTCTTAGTTGCTGGAGGGTTTGAGCTGGTGAGCTGTGATCTTGCTGTTTGGCTTCGAGTTCGTGGTCGTGCTGCATCTTCACGGTGGAGGTCAGTTCGCTTCATGTGTGGCTCAGAGGGGTTTGAGGTGGGTAGTGATGCAGCTGCAGTGCGGCTTCTGGTCCGTGGTCGTGTTTCATCTTCTGTGTGGGTGTGAGTCTGCTTTCTACGTGGAAGTGTGGTGGTGGCATCTTGTGTGGCTCTCAGGGGTGTGGGTCTGGTGTCATTCTTCATGTTAGGTACGCGTCTGTTCATGAGGGCGGGTTTCCAAATGGCTGGTAGGCGGGAGGCATCATCTCGTTTATTCATGCTGTGTGGGCGTTTTTCTATCTCTATGGCTTCTCTGATGATTCTGCTGCTGAAGTGTTCAGTTTTGGCGATAGTTCTGGTATTTTTAAAGTCAATCTCATGTCCTGTGGCTTTGAGGTGTTGGACCAGGGAAGAGCTGAAGACCAAGCCTGAAGATGATGAATGAGACTTCATCGAAACGTTGCCTAGATACTTCCAATCTTACGCGGGAGAAAACCCGAATAACCAAAGATCCACAAACAAATACCCGCGAGAACCTCAGAAAATATATATATATATATATATATATATATATATATATATATATATATATATATATATATATACATACACATATATGACTGAGAATCTTCATAAACATCTCATAGGTGGGATTCAAAATATCCGGATGACACTGATCCAAGAATAAAGATGTGGGCTGAAGTGGTAGATATGAGCAGACAGAAAACTCTGATTCTTTCCTCCACCAGATCAATGGTAGTTCATTGATCTGGTGTGCAGAACTTCAAAAGAATAACAGAATAACAGAGTGAGAAGGGACATCGAAGGTCTTCTAGTTCAACTCCTTGCTCAAGTAGGAGATCCTACACCATTCCAGACAAATGATTGTCCAATCTCCTCTTAAAAATCTCCAGGGTTGGAGCACCCACAGCTCCTGGAAGCAAATTGTTCCACTCATTGATTGTTCTCACTGTCATTTTTGCTTAGTTCTAGGTTGCTTCTCTCCTTGATTAGTTTCCATCCATTGCTTCTTGTCCTGCCTTCAGATTTACCCTCCCCCTATTCTTTGTAGCAGCCTCTTAGATATTGGAAGTTTGTTGGATATTGAATGTTGTGCCTATTAACTTCAACACAAAGGCTAGCCACATCCGTTTTAATTAAACTGACTGCTATGGAATCAAATATAGAACCCAAAGCAAATAATCAAGGATTACTGCAATGTTTATTAAGCAGCATTACTGAGAAAGGCTCCATAAAACAAAGGGATGCACTCTTATTTATATATCTCAGAAGGCAGGAGAGACTAATGCATTAGTCACAGGTGCTGTAAACATACAGGTAAAATATCTCAAGTTACTAGAGGTAATGGAACTCAGATTACTTCCTGCACCTGGTTTTCTTCAGGAACCAAAAGGAAAGCAATAAAACGGGGAGGAAAATATCTTCCTTAAATCAAGAAGAGGGGGAACTTTGGGAATACCAGACACCAAAAAGAAAATCATTTCCTGTTGCATCTTATTATTCTAATAAGATAAATGTTAGTCTTATATCTCTAAATATCAACTTGATCTAATTGATTCTATTCATTGAAGAACAGATTTTCCCCACACTGCCGTTGGCAGCATTTTTGACTAGAGTAGGAGCTGTGGTGGCGCAGTGGTTAGAATGCTGTATTGCAAGCAAACTCTGTCCTTAGCCAGGAGTTCGATTCTAACTGGCTCAAGGTTAACTCAGCCTTCCATCTTTCTAAGGCTGGTAAAATGAGGATCCGCTTTGTTGGGGGCAATACGTTGACTTTGTAAACTGCTCTATGGGGCGAAATGTAAGTCTAAGTGGTATGCTATTGCTAGACTGGGCAAGGTTCTTGGGAGTCATTCCTAAGCTACAAGGTTGACAATGATTATCTACCTCCGTGGATCCGTTTGCTATCCACAAGAGGCTGCAGAAGCAGGAAAGTCCCTTGCAGGAGATGCAGCTCTGGGCAGTTGATCTGGGCAAGGCACATGGCAAAGTCAGCAGTCAGGCTCTCTATGCCAGTGGAAGTTGCTCTGCAGATGATCCAATTCATGTTCCCTGATGGGAAAAGAAGACAGTGGGAAGACACGCAGACAATGAGAACATCAAAAAAGTAAGGAGAGCAAGGAAGACCTATAGAAGGAAGTATCAAAAATCAAGGAGACCTTGACTAATACGGTCAGGATCCTAGGATGTAGCAAGAGAAAACAAACAAAAGCAAGTGGAAAATAGTCCACCTAGATAAAAGTATTTCTTTCTGATTCTAAAGAGAGACTTCCAATTAGTAGTCTCCCAAGTTATGCACAATATTTGGATGTAGTTCAGTGTATGCATTGCATACTGTACATTGCACTGTTTGACTTACTTGTGACTTGTTTAATCATTTATAATTATCTAGGTTATGCACAAAATGCTAAATCATAAACTGTATCAGCTTAAGCCAGACAAATCGCATCATACAAATAGCATGTTTGTGTGAAACTAGCCAATTCTGGTTTATTTAATAAGCCATATTTGTAGGCCAGTATGATATGCAAATCAGGTTATCATGAGTCTTCATGAAGTTGTTGTCAAACAGCATTACATTTACATGAAAAATGTTCAAATAGGGCTGAATTATCTAGGCAGGTTGATCTATTTTATATCTATTTAGTAGTTTTCTGAACAAGGAATGTGTTCTGTATGGTACATTTGCATTCTTGTAAACACCGCACCCTGATTGGCCAGGGCGCGCGGCAATCGGATTGGCCGAGCAAGCCGCACTGATTGGCCCGCTGCGAATCCCCCGCGATTGGTGGAAACCGATCGCAGGAGATTTGAAGCGGTGTCATTGGCTGCGGCCGGCGTGGCCAACTCCATATAAGCCGCCACCGATCTTTCAGGAACCGAGTCGATCTCGGGACTAATAAAGAGCTGAAAACTAGTCACTGACTCCCGAGCCTTCTTCCAAGCGCCTACACAACACTGGCGATGAAGGTGGGATCGCAGAACTGATACCCACCAAGCACATGGCACCAAGACGAACGGAACCAACAAGATGGCCAGCATCGCGCCGCCCACACCCTTTAACCAGGCTACTGAGGACTGGGAATCGTACATTGATCGGTTCCTGATGTTCCTGAAGAGTAGCAACCTCAAGGATGCAAATGGGCAGAAAAAAAGGGCCATATTCCTGACACACTGCAGGCCCGCACTGTTTAAGATGGCAAAGGCCCTCGCGAAACGAGGGACTGGGCCGACCTCGAGCCTCTGTTGCGAAGCCACTATGCTCCCGCCGTTCCCACCCTCATCAGACAGCACGACTTCTACCGGCACAACCAGAGAGAGGGTGAGAGCATCAGCGATTTCATGGCTGACCTGCGAAATCTGGGAGGCATGTGCGGCTTCACGGACATGGACGAGGCGTTACGAGATTGCGTCGTCCTCGGGCTCAGGGACCCTGTCCTACAAAGCCGGCTGATGGCGAGAGACGACATCTCCCTCACCGATGCCCTCACTGAAGCTACCACAGCCGAGGCAACCCAGAAGTCGGCGGCCCGAATGCGGAGACCAAACGCCAGAGACCGAACCACAACCTCCGAAACGACCACAGCAGCTGAGATGCAGCCAGAAGCAAGCCGACGAGCAACCACCACCACCCACCATGGTGACCTCAACTCCCCCTCCGACACCACGGATAAGGAGGACATTCACCGACTCCAGACAGAATGGGACCGGCGCGAGTGGCGGAGTCATAAGTTGGGACTGCAATGCGCCAGGTGTGGGGGTGACCATCCTCGATTGGAGTGCCGATTTTTCGATGCTATCTGTCGACAATGCGACAAGAGAGGCCACATCACCTGAGTCTGCCGACTCAAAAGAGCCTACAGCCCCCGACGACGAGACAGCAGCAGTCGGAGACAAGATGGCACGCCCCCCCCAGGACAAGGGACCGCTAAACCGAGAACCATTGGAACTGGGACGGACGGGGCCGACAAAATGGCAAGAACCGACAAAGAGAGGAGGCCCACCAGACGGTCATCATCGGCCATTCATCTAGCTGGGACGCCCGAAAGGTACACATGGAAGTGGGCATCGAGGGCAAGCCATGCAAGATGAAGGTGGACTCCGGGTCCTACCTCTCCATGGTTGTATGGCAGGAAATTAAGCGCCTGGTGCCCGCCATCCACAAAAGGGGGCTGAAAAGCCAGAAGCTAATTCTAAAGGACTACCAAGGGAACCACATCCCCGTAGTCGGAACAGGACACTTTGAAATCACATTCAAGGGGCGCACAGCAAGGCTTCCCCTGACAATCATAGATAGAGACCGACCCAGCCTTTTGGGACTACAGTAGTTCGCGCCGCTCAGAATCAAAGTAACAGGCATCGACCACGTCGCAGAGGTAGACTGGGGCTGATAAACTTCTATAATGTTTTCCTACCTCAAAAGGCGACCGCGGTGGAACCGTTGCATAGGCTGTTGGACAAAACAGCCACCTGGACCTGGGGGAGACGAGAGGAAGCCGCATTTAACCGAACCAAGGACCTGCTCACATCGGATGCCGTCCTCATCCAATACAGGAACCGATCAATGTACGATTCCCAGTCCTCAGTAGCCTGGTTAAAGGGTGCGGGCAGCATGATGCTGGCCATCTTGTTGGTTCCATTCATCTTGGTGCCACGTGCTCGGTGGGTATCAGTTCTGCATTCCCACCTTCGTCGCCAGTGTTGTGTAGGCACTTGGAAGAATGTATGCCGTCCTCCCGCTAACAGTAATGTGCAACGCATCACTGTTCAGCATCGGCGCGATCCTCAGCCGCACATTCCCGAACAGAAACGAAGCACCCATTGCCTTTTACTCAAGAACCCTATCAAAGCCGGAAAGAAACAATAGCCAACTAGACAAGGAAGCCCTGGCTATCATCACCGCAGTAAAAAGTTTCCACGAGTACCTCTATGGCAGGACATTCACCATCATTACCAATCACAAACCGCTGTTGGGCATCCTGGCAGGAAACTAGGCCACCCCGAACATTCTATCCCCGAGAATGACAAGGTGGTCTGAATTCCTCACCGCCTACAGTTATCGGCTGACCCATCGACCCGGTAAGACAATCGCACATGCAGACACCTTGAGCTGCACCCCGCTGCCCGACCTGGACGCCGACCCAGCACCCACAGCATCCACCCTGAGCATAGAGACCTTACCCAACCTCCCCCTAACCGCGTCAGACATTGCCCACGAAACCAATAAAGACAAATGTCTGGCGCAGGTGTTACAATGGGTGGAGAAAGGGTGGCCGGAAAAAGATGACGACGAGACATTCAGGATGTTTCAGAAAAGACAAACAGAACTTTTCATGCAAAAGGGTTGTATACTATGGGGGGACAGGGTTGTTATTCCGGAGAAATTACAAAAAAGGGTCCTGAACTTGATACACGAGGGGCACCCAGGCATTGTTAGGTCAAAAGCCCTGGCCAGAAGTTATGCCTGGTGGCCAGGGATGGACAAACAAATCGAAGCCTTGGTGGCAAGCTGCAGGCAATGTCAAGAATCCAGGCCAAGCCCACCCGCTGCCCCAATCCTGGAATGGGAAACCCCCAGAGGACCATGGTCCAGGATACACATAGATTTCGCCGGGCCCACAAAAGGACACACATTCCTCATAACGGTAGATGTTTACTCCAATTGGCTGGAGGTAAGCGACATGAGAACTACCACCACCGAGGCCATCATCAAAGAACTCAACAAGCTATTCTCAACCCACGGTCTCCCAGATGTAATTGTGTCAGATAATGGTCCACAGTTCACCGCACTGGAATTTGAAAAATTCCTAGTGGAATGGGGCATACGACACGCTTTGACAGTGCCGGCACATCCGGCGGTGAACGGTAGGGCAGAACGAATGGTCCAATTTACCAAAAAAACAAACCAGAAAATTGAAACTGGGGACATGCAAGAGAAAATAAATAAACTACTTTTTATCCAACATATAACATCAAACACAATGACCAACAAGAGCCCCGCAGAGCTACTAATGGGGAGGAAACTAAGATCCCCCTAGATAGGCTGCACCCCACATACAAACCCGAAAAACCCACCAACTCATCGAGCTGGCACCGAACATTCGCACCAGGGGACGCAGTATATGCGAAAAACCTCAGAGGGGACCCCCTCTGGATACCGGCAACGATAACCCAGGTGACAGGTCCCCGCTCGTACCGGCTACAAACAGTTGATGGACGAGCATGGAAATGACACATCGATCAATTAAGATCGAGAGCAGCCACAGGAAACACAACCGACATGCAAGCAGACAGAGAAGAGACATAACCCCGGAAAGGGAGAAAGACCACCCAAGCACCAACCAAGAGGGGAGGGAAAGCCCCGGAAACCAACCCCAACAAGAAAGAAACCAAGAATACTCACCAACCGAAGCAGAAATAGACAACCAGCTCGAAGCGTCTCCGGGAAGAAATAGCCAGGCCAGTTCAACCAATCCGGAAGAACCAGGTAGGAGCGGCAAAACCAGCAGCTCGATCAGTCCAGGTAGACCGGGAGGAAGCTACAATGAAAGGCCCTGCTCATCCTTCCAGGCGGTTCCATCAACGAGGTGGAGAACAGCACAGAACCTGACAGAACCGCTCGAAGACCAGACATCAACTAACCTGTGCAGGTCCAGCAGGCAAGTGCCGAGCCCCGCCTACTTACGGGACTACGTCACGTAGGACCATACCAAGAGGGGAGGGGTGTTCTGTATGGTACATTTGCATTCTTGTAAACACCACACCCTGATTGCCCAGGGCGCGTGGCAATCGGATTGGCCGAGCGAGCCGCACTGATTGGCCCGCTGTGAATCCCCCGCAATTGATGGAAACCGATCGCGGGAGATTCGAAGCGGTGTCATTGGCCGCGGCCGTCGCGGCCAACTCCATATAAGCCGCCACTGATCCTTCAGGAACCGAGTCGATCTCGGGACTAATAAAGAGCTGAAAACTAGTCACTGACTCCCGAGCCTTCTTCCAAGCGCCGACAAAGAGAATGCTAGGAAGGAGGCAATGTTAAACTACTTCTGAGACACCTTCCCCCCCCCCCAAAAAAAACATACAGGGACTTGTTTAGGCAGTCTCTGAGAATCAGACACAATTTAAGTTATTGTTAAAAAGCAATGCTTTCGACAGTTCAACACATTTCGGATAAACTGGGGCTTCTTTAGGGATATTATAATTACTCACCCTCTTGATTTTTTGGAAGAGTTGAAAACCTGGCTCTGCTAGTTGGCCTGGGGCTCCAATTGGGGAACATCACTATGGAAGTGGTTACTACATTAATTACAAATCCCACCTCCTTCTCTGCTCATCCTACTTTCTCCCTCCCCATCTTTTAGTTATAGTATATTCTTGGACTATGCTGCATTTTGTATTGCATTTTTGGTACTTCTGAAGAAATATAATGGGACATAGATTTTTTTTTCCCTTACAGGAAATTACCAGCCATCACCCCTTCTTTTCTTGAGTCACTATTTGCTCCTTGTTTGGTCTATCAAGGCAGTAAGCATTCACACAATGTGTAGGAAACTTTATGGAGTGTAGGTCTTTTGGGCTTAGAATATCAGGAACTCTTACCCAAAATATCTCTTTGCAACTCCTCAAACAGACCTGCCTGTAGTAAATGGAAGGGCAGTTCACTCAATTTCCTCTGGTTTGTAACAATGCCGGAGAACCAGAGAGGTTGAGGAATCACCTGAATAAAAGAAATCAACATTTGACTTTGACTTTTCTAAAATCCACACTAATTTCTTATTTACAATGAATCAAATCAAAGCTCACTTTACAACTATTAAGTATTGATGTAAGCAATGCAAATGACTGTTTTGTTACTTTCTTCTGACGGTGGGTTTATGTTGTCCTGTATCATGGTTTCAACCTTCAGCCTCCAAATTCTTTATTTTGAGGTGGTTCAGAGCTCCTTTATAAAGGTAAATATTAATTGCACATTTGTAGATGATGGCTAGCATTTTGTAAAATGGTGGGAAAGAGATTAAAAAAATAACATGTTAAAAAAATAATATTCAGATGTTTAAAAATGTAAAGAATAACCTTCCCAAAATAAAAACCCAGAAGAAAATCATAGAAAAGCTCAGCTTTGTTTATAAAATGTATTGGCTGTTCCTCAAGGAAACTTTGGGCAGCTTTCAGTCATAAAAGATAAAAGCTATATAAACTTAAAACATAAATCAGTTAACACAAAAAGCCAAACTATGCAGCCTAATTAAATGCTGAGGAGGGCAGGAGCAGGATGGGGTGGAGGTTTAATCTATTATTCACATCCATTGTGATGCTCCTCCATTACTTATGTGCAAGATACAGGTGCCAAAGATTTGAATCTCCAAGTTATCTTAAATTCCTCTTAAAAAGAAATAAAATGCCCTCTGTATCCTCAAATGTTCCCCACCTCTATTCCCTATAACTCCTGTCTTGATTTATTTCACTTCATTATTTTATCTGAGAATAAAGCCCACCAAACTCTTTTTGGGCATAATTCTAAGTAAAATTTATGTCGCTGCACTACAATATCTCCTCTGATTTCATCTCTCTCCAATCTTTGTTGGCATTACAATTCCCAAAATTATGGCCGATAAAATACGGAAAGAAGCTCCAGTCATACAATTTCTACCAAACCCAACAAAACCAAGCCATTTTCCAGAAAAATTGAGCTAACATTGACATTGTTTACCATAACCTTTACTGGATTTCTCTTCCTTCTTCTCGGGGAAGAAGTGCTCCCAGGAAGTACTGCTGTCTTGGGTCTCCCAACCATCATCTCCCCATCCATCTATCCACCCATCCATCCATCCATCCATCCTCCACTTCCTCAGTTTCCAGAAGTTCACCTTCCTATCAAAGCTCACAGGCTTGTTGGAGGAGGGCAGCTGGATGGGTTTCTTCATGCCCCAGCTCCAAGTTCCCCTGAAGTAATCTGCCAGGAGCAGATGACGCTTGGTCCTTTCCTCTGGCACAGACAGGTAGCATTGCTCCACAGCATCAGCCAACTCCCTGCATGGAGGAAGAGATCCATCAAAGCTGAGAGCTGCTTTTTCACCACCTTAGCAGGCTTGGAAAAAAATGGATGAGAACTGACCTGTGGGCAAAATCCATCAGTGCAAAGCCATCCGCCCACCGGTCCTCCAGCCACTGGGCCAGGTCCTGGTATAAGTGAGCCCATAGTAGGGGTGGAAAGCGGAGGTTCGCCTTGCTTGGAGGAGGATGAAGCCAATAAATCTCAGCAAGAACCTCATTGTCGAGGGACAAGATATCTTTTTGCTCTGCTTCTGAGAGCCCATGTCTGTGGAAAGGGCAGAGGGAGAAGCAGACAGGCAGGCCTCTGTTATTCCTTTCTTTCCTTGGCAGGTCGTTGAGGAGGGGAATGGGCAGATTGCTAAAATAATTCTTTCTTAGTGCCCTTCTTTATAATGACTACAGATAGTCCTTGACTTACAACCATGTTCAAAATCATAGTCCAAGTGCCAGAGTCCACTGTAACAACATAGCCAAAAGGCATTAAGAGTTGTTAACCTAATCCTGCATAGCTTTTTTCTCAGTAATATTGTACTACTGACTAGAGCATACAAAACATTTGCTAGACCAATTGTGAATACAGCTAATCTGTCTGGAATCCGCATTGCATATCGGACATTGATACAATCGAGAGAGTCCAGAGATATTTCACAAGAAGAGTCCTCCACTCCTCTACTCGCAACAGAATACCTTGTGCCACCAGACTTGAAAATTTAGGCTTAAACAATTTAGAACTACGGCACCTTCGGTCCGACCTAAGTGTAGTACACAAAATTATCCATTGCAAAGCCCTACTCGTCAATGACTTCTTCAGCTTCAACCACAACAATACATGAGCACACAATAGATACAAAGTCAAGGTAAACAGCACCAAACTTGATTGCAGGAAATACGACTTCAGCAACAGAGTGGTCAATGCCTGGAATACTCTACCTGACTCAGTGGTTTCTTCCCCAAACCCCAAAAACTTTAACCTTAGACTCTCAACTGTTGACCTCACCCCATTCTTAAGAGGTCTGTAAGGGGTGTGCATAAGTGCACCAACGTGCCTACCATCCCTGTCCTAATGTTCCCTTTTATTCATATCCATTTCATGTATTAATAATCATGTTTATACTTATATTTGTTACCTAATACATGCTCAACAAATAAAAAAATGTAAGGGCCTCAAAAAAGCGAATGAGACAACTTGCCACAGCCAACTTACAACCTGGTCCCTCACACTAACTACCATTGCAATATTCCTCTGATCACATGATCAAAATTTGGCACTTGGCAAACAGCATGTATTTATGAATGGTTGTAGCATCCCGGGGTCATGCGATCTCCATTTGCAACATTCCCAGATAGCTTCCAACAAGTAAAGTCAACAGGGGATTTGCTTAATGATTACATGATTCACTTAACGACTGCAGTGATTCATTTACTGACTGTAGCAAAAAAGGTTGCAAAATCGGGCACAACATGCTTAACAACTTCCTTGCTTAGCAGCAGAAATGCTGGTTCCGATTGTGGTTGCAAGCTGAGGACTACCTGGACTTGTTTTGAGGTATCTCTACCATAGAACTCCAAGTGATTGATTGGGTGACAAACAAAGGCTTGCTGGAAGAAAATTGTTTTCTAGCTTTCTCCTTGTCTGGTATTGATGAAGACTTTACTAAACTAATATATTGTAAGTAGGATGGATAGGATAGATAGATAGATAGATAGATAGATAGATAGATAGATAGATAGATAGATAGATTTCGATAGATGATAGATGTAGACAAAGACACATAGACATAGATAGATATGGTATTGATGAAGACTTTACTTAGCTAATATATTGTAAGTAGGATGGATAGGATAGATAGATAGATAGATAGATAGATAGATAGATAGATAGATAGATAGATAGATTCCGATAGATGATAGATGTAGACAAAGACACATAGACATAGATAGATATTCTAAATGTAACTGAGGTGGAACATGTGAATTTTTAATGTTCTCCACTGAAGCGAAGAAAAATTGGATGAACAATTGATCTCAGGTTGCCTGGGGAAATTCTTGGATAGTTTCTTAATTCTAGGACCCTATAGAAGAGACTATAGAGAGCAATGTCCAGCTGCCCAGAGTCATTTTGGATAGTGAAATGGGATAATAAACAAACAAACAAATATTACCTTCCCTTGGGATTTAATGGAAGTATGGAACACAAAGGAAGGTTGGAAACTAATGGCAAGAAACTGGACAGTGATAAATAGGATGTACTGTATAACCTTCCAAAGTTTTATCATTAAACAAAATTCTAAAAGTCACTATATCCCACCCCTGTGGACTTTATCTGGAATTCTGTTTTCCCTCCATAGAATTTGGACAATTTCATCAAGCTACCACTAACACTCCCCTTTATTGTCAATTGTATCCTTCTATTTCAGGGCTGTCAAACTCGCAACCCGTGGGCTGGATACGTCACGCACTGGCCACACCCATGCCCGGTTTAGTGAAAGAGGAAAAAGTCCCAATACGTCACGTGATGCTGCCGTGATGCTGTGAGTTTGACAGCCCCGTTCTAGTTTGACTTCTGCCAATGGCGACACAAGTATTTGTACTCACCGGGCACAGGCAAGATAGCCAAGTACATGTGCTACTAAGACAGAGCCATGCACCATCTCCAGGTGGTCACACAAGCGATGCGCAAACTCCGAGACTGTAGATGATATGGCTGGTGCTGCAAGTTGAACATAGGAAGTCCAACGCTGGGCTTGTCTTATGGCCAGGGCTACTGACAGAGCATACCCACCTTTTGCAAAGCTTTGCAGGAACAACTCCTGCTGGGTGGGCCTTAGTGTACGTCCTGTGGGTGCCAAAGTTTTGGAGAGAATCGCCCCCACTTGCTCTTGAGAAAGAGGCCCCATCTCAAAATAATCCTCTGAAGCCCCAGTCATCTTTTGTAGAACTTCACTTTCTTTCTGCAGCATAGTAAGAATCATGTGTGTCTTGGGTTCCGGTTTCGCGTGGCTTCGGGGCAGCAGGAATTCGCGACAGCTCGCGATTCCTGCTGTGCTAGCCGTCGAGGTACCCCCGATCCAGATGGGTCAGGGGGATATGGCTGCCCTGTAGGGACAGCTGAAGAGAGAGGGGAGTCGGATAGGGAGGTGGGGGTGTCGCAGACCCCCCCCTTCTCCGGAAAAACCCCTTTTTCCCAAGGCGGTGGAGCGGCGGTCAGCAATGGCCGCCACGAAGAAGCCAGCAACCGGGTAAGATTGTGCTGGAGGACGTGTGAAGAGTGAAAGTTCTGTCTGAGCCGGGTCAAGTAACATCTTTTAAATTGCCTGGAATTGAGCTGTTTGAATTGCTGGAGGATACATTGTATCCCTAAGAAGAGCGAAAAGCAGCGGAGAAGCTGTTAAAGGGAACTTTTTTTTTTTTTCTTTACTCTCCCACCCCATGGAAACAGCAGAAATATTTGGATATATTGGACATTGAAAGTGGATTGCTTTGAAAGTTGAAGCTAAGAGACAAAAGGATTTTTGGACATTGAAAAATTTAAGAAATTGGAAAACCCTTGTTGGAGGTATGGATTTCTGATTATTTAAAATTGACATTGCAAGTGGGAAGGGAGAAAAAAAATTGGAGCAGAAGCTGAAAAAGGAGGAGATTGCCTAGAATCCCAAAGGAAGATATATGGTAATTGGACCTCTTTGATTAAAAATTAACCCCAGAAAGAGAAAGAGAAGGAAGAAAAGTATTAACTTTTGGAACTTTTTTTTTTTTTAATTGCTTTTGATTGTCTTTGATTAAAAATACTTGTGGTTGTTTTGGAAAAAGTTTCCCTTTTCATAATGGCATCGTTTGTGGATGAACTAGAGATTGAATATCAAAAATATAAAAAAGAAGATACTTTGGGCGCTTTGTTTCAATTCTTAGAAATGGCGTTATGTACTTGTGAAAGGTTGATTACGCAGCAGAAGGACTGGGACAAGGAAGAAGAGGAAGAAGAAGCCATCTTTGATGAACAATGGGTCCCTTCCGGAGAGGAGGAGAAAAAGGATAAGAAAAAGGGGATTTTAAGAATTATAAAAACAACCAAAGGAGAGAAAAATGAGCGAAAAGGTGGAGGCAAGGTTAGAAAGCAAAGGAAAAGGAGCAAGAAAAGCGAAGAGAAAAAGCAAAGGGGTAAAAAGGGCAAGGAGAAGAATAAGCAAGAGAGAAAGGGGGGGAGGAGAAGCCTTAACAGGGGGAAGCAAGACCTAAAGAAAAAAAGTTTATTTAGAGACAATGGGTGAATTTAATTTAGATTAAAAGAGGGATTCTGGAGGGTACATAGGTTTGTGATATGTGTATTTAGAATATAAAATTTATTATGTAATCTTAGAATCTTTTAAACAGAATCCCAAGAAAAATTGCTATACGTAGTATTTTTAAGTTAGGGTAATGAGTTGTAGATGTTACTCCAATTGGTGTACAGGAGAAGTATAGTAAAAGAAAAAAGAAAGATGAATGGATAATTGGAAATAGAACAGACAAAGAATGTTGTTGAAAATGGTAATAAGATATGGAAGGATATATATGCTTTTTTTTGGATTTTGTATATTGATAAAAGGCAATAAAAATTTAATTAATAAGAAATAATTTGGATGGAAAGGAGAAGTAGGGATAAGATATGAAGTTAATACTATATGAAGTATTGATATTATAATTTGGAAATGTTATGCCTTATTGGTCTTTTATTATTATTTTTTCCTAGAAAAGAATTTATAAGCTGTTATGCCTTGATTCTTTGTGCATTGTTTTTATAAAACTGATAAAAATGGTTTTTTATATATATATATAAAAAAGAAAATGATAATAAGATATGGAAGGAGATATGGGTTGAATATGATGTTTGAATTTGTGTCTGTGTGAAGAGTTTTAACCCGGGAACAGACAACCTTCAGAAAAGATCTTTTAGTTTTGTTTATGTTTTGTGTTTTGTATGTTTGTGTATTGTGTTTTTGGTAAAACTAACAAAATTTGTTTTTTATAAAAAAAAGGAAAAAAGAATCAATAAAACCTTGGAGGAATGTTAGATGAGAATAATTTAAACAAGCCAGAAAGAAATGAATATGAGGACTATAAAATGGATAAATATGGAAGAGAAATGAAATTGAATAGGAGTAAAGAGAAATAATGAGAAATTTGCTGAAAGATATTTGTGTGTCCATATGGAGATGGGATAAATTGGAATTATGTTGTATAAAAATAATGTTTTATTCGACTTGTAAGGATTTATAATGTTAAGAGGTTTTATGTATTTATGTATTTAATGGTTAACGATGTGTTGTTTTATCTTTAAAATTAATAAAAATTTGCTTCAAAAAAAAAAGAATCATGTGTGTCTTTGGAGGACAGATTTTTGGCAACCAGAAAGCTATGTGAGCATTTCTAGGTGTGTGTAGCTGCTCCACTGAATCAAGGAGTAGGACAAAGGACCGGGTGCCTTGGCAAGAAGCTGAAGAAAGCAAGTGGTGGAAGAGCAGGCCTGGATTGCCAACTGGCTTGGTATAAGGGAGGCCCATAGCTAAGCAAATTTGTTGGCAGAGGCTGTGGAGAAGGCTGTTAGGTGTGGAACTATCCTGTGAAGTTCCCAGCAAACGAAGGATCACCACCGTTTCCTGATCCAAGGTGGTTTGTATGGCTTCACCTAAATGGTACAACAGGGATGTTTTGCCACATCCTGAGGGTCCATAGATGACAAGTGGGGAATGGACCTGATGGTGGTTCAGTTTAATGCGTTGGCAAATGAGACCCAGCAGGTTCTGCTGCCAGCAGAAAGCCTGGCTGTGTTTTTGACCAAGGGCCATGTGATGAGTGAGCTCTCGAATCAGCTCAGGTGGCTTCCCAAGATTTTGTGCTTGGAATCTCAGGCTCCTGAGCACATGATGGTTGGTGGCAGCAATAAATTGGTCGCAGAAATCCTTCAAATACTTGGGCCAGGGCTTCTGCTGGAAAGACCTGGGTTCTACCTCAGGTGGAATCCTGAGAACCTTAATCAGCTCAGGATACCTGCTTATGATGCTTGCCTTCAGATCTGCTAACTGTTGTGGTTCTTCAGGGTGCAGCTCATCTCCAACATCATCTGTGCCCAGTAGTGAGTCCGCTCTATCTGATATGGGCATGTCCACTTCTGTGAAGAATATCATGGTACTTTGGCCATCACATTCACCTGATCTGAAGAGGCCAGCCTCGATCTCCTGAAATATCTCTATAAAAGATTGAGAAGAGATGAATATGGAATTCAGAAGGGGAATCACATAGGCCAAAGCAACTGCTAAAATTAAGGACGCGCTGGACAAGATTTGCAGTGGCTGATATAGAACCACAGTGAAGTTGGTTTAGCTGCTCTCTGCAAGACTTGTCTTCTCTTCTCGTTGAAACTCCTCTTTCGCTTGCCCTTGCCCCAGTCTTTTAGTTCCTGTCAACATGATCCATCTTTTGTCAGCAGCCACATTTACCTCACTTGCCAGTGGGAGGTTTCAATGAAAGGCTGAAGGACAGGTTGCTTTCTGTGTATGAAGATCACCCACCAAGTGAGTATACATTGGTGGTGATGGCAGCTAGCTTTTCCTTCCCTGCTTCCACTGTTTAATTGCTTTAATAGCAGCAGCCCACCAAGGAAGTCCCATTCTTGGCAGCTGCAGTGGTTTATTAGGAGAGAGGGGGTATAAAGACAGGGAGTCATCAACGATCACGATGGAGACCAGTACTTCTATTGCTAAACAATGTTAAGTGAGATGTGGCTGATTTTACAATCTTTTTGACATAATTGTTAAGTGAATCACACAGTGGTTGGGGAAATCTGGCTTTCCCCATTGACTTGGCTTGTTGGAGGGATGCAAATGGCAATCCCATGACTCAGGATGCTGCAGCCATTGTAAATACATGCTGGTGGTGGTTGCCAAGCACCCAGATTTTGATCATGTGACTGAAGACACTGAGCGAGTGTGAGGACCAGTCATAGATCACATTTTTCAGTGTCGTTGTAACTTCGAACAAATTAAACAAAAGTTTATAAGTTGAGGACTACCTGTGCATTTTTTAAGGCTCAAGAATGAGACACCAAGCTTCTATGATGAAACCTGGAAGTTTAAAATATCTAGATAATATGGTTCTACGGTTGCAACTTTTAGTGAGCATTTAACAAAGCAAAAATAATGGCTTCATAAAAGGATGATGGCTTTGCAGCTAAGAAGCATTTCCATGCATGTCTAAAAATGAGGACTGTGGATGTCCTGTGAATTTATTTGTTATTCTTCTTTTGCCTGTGAGAAAGAAGGAAGCAAGGGGAATGTTTTTACAATGTGCTTAGCCATAGCTCAGAGTGGGACACTGACTAAGTTACATTTTCTGTGTTTTCCTATTGGCTCAAAGTGATCTCTGATTGTTGCTTGTGTTTTAAGAGCAATAGGGATGAAAATAATTACAAGATGATTTCAAAGTCCTTCTGAAGGGTAGGGGAATGATAACAGTGGCAACAAAGAAGTGCTGTCATTTTGTCCAAAGGAAAGAAAAGATGTGAAGTAACAGGAAGGACATTTGCTACATAACAAAATAAAATAAGAGGAAAAGACAGATGGGGACTGATATTAGGGAATCTTTAAATGTTGTGGATCCATGTGGGTTTAGGACAACTTGGTGTGGCCAGCTTACTACCACCAAGTCACCACGGTCAACTCACCACCAAGTCATCCGAAGACAACTCAACTCGTCCAATTCGCCACAAAGACAATGCACCAAGGGCAGCTGGAGAGATAGCCAGGCAGAATGGCAGCCAGCGGTTTCCCATCAGAAAGAGAGCCAGGCTGACTGGCAAGTGAGCGGGTGGACAGAGTGCAGAGCAGGAGTGATGGTCAGGGGCTTCTCATTTTCAAACCCCTGCCACTGCTACTACCACCACTGTAGTAAGCTCTGGGCCATTTGCAGTTCAATTCGTTCAATAGCTGCAATGATGTTTGGGCCGTTCATCGCTCTGGCTGGTGGGGCAGGTGGCGGGGAGGTGATGGAGGCTGGACATGTCCCATTTTCACAGATCCCCACTGCTGCCATGGGCTGTTTGGCAGTGGTGGGGTTCATGCTGTTTGGCAGCAGTGATGATGTGCAGGGTGGGTAGTGGGGAAGCACAGAGACTGGATATGTCCCATTTTCACACACACACTGCTGTTGCCAGTGAACAGCCTGAACATCGCCACTGCCAAGATGCCCACAGAGCAGTGGTGAGTATGAAAATGGGACGTATCTGAATGGCCCGAACATCACCACCACTGCCGAATGGACCAAACTCCAAGTGGCCCAGAGTCTAGACTTATATGGAGAACCATCTATTTTGTTCAAATGGTACCTTAGGGTCCCAGCAAGGCATGCTAGAGGGAGACCTTTATCTGAGAAGCATACCTGACTTGTGGTAATTCTGCAATTGCTCCCGGCTGATGAGCCCATACTTTTCTGCTTGGCAGGCAGCCCTACGGAGGATCAAGAGCAAGTCTTCCTCCGCGCCATCTGGGTCTGCCCGAGATGATTGTTGCAGAACATACACGGGAGGAATGGCGTTCTCATCCTTCAGGTACCTTTGGGCCAGAAGCTGTAAGGTCTTAGGCTCTTCCAGGAGTTGTGCTCTAATGGCCTCAAATTCCTGTTCCCCAATGGTCAGAGGAGTGGAGCAGTGGCCGTAATCATTTCCAAGCAGTGCCTGTAGCAAATAAGTTTTCTTAGTAATTCTTCTAAAGGTATAAGCTGGGATGATCTGAAAATCCAGGTTGCACCAAGGAGCTTTCTGGTCTCCATTGGGAACTTGTATGAGAAACTCCTGGACTACTCCATATTCCTCTTGTTCCAGATATGAATCTCAACTGAATCCTCACAAAATGGACCCTATGCTACAGGTAATCCTCAACCACAGTTGAGCCCAAAATTTCTCTAGCTAACTGAGACACAACACTGATGCGGCCCTCAATGAAAATGAGTTTGACACTCCTGCTGTACAGGTAGCTCTTGACCTATGATCACAATTGGGATCCGGATTTCTGTTGCTAAGCAGGATGTTGTGAAGTGAGAACAGCTTGCCCTCGGAAGTTGTGGGAGCGCCATCACTTAAGACCTTCAAGAAGAGATTGGACTGCCATTTGTCAGAAATGGTGTAGGGTCTCCTGCTTGGGCGGGGGGGGGGGGGTTGGACTAGATGACCTATAACGTCCCTTCCAACTCTGATTATCTGTTATCTGAGTTTGTGGTTGTTAGGTAAATACAGCTTCTCCCTTGGACTTGGCTTGTCAGAAGCCGGTTGGAAGGTGGCAAATGGTGAACCCATGACTCTAGGATTCTGCAACCATCATAACGAATACATTCCAGTTACCAAATGCCCAAATGTTGTTAGTATGACTGTGGTGATGCTGTGACACACAGAAGTGCTAGAGTTGGGCTTAAGTATTGTTTCCAGTATTGTTCTAATTTTGAATGGTCAGCAAATGAATGATTGTAAGTCAAGGACTACCTGAGCCATCCTCCTCCATACCTACAATGTAAGAAGTAAAATAGCAGCAGTGTTATATCTCTGATCATTCTGTGGCCCAGCAACTTCCATAGGGAGAAGGAATAAAATAAAGGTAGTACTTACAATGAAGCTGGAACTCACTGAAAGTTTCTGGCAGCGTTTGATTTCTTCTAAAAAGAGTTGGGTAGACATATGGTGGGTCTCCATGTGATCAAAGGTGCCCCATCTTAAATCAATAACCTAGAGTAGATTTTGGGATGGATCATAGAACTGGCTGGCAGACAACTTCATCTGAAAACATTTATCCCCATTAACATTAAATTAGATACAGTATATGCTATTACACAGTTAAAGGGTCAGGTGATTACCAGAGATTGGCATGTTTGCAAGATAACAAACATTTATTTGAAGAGCCTTGGTGGTGCAGTGGTTAGAATGCGGTACTGCAGGCTGCTACTACTGACTGCTGGCTGCCTGCAATTTGGCACTTCAAATCTCACCAGGCTCAAGGTTGACTCAGCCTTCCATCCTTCCGAGGTGGGTAAAATAAGGACCCAGATTATTGAGGGGAATATGTTGACTCTGTAAACTTCTTAGAAAGGGCTATAAATCACTGTGAAGCAGTATATAAGTGCTATTGCTATTCTTCCAATTTTCTGTTCAGAGAAGGAAGATGTACTGTGATTTGTCAGTTAGACCTCTTTGTATAAATCTGTTAGATCATGGAAGAAGAAGAAGGATGTACAAATGAAATTAATCACAACATTTTCAAGCATTGTTCAAATTAATTATACTGTTTTGATTCTTTCGACTATTGTGTTGTGAACATAAACATATGTTCACACAAATTGCACAGGGATAAATCAAGAATGATAGTTTGACCCAACAGAAATTTTGGGAACTCACGTGGCAGCGGGCGCTATCTTTAATGTCTTAGTAAGATTGCACTAACTCTGAACACAAGAGATTCATCTTTTTCACTATCATCATAGTTATTACTTACCAAAGAATAAATTTTCACAAATTCACTAATAAAACCCCCAATTCTGGAGAACCCGAACCATAACAAACAACTCTCCAAGTTGAAAGCCAGTGTTTTGGACTTCCAGCTTACACTGGAAACTTGGTGTTTGCTGATCTTGATGTCCTTGCAAAGTTTCATTTCCGAACGTAGTAACATCAATGCTTTGTTACAAGAGTTGGCTTAAAAGATGTTGTAGTGAAACATTTCCCAGATAAAAAAAGAACACAGGCTCAATGAACACCAAGTTTCCTATAACTCAATAAGCTGCAAATGTTCTCTACAACTGCTACTTCCAGCTTACCTCAAACATCAAGCCATGCTTTTGGCAGAAAACTTGCACTTCTGGATATGCCATCTCCATCAAGGCTTCCCTTTCTGCTGCCAGGTCTGCAAGGAAGAATTAGGCCCTTTGTTGACAAACATTGGACATCATCTCTTGGAATGGCAATCCCATTGTTCACTCTTAATCACATAATGCTGATACCGTCTCATCCCCAGTCCGTGACTTAAACAGTGCTTCATGATTCTTTATACACTGCAAAAGATCTAGCTTCTTCTACTGTCAGAGAACTGTAAACAGCACATGATTTTTTTTTTTATTATGCCCTATGGTATTATTTTCAAGGAAATGTATTCATATGGATACTCCAGGCATAGATTTCTGAGGAAAATGTCTGTATTTTAACAAGAAGGGTGAGAAACAATGTCAATAGTTCTTCATCAACACCACCCTAAAATTATCTGTCCCATAGCAGTAAGGACAATATATTTTATTAGACTCCAAGCTTGAGGGTCATCTCAAAGGCATGCCACTTTTCTGCTAGGCTATTATATCAATGTAGCAATATGTGAGTTACTATTACTATTACTACTAGTATAGGTAGTCCTTGATTTACAATCATTCATTTAATAACCATTCAAAGTTACAATGGCATTGAAAAAAAGAGACTTAGAACTGGTCCTTGAAAACTGGAAGAACATTTCCCAAGGACTATTTGAGTGGCTACACAACTTATTTAACATTCCAACACTAATATCACATTAGGGATTAAAAAGAAGTTGAGTTGTACCCCCACTGGATTATTTCTCTTACCCATTTGATTAGCAATGGCGATCCAGTTTCTCACACAAGAGATCTTCCCTATCTCTTATTATCTAATCCTGAAAACAGAATAACAGAGTTGGAAGGGACCTTAGAGGTCCCCTAGTCCAATCTTTGCTCAGGCAGCAGAGCCAGTAGTGGGATTCAGCTGGCTCGCACTGGTTTGGGCAAACTGATTGTTAAATTACCCACCCATCCTCGCTATCAAAATGGATCCTAGGTGCTGTGCTGCGCTGCAATGGAGAAATGGGCAACGGAGCAGCCAGCATGAGGGAAGGAGAAGGCTGCTTTCCCTCTTTCTTCTCCTTGCTCCCCCTCCTTCCCTTGTGCCAGCCACTCCATTGCCCATTTCTCCATAGCAGCACAGTGCCCACGATCCACTTTGATAGCAGGGGTGGGTGTGGTAATTTAACAACTGTTTCGCCCAGGGTCAGATTGGTTGTTGCAGGAAGTTCATCCCACATGTGGTGGAGCTGGAGGATGGGGATGGGCCATGCCTCCCACAACAGCCAACCTGACCCTGAGCGAGCCATTGTTAAATTATTTTAATCCTACTGAGGAGGATCCTATATCATTCTAGACCAGGGGTGTCCAACCTTGGCAACTTTAAGGCTTGTGAACTTCAACTCCCAGAATTCCTCAGCCAGAGGAATTCTGGGAGTTGAAGTCCACAAGCCTTAAAGTTGCCAAGGTTGGACACCCCTGTTCTAGACAAATAGTTGTCCAATCTCTTCTTAAAAACCTCCAGTGATGGAGCACTCAGGTAATGGAGTGTGAAACTGCTCCACTGGTTAATTGGTCCCACTGTCAGAAAAAGTCTCGATATTTCTAGGTTGTTCTGTCCTTGATTAGTTTCCATCCATTGTTTAATGATTTAATCTGGGTTTTTTTTTTCAAGTACAGTCACTTTGCCATCATTAATCACCTATTAGCATTCTCATACTATACAGCTCCTTCTGTATTTTTCGTTTTTTAAGTTTCACTGCTTGGATAAACTGAGGCAAATTTTGTGGGTTGTTATTCCTCTTCCCTTGTCAAGCTGGAAGTTAATCAAATCTTGGCTTAGGCAGTTGGAATTTTGCATAGCATATTCATAGAAGCCAGCTGCTTACTGAATCATCCTCTGAATACAATATTGTGAGGTTCTAGGGCCATCTGGCTGGAGCAATGTGCAAATTGATTCATTAACATTTTGAGACTTTTCAGGGAACATAGAAATTCAGGTTCAAGGGAGGAAGTTAGTGGATTTGGTCATTGAACTTTGATCACATGATCATAGGGATTCTGCAAAGGTCACAACTATGGAAAATGCTCATAAGTCACCTTTTTCACCTTTTTGAATTGTCATAAATTAATGGTTGTAAGTTGTGCCCTACCTCTATGAAGGGAGAGTTGATGTGACAGACTGCAGTACTTCAGCAGGTTCCCAGGAAGGAGGAAGCACATTGCAAGGAGGGAGAAGGGACAACACTGTCCAGAGATGGATCATGGGAAGAGGAAGAGATTGAGTATAGCTACTAGACTCTCAGGGTATATCTGTTGACATGGGGTGTTCTATCTTGGAGAATGGGCGCAATAACGGAGACGAGACATCAAATAGTGACTCCAACTCTTTATTAGTGACTTTGGAAAAACAGAGCAACACGTGTGGCAGCAGCAGCTCCTTTTATAGAGCTGGCTGCTGTCAAAGCATCCAATGGTTTAAGTTTGCCGCGCTTGGAGCGTCCAATCACGGCAGCCCGCTAACTAGCCAATCGGATCAGTCTGGAATGACCAATCACAACCCGCTGTTCACGGACCAATCAAATGTGCAGGATTTCAAGCCTGCTTGTGAAAAGGCCAGTCAGGTTTGCAGGCTTACGAGCCTGCTAGTTCGGAACATGGGGTAAAATGTAAAATTCACCTTGTCAATCCATCTCGCCTCTGCCATGAACAATCCTCTTCACTTCAGTCAATTTCTCTTTCCTTTCATGATCTATGTTGCAAAAATGAGGACAATTCTCCCTGCTTGATCTACAACATGGCTGATTTTGTGATGTGGCTGGATGGCAATACCAGAGTGATAACTGATGAAATTCCGTTTAAACCAGATGTATCCAACCTTGACCACTTTAACACATGGACTTCAACTGCCAGAATTCCCCAAACAGCCATCTTGGGTGGGGAATTCAGGGAGCTGAAGTCCACAAGTCTTAAAATTGCCAACGTTGGACACCCATGGCTTAAATCATGCCATTGAGTAAATATGTTTCCTGAATTGGACAGATAATTAAAACTATAAAAATGCAAATGCTTGTAAGTGCAATACTTGCAGCCACCTACATTCTTAAACACACGCACACACACACATACACACATATCAGAGCAAAATGCTTTTTCTGATATCCTGACATGCACAAGTCCTACTTAAAATAGCAAAGACAGGCTTCATGATTCAGAAATAATACATGCAATTCTGCAACCATATGCAGATTGGGTGAATCAGCTAAAACAGACAACTGATTTACATTTTAAATTAAGTTGCTTAGTGCTAAAATGTTATAGGATGCTCAGTCAGAATAAATTTACTTCATTATCTCTAAAGTGCCATCTCTAGAACTTTCTATCTCCAGCCTGCACTCATATTATCTACTTCATCTGCAGATGTTCTAGGAGGAAACCCTTGTTGGTTATGGCAGCCCCAAATCAGAAGGCATTTGAAAACCCCCAACAACTTTTATTAAAAGCAATAAGCTTATCAGGAACTAGCTTGAGTTCAGTGCTACTGGATCCCTTCTGTTTTCTGCATTTCCTACAGATCAGATCAAATCAAATCAAATCAAATCAAGGGAGCGGTAGCATGCTGTTAGTCCAATTTCCCTGCCTTTTTCCAGTCTCATTAATAGCTTAGTTACCTGGAGTTGAACTCAGGAAGATTCTGAGGAGATTGGGGGGCCAGTGGTTCTTCCCCTGAAGAAGGTCCTGGAGGGAATCCATCTGGTGGCTTATGCTGAATTCTGCTTGAGTTGACAACTGGCTGCTTTCTTCTTCCACAAGAAGCAAAGTTTTCTCCAGACACCACCAATCAATGTGAGTAAAACTTAACTTGCTTCAGAAGAATGAAATCAAACTGCCAAGAAGGTCCAGGGAGAAAATGATGGGCTCTGCTGGGAACAGATTGCCATAACTACCGCTGTTTGTGAACAAGTGAGAGTCCCAGAATACACAATTGATACTCAACTGGGAAAGCCTACAGCCAGGATGGATCAGATAAGCCTTATACTGCATGACTGATGCAAGCTTGTGACTATTTATGCTGCAGGAGCATCAGATAATGGCACGACCAGGACTTGATCCCTGGGCATTGGCCCAAGACTCCACAAACAAGTGTGTCTATGTGCCCTCAAGTCAGTGTTCTCTCTCGGCAACTATCTGAAACTTGCTCCCGCAGCTCCTTGGCAAGGTTTTTCAGAAATGGTTTACCATTGGTTCCTTTCTAGGACTGAGAGAGAGTGACTGGCTTAAGGTCACCTAGCTGGCTTTGTGCTAAAACAGGGCTAGAACTCACAATCTCCTATTTTTGACCCAGTGTCATAACGACTATACCACATTGACTCTCTCATAGGCAAAAAGGTCCTAAAATTCAGTGCCCTTCCATTAACAGCGTCTTTTAGGTTTCAGGAAAACATTAAGTAATTAGCTCTTTCCTTCTCTTCTAGCATAGGGTTTCCTTTTGGAAAGGAAGGGAAGGTCCACAAATAAAATGCCTAGAAAAATGGGTGGCACAAAGTCTCTTGCCTAGACACTCTTAGCAGTGCAGTGCCAAGGAGCTTCAACATGGACCCACTGCCAGATAATTCATAACTATCCCTGTAGACTTCATCTTGGCACTACTAAAATTCTCATCACAGGAAAACTGGGCAGCAATTTTGAATCAAGGTACCTCAAATGAGCTAATTTACAATAATTCCCCAAAATTACACACCCATAAGCTCTGCGAGAATGAAATGTGGGAAAGGTGTGGCTGTTTCAGTGTTACTGACTGCTGCTGTGGTCACATGATCTTCATTTTCAACATTTTGTTACGGTTTCCCAGCCAGTCTTGCAATCCCTCACTCGCCCCTCCACCTAGCAGCAGCTACTTACCCACTAGAATAGAAAGGAAGATTTTCAATACTCCCTGTCAGATTCCCACATGGAAACTCAATAAGGAAGCTGGCAGGAATTTGAAAGTAACTTCTGTTCCCATTCCTTTTTTGCCCGCCCTTGGTCATTCTGTTTCCCTGTTTAGGTAAGGAAATATCTCTGAAATAATCACCTCATGGTGCGCAGGTTGTCTAGTCATTTGCTAAAAACCTGACTTCCTTTATAAACTAACTGGTTGCTCCCCTGAAATTGGTAGAAGAGCTGGTAAAAATCATGAGGTTGGGAAGTGACATCACAATCCTGATAAATCACCATTGTTTTTGGAAGTTTTTATTGTATTTCACAAAGAATTACAACATTGGGTTCAATCTTTTATAGGTGGAGAGGATAAGGGTTATTTTTTCACTTTTCCCCATCTGTAGAGAATGGAAGGAATGTCCTTGAGGAAGAACCAGGGGTGGGATTCAAATTTTTAACAATCGGTTCTATGGGTGTGGCTTAGTTGGTGGTCATGTGACTGGCTGGGCATGGCCAACTCAACATCACTCACATCGAGGCACGCATCTCCTCGCCTGGCCTCTCATGACTGTGGGGATGCTGCAACAGTCGTAGTGTGAAAAACGGTCATAAATCACTTTTTTCAGTGCCATTGTAACTTTGAATGGTCATTCCACAGAAGCAAAGTACCAGCAAAGGAGGGGAAAAAAACACCAGAGACATTCCTGTGACAGGAAGTTTAGTCCTGCCAAGAATGTAATAAGGGTTAACGGAGAGGCAGTTTCTGTAAGCAACACCAGAATGTTTCCTTCCTGCCTTCCTTACAGGATTAGGCCAGTAATTTCTTCTAACAACGGTTCTTTGAACTGCTTAGAATGTTAACAACCGGTTCTAGCGAACAGGTGCGAACTGGTAGAATCCCACCCCTGGGAAGAACCGCTACCAAGTAAGAAGAGATTGGATAACCATTTGTCTGAAATGGTACAGGGTTTCCTGCCTGAGCAGGTGGTTGGACTAGAACACCTCTGAGGTTCCTTTGAACTCTGCCATTCTGTTATTCTGTTAACAGTCAGATAAGTGGGGTTTGAGCGTAGATCAAGAAAATAACTTGAGGTTTCCGGTTTCGTGTGGCTTCGGGGCAGCAGGAATTCGCGACAGCTCGCGATTCCTGCTGTGCTAGCCGCCGAGGTACCCCCGATCCAGATGGGTCAGGGGGATATGGCTGCCCTGTAGGGACAGCTGAAGAGAGAGGGGAGTCGGACAGGGGGTTGGGGGTGTCGCAGACCCCCTCCCCCTCCGGTAAAACCCCTTTTTCCCAAGGCGGTGGAGCGGCGGTCAGCAATGGCTGCCACGAAGAAGCCAGCAACCGGGTAAGATTGCGCTGGAGGAAGTAAGAAGAGTGAAAGTGCTGTCTGAGCCGGGTCAAGTAACATCTTGCAAATTGGCTGGAACTGAGCTGTCTGAATTGCTGGAGGATACATTGTATCCCTAAGAAGATCGAAAGTGGCGGAGAAGCTGTTAAAGGGAACTTTTTTTTTTTTCTTCACTCTCCCACCCCATGGAAACAGCAGATATGTTTGGATATACTGGACATTGAAAGTGAATTGTTTTGAGAGTTGAAGCTAAGGGACAAAAGGGTTTTTGGACATTGAAAAACTTAAGAAATTGGAAAACCCTTGTTGGAGGTATGGATTTCTGATTATTTAAAATTGATATTGCAAGTGGGAAGGGAGAGGAAAAAAAATTGGAGCAGAAGCTGAAAAAGGAGGAGATTGCCTAGAATCCCAAAGAAAGGTATATGGTAATTGGACCTCTTTGATTAAACATTAACCCCAGAAAGAGAAAGAGAAGAAGGAAGATTAATTTTTGGAATTTTTTTTTTTTTGAATTATTCTTGATTAAAAATATTTGTGGTTGTTTTGGTAAAAGTTTCTTTTTTCATGATGGCATCGCTTGTGGATGAACTAAAGACTGAATGTCAAAAATATAAAAAAGAAGATACTTTGGGCACTTTGTTTCAATTCTTAGAAATGGCGTAATGTACTTATGAAAAGTTGACTACGCAGCAGAAGGACTGGGACAAAGAAGAAGAAGAAGCCATCTTTGATGAACAATGGGTTCTTTCCGGGGAGGAGGAGAAAAAGGATAAGAAAAAGGGGATTTTAAGAATTATAAAAACAACCAAAGAAGAGAAAAATGAGCAGAAAGGTGGAGGCAAGGTTAGAAAGCAAAGGAAAGGGAGTAAGAAAAGGGAGGAGGAAAGACAAAGGGGTAAAAAGGGCAAGGAGAAGAATAAGCAAGAGAGAAAGGGGGGGAGGAGAAGCCTCAATGGGGGGAAGCAAGATCTAAAGAAAAAAAGTTTATTCAGAGACAATGGGTGAATTTAATTTAGGATAAAAGAGGGATTCTGGAGGGTACATAAGATTGTGTTTTTTATATGTGTATTTAGAGTGTAAAATTTATTGTGTAATTTTAGAATCTTTTAAACAGAACCCCAAGAAAAATTGTTATATGAAGTACTTTTAAGTTAGGGTAATGAGTTAAAGGTGTCACTCCAGTTAGTGTATAGGAGAAGTATAGTAAAAGAAAAAAGATGAATGGATAGTTGGAAATAGAACAGACAAAGAGTGTTATTGAAAATGGAAATAAGATATGGAAGGATATATAAAGGTTTTGTTATTTTTTTTTTTGTATATTGATCAAAGGCAATAACATTTTAATCAATAAGAAATAATTTGAATGAAAAGGAGAAGCTGGAATAAGATATGAAGTTAAATAGATAAAGTATTGGTTTGTTCTTTAATTTTTTTTTTTTTTTTTAGGAAAGAATTTATAAGCTGTTATGCCTTGATTGTTTATGCACTGTTTTTGTAAAATTGATAAAACTGGTTTATATATATATAAAAGAAAATGATAATAAGATATGGAAGGATATATAAAGTGAATATGATGTTTGAATTTGTGTCTGTGTGAAGAGTTTCAACCCGGGATCAGGCAGCCTTCAGAAAAGATGTTTTAGTTTTGTTTATGTTTTGTGTTTTGTATGTTTATGAAAGGCAATAAAATTTTAATAAGCAAGAAATATAATTTGGATAAAAGGAGAAGTTTGGATAAGATATGAAGTTAAATAGATAATGTAAATATTGATATTACAATTTGGAGTTATGTTCTATTGGCTTTCTTCTTTAATTATTATTATTATTTTTTTTAGAAAAGATTCTTCAAGTTGTTATGCCTGGATTGTGTATTGGTTTTTTTTTTGTAAAATTAATAAAATTTGTTTTTTTTTTTAAAAAAAGAAAATAACTTGAGAAAATGTCTCAGGGAAACCCCTCCCTAGTGAAGGTTAAATGAGGGATGAGGAGGCACATTCAGACTTGCAAGATTCTATTATTACAGATAATCCTCAATTTATGACTGTCATGGAGCCTGGAATTTCTGTTACAACTCAGCATGATTATAAGTCAATGCACTCATGTGACTGGACCTGACTTTACGCCTTTTTTTTTTTAGTGGTCATTAAGGGAATGCCACAGTTGTTAAGTGAATCAATGTATTCCTAAGGGCATTTTTGCTGGAAACTGGCCCCAAAAGCCAGAAATCAGTAAAAAAAACCATCTTAACTCACATGGAATCTCATGACTGTGGAATGCTGCAGCTGGCCATAAAGGCGAGCTGACTGCCAAGCATGCAAAATATAGTCATGTGACTGTTCATCCCTCAGAACCAGGACATAAGTAGCTTTTGGGATGTCCGTTGTAACTTTGAATGGTTGATAAGCAATCGGACATAAGATGAGACTACCTGTAGCGTCCAAGACTAAAAATAGTCTTGACTATGTGGCATTGGTTTCTTAGTTTGGTCTACCTAGAATGGCTGACCCATTTCACAGTATTTTCCTCATAATCTTTCTTTGTTGGATGTTGAAAGACAATGTGTGTCCATATATCCACCAAGAGTACACCGAGAATATGGTTCCCTTTGGAGTCAGGCACTCTTAACTGAACCTCCATGACCAGGCTGTTTGTTTCTTCAATCCATATAAACCACGATATAATAATCACAATTATTTCAAACCCAGAATTTGGGATGAAAAAAAAAAAAAAAACTCTTCCTGCAACTGATACCTAAAAAGTGCATGTTTATAGCAGACTTTTCCAATCAGCTGGCCTTCAAGTATATTGGGACTATAAGCCCTAAAATTCTAATGTGGGAATGATGGCCTTTTCAGTATCCAGTTTCATGCATCCAAAGGTTCAGGAAAGTTGATTTACAGCTAACTTCCATCCCTTGCTGCCTTCTTTCTCACTTCTCAGGGTACCTCTGTGTCATCCTTCTCTTCCTCTTGGTACTTTTGCGCTTCTGGATGATGAAATCAATCTGATAAATGAGCATCACCACCAAAAGAAAGATAACAACCTAGAAGAAAACAGAAAATTCAGCAATATAGCCCAAGAAAGGGATGTAAAGCCTTTAATATTGCATAGAAGTGGCACGTTTGGGGGTTCCTCTGATTTTGTGCTTCCACAGGGAGAAGGCTGAGGAAGACAAGTGTCACAGGCACTCATATCTGACACTGGGACCTAAGTACAAAAGGGTGAATTTGTGAGGTCACCATGCACAAGTCATCACCGTAACTTTGGGCACAGAATAACAGATATTGGCAGTGGTTTGAGCTCCATGTTTGTTTCAATTTAGTTTCTGAACATTTTGTTACCAGACCAGGTAACATCATCAGCAGGATTTTCTTATCCTATTCCTCTTTAACTTATAAATGTCTTGTGTGCCAGTGCGGTCAGTTGGTCGTGTGATTGGTTGTTAGTCATTCAAATGGTCTGATTTCTTATGTATTCATATGCTGGGTCTACAGTAGATCAATATGCTTGTTAATTGCTCCTTTGGTAGCATAAATTTGGCTTCAATAAATTCACATCCATGGCAGGTGTTGGCATAGCCAATTATTTTTGTTCCTTCCCAATCAGACTGATGGTGTTTATTATCAATGTGGTTGAGGTCAAGGATTTTTAATAACAGAGTTGGAAGGGACCTTGGAGGTCTTATAGTCCAACCCTCTGCTCAGGTAGGAAGCTGTCTACCATTTCACACAAATGGCTCTCCAATTTCTTTTTTAAAACCTCCACTGTTGGAGCGCCCTCAACTTCTGGAGGAGTGGTTCCACTGATTAATTGTTCTCACAGTCAAGAAATTTCTCCTTCATTCTAGGTTGGTTCTCTCCTTGATTAATTTCCATCCATTGAGTTTAGGGGTTCTTCTGAGCTGATTAAATTATCCAAATCCTCCCACTCTTACTCCAGGGTCATCTGACTTCCTCCAGTCCTGGTGCCTCACCTCCAAGACCAGCAATCCAAATGCCAGCCCAGCCATCAGCAACAGGTTGCTCCGTCCCCAATGGACAATCTTCTCTAGGCAGCCTTCTGTGCACACCAAATTCTCTGCTTGCCAGCCTTTAAGATTCTGTGTCCCATAGCCACATATGGTGTTTAGCATAACCTAGAATAAGTTGAGAACATGAAGAGAAGTCCAGTGCAGGATCATGCAAATGAGGGCCCATCATCTTTAAGTGTGATTGACCATTGGCAAGATATCAAAAAAGCATATATGGGATTTTGGCTGTTCTTTGTTAGCTCTTCAGCATCCAATACTGAAAAGTAAATTACTGTACCTCCTTAAGTGAGGGAGGAGTCACATTTTTTCATTGCTATTGTCACTTTGAATAGTCACTAAGTGAATGGTTGTAAGTCAAGGACTAACTGTATCAGAAAAGGTGTGGGAAGAAGGAGGTTTGCCACCATAGACTGTCACAGCCCCACTCCTACAATCTCTATATATGGTGCTCCAGCAAGTCATTCGAGCTGCTAGTTATGAAGAACAAAACAGCAGTCTTATTTCATAATATTAGGACAGAGTAAAAAAAAATTAACCCTGCTTATCATCCCCCAAATTTTGGAAAACTTTATGATAAAATTATCCACATAAATTTGCATCAGGAACATCAGTGGCAAAAGTCAGTGATAAGTTCTAATCAAGCTGCTAGACCTTTGGGAGAGTAGAATAACATTTCTGCCCACCTGTAATGCTTCCTCAAATTGTAGATTTGTGAATAAAAGCTAATTATTGTAGTGGTGCTTTGTAAAATTGGAGGGTGCTCTCTTTTCAAAATAAACAACAAAAGGTCCACATTAACTTTGTAAATCTTTGTTTGAAGTTAATTCTTGTAATCTGCTATAACTTTTCAGAGGTTGGAGTTTTAGACACTGATTTGTTAAAATGCTTACTTTTTAATAAAACGGTCTCCTTGGCTTCTGGATAGCAGCATCTGCATTTATAGAAATTAATGGCCTAAATAAATACTTAGAATTTTATACTATAGTGTATCCCCAGTCTTATTGCCATAGTAACTTAAAGTACTGTACATCCTCCCACTTACCACAGACACGAACATGTTTGAATTTCACTTTCCGATTTCCCTTTTATCTTACCTCTTTATCTTGCAGACAGCAAGAGAAGGGCACAGCATAACACTCCAGGCTGGGATTAGAGTCTCGACAGTCAAAATAAATATTCTGGGACCAGTCCTTGTATGAGTGAATCCCACAGCACTTGAACTGGGAAGGAGAGGGAAACAAAACCAAATGCCAAGGAAAGTAATTGGATGTATGAAACCATAGAGAAACGCCCCACAAGGACAGCCTGCTTCAGCAGCTTATGGGTGAAGTTGAATAGATAATAATAATAATAATAATAATAATAATAATAATACAACAACATCGTACATTTTAAGAAGATACTTGGTTGATACCTAGGATGCTGGCAGCAGCCTGTACCATCAGTGCCAGTCAATGATATTTGTGATACATTTTTAAATGTTCAGTTGACTGAGTTTCATGTTTAATAATAATGCAAAAAAAATCTGGATGCTGGACATGACATGCAGAACAGAAGAGAAAGAACAGAAGAGAAAGAGGCTAATATTGCAGTAACTCGTTTTACCCTCTAGATCAATGGCCCCCAACCTTTTTTGTGCCACAAAATACAACCTTTTTTGTGTCACAAAATACAACCTTTTTTGTGTCACAAAATACAAAGACCTACAAAAACAGAGTTCGGATGACTGGTCAAAGGAAACAAAGGTGGCACCAAGAGTAATAGGCACCTTGGGTGCAATCCCAGAACATCTGCAGCGCTACTTGAACACCATCAGCATTGACGAAATCGCCATCAGACAATTGCAAAAGATAGTTTTCCTGGGAATAGCATGAATATTGTGCCATAGGTACTTTTTCAAGAGGCAACTGGACTTTGCCTCTTTATGGAAGAACCATGGGACTACCATGACCTGGATTGGATGACTGAGAATCTCCACAGACATTTAGTGTTAATGTTATTAAACAACAACATCTGCCTATCTGAGGTCCTTGGAAAGGAGTCAATAAGTAGACAAAAATGCCAAATTAAGTCTTAACATCTGGCCGACAGTATGACTGACCATAATATTAATAATCTTGCTCTGCCTTCTGTCTGTTGAGTATCTGCTCTAGGGAGATCAAAACACACCTCAATTTAACCTAGAGAACACTTCTTTTATGTTATATGCATATTTTGCATACATGTTTAATACCGTAGTAGTGTAGCTCTTCCATAAAAAGCTGGAAGCAAAATTAAAATGGTATTCCACATGGCAATTGGATATAGTACTCTTGTTGTTTGGAAATGCCCACCACCATAGACAAGATCCTTTAAGAAATTTGATTCACAAATATTCCATTCCAAAATGATCCCCCATAAAATGAATTAATAACTTCTTCTTGTTGGTTCTGCTCTTTTATGGTGCCCTTTTCAGCATCTCACCAAGGTTATTAGTGCCAATAAAGGAGACTATTTGTAGCTCAGGGTTGAAATGAGGTGCTCTCTGAGCTTGCTTGTTTTCAAGACCATTCCCAGCTACACAGGTATGCATGGAATGGGCTCTGGTCATAGCAACAAACTGCTCCATCAGATCTCCCCCCACCCTCCTTCTTATGGCAACTTGAGAGCAAGCCAGGAATGCTTTACGAGTTGACCTTAGCAAGTCACCAGAATCGGTGATGGAATTCAATTTTTTTTACTATTGGTTCTGTGGGCGTGGCTAGATGGGTGTGGCTGGGCGGGCATGGCCATGTGATTGGGTGGGCGTGGCTTTTTTGTTGCAGCATCACCCCCATCCCATTTTTGGGGCCTTCCTGGACTCAGAGGAGCCTCTGGGGGAACGTTTTTGCTCCCAGAAGGCTCCCCTGGTGCTCAGGAAGGAAAAAAAATGGAGCATAGGAGGGGCACATAGCACCCCCCTCATGCTCCGTTTTGGGGCCTTCCTGGCCTCAGAGGAGCCTCTGAGGGGGCATTTTTGCTCCCAGGAAAGTGAAAAATAGAGGGGGCTGTGCCCCCTCCCTCCATTTTTTGCCTTCCTGGGCCTCAGGGAAGCCTCCTGGGTGAAGCAGTAAGAAGCGAGAGGATTGTCGGGAGGTTAAAAAAGAAGAAAGAAATACCTTAAGGAGTGACTGGGTGGGTGGGCATCAGGCGGGCAGGACAAGCGAGCGAGTGGTGACCGAGCAACCAGGTTGGGGACGTGGCCAGCCAGAAGTCACTACTGGCTCGGTGACCCTCGCCAAATCCTTGCTTCCGGTTCGCTTGAACCAGTGCAAACCAGCTGAATACCACCACTGACCAGAATATAAACTGAAAGCAAACAGGACTCCTTTCTAGCACTGATGATGTTACCTAGTTAATGAAACGTTTGCAAGAGAACAAGCAAGCTCAGAGAGCAACAAGGACCCCTCAAGGTTATTAGTTCCTGGAAGGGCTTCTTAATTGTCCTTTAAATAAATTCCAGTGCTGTTGAACTCAAAATGAATCAATAAAAGGATTGGGTGGGTCAGCAGGAGGGATTGTAGCCCATTCAAAGTTTTGATGGTACAGCAGAAGTAGGTGCTGCAATTTAACGTTGTATTTAAAGAAATCACAAATTTGGACTAGAACAAAAGAATAACACAGAAAACACAGGGCAATGCTTAGCAACAACAGCTGGATCTTTTTAAAAACAATTCCAAATTAGTAGAAATAGTCCTTGACTTACAACTATTTCTTTAGTACCTGGTCGAAGTGATGGTGGCAGTGAAAAAAGAGACTTATGACCACCGCAGCATTCCCATGACTGCATGATCAACATTTGGGGGCTTGGCAACTGAGATCTATTTACAATGTGGTTGCATTATCCCAAGGTCACATGATTGCCATTTGTGACCTTCCCAGTTGGTAAACTCAACAGGAGAAGCCAACTTTCATTCAGCAATTGTGTGACTCATTTAACGATGGCCATGATTGGCTTAAATTTGCAAAAAAAAGGTTGTAAAATCAGCCAAAACTCACTTAACAGCCATCTTGCTTAGCAATGGAAATTATGGTCATAAGTTGAGGGCTACCTATGGACCAGTTTTGCAGACCAAATAATTGTTCTTGCTCTATGAAATGTAAAAGAATATCAATGCTTCTATACAGAGCCTGCATAAAGCTCTAGAAGGCAAAGTACTAAGACTCTAGAAGCAAAACTTCTACATAATATTGGAACCCAGGCAAATTCACAACCTGTTACCTTCTTCTGGATGTAATCAATGAGGTTTTGCAAATCAAGGTTGTCACGATAGTGGGAGATGGTCTCGCCCATCAAAAATGTGGCTTTTTCCATCACCTAGGAGACAAAAATGGAGCAATTTGGCAGATCGAATTTCACCAGGTTCAAGGTTGACTCAGCCTTCCATCCTTCCAAGATTGGTAAAATAAAACCCAGATTGTTGGGGTCAATAGGTTGACTCTGTAAACCACTTAAATAGGGCTGTAAAACACTATGAGGCAGTTTATAAGTCTAAGTGTTATTGCTATAAATCAAAGAGTTGTAGAGTTGGAAGAGATTACTGAGATCATCTAATCCAACCCTCTGACTTGTACAGGACAATTGATTAGAATATGCATGACATTTGATTAGGGGCTGTTCAGCCTCTTTTTAAAAATCCTCCATAGATGGAGACCCACAGCCTCCAGGTTGACTTAGCCTTCCATCCTTCTGAGGTTGGCAAAATAAGACCCAGATTGTTGGGGACAATAGGCTTAGAGAGGGCTGTGCAGCACTGTGAAGTGCTTATAAGTCTAAGTGCTGTTGCTGTTGCTGTTGTTATCACAGGAAGTGCTCAGACAAACTTTGGGCCAATAAGGAAAACCCTTTTATGGCCCACTTGAAAACCAAGAAAAGCCTGAACTGGAGGATTGTCACTGGAATCTCTTGCCCATTTTGACTACGGCTGAAGAAGTTGATGTGTCAAGTGTTGTTGTTTTTTTACCATGCCAGAGAAGATGGAGCCTAAAACTGCAGCCACAACTTGCAGAATGAAAATGATGAGCAAGATCCAGGCAAACTAGAAAGCAAAAATAATAAAAGAAAGAAAAGAAAAAGAAAAAAAAGTTAGCAGCTGCAGAATGCACATTTGCACACTGATAAAAACCACCCACCTGTCTCATCTCAATCTAGATTTGCATATAGAATATGCTTCATCATAGACAAACAAGCACACACCTGCTCCCTGGACTCTGAATCAACACTGATGGAGAATTGAGCCAGGTATCCCTCTTTCAATGTGTGCCAATTCCTTGAGGAATTTTTTGTAGAAAAACTTCCTTTTAGATCGGGGTGTCAAACTCAATTTCATTGAAGGCCGCATCAGGGTTGTGTTTGCCCTTCAGGGTCCAGGGTAGTGGATGTGGCCAGCTCGACATCAATCATGTTGGGGCACCTGAGGTGGCCCGAGTGCCAGTGAAAACGGGATCCCGAGCCCTGCTTCCTGCTGCAACAGCTTCCTGCAACCCTCTACCAGTGAAAATGGAACTCCTGCAACCCTCTGCCAACAAAAAGAGAGCTCTGTTTTCACTGGCAGAGGCAACGGTCTTTTGCTGTTTCCAGGGCAACCCTGCAAGCCAAATTTAAGTACCCTGCGGGCCGGATCTGGGCCCTGGGCCTTGAGTTTGACACCCCTGTATTGGCACCCTTTGTCTGTTCATAACTGGGCCAGTCAGGTACACCAAAGGGATGTTCACAAGCACTAAATAACTGTAACTGTGAGAGGGATCTTGGAGTCTTAGTGGACAACCAGCTAAATAGGAGCCAGCAGTGTGCAGCAGTAGCCAAAAAAGCTAATGCAATCCTAAGTTGTATTAACAGAAGGATACAATCAAGATCAAGGGAGGTACTAATTGTTAGGAATAACCATAGTTACCTAACGTTGTTTGGGTAAATAATATATAAACCATGATAGCAAAGTTTAAATGTGTTTTCACTTTAAACTCCAAATGAGGGGTGTCCAACCTTTCACCTTCCCTGGGCCACATTAGAAGATGAAAATTTGGTTTGGGCCGCACATGAAAAAATTAAAAAATAAAAATAAAATAAAATAAAAAAATAATTTTTATTATTAATTATTTATTAAAAATTATTTATTTTTTATTTTATAATTTTCTGGCCAAATTTTGCGGGGGGGGGGGGGGAATGGGCAGGAGAAAGCTCACCCACCTTGCGCCTACCTCTCCTCCTGTAAATGCGGCAGCGGGGCAGAAGCAGCAGCGGTGGCAGCAGCGGCGGGGGTAGAAGCAGCGGCGGCAGCGTTGGTGGGGGCAGAAGCAGCAGCAGCGGCAACAGCAGGAGGTGGCGGGGCGGGACTTTTGGGCTGCGGCTGCCCGCCTTTTCTGTTGCTCGCCTCGCGCCTACCTGTCCTCCTGCAAATGCAGCAGGGCGGCAGCGGGGGCAGAAGCAGGAGGTGGCGGGGCGGGACTTTTGGGCTGTGGCTGCCCGCCTTTTCTGTTGCTCGCCTCGGCCCGCCTCGTGCCTGCCTCTCCTCCTCCTCCTCGCTGGATCTTTCACGAAGGTTGGGGTGGGCGTTGGGCCGCATTACAAGGCCACCTGGGCTGCATGCGGCCCATGGGCTGCAGGTTGGACAAGCCTGCTCTAAATGATATAATTTGGGTGCAGTTGAGAAACTGCCATAAGAGGGATCTAGAGAACCTGGATGGCTACTGGATTGATGATTGATTGTTCTGTGTGTTCCCTGTTGCTGACATGGAAGTAGAAAAGATTTTTTGAATGCTGCATATCTAATCTACTGTGAGAAGATATTTACTGGACTGATTTATGGATTGACATTGTAAGTTAACTGATTTTGTTTGAAACTGGATTTTTGCAATTGAACAATCTCCGGACTGAACACGAGTGAATGATATTTGGACTGTTTGACCCTGCTAAAACTCTTAAAGCAATAAACTATTCAACTAAGACAGTATATCCGTTTTTACTGAGTGTGTAAACTAAAAAAAACGCTTTCTCTCATATTCGCCTGACTGCTGTGCACATTCTGCTAGGGTATATCCCTAACACTAATACCACTCTATAAAGCCTTAGTAAGACCACACCTAGAGTACTGCATCCAGTTTTGTTCACCACATTATAAAAAAGAGGTTGAGACTCTAGAAAAAGTACAGAGAAGAACAACCAGGATGATTAGGGGATTGGAGACTAAAACATATGAAGAACAGTTACAGGAAATGGGCATGACTAGTAGTGAAGAGAAGGACCAGGGGAGACATGATAGCGGTCTTCCAATATTTGAGGGGCTGCCAGAGGGAGGAAGGGGTCAAGCTATTTTCTAAAGCGCCTGTAGGCCAGACAAGAAACAACGGATGTAAACTGATCAAGGAGAGATTCAATCGGGAAATAAGGGGAAACTTTCTGACAGTGAGAACAATCAACCAATGGAACAACTTGCCCTCGGAAGTTGTGAGAGCACCATCACTTGAGACCTTCAAGAAGAGATTGGACCGCCATTTGTCAGAAATGGTGTTGGGTCTCCCACTTGGGCAGGGGGTTGGGCTAGATGACCTACAAGGTCCCTTCCAACTCTGATTATCTGTTATCTGAAATGAAAGCTTTGCCTGCTGTGAGAAGATCTACTACTATCAAAGGGTTAGAGAAGAATTCCTCATGGCCCCCCAAGGGTGGCTGATGGGGGAGAAAAGGGAGATCCCTTCGAACGTACCATTTTCAACATCAGTGTGAGGTCCCGTAAAGCTCCCAAGCATCCCACAAAGGTGATGCAGAAAATCAGGGTGCCCACTGCTAAAAGAATTATGGAAGGATCAGCCAACAAGGAGTCCGCAACACCTGGGAAAAGATGGAGACACTACTTAAAAAGTTCCAGGAATGACCTCAGTAGTAGGACATCATCATCCTGAAGGAGGATCTGAAGCATTGGAGAGTGGGGCTGAGAGGAGAATTTGAGCATGATAATTTATTTATTAAATAATTAAATATGAATTAATTAATAAGCAGAAGTTCAAATCTGCAAATATGACTTTGTTAATGGTTTGGTTCTTAGGCTGTTTTGTTCTCAGGCTAATCTCCTTTTCCTTCTCATCCCATTTTGAAACCTGGACTCCCATCTTGGTTTGCTGTGAAAACTCTTCATCCTCTCTCGTTATATACTAGCCCCCAGTTTGAGTTAGCGGTTAAGGCACCAGGCCAGAGACCAGGGAACTGGGAGTTTTAGTCCCCTCCCCAGTTAAGGAGATTAATTGATGTTTGGTTTTCTCACTGACAAATGAAACTTGGTTCATGAAAAGCAAAGCCAGAAGATATATCATCTGTTACTTTTCCTAATATAAGTCTTTTGAGACAATCCAGATAAAAATTGCCAAGCAGGAGCCCCTAACTACCTTTTGTAATGTTACAGTGAAGAATCTTTACTGTACATCTCCCTACCCTACCCTCCCAGGCCTTGACAGTCCGAGAAACTAAAGAGAGTCTCCTTAGAGACTCTCCATTTGTCATGGCTCCATTCCTTCTGTGGGGCAAGCTGCCTCTTATCTGACCATTGCCTAGATGGCTCTCCTTCTCCTGCCTTTGAAGGACATTCTCACAGACCATCCCATCTGTTCCTCATAAACTTGTACGGTCAGCACCACTTGCCAGCCTCATTTTTGAGACAGACTGCTGGGACAGTGCAAGTTACACCAGTTCTTGCCTCAAGGGCTGGAAAATAACATGGTCATAGGGCCATGAGGACAAGATTTCCCATCTTCCTCCTAATGCGGACTGCATCCTGGTGTTGGAAGTTATAACCCACCCCTCTCCTAGGAAAATGAAATATTTCAGGATATACTAAAAAAGGCAGAATATTTCCATTAAAAAGAGAAGCAGAAACTCAGAAGCAGAAGCTCACCTCCACCTTGTTAATGGGCAGGCCATTAAGGCCTGGCCCAGAGTATTCTACATAACAAAGGCCTCTACCCATCTCACCAAGATTGCATCAGCCAGCACTCAGGTGAAGCCACGTGGTCCAGACAAAGCCTGCAAAGTTAGCTAAGACCCCTGCCCCTGGGAGTCTGACAGCCAATGGGATACATTTCTGACACGGGAACAGGAAACACTAAGGTGTGGCCCTACAGAGGGTATAAAACTGAGGGTCTCTCAGTATCTCGCCCTTCTTTTCCTTCACCCAACATCTTGAAGCACACGATCGTCCTTTTCACTTTGGAGCTCCAAGCCATGTGGTCCTGTCCACCATTAAACCATCTTTCCAAACAGCCTCCATGTTTCCAGTGTCTTTTTCCCCACTTGGAACTGAACCCAAAAGGATATTTCTACCAACACTGGCAAATTCTGTAAAGGATCAGGCCACTCACCTGCTTCCTTGGAGAGCCTGGCATCAATCCCAACAGCCACCATGAGTCCACTGGCTACCTTTGAAGGAAGAAAAACGAAGGCACACCCAGTTTCTTATTTGTCTGAACACTAACAGATTTGCTAAAGAAGAAGAGTTTGGCTGACCCAGCATTCCCAGAGTTTAAGATACAAGACTGGTTATAGGGCCTTTGTGACACCATCCCTGGTAGGCAGCCTTCCTGGGAACCAGTGGCTTTCCCTGTTAAAGCCAATGCAAATTCCAGCACTGCCGTGTGTTTACCCTTTTGACCCACCCAGAAGAGGTAGCAGGAGGTAAAGAGAGTGTATTTCATAATCTGGTTGGTACGCATTGTTGTGTATGTACCATAGTTAATAAAGTATGAGCTTGAGGTAAAGTGCAGGGTTCTGGCCCTGCACTTCTGATTGGCTGTTAGGCGGCCAGATCGGATTGGTTAGTTCTGAGGAATCTGATTGGCCCTTAACAGAGAATTCTTATTGGTTAAAAGAGCTAGTGTTCATAGCTCGTTATTGGATAAATCTTACAAGGGTTGCCTATATAAGGCAGAGTTCACTGTTGTTGGATTGAGAAGTCACTATGTAAATAAAGAGTTGAGAGTTCACTGCTCAGAGGCTGTCTCCATTTATTTTGACCCATGTTCAGTACTTAACATGCATGGTTCACAACTGCCTGTTTGCCTCAGCCTTGTGCTGCAGATTCATGTACCCTCTTCTCAGCCTGCAAGGATTTGGGGAGGCTCCAGGAGGGAAACCATATAGTCTCTGACTAGTGACCTTCAGTGTCTCTTCCTGGATAGGAATCCTGAGACAGGGGGAAAGATCCAGGCAGGAGATATCGAGGTGTGGTGAGGATATGAGGAAGGGAGAAGGGACGGCTGGCTGTTCAGATTATGTCACAGACAAGTCTTGGCTTGATCCTGGCTTGGCACTAGAGAAAGTTTTTAGGTCCCTGTTTTGGGGCCAAGCATTGAGAGAAAGAGGCAGCCACAACTGAAGAAGGAAAAGGGGAGCTTAGTTGGATCATTTGGCCTATTTGGCAGGGAGAGAATAAATGTGGATTGTCTAAGATCCTTTTGGGTCCGTATTTATTTGTTGTCATGTAAAACTAAGTCTACAGTTTTGCGCAGACACAACTTTCCACAGACATTAATCTGTTTTTATTAGAACTTTATGACCAGAGAGGTGGAGTTATGTTCCTCTGTTGACAAGGAGATTTTCCTGTCTTGCTCTGGAATTTGTAGCATTTTGAATAACTCTTAGATAACCTAAACCAGGAGTTAACTCTAATAACCTAAACCAGGAGTTAAGCTAAGAAAACGTGGCTGAGAGGATCCTTGACTCCCCACAGATTACATTTCATCATGTAGCACCCAAAAAAAGATTTTTTTTTTTTTTTTAAGGTTGGCTGCCAGATTACTATAGCCATTTCCTTCTCCCTCCCTGGCTTCCTTTCTGGCCAAGGGATTCAAAGAAATTTGTAAAAAAAACCTAATTATTGGATTATTGTTGTTTGGATTATGCAATCAAAGCTACCTTCCTGTTTTGGATCACAACTATGTTTATTTTGATTATCATATTAACAGCTTCCAAGCAGTGATGATTTGGTGGGAAGAGAAGTTTTTTAAAAAGGTAGAGGACTGGACTGCAACAACAAACAGCCAATGGTGGGAATAACTTCTTCAATTTGGTGATATATGTGGAAATCTCAGAAATGATACTTTTTGTCCTGATACAGTTTATGCTCAATTTTATGGTATCTGTAACCCACAGTTTCCTTTTTTTCTTTACAAAATCTGCATTTGCTGATGTTTGGAACAGGTTTGTCTGTTAATTAGCAGTATTATCAATATATTACCAAACTGTCATTTCTATAACCTTTAACTGGGCAAAGTGGTGCATCATAGGACAACAGTTTTTGAAGCAAGATACCTCAAATGGGATAGCTTACAGAATGCACCCAAAATCTGGGACCCATGACTCTGGAGGGAATGAAATTTGGGTGTCGTGTCCGCAAAAAGACGCCAGGAGTCGGTGACTACGTTTCAAGCTCTTTATTAAACAGTTGTGAACCGAACCGGCGAAAAGGAAAAAGCCCGCGGCTTTTATCCTTTTCGCTGCGGCGGCCGCGGCCAATGACAGCAATTCAAGTCTCCCGCTCTTGGAGTGAGCCAATCGCGGGAGACTTCAATCGGGCCAATCGGCGCGGCTCGCCTGGCCAATCAGAAATCCCCGCGCTTTAGCCAATCAAAGCGCGGGGATTTCGAGTATGTAAATTAAGGACAGAACACCCCTCCCCTCTTGGTACAGTCCTTACGTTGCGTAGTCACGTAGGTAGGCGGGGCTCCGTCTAGTCCTACTTGACCTGCGCAACTCAGTTGCAAGCTGGATTTCGGCCGGAGCGGTCAAGTTTTTGGCTGCTCCCTCTTCTGTGCGAACCGGTTGGATGATCGGGCCGGTTCCTTCTCCGTGGCTCCCACCTGGGCCTTCCGGGTTGGTTGAGCTACGGGTTTCGCCGCTCCCGCTTGGTTTCTCCGAGTTGGTTGAGCTGGCTAGGTGGTTCTTCTCCGGTGGGGGATCGCGATGGCTGCGTTCCGGTAAGTACTGCTGGTTTATTTTTTCTTGCGTTTGTTTATTCGGGTATTCCCTCCCCCCTTGGTTCGTGTTTTGGGGGTTGAGGTCTGTTGCTGTTCGTGACCTGAGTTGGTCAATGTGCCGTTTCCAGGCTCGCCCATCTGTGGTTTGGAGCCGGTACGACCGTGGGCCTGTGATTTGGGTGATGACGGCTGGGATCCATAGGGGGTCCCCCGTTAGGTTTTTCGCGTACACTAAGTCGCCGGGGGCGAATGTTCGGTATTTTGTACTTGAGTCTGGGGGCCGCTCCGGGTTATATGTTGGGTGTAACCTGTCGAGCGGGGACCTCAGCTTCCTACCCATTAGTAACTCGGCTGGGCTTTTGTTGGTAGTGGTGTTCGGGGTGATGTGTTGTATAAAGAGAAGTTTATTAATTTTGTCGTTGATCTCCCCGTGGTCCATTTTCCGGATGGTTTTTTTGGTAAATTGTACCATCCGTTCTGCCCTACCGTTCGCCGCCGGATGCACCGGTGCTGTTAATGCGTGGCGGATGCCCCTCTCCGCCAGAAATCTCTCGAAGTCGAGGGAAGTAAACTGGGGCCCGTTGTCGGAGACGACGACGTCTGGGAGGCCGTGTGTGGAAAAGAGTTTGCAAAGTTCTTTGATAACGGCCTCCGTGGTAGTAGATTTCATGTCGCTTACCTCCAACCAGTTGGAGTAAGCGTCAACTGTTATTAGAAAGGTATGCCCATTCGTGGGACCGGCAAAGTCTAAATGGATTCTGGACCAGGGCCCCCTTGGTGTTTCCCATTCCAGGATGGGTGCTGCGGGTGGGCTGGGTCTGGTCTCCTGGCATCGTTGGCACCTAGCTACCCATGCCTCTATCTGTTTGTCCATCCCTGGCCACCAAGCGTAACTTCTGGCCAGGGCTTTAGTTCTGACGATGCCAGGATGCCCCTCATGCAACATCTCTAAGACCTTCCCTTGCAGTCTGTCCGGGATGACCACCCTGTCACCCCATAAGATACACCCCTTAAGCAGTGAGAGTTCAGTCTGGCGGTGTCTGAAAGTCTTAACGGATTCGTCAATGTCCCTTTCAGGCCAACCTTTTTCCACCCAATGTAAGATCCGCGCCAGACGCCTGTCTTTGACAGTTTCCCGAGCAATGTCTGACGCGGTAATGGGTAGGTTGGGCAGGTTTTCGATGTTAAGGGTGTTTGTTGTTGGTGCTGGGTCAGGATCAGAGTCTGGTAAAGGCGAGCGGCTTAAAGCGTCCACGTGCGAAATTTTCTTACCCGGCTTGTGTATCAGTTCGTAGCTGTAGGCTGCCAGGAACTCGGACCACCTTGTCATCCGGGGCGACAAAATGTTCGGGGTGGCTCGATTTCCTGCAAGGATGCCCAGCAACGGTTTATGGTCTGTCACAATGATGAAGGGGCGGCCGTAAAGGTATTCGTGGAACCGCTTAACGGCGGCAACTATAGCCAAGGCTTCTTTGTCCAGCTGGCTATAGTTCCGCTCTGGTTTGGTTAGAGTCCTGGAAAAGAACGCGATGGGTGCTTCTCTTTTGTCAGGGAGGGTATGGCTGAGGACAGCGCCGACGCCGAAAGGTGATGCGTCGCAAGTGACAGCCAGGGGCAAGGTTTCGCTGAATTGGATTAGGACGGCGTCGGAGGTGAGGAGGTCTTTGGTTTTTTGGAAGGCGGCTTGCTCTCGTTTCCCCCAAGTCCAGGTTGTCGCCTTATCCAGAAGCCTATGCAAAGGCTCCGCCGTCTTTGCCTTTTGGGGTAGGAAAACATTATAAAAGTTCAGCAACCCCAAGAAAGCCTGTAGTTCCGTTTTAGACCTCGGGGTGGGGGCCTCTTTGATAGCTTTCACTTTTTTAATTGTAGGGTGAATGTCATGCCGGTCTAGAAGGTAGCCCAAAAATTCCACTCGCTCCGTGCATAGTTGGCATTTTTCCCGTTTTACTTTAAGTCCCGTTACTTTAAATTTGGTTAAGACCTCCCTGAGTCGGTTTTCTAATTCGGCTTCGTTTGGCGCCGCCACTAATACGTCATCGAAATAGGGCACCACCCCCTTGATGCCCTGCAGCAAACGTTCCATCAGGCTCTGAAAGATGCCTGGTGCCACGCTGACTCCGAACTGGAGTCGGTTGCACTTGAAGGCCCCCCGATGGGTAACGATGGTCTGGGCTTCCGCTGTTTTTTCGTCGACCGGCAACTGTTGATATGCCTGGGCGAGATCGAGCTTGGCAAAGACCTTGCCCCCTCCCAGTGAGTGCAGTAGGTGTTGCACGATTGGGACGGGGCAGGCGCTCTGTTGCAACGCGCCATTTAGGGTGGCCTTATAGTCCCCACAAATTCTCAAGGACCCGTCTGGCTTGACCGGGGTCACTATAGGGGTCTCCCATCGGGCATGGTCTATCGGCTGCAACACCCCCTGTTTGACGAGCTTGTCAATCTGCTCGTCAATCTTAGGTTTTAGGGCGAATGGTACCCGCCTACGTTTTAGTCGCTTGGGGGGAACCGTAGGGTCTAGGTCAAATGAGATAAGGGGCCCCTGGTACTTGCCCAGGCTTCTGTCGAAGACCTCCCGGAACTCCTGGGCTAGCCGCTGTTCCCAGCCGTCGTCGGCGACGTGGTTGACTCCCGTTAGCGCGATGTCGAGTGGGGCGAACCATTGGAGACCCAGCAGGCTTGGGCGGTCGCGATCGACGATTGTGAGTGGGAGTTGTTCGGTGCGGCCCTTATAAGTCACATTAAAGTTCTTGGTGCCCACTACCGGGACGCGGTTTCCCTGGTAGTCTTTTATAATAATTTTCTGGGCCTTTTATATTCCTCTTATGGAGGGTGGGCACTAGTCATTTTATCTCGTGCCATGCAATCATGGAGAGGTAGGACCCGGAGTCCACCTCCATCTTGCATGGTTGGCCTTCAATATGGACTTCTACGTGTACCTTTCTGGTGCCGTCGGAGATGGCGTGGCCGATGGTCACCGTCTGGTGGGTTTCTTCCTTGCGCCGACTGTCGCCGCCTCTTGAGGATCGCTGGATTCGGTCCCACCGGCCGTCCGATTGGCGATCTCTGGTCCTGGGCGGGGGGCTTTCCTTCTTACGGTCGTGTTGGTCCCATCTGGGTGGACTGCGAATCTTCTTTTGGCGGCAAACCCTCGCGATGTGTCCCCTTTTTTCACAATACCGACAGATAGAGTCAAAAAATCGGCATTCTGATCTGGGGTGGTCGCCGCCGCAACCGGCACAGTTGGTCCTCGACCTACGACCTCTTCGGTTCCGTTGGTCGCCGCGCCCCGTCTGCACGCGATGTATGTCCTCCTCGTCTTCTGACGTGCTGGAGGCAGACTGGAATTCTCCGTAGTGTGCGGTTGATTCGTTTTTTGGGTCGGCCGACCTTGCCGGGTTGTTGTTTCTGCCCTTCGCGTCAGATTTTCGCATGCTGTCAGCGGAAGTGCGGGTTGCTTCTGCGGCTGCGGCTGCGGTAAGGGCGTCTGCTAGGCTGATATCGCCCTTAGCCATAAGCCGGCTCTGGAGTGCAGGGTCCCATAGGCCGAGTATGAATCGGTCTCTTAGGAGGCTGTTCAGACCTTCAAATTCGCAGAGCCCTCCTAGGCGCCGTAGCTCGGCGACGAAATCGCTCAGTTTTTCGCCCAGTTTCTGGTCCCGCCGGTAAAACTCGTTGCGCCGTATCAGGATGGGGACCTCGGGGGCGTAATGGCGCCGCAGGATAGGTTCAAGGACGTCCCAGTCCATGGCGGTTGCGTCGGCCGGCTTGGCCAATGCTTTGGCCATCTGAAAAACTTCGGTTCCGCAATGGGTGAGGAAAACGGCGCGTTTTAGCGGGCCCGGGGCGTCCTTCATTCCGGTGCACTCGAGGTACATGCGGAAACGGTCTGAGAACGATTCCCAGTCCTCGGTGGCGGGGTTGAAGGGGGCGGGCGGTGCGATTTTCGCCATTTCGGTGCTGAAACTGGTTCTTGTCGGACACGGGGTTCGGTTCAGGGTCGGGATCCCACCCTTGTCGCCAGTGTCGTGTCCGCAAAAAGACGCCAGGAGTCGGTGACTACGTTTCAAGCTCTTTATTAAACAGTTGTGAACCGAACCGGCGAAAAGGAAAAAGCCCGCGGCTTTTATCCTTTTCGCTGCGGCGGCCGCGGCCAATGGCAGCGATTCAAGTCTCCCGCTCTTGGAGTGAGCCAATCGCGGGAGACTTCAATCGGGCCAATCGGCGCGGCTCGCCTGGCCAATCAGAAATCCCCGCGCTTTAGCCAATCAAAGCGCGGGGATTTCGAGTATGTAAATTAAGGACAGAACATTGGGGATGTTGAGTTCTGCTTGGCTACTGCTGTAGTCATGTGCCACTCATTCCACCCTCAACCATTTACCTGCCTATTGAGAAGAGAAGGGAAAGGATAGAAGATAATGATAGAGTGACAGAGAGGGAGGGAAAGAAGAAAGGATTTCTGAATTCCCCGCCAGCTTCCCACAAGGAAATTCAACGGTGAAGCCTGCAGGAAGCCAAAAGTTGCTCCCACTGCTTTTTTACCCACCTGTGCTCATTCTTTTTCTCTGTTTAGGGAACAAAATATCTTTGAAATGATGACTCAACGGGGTATGGGTTATCTAGTTATTATTTGGACTGATGAAAATTCCAGCAGAAACCATCCAAATGCTGGAGATTTGCAGCAACCAAGCACTAGAGGGCATTCTTGGGTTGTTTGCAAGGGTATCTGGAAGGGCAGTCAGAGGCCCTTCACTAGTTGCTTGTAATTCATAAAGGTTATTGCAATGGGTGAGACCCAGCACAGTATTCAGGAGGCTTTTCTGCTTGAATACAGCAATCTGAATCCCCTTGGCAGATTCAGAGTTAAAAATTAGTTTTCTTGCAGGGGAAGAAGAATGCTGGTGCATGTTTAGCACCTGAAGGCAGCACAAGAAGCATTGGGTGGAAACAAATCCAGGAGAGAAACAACTTAGAACTAAGAAGAAATTTCCTGACAGAACAATTAATCAGTGGAATGATTTGCCTCTAGAAGTTGTGAATGCTCCAACACTGGATGTTTTTAAGAAGAGATTGGATAACCATTTGTCTGAAATGGTATAGGTTTCCTGCCTCAACAGAGGGTTGGATTAGATGACCTTTAAGGTCCCTTCCAACTCTGTTATTCTGTTAAAGTCTGCTAAAGATATTTTTAGGAGTATGGGAGAGAGGTAGGTGGGTGGGTAAATGGATAAAGAAGGTAAGTGGGAAGATAGATAGGAAGGCAGATAGATAGATAGATAGATAGATAGATAGATAGATAGATAGATAGATAGAGAGAGAGAGAGAGAGAGAGAGAGAGAGAGAGAGAGAGAGAGAGAGAGATAGATAGATGCCAGTTCATACTAGTTCAGGTGAACCGGTATTTAAGATTCTGTACAGTTCAGTGAACCAGAAAATCCCACCAGTGTTTGGCCCTGCCCCCACTCATTTTTTGGCTGTTTTTCAGCTCATTTTGGGCCATCAGCCCAAAATGGCCCAAAAACAGCCGGAAACCAAACCGATAAACAGGTGGGGATGGGGCCAGACAATGGTGGGATTATCCCCAACCAGCCGAATCCTACCGCTGCCTTTGAGGCGAGTGGCCAGGGGGCAGGGCTGGGTGTGATGAGTGATGTCACCTACCCAGTCACATGACCAACTGGCCACGTCTATCCAGCCAGAGAACCAGTTGTTAAGTTATTCAAATCCCACCACTGGATGGATGGATGAGTAGGTAAGCAGGCAGGCAGGCAGATCTATCTGAGGAAGTCAAGATAGGTACAGAAAAGGCTTAGATGAAGCAACAGCAAAGTATTAATAGTTTTTTTTCCCACCTGCCCCAAAGTTTGCTTCTTGCCAACAAGTTCAGATCTTTATTAGAATGATCAGAAAAAAGCATATTGGTAGATAGCTCTGGTTAGCTAGCCCTGATCTAGTTCAGCTTGTTTACTACAGCAAATTAGGCTGTTTTTATGTAGCAGGAGGAAATGTTGATCAATTTCCATGACAGTTATGGTGCATAGATCCTCCATAAGCAGTAGCAGCAGCAGCAGCAGAATCAGATAATAGTAAGAGAGAAACATTATGAGAGGACTAAGACCTCCGTATCCTACTTCACACGGGACATTCCAAGATCTGCACTTGACATGTGTGTGAAACTCATCCACAAGATCAGCTCTACCATTAGATCAGTAGTTCCTAACCTTGGCTGCTGGCTGAGGAATTCTGGGAGTTGAAGTTCACCCATTTTAAAGCTGTCAAGATGGGGAAACATTGCAGATTTAGAAGGGATGGAAAATGCTGGTGTGTGAAGTTCAATCCCAGTATTATCAGCTTGTGGATTTAGCTTGTATGTCACTCTGGACCTACAGGCACCTTCTGAGCTAGAGTGATGGAAAATGCTGTAGCACTCAGATTACCCATTAGTGGAGCTGGAACAAACAAGCTTTTGTTCTTTGCCTCACCAAACCAACCTAGACTTCATGCCATAAAAGCGACATCTTATAACCTGTCATACTATGGCTATATAGATTCATGCATTATATAAGCTGCACTATAATTAGGCATGCCATGAGAATGCAAACTATGGTAGCTTATTTTTGCTTAGTATAGGAATGTTTCTCTACTGTGTACATGTGCTATGCAGCCAGTTATAGTTAATGGGAATTGGATAGTTAGTTAGGAATTGGGAGCTGTCCCCTTAAGGGAATGTATCATGGTAAATGTAGTTAAGGTATCCTGGGAAATGTAGTTCATGTCATGTGGCCACATCTGTAATCCTGATTGGTCACTAAATTGATCCTTGATGGGTTGGGGTCTTCACTCTTGCTCGGACCCTAGCTTCGGGATAGTGCTTCTCCTTTGGCTCTATTACTATGGGATGAAATAGGGTGAAAGATTACTATCATTTTACACTATGATTTCAACTATGCAAAGAATTGGACATTAGATGCATCTTGACATAACTGTGAGTTACCTTGAGGATACCTAATATAATCCAATAAAAGGAACTTTGTATGGAAGAATTTGTAGAGTTATTCTATCTGTCTTTATATTCAGCAAGTGAATCAAAAGACAGAATAGTACGCCTATTCATGTGGTTTAGTTGTATCCAGCTTCAAGCATTCTCCCCTTCACCTCACTAACCACATTTACATGCCAGGTTTAACCTGGTTATAGCATTAACCCATGTTCTGAATGTGTACAATACATTAAACTAGCCAGATAGGCTGGCTTTGTACTATGTACTATGTATGTAATCATTCAGGGTTGAAGCAGGCCAGGAATAGTATATTTGCAGCAGCAATGGGATCTTACCAGTTCGGTGATCGTGCACGCACCTAACACACTCACGCTTCCCCACACCAGCCAAAGCCTGAAGCGCCAATCAGCTGAAAGGATAAACCAGAGAAAAGTGCAGGGGCTGATGGGAGGGCTGGTCTTGCTCTTTTGTCTTTCTCTTCTCAGCTTATTGTTGATCGTCGGAGCCTTTTTTTTTTTAACTCCCAGTTTGGCTGAACTGGTCTGAACTGGTAGCATACCACTACTGATTTGCAGCCATTCAGTATGTTTTATTTGATTTTCCTATCATCTGACTTGTGAATCCCAAGCCTTACAGTTTGTACTTCATGTCTTAAATAGTCTGTTTTTACTACTTACATTTATTGAGGATTTTGTATAAAATAAACAAATCCGTAGAAAAAGGGAGAAAAGGAGAAAAGAGGAAAGAAGCGTGGACAAGAAAAAGAAAGGAAATCCCGCCTAAAGTTATGAAACATAATGACTTCCAACCTTCTCTTCAAGAGGTATTAAATATTTTACAGTTTGTGATGAATGAATCCTGAAAATTTTTAATTGTTAAAGAATCCGGGATATAGCATACTATACTCCATTCATTTGCAGCACATAACATTCTAAGGGTTTCCTACCATCTTTGATTCAAAGCTGCTGCCTGTTGGACATCTGCATTCTTCTCTGTACTAAGCAGGCAGATGTGCTATGCACCCCAAAGCCTTATCCCCAAAGACAGAAGAGGAAAGACTGTGGCTGAGTGGAGACAGTGGGAAAGATCAACAGCTGGGTTGAGTTAGCCTCGGAAATTGGCAGTTTGGACATTGGTTGCATCTGAAAAGCCAACATAAGCTTTTCCAGAAGAAGGTGACTTTTTTTTGGCCCTGTAATTCTTGACATGCTGAACTCAATAAAAATATCACAGGGAGGGTACAAGGGTACAAGCTACCCCAATTGATATTGCAAGACTGAGGGCTCCTTTCAGATTAAATTGCTGCTAAATTTAGACCTCTTGAGCCTTCAGATGGTGTTTCCTATGACATGGGGAGATGGGGAGGTGCTGAATCTGCCTTTTGGAGATAGGGACATTCTGCCCAGGACATCAGCAGCAGCATTCCTGGACATATCGAATCTCTGGAAAGGCATGGAGTCTCTTCTAGTTTGGAGTTAGATCAAAGGGTCTCCGCGTAGCTACCAGACCTGTAAAATAATGTAAGGCAATCTTCCAGATGCCATGCACAACAATGCCCTGTGCTTCCTTTCTGAGCACTGGGATGCCAAGACAGAATTTTGACTTTCCATTTCCATGCCTGTGTGTTTTCCACTAAGAAATAATTGAGGGTGTGCTTTTGACAATGATTATGGGCTCAACTTTTTGATGAAATTTGGGATATTCAGTCAGAAGAAAAGAAGCTTAGCTAGGTACATAAAAGGAAGCTACTCATGTTTTTCAAGGCTATGAAAACCAGGACCAGAGATAACAAATGCAGATAGTCCTTGACTTACGAGCACAGCTGAGCCCAACATTTATGCTGCTAAGTGAGAAATGTGTTAAGTGAGCTTTGGTCCATTTTACGACTTTTCTTGCCACAGTTGTTAAGTGAATCACTACAGTTGTTAAGTGAATCTGGCTTCCCCATTGACTTTGCTTGCCAGAAGGTTGCAAAAGGGGATCCCATGACTCTGGGACACTACAGCCCTCTTAAATATCAACCAGTCGTCAAGCATCTGAATTTTGATCATGTGACTGTGGAGATGCAGCAATGGTCATAAAGTGTGAAAAATGGCCGGAAGTCACTTTCTTTCAGTGCCGTTGTAACTTTGAACAATCACTAAATGAACTGTTGTAAGTCGAGGACTTCCTCTATAAGTTACCTAGATATTGGGTAAACATAAGGAAAAACTTTGTGATGGTATCACACTAGAACAGTCTACAGTACATATGGAGGCTGTGGGTCTCCATCTCTGGAGGCTTTTTAAAAAGAGACTAAACAGCAGTGATTGGATTCAAAAACTTTTACTACTGGTTCTGTGGGTGTGGCTTGGTGGGGTGGCTTTTTTTGTAGCCCCCGCCCATTTTTGGGAGCTACCTAGCCACAGAGGAGCCTCTGGGGGGGGTCATTTTTGCTCCCCTAAGGCTCCTCTGGGGCTCTGGAAGAAAAGGAACAGAGAATGGGAGGGGTACATCCAGCACCCCTCCAAGCTCCATTTTGGGAGCTTCCTAGCCTCAGAGAAACCTCGGGGGGGGGGTGTTTTTGCTCCCCTAAGGCTCCTCTGGGGCTCTGGAAGGCAAAAAATGGAGGGGGAGCTGACCTCCTCCCTCCGTTTTTTGCCTTCCTGGGCCTCAGCAAGGGAAATCCTGGCACAGATTATCTTATCTACAACTGATTGTCGGGAGGGGGAAAAAAAGAAAGAAATACCTTAGGCGAATGTCAGGCAGGTGGGCGGGGTGAGCAAGCATCGGGCGGGAGGGTGACCGGGTGGAGGGTGGGGCGTGGCCAGCCAGAACTTACTACAGGTTCGGCAACTCACGCCAAATTTTTGCTACCGGTTCGCCCAATCCGGTGCAAACCGGCTGAATACCACCACTGCTGAACAGCCCCTTTCATGCATAGTCTAATCAATTGTCCCATACAAGTCAGAGGGTTGGATTAGATGATTTCAGTAATCTCTTCCAACTCTACAGCTCTTTGATTTGTAGCAATAGTAATACCACTTAGACTTATATACCACTTTACAGTGCTTTAACAGCCCTCTCTAAGCGGTTTACACAGTCAGCCTATTGTCCCCAACAATCTGGGTCCTCATTTTACCCACCTCAGAAGGACAGAAGGCTGAGTCAACCTTGAGTCTGGTGAGATTCAAACTGCCAAATTGCAGGCAGCCAGCAATCAGCGGAAGTAGCCTGCAGTACTGCATTCTAACCACTGTGTCACTCACTTTCATCATTTATGCTTCTATAATATACAATCTGCAACAGGTTTCTTTTTTAAAAAAGCCTTCTGTAGCATGTTTTCCATGTGAGAGAAAATGAAATCATTCGCAGTTATCAGAACTGAACTGAAGGCACCCAGAGAATTGTTAGAAGGCAGTAAACAAATACAAGCAAATGTAATTCTTTGCTTTGAAATCTTTCTAATGGTCATCTGGATTTTTCATCTGATAATCCAAGGCTTGCAAGCTGTATCCCAACATGCCTTGGAGCATGCAATAGCTTATGGATAGCATTATTATTAATTCGTTAATTAAAATTATATGCTCCTTGACTCCTGACAACTCTGGGTGGCTCAGAAATAAAAACATTAAAAATAATGGAGAAGTCGATAACAATGGACAATTAAAAATATAAATAAAAGTATTTAAACAACCAGGGGAAGACTATGGTAATTTCCCCACTATACACTTAACTATGATGGAATGTAATCTGGATTCCCAGGAGACAGGGAGTGCATTCCAGAGGAAGAAGAGACAACTCACTTCAAATACTTTGTGTGAGAGAAAGAGGTTGAAGACGGTTCCTCCTTAATAATTCCTGGAGTATATGATTTATATAGCTGGTAGTCTGCTTTCGTTTGGCAAGATTGTTGTGACGAGATGGATGGCAAACAAATTTAATAAACAAAAAGTCTGCCTGTGGACAAGGAACAATAAAGAAATCTGCTTGGAAAAATCACAATGTGTCTTTCTTGGTTTTTGGAGCTTGATACTTACAGTATAACCATTTCTGAAGATCTATAAAGGGTCTCTTAAGCTTTGAAAATGCTACCTTTTTGGCCCCTCCAAAGGATGCCCTCAGATTTCTCCCCTTCCACTCCAAGAACTTAATGACATCACCAATTATACATATCTTTTGGTTCAGAAAGAGCTACAAATGAAAGATTAAAATAGTTGTAAACTTTTCATCACTTCTCTCCACCAAATCCAAAAGAATTCTGCACTCTTGGACAGAATGATTGCTTGGAGAAGTGTGAAAAGCAGAATGAGGTATTTCTCATATGTTTATTTACAAAATAACAGAGCATTTGGGAAACACTCTGTATTACCTGTGCCGTTTCATAATTTGAAGCAAGTATGAATTGAATGCAAGTCCCAGGAACCTTAGTTCAATGTGTTTGAAGAACATTTGAGGTGGCTTATTCCTGTTGGAATAATAAAAGAACTGCTGTAATTGTAAAAATAAGACTATTACAACAGAAGCAATTAAAAAGAAACAGCAGCTTACCTTGTATAAGCCATTTGTAAGATTTGATAATGCCAGGCATGGAAAGAAAAGACTTTAGGAAGAAGGGAAAGACTAAGGAGATATATTTGCAGTTTCAGACTGAACTTTCTTCCCCCCCCCAAAAAAAAAACAAAAAAAAATTCTTGCAAATCTTGATAATCTGCATGGCCCTATCTAAACAGGAAGGGGCTCTGGGAGGTCCTGCAGCTAAACATTGCTGCAAGCAAGAACCAAGAAAAAAAGAAAGCTATCACAAAAGAAATTCTGCATAGCCATAATCTGTAAAGGGTGGGAGACTCTGTTCTGACCCAAACCCTTTTTCAATGAAACAAAAACAAACCAAAGGGAACAGAAACCTTTTAATGATTCTTACGAATCCCCGCTTAAAAGGCTGCTGCAAATTAATTAACTTTGATAAGCACAAGCCTCTCCAAAACTGTGCGAGGCTGCCAAGAATAACAGATAAGAAATAGTTGACAACACAAGAGTCTTCAAATGCCAACTTAAGATACTGCAATGTCCACAAGGCTGGAGTTTCAAAACGTTTTTGCTTCCTACAAAGAACGTTTGATTCACAGCTGGCTTTTATCTTCTTGAAGGAGGGGCCATTACCTTGCAGCCTTACTCCTGAGTCGCCCGTGCTGTTGCAGCTGCTCTTTCCTAGGGGCAGCTCCGCACGCACACGCACTTGCTCCTCGGGAACCTCCTCATCGCTGCTAACAGCCCCCACAATCTCTGAAGGCCGCAGTCCACTCCCTGATGGTCCTAGCCCCTCATCTGTGTCCTCACTCTCCTCAGCCGTCTGCACCTACTGCCGGCTAACCACAACAGACTCAAAGAGGTTCAGAAAACGGCCAGGTCTTGGATTAGAACAGGGTTTCTCAACCTTGGCCACTTGACGATGTGTGGACTTCAATTCCTGGAATTCTCCAGCCAGCAGAACTAGTGGGGGAATTCTGAGAGCTGAAGAATCCTTACATCTTCAAGTGGCCAAGGTTGAGAAACATTGTTTTAGAACAGGGGTCTGCAACCTTAAACACTCAAAGAGCTATCTGGACCAGAAATAGCTAGTTTCCCACAGAAAACACCAGGAGTCAATAATTTAACAACCGGTGTGACTGGGTAGGTGTGGCCAACTTGAAGTCACTTGCTCCCCACACAGTCACCTCCTGCTCTGGAATATGGAGCAAGTCTCCATCCCCCGCCATCCCCTTTACCTTCTCAGGCCAGGCATGGAGTGACGTGGAGGGGAGGTGGGATCCAACAGGGATCCACAACAGAGGGCTGAAAGAGCCACATATGGCTCCAGAGCCACAGGTTGCTGACCCCTGTTTTAAAGGAAGAAATGGATCCATTCTTCATCTTTGAAATCTGGTATTCCCATCCCATCCCATCTTCACACTTGATCTCAAGAAACATTTATTGTAACTTCTTCCTTCAAGCACTGTGAAGACATTAAGACAGAAATGTACAGATCAGGTGCACGATTCTCCATTCAGTTGCATCACAGAGGACTTTTATTTTAAGAATGGCTATATCCACAAAACCATGGCTGTTCTAGTCATGGATAAAAATCCCGGGGAATAGGAAAAGGGATTGGGGCAGAGGTTTGCTAAGGAAAAGGCACTTTTTAATGAGATGTATTTTTAACCAAGGAGGAGGAAGTGTTCTCCAAAGTTCTTCTGCTTCTTTATGTCAATCAGTTCCTTCTCTTGCTGGCATCCAACAGTTGGAGACAATTGTCCCCAAAAGGAGAAAAGGAAAGTCAGGACTTTCTATTTCTGGGTGGCTATTTCTACTCCTCACCACTCATGGGGCTCATCCTTATGAGCCTCATTTTAATGCTGCTTTAGAATATGGGTTTAATGCTCTTCCAGAAGAATAAATCCACGTTCAAAAGCAATTTGAAAATCAGCTGCCACACGTAGTTTTATTTATTTGTTAAATTTATATGCCATCACTCTCACTGACAGAGTTGAGCAGAGGATGAAGAGTGCAGCAGAGAGAGGCACATTCCTCTCTCTCTCTCCCTCCTGCTTCAAAGTGCATCTTTGTCTGCTGCTATTGCTAGTCAGGGATTGGCTCACAGGCCTTGTGCGCACAATCAAAAAGCCCAGTTTGAAAGAATCAGACCCGATTAGGATCATCCTGGAAAGCCGCGCCTGGGGACTTGGCAGGAAGAGTAACACTCCTGTCAATCCTGAAGCTGACCTGACCGAAGTCATTTTGAGGCTTCCGTGTTGCCACACTGGAGCTGAGGGGATGGGGGGGGGGGAATAGACATAGCTGGGGTTTTGTAGCCAAAACCAAATCCTTTCTCATGGGAACCAAGGACATTCTCACACCTGGTCAGAGAGAGGAGGAGTGACATTACCAGGCAATCAGATGGCATCATGATTGGACCATGTGATTGACTGTTTGGGGAAGGGGAAGAAACTTTTACTTTAATTAGGTAAAAACTGCAGGAGCCTTCGGAGTCAGTTTTCACCAGAACTGGGCCAATGTGATATACCCAATAAAACTATTCTTTGAGGAATCTACCTGCCTTGGAGTTTTTCTTGCTATGGGTGGATTCCTTGGAACCCTGACAACTGCACTACTTCAGATGGTCAACAGGTGCTTGGCTGACCTCAACCTGTATACTATACGTCAGCAGGAAGCACTCCTGACAGAATGGGTTGTGCACCATGTCTGGTTGTACCTACCTTACAATAAAACTACTGCATAAAGGAAGAAAACAACACTTTTACACTGGGCCACCTAAGGATGACTTTGTCACCTCGAGGATGCATTGTGGAGAAGCTGAAGAAGGCTAGACTGCTACCAGTTCACACCGGTTCAGGTTAATCTTACAACTGGTTTAGCAAACCGGTAGTTGCAACGACCGGTTGGCTTTGCCCACCCCTCACCTCCCAGGAGTTTCCACGTGGCCCGTTTTGGATCCCAGGTAAGGGCAGGGACCACACGGAGGCTAGGGGAGGGTGAAAAATGGGCCTTCCGGAGGCTCTGGAAGGTTCCGGAAGGCCCTCAGGAGGGGCTCTGGAGGCCGGAGAAAGGGAAAACCAGTCTCCCGGAGGCTTTGGGAGGCCTCTGTTTTCGCCCTCCTGGAGGCTCAAGAAAACCCTCTGGAGCCCAGGGAGAGAGAAAACAGGGCCCCCGCTGTGGTGCAGGAGGCTAACTAGGCCATCCCCACTATGGGCACGCCCACCCAGTAACTGGGCAGAGAACTGGTTGCAAACATTTTTGAAGTCCATCCCTGAGCTGAAGGCAACATCATGAGGACACAGCAGAAAAAAGGATCTTGCGGGGGCATGTTTTTGTCAGAGCTAAATGATAAGAAGGGGAAGTCTTGTGACAGGCAATCAGAGTCTCCTTCTAATGCCCCAATCAGAGTTTAAGTCTCCTTTGTAATCTCAGGAGCTGGCAACCAGCTACTTTGGGGCAAGAAGGGTACTTTGCAGATGTTCACCATGGCTCCATTATTCATACAGTCCAGCTTTGACTTTCTAAACAAAACCTGTAAATAAACCAGAATTCATACACAAGGATTCTTTTAGGCATCCTACAGGCTCATATAGCTGCTAGAAGCAAATTCTCCCCTCCGTCAATAGCCCCTCACTTTTATCACCTCTTAATCAAAGGAGGAAAACAATCACAGAATCCAAATCAGTTCAGTAGAAACTGATTTGCAGAAGAGACATAATAGGAGCAAACATAACTGCTTAAAAACCTTGGCAACAATAAATAATGATCCTGGGGGAAGGAGCATCAATCAATAAATAATTTACATGCATGATTCACAGTGTTTGGCAAAGTGGCCAGGATTGAAACACTCAGTCGTTGCTTTGGTTTCCTTCCTTACAGCAAAACTCATCAAACTTTGGAGAGGTACATACAAATGGCAACATGCTAACACACATACACATATATCAACAGCCCAAAGAGCAGCAGCAGCAATAATCTTCTCCTATGCTCAAGGCCTTCATACAAATGGCAACCAAATAAGACCTCCAATGTATTGATATAGAGAGTGAAATGCCAGTCACTCCATCTGGAACACCTCTCTCTGCCCTTGAAAAGTATCAGTGGCCTTAGGGTCCTTTAATGATGGCCTGAGTTGCAGATCCCTGGGTTGTTTTGCAGAGTCTATCTCTCTCTGCCATATGGAGGAGACACCAAAACACATTCCAGCTTTTCCATTGGTTGTGGCTTAGGAAGGGGAAGAGACCAAGAGGATAGGAAAAGCTGAGCTAGAATCTGTAACAAAAGGTCCAATTGGACATTAGTTCTGCGCAGGGCTGGGGTTCAAATTTTTTAACAACCGGTTCTGTGGGCATGGCTTAGTTGGTGGGCGTGGCTTGGTGGTCATGTTATTGGCTGGGTGTGGCCAACTCAATATCACTCACATCGAAGCACACATCTCCTCGCCTGGCCTCTCATGACTGTGGGGATGCTGCAACAGTCGTAAGTGTGAGAAATGGTCATAAGTCACTTTTTTCAGTGCCATTGTAACTTTGAATGGCCACTACTCACAAGCAAAGTACCAGCAAAGAAGGGGGAAAAAATTCCAGAGAAGTTCTTGTGACAGGAAGTCTAGTGCTGCCAAGAATGTAATAAGGGCTAACGTAGAGGCAGTTTCTGTAAGCAACACCAGAATGTTTCCTTCCTGCCTTCCTTACAGGATTGGGCCAGTAATTTCTTCTAACAACCGGTTCTCTAAACTGCTTAGAATGTTAACAATCGGTTCTAGCGAATAGGTGCGAACTGGTAGAATCCCACCCCTGGTTCGGGGCCTCACAGGTGACAGGCCAGGACAACCATAGCAGGGGCCAGAAGAAGAGGATTGGTCTTCCATGGAGCCTCCTCCAACCATGTCTTTGGAAGGCCATAAAGTCACACACAAGGTTTGCAGCAAAGTTGCGGTGGTTCAGATGGATCCATCAGCCTTCTCGATGCTCATTCCACCTTCTTGGCTTTCCGTTTCCGGGTTCCTTCATTGAGTTCCTCCCTTGATTTGGCTGGCATCTGAGGTGGTGACGGAAGGGATGGCTCCTGAGATCCTCCATGATGGTGATGGTGGTGATGGTGGTCATGGTGATGATTATCATGACTAGCAGAGCCAAAGAGGATGGGACACACCACATTTTCCAGAGGGGCAAGTGGGGACCCATGGGAGTGAGTTGCTGTCAGGAACACCTGAATGACAAGGAAAAAGCTCCATTAGTGGGTCACCAACTATGCCAAATTTTCTATTGCTCAGGCAGCTACAATAAATCAAAGGGATTCCAACCTGTGTTTCTTCCCATTCCTCTTACCCCTTTTTACACCAAGGTCCGTACATGAATTTCCTGTCTTGGCCAATCAAGCCCTTTTCAATGAAGTTCTGGTGCTGCTTCTGTGGGGTCATCCCAATTCCAACCTAGAGTTACCGGGGCACATAGCTATACTATTGAAAGGCTACTGGAAAGGTCTCCATTGTTAAGCAACCCAACCATATTTCTTATGATATACCAGCCAGGATTCCTTTGATATCTCTGGAAATCTAAAACTCACCCTGACTCACACGGAAGTTTATTGGTAGGGGAAGAGTGTAACATCATGCACGTCATGACCTTATTGTGCAAATGATGTCAATGATGGACTTATACATATATCATTGGTGTCAATGAAGTGACTGATGCTAATATCATAATTTGAGTTCACGAATATGTTGGATGTCACTGTGGCTTCTACCAGATGCTTCCAGGGGTAGGATTCTACCGGTTCTGTCCACCTCTGTAGCACTGGTAGTTCTGAAGAGCAGCAGACAGAGAGCATACATAGAACCGGTTCTATGTTGTTGCTGCTTTGGCCCGCCCGTCCGCCCACCCGGGCTCTTACCTGACCTTTATTTCCTGCTTTTTCAACCACAGCTGCTTTGCGTGACACAGCTGCGGTTGAAAAAGCAGGAAAAAGGGGCTTTTCCAACTGCTAGGCACCTGCGCGCAGCACTGCTCAGCTGTCCGGGCAGTTCAGCAGGTCATAAATTGCACTCACGTGACTTGCGCATATGCGCATGACACAGAGCGACAGAACCGGTAGTTATAGCAGTTGGATCCCATCTCTGGATGCTTCTGTTAGCCCATAGTGAGATTTGTTAGCTTTGACTTGGGGAATTGTGGGAAATATCTAAACCATAGTGAATAGAACAGAACAGAACAGAATAGATCTTGGAAGTCTTGTAGTCCAGTCCCCTGCTTAAGCAGGAGAACCTATACCATTTCAGATACGTGATTGTCCAGTATTTTCTTAAAAACCTCCAGTGATGGAGTGCCCATGATTTGTGAAGGCAAGCTGTTCCACTGGTCAGTTGTCCTCACTGTTAGGAAATTTCTCCTTAATTCCAGCTTGTTTCTCTCTTTGATTAGTTTCCAACCATTGTTTCTTGTCCTGCCCTCAGGTACTTTAGAGAATAATTTGGCTCCCTCTTCTTTGTGGCAGCTCCTGAAATACTGGAATACTGAGCTCATGTCACCCCTAATTCTTCTTTTCTTTAGACTAGCCATCACACTAAAATAGCTTAGTGTGATGCATAAATCAAGGACTGTAGTTTATTCAACTAACCATGGTTTGATACAATGAATGAGTCCAGGGTCTGAGGCCTTCCTTGCCTTTCTGAAGATCTTCTAATGAACAGAAATGGATTTGGCTCCTTCCCCCATTCAATCCACCCAACTGCTTACATTTGCCCCCAGGCAGAGGAATTTACCTTGCAGATGATCATAAAAATAGTGAAGAAGAAGATGAGGGTAGCTTTGGAGATGGGAAGCCACTGGGTTTGCTGAAGGGTGAAGAGCAATGCTCCATACAGACTGGCTTTGGATGGACTGCAAGAGAAAAAAGCCTTTATCAGAAGCACAGCTGGGATTCTATCTCAAATAAATAAATCCAAATTTTAGAGAAAGGACATGATTTTCGGAGGGACTGCTGCAATGGCCATAAGCATGACAAACAGTCATCACTTTTTTCAGTGCTTTGTAATTTTGAATGAACACTAAAGGAAAGGACTGCCTGGATTCTTGAAAACCTCCCGTGATGGAGAACCCACATCCCCTCAGGCGGTGAAAACACTCTGAGTTCTGGAAATGCCCTATCAAATTTTTACTGATTTTTCTCATTTCCATTGATCATCAGATTCCTTCCAGGTCAATTAGAACACGATTGATCTTTATCCAGAAGACACACCAGTACAAAAACTTTGGCTTCTCTACTCACAAAGTCATATGAAGGAACTCATTTGTTTCTGGCTTCCAGACGCCACGCAGTAATTGCTCAAAGTTGGACATCAAGGCAACTCCAGAACCTACGAACATAAAGATGGTAGCACACTTGTAAACAGACCAGCGATGAGAATGCGGGCAAGTGAATTCCATTTTCCTAAACTCACTGATAATCCCTGTCGAAGTAAGTAATCTTACACAGGAGAAAAATATTGAGCACCTCTGTGGGGATGCTCTCAGCCACAACAGATTCTTTAAGGAAATGGCAATTATACTGATTATTATGAATAATAAAAGTGATGCCGGTTTCTAAGTTTACTATTTAAAAATTGAAAAATATGATAGCGATGCCACAGCCCCCTGCGTTAAGTTTACAGAAGTTTGATTATTCTATTTTCTGGTTGCTTTGAACCAGCCAAAGAAAAGCAGTGCAGAAAAATGTAAAAACAACCATTTGGAATTTGTAGTATTTTGAATCCAAATAGTCTTGACCTCGCAGGATTTTAGTGTGATGGAGGCTCCTTCAATCATTTTGGAAACACAGCAGGTTAAAAGCACTTCTGTTTCCAGATCACAACCAGAATAATCAAAACAATTGTACCATAAAATAATGGCTTAGAACTCAAAACAAGGCAACACAAATTATTTGAATTTGAAACAGCGTGCACAAATCTTTGTGTAAAAAAAGAAATACACAGGCTTTGTCCAGTGTCTTAAAAATTTAACTGTGGCTTGATAATAGAGCACTTATTTTTCATTTGAAAGATCTTGGGCTTGATCTTGATATTTCTAGCTAAAATAAGATGCTAGAAAGAGGCTACGAGTCACAAGAGAATGTATGGAAAGACAAACAATCTGGTCAGATATAAAGCAATTCTCTATACCTAAAATGCCCTTATGACAGAAGCATTCCAGATTAGTAGGGAAGAGAGTTAACTTGGTGAAATTTCTAGCCTGACAGATGAAAGTATTTATTAGCAGAAAAGGAACATGATTTATTCCTTTTTGGTTCAATTTTCAATTTTCAGAAGGGAAAATGTCTATGAGTGGTAACAGATGCTTCAGCCATGAACCTCTGTGTGATCTCTATCATTTCAGCATCTAGAAGTCTGAGGAAAATTCCACTGGAAAAGTACTTTTGCCTACGTAGAATAGAATAGAATAAGGATCTTCAAACTTCGCCAGTTTAAGACTTGTGGACTTCAACTCCCAGAATTCCAGAGCTAACATGACTGGAGGAGGAATTCTGGGAGTTGAAGTCCACAAGTCTTAAAACTGTCAAGCTTGAAGACCCCTGGAATAGAATAATAATAGAATTGGAAAAGAGATTGGAGGTCTTCAAGTCCAAACCCCTGCTCAAGCAGCAGGCCCTACACCATGGGTGTCAAACTCCCTGGGCTGCCAGTTTGACATCATCCTGAACAAATGATTGTCCAATATTTTCTTGAAAACCTCCAGTGATGGAGCACCACAACTTCCGAAGGCAAGCCGTTCCATTGATTAATTGTTCTCACTGTCAATTCTCACTGATTAATGATGTAAAATGGGAGGGGCTATACCAGATATGTGGAGAGGGCCAAGATACTGTTTTATTTCCTTTGATCTTTTTGAAAGGAAGATTAATAGAATTGTATCTTGAGATAGCTTTTTTGGGTGTAACACTCTACCTTAAATGAAAAGAAACTCTCTTATTGTGTTTGACAACTGCATTTGCCAAAAATAAAGGAAAGAGTTCAGACATCTCCTTGGTGTCCTAAGTTTTAAGCATCTCACCAAGCTTTGGGGTTATCTAAGAAGAATGGAAGAACTCAACATGTGATTCTGCTGGAATTGCATCCTACCATTTCTGTTTGTGGTTTAGAGCAGGAATCTAGCCACCAAGATAGTTTCAGGACTACCATCTTCAACCAGAATTGATCCATAGACTCGACAAAAAAATTGATTAGCAGTTCCCCGCCACCATCACAAAGAGAGGTGGGGTCGAGGTTAGGAGGAGAAGCTCCTCAGTTGTGGTCCTTATTTATAGGATAGTTTTTCATAAGGGCTTCACTTCAGCTGGGAATTTGTATCAATCTAGAATGATGTTCATGACCTGTAACTCTTAGTATTCCTTCTTACTGGCCATGCTGTCTGGAACAGTTAGAAGTAATAATTCAGCAACATCTGAAGAGTGGTAGGTTCTCCATCCTTGTTTTATGCAGGAGGACATTTTGTCTGAGAAGTAAAGACTATAACTACCTTCCTTTCTTCCACAGAGGATGAGAAATATTAGCCTAATCTGCATCTCAGCAGTTCTGATACTTGCCACTCCACCACCTTATTTTTTTCCTGAATGAATTTTTCTGAATTTTCAAGACCTTGTTGATGATCCAAACTCTGTCAAGGACCTTGGAATACTCATCTCTAATGATCTAAGTGCTAAAGCCCACTGTAATTACACAGCCAAAAAGGCATTAAGAGTTGTTAACCTAATCTTACGTAGCTTTTTCTCTGGTAATATCACTACTAACTAGGGCATACAAAACATTTGCTAGACCAAAACTCGAATACAGCTCATCAGTCTGGAACCCACATTACGTATTTGATATTAACACAGTTGAGAAAGTCCAGAAATATTTCACAAGAAGAGTTCTCCACTCCTCTACTCATTGCAGAATACCTTATGCCACCAGACTTGAAATTCTAGACCTAGAAAACCTTGAATTACACCCTCTATGGTCTGATCTAAGTATGGTATATAAAATCATACATTGCAATGACTTACTTGTCAATGAATACTTCAGCTTCAACCATAACAACACAAGAGCACACAATAGATCCAAACTCAAGATTAACCGCACCAAACTTGATTGCAGGAAATGCAACTGAGTGGACAATGTTTGGAATACTCTACCTGACTCTGTGGTTTCTTCCCCAAACCCCAAAAACTTTAACCTTGGACTGTCTACTATTGACCTCACCCCATTCCTAAGAGGTCTATAGGGGACATGCATAAGCGCACCAACGTACCTACTGTCCCTGTCCTATTGTTTCTTTTATTTTTCTTATATGTATCCATGTATTCATAACTATGTTTATACTTATACTTATTATCTTGTAAGCGATTGACAAATCAAATAAAATAAATAAAAACTAAATAAATACCACATGGGAATCACAATGCTGAAATGACACAGCTCACCTTTGACAAATCCAATGATGACCATAATGAACCAACCATGGTGATAATGATGGTGGGCATGATGAACACCAGCAGCGATCTTGCGAACTCGGACTACCTCTTTCATCGCCACAAAAATCAGTTTGACTGGCAGGAAGCTGACACACTTGTAAAATAAGTTCAACGGACAATAGAAGATTAGGTACCTGGAAAGCAATGCAGAATTAAACAGTGATACCGGTCATTGGGTTGAAAGAGTTTTGACATCAACATAAAAAAAAAGGAAGTGAAAGAAGAAATATGTTTCAGCCTTTCATGATGGAGACTCTATTGTAGGCCTTAAAAAGGCCATTTTTGAGAAGATGACAGCAGGAAAAAAAACCAAATTGCTATTTTTTTAGGGAGCTCCATGCCTTATCTTCTTGTTTATAGAAGATAATTTGTCAGTCTGTGCTCCCTTCAAGATCCAAGAAAGAAATACTCAGACTCCATGGGTTAGAGCAAAGTTATCCTTTTCCTGGAAATCAAAGTGGAAACTACAGATTGAATTCCGAATCTGAGAAATTGGCGCGCAGATCACATATACAAAGGAATGGAATTGTTCCCACCCTCCAAACTCCAAATGATTCTTCCAATTAAAAGTTCTGAATATGATCATGTGGGCATCTTCAGGTGGTGATGAGGCCTCTGTCCATTGACCTTGACATATTTTGATAAAACTTCGCAGCTGCGCAAAAGAGGATAGAAACTAGTGAAGAAATGGAAAGTTAAAAACAAGAACCATACAGCCCCTCCCCTTGCTACCCACAGCAAAGGAATGAAAAATACCTCCAGCTCTCTTCCCCATCAGGTCCCCCCTCCCCCCGTTGCTAATGACAGCCAAAAGAAGATGAGAAAAGGAGCAGAGAAGATGCAGCAGATAGGATGGATGGGATGCAAAAGATATAAGATGTAGAGGATATCTTGAGACTGACATAGTTTTTTAAATTGATTTACCAATTGAACTTTGCCTCCTTTATCATCTAGCAAATGTTTTGGTAATGAATATTTAACCATTGAATAATATATGTTTAATTTACATTGACCCGTTAGATTCCCTACTCTACAAAGGGTGGGTATGTATGTGTGGCAGTAGAGAAAATAACAACTTGTGCATCTTGAAATCATCATATAAGTGACACATACATTTGAATTGGATATCATTAGGCACTATATAATTGTATCATTGTGTGCTGATGTCAGGATCTACATGTTATCATTTTAAAACACCATGGCTTGTAAAATACATCTACACTCCATCTTCAATCATATGTCTACCTGTCCATCTCTCCATCCATGTATCTTTTAGCATCATCCATCTATCCTTAGATGATTAGCAAAGATGATGGATGCATGGATGGATGGATGAATGTGATAGATAGATAGATAGATAGATAGATAGATAGATAGATAGATAGATAGATAGATAGGACAGACAGATGATAAGACATAATCCAAGACATGACTACTTATTCCATAACAACCATATTATATTTTTAGCACAAGATTCTCAATTATCTCTTCTTACATTAGTTTGGGAAGCCTGGAAGGAGGAGTCTTAGTATATCTCTCCTTCATATACACTCCTTGGCAGTGGTAGCAGTTCTTTCCCTTATCCAACAATAGCAATGTGAAATTAACAACTTAACAGCTTGAGCTATTGATATGTGTCAAGCACATGTATTAACCTGGAGTCATATTTATGTTCACTCTGTTTTTTTTAAATATCTCTTTTGGAAGCCAAAAGGAACTCCAACAGAGAAATGGAATGAAAGGACCCTGGTGGCGCAGTGGTTAGAATGCATATTGCAGGCTAACTCTGCCCACAGCCAAGAGTTTAATCCCGATGAACTCAGCTTTCCATCCTTCCAAGGTCAATAAAATGAGGGTCCAGATTCTTGAGGATAATATAACATTATATTATATTACACTATAAACCCTCAGGAAATGCTGTAAAGCACTATGGGGCAGTATATAAGTGCTGTTGCTATTCCTAAATCCTGGCTCAGCATTGGGGCCTAGCCTTAGGTCACAGAAGGTGGCCTTACCAGACAGCTGTAGCCAGAAGTATGTTGGAGTTGTTGCTGAAGTAATCTATAGGGGATTCTCCAAGCAGGAGATCAGCAAGGATATAGCTACCAAAGCAGTACAGCATAGCACAGACCCAAGAGGCCAAGGGGCTGTTCCGGGACAGTTCCACCGCACCTGTAGAGATAGAAGACGGAGAAAACTATGGGTTCAAATCCAGCTGCCCTAGGTTGAAAAACCTTGAAACAACGCATTTCAGTCCTGGCTGTTTACTTCTGGTGTGAAGCCTGTCGGCTACTTCTTAATAGATATTTAATCACCTTTCTCTCAAGTAGGAGAGTTCCTACTTAATAGCATGAAGAATAGGGAAATCTCTTCTCAGCCATACATGGTAGATTGGAAGATATCCCTTCCAGAAGGGCTAAAACATTTTGTTATTGAGATTGGCTATAAAAACAGAATTTTGTGCATTTGATACTGTTGTATCTCCTCCCCCCTTTTTTGTGAATCAGGCAGGAATGTGCTTGAGCCTCTTTTGAATGTTATCTCATGGCTCTGGATGAGCTTTAAAAATGTTTGATCCCCTTTTGCCTATGTTTTTTTCTTGCATATTTCCATTAAGGTCACCTTTCTGAGTCTCTATATTTCTTCAGCCCCTCCTTCTCTTTCTAGAGAGAAAACTGTTATTTAAAATCCAAAGCCTCAGGAAGCTAAGGACTGAGCCGATGGAATTGGAACCTCTAAAAATGATTGCAAGTCAACAAGAAACCAGGAAAATCCAGGGACGCAAACGGGATCCTTTCACCTAGAGTTTGGGGTGTTTTTAAGGCAATGTTTCTCAATCTCAGCAGCTTTCAGGTGTAGCAACTTCAGCTGTCAGATGTTGGCTAGGGAATTCTGGGCATGGAAGTCTTAAAGACTTTGAAGTTGAGAAACACTGCTTTGAGGAATAGGTTAATATTTTTAGCTTTTTAAAAAATATGGTTTTATGCTTTAACTTGGATATGTCTGTCTGTCTTTCTTTCTATATTTATTTATTTATAAAATTTATTAGTCACCTATATTGCTACACAGTATTTATTGATTCAGATGCACTGATTGTGAGGTAGGTTGGGCTGAAATGAGAATAACTGGCCCAAAGTCATCCAGATAGTTTTTGATTCCTACGGTGGGACTAGAACTCACAGTCTCCTAGTCCTTAGGCCAGCACCTTAACCATAGACCAATCTGAATTTTGTCAGTTCAGAGCAGGTAGCAGATTCAGTCAAAAAAAAAAAAAAAAAGAGGTTACCAAACCAAAAAAAAAAAAAAAGAGGTTACCAACCCCCCCCCCCCCCCAAAAAAAGAGATTACTAAACCAAAAAAAAAAAGAGGTTACCAAACCTGTGGGCAATGCTCTTGAGCAAGCTATTCTAATGTTGGCACTGTTGCTTCTTTCTGTCCAATGCTCGCTACCATCATGGGCCTTTGTTCTCAAGCAAAAGTTCCATAAATATGTAGCTTGTGTGCTGATTTGTTTAAAATGTAGTATTTAACTCTGTCAACTTATGGTATGGGCTACCTATACGTCCCAGAGTGATGCATCCGATGGTATTGTAAAATCTTCCGGCTTGGCTCCTGGGACTAAATAAGGGGTGTACATAAACACACAATCATGCCTACCGTCTCTGTCCTATTGTCCCCAATTATTAGTTCCTATTTCTTGTATTTAAACTTATGTTTGTTCTTGTTTCTGTTATATTGTAAGCTCTTGACAAATAAAATAAATAAATATAAATAAATAATGGATATGCTCAGCAATAATATTGGAAACAATGCTCCATAATCAATATGTTGACTGTCAAAGTATCATCCAGCCCTTCATTGTCTCTGTAAGTCCTGTCAACTTTGGTAGGTTCAAATGAATGAACCAGCCAATGCGTAGTACAGGTAGTCCTGGACTTACGACCACAACTGAGCCCAAAATTTATGTTGCTTGAGAAAGTGAGAAATTTATTAAGTAAGTTTTGTCCCATTTTACAACTTTACTTGTCACGTTTGTTAAGTAAATCATTTCTTCTTCTTATGCCATATCTGTCATCGGACGTTGGCGATCATATTTTTATTAACAGTCGCATGAAAAAGTGTTGCTGAGTTTTCACCAAACCAGCCTCTTCAATTTTAAAGCCATGATCTTCTTCTTCTGCCTGAACCTCGTTTGCCTTCAATCTTTCCCTGGAGGAATAAGTGAAGTAGGCCATATTTTTCTGGGTGTCACATCGCATGCCCAAAATATTCGTAACTTTTGCTTTTTTATGGCTTTGATGATTTTCCTTGGCTTTCCTAGTAAATCACTGCAGTTGTTAAATTAGTAACACGGTTGTTAAGCGAATCTGGCTTCCCCATTGACTTTGCTTCTCAGAAGGTGATCACTTGACCCTGGGAGATAGCAATATGAGTCAGTGGTCCAAATCGAATCTTGATTGTGTGATCATGGGGATACTGAAATGGCCATAAGTGTGAAAAATGGTCATAAGTCAGGTTTTTTCAGTGCCTTTGTTAACATTGAATGGTCACTAAATGAAGTCGAGGGTTACCTGTACTCCAGAGCAGCTGTTCTCACCTCTGCAGCCATTAGAAAGAATTTGGATCCCCTCTTCCAAGGAAACTGATATGTTTGCTATGGTCTAAAAATAAAGTGGGAGCAGGAAGAACTGTTCACAAGATACCCTACAGATCTTTAATCCATAAAAGAACTACGGTATCAGGAATTTTTTTTCCTTATAGAAATTATGAGAAGGATCTGAGTTGTCCTGATGAATCACCCCTTAAAAGTCTGAGTCAGCATTGTGCTGCAGCTGCCAAAAAAGCCAATGCAGTCCTTGGCTGCATCAACAGATCAAGGGAAATGAGCTTACTGCTTACTGCAAGGAGGTAGAAAAGGTTTGGTGAACCAGTGGAATAAAAACTGCCTTGTTTTAAACGTTGGAAAAACTAAAGAGATCATTATCAATTTCAGAAAAGGCAGGCACAGTCACACTCCTGGGTATAAAGGATTCACCTGTGGAGATAATTAGCAACCTCAAATTTCTGGCTGTGCGGCTAATGCAGTGGTCTCCAACCTTGGCTCCTGGAAGCCTGGCGGACTTCAACTCCCAGAATTCCACAGCCAGCTTTGCTGGCTGTGGAACTCTGGGAGTTGAAGTCCGCCAGGCTTCCAGGAGCCAAGGTTGGAGACCCCTGAGCTAATGAGTAGGCTGGCTTGGTCGCTCAACAGCGAGACACTCAGGGGTGGTATTCAGCAGGTTCTGACCAGTTCTGGAGAACCGGTAGTAGAAATTTTGAGTAGTTTGGAGACCCGGCAAATGCCACCTCTGACTGGCCCTGCCCCCATCTATTCTCTGCCTCCCGAGTCCCAGCTGAGTGTCTTCTTTTGTTGCCCTGCACAGAAGAACAGAGCTGGAAAGCAGGTCAGTGGGATGGGGAAGGAATGGGTATTTTACAGTATCCTTCCCCCAGGAGTGGGGATTTTGCAGTAACCTCCCCCTGCCATGCCGACCAAGCCATGCCCACAGAACCGGACTCAGCAGTGCCTGTATTTTCTGCGTACATCTTCCTCCCTCTGTCCTCACCACTTTCTACAGAGGGATCGATCGAGAGCACCTTGTCCTATTGGATTAGTATCTGGTTTGGAAATACTACTGCTTCAGACAGGAATGCGGCTCAGAGAGTGGTGAAGATGGCAAAAAAGATCATTGGCAGTTCACTCCTTTCCATCCAGGACATAGCACTTAAGTGATGCTGGAGGAGGAGCATCCGCAGAATTATCTGGGATGCTACACGTCCTATTCAAGTCTTGTTTTCCTTGTTACCTTCTGGAAGGCAGCTTCATGGTATCTGAAGCAGAACATCCAGATTCAGCCACAGCTTTGTTCCATACAGTATCAACCTTGTGAATTCTCAAGCTTCCTCTTTCCGCTCTGTATTCAAGATGGAGAGCGATTTATATGTATTTATATGTTAGGTTAGGGCAGGGGTCTTCAAATTTGACAGCATTAAGACTTGTGGACTTCAACTCCCAGAATTCCTCCTCCAGTCATGTTAGCTCAGGAATTCTGGGAATTGAAGTCCACAAGTCTTAAACTTTCCAAGTTTGAAGACCCTTGGGTTAGGATGTAGTTATATACATATGAATGTGTACAGCATATCCATATGTGTGTTATGTATGTGTACATTTTTGAGAGCAGGCAAAAAAAATTCTTTTTTAATGTGTGCCAGAGTGCCCACAGAAAAAAAAAATGACAATAAAGGTTATCTTAAATGGTAGCACTGCTCTATATCACACTGGTGAGGTCACACTTTGAATATTCCATCCAATTCTGACCACCATGATACAAAAAAGATGCTGAAGCCCTAGAAAGAGTGAAAGAGAAAAGCAACAAAGATGATAAGGGTCTGGAGATGGCATCCAATGAAGAAAGCTAAAGGAACAAGGTATGCTTAGCTTAACAAAGAGAAGGCTCATAGGATAGGGGTTTCCAACCTTGGCAACTTTAAGACTTGTGGACTTCAACTCCCAACTTCCTCAGCTTCGCTGGCTGAGGAACTGTGGGAGTTGAAGTCCACAACTCTTAAAGTTGCCAAGGTTGAAGACCCCTGTCGTAGGAGACATGATGATAGCAGTCTTCCAATACATGAAGGGCTGCCCCAGGGAAGAAGGAGTTGGTTTATCCTCCAAAGCACCAAAATGCAGAATAAGAAGCTATGGATAGAAGCCCATTAGGGAGATCCAATCTGGAACTAAGAAGAAATTTCCTGACAGTGACAACAATTAGCCAACAGAACAGCTTGTCTCCCAGAGTTGTGGGTGCTCCATCACTAAAGGTTTTCAAGAAAAGATTGAACAACCCTTTGTCCAAGATGGCAAAAAAACAATTACTAATTGGGCAGGGAGTTGAACTAAAAGACCTCCAAACTTCCAGATCCCTTCCAACCCACGATTCAATTATTCTAACCCATGTTCCATTTTATAGTCCAGGGAATAGGGAGGCTGAGGGAATCTTGAATAGGGAATGAGCAAACATTTGAATGTTGATTTCTTTTGTTCAAGAAGGAGGTGTGCAAATATTGTCTTTTAGGGTGAGGTTTGCACTTGACTTCTGAATGACATTCCCAAAAGAAGGAAACAGCAAACACTTCCACCCTATTGTAGGGAAAATTAATTTGGATATTTCCAGGTAGGTGCCAAGAATAAAGATTCAGTCTAAAATGAGTGTTTTCTTTTCCTTTTTTCCCCCTTTTCTATACATGCTGTGCAAGATACATTCAAAAAGTGGGCAAGACCAGGGTAAGATAGGAGCCTCTGTGACGCAGTGGTTAGAGTGCAGTATTGCAAGCTACTTCTGCAGCCAGCTGCCTACAATTTGGCAGTTCAAATACCACCAAGCTCAAGGATGACTCAGCCTTCCATCTTTCCGAGGTGGGTAAAAAGAGGACCCAAAATGGTTGGGGGCAATATGCTGACTCTGTAAACCACTTAGAGAGGGCTGCAAAGCACCATAAAGCAGTATATAAGTGCTATAGCTATAAGAGAAATAAGCAATGTGAGAGGAAAACATGACTGACAAACTTAATTGAACACACTTCAAATGCTAAACCTGTTTTTCCTTTTGTCACAGTTAAAAGTATCATTTAGCAATGTTTTGGAGGTTGTCTGGAGATTGTGCCCAGGGCTTTGGCAAAGGAAGTCAAGTAAGAGCCATAAGGTTTCTATGTTCTGATACTAATAGAACATATCAAATTTTGCATGTGGGAAATTTTCCAGTCACTGTTTAACTTCTTCAAGAATGTGTAAAACAACCAATACATATTATCTGAAGCAAATCAGGCCCTGGTGGATGGCCTAAAGAATTCCTTCTCTGCCCTCTATGTGAAGATGAAGCAGCTGCGAATCCATGCTATTAATTGCAGAAAGGAATCAACAGCTGGTGGTGGAGTGGAGTCACCAAGAAGCCAGGGATGCTATTGCAGGAATAATTAGCGAAATGACTTTCAGGGAAGGTGAACTGAGGGAAATGAGTCATTTCTGCCCAGAATTGAATGTTACACAATATGCAGAACTTCTGAAAGTGGCCTGGAAGTTCTGGAGATTCTTCTAGAGCAGCGGTGTCAAACTTGCATTCTCACGTCGTCATCACGTGACTTTCGTGACTTCTTCCCCCCTTCACTGAACCAGGCGTGGGTGTGGCCAGCGTATGACACATCCGGCCCACAGGCCACAAGTTTGACACCCCTGTTCTAGAGGAAGAATCTTATCTTTCTGATTAACCACCGTATTACTCCAGTCCCTGCCAGACAGAGATAAAGGCTGGTTTGACTAGCACAAGGGGAGGGAAATTTGGCTCTTTTATCACTTATGGACTTCAACTCCCAGAATTCCTGAGTGAGCCATAAAAGGTTCCCCATCCCTGGCCTACTGGTTTTTCAGTTGTGGAGGAAATCAATTTTTGACCTGAATGGGACTGTTTAATATACAAATGTAGGACATATGTTGAAGTCCATAAGTGATAAAAGAGCCAAGTTTCTCTACCCCTGGGCTAGCCTAAGGAAGGTTCCTTATATTGTCTGCCCCAGTGGTGGGATTCAATTTTTTTTACTACCGGTTCTGTGGGCATGGCTTGGTGGGCGTGGCAGGGAAAGGATATTGTAAAATCTCCATTCCCTCCCAATCCCACTAACCTGCTTTCCAGCTAGGTTCTCCTGTGCTGGGCAACAAAAGAAGACCCAGCCAATCAGCTGGAACTCAGGAGGCAGAGAATAGATGGGGGCAAGGCCAATCAGAGGTTGTATTTGCCGGTTCTCCAAACTACTCAAAATTTCCGCTACCAGAACTGGTCAGAACCTGCTGAATACTATCTCTGGTCTGCACCTGAAAATAGGTGCTTTGGAAGAAGAGGAATCTGGATTTCTGCAGCTATTGTGCATTTTCAAGATGATATATGATTTTTCTGTATTGAAGAAAGAAGGAACATTTTAATTGGAGTTACATCCTGCCTTTTCTTCAGCAACTCAAGAGCATTTGGTCCTCTACTGTAATTATGCCTCACACTAAAGGTCTCCAAACCTGGCAATTTTATGCCTTGTGGACTTCAACTCCCAGAATTCCTCAGCCAGCTGTGCTTGTGGATTTCAACTCCCAGAATTCCTCTGCCAGCTGAGGAATTCTGGGAGTTGAAATCCACAAGTCTTAAAGTTGCCAAGTTTGAGGACCCCTGCCTCACACTAACAACCTTGTGGTGTAGACAGGGCTAAGAAAGAAAGAATGCCTTAATTTATTCAATGAACCTATTTGGCTGATGATAAACTTGAACTTCAGAAGGAAGTTAGTGGATTTAAGCCCTAATAATATAATCTAAATCAGGGGTCTTCAAACTTGACAGCTTTAAGACTTGTGGACTTCAAGTCCCATAATTCCTCCTCTGTTCATGTTAACTCAGGAATTCTGGGAGTTGAAGTCCACAAGTCTTAAAGCTGTCAAGTTTGAAAACATTTGATCATTCTAAATCAGGGGTAAGGAACGTTGGCTCTTTTATCACTTATGGACTTCAACTCCCAGAATTCCTGAGGGAGCCATAAAAGGTTCCCCATCCCTGGCCTACTGGTTTTTTCAGTTGTGAGGGAAATCAATTTTTGACTTGAATGGGACTGTTTAATATACAAATGTAGGACATATTTTTATATATATTCTTTGTATGTCCTACATTTGTATATTAAACAGTCCCATTCAAGTCAAAAATTGATTTCCCTCACAACTGAAAAAACCAGTAGGCCAGGGATGGAGAACCTTTTATGGCTCACTCAGGAATTCTGGGAGTTGAAGTCCGTAAGTGATAAAAGAGCCAACGTTCCTTACCCCTGTTCTAAATGAACGTAGTAAACAGTAAAGCAATAATTCTGTAGTCTATAAGTTTGACCAGGGTAGAGAAATGACTTTTGGTCATTGGTTATTTTAAAACATCATTTTCAAAATCCATTACCATTAATAACCCAACTTTATTATTTTTACCAGAACCTTCCCACCTTTCCCTCTATGACCATACAGGCTCTCTTGCTAACAATAAGGACTAGTAACTCAGTATCAATACTTGTGACTTCTCAATTCTTAAAAAACGACAGATTGTGAAATTGGCAAGTATGGAAAATCAGAGGAGGCTGGAAAAACCTTTGGCAATTGCCTTGCTTTCTGTCTGAATCCTAATGATTAGATGATAATTGAGGTCCAATTCCTTTCTCTCCTTCCCAGCAATTCCCTCTCTGGCAATATTAAAGAGCCTGGCAATTCCTGCCATTTTTAAGCCTTCATGGGCAGGAACCCAGCTTGTCCTTTCCGGGAGAAGGTCACCATCTGCATCCATCCATCAAGCCAGGGGGCTCAGATGCAAGGGCTCAAGTTTCTCACAGACATCCATCCCTTTGGTGTGGATGAGAAGAGGAGAATATTCCCACTTGCTCATTTCTTATTTTAGAACTGTCTTTGGAATCAGGACTCTTAAATCTTCTCCTGCTGCTAAAGCAGTACTTTGAAATCCAGGCAAAGGGGATTCAATTGTACCAAAGACAACCCCTTCACAGCTGCCAGTTCATCAACCAGAGTGATTTATTTCATTTTATTTGTTTATTTTAGTTTGTCAAGCATGTATGAGAAAACAAGTGTAAGTATGAACATAACATATAAACATATAAGTATGAGTATATACATAATAATTGAGTACATGGGAACAGTAGGACAGGGATGGTAAGCACACTGGTGCGCTTATGCACGCCCCCTTACAGACCTCTTAGGAACGGTCCACGATAGACAGTTTAAGGATAAAGTTTTGGGAGTTTGAGGATGTTGAGGTGGCTGATCTCCCTGGGGCCACTTTGCTTTCAGTCACTTTCTTTTCCCTCTTCCAATAGGTGAGGCAAATTTGAGGCCATTCAGCATTGGTTGCACGCCTCTCATCTTTTTCAAGACCACTAGATTCAAATAAAACCAAATCTGCTGGAGAGGAAAACCACTACCACTACCATTTGGCTACTGAGGAAGAAGGGAGATCATTTCTGCTTTTTTCTGTGAAGCCCTGGGTCACTTTTTCAAGACATCTTCCTGCCCTTTTCAGCTCCTGCAACCCCGTCTTCATCCCTCTTAATCTTGGCTGATGGCCAAGCTCTGAAACTTCTTTAGTGTTATGCAGACAGGCTCTGTCATTCTGGTCCTCATTCCAGGATATCCTCACCCCCGAGGGTGGGTGGGAGGAGAAAGCTTTTGGACCCAAATCACTGCCCACCCACTCATTTTGAACAAGCCCATCCTGGAAGCCAAGTCAACCTGTAGAGGAAGAATGCCTTCAGGGGGATCTAGGGCAGGTGGGGTGGAGGCGAGGTGGAGGCATGGAACAAGAGCCAGGGCCAGCTGTCTCTGTTGACATTACAAGGACAAGGCTGGGTAGATAGATAAATAGCATTTATTCATCGATGGCATGAATACCATTTGTTCATCAATGTCATAAATACCATTTGTTCACCAGTGCTAATGCTAATAACACACGATGAAGCAAGTCAGTGGGTAAAAAAAAAATGGCAGAAAATTTCGCACCAGCCAAAAACGGATTTCCTAGCAGTGGGAAAAAGAAGAAGAAGGGGGGGGGGGGGACGCTTGTCCCGCCGGAAGGGAAGGGCGAAGGGGGGAGCTGGTTCTCCTCCCCGCTTACCTTTCTCATACTTGAGGTAGAGGAGGGAGACTATGAAGTAGCCCAAGTCGAAGACAGGGAAGACAGGAAGGCGGGCGAAGGCGGCGGCCAAATCGCCCAGATCCAGGGCCCCGATCAGGTCCATTGTTGGAAGGTTCGAGCGGGCGAGCGGCGAAAAGCGAGCCCCTCTGGAGCGCCCAGCGGCTGTAGTTGGTGCTACCGCTGTCTGGCAGAGCAGGGACGCAGCGGCCGCCCAAAGCAAGGGAGGGAGAGAGCGGGATGGAGACGCCCCGCCGCCTTCCTTACTTGGCCTGCGGCTTAGAAGCGCCTCCGGGGCCCGCTTCGGGCAGCTGAGCATGTGCAGAGTGCAATTCCTTTCCCTCCCGCCGGGAAGACGATCCCATCTCTCTCCGGCCTTGCCTTCGACCGCCGTAAGCTCCCCAAACCTAGGGACCTAGCGTCCCCGCCTCCCGCGGCACCTTACGCCGTTGCTAAACGAGGCCAATCTAGTTTCTATTTTACAAGCCCGCGCACGTACATCAACGGCAGTGGGCGCCTAATGATTTTATCGGAAAGGAGGACAACGGCAGTCCAAGGAGGGCCGGATCTCAGAGATGAAATCCGGGAATTCCGCAATTAAAACCTCCGCTCCCCCAAAGGAGCGAGAGTGGGACAGCAGAAGCAAATACAACCAGTTACCAGGTTGATGGTCCTTGCCGCGGCATTTTTAAAATAAAAATAAAAATCATTTCATTAAAAGGCGGAAGGCAACGCTTGCCAATTCAGGCGAGGTTCTTCTGCGGCGATTCGGATTCTCTTTCGTTTAATCAAGGATTAATAATATTAGTCCCCTTCCCAAGCGCTCGATGTCAGACAAACTACATCGGGAATCGAGACCGCAATCTCTGCACGTCCTTGCCTCTTTGCGCAAATTGCCAGCCAGGGTCTCTTCTGTTGACCCCCACCTGAAGGGCTTAATGGTAGACATTTGCTCCCGAGCTTCTGGCGCAGATCTTCTCTGCGGAATTTCCTCTTACTCCGTAATCCCAACGGTGCTTTTTCAGGAGGCGACTGGACTTTGTTTTTTTTCTTTGAAGACGTTTCGTTTCTCATCCGCTCTGACAGGATAGCGGGGAATGGAAGGATTTTTTTCTTGCAGATGACTGGTCATTTGCATTCTTTTAGAGGGTCGTTGAAGCATTTGGAGGTTTACCTGTGTCCTCAGGGTCAACTGAGTAGTGCTCCTAGTTTCTGCAGTCTGCTATTTTTTTTCCCTCTGGAAATCCATTCCTATTCCCACATCATTCAAAGGGTGTTCATCCCAAATTGTAGAGCTGAACATCTGTAGAGATTCTCAGACCATGACCTGGATGACTGAGAATCTCCACAGACTCTTACTCCCTATTACACCTAGCGAAGTGACTGCCAATAGAAAAGAATATTTGTAGCTCAGGTTTGAACTGCGAGGTCCTTGGTGCTTTCTGAGCTTGGCTGGTTTCTTGCAGACCTTTCACTACCAAACTAGATGCTGGTAAAGAGTGGGGTTTGCTCTCATTTTATATTCTAGTGGCTTGCTCTATCAGTGGTTTAATTGGGCTATCGTTTACTGTTAATTTGTCTGACTTGATACCGTAGTACCTTGATTGGAGGAGCATCGTTTGATTCTCAATTGTTAATCTAATGTTGATCTTGGTGTTGGTCTCTGTTCATCTGGGGGTTGGGCTGGTGAGGAGTGTCTATGGAGATTCTCAACTGTCCAGGTCATAGTTGCCCCAAAGGTGCTCTTCAAAAGGAAACGGGACTTGCTTGGTTTTTCCCTGAAGAAGCTTCTTGGATGAGAAGCGAAACGTTTCAAGGGGGGGGGGGGAATAAGAAAGCCCAGTTGCTTTTGCGTTGGTCTTTTTGGCGTTTTAACAGATAACCAGAGTTGGAAGGGACCTTGTAGGTCATCTAGTCCAACCCCCCTTCCCCCGCCCAAGTGGGAGACCCTACACCATTTCTGACAGATGACTGTTTGCCCATAAGCCTCAGGAGGCAAGAAGGATAAATCCTTTTTAAAACCATATTTAAAGATAGACTGCCTCTGAAAATAGATGTCGCCTTACATTTCTTACTTTGGAATGAGGGGGGAGGGACCTGACACAAAAAAGGACGAACCCACCCACCCCCCACCCTCCAAAAAAGAAGAAAATTCAGCATATTTTAAAACCACTGAACCGCCTCCACTCCCAGGATAAAGACCTAATCCCGGCGCTTTAAATCGGTGAGCGGGGTTTGTGGAGAAACGTCACCACCTGCTTGTAATCTCCCACAGACTTTCTCCTTTTCGTATATAGCTGATGAGTGCCACCTGGTGGCCAAGGGAATGGAAAGGCAGTTGATGCTTATTGGCTGTTGAGCCGCTGCGTGTCAGCGGGGTATATTTCCGTTTCGATAGCAGCAGGGCGGAAGTAGCAGGATGTTGGGGGATTTGCTGTTGTTCGGGTAAGGGGGAGATAGCTTGTTGCCAAGCAACCAGTTTTATTAAGCAGCGGGGGGGGGGGGCGCGAGGCATAGCTTGTTTATTTCGGTAAATTCGGCTCTGCGGGACTGAGCAGTGCAAAGGTTGTGTAAATCTGGGACAAGGGACAGCAGAAGATTCCAATCTGCATTCTACGAGGGAAACTGCTTTAGCTAAATTTGGCTGCCCTGCAGCTCTTAAAAGTGCAAAAAAAAAAAAAAGCAGGAGTAATTGGATTGGGACATCAGGAAAAGCATGGAGGAAGCAATTATCTTTAACTTGTAGGCCGTTTCTTGCCCCCCACAGCTCAGAAATGTTAAGAATTAAAGTGAAAAAGGCCAAGCTGTTGTATATTCTCACTTTTTTTTTATTTTTCTTCTTCTGCCACATAGGACTCTGTTGGTCAATGCCGGAGCAGTGTTAAATTTCAGGCTGTAAGTACTGAAAAGCAAGATTTGCTTCGTTGGGAAAATGCAGGCATTCCCACAACTGTAGGAATCGAGTTTTTGTGCTTTCCAGCATGAGGAGGTTTCTGGGAAAAGCTTTTGATTCGAAGATTGCAACATGTGATTTTGGTTACAGAAAAACATCTGGTTTGAGGTTGTTAGATGAGCTTTAGGGAAATTGGCAAAAAAACTCCTTTCTCGAGAGTGAGCTGTTGTTCCTTAGCTAATTGGATGGATTTGGTAAGACGCAACTTTCTGCAAACCAGAGAGCCTCTTTTTAAAATGTAAAGGATGCTTCTATAGCTCCTTCCCAATCTTGGAATAAATATTTTTTCTTGAGTGTGGAGTTATGTCTGCTGACTAAACACATTACACACCCATGTTTTCTTTAGCAAAATATAAATGTAGTTGGTCGTTGCCTTGATTTTCCAATCATAGAGAAATACATGTTGTATTTGCCTCGTTTTAAATGATAATCCGGTCAACTAAACTGGTGGGATAGCATGAAACCCTGAAATTTTTTGTTAAATATTAACTCGGTGCAACTCAGCTTTTCAGGATCTGCCATCACTGTCAGGATTCAAATGTAAAATGAGGGGGTTCAATTATCATTACTTTCAATTAGAGCAGTTAGCAGTTTTACAAAAGACCTGAAAGCTATATGTAACATGTTTCCTATGTTGTTAGGGGTATAAAAAATGCATATCCAACCCAGATATTCTGTTTACTATAATGGCCAAATTAGTGGTTCTATAGGAATATGATAAGCTGAATATTATAGCAGTGGGTGAACCAGCTGCAAGTGCTGTTTAAAGCTGCAAGTGCTGCTTTTGATCATGGAAGTTTCCCTTAATTGGTGGAAGAAGATTCCTGTTGTGTCCTGCCTAAATTGCATAAATCTAGTCCAGCATTTTTTCTGCATGGTTACCTCATTTCTGAAAATTCTTCAAGTGGGCCTTGAAATTTCCTTGTTTTCTTTCTGGGATTCAGCAAATTGCTATAATATTCTATCGTTACCTTAATTAATAGCTGTCAACACATTTTCTTCTGTCATTGTCCAGTTTAACATATTCCTTTTTTGCCTTAAATTATGAGACACTACTATGTTGTGGGATTTTTAAAGTAAATCTTTCTTTCTTTGCCTTCCAGGAAGAAGAAGGAGAATCAGAGCTTTGGTGAAGAAGGAAGAGAACCAACAACAGGTAAAAATTCTAGCTGAGATCCTCGTATTGAGGTGGTTTTTTTTTTAACTTGCTGTGCATCCCCCAAATAGTTGGAATTAATTCTTTTAGTTTTGTTTTGAGATATTACATAGAAAAATATGAAATAGACTATTTATTGGCATAAACATATTGTAACTGTTTCAATTTAAAAGACAATTTGGTCAATTAAACTGGAAACATTGTTTAACAAATTAAGAATTACATTTTTACACATCAATGTAAAATTATCAAAAGGTAACACATGTAATATAGTTTCAGATTTAATAGACATTTGGTTTTACTGGACCCCATTTCTCTGTATTTGGACAGTGAAATCAAGATTTTTGTGTAAATTGTTGTTGCCCCCTTCTTGATGAGAATAGTACCAAATTTGCTGTGAGTAGTGCTTTACATATTGTGTTTTTTATTCTGTGGTTTTATTTTAGCCTAATTAATAGAAACTATACTTATTTAAAAGCATTTAGAACAGAATTAAGGTGAACCCCAGAGTTTCTCAAGGCAGAGGTATTTATTGATTTGTCAGCAATTAACAACATTCATTGTGAAGGCTGAGAAACACAGAACAAAACATGAGTTAAGCCATGGGAAATTAAACTACAATGAATATAAAAAAATAAACTGAAAAAAAATTCAGATTGATAGAGAGCGATCAAGTGTTCGAATGATTTCTTCCTACTGTGTAATAAAGATACTTATGTACATAGCAATTGTCAGATAAATTTTCTTCAAATCTGAACCTGGAATTATTCAAGCTATGCTGAGTTGAATGTTTGGGATATTCTGCTGAGGTTCTATGAGTTTGACAGCAAGCAAATATATAGCCACTCGGATACTGAACTTTCTCAATTCTAGGCAGGATGAGCAGTCATGGGAGTTGCTATTCAACAATGTCTAGAGAACTGCCTATCCTGAACTAAAACCAAAGAATACATCATTAAATCACTATCCTTTGGCCTGACAGCAACTTTCCTCTCCCTTCCTACTTGTTCTGTAAATATGCTATGTAGATACCTTAGCCATCCAGACAAATCATAGGCATATGAAGAAAGGGGGAGATATTGAATGTCTGCTGGTAGAATGACAACATGCAACCCACTTACAAATATTTAAAAAAAAAATAATGTTCCTAGTGATTATACTGCATAAGACATTGTATCTCTGTGTGTACCGGTAGTTCTTTTCATGCTGCACAATTACAAGTTGCTTGTATTTGAAAAATTCCTTTATAACTTGTTTTCTTGTCTCATATTAAAAATTAAAAGTACACTGCTCAAAAAAATAAAGGGAACACTTAAACAACACAATGTAACTCCAAGTCAATCACACTTCTGTGAAATCAAACTGTCCATTTAGGTAGCAACACTGATTGACAATGAATTTCACATGCTGTTGTGCAAATGGAATAGACAACAAGTGGAAAGCATAGGCAGTTAGCAAGACATCCCCAATAAAGGAGTGGTTCTGCAGGTGGTGACCACAGACCACTTCTCAGTTCCTATGCTTTCTGGCTGATGGTTTGATCAGTTTTGAATGCTGGCGGTGCTTTCACTCTAGTGGTAGCATGAGACGGAGTCTATAACCCACACAAGGGCTCAGGTAGTGCAGCTCATCCAGGATGGCACATCAATGCGAGCTGTGGCAAGAAGGTTTGCTGTGTCTGTCAACGTAGCGTCCAGAGCATGGAGGCACTACCAGGAGACAGACCAGTACATCAGGAGACCTGGAGGAGGCTGTAGAAGGGCAACAACCCAGCATCAGAACCGCTACCTCCGCCTTTGTGCAAGGAGGGACAGGAGGAGCACTGCCAGAGCCCTGCAAAATGACTTCCAGTGGGCCACAAATGTGCTTGTGGCTGCTCAAATGGTCAGAAACAGACTCCATGAGGGTGGTATAAGGGCCCAACGTCCCCAGGTGGGGGTTGTGCTTACAGCCCAACACCGTGCAGGTAGTTTGGCATTTGCCAGAGAACACCAAGATTGGCAAATTCACCACTGGCGCCCTGTGCTTTTCACAGATGAAAGCAGGTTCACATTGAGCACATGTGACAGACGTGACAAGGTCTGGAGACATCGTGGAGAACGTTCTGCTGCCTGCAACATCCTCCAGCATGACCGGTTTGGCAGTGGGTCAGTAATGGTGTGAGGTGGCATTTCTTTAGGGGGCCGCACAGCCTTCCATGTGCTCGCCAGAGGTAGCCTGACTGCCATTAGGTACCGAGATGAGATCCTCAGACCCCTTGTGAGACCATATGCTGGTGCGGTTGGCCCTGGGTTCCTCCTAATGCACGACAATGCTAGACCTCATGTGGCTGGAGTGTGTCAGCAGTTCTTGCAAGATGAAGGCATTGATGCTGTGGACTGGCCCGCCTGTTCCCCAGACCTGAATCCAATTGAGCACATCTGGGATATCATGTCTCGCTCCATCCACCAATGCCATGTTGCACCACAGACTGTCCAGGAGTTGGGGGATGCTTTAGTCCAGGTGTGGGAGGAGATCCTTCAGGAGACCATCTGCCACCTCATCAGGAGCATGCCCAGGCCTTGTAGGGAGGTCATACAGGCACGTGGAGGCCACACACACTACTGAGCCTCATTTTGACTTGTTTTAAGGACATTACATCAAAGTTGGATCAGCCTGTAATGTTTTTTTCCACTTTAATTTTGAGTGTAACTCCAAATCCAGACCTCCATGGGTTGCTAAATTTGATTTCCATTGATAATTTTTGTGTGATTTTGTTGTCAGCACATTCAACTATGTAATGAACAAAGTATTTAATAAGAATATTTCATTCATTCAGATCTAGGATGTCTTATTTTTGTGTTCCCTTTATTTTTTTGAGCAGTGTACCTTATTAGTTTTTGGGAATCTAAGAAATCACTCCAATTGTTTAAGTCATTCTGGAATCAGTTGGTACCTAAATTAACGGCTGAATAAATTATTGCTAGGCATACACTGAAAGGAATGTGGATGAAACAAGGGATAGTTTTTGCTGTAAATGCAATTTCATTTACTTTCTGACTTCTAGGTGATAATATCAGGGAGTTTCTGTTGAGCTTAAGATACTTTCGGATCTTCATCGCACTGTGGAATATTTTCATGATGTTTTGCATGATTGTGTAAGTAATCCCAACAAAGATGTCATGTTTATGTCTTCCTTACCTTGTCTTTTTTAATGCTTGGTTTGCATAGTTACATAATATATGGTATTCTTCTAACTAGTTTACAGTATCAGCACTTAAACATGGAACAAGTGGAATCTTGAATTGATAACTGCTGTAGTAATAAATGATTATAAACTATGTGCTTCAATTATTCTAAGTTCATATTGTTCATTTATTGTTTTCACTGTTCCTTATATAATGAGGATATTTTGTAATAAGTTTCAATTGGTTTAACTTATTGGACAGTATAAAAGGCCTCTATAATCTTGGTTTGCCTTGTAGGTTTATTATAAGAATAACTGATAAAAATTAGTCATTAACTTTCCTTTTGTTTTTCATTAGGTTGTTTGGATCTTAAACAACTTTGACTGAACTGACAACAAGACACCTTAACCTTCGGCAATTTGCAGATGACTTCCAACTGGAAATATAAAATATTCCTAAGTAAAAGATTTGACATCATTTTAGTATTGAGTTCTGGCATATTTTTACTACAAATATCAAAGGAACAGTCCCCATTCCCTCTTTTCCCCTGTTCTTGCTTTTTTCCCTAGTTTTTGTTTATTTTATTATTTGGTTAATGAACAAATGAACTTTCAGCCCTGTGAAGGGTTATGCTTGTAGGCATGGCACCCATGGAGAACAGAGCTTTTATGTGAAGATATGAAGAAATGTAAGAAGAAACGTATGTTGAAACTTCAACACAAGTACAAAAATGGCATTGCAGTGCATGCTTTATCAGTTGTTGGATTTTTATTTAGCCTTTAACCCCACTAAAACAAAAAAAATAGTTTTTAGATAGGAGAACATGATAATTTTGTTTTTAGTATAACTGAGAAAAAAAGCTTTAGTACCCTTTGCCTTAAAGCAGTGTTTCTCAATCTTAGCAAATTTAAAGCAGGTGGACTTCAAGCAAGGCTGGATAAGAATTCTGGGAATTCAAATCCCTGCAAGTTCACAACAAGCATTACTGGGAAATTTGGGGATTTAAAGTCCATCCATCTTGCCAAGGCTGAGAAACATTGCTTTAAAGCAGGGGTGTCAAACTGGATGCATCACACACAGGCCATGCCCACCCCAGCTCCGCAAAAGGAGAAAAAGTGTCCTGATGCGTATGTCATATGACTGCAATGTGATGCCACCAATTTGAGACCCATGCTTTAAAGTAACACTATGCAGGTAGTCCATCACTTATCATAATTGGGCCCCAAATTTCCATTGCTAAGCAAGACAAGTTATGAAGTATGTTTTGCTCCATTTTACAACCTTTCCAATTATTAGATGAATTGCTACAGTTGTGAGTAACACGGTGAAGTGAATCTGGTTCCCCATTGACTATGCTTGTCAAAAGGTCACAAAAGGTGATCGCATGACCCTGTGACCGTCATAAATGCATGCCAGTTGCCAAGTGTCCGAATTTTGGACATGTGACCACAGGGATATTGCAATGGTCATAAGTGTGAGAAAAACCATAAGTCACCTTTTTCAGTGCCATTGTAATTTTGAATGGTCACTAAATGAATGGTTGTAAGTCAAGGACTACCTATATAGTATTTAAGAATCTGTATTCCACTCTTTGCTGACCAGAAAACAATTTATGCTAAGTATTCCTGATCAGGAAAGGGTGATGCAGAAAATAAGTTGATGCCCAAAAGTAGTTTGAGTGGAAAGTTGTGAACTGTTTTAAGATCTGTTGTATGACTGCCAAAGGAGAATAGTTGATTATATACCTTATTCTTGTAATAGTTAATTGGAGTAGAACCAAGTGATTAACCAGCACAAATATCTGAGGGGATGTCAATATCTAAAGCAGTTTGGTCTATAATGATGCTTAAAATGGGAGGATATCCCTGGGAGGTGAATCTGTGAAATCATCTTAGTGTTGAATGTCTAAAGATCTTATTGTGTGTATGAAGAGATTGAACATCTGGGCTTAAAAGTTCTAGCGAAATAAACATAATTATATACTTTCTATTACAGAGTCATATTTTTCTTTGAGCAGAAGGGGTTAGGACAGACATAAGGAAATTAATCTTACGGAGCTTTCTGAAAAATTGTGTGAAAAATGTGGAGATAATGCTACATTAGTTGGTTTACAAGTAAGAGAACTAATAATCAAAATAAAAAATGCATTTTACAGATGATAACACAGTATCAACAGCTCAGTAAATGAAAATTGTTTTAGCTTCCCTCCTGAATATTAAATGGGGGGATACTATGTGTATGTAAGGGGCCTGATTCTTGTTCCTGCCCTATCAGCCTCATGGTAAAGGTGAGGGCAGAATTCACATTTTTTTTGTAACTGTAATATGCAGGATTCAGAAAAGGAGGAAAGCTGCTCTTGAAAAACAGAGCTGTGTCTAACTATTATTTGTATTCCTTTCATGAAGTTGATATTCCTTTCAAGAACAGTCATTACTGATAGCATGAATTCAAATAAACTCAGAAGGCTGAGGTAGGTGAGATGACATGTTGCTGTCCGAATATGGATTTAAGCAATATACTTTGCTAATGGATTATCTTTAGGATTCTATGGAAGTGCTTAAATATCCATTTGGTCAAGATGTCTATAGAGATTCTCAATCATCCACATCATGGATGTCCCAAAGATGCTTTTCAAAAGGCAACTAGACTTTCTGTTTTTTCCTTGAAAACATTTTGCTTCTGAGCTAAGAAGCAGAACTGAAGAAACTTCTTGAATGAGAAGCAAAACTTTTTCAAGGAAAAAACAAAGTCTAGTTGCCTTTTGAAAAACACCTTTGGGACAACTTTTGGTCAGAGTTAATCCAGCAGTTGATATTCAGCTTGCTGACAAAAATTAGGAACCATTCTGATTATGGAAAGTAGACCATATCAAGTTAAAAGTTTCATTCAACTGGAACAATGAAACTGTCAACTTTGTGATCAAAACAGGGTTACTATTAAGATCTGAGTTCCTGAGAGAACTTTCTGCAGATTGCTCATGAGATAGAAAAATAAATGGCAGTTGCTTAGAATCAATTTCTACCAGGTGACCTGAAATCTTAAAAATTCATTGGAACTCAATTCAACTAATTTTACTAAAGAACTCATGATCACTGTTAATGTTACTCTGAATTATTCCTAAACTGAAAACCAAATTAAAGCATTTGGTAAATACAATTTAATGCCAACCCCTATAGATTCAGGTTAGTAATCACTAGAGAGACAATCAGCATTAGAAAAACAACTCTCAGAGCAAAAGGGATTTGAAATGCAAGCAGAATATTAATTGCTTAATACTTGCTTCTTTATAGAGTTTTTGTCTATGGAGCTTCTGGAAACAAGGAACATGCCTATATGCTTCTGTAGTTTTTTCAGAGCTTTCACTACGATTTTTGAAAACACTCATTACTTTTACATTAAATAAAAATAATTCATTTATCTATTTAGATTTTACTATCAAAGATACAAGCAAAAAAAGTGTAATCTTTACCTAGAAGGACAGAATACATAAGCCAAGCTGAAACTTATGATAAACTAGTTTCTGTATGTTTTATGCTCCATAAGTTGTATGTTCTATATGCATTTCTTGGAGCAAATACTTCAAATATTAATAAATAGACAAGTGCTTAGTGTTATTTATTTTATGCTGCCCAACTCTCAATAACTCCTTTTAAATAAATAAATCTGGAGGGGCGGATAGTTCACAACAGTCAGAAGAAATTGCAATACAATCAGTAAAACATAAAAATAAAGATAAAATATGGCAAACACAATGATCTCAATCTTCCTTGCTAAACATCTGGGTGAATAGTCTTGCTTGGTTTCACAGAAGTGCAATATGTGAATCCAATCACTATAATCCAGATGTATGCTTTTTAAATTGTGTGTGTGTGTCTGTCTGTCTGTCTTTGTGTCATTGTCGATTCCTGGGGACTACTTGCAGTAGTTCCTATAGTTTTCTTGGCAAGATTTTGAAAGTAGTTTCCATTGTCTATGGGTTAACTATGTATAAATAGGCCATTTGGACTTTTTCAACAAAATGTAGTTAGGATGAATCATGTGAACTGAATATGGTATGTGAATTTTAAACTTGTTTAAGATATCATGAGATTAAGACTTCCGGTGGCAAGGCAAGGACGAACAGAGGTGCAGAAGCCAGTCTGTGGTTTCAGTTAATCTCTTTTTGTGGTTGGCGTGATCCTTTGAGGGTGCACGAGTCCTGGAGAGATCTGTGCCGGCGTGGGGGAGACTCGGGTTGCAGTGTGGGGAAGGCAACCCCCCCTGCAGCGAAGAGGAGGCCTCCAGAGCCCAATGAGCAAGAAACAGCCCCCTATCAATGGTGGCTCCAAAGTCCGGACTGCCACCAATGTAAAGAAGCGAGTGAGTGACAGTTTGTGAGTTCATTGGGGAAGAGTGCGGCAGAGAAAATTAGTGGCGGAGAGGAGGATTGGAACGCCATAGACTTTTATAAGGCTGTTACAAGTGTCTGTCCGGAGCTCTAAAAGAAAGTGGCCAAAAAGCGGATGCGAGGCAAGTGAAAGTGAAAGGGCTTGGCAGACAGAAGAGAGAGAGGGGACAATAACGAGTAAAAAGGGAAGTTTACCAGATTGGGAGACTAGCGGTTGGAAGGTGCCTGGAAGTTGTGGAGGATTTGGACTATCTCATTTGATTTTTATTCTGAAAGACTTTATTAAAGCGGAGACGGGAAGAATATCAGAGCTGATGGAACAGAGACAGTGTGGCACCATAGGCGATACTTAGAAATCCTGAAGCTATCGTAACAATATAACTGATATAAACCACTTAACAGCCCTTTAGGGAGCATATTGATCAAATTGAAGAGGTGGTTCCATCTGAAGAAAATCAGGAAAATTGAACTTAGGAACGCTAAGACAAAAAGTAAAGGTAGAAGCTTCCGAATGTGTGGAGATACCGTGTAATTGCAGTCACTACTCATCATTTTTTACCTCCCCACTTCCAGTGCATTTGAAGTGAAAGCTCTCAAACTTAGAGACGGAAAGCTAAAAACTTACTTCAAAATTCCCTTTTCCCTTTTTTTACTCCCTTTTTTCTGTATACATTTGCTCATTTTTTCTTCTTCTTTTTCCCTTACCATCTGGCACTATGATGAACTATCTCTCCTTCTTTATTCTCTCTTTACAATGATTATAAATATGCATACTGGGGAAAGGAAAATTGATTGTTGTAACTGATTGTTAAATAATTGATTTAATTGATTTATTAATAATAGTGATAGTTATACTTTGATTAGATATATAGGGAAAATAGTAAGAACATTAAGTATTATTTAATTAATAAGTATAGGATTTTATGTATTAATATTATAATTTATTGTGTGATCACAATTAATCCACTTGGGGACGAATGTAATACTGTTTGTGTTTAAGAATATTTAAGAATATATATTTATTACATGAAGTTATGTATAGAGGATGAGCATAGACCTTACAAAATTAGATATGTAATTTAGAATTTGGATTTAAAATAATACAGTGATGATATTTTTATATATAAGTACTTATACTCCAGTAACCAGTTAAGAGCACAGCTATCCAGCAGATAGATAGATTAAGTAATTAGATACCGGTCAATCCTAATACAGAGATTCTATCACTGAATGTTAATTTGGGATAATATAATTAATATCGTGCAAGAGAAACAAATCTTAAAAGAAATGACTTCCACAACTACTACAGCTCTGAAAACTGGAAGAAAGGTCACCCCGATATTAACAACTACGTCGGCAACAGTTTCGCCCATGGCACAAAAAACCATAGAAGAAACATTACCAGTGGAGAAACAAGCTAACATCTTGAATGCCAACATCCAATCAATTTTGCTGACTTTACAGGAATAGATGACAAAGCTGCAAGAAACAATGATGAAAAACCATAATGAGACGAGAGCAGATATCAATGAACTAACAGAGGAGATGGGGAAATTAAAAGCAGAAATGAAAGCGGATATCTCCAAAGTAGAGGACAAAGTTGGATTATTACAGCAAGCCTTGGAGAAAAATGAAGCAACAATAAGAGGTAGAGAAAAGGACTGAACGAACCGAAAGGAAATTAGAAAGGGTAGATGAAGAATTAAAGAATGTGAGTAAAGAAATGGAGGACTCACTGGTCTACCTAGAGATGGACAAGGCTGCTACATACTTGAGATTCCAAAATGTAGTGGAATCCAAAGAAGAAGACTTGGAACAACTAATGGCGGGAATACTGGCTGGACTATTGGAAAAGGATAAAGATGACATCTTAAGGGAGTTTGATGAAGTTTGCAGGATTAGCACTAATTATGCAAGACGCCACAAATGCCCAAGAGAAGTCCATATACTATTTGCGAGAAGGAGTGTCCGGGATATCATATATAGGATGTCAAGAGATGAAACAATCACGTATAAAGGTAAAGAAGTCTTGATTCTCAAATAAATACCAAGAAGAGTAAAAGAACAAAGACGAGACTACAAATTCTTAGCAGCTTACCTAAATCAGAAAAGAATCGTATTTAAATGGCTGATCCCAGAGGGGATGTTAGTTTTTTTGAACAAAAGGAAAATTAAAATAGACTCCATGGAAAAGGCCCAGGAATTTTATGAGCGATTGGTAGGTCCGGAAGACCAGATCAGTAAGGAGGAACTGGAAACAAACTCCCAGGAAGATCAAGGCTATCATAAGAACAGAAATGGAACTTTAGGAAATCAAGGAAATACTCATCTACATCAGGAGAGAGAAGAAAGTAGGACACATCTTCAGGCACAAGGAGAGACCAGAGCCATTACAAGGCAAAGAGCAAAACAGAATTAATTAAATGGAAGAAGAAAAGAAACTACTATCAATTAATATAAATGGTTTATACTCGATGATAAAAAGGAAAAGGATAATAGCTAAATTAATCAAACAAAATGCTGATATAATATGCCTACAAGAAACTCATATAAAGAAAACAGATGAAAAATACCTAGAATGTCCCAAATTAGGGAAGCTATTTACCGCACCAGCAGACATGAGGAAAAAGAAAGGGATTGCACTATATGTTAAAGAGAATTTGAAAGCAGATTTAATATGGTCAGATTCTGAGGGAAGAACTCTGATTTTGCAGATCTGGATTAATGACATCTCAATTCTCTTAGTGGTAATCTATGCCCCGAACAGAGATCAAAAACAGTTTTTTAAACATCTTTATGGAAAAATAGTAGGATTGGAAAAAAGAAATATTTGTATCATAGGAGACTTTAATTCTATTGCTGATTATCAAAAAGACCACAGTAATGGGGGGAAGAACAAAGGGGGGAAAGAGAGTTTCTCAAGATATGTATGGAAATGATGAAGGAATTAAATTTGATTGATATATGGAGAAGATTACATCCCGAGAAAAAACAATTTACATTCTATTCAAAACCTCATCAAATATGGACATGAATTGATATGGAATGGGGAAATAGCAAATAAGTTAAAAGGGATTGAAATTTTACCTAATGAATGGGCAGATCACAATCCAATTCAGATAATATGGAAGGGTAGGGAAAACCCCAAAAAAAGATGGACATTAAATACTCAGTTAATAAGAGAAAAAGAATACACCAACAAACTCAAGGAGGAATTAAATTATTTTTTAAAGGAAAATGATAATGGAGCAACTACGAAACAAAACATTTGGGATACAATGAAGGCAGTAATAAGAGATATAACAATCTCTTACAATGCCAAGAGGAAAAAGGAAAAATACGCCCAGCAAAACAAATTACAACAAAAAATTAAGGAATTAGAAACTCAATTACAGAGTACCCCAAAGGATTCAAAATTGCAAAATCAGACAATAACTAAACATAAATTGAATTTAATTGAACAAGAGAGAATGATTATAAATATGAATACAACTAGACAAACTTATTTTGAGCATGCTAATAAGCCAGGGAGATGGCTATCATATAGACTAAAAAAAAGGAAAGAAAAGAGATTGATATACCAGCTAATAGATGGAAAGGGGGATATACAACAGGAGATAGAACAGAAAAAAGAAATTGCCCATAAGTATTTTGAAGAGTTATATAAAAAGGAAGAAGTTAACGAAGATAGAATAAGAAACTATTTAGATGAAGTGAAGGATAAAGCAATTGGGGAAGAAATGGAAGAATTATTAAACAAAGACATTACTTGGTTTGAATTGAAATCAGCAATAGAGAACCAGAAAAACAATAAATCCTCAGGACCAGATGGGTTTCCAGAGGAGCTGTACAAGGCAATAGCAGAACAAATAGGACCTCTTATGGTGGAAGTTTTTAATGATGTCTTATTGGCAGCCAAGATGCCGGACTCATGGAGGGGTGGGCATTGATTTTGCTGATCCCAAAGGAGGATTCGGATCCCCGATATATACATAATTATGAGCCGATTTCACTGTTAAATACTGATTACAAAATATTCACTTCTATTATAGCAAGTAGACTAAAAAGAATGTTAAATGAGCATATATATGATGGATTTCTCCCGACCAGATAAATCAGGAACAACTTAAGAATAGTACTAGATGTCTTAGAGTTTTACGAAGCCTACCTCAAAAAACAAATTGCACTTATGTTTTTAGATTCAGAAAAGCCTTCGATAATTTAAATTGGCAATTTTTAATCCAAAAAATTTATAATATGAATTTAGGCACCAAATTTGAAAATATTATAACAACCATTTATGATACACAACAGGCTAATATTATAATAAACGGGGAATATAGCTGCCCAATAAAAATAGAAAAAGGAGTCAGACAGGGCTGCCGACTCTCACCCCTGCTCTTCATATAATCATTAGAAGCATTACCAATGCGAATTAGACAGAACCCAGACATAAAAGGATTAAAGGTTAAGAAAGAAGAATATAAGTTGCAAGCGTTTGCGGATGATATTATTTTTTTCATTGAGGAACCTATAGAAAGAGGACAAAAATCGATGAATGAATTAGAACATTTTGGAGCAGTAGCAGGGTTTAAAATTAATAGGAAGAAAACAAAATTAATGACTAAAAATTTAACAGAAAAACAGAAAATAGAACGAGAAGAAGTTATGGGAATACAAGTGACAAAGTTAAATACTTAGGAATATGGTTGACAGCACATTGTAAGACACTTAAGGAAAATAATTACGATAAATTGATGCAACAGGTAAAGAAGGATTTAGAAACATGGGGCAAGCTGCAACTTTCATTATGAAGCAGGATTGCTGCTATTAACATGACTATATTTCCAAAATTCCTATATATATTTCAGACGATCCCAATCAAAGTACACAATTTTTTTTTAAAGAACTTAATAAAATAACTGTAAAATTTATCAGGCAAGGGAAAAAACCTAGAATAAATTTAAAGGCAATGCAGGATATGAAGAGCAGGGGAGAGCTGGCACTTCCAAATTGGGAGTTGTATTATAGTGCAGCCTCTTAAGTATGGTTGAAGGAATGGGTGAATTTAACCAATAAGAGAATATTATTCTTAGAAGGCCATGACTTGCAGAGGGGGTGGCATGCTTTTTTATGGGATGTAGGGAAAACTAGCCAGAAATATTTTCACAGACACCTAATCAGAGACTCATTATTAACTAATTGGAAGAAAATACGGAAAAAACACTATTTAAAAATACCAATTGGGATTTCAACAATGGAGGCGATGATTCACCCAAATAATCTAGATATTACTAAAATGATTAAATATAAGGACTTATTGGATACACAAGGAAATCTGAAATCATGGCAAGAACTTCAAGAGCGGGGACTAAAAATTTATCAGTGGGCATATCTTCAAATTCAAAGTAGATATAAACATGACAAGAAAGAATTCGGAATTAACAATAAACTCCAGCAATTAGATAAAATTTTATTAGGATCAGGCAAAAAAAATATAACAAAATTTTATAATTATTTATTAGAATTAGAAGAAGAAATTGTAAAGGGAACATGATAGCCTGGAGTAGGAATATAGGACGTAGCATCACCATAACAGAATGGGAAAAGGTCTGGGGTAGAAATAATAAAATTACAAAATCGGTAGCACATTGTCAGCCTCCTAAGTAGAGCAGACAAAAAGATAAGTTGAGCTGGACTTCCAGTTTGCAGGGCTTCAGCGGCAGGCAGGAATCTGTGATTATGCACAGTTTCTGCCTGGGCTCGCCACTGGAGTGCCCCAAGCCAGCTGGCTTTGGGGCTAAGCCACATTGTAGGTGGTGAAGACGGGGGAAGTTGCCAGCAGGGTTGAGGAGAGCCGCATCTCTCCTCCTCAGCTGGCCAAACTCCCTTTCCCGAAGGCGGTAAAAGCGGTGGTCAGAAATGGCCGCCTCAAAGAAGCACTCAACCGAAAAAGAAAGTGCAGGAAGAAGTTAAGAAGTGAAAGTTTTGGCTGACCGGGATAAAAAGCAACAACTAAGGTACCCTGGAATTTAAATTTTATAAAAGATAACATCGCTCCCAAAGAGTCGGAAGCAGCGAATGAAAGTGAAAAAGGAAAGTTTTTTTTTCTTCACTCTCCTTCCTCACGTTGACAACAAAGAGAGCTGAATAAGAAATTGGAAAAATCCACTTTGGCACCAATAGGTAACTAAACCGGAAATATAATTAAATGCCAAAGGGACAATAAAGATTTCTGAACACTAAAAAAACCTTTTTTTGCTATAAGTGGGAAGGGAGAGGAAAAGAATAAGGGCAGGATTTGGAAAGAGGAGTCTGCCTGGAATTCAAAAGAATCTAAAGTTAAATCTTAATAAGACTTCTAAAAGATACATTTTAACTGGAACTTTGCAACTAAATAGTAACCCCAGGAAGAGAAAGTGAAAAAAGAAGAAAGTGTTAAAAGAAACAGCTTGTGTGTATTTGGATTGCTTGGTGACTTTGGGATTTCTGGAAATTATATTTGAATGACTAAAAACAATTGGGTGGTTCTTTAAAAATTTTTTACAATGGCATCACTTTTGAATGAACTGAAAATGGAATTTAAAAAATATAAAGAAGAGACACAAGAAGGGAAGGGCTCCTTTGGGTCCGTTTTTCAATTCTTAGAAATGGCGATCTGTGTCTACAAGAAACAACAAGAAAAGACTGTGCAACGAAAAGATTGGGACAAAGAAGAAGCCATCTTTAATGAACAAGTAACTCTATCTGGGGAAGAAAGGGGAAAGGGGGGAAAGAGAATGGAGAATTTAAGACTTAAAAAAACAGCCAAAAATAATGTGAAAAGTGGATATAATGTTGGAAAGCAACAGAAAAGGGGAATACAGAAGAGGGAAATGGAGGTGGAGAGACAGGGGGGTAAAAAGGGGAGAGTGAAGAAACGGAAGAAGGAAGGGAAGAGAAGTTACAAAGGTTTGGAGCAAGATGTAAAGAAACAGGATTTACTCAGAGATAATGGGTGAAAATTTAACTGAAAAAGGGATTCTGTAAAGGTACATAAGATTGTATTGTTATATTTGTAATAGAAATAATGTTAGAAAATTGGAAACAACATATGATCAAAAAGTGGGATAAAAGTGTAATTCAGGGGGAGAAGGCGGAGCTTCGTTTCGGCGAAACAGCTGTGATCTCGGGGCTCTGAGATCGCAGCTGATATTTTCGCCCCTGGTCGGTCCCAATGGACCTAAACCGTCCCGTAGAGACGGGGATAGAGAAGGGTACTGTCCCAGGATCCCAGAGATACCGCAAAATCTCTGGTTTGATCCGGGAGAAGCCCTTTTGCTGGCGGCGGAGAGGCAGCCCCCATAGCTGCTGAAGTCGGGACAGCTCCGGAAAGAAAGTGGCTGGAAAGAAGTGTGACGGTTGGGTGAGAAAAACTCTTTTGTGTTGTAAATTCACTGAGGTTGGAAAGGGCATCCTGAACAAAGAAGAAATCTGTGAGATTTTTTTTTTTGACTGAAACTGTCTGAGCGGCATTTTTTAAAGTGACGTCAAATTGAGGCTTGGGATTTTTTTTTTCTTTTTCCTATATTTTTTGGGGGGGACTTTAGTGTGACTTTGTAGGTAACCGGATTGATTTTTCTCTTATATATATTTTTATGCTCCCTTTGATTTTTTAACTTTCTTTAGGATACAGGCTCCCTTTGGCTATTTTTTTTCTTTTTTTCTGTGTATATTGCTCCTTTTTTCTGGCTGGGGGGGAGGAAGAAACTTTGCAACACTGCCAACCAGAGGCTTGAAAGTATTTTATTTGAATTGGAGAGAATTGCAAAAAGACCTCTTCTCAAGGACATTTTAACGTGATAAGATAGAGGGAGAGCACAGCAAAATATTATTGCAGGTGCTTTCCTGGACTGTTATCAATATTTCAACGCTTGAGGTTTGGCTTTGAAGCTGCTGGAGAAGAGAGTCATAACAAGAGCCTTGGACAAATAAATAAAGTGCAGTGTGCTTTTTCATATATATATATAATATATATATATATATCCCATTCGCCAGCCTTTTTCTAAATTTCAATTGTAGTAATATTCTTATTTCTGCCTTTTACTTTAAAGGGAAAGCCTCAGAGTTTTTTCTTTATTTTTCTTCCTTTTCTTTTTGTTGGGACTTTTTTGCTTTTTCTATCCATGTTTTTGGACCACTCTGTTTTTGTTTTTTTTTTTGTTTTTTTGATTATTGAGACTTCTCAACTGGACTAAGGTGTGAAGAACCTGAAGGAACTTTTTGTTTTTTCTCTTTTTGCTTTTTTTTTTGCTCTTAATCAATATTATTAATTTTGGGTTTGTTTGTTTTTCTTCTTTCTATTTTTTCTTTTTTTATGGTGGACTACTTTGTAATTGGATTAGGGTCTAGAAGAACCTGAAGATCCTTCTTCTTCCCTTTTTCCTGTTTCTTTTTTGGTTTCGTGCCTTTTGCTATTGGAGTTTTCCATTTTGGATTAAAATTGACTGCTCTAAAAGTCAAAAAGAATTTGAAGCTTTGGAAGCATTGAAATGAGCAGGAAACCAATACCATCTGGCATTTCTACTTCTGCCTCTTCTTCCCCACCAGCTGGAGGACAACGTTTAATTCAGACAATATTGAAGCAAGATAAGGAACAAGAAAGAGTAACTTTACAGATGATTATGCAAGGAATCCAAGATCTCAAGACAAAATCAGACATCATTGAACAAAGAACAGAAAATATTGAACAAAGATCAGAAAATATTGAACAAAGAATAGAGAAGACTGATGAAAAAGTGGAAAACATTAAACAGATGATGGTCAAGTATGAGGAGATTCCAAAAAATTGAGGAAGAAGGAAAACAAAGAGAGGAGAAGATTGGAAATATTGACAGTAGGTTAACAGCGGTTGAACAAGAAAAAAGTGGGATGTTGAGGTGGGAGATGGAAAGGTCAGAATTTTACCTTAGATTTCAAAATATAGAAGAGGAAAAAGGAGAAAATTTGGCAGCGATAATGATAGAAATTTTGGCAGATGCTTTGGAAATTACAGAGGAAAAGATGATGGATGGAATAGATGAGGTATATCGAGTCTATACAAGGTATGCGATGAGAAATAAATTACCCAAGGAAGTCCATATTAGATTTATCAAAAAATCCATTAAAACGCAAATATTACAAGTAGTAAGAGAGAAAACATTGAAATATAAAGGTAAAGAGGTTGTGGTTTTAAAACAAATACCTAGAAGAGTGAGAGAGATGAGAAGAGAATATCGATTTCTGACCAAAATGCTACTGGAAAACGAAGTGAATTATAGATGGTTGATTCCAGAAGGACTAATGTTCAGGTGGCAAGAGCAGAGACATAGAATTGATTCAATTGAGAAAGCAGAACTTTTCCATGCAGAATTTTTTGGAGGAAGAAGAGAGGAGGCAGAGAAAGAGGTCTCATTAATTGAGTTTCAAGAGGAACAACTTGAGACTGAAAAAGAGAAAGGAGCAGTAGGGGGACAGGTGGATAGCAAAGAGAAGTGTGAAGTGAGATCCACGAGAGCGGTTAGACCTAAATATAAAGCATAATCATGGAAGAAAAAAAACTGATTACAATGAATATAAATGGACTTAATTCAGCTGTTAAAAGAAGGAAAACTTTTCATAAATTAGAGAAATTAAAATTTGATATAATTTGTCTACAAGAAGTTCATATTAAAAAACAACATGAACAATTGTTAGTACAGCCAAAATTGGGGAAAATATTTACTTCTTTGACTCAATGTAAGAAAAGAGGAGTGGTTCTATACATTAAAGAGGCTATCCCAGCAAAATTGATCTACACGGATGAAGATGGAAGAGTATTAATGGTAGAAATAATAGATAATAATATAAAAATACTTTTGATTGCAATTTATGCTCCGAATGATAAACAAGAAGAGTTTTATAAAAAACTACACATGAAAATAATTGGACTGGACTTTGTTAATATAATTATGATGGGAGATTTTAATGGAATTGTGGACAATAAATTGGACTATATAGCAACAACAACAAAGCAAAATAGAAAGGCTCTCCCTAAGTCTTTTTTTAAAATGACAGATGAATTAATTTTAAAAGATATTTGGAGAGAAAGAAATGTTAAAGCCAAACAATATACTTTTTATTCAAATAGATATTTATCATGGTCCAGATTAGATGTGATTTGGATCTCAACAGAATTAATATCCAATATTCAAGAAACAAATATTGAAACAAGTACCTGGGCAGATCATAGCCCAATGACAATTAAATGGAAGGGACAAAAAAAAAAGATCGAGATGGACATTAAATACTATTTTAAAGGAGAAAGATTTTATACAATGGATGGAGAAGGAATTGATACTTCAACGCAGAATGTGTGGGATACAATGAAGGCATACGCTAGAGGTTTGATAATAGATTATACAACAAAAAAGAATATTAGGAAAAGGCAAGCTTCTAAGGCCTTGGAAGACGAGTATAAAAATCTTGAAAAAGAACTACAGAAAATGCCACAGAAAAAGGATATTAAATTGAAGCTGGATGTAATTAAACATAAAATGGAATTAATAGAGAAAGAAGAATTGGCACAGAAAATCAGAAACTCTAAACAGAATTATTTTGAAGATGCAAACAAACCAGGTAGATGGCTAGCATATAAATTGAAAAAAGAGAAGGAATCAAGAAAAATATTGAAGTTAATAGATGAACAAGGCCAAGTTTGTTATGGGAATAAGGAGAAAAAAGAAATTATACGAGATTTTTATGGGCAACTATATAAACAAGAGAATATTGATGAGGAAAAGGTCAAACAGTATTTACAGGAAGCAAATTTACCGACGATACCTAAAGAGACTGAAGAAATGTTAGAAAGCAATATAACAATGATGGAACTAAATGAAGCATTTAAGAGACAAAATAATGGGAAAGCACTGGGTCCAGATGGGCTCCCAGCAGAATTCTATAAAACATTTCAAGAATCATTGAGCATCCCATTGTTAGAAGTTATGAATGAAGTTATGTTAAAAAAGATGATACCCAAAACATGGTCAGAGGCTTATATTACACTTATACCGAAAGAAGAGACTGACCCACTGCAAATGAAGAATTATAGACCTATTTCTTTATTGAATGCAGACTATAAAATCTTTGCTTCAATTTTAGCAGAAAGACTTAAAAAATATTTAAATAATTTTATTCACCCAGATCAAAATGGATTTCTGCCAAAGAGACAAATTAGAGACAATATGAGAGTAATCTTGGACACTTTGGAATACTATGAGGCTCATCCTGAAAAGCAAATGGTTTTGATATTCCTAGATGCTCAAAAGGCATTTGACAACGTAAACTGGAGATTTATGTTATTACTATTGGAGCAGATGGGTTTTGCTAAAAAATTTATCCAAGCAATAGAAGCCATATACTATAAACAGACAGCAAGGGTAATGATGGAGGGGGAACTTACAGATTTTATTAATATAAGGAAAGGCACGAGACAAGGATGTCCCCTATCTCTTTTGCTATTTGTGTTGATCTTGGAAGTGTTGAATAGAAATATTAGGGATGATAAAAGCATAAAAGAAATGAAAATTAAGAAGGAAGAATTTAAGCTACAAGCTTTTGCTGATGATTTAGCTTTTATTCTGGAAGACCCGCTAGAAACAGCTCCAAAGTTATTGGAAAGGATAGAGACATATGGAGAGGTGGCTGGTTTGAAAATAAATAAAGATAAAACAAAGATTTTGACAAAGAACATGCTATTGAGACAGAGAGAAGAACTGGCAGATCTTTTGAAAATTCAAGTTACAAATAAGGTTAAGTATCTGGGGATATATTTGACAACAAGATGTAGTACATTAAAGGAGAATAATTATATTAAACTTAAACAACAGATAACTACAGATTTGAAGAAGTGGGAAAACTTGCAATTGTCATTAATAGGGAGAGTTTCAACAATTAAGATGAATATTTTACCTAGAATTTTATTTCTGTTTCAAACAATACCAATTAGGCTTGGAAAAGATTATTTTGAAGATTTTAATAAAATTATGTTGAAGTTTATATGGCAAGGTAAAAAAGCGAGAATAAAGCTAAAGGTTTTGCAAGATGCTAGAATTAGAGGAGGTTTTGGCCTGCCTAATTGGGAATTGTATTATCAAGCTGCAAGTTTGATGTGGGTCAAAGAATGGATAATATTAAGAAAACATAGGTTGTTGACGTTGGAAGGGCATGATTTGCTGTTGGACTGGCATGCTTTTTTATGGTATAAGGGAACTAAAACACAGGGTTATTTTAGAAGACATTATGTACGGGAGTCTTTGTGGTTAAATTGGGAGAAGATAAAAAGATAATGTTATTTGAAAATTCCAGTTTGGTTATCGACTATTGAAGCATTTTCCTATCCTATAATTTATAAGAAGGAACAAACAGTTAGATATGGGGAACTTTTGGATGAAAAGGGTGAACTTAAATCGATCCAAAACTTAGAGGAACAAGGTATAAGGATGAATTGGTTTTCATATGCACAAATACATTCAAGGTATGATGAAGATTTTAAAATGGAGGGATTCTATGATAAGCAGACTGATTTAGATAAGATCTTGATGGGTACTGATGAGAAGGTGATTAAAAAATTATATGGTTATTTACTGGGAATGAAATTAGAGGAAGAACAAGTCAAAGAAACTTTGATTGTTTGGGGGAAGAATTTTGGATATGGGATTGATCTAGAGAAATGGCAGAAATTGTGGTCTCAAAATTATAAAATGACAATGTCAACAGCATATAAAGAAAACTTGTATAAGATGTTTTACAGGTGGCACTTTCCTCCAACAAGAATAGCAAGAATGTTTAAGAACAAATCTGAAAAATGCTGGAAATGTCATCAGATACCCGGCTCGTATTACTATATGTGGTGGACTTGTGAGGATGCTAGAAAATATTGGACTAAAATTCGCATGTGGTTGGAAAAAATGACAAAGAAACATATAGACTTGAAACCAGAGATCTTCTTATTGGGAATTTTACCTGATATATATAGTAAAGATTTGAAATACCTGATTGTAAATGTATTAACAGCGGCCAGGATTGTATTTGCTAAAAATTGGAAAAATGAGAAAATACCATTGCAGGAAGAAATTATTAAGAAAATATTGGAATGTGCTGAGATGAGCAGATTGACATTTGAAATTAGAGAGCAAGAGGATAAACAATTTTATGAAATTTGGCATCTTTTTTATAAATGGCTAGATGATAAAATACGATAGTAGAATATTTGGAATGCTAGATAGTAAGAAATATCTTTATTTTGCTATTTTGCTATTATTTTGTTATTTGATATTATATTTATAAAGAGTTTTTCAAGATCGATTTGGTATGACTATATGATTTGTTGAATAATCTGGTTAAAATATTGTTAGCTCATAAAGCATGAATGATTAAAAGTATAGTCAAAAATTTCTCTCTTTTTTTTTTAGTGATATTAGGATATATAAGTTTTGATTGATAATATGATTTGTTGTGTAACATAACTGTAACTGGGACTACAGAATGAATGCACAAAAATGATGAACCAACTGACACACTGGATGTATATACGAGAGTTGAATGTTTTAATGTTTTGTTTGTCTTGTTTGTTTGTAGAAAATTAATAAAATCTTTTTTCAAAAAAAATAAATAGTGTAATTCAGTGAAACTTTTGTGCACAAAATAAATGAAATAAATGAGAGAATTGAATTAGGAAGGAATGGGAACATTTTAACTACTCAATGTTTTATAAAATATAAGTGAAGTGGGGGGGAAGTAACTATGGAAAGTTTATAAGTGTTCCCATAGAAGTATGATACTTATTTGAAAAGTAATGTGTAAAATGTTTAAGATTTAAATGAATATTAATATTAATGATAGAATTGAATTGGTATGGATTGTTGTTTTAATTATATTATATATTTATAATTTTTTCTTTTTTAAAAATATAGTGTGTAGTTTTAGAACGTACCAGCAGAATCCGAACGGAAGTTATGTATTATATTAAGTGTTATTATTTTAGGGGAAAGATATAAAGGCGTCATACTCCAATCGGTAATTACAGAAGAAATTTTGTTTAATGAGGAAAGATAATAGACAGTTGAAACAGGACAAATAATATAAGTACAATGATTTGAATTGAGATGAAATAGATAAAATAAAATGAAGAAAGTTAAAAGAGGGGAGAAGCTATATAGAAAATGTAGAATGGTAATAAGATATGGAATGGAATATAAAAATGAGCATGAACTTGAATTTGTGTCTGTACGAAGAGATGCAACCCGGGATCATCATGCTTTCAAAAAAGATGTTTTATGTTTTTATGTTTTGTTTTGTTTTGTTTTTAAAAATCAATACAACTTTCAAAAAAAAAATAAGTTGAGCTAATTATAGTTTATTGCAAAGCTACATTAACAGATATCCTGTCATCTGTTTTTACTACCTGATAAATTAATATGGACCTTTTCTAAGTTTCTTTCTCTCCCTATTATTTAGCTGTCAGCTCCCCCTTTTCTCTAATTATTCCCTCAGCAGTATTTCTTTCTCTTGTCTCTCAAGGTCAATCTCACATATTATTACAGTAGCCTTCCAGAAGCTTCTTAAAATTATTCTGGAGGGCTTTGGGGTCAATAGGTGATATTACCATTGCTGTGTTGTATGATTTTAATTTAACTCAGTTTAAACTTAATTTTGCCACAAATATTTTATAATTGTTCAATTGCCAAGTTGTAAGGAGCATATTAAATTTGTTGTTAAGTCATTAAATCATGTCTGACTCTTAGAAACCTCATGGAACATTGCATGCCAGGTGCCCCTGTCCTCCATTGCCTCTCTGAATCTGTGCAAAATCATGTCCACTGTATAGATGATGCAGTATTTAAGTATATTAAATAAATAGTGATGATTGGGAAACACCCAGAGTTGGTTATAAGTTAGGCGAGTAGGTAAATGTTTTAAATGAAAAAATCTGGAGGGGCAGGGTCTAAATAGGCACAAGCTTGCCACATAATGTAAGGTTCATGCTGTTAATAGTTACATTTTTAATACAAAAAGTATAAGAAGGATTATTCCACAATTCTATCTGTCTTAGGGCTACATAAAATAGAAAAGGGGATTAATTACTATATATAGCAGAGTTTGGTCATACTTCATTCCCAGACTTTTTAATTCAGTCATCTAAATTTTGGTACACTTTTTTCTATCAGGAAAATTCTGACTTGAGAGCCTCAAAACTCATCATAAGGTAAATAAGAACAGTAGATTTATTTCTGAGAGATCTCTCATAAACTCCATCTGCCTTTTACAGATGAGTTATATAGCTGACACTGCCCTTAAATGATAACTGATTAGCTGAATTCTGAAATAAGCTGCCAACTTTTTTTCAAAAAGAGTCAGTCTGGAAGTACAAAAATTCTGTTCTGCCTTCTATATAACAACTCTAATCATCCATGTGCTTTTAATAAATTATTATAACCAGGGAAATAACAATAGAGTTTACTTCTGCATAACACAGTTTCCTAAAGGTGATGGAACAAACTGAATTTCTGGGGGAAGGATTTTTCATGGATGGGTGCTATTGTTGAGAAACAAAATCTTCTTGCTCTCTGGAACAGTGTGTTGCCTTAACTGAGATGGCAGTTGCAATTTGATCCCAAGGTTAAGATTTTTATTTCAAACTCCATGCAAAGTATCATGTAGAGTGTAGACGCTTAGAAACTTCATGCCTGCTTAAGACATTTGTGAGCAAGCAGTCTTCATTTTGTGTACAGGTACTTACAATTACAGTTGAACCCAAAATTTCCATTGTTCAACAAGACAGTGAGTTGTGTCCTGTTTTATGACCTTATTTACACTGTAGTTGTTAAGTGAATCGTGTGGTTATTAAATGAATCTGGCTTTCCCCATTGATTTTGCTTATTGGAAGCCAGCTGGGAAGGTTGTCAATGTCATAAGTACATGCCAATTACATTGCGCCCAAATTTTGATCACTTGTCCATGAGGATGTTGCAATGGTCATGTCACTTTTTTCAGTACTGTTGTAACCTTGAATGATCACTAAATGAATGGTGGTAAATCAAGGACTACCTCTACCTGTAATAGCAGATTTGTTAAGCAATGAGGGAAGTTCTGATACTGTTTGTGCAGTATGGACTGGAGACAATGTATGAATTCAGGTGGCTAGGACTGAAGCTGCTGGAAAAAGCAGGCATCACATTCAGAGAGGATCCCTGAAGCAAGGAGGAATGTGCAATAGAACTTTAATTTAGGGGCAAGCAAGATTGTGAAAGAAAGATTTTCAGAACAGATTGCTGAAAAGGATAGGCTGCATTTACAAAAAACAGACCAGAGGTCAGTAAGGAAAAGCTTGATCAGCATGGTGGATTTCTACAGTAAGAAGTTCATGAAAGTTATTCCCACTTTTTTGTCACATCTCTAGGTTAAAAGCAACTTGAAAGTGAAACTACTATACTGTTTAGCAGAGTTAGATCAACCAAATTTGATAAGTAGCAACTGCATGAGATAAGGGAGGAAGGGAGCAAGCAAGCAGGCAAGATAGTTAAGGAGTTGTAAAACACTCTGCATGTAAATCTATTAATTTGTTAAACAGACTACTGTACAACAGGAATAAGTATAATTTACTTACTTCATATCATCATCATTCTAACCCTTGTCTATTCACTGCAGGATGAAGGCCTCTTTCATATGTTTTCAACAAATATGGTCCTGAGGGTGTTGGGTTTTTTTGCCAATTGGGGTTGCAATACTTGATGTCATTGATCCATCTTATTTTAGATCTCTTTCATGGACACTTTTAGCAACTGGGATCCATTCTATGCTTTGGTCCACCTGCCATCAGTTCTTCTTCCTATGTGACCAGCCCATTTCCATTCTTTTAGTCCCTTGATGATATTTATTTAAAAACACTAAAACTAAATGTCAAGTTAGTTGGAGAGGAACTGTTTCTCTTTTTCTCTTTCTCACCCTCTGACAATGATGCTCTCCTGTATCTTATATGGAGGAGTAACAGTCTTGTTGGGATTGAACTCCAGTCTATCTTTCCCATCCATTTTCTTATAACCTTGAGCACTAGATAAGGATTTTCATTGCATTACTCAGGGGTAAGGAACGTTGGCTCTTTTATCACTTACGGACTTCAACTCCCAGAATTCCTGAGTGAGCCATAAAAGGTTCTCCATCCCTGGCCTACTGGTTTTTTCAGTTGTGAGGGAAATCAATTTTTGACTTGAATGGGACTGTTTAATATACAAATGTAGGACATATTTTTATATATATTCTTTGTATGTCCTACATTTGTATATTAAACAGTCCCATTCAAGTCAAAAAATGATTTCCCTCACAACTGAAAAAACCAGTAGGCCAGGGATGGGGAACCTTTTATGGCTCCCTCAGGAATTCTGGGAGTTGAAGTCCATAAGTGATAAAAGAGCCAACGTTCCTTACCCCTGCATTACTGCCTCAGGCTGGAATAGAGATGTATGACTGGGTATATGGAAAAGTGGAATATAACTCTACTAGCTAGAGTAAAATGAATATCTATCTACCCATCTATCCATCTACCTACCTACCTAAAGTAACAGGTCAGATGGTAGAAGGTGGGAGCAAAACAGTTCAACCTTTCACTACTTTCCTTAAATACTAAGGAAATACTGTCAGAATATATTGACCAGCTATTGCTATGTTAAAACTGGTATATTATCACTAGAATATAATGCTGATTATTATATAATGCCATGGCATGCTAATAATGTACAGCTTTGTGCCTTGTAGTTGTATGAATGAACATTTATATTTATGAAAGTTGGAATATGTGAGACTCATCAAGAGGTTCAAAGAACAGAACATTTTTCCCAGAAATATATCAGTCTATGAACCACATGGATAGGTTCCAGAATGAGGACACAACAAAAGGCAGTTCCCAATACAACAGATAATTTCTATGTGAATTGGAGAAGGCAATGTCTATGGAGATTCTCAGTCATCCAAGTCAAAAGTGCTTTTTCAAAAGTGCTTTTTCAAAAAACTTTGTTTTTCCTTGAAGGCACCTCACTGAATCAGAACTAAAGATGCTTCTTGGATGAAAAGCGAAATATCTTCAAGGAAAAAATGAAGGAAGTCTAGTTGCGTTTTGCAAAAGCACTTTTGGGATAAGGTGCTGCTAAGTGTGGGTTTATTGGAATAGGACTAGTCAAACTTTGCTGAACTGGGTCAAACCTTAGAAGGTACAATGTATGAAAACAATATTTTGTGGAAATCGTGAGCTCCACTGATTCACATACTCATATATTCCCCTTGCTCAAAGCCTAGCTGATAAACAAGGATTGAGCTCCAGAATAATCAAAACAGGAAAGTGAGAAAGTAGAAGTAAACACACCTGAGTCTTCTTAAAAAAGAAGTATCATGGGAGGTGTTTTGGGCCCTAAATGAATAATTTTGCAACTCTGAAATAAACTGGGAAATTAGGGGAAAATCCTGAAGAAGGCAGTTAAGTCAGTTCTGCACATTGAGAAGAACATTGGATAGATGTATCCAGGAAACCACCTTTTTCAAAGACTTTTTTAAATGTTACCTGATATACCCAAATAATTCTTGTTTAATGTTTCAGTTCCTCTTTTGTATATTTATCATGAAATGTTCCTAAGCAGCCATCCTGGATATCTAGATATCTCCTATTTTTCATTTTCATACAGGCAATCCTCAGCTTAAAATCATTTGTTTACATGTTCAAAGTTACTATCACACTGAAAACATTGACATAGTGGATCCTCACACTTATAACCATTGCAGCATCCCCACAGTCCTGTGACCACAATTTGGACAGTTGGCAACTAACATATATTTACTCTATGAAAGTTGCAGCATTCTGGGGTGATATCACCACGATTTGCAACTTTCCCAGCCAGCTTCTGACAGGCAAAGTCAATAGGGGAAGTTGGATTCATTTAATGACCACCTGATTTATTTAGCAACTACATTGATTTGCTTAAGTATGGCAAAAAGTTCATAACATTGGGTGCAACTCATTTAATTGGCTTGCTTAGCAATAGAAATTCTGGTCCCAGTTCTGGTCATAAGTTGAGAACAACTACCTATAGATAAAATAGGTGATTATTCATTAATGAGCTCTGGTTGCACAGTACTTAGAATGCAGTACTGTGCTCTACTTCTGCTGACTGCAATTTGGTAGTTCAGATCTCACCAGGGTCAAGCTTGACTCAGCCTTCCATCCTCCCAAAATGGGGACCCAGATTCTTGGGGGCAATATGCTGACTCTGTAAACCACTTAGAGAGGGCTATAAAACACTGTAAAGCAGTATATAAGTCTAATGCTATAAATATTTCAATTTATAAGCTCTTCTGTCCCTCAGCTCTTAATTCCTTCAGAATTTCTGCTCAAACTTTACTGAACTTTCCAAATTTTCTACATACTCATTACACATGAGTTTTATACACCCCCCCCCATTACTAATTTTAAGACAACACCTCAATTTACTTGTAACATTTCTGCCTTTTGGACTTCATCAATTCTTTCTGTAAGACTGATGTTTGGAGTACCACTCCTAAGCAGAAAGACAACATATCAGTCTTGAACTTTTCAGATGCAGTTGCCAGCTAGGGAAGTCAGATGTTTTAACAGATTGAAATTTCCCATTAATTTTGAGTTGTCTGTGAAAACATTCTAATTTGCTTTATGAAAGTACTATCTACATTTTACATCCTGATAGCCAATCTGCCATATACTGTCATAGCAATGACTTTTCTCAGTCTTTTTATTCTGTATGATTTCAGCAAGTTTATATTCTCAGTATCTAATATAAATCTGTTTGCATTCTCTCTATACTGTTCTCTTAAGAGGCCTATTCCTTTGTTTCTAATAATCCGAATATGTTCCACATTTCGCTTTCACAAAACAACATTTCTTGAGTACAGAAATAGAATGAAGTTTACTTTTGTTGGTATTTTATGATTATTTACCATGTTTTCTTGGGAATAAGCATTAAAAAATAATGCCTTCCTGTGCTTGCTTCGGCAGCACATATACTAAAATTGGAATGATACAGAAAATAATGCCTTCCTGAATTACATTTATAAATACTCACATAAACACATATATGCTTGATCAGTACCGTCTTAATAGAGACGGAGAAAGAAAAGCAAGTTTTGGTGACTTGTATTAGAACTTCTTTGTTATTCCATTAAATTACTGTGTTTTTTTAACATACTTTGAGGACTGGACTTTGGGAAAAATGCAAGACTGACTGTATTTTATAAGGGTTTCTAGGACTACTTCAAAAATGAGATAATACAAGTAGTCCTCAACTTACAACAGTTCATTTAGTGGCCAAATGAAGGTGAATATACATATCCCAGAATAATGTTGCAGGATTTAATCTGGGTCGGTCCCAATCCTGACTCTAGTGCTGGTGAATGATCCAGATTGGTCCTGCATTAGTGACCATTCAAAGTTATGAAACTGAAAAAAGTGACTTACGACCATTTTTCACATGACCGTTGCAGCATCTCCATGGTCACATGATCAAAATTCAGATGTTTGGCAACTGACTCATGACAGTTCCAGTTTCCCAGCATCATGTGATGACCTTTTGATAAGCAAAATCAATGGGGGAGCCAAATTCATTTAACAATTGTGTTACTAACTTAACAATTTCAACTATTTACTTAAGAATTATGGCAAGAAAAGTCATAAAAAGGGGCAAAATTCACTTAACAAATGTTTCACTTAGCAACATAAATTTGGGGCTCAGTTGTGGTTTTAATTAAGTTGAGAACTACCTGTACAATGTATTCCCAATAAGCCCACATTTTACTTTTTATCATATTGGGTTCACTACATAGAGAACAAAACACTCTAATGGTGAATTACAGAGAGATTGTTATGGCACATATCTATATTTTGGGAAATCTGCTATTAATTATCTGAATGATGAGGGTAAATGTGCTCTGTTGAAAGGGTATTCAAATATATTGAAGTCAACAGATAACTAAAACTGAGAGCATCCATTTTGGAGTAGAATGTAAACTGTTTACAGTTGCCTAGCAAATGACATTTCTGGTGATTGTGATGTGTAATAAGCTTAATGAACTATATTTAATTTGTTTTATTTGGTTTGTCAATTGCTTACAAGACAATAGGTATAAGTAAAAACATAGTTATGAATACATGGATATATATGACACCTTCACTCAGTTTAATTCTACATACAATCCTTTTAAATGCAGAGGTGCATAAATATGGAATGGCAAATGAGGGTGGGCTGAAACCAGGGGTGGCATGCTACCGGTTCTGCCTGGCTCTATAGAACCGGTAGCTCTGAAGAGCAGCAGACACCAAACTGGTTCTGAGTTTGCTGCTATTTGGCCCACCTGCCCACCTGTCCTTTATTTCCTGCTTTTTCAACCTCAGCTGCTTTGCATGGCACAGCTGAGGTTGAAAAAGCAGGAAAAGAGGCTTTTCATATGTTGTGCCCCTGCATGCAGCATTCTTCAGTTTCTGGGCAGCACATCTTATGGTTTTCTATGCGCACACAGCAAAATATAATCACCGAACCAGTAGTAACACCGGTTGAATCCCACCCCTGGCTGAAACAATGATGTGCCCAAATCCATAAGATTAAAATAATGACTGATGGATAAAAGTACCAAGAGTCAGTGCATGAATTTCAATGATCAAGAACTGCCATATTAGATTCTTCCCCCAAACTCTTTTCCAGACAGTAGCAATAATCCAACACAAAATGGAAGAAAATCAGCTGATCAATGCCCAATGCCTTTAAGTTACAAAAAATAAGAGTTGTATGTGTAACCTGGAAGAAATATGAAAGTGCTTTTTTTCTCCATAGTTCATTGTTTGACCCTTTTCACCTATTTTCTCTTTTCCATAATGGAAGATTATTCAGAATCAAGGACTACAAGATCATTTGGGTTATCTTTTTTGCTCAAGTAACCTGTCTACTTCCATTACTTGGAAAAATTGTGTTGATCATACACGTGCGCCTGAGTAGCTGTGCTGGAGCAGAAAAGCGTATTAAAGTGACAGCTGCATTCAAACTTGGATTCATTTAACATATGCCCGTTGGGAATTGTAGTCTTCCGTGGTAATGGTGTCTACTAAGGGGAAAAAAGATCTTGAGAGAAAACGTTCTCCACCCTCCAAGATGATCGCGCGAGAAATCATTTTATTAATAGGGCTAAATAATGATCAAATTACATAACCGCTCCTCACAAGAGACGCCCGTTTTACCCCTCCAGAAGTATCATTTGTTACCAGTTTGTAAATAGAGGGTTGGTTTGATTACTAGCAAGATGAAATAGATCTGACATAACGAGCATGAAGCGCGAAGATAGAAAAATATGTTCGTACTTTGCAAATGGGGTATAATTAAAATAATCAGAACTATCTGGTCAACCAGCGCGAGTGACAGAAGTGGCGCTTTTCCCGCCTTTTTGCCGTTTCTAAAGCCTCCCACCGTCGCCTCAAACCGGCTCCCACTCCCCCTCTCTAGCCACCTCCGCGGGATCTTCTGCGCAGGCGCGGGTGGCTCCGACTTTTCCCGCCCGCGAGTGCCTATCGCAGAAACGCACTGAACGAACAGAATGCCGATTTCTCACCCTTCCTCCCCGCCCCGCCGCTCCCCCCACCAGCAACTCAATGCTCTTGGCGGGAGTACTCGACGCCCTGCGTCGTGACGTCACAGACGCGACGTTCTGCGTCTGTGCGTCGAGCGCCGTCAGCGTCGGGCGTGTCCCAGGATGCACTGCGCGGGGCTGGCTCCTGCCCACAGTTGAGCTCGGCCTCCTCCTCCGTCTCCTCAGTGGAGCCGAGCGGAGCAGAGCGGCGACCACAGTGGGTCCAGGACGAGTCGAAGGAGGCTATTTTCCTCCCGTTCTTCTCGAGCACTTGTGATAGCCTTCCTCCCCCTGACTGGTGGGGCGCTTGAGCCCGGCGGAACATGCGGCTCCAGTTGCCCCGCGGCGAGGCCGGCGAGTGAGAAAGAGAGGGAGGGAGGAGGGGAGGACGGTGGGGCCTCCTCTCGCCCCCAATCTGCTGGGCCCGGGGCTCTTCCTCCCCCAGGGAGGCAATGACAGCGGCTCCGGGACCGTCCCCGCAGCAGATCAGGGACCGGCTGCTGCAGGCCATCGACCCCAACAGCAATGTGAGTAAAGCGTGATACGTGCAGGGAATGGGCAGCTTGTTTCAAAGTACTTGGTCTGTTTTTCTGTGACTCCACAGTCCCTGTTAGTCCCAGATGACATTAACCATGCTGACTTAAATATGGTGGATTGTAGTCCACCACATGTGTAGGGCACCCGGCTGTAGAAGTCTTGGTCAAGGATTAGGGAGAAATGAGAACCATCTTTTATCCTTGCTTAGGGGCAGGAGTCCTGTCGTTAGGTGTGCATGTATCTGTGGGAGTCTGAGAGAGATAGGTCTCTTTTTCTAAAGAAATATTTGATAGGGAGGTGGCAGGAAGGCTTTAAGTCTAAAATCCCTACTCTCTTGTTTCCTTGGCTTCTTTCTCTCTGTTCCTCTATGTGCATGGCTACTTGAGCAATTCACCCTCTCCCTCCTCCCATATTTTGCCAAAAGGTAGGTATTGCAAGAAAAGGGTTGGCCAAGCTTCTTGTCTGTAGTCCCTTTCTGCCATCTCTTTGGATCTTTTATAATCTTCCAAACTGTATTCTATAATGCCCAATATTGCTGCCTGAAGCTTATTTTTAGTCCTTTGCTGTACTCTCATTCTCTTTCTCCCCAGTTACCCAAATAAATAATGTTTTCTTTTCTGACACCATTTTCCTCTCCCCTTTTTTGCTTCTTCAGAATAGCATAACTTGTGTAGTACGGCTCAGAGCTAGACAATGAGCAAGAATTTGGTATTTATTTGCTGGGGCTGAGGAGGGTGACTTGTGATAGTTTGGGCTAATATTTTCTGTTTTAAGGGCGTCTTGAAGTACTTAATCTTACTTCTTTCTCAGAGCATCTATATAAGAGCACCTTTTCTTTTCCTTTCCTTGCTTTGGTTTTGTATATTGTCCCTAATCTTCCATATACAATATATTGTATGGGTCTGAGCAGAGAAATTTTATTACATTTTTGTTCCAGTTCTCCCAGCTCCAATACATTTGTAGAGCAGGATCCTGAGCTGTACTCCTTGAAATTTATAAAATTATTTATTACTTCAACTTGCAGCATCTCCTTATTCCTCCATACCCAGCCTGTATTTTTTACAACTATTCCTTTCTTGCTGCTCTTATAACCCTGTTTTTTAGTGGTGAGGTGGATATTATTTAAGCAAGGCCTAGTTACACCTGAATCTTAGGACTTCTTATTCAATATAAACTAATTATAATGACTTTATAATGAGCATATTTTTATTTGTTATACTTTGTAGGAAAATAAAAAATGTTATCTTTTAGTTAAAACATTTTGTCTGACAGTGCAGTAGCTTTAGTGAGTAAGTACAGTAACTGTTGTAAAATACTCATCTGATATATACATTTGCTTATTTTGCATTGTAGAAAAAAATGAGGCCTAATGGAAAGTGCATAAAATTATGTTTATGTACATGGAAACATCCCAGGTATAAGACCCATGTATATAAGAGCTAAGGAAACAAATTTTTCTCAAAATTTTTTACGCATAAGATTCAGAACTTTTATACTGACAATTATATTAAGATGAACTAAAATCACTGTGCTGGCCTTTGTTAAGAATTCTTGGAAGTTTATCATTTGCCATATTTCAAATCAGGTGCTCACTCTTCTTTGGCAGTTGTTCCTTCAGCTGCCATAAGTAGAGAGACTGTGTTTATGAGTTCTTTTGTATCACTGTAAGTAAGTAAAAGATAGTCTGGATGTACTTTTCTGTACTGTGCTCTACATTTATTGAAATAGTCACTTTATATCAGGGTGAAGATACATGGCATGTAAACAGCCCTGTTGTAGAAGAGCCAACTGACTCCTGCAGGCTTCCCTTAAGCTTTCTTTCTCTCCAGAAAGTCTGAATGATTTGCATGTTTATGTACGTTTTGATTTCTTATTTTAAGTATGTGACTTGTTTTTCAAATGTTTGAAGGATAATATACGCTTTACCAGATTTATGTATTCTTAAGATACATCTGGAAGTTAAATGCCTTTTTTTTTTCTTTGAAACCTATGACTGTTTATTGACTTGTTTTAATTTATGTTACACTGTTCCTCAGAATGAAAGCTTAAGAAAAGCCTGCGAGTGTCAATTGGCTCTTCTACAAAAGGACTGTTTACATGCCCTGTATCTTTACCCTGATATAAAGTGACTATTTCCATAAATGTAGAGCATACATAGCATACATAGTGCTCCCTCCAGATTCTTTTCCTTATGACAATACCCCTATGAGATGGCTGGATTGAGAGTGACAGGCCAAAGTCACTCAATCAGCTTTCATGGTAAAACAGAACTATGGCTAATCTTCAATTTACAATAAATCATTTAGTAATCATGCAAAGTTACAGTGGCACTGAAAAAAAGTGACTTATGACCACTTTTTGCACTTACAACCATAGCAACATTCCCCATGGTCATATGATCAAAATTTAGACGCTTGGCAACTGACACATATTTATGAGGGTTGCAGCGTCCTGGGTTCAGGTTTTGCAACCTTCTGACAAGCGAACTCAATGAAGAAGCCAAAAACCTTGTTACTAACTTAAAAGCTGTACTTACACTTTACATCTGTGGCAAGAAAGGTCGTAAAATGGGGCAAAACTCACTTAACCAATATCTTAGTTAACAGTAGAAATTTTGGACTCAATTGTGGTCCTAAGTTGAGTACCTGTATACCTGAGCTTCTCTGAGAATATCTTAAATGCTGTATTGATTTTCATTTGTTGTCTTTTTACAGGCATTAAACTTTTTTTAGAGGTAGGTTAATGTAATTTTAGTATTGTAGAAAGTGTCTAGACCAGGGGTGTCAAACTGAAGGCCTGTGGGCTGGATCCGGCCTTCACGATGCTTAGATTTGACCTGTGGGCCCGCCCTGGAAACAGCGAAGGACGAGCCTGCAGTACCTCTGCCAGGGAAAATGGAGCTCCATTTTTGTTGGCAGAGGGTTGCAGGAGGCCGTTGCAGCCGAAAACAGCCTTGATGAATAACGTGAAACTGGCTATGCCTACCCTGGCCATGTCCTCCCCAAGCCCCCCCCCCCCAGGTCAAACAGAACCCTGATGCGGCCCTCAGTGAAACTGAGTTTGGCACCCCTGGTCTAGGCACACCTTTTGTCCCTGTGTGGTAATCTCTGCCTCCAAGCAGTTTGATATCTTGCAGCTCTTTTCTGGTGGATTGAGATGACCCCAGCCTCACTAAATAAAGCAGAATAATTGTGTTAAAACACATTTATTTCTTTGTCTTTTCCTATTTAGTCTTATTCTCAGCAGATAATTTCTCCTTTTAATTTTTAAACCAGAGTTTAAAGGTGATTTTTAAAAAAGTAGTATACTTAGATTCTTATTTATGTTTTCTGCCTTAGTGCCACATACAGTAGAACCTTTCTCCTTTGGGGTAGTATTCCTTTCTGTAGGCATACTTTGTAAGCAACGTTTGGTAAATCTAAAAGAATTGTATGGTTTTCTTTACTGTGCACTAGGTTGGCTATATACAATCTCCAAGTTGTAGCTCCAATCTTTATGTACTATAGTAGTAGAATTATTTATAAAAAATGTGAGTTGCTGGTGAACTTGGGGTCTTTTTAGTTGATCTTAATAAAAGTGCTTTGCTTTTGCCAGCCATAGATTATTAATTAATTTAATTTACTTTTTCTGTTGGTAACTTCACACTACTCTCTTCCTTAGTGGTCTTTTTCATAAATGTTTTATATAATAAGGGGCAGAATAGTTGAAAAACACCCATTTTAAAAGAATGCTCCAATTGAGTGCTTCACTCCTACTGGGGGTTGCTACTATTAGTTGGAAGTGTACCCAATGCAGATTTGTTTTGCATGTCATGACGGAAGAAGATAAAAATAGTGGAAACATGTTTAGTTAGATATGTGTGTATGAACATGATAATGGTATGAAAAGTTAAGGTACAACTTCATAACGTAGGTCACTGAGCTGGTGTCATGGCACCTGGTATATCCAGGGAAATGATCATAATAATCACCATACCTTAATTTTTGGAGCCAATGCTATGAACCATGGACATCTTATTTATGGCAAATCTAGCTATGTGTTTTATTTATTGGACACCCCTTCAAGCCACTTTTCATGTAGAATAATTAAACTGCTTTATATAACTGAGTTTGAGAATAAAACCCCAATTCTGACAATAATAAAAATTAGAGTATCAGAATAAAATGAGATGCAATATCTGGAAACAATATATTTAAGTTGTGTGTCTACAGGATGATACCTAAGAAACCCAGAGAATTAGAAATGTTTTCACTTACCATTAAAAAAAAGTAGGTAACCCCAAGTAGAAAAAAAGGATTCCAGGCAAATATATTTTCAGCAAAAAAGGTCCCATCTTTTGACACTGCATGCTTTAATTATTTCAATTCTCATTTAGGGAATTCCAAGGAGTCTACTAATATAGGCAGCTCTACTGTCCAGTGTGATGTAACATGGTGTAGCTAAAACATAAGCTTTTCTCTGAAAGGATATTTACTTTCTGTTCATTTTTTCCCACAGATACATAACATGGTGGCAGTACTGGAAGTGATCTCCAGCTTGGAGAAATACCCCATCACCAAAGAGGCACTTGAGGTTTGTTCCTACAGCAAGTATTTTTTTCTCGATAAGAAAAAAGTAATAGAATTCTAGAAAATGCCATGGTATTTAAAGTTGTAGGAGGAGTTATATGTATCACCTAGCTCAGTGATGGCAAACCTTTTTGTTGTGGTGTGACAAAAGTGTGTGTGTGTGCCAGCATCCACAATGCAATGTGCCCCGCTCACCGTGCACATGCGCGCAACCCCACTTTACCTGCACTGGGCATGCGCACGCCTCCTAGCTCATTTTCGGCCTGTTTGAGGCCATTTTTGCCCTCCCAGTGGCTTGAGGGAAGCCTCTTCAGCCTTTGGAGGCCGAAAAACAGGCCCATTTTGGCACTTCTAGTATTTCCAAAAGGCCTGTTTTTTGGCCTCCAAAGGCTGCAGAGGCTTCTCTCAAGCCCCTGGGAGGGCGAAAACGGCCTCAAACAGGCCAAAAACCAGCTGGGAGGCACGCGCATGCCCAGTGCAGGTAAGTTTGGCTGGGGCTCACAAATGGTTTTGCATGCCACCTGTGGCACACATGCCATAGGTTCGCCATCATGGACCTAGCTTATTCCAGTCTGAATGCTTACATACATTCAACTTAGGCTTGATAATACTTTGTGATTTAGAGAAATGTGCTCTCACTGTTTTGACACTGTAGTTAAGAAAAGCAGCAAACAACAGGATTTTACTGGTCTGCCTCTGAAGGCCAAATAAGCTCTATGTGTCCCAGCAAACGTACAACCTCATATTCCCAGTCTCTATTTTGACTGAACATTCTGTAATCACCCGTAACGTCACCTCCACCATGGTAGGGCAGAGGAAGTTCATCCAAGAATTATAGTGGTTTCATCTTTCTTGAAATAATTGCATTTTTAGATTTTTTTTTTGACAAGAAGACAAGCCCAGCATGCGCAGATTTTAACTACTACTACTTGTAATACCGGTAAACCTTTTTTTAAATATGTGTTTACTTTTTTTCAGTTTCAGAATTTTGTAATGTCTGCCAACTATGGATATGTATATGCCATATTGAATAAAGCAGAACTGACTTTTTTTGATTGCATGGCTTTTTTCCCCACCTTTCTCTCTATCTTTTGATTAAAGGAGAGAAGAACACCCAAGCAGTGAATTATGTGGTTGATAAAGATGTGAATCTTTTAAGCCAGACAAATGTGGTAGGAACTTCTCAGGATATGCTTGGAACATACTGTAAATACTTTTAATTATTCAGGGCTTTGGAAACCCAGTCTAAATGTAAGCAAATGCATGAAAACAAGTAGAAATAATAATATAAAGAAGACTAAGAATAATAAACATAATTTAAGCATACAGCCTCACAAAAAAATAAAGCACTGCTTTCACTTCTTGCCTGCTAAGAAGATTCGGTCCTCTGAGAAGACAGACATTTAAGTCTTTTACCTGACATATTTTGGGCAAAGTTATTATCTTAACTAAATGGGACTTGATAAGGGTCGTTTAAAGGAAATGCAACAAGCAAGGGCAGATTCACATCAACCTTTTGCAATTAATTTTTGTGAACATTTCCAAATAGATCACTTTGAGTCCTAGTGAACTGGATGAAGTCATGTATGATAAAGTGTCCATATTCTGTGACAGTTCATGAATTTTAAACTCTCCCTGTGATAAAAAATATTGACTCATATGAGTATTGCCTGAACTTGTTGCTCACCTATGGCTGTAGCCTGTGGAATTCCATGGAAGCTACCCACAGCTTTCTCTACCAGCATCAGTCAGAAAGAGGGAGTGTAATTCATAACTGGTTGATACTATACATTTCACTTGCAGTTGAGATGATTCTCTGCTTGTCCTCCCTTATTAAGTGCAGAATGGATTGCATTTCCTTTGTTGATTTTGATTCACTTAAAATGGTACCAGCTTGATTTATTCTGCCATTTCAATGTATATTTGTATGGGGTCAGTCTTTATAAGGATACTCTGCAACACTAGATTTGTGTACATATTCATGTTTGATATGATTATAGATTTGGAAAAAAATTAACCAGAGAATGTTCTGCTTTACCTACCAATTTGATTTTTTACTTCCTTAAACATAGGTTTGATTCAAATGCTACACAAAATATTTTTTCAGTGTAGTATTAAGTTATTAAGATTAAAATAATTACATTAAAATGCATTTATTGCAGCATTAATATTATAAATGTTAACGTATTTAAAGAAATCCAAATATTTATTTGGGTTTAGTGTATATATTTGAAAATACAACAGTGGCTTTGTATTGATTGAAGTTTTAGGAAGATGAACATTTCTTTGATTTAAAAGCCCATAATACACTGTATCTAGTAATAGCTCTTTCTATTTTTTCCCCATAATGATATGGTAGCTTTTTGAAGTAGGCTGGACTGAGAATAAGTGACTAGCTTAAAGTCACCCAGAGACCTTCTGTAGTTGTGGGTAGATTGGAAGCTGGGTCTCTATTCCAGCCCAACACTTTAATCATTATATGACGCTAGTGGTTAAAATATTAAAATTGTTCTAATGTTCTTCTTTTAGCATATTTGAATCATGTGAAAAACACAATTTGATGCTATAATCGATTAGAACTTTATCAAAATATAGCCAGCCTATTTGATTTATATTTACATGAACTTTAGCAAAAAGAGCCATTTCTCAAAATAGAAACAGTTTTTTAGAAAAATGTGCAATCAAAGTTTCCTGGATAATTTTCCACCTCAAGCTCCTTGATCCTTAATTGTGCTTTTCCCCCTCTTCTGACTGTGATTAAAAATAGGAGAAGTCAGCTATTGAATTGCCCTATACTCCTTTTCCTCTTCTGGGCCTTGTCAGAACATACCCATTGAGAGAACAAAAGTTTCTCCGTTAATGATATTTGATGAGGTGTCTTTTAAAATAATCATCTTTGTGTTATTCTTTTTTTTTTAAAAAAAAAACAACCTTTAGGAAACACGGCTGGGGAAGCTCATCAATGACGTGAGGAAGAAAACTAAGAATGAGGAGCTTGCTAAACGGGCCAAAAAACTGTTGCGGAATTGGCAGAAGCTGATTGAGCCTGTTTCACAGAATGAAGCCACCCTGAGAGGATTGCCAAATCCACCTGGATCAGCCAACGGTGGGGCTCACAACTGCCGAGTGGAAACGTCTCCTGGGGCTGTGATTGGATCTAAACCCATTCAAGATGTGAAGAATAGAAACGATGTCCAAAAGCTGCACTCTCCAAAGCCAGGGAACCGGAAGAGGCAAGGGGAGCCCAAGGATGGCCTTCCTCTGCCGCTGCCAAAAGTTTCCAAAGCCAGTTATGAAGTATTACAAAACTCTTCTCCGCCTCCCACCAATGGGATCGGTGGAAGCCCCGAGAGTTTTCCTAGCCCTCCAGATGTGAGTCTTTTCCCAGGGCCAGAAGGCAACAGGGATGAGGTGAGTGAAAATGACAAGCCCAGCAAGATCCCCATCAATGCAGTGCGGCCTCACACCAGCTCTCCAGGACTCTTCAAAACTTCCGGGACGTCCTTACTGCTGAAAACAGCCATCCTACAGCAGCAGCAGCATGACAAAGCAGAGGAGGCTGCTGCCAACCAACCTAGGAGTCCCCGTTGCTCTTCATTCAGTCCCAGGAATCTCAAGCTGGAAACATTTGCTCGGCAACATACCACGTACTCCCCCAAGAATTTGACGCTTGCCCCGTGCCCAAGGCCCCCTCTTCTGGATGTTCCAGTGCCCTTATCGCCACCGCCCCCCTCTCTAGTACAGCTGTCACCGCAGCCAGCACTAGCCAAGAGACTGGAGGCATCTTATCAGACGGACCCTGAAGCATCCCTTCATGATCAGGAGCAGCCAAGAGTGCCCGAGGGCCAGCTTCAGCTCAGTGCAGGAGCCTCTCCCGGCAGTGGAGCAGGCTCCCATTCAGTAGAGTCATTGGCACCCTTGGTTGACTTATCGCCAGATGCTTCCAGGATGGACAGTGACAGTGCTGCCTCAGGGTCCGACAGCAAGAAGAAAAAGTACCGGCCCAAAGACCACACAGTCAGTTTGGACGGGCAGCTGATGGAAGGCGGGGTCAAGCCTGTACGGTTAAAAAAAGAGCGGCGACTGACTTTTGACCCCATGACGGGCGAGATCAAGACTTTAGCACAGAGGGACTCTTTGCAGGTGGATCTTCCTGCTCTTGCTGAGCAGCACAGGACAGGCACAGATAAACAGGAGCCGAAGCCACCTCTGCAGAGTCCCTTTGAACAAACGAATTGGAAAGAATTGTCCCGGAATGAAATAATTCAGTCCTATTTAAACAGGCAGAGTAGTTTGCTGTCCTCCTCAGGGGTGCAGACTCCAGGGGCTCACTACTTCATGTCTGAATATTTAAAGCAGGAGGAAAGCACTAGGAGAGAAGCCCGGAAAACTCATGTCCTGGCGCCACACAGCAAACCTGCAGACTTGCCTGGGGTAACACGGGAGGTGACACAGGATGACCTTGACAGGATATGCAGCCAACACTGGCCTGGCGTGAATGGATGTTATGATACACAGGGTAACTGGTATGATTGGACGCAATGCATATCGCTCGATCCACATGGGGATGAGGGGCACTTGAACATCCTGCCTTACGTCTGCCTAGACTGAGTACAATTTTGCTAAGATGCTTTTTTCTTTTTTTTTACACTGGCAGGTTAGTAAAGTGGGCAGGTGCTGTGCCATCCCCCATCTACCCCCCCATCAAGCTGAAAGAGGCTCACAAAGCAAGAGAGGGTTTGTCAGAGAGCTGGACGCTGGCAGTTTCTTCTGTTAATTTTTTTTTTTTTTTTTTGTGAAGTGCTGCTACCAGTTTACTAACAAAATTGCAAAGGGAGGCATAACAAAAGGTTTGATTTAAAAAAACAAGTAGAGTTCTGAACTCTAGCAAGCCAGCTGTTAGAAACAAAGCAAAACAAAAGTTGGTTTTCCCTAGGAGAAAACCATTTCCAGCTATTTGTGAATGCCAGAATCCAAGGTCAGGCAGGTACAGGTGGGTAATTGTGGAAATGAAACCTTTAACACAAGAGTAGTTGAGTCTATTTATTTGTCTTGATTTGATTTTCTTAAAAAGAAACAATATGGCAGTGAGATATTTTAAAATGAACTGTGCAAAACTGTAGGTAGTTCTTCTTTGCATTATATCTCTCTTCAAAGTCCCTCTGATGTGGAGATGTGACTTGCAATGATACGTGCTCTGCGGTGCAGGAAGGGCCAGAGAGAGAGAGAGAGAGAGAGAGGCCCACTTTCGGCTCAGCATTCCGCAGACTCGTGGGGTGTAGTCTGGTTTCAGTTTCAATTCAGATCCATGAAATGCTGCAAAAAAAAAAGTGTTCACAGTTCTCCCAGCACCACCACCACCAGCCTAAGCACGTTAACCCCTTTCTGCAGATTTTCTATGGGAAAGCAGGGGGGGTGGGGAAATTGGTGGATTTTTTTTGTTTTGTTTATTTTTTTCTGTTTAACAAAAAAATATTCCAACTTGTACCGAGGGTGCTACTAGTTTGTAAATGTCCTGTGAAGGGGGAGACAGAAGCCTGTTTGTATGCTGGAAATATACTTGTTACCATTCCTTTAGATATTGTTTGCCTTACGGATTTCCATCACAAAAGCGACTTGCAAAAACAGCCTTAGTGAATGTACAGTAACTAGACTTCTGTGTTCTTGGGCACAGAAGGGAGCAACTTTGCTATTGGTCCTTTCAGTGGACACATTGTGATATAAATGTGGAAATAAAAAAAATTTGCACAAAATACACTGTCACTTTCTAATATTTCAAAAATGGCCAGATGTAGATGAGGGTTTATATATGGGGTTGCGAGTGAAAGAGGAGTTCTCCTTGTTTCCTGTTGGATAATTAAAAGATTAAACTTATAAAATGTATGTTTTCTGCACCCACTAAGCCTGACTAGAGATGCATAACTTGAGGCCATGGAGCCTTGTATATCATCCTCCCACTTCTGCCTTGGCTGAAGCTCCCAGAACTCTCTTCAAAAGAGCTACTGAATTGTTTAGTGTATCAATGGGAGAAGAGTTATTAAATATATGGGGTGTAATATTAATTGCATTTAATTAATTCAGATTTAATTAAGTGTACTATTAAATCAAATTTAGTCTTTGTCCTGTTCCTGCATGTTTTTTGAGCATAATTCTAACATTCCAGTCAAATGCCCAGTTTGGTTATTGTCTCCAGTCCTCAACAGAAGAACTTCAGCTGCAGACCATGCTTAGAAATATCTCTTTCACAATACCCAGGGAAAAATAAAGATAACAATTTGTTTGATACAGGTGGTTCTTGACTTGCAACATTCGTTCAATAACTGTTCATGGTTAAAGGTAAAGGTTCTCCTCACACATACGTACTAGTTGTTTCCAACTCTAGAGGGAAATGTGACACTGATTTTAAAAATGACATTGCCAATCCTTGCACCTACATCCATTGCAGTGTCCCCGTGGTCATGTGACCAAAATTCAGGCGCTTTGGCAACTGGAATCCCTTTACAACTGTTGTAAATACATGCCAGTTGCCAAAACACCTGAATTTTGGTCACATGGCCACAGGGACACTGAGTGACCGCAGGTGCAAGGACTGGTGTCTGAGGTCACATGATCACCATTTGCAACCTTCCCAGGGGGCTTCCAAGAAATAGGCAATGGAGGAAGCTGGGTTGGCTTAATAACCACAGTGATTCATTTAACAACCATGGTAAAAGTTCTAAAATTGGACACAATTCAATTGCATTGCTTAGCGGATGTTTTAGGCCCAAATATGGTTGTAAGTCAAAGACTACCTGTATTTTAATTTGCATAAGAATTTTGCAAATGTCTGAAAAGTGCTACATAATTTAATCATTTAAATTTTAGAAGATGCTCACTATATACTATGCGCTCATCACCAGTTACTAGAAATTGTGGCAGAGAGAGTTTTAGTCCAGTAATACCTTGAGAGGCACAGCTTTCCCACTGCAATGTCAAAACAAAGTGTATCTATAGATTTAAACTGCAAATAATCCTCAAATTACGACCACAATGGAGCCCAATATTTCTGTTGCTAAGTGAAACAGCTAAGTGAACTTTATCCCACATTTCTTGCCACATTGCTAAGTGAATCGCTATAGTTGTTAACATGGTTGTTAAGTGAACCTGGCTTCCCCACCAACTTGTCAGAAGGTTGCAAAAGGGGATCACATCGGGTGGGATTCAAAAATTTTAACAACCGGTTCTGTGGGCGAGGCTTAGTTGGTGGGTGTGGCTTGGTGGTCATGTGACTGGATGGACATGGCTTGGTGGTCATGTTATTGGCTGGGTGTGGCCAACAATATCACATTGAGGCATGCATCTCCTCACCTGGCCTCTCATGACTGTGGGGATGCTGCAACAGTCGTAAGTGTGAAAAATGGTCATGTCACTTTTTCAGTGCCATTGTAACTGAATGGCCACCCCACACAAGCAAAGTACCAGCAAAGGAGGGGAAAAAAACTCCAGAGAAGTTCCTGAGACAGGAAGTCTAGTCTTGCCAAGAATGTAATAAGGGTTAATGGAGAGGCAGTTTCTGTAAGCAACACCAAAATGTTGAAGGCTCTCAGAAGGCTTGAAATCTGTGCCTGGTGTTGTATTCTGCGTAACTTTTCTTGGTCTTTTTTTTTTTTTTGTAAATTTTATTTGAGTTTTCACAAAGAGAAAAAAAATACAAATAAAACATCTTTTTTGAAAGTAGTGTAATCCCGGGTTACATTTCTTTGTACAGACAGAAATTCAGGTTCATGCTCATTTTTATATTCTATTCCATATCTTATTACTATTTTACATTTTCTGCATAGCTTTTCCCCTCTTTTAATTTTCTCAATTTTATTTTAATTATCTCAATTCAAATCATTGTATTTATATTTTTTGTCTGTCCTGTTTCAATTATCTATTATCTTTTCTCATTAAACAAAATTTCTCCTGTAGTTATTGATTGGAGTATGACGCTTTTATATCTTTTCCCTAAAGTTGTAACATTCAATATAATACATAATTTCCGATTCGGATTCTGCTTGGTGCATTCTTAAAATACACACTGTATTCTTAAAAAAAGAAAAAAAATATAAATTTATATAATTAAAACAACATTCTATTCCAATTCAATTCTATCATTAATATTAACATTCATTAAAGTCTTAACATCTTTAACATTACTTTTCAATTAAATATCATACTTCTGTGGGAACAATTATAAGCTTTCCATAGTTAATCCCCCCCCCTTCACTTATATTTTATAAAACATTAATTAAAATGTTCCCATTCCTTCCTAATTCAGTTTTCTCATTTATTTTATTTTACTTATTCACAAACATTTCACTAAATTACACTATTTTATCCCTCATTTTAATCATACGTTGTTTCCAATTTTCTAAAGTTATTTCTATTACTAATATAACAATACAATCTTATGTACCTTTACAGAATCCCTTTTTCAGTTAGATTTTCACCCATTATCTCTAAATAGGTCCTGTTTCTCTATATCTTGCTCCGGTCCTTTGTAACTTCTTTTCCTTTCCTTCTTCACTCTCTTCTCTCTCCCCTTTTTACCCCCTTGTCTCTCTACCTCTATTTCTCTCTTCTGTATTCCCCTTTTCTGTTGCTTTCCAGTATTATACTTATTTTTTGAATTATTTTTATTTTCTTTGGTTATTTTTTTAAGTCTTAAATTCTCCATTCTCTTTCCCCCATTCCTTTTTCTTCTCCACATAAAATTGCTTGTTTATTAAAGATGGCTTCTTCTCTGTCCCAGTCTTTTGTCCCAGTGTTTTGCAGTCGTTTCTTGTTTCTCATAGTTCCAAATCTCCATTTCTAAGAATTGAAAAACGAAGCCAAAAGAACCCTTCTCTTCTTGTGCATCTTCTTTGTACTTTTTAAGTTCCATTTTCAATTTATCCAGAAGTGATGCTATTGTATAAATCTTATAACAACCACGCAATTGATTTTAGTCATTCAAATATAATAACCAAGAATCCAAAGATCACCAAATAATCCAAATACACGTAAGCTGTTTCTTTTTTGCTCTTTTTTTTTTCACTTTCTCTTCCTGGGGTTACTATTTAGTTGCAAAGTTTCAGTTAAAATGTATCTTTTAGAAGTCTTGTTGAAGTTTTACTGTAGATTCTTTTTAATTCCAGTCTCCTCCCTCTTCCAGATCCTGCCCTTATTCTTTTTCTCTTCCTTCCTGGTTTTGAAAAAGAAAAATTTTAATGTCCAGAAATCTTTATTATCCCTTTGGCATTTTGTTTTATTTTCAGCTTAATTGCCTACTGATGTCAAAGCAGATTTTTCCAATTTCTTATTTAAGTCTCTTAGTTGTCAGTATAGGGAAGGAGAGAGAAGAAGAAAAAGCCAAACCTTTCCCTTTTCACTTTCCTTCACTGCTTCCAACTCTTCTTTGGGAGCGTTATTTTTTGTAAGTTTAAATTCCAGGGTACCTTAGTTGTTGCTTTTACAATTTAACCCAGTCAGCCAAAACTTTCACTTCTTATCTTCCTCCTGCACATTCTTTTCCGGTCAAGTTCTTCTTTGTGGTGGCCATTTCTGATCACCGCTGCAACCGCCTTTGGGAAAGGGAGTAATGGCCAGCTGAGGAGGAGAGATACAGCTCTCCTCAACCCTGCTGGCAGTCTCCCCTCTCTTTGGGGCTAAGCCACCACCTCTACGGGATGGCTTAGCCCCGAAACCAGCCAGCTCGGGGCGCTCCAGCAGCGAGCCCAGACACAAACTGCGCACGATCGCGGATTTCTGTGTCACCGAAGCCCTTCAAACCAGAAATCTCCACTTTTCTTGGTCTTAAGTTAGTATGTCTGATGACAAGGTTTGTGGGAGTTGCAGTCCAATGCCCCTGGAAGGACATGTGTTGATCTGTTTTTGGATTCATTGGACTTGCTTTTCCAGTTTGGAAGCATATATGATCATAATCTTTTTTTAAAATCTTTTCATGCTATACCAATTTTTAGACAACAGATGTGCAGTCTCGATAAATAAAGCTGCAAGCATTTCCCAAAACAGACATATTTCAGTGGAGTGTATATAGTAAGAGGTGTTTTATGTTTGCTAGCGAGGGGAATTTGTGACATTCAGATACAATTCTCAGTATTCCGCATCATTGACTGGCTGCTCAGGGTAATCTGAAGAGACACTGCCTCCCTATTCCTCACACAGTTTTTTTACCATGTTATGTGCCTTCAGAGCTGGAATGGAATAGCCAAAAATCCAGTCTGACTTATTCTAGCCAATTTCACCTGTGAAAAGACTCTTGAGGTGGTTGTTTTTTTCAAGCAGTTGGTCATGGAACAGTAAGCTCTAAATCTCTTGTCAAAGCATTGTTTTCTTATTTCTTTTCCTTATTTTCTGCATCAATTTCTATGCAAGAATCCAGTAAATGAACCCCCCCCCCCGTCATTTTCTGATTTTTTAAAAAAAAAAACTTAAGATCATCTAGTTTAAGCTACTACAGTAAGAATAGAAAGACAAATATATGACCTGGGACCGGATAAGATCGTTTAACCTTAGCTGAGTAGCACAACTTTCTTGCAATATTCCCGCTCCTAGTAGCTCCCATCATAATTGGGTGTGTTTGTACAAAATGCCTAACAGTCTAGCACTACCTGTAGGTTAGTTACTCAGCCACTAATCTGATGCCAGATAATCAAACAAAGGAGACTGGTATAATTATACTGGGAACTGGTATCTCAGCTATTTATGTGCTGTCAATTCCTGGTTTTTTAAAAATGCTGTTGTAAAAATTCCATAATGGCCTGATGAGAATCAGAGTTAACAGGTGGTGTGATAGAAAACTACTTCCAGTATCTTCTTCTTGTAACCTCTTCCAGTTCCTATTTCACCCTCCCCCATATGTATGGGAGATAAAGGATAAGAGTGCTGGGGGGAAACAATTATCTTGTGGATGTTCTCATTTTTGTTTCAGATGCCCGAAAAAATAACCAACCTTACTAACCCTTACTCCAAAGTTTGAATGATACTATGAATCATGAATAGATATCACCCAGTGACTGATGTTGACTATGGAGTGGGTATTAAGGCTTTTTTTCTTAAAATTATGTAGTTTCTAGATTTGGTCATTACATTAGATTTGGTTAACTAAATAATGTGAATCTGTTGTTTGGATAATTCTGAGGTGGTATTTCCAACCTGTGATCCCTGCCTGGAGATATCATTGAAAGAATATTTTACTTCTCTTGGCCTGTAGCTAATTTTAAATTGATTATTTTTAAATTCATGCTTAGGTTTTATACGTAGGCTGATTCAATTTTTTAGTAAGCCAGTGTGGCGAGTGCTGCTGGTGTTGGATTATGATTGTAAAAAATTTAGATTCTAATTCACTGGGAGACATTTGGGCAGTCAGTGTTTCTTAGCCAGACCTTCGTTTTGGTGAGGTGGGATTGAAGGAATGAATGTTTTGTACATCACTTTATTTTATACTGGGTATTTTGTCAATTTTTTTTTTTTTTTTTGCAAAAATAAATAATAAACTAACCTGGGAAAACAAGGCAAAACAAATTTAAATAATAGAAATATATACAATATGTTAAAAAAAATCTGACCTGAACCCACAAGGGTAACATCAGCACTATTTAAACTTTTTTAAAAAAATTAAAAATAGGATGCTTCACAAATAGCTGCACCTAATTCATTGCATCAAAAGAAAAATGGGCACTATAGCAAAGTATAATTAAGTAAATTCAGAAAGGGTTAGCCTGCAAACTGAAACTTGTAAGGCATCTTGAGAACTTCTGGATCTTCACCAAGTCATTATTTGCTGGACTATCCCACTCCCCACTCAACTCCAGGTAGTATGGGAAAGAAAAGAAGGGGCAAGCATGAGTTATAGGCTTATTGTAATTAGGCTTTTATGTTTGAGGACACTGTCAACGCTTAAAGGTGTAAGGTGTATTGAATTGTATTGCTATGGCAAATGCATTTCTCAGGCCCGGTCTACTCTGACAGAAACATGAAATATTTGTGGAAAACATTTGAAAATATTTTGACATCTAAACTGTCAATGTGAGTATTATGACTTTGATACGAAGAATTTTGTTTGAGGATGGAACAAGACACTCAAGAAATTTTGAATTTTATTCTGCAGAATCCAGCAAATTTGGAATATTCCTTGTGTGGCCCTTTTATGCTGAGTTTAAACAGAATCACTTTTTCTGCTTTGTGCAAATCCTAGTGGAATCCTCAATACCAGATGTCCATAATTTCATGTTTTGGATTTTATTTTGTGAGATCTGCTTCAATGGTTGTGTACATTACTGGAGGGTAAGCGATGCTTTGTTGTCTACAAGAGTAAGCACCAGCAGCTCCATAACATCTGAGTAGAAATGATGCTGAGGTGAGCATAGTCAGCCCGTTACAGTATCTCATTTTAGAGATACTGTACTTTAGTTCCCAGAACAAGTACTAGCAGCAGCACTGAGATTGCATCTGTGCAGCGCCTGATGGCACGTAGAAATACAGGTAGTCCACAACTTACATCCACAAATGAACCCAAAATTCATGATGCTAAGTGAGTGAGTTTTGCCCCATTTTACGTTTTTTTTCTTGCCGCATTTGTTAAATGAATCACTGCAGTTGTTAAACATGGTTAAGTGAATCTGGTTACCCCATCAAGTTAGCTTGTCAGAAGGTTTCGACAGGATCACATGACCCCAGGAAAACTGCAACCATCATATAAGCGAGTCAGTTGTCAAGCATCCAAATATAAATCGCGTGACCATGGGGGGATGCTGCAATGGTCATGTCATAAGTGTGAAAAATGGCGTGAGTAAATGAGTAATGTGGGACTCAAGGCTAGGAAGAGAGGATTTGCGCCCTCTCAGTATGTTATTCTAGGGGAAAAACGAGAACCTAATTTTATCAGTAGTATTACTTAACAGATTAACAGAGTTGGAAGGGACCTTGTAGGTCATCTAGTCCAAGACAGACAGACAGACAGACATACAGACATACAATCCAGTCTCTTCTTGAAAGCTTTCAGTGATGAAGTTCCCACAATATAATAACCCCCTTAACCCTTTGGGAGCTAAAGCAGCGCAGTCGTTTCTCGCTCTTCCCTGCTCCCTCCCCCGGTGCCTCTCACCGCAAAGAAAGCGAAACGGTCCCGCTGCTCTTCTGTTGCCAGCACCGCTCGGTGAAAACTTCGCTTTTTTCTCAAATTGAACATCGCCGTCTCCCCGGCTTCCGTCGCTATGGCACGCCGCTTCCGCCGGCTGTGCGGAAGTGACGCGTCCGAGGGCCGAAAAAAAGGGCAAATCGGCTCCGGCCCGGCTGCGGAGGCACCGGTGCAGCTCTTCTCCCCAACCGGAGGATGGTGTCGTCGTCGCCGCCGTCGCCTCCACCTCCCGGCCTCCTCCTCCCCCCTCCCGCCCCCCCCTCGCCCGCCGGCCCTTCCGGCGCGCCCCCTCGCGGATCCACGGGGCTCTTTCGCGTGCCCGCGCTCTGCCTGGCATGGTACGCGCTGAGCGCCGGCGGGAATGTGGTGAACAAGGTGCTCCTGGGCGACTTCCCGCGACCCGTCACCGTCTCCCTCTGCCACGTGCTGGGCCTGGTGGCGCTCCTGCCGCCCTTGTTGCGGGCCTGGCGCGTGCCCGCCGCCAGCCCTGCCCAGCTGCCCCCTCGCGCCTACCCGCGCCTCATCCTCCCGTTGGCTTTTGGCAAGTATTTAGCCTCCGTCTCGGCCCACGTCTCCCTTTGGCGCGTCCCGGTTTCCTACGCTCACACCGGTATGATGGGGCGCGCGCGAGGCGGGAAGGGGGAAGGGGAGGGAGGGAGGCTCTGGCCCATGTGCAGAGTTGCTTTCAGGTTGAAAAGGAAACGCGCTGGGAGGAGGAGGAGGGAAATGTCCTTCACTTTTTCCCTGCCCTTTTCTAGAAGTAAAGATGATGAAACGTCGCCTGCGGATATGCTCGCAAGTGGGAAGAACCTTTTTTTCTTCCCCCGGGCCTGGTGGTTGAGTAATTGAGAAAAGAAGGAAGCACTTCGGCCAACTGTCCTTTATCTCTCAGAGGATACCATCTTGCACATTGGTTGACCTTAGACAGCATCCCTAGTAGCATTTCTTCCCATTTTCTCCCCAGGAATAACCTTGTAGGGCACGTTGAGCCAAGAGAATGACTGGCCCAAAATCACCAGTAAGCTGCTTCCTATGGCTGAGGGTGGGCTAGATAGAAGCTGGGTGCCTTTGGTGCCAGTCTCCACTCTAGGGCTACTAGTCACAAGGGGTAGCAGTGCATTGTGCTGTCTCCTGTTTATACCCCACAACTGCCTTGTGAGGTAAAGTGGCTAAGAGGAAGTGATTGGCCCAATATTACCCAGTGAACATTTGTGACTAAGGATGAGTTGGAATCTGGGTTCCAGGGAGTCCTCGACTTACGACCACACTTAAGCTCCAAATGTCTGTTGTTAAGTGAACGTTGCCCCATTTTACAGCCTTTCTTGCTGCAGTTGTTAAGTGAATCATTGCAGTTGTTAAATTAGTAACGTGATTGTTAAGTTTAGGTGAACCTTTAGGTGACGTTTAAGTGAATCTAACTTCCCCTATTGACTTTGCTTGTCAGAAGGTCACAAAAAACTGACGTTACACTGCAAGCGTGACACTGCAACCGTTATAAATATGAACCAGTTGCAAGCGTGACCATGGGGATGCTGCAATCATAACTGTGAAAAATGATCATAAGTCACTCTTTTCAGCACCATTGTAACGTCGAAAGGTCATTAAACTGTTGTAAGTCAAGGACTACTTGTATTTCTCTTCGTAGTTCAGTGCTAAACTATTTCACAAGTGGATGTGCAAAGAGCTAGAAGGAGGGATTTCTCTGTATGGAGGTATCAGTTTTCATTAGATTACCAGGCTGTCTCCATCTCTGTGTAGAATGTTGGCAGAACTTCAAGAGAATGAGGAAGAAAAAACATGTCTCAAGGGTATGGTATTGTTTTTTAAAAAAGAATTTTTACTGCCAATAATCTGGTTCAATCAGAATGCCTGATGGGACTTAAGAGGGAAGCAAAGGCAGGGAAAACTCAGGATTGTGCTGTCTAATATTGAAATCCAGTGAACCATCTTCATTTGAAGATCTTCTGTCAGTATAAATAACATGTGGGAGGAGTGAGGGGTATAATTCATTTCTCCCCGTACAGTTTATACAATATCACATTCTGCTCCAGGGAGATACTGGAGAAGCTGAGGGAATAAAAGGTTTTGTTCCTCAAGTAAATTTATTTTACCAACAAAGGATTCTCCCCAAAGAAATGTTCAAGCATATTTAAGTAATCTCAGAAATCCCATAGAGCCTTGATATCTCTATTTATCTTTATCCGTGCAGACTTATTGTGGAGGTAAAATAGAATATGTTTCAATATAGGTAGTCCTTGACTTATGACCACAATTGAGCCCAACATTTCTGTTGCTAAGCGAGATAGTTATTAAGTGAGTTTTGCTCCCTTTTACAACCTTTCTTGCCATAGTTGTTAAGTGAATCACTGCAGCGGTTAAGTTAGTAACACAGTTGTTAAGTGAATCTGGCATCCTCATTGATTTCACTTGTCAGAAAGCCGCAAAAAGGCATGACACCGTACACTGTAGCTGTCATAAATATGAGCCAGTTGCTAAGTATCTGAATTTTGATCATCTGACCCTGGAGATGCTGTAACAGTCATGTGAAAAATAGACATGCGTCGCTTTTTTCAGTGCCCTTGTAACTTCAAATAGTCACTAAACCAACTGTTGTAAGTCAAGGACTATCTGTATTTCACACTGCAAGCTTCTTGTATTTGTTGTTTAATTGTTTATTTGCATATTAAAAATTGTGTTCAGGCAAGGTTTTTGTATTTTTTCTTTTTAGAAAAGCAGTCCTTGTTTTTTCAAAATGGCACGAGTAGTTAGCACGTAGTTTAGTTGTAAAGCAGGAAGTAGTATGGGAGAAAGTGTCAGTCTAGTAGTGTCACAGTATAACTATGGAAGCTTTTGCATACCCAAATGACAGTTGAACAATTATTTATACTACATTAAACAGTGTTGAGTAATATTTGCATGCAATATATCAGTTTCTAAGTAACTTTTATTTCACAGGCCTTGTTACCGGCCTCTCTTCTCACTTTAATTCTGTGTCTTTCCTCCTCTTTCCAGTTAAAGCAACAATGCCTATCTGGGTTGTTCTCCTGTCAAGAATCATCATGAAGGAAAAGCAGACAACCAAGGTAAGAAAAATAAAGAGTAGTCAGAGGGGTGAAGTATTTGATGCTTCTCTGCAGTTTCTCTGCACTGAAATGTTTATCTGGAAAAAGAAAACACTTGGAAAGAGTTTTGTGAAGCTTGCATAAACTTTCTATACCACCTGAACTTGGAAAACAGCTGCTGTCCCATATAAGTAAGATGCTCAGAATTTCTGTGAAGTGAGATGGGCAGCAAACACATTTAATAAATAAATAAATAGTAGTATTTTTTTTCTTTTCTTCTGCCAGGTATATTTATCCCTCATCCCTATTATTGGTGGAGTCCTGCTGGCTACAGTTACAGAACTCTCATTTGATACTTGGGGGCTTATCAGTGCCCTGGCTGCAACTCTCTGCTTCTCACTTCAGAATATTTTCTCAAAGAAGGTACCCTGTGGTTGTTTGTTTTAATATATATTTTTGCATTGGGATACACATTTGCAAATATACTTGATGTTTCTGCACTAACGATTATGCTGTTGATCTTTGTAACATACATGCAATATATTCACATTTCAAATACATATCCTCTGATGCTGTCTAATGGTGTAGAAATATTTTTTTGGGTACACAAAGCCTAAGCTACAATTGTTAATCAATTTATAGATGGAAAACTGAAATGGAGAGTAGGGGAGGGTTTCCTTAAGTCAGCTGGTAGTTTATGTTCATAACATGCCATACCTCAAAAATCATGCCTTAACACGATGGCCTTATTCACACAATATTATAAGAATATGGTTGAGTTCTCACAGCACATTGAACCTTAAACATCCAATTTTTTTAATCTAACATATAGCACAAATACACTAAGTAAGTTGGATTTTGTATGTTAGTTTATATGATGAATTTTCAGGCTTTTTAAGTGACTTAAAAGTTCAGTGTATAATATAATTTCTTGAACAGCTTAAAGATATTGGTTTGGAAGGCTTTTTAAGATAGACATGCAGCTACACACAGAGTCGCCCAATTAGTTTGTAGTTAGATGCTAGTATTGTCCAGATTTTTCAAATTTTATTATTTTATTGTTTAGTTGAGATTTTTCAACTTGGTGCCTCAGATTCAAAATAAGATCTCATTTATGTATAATACAAAAAAAAAAAAAACAGCTGGAAAGTGTCTTCTAGTCTACCTCACTGCTCAAGCAGGAGGCCCCTATACCTCTTCGGAAAAATGGCTGTCCAATTCATATTAAAAACCTCCAGTGATGAAGCTCCCGCAACCTCTGGAGGCAAGCCATTCCATTGGTTAATTGCTCTCATGTCAGAAAATTTCTCCTTAGTTTTAGGCTGTATTTGCTTGATAAGTTTGCATCCATTGTTTCTTGCCCTATCATCAGGTATTTTGGTGATAGGTTGACCTCCTCTACTGTTGCAACCCTTTTAATATTGGAAAACTGCTATCATCATGTCATCTCTTGTCCTTCTAATCAGACTAGACACCCCAGTTCCGACAACTGTTCATCATCTGCTCTAGCTTTCAGTCCCCTTGTCATTTTTGTTGCTTTTCTCTACATTCTTTCTACAGTCTCAGCATTGCCCAACAGCTATGAAGGCTGGGAATTCTGAAAGCTGAGATGCAATTTATCTGTAGGTCATCAAATTAGAAAAAAATGGTTTAATCATTGCCACTGTGTTCAGTTGTACACAGGTAACAAAATTATGTGTTTGACATACAGCAGTTGCATTTCAGTTTACAGGAAGAAAAGCAATTAAAAGAAATGATTCCTTGAAGGAGAAGCTGTTTCTGAATTCTTTGTTCTTACAGGTTTTGAGAGATTCACGAATACACCATCTCCGTCTGTTGAACATCCTTGGGTGCCATGCTGTGTTTTTCATGATCCCAACATGGGTACTGGTTGATTTATCCTCATTCCTGGTAGAAAATGACTTGGTAAGTGTTAACTAAGCCTGTAGAAAAAGGCCTTTGGCTTGAAGTACGCCCCTGGAGTGAGTTGTGGTCAAGAGGTTCCCATTGCTTTTTTCATGGTATTTCTATCATGTTTCCCATTGCAGCCCTTCTATATTTTTGTCTTAGTTGTTTAGAACTGATATTGAACCCAGATTTTGATCATCATGGAGGACTTTGAGCATATTAGCAATAAAACCATGAGAGCTCCAAAACTGAACTGAATGACAGGTTGACAGAATTCTTGAAATTTGTAGATGTTTTTTGAGCCTATGTTCTTCAATGGAGCTTGTGGTCTTCTGGTAGACAAGAAGAAAGGTACTTAGATGGAAGAGCTCAGCCCGTTGTAGACAATGAATAGTGTAGAGATGGAAAGATTCCCAATAAGATGTTTGCTTTTAACTAAATAACTTTTTCAATTATTGAAATGTACCCTTGTGTTGTACCTCATTTGGTATATTGTTAAATAGTGAAGTCTGCATTAAAAAGTAAGCCATTGCTTGGAGAAAGAGAAGGAAAATGCAATCATATTGATGTTCCTATGGTCTCCTTTTTGGTGGCTTTTAATACCGTTGGTCATGCCAACCTGCTGGAACTATTGAAAAAGCTGAAAGTTAGTGTCGCTGTTTCAGTAATTCTGCTTCTTTTCATTTCAAGGCACTACCAGATAGTGTTATCAGAGACTGCTGCTCAACCCCTGGGATTATCCTGCAGATCATATAGAGTTTAATAATATTTAACATTTGTGTGAGGCTGCTGGGTTTGGAGCTAGTCACTGTCCGTATGCTGATGATACTCAGCTATACTTCTCCTTTCCTGCGAGCTCAGGATTGGATGCCTCCAGAGCTTCTGCAAGTCTCCGGGCTGTAAAGCATTGACTATGGGAGAACAAAGTGAAGCTGAAACCAGACAAGATGGAATTGTTGCTGATCCAGGGGCTGAACTTCAAGATTCAGGAGATAAGGCTATGCTGGATGGGGTTGTACTCTCCCTGAAGGTGCAGATTCAAGTCTGGGGGTTCTTCCTGGATCTGGAATGGACAGCCACATCACATCAGTGGCAAAGGGGCCTTTTATCAGCTTATTTGAAAAATAAATTGAGCCCCTTTCTGGAGATGGAGACCTGGTATTGGTGATCCAGATGCTGGTAACCTGAAAGGCTATTGCCATGTATGTATTGAGGGAAGCCCTTGTGGACAGTATGGAAATTGCAACTGCTTAAAATGTGGCTAGAAAAGTGTTGCCATATCATCACTGTGCTGAAACATTTGCACTGCTTTCCAGTAGCATTATAAACCAGTTCTAAGCACTCAGAGTCTCATAGCTTTGGATTGATTATGTGCCATCAAGTCATCGTGTACTCTTAGTGGCTGCAAAAGTAGATTTTCTTTATGATGATCAGCTTAGGTAATTAACTAGGCACTTTTGCAGACCCTGCTAAAGGCAAAGATAATGTAACACGAATAATCTTGCCTTTTTTGTAGCAGGTTGTACAATAAATTGTTCCGGGAAGTGCCTTTATTGCTGTACTTTATGAGAGAGCTCAAAATGTATTTTTTGCTCATGCCTTTTGAGTTTTCACCTTTTATGGATTTTATCATTGTATTTTTGTACTTTGATCAAGTGACAGGCTAGCCAATCTCGAAGGGTTTGCTGAAATTGAAGGACTGTTGAACTCTTTGAGGAAAGAAAAATCTAAATCTTATTAATAAACAATTCCTTACCAAAATTATATTAATTTAAACTTGTCACTAAGTTATACTGTTTTTTTTAGCAAATATGTCCCCACTAAGATAACTGTTGTTAAATTATAGTGTAGTTGCCTAGCAGGTAGGTGGCTAAGTAAATAAACTATACCCAGTGTAGCTAGTAAGAATTTTTGACTACTGAATCCGAATAGTGCCATGTTGCCCATTCCAGTTTAGAAATTATTGCAAAAGCTTGATAACTTTTTCATCCTTTAAAATACCTCATAGAGTATCCATTTCTTTGCACTTAGAAATCTCAGCTACATCTGGTAAATTATGCAGAGTGTGCTAACAGGTTAAATAATTCTAAAAGAAAACTAGTTATTCAATAATAAAACTATATTTTTTTTCAACTTTTTTTGAAAGCTGGCTGGCCTTATTTCTCTTATATTAATAGCAGTCCTTGATTAAACAAGGTAATTGGGATCAGAACTTCCGTTGCTAAGTAACATGGTTATAAAGCATGTCACTTGACTGCTGCTTAGCAACAGAAATTCTGGCAGTCCCAGTTAGAGACATTAAGTGAATCATCACAGGTTGTGAAGTGTGAGATCTTCACATGGTCATCTTTTGTGACCCCCTGCTAGCTTCCTGATTGACTGGATAGGAAGCCAGGAAAATAGGTTGCAAATGGTGGTCAGGTGACCCTGGGGATGCGACATATAAAGACTGTTCATATCTGCTACTTGTTCAGCACCTTCATAACTTTGGTTACTGAACAATTGGTCATTAAATAAATACCACCCGTAACAGACTAAGCAAGCAAGATTTCAGTATGTTATAGAAAAAGTGTATTTAATTTGTTTTAATCGTATGAAAGCAAACCTTTCCCACAAGACTGTTTTAGTTTAATAGATTGACTTTCAAACTGATGATTCAATTGTCATGGCTCTTTCATTTATGCTCTTACTAAAAGATAATTTTTGAATGAAATGTTAAAAAATAGAGGATATATCAGAACTGAAAATTCTTTACTTGACAATAAATTAATTACAATGGTTGTGGTGCATATAAATAGTAATAGCAATAGTACTTAGACTTATATACCGCTTCACAATGCTTTACATCCTCTCTAAGCAGTTTATAGAGTCAGCATATTGCCCCCAACAATTTGGGTCCTCATTTTACCCACCTTGGAAGGATGGTAGGCTGAGTCAAGCTTGAGCCTGGTGGGATTTGAACTGCCAAATTGCAGGCAGCCAACAGTCAGCAGAAGTAGCTTGCAGTACTGCACTCTAACCACTGCGCCACTGCAATTCTATCATAAAAATAGTTTTATGTCAACAACTGGTGAACTATATTCTGTGACTTGGATTCACAGGCAAAAAAATGCTTTAACAACATGATACTGGGAAAATTACATTTTATTTAAGGAGCTGCAGATGGTACATCATGTGCATGCCTACTCTAAAATATCTTTTATGCCCTTGAAACAAAGCATATTATGCTTTAACGTTCATTATATTTAGGCTCCTACTGCTCAAGTTCAGAATTTTTTAAAAAAATGCTTTATGGGGAGAGTATTTGGATTTGTTATTTATTACTCATGTGCACTGCTTTTATAATCACATCATTCGTTACTCTGTTTTCTTTGCTGCTTTTAGTTTCATATCACTATGCAATATTGGAAGAAATATAAAATTTGGGGGGAAAACATTGACTTCAAAATAAAATTCACAGCCAAATCATGCTGCTCTTAAATTCTAAAATCCTAACATTCAGATATAATTATGCAATAATCTTATATTTATTTAAATGCTATTTTGTAATATTTTTATTGCTTACAGCCATTTAGGATTAAATATTATAGAAGTATCTTCATACGCTACTGAATTTAGATTGCACCTTTTTTTTTTGTTTTAAGCAAGGAGTATGAGAAACATGTTTCATATTCCAGCAGAATTGTGGCAATGGACTATACAGAAGAACAGCTGAATTTTCAATTGTCTGTCTGTCTTAATTTCAATTTATAAGACTTGCATTTCTAAAAGCAATGATTGGAATTGAAAGCTAGGAATCATTGTGCTTAATTAGAGAACTATTAAGTTACAACCAACCAATTAACCACAACGGGTGGCTTGTAGCTGCTTCTGTTCCTTTTAAGTGATGCCTGACAGACTGTTTCTTCCACAGAGTTCAATGGCTCATTGGCCATGGACCATCCTTCTCTTGGCCATCAGCGGCTTCTGCAACTTTGCCCAGAATGTCATCGCCTTCAGCATCCTGAACCTTATCAGCCCTTTGAGTTATTCTGTTGCAAATGCCACAAAAAGAATCACAGTCATTAGTGTCTCCCTGATCATGCTTCGCAACCCTGTCACCTCCACCAATATTCTGGGCATGATGACTGCTATCCTGGGAGTGTTTTTGTACAACAAGGTATGTAGCCAATGGAAAACCTTCCTTTAACTTCAGGCCAAACAGTGAATGAAAAATGTATGTAGTTCAAGCATTCTCTGAGCCCTGATTGGAACTCAGGCTGGAATTCAACCATAATTAAGGTTTAACTTTTTAAATGGTGGGGCTAGCTCAGCGTTCGTTTTCTGTTTCCTCAAAATGAATAGAATGAGTTTTGTTTACCTTCTGAGTTTCATTAATGACTTGAGAAAGGGGTATATGTCTGGATTTGTGGATTCTTATCTCCTGATTTCTCAATCACGTGAATGAAGTTGTACTTTAAATGTTGGCTATATAAGGCTAGAGAGCCACAAATGGTCCATAGTTCTCTTTTTCTGTAGCTCCTTAACATATGGAGACCTTGGTATTCTCTGAACTGGGTTTTTTTGGCAGATATTTCATTACCAAACTAGGTGACATCATCACTGATAATGTTTACCTAATTTGGTAATGAAAGGCCCACAAGAAAGCAACCAAGCTCAGAGAGCACCAGAGATCCTACAATTCAGTCTTGAGCTACAAATATTCTCTTCTGTCAGTCCTCAACATGGCCAAATTTCAATGGTGTAAAATCAACAACATGGTTCTCCACAGTTTTGGAATAGAAAACAAAACAGTGTATGCCTTAAACGTTTAGGAAGAAAACAGAAAAAAAGTTAATTCTGACAAATATTGTAAAGACAAACCAAAAGTTAGGTTGATTCCTCACAAACTATAGTATAAAATATGCAACAATTTTAAATATGCAACAATTTTAAATACCATCTAAAAATTACTCAAGACTAGCTAGCTATTGTTATGAAAGATGAGTATGATAAAATAATCAAATGAAATAGAGTTCCCCAGTCTTGAGAGTTGAAATGGCCTTTAACAGTCTAGGTAGGACATGATTACAGTTCTGCCCTCTTACCTGAGGTTGGTAGTTGATGCGAAGGAAGTGATATGTTGTTTCAAAATACCACAAAGAAACTTTGACACTATATAAGCTAGATGTGAGAGTTTCCTCAGTGGCCTGTAATCTTAGCAGCCCACCACACTAAAGCAAATCAGTATAATATAATATAACAAGTTACAGTTCAGTAGAGACAGAAAAATGCAAAGAACTCTGTTTTCCTCTCAAAAATGACAGGGGGAAAAAATCCCACCTCTTGTCTGAGTGTGATATGGCCACACCCACTTTGCTTCACTGATCCCATCCAGCCAAAGTGGAATCAGTCTGGCTCATTCTTTTACAGGAATATTGATGACATCAGTTTATGATGTTATAGTGGGCAGGGACTTCGTGTGAGATTCTACAAGTCAAATGAACTGACCAATCAGGCTAGAGTTTATGTTTTGCCCTTTGGGACATCTTATTTGCTCCAAGATTCCAAAGGCAATGTTGCTTCTCCTTTTGCCATAATGGAAGCCCACCATAGTGCCTGCCACATGGACTCCTTTCTCAATCCTCTACATTCTGAGGTGACTTCTTAATCCTATCAATCATCAATGGGAGCACTTAGTGCTTTCTCATTAATAAATGGAAAGAGCAATTTAGCAGTTTCTCATTTAATATTTCTCAAGATAGTTAACGTATCCCTTGTCTTTAGGTTGTTTGTACTTCATTAGATACTCTGATTTCTGAGACTGATAATTATCTTACAGACCAAATACGATGCAAACCAGGAAGCAAAAAAGCAGCTCCTTCCTATTACGACGGGAGATCTAACAAACCTGGATCGGCGCTGGAGTACCCCAGAAAAGCCTCAGAATGGACTTGCCTCCTATGCACATCATGGAGATTTCCAGTATGGTAGCAGCAGAGGCAATGTCCTCGTAGATCACTTCCAGTATTCCCGGCAGAACTATCCAACATTGTACAACTCCAGTCGCTATGATATTTAGCAAGGGCTTATTCATTGCTAAACAAGGTGAACTTTTCACATGGCATTTTCCCCTTCCACTTATGTGACTGTTTAGTCTCAAGGAATAGCGGGGGTCTGTGCATATGTCCCAAGGTGGGATAAATGCTATAGAAGAGAGTACTGCATGCCAAGCAATACTTGCTAGTGGAAGAAACCACTGGGGTGGGTTTCATCAGGTAAAATTGGGCCATGCAAAAGCCCCAGTCTGTAGCCTCTGAGTCTCTGTGATCTCCAGATGCCCCTGAACATGTTGATTGTCCACGGTAGCACAAAAGGGGCCAGTTTTTCTCCTTTTCGCTCCTGGTTGTAGATCTTTTTGAGTTGCATTCTGCCTTACTTTGCCATTCGTTTTCAGTTATTTTCAAAATGGAACAAAAACAACTCTTTTTCTCAGTCCCTCTTTTTTCTGGAAAAGAGGAGAAGGTTTGTTGTATTCTATAATGAGAGTAGCTTTGCTGCTCATCTACTGCCTTCATTTGCAGCATTATGAGAGGGATTGCCAAAAATGAAGAAGAATGGGGAACAGTTTCCCATCTCTGGTGAAAGAATGAATGAGTTTATTCTTTAAAAAAAATAATCATGTAATAGCAGGAGTTTGCTGCTAGCACTATGTAGCAAATATGGCTCTGAAATCCTTCTCTAGCTCCTGTTTTAATCATGGTCTCAAAGCCTTTTTTGTTTGTTTTTTTCCCCCTCATATAAAAAAGGAAAAGCAAAGAGATCCATATAGCATATAATTTGCTCCATAGGACGAAGTTTCTTAATATGCAGCTTCAGATATTATTTTCTGACTGCTTTGCTCTTCTAGTTTACAAGGATCATTAAAAAACCAGTATGAGTATTGGTCTATCCTAATGTCAGATTTGGGCATAATTTATGAGCATTGTTCTGGATTGTTTATGTTGTCTCTTTGAAATAATCTTCATACTTTTTTTCCTGCTGTGGATGACATTTGCTTTTTGCTCTTAAGAATTCTCCTGGGTACTGAAACTGGAACAACTAGCTTTCTCCTGCACCATGATTAGCTGAGATCTTCAGCAGAAGTCTCTGATATGTCCACTATGCTCTTGTGAATTTGTAATCATGTTTCTAGGTTGCCCAGGTAAGACAGAGGCCCTTAGCTTATACAAAAAAGCAACTCTTAGACAGGAGCCAAATACCTTGGCCTGTTTGTTTTTAAATTTGACTGGATTCTGCTAATAGTGGAAAAGCAAAATATGTTCACCCATTTTAGGGTGTCCATTTGATTATCTTAAAACTGCTGTCTCCTTGAGCAAAGGGAAGCTAAAGACATGTGAGTTCTCTAATCTGGGTATAGAAAAGAAAATGCAGCTCTGGATGCATTTGTGCTGTACGCAATTGGAAAAGAAGGTTTGCATTCTATAATAAGGCCCCTCATGAAGGTTGCAATATGGGGAGGTTGCAGGGGCTGGTAAGATTAACTCTGACCTCGATGTGTTCCCAGAGGATTTCAAAAGGTCTCTAGGCCAAAAGGGCATTATTTTCCTTCCAAGTTATTTAGGCTTCATCTCTTCTGCCTTCTTTCTAGAGCAGAAAGACAGGAATGTCTCTCTACCAACGTCCCTCTCTTTTCATAATACTAAAGCAATGAAAACAGATGGCAAACAGAATAAAGTGGGAAAGTGCTTTTCTCTTTTTAAGATGTGTGCTATAGAAGAACAAAACGAAACTTGAACTTAACAGGAGCATGCCTGGCCACTAAATGGAAACAAAATGAAACTCATTTCTATGCAATTTGAGCATGAGACCAGAGTCAAAAATGAGAGGAGATAGATTTATAAAACAAAAATAGCTAATTCATTTTTGAGAAGAATATACGGTCCCAAAATTTAAAAGTGGACGTTATTCTTACATATGTGAACTAACTTCCTCACCAAAAGTGTATTTGTCCAAAGAGAGTGAGTACTTTGTGGGATTTTTTTTATAAATCTATCATAAATAAAGATTTGATATGTCACCCAGTTTAGGACCAATAAAGAGAAGGTTCCTATGTTGCAATAATTCAGTTGGGAATATAAATCTGCCTTCTAATATCGATTAAACATTCCAATCTCATTGATGGTTTAACAATGCAAAGCTGATAATTTTTATTTTTAAGAGGCTTGTTGAGGCATAGGTGATTGAATGAACTAGGTATGTCCAGAATACAATATAAAACAGCAAGAGCCAGTAATTTATAGCATATCTTCCCTTTGTGTCCTTTTACATAATTAGGTTGGACAGAGATTCATTTTCTCTTCCTTCTCCCTAGATTCTCTGAAGCAGTGAGAAACATTGGGAATCTTGTCTTAGTAACAGGATGCGGATTGTAATTAGTGTAGTCCTAATGTACTATTTTGGTTTTGAGCAGTTGTAGCCCAATTAGAGCCAAGAGAAGGGGGCAGCATGAGGTGTGACGTTGCCCTACATGTAATAAGAGCACATAGATTAGATTCTATTAAAAAAAGATTCTCAGCAAATTTCACATAGATGTGAAATTCAATATTTGGAGTATTGTATTTACTTTGAGCCTGCTTGACATACTAATTTTAGGTGTCTCATCTACTCCCATGCTTATTTGTCTTCGGAGGGGGTGATTGAAAGGATAACAGTGCATGTACGTATGTGTGTATGCTTGGGGGAGGGGTGCAGCTATATATATGTAATTGGAAGTCCTGGTGTGTACTTGGCTTTGAATGTGTTGTAAAATTTCTGTAATTCCCCCAAAGCAAAACGATCAACTAGAACAAAGAGCTAGCTTGTAGGAGTTGTAAAGATTGGCTTTTAGATCTAAGATTCAACAAGCAACTTAGTTTTGTAAATAAGTAAAATTTTGTCTCTCACTAAAAGGGACATTTTTGGTGCTTGGAAAATTCATGCTAAGGACTATTTACATATGTCCTTGCCATTTTTCCCTGGGTAGCCAAATGAAGGTCTTGGATGATGGTTTCTGATACATCCAGAAGTCAAAGTGGACTGTCAAAATTTGTAAATACCAAAGGATACTAGAAAGTAGCAACGAGCAGGGTATGCCAGGTTTGCTCAGTCTGGTGTTTTCCAAATTTGTTCGATGTTACTTCATATAATCCCAGACAATATGGCCAAATTCCAACGATAACTAGAAATTATCATTATTATCAATTGAAAACAAACAGATTGGAGAAAGCTATGCTATAGAGTTCAAGAATATTTGAATTTAGCAAAGGACAAATTCCTTAAAAGTTTTGAAGACTTCCTTTTCAATTACTTTTAGAATTGTAATGCAAAGAGTTACTAGGAGCATGAAAAACAACTAGAACTAGAGCAGAGTCAACACATCCTGGGCATGCCCTTTAGTATCTCGCTGGAGTATCTTTTTGCTGAAACATTTCCTTTGTTATGAACACTAGTGTTAGGTTCAAACTTCATATTACGCAGCATGGCAAGTTGATTGCTATTTTCTGTGTCTTAAAACATTTCTAAGCCTCCCCTGCCAAGGGAGGAACCTTTTCAAAAAGTTAGTCATTTATGAATTGGGGCAGCTCGGGAAAGGGCGCATGCAGCCTTCCTAAGCCAGCTTCCTTTTGACTCTGAATAATTTGGAAGTTTGTTCTTTTCAAACTGGCAAGATGGATCTGCCTATTTCCAAATAAATGTTTAGGTTTGTGTAGTCAGTCACTTGCCTCTCAGAGGGGCAGTCTCAGTGGTTTGTATATGACATTGACAATGTCTGAAAAAGGAATATTTAATTGAGTTGATAGGTGTGGATATAAATACGATAAATAAATGCAGTCACTCCTGTCCTAAGTAAGGTGAACTTTTTTCAGGTTTTATTTGTAGTGTACAGGAACCATGATTTTTTTAGTCTGCACATTTAAAAATTGGATAAAACAAAGTGTGTTGTAATTATGCTTTTTAAATTTGAATATGTAAATAAAGCTGAATTCTGCAAAGTTGAAACTTTCTTGATTGGATTTATGTTGAAAATAACAGCATTTTTTCCTAAAGATTATTGGCAACTTCTTTCTCCTTTCCACCAGTACTAGGGCATATGAGCCAGGCAGAATTTCCACCATTAAAAATCCTGAATTGTAATAAGACTTATGGGTCTTCATTTCTGAAGCATGATGCTTGACTTCTTCAAATCATCCCATCATCACAGATTTTAATATATGTGAGTTATTGTGGCAAAAAAAAACCTGTGATAGATAAATAAACATTTGTTCAGTGTCTAGCCTACTTTTCTTCAACTTCATAGTTTTTGCTTTTAAAGGAAGTAAGGCAATAGTTCTGCTAGCCCTTTAGAAAACTAACACATGATTTCTTAACATGCTGTATCTATTCCACTCCTGAATACAGGTAGTCCTCAACTTATAACCACAATTGCGCCTAACGTGTCTGTTGCTAAACGAGACTGTTAAGTGAATTCTGCCCCATTTTACAACCTTTCTTAGCACAGTTGTTAAGTGAATCCCTGAAGTTATTAAGTTAGTAACACAGTTATGTGAATCTAGCTTCCCCATTGATTTCACGTCAGAAAGTTGCAAAAAAGTGATTGCATGACACTGGTACACTGTAACCGGCATAAATTCATCAGTTGCCAAGCGTCCGAATTTTGATCATATGACCATGCAAATGCTGCAGTGATGTGTTAGTATGAAAAAAGTTGTAACTTTACACAATCATTGAATGAACTGTTGTAAGTCGAGGACTACTTCTAATCATGTTTTTCCCCCTATATTCTCTCTCTGCAGACCCACATTTATTCTTATTCTTCAGTTTGGGTACACTAGTCATTCAGTGCTGGCACAGTGGTTAGAATGCAGTATTGCAGCCCACTGCCAGCAGTTCAATCCTGACCATTTCAAGGTTGACTCAAGCCTTCTACCCTTCTTGGTCATATTGTTGGGGCAAGATCTGACTCTGTAAATTGCTTAGAGAGTACTGTAAAGCACTAGAGGTAGTCCTTGACTTAAAAACAGTTCATTTAGTGACTGAAGTTACAATCACACAAAAAAGTGAATTATGACCATTTTTCACACTTATGACCGTTGTAGCATCCTGTTAGGAATATAAGTCACCTAACAGGTATTTGAATTAGAAATATATAAACCAGAATAAACATTTTAGTACTGTGTCTTTAAGAGATTGCAAAAACTGCAATTAGGTGTGGTTTCTCAAACGGCCATAAGATGGAGCCAGAAACCTGGTTTGTTTTGTCTGAGTCTCAGAAGAGAGTGTGAGTGTATCTGTTTCCTTCTGTTGGAAAGTATTGGGTTGCTCCATTTCTTCTAATTGACGGATATTACTGGATTTAATGTAAGTCTGATACTGAACTGTTTTTTGACACTGGACTTTGATATTTGGATTATCCCTGGATTGAAAAACTGACTGATTTACCTGTGAATGACTTTTGGACTGCTTATCTTGAACTTTGCTTAAACTGTCTGGAAGTAAAAACCTACATTTACTGTACAGTTTATCTGTGTACTGTGTGTGTATTATTCAAACACTTCTCTCAAATACGTCTCCCTCTAGGCACTCATTCTCCTAACGGGGAATTACCTCAACACTGGTTATGGGCCCAGGCCATACCAGGCTCAGATAACTGAGAGTTAGTATGAATACACAGTACTGTATACAGACAGCTGTTTACTGTTTAATTGTGGGTTACTATCCTGGTAAAGATGGCACAAGTCACTTCAACAAATCTATCACTGATAACCCGGTTGGATGGAACAAACTATGTTTCCTGGTCTATGAAGTGCAGTCTACTTCTGCATAAAGAAGGTTTATGGAATGTAGTTCAAAACCCACTGGATGTAAATGCTTGGGATCCAGCTAATGAGGATGATTCCAAGAAGATTGCTGACTTTAAACAGAACAACGAACGAGCTCTTTGTATAATTGGACTAACACTGAGTGAACAGCAGCTAGTCCATATTCGTGGAGAAGAGTCTGCTGCTAGGTGTTGGGAGAATTTGGAGAGAATTTATGTTCGTGACAGTGTTAGTGCACACATACATCTTACACGTAAACTGTTTAGAGCACGTCTTCTGAAAGGTGGAGATATGTTAGCTCATTTAAACTTCATGAAAATAACTTTTCAAGAGCTACATGAAAAAGAACTGATATTTTCAGAACTGCATCAAGTTTACATCATTCTTTCCTGATTGGATGAAAGTTATGTTGACTATGTATATTCACTGGAAGTCCTGCCCAGAGATAAACTGACATTGACTGACATAACTGGAAGATTGTTAGAAGAAGCAAGAAGATGGCTGGATAGGGACCAAATGAGGAAGGAACAACCACAAGAAGAGGATTTGTCTTTAACTGCCTATGCTGTTAGGAAATGTTTTTCTTGTAGGGCTAGGGGACAAATAGCTAAATTCTGTAAGAAGGGAAAACAACAGAATACTAGTAAACACCAGAAGGCTAAGAAGAATGTTAGTTTAGCTATGTCTAGCAATTCAACTGTAAACAATGATTTGTGGGTTGTTGATAGTGGAGCATCGCAATGCATTACTAAAGATAGAAAAAGGTTTGTAAAGATGTCCACGAGTAAACAACATGTATCATTGGCAAATGGATGGAAGATGAACGCATCAGGTGAAGGTACTGCATATTGTTCTTGTATAAACAAACATTTAACTATGTTATATGTACCTAAACTGAAATTTAATTTATTATCAGTAAGAGCTTTAGTTAATATTGGTTATGTAGTAACCTTTAGGGGGGATAACTGTATAATAGAGAAAGAGGGTAAAAGTATTACTGCTACTTTAAAAAATGATTTATATGTGATACATGATGATCAGTTGAAGTTGGCTAACTCAGTTTATAACAATGTTAAGCCACATGATGAATGGATACATTTACTGCATAGACATCTAGGGCACATTAATTTCAAAATGCTCAAACAAACTGTTGAATTGTCAGAGGGAGTAAAATTGAAACCCTGTAGCAAGTATTTACACTGTAATGCTTGTAGTCAAGAAAAGAGTAAGGTTACTCCAGCAAACAGACTAAATGGGTTTAAGACCAAAGAACCTTTAGAGGTTGTGTTTGCTGACATAATTGGTCCTAAGAAACCAAGTTTAGGAGGTGCCTGCTATATTTTGAGTATTATGGACCATTACTCACAATACGGTTTCTGCTATCTTATGAAAAACAAAACAGAAACATTCCAACATTTCTTTAACTGGCTAAGGTATGCTGAGAAAAAAATGAAAAGTAAAGTAATTACTTTAGTCACTGATAATGGGACTGAATTTGTTAACAAAAGATTCCAAAATATGTTGAAATTGGCTGGTGTTGAGCATAAACGTTCTGCACCTTACAGACCACAACATAACTCATTTATAGAACGGATAGGGCAAATGGCTGGCACTATGTTATCTGATTCAGGTTTACTTGAAACACTGTGGGGTGAAGCCATAATGTGTAGTAACCATGTTTTAAACAATGTAGTTAATACAACAACTGGAGAATTGCCATTCACTCGTTGGCATGGCAGAAAGCCAAATTTAAATTATCTACACACATTTGGAGTTCCAACATGGGTGCATATTCCCTCACAAGTAAGACTGAAAGGGCAACATAGAGCTAAGAAGTTATTTTTTGTGGGTGATGAGGCCAACCATAGATCGTTTAGATTCTGGGATCAAGGCACAGCTCTTGTTTATTGCAGTGCTAATGCAAAAAATTTTGAGTATGTTGGATGGGATAAACTGGAACAGGAATCCAGCAATGATATTATTGACACCCAAATAGTCCCTAAAGATGATATCAGTAAACAACAAATAGCCATTAAAGGGGAAGCACAGGAGGAAGTAGGAGAACAGGCACAGTAAGAAATAGAAGAACAGGAGCAGGTGGCACAGGAAAGTCCACCAGTAAGCCCTGTATTATCAAGACGTTCAACTGGTGTAACAGGACCACCTGATAGATATCAGGCTAGTGTTGTGTGCCAAGTGAATACAGTTCCAAGTAATTATAGTGAACTAAAACTGTATCCTGCTAAGGATCAGGCTGCTTGGCAGAAAGCAATGGATAAGGAACTGGAATCATTAAAAAGACTGGAGGTATATGAAAACCTTAAGTTACCACCAGGTAAATATGCTATAGGATGTAAATGGATATATAAATTGAAGACAGGTGTAGATGGGACTGTTACCCATAAAGCCAGGTTAGTAGCACAAGGGTTCAATCAGACAGCAAATGACTATGATGAGGTGTTTGCTCCTAGTCTGAAGGCTACTACATTAAGGGCAGCATTAGTGTGGGCAGCTAAGGAGAAATACATTGTAAATCATTTGGATGTAGAGACAGCATATCTGCATGCACCGTTGCAACACACTATGTATTTAAAGAAACCTTTAGGTCTCAAAAATGATAATACTGATAAAACAACTGATTGCTGGAAATTGAAAAAGAGTCTTTATGGTTTGAAGCAATCAGGATATGAGTGGAACCAATGTATAGTTAAAGAATTAACTAAGATAGGTTTTGTAGCTGGCATGGCTGATCCATGTTTGTTTAAAAGAGAAAGTAATGGTGTAATTTCATTATTGTTATTATTTATTGATGACAGAGCATTAATCACCAAAACTGAACAAGAAGCTACTGAGATAATTTCAATATTGGAAAAGAAATTTAAGACAAAACAGTTGGGAGAAATCAAACAATCTTGGTTTAAAGATAGATAGAACTAGGGGAGGATACAAAATCTCACAAGCAGATAAAATTAACCAATTACTGAAATGTTTTAAAATGGAACTTTGTAAACCGGCTAAGACACCAATGAGCCAGGAGTTTAGCCATTGTGATGTTCAAAGTCCTATTTTTGATAAGAACATTTATCAGTCCTTGATTGGTAGTTTATCTTATCTCAGTAATTGGTCAAGGCCAGATATTGCATACAGTGTTAATCAATTAGCGAGATTTGACGCTGAGCCCACTGAAAGGCACTGGCAAACTGCTAAATGTGTGTTGATACCTGAAACAAACAATGCATTATGTGTTGTATTTGGAGCTGAAAGTTGAACTGAATTTAACTGCATATGCTGATGCAAGTTTTGCTACAGACATAAATACACAAAAATCTACATCAGGTACTGCTGTATTATTGGGAAAAGCATTGATTGCATGGAGATCTATTAGACAGAAACATCTAAGTTTGTCAACAATGGAGGCTGAATTCTCATGTTTGTCTTTATTATGTACAGATTTAGTTTTCTATAAGCAATTATTAACTGATATGGGAATTGATGTAAAAGATCCTATTGTTGTTTACAAATATAACCAATCAGCAATACAGATGGCTTCAAATATTGCTATTAAAACAAGAAAGAAACACACAGATTTAAGATATTTAAATGTGAGACAATGTGTGCAAAGTAAGATGATTAAGCTAGAATACTGTATGTCAGAAAACAATATAGCAGATCATTTTACAAAGGCCCAAGGCTCTATAAAGCATAAGGCTAGCTGTGAAGATTATGGACTTTGAATGTAAGGTTGTATATATTGTCTTACCTAAAAAGGGAGAATGTTAGGAATATAAGTCACCTAACAGGTATTTGGGTTAGAAATATATAAACCAGAATAAACATTTTAGTACTATATCTTTAAGAGATTGCAAAAACTGCAATTAGGTGTGGTTTCTCAAACGGTCATAAGATGGAGCCAGAAACCTGGTTTGTTTAGTCTGAGTCTCAGAAGAGAGTGTGAGTGTATCTCTGTTTCCTTCTGTTGGAAAGTATTGCCGTTGCTCCATTTCTTCTAATTGACGGATATTACTGGATTTAATGTAAGTCTGATACTGAACTGTTTTTTGACACTTTGATATTTGGACTTTGATATTTGGATTATCCCTGGATTGAAAAATTGACTGATTTACCTGTGAATGACTTTTGGACTGCTTATCTTGAACTTTGCTTAAACTGTCTGGAAGTAAAAACCTACATTTATTGTACAGTTTATCTGTGTACTGTGTGTGTATTATTCAAACACTTCTCTCAAATAAGTCTCCCTGTATGCGCTCATTCTCCTAACGGGGAATTACCTCAACACATCCCCATGGTCATGTGATTTACATTAGGGAGTTTGACAATGGGTTCACATTTATGACAGTTGCATTGTCCCAGGGTCATGTGATTCTCTTTTGTGACCTTCTGACAAACAAAGTCAATGGGGAAGCCAGATTCATGTAACAACCATGTTCCTAATTTAACAATTGCAAGTGATTCATTTAACAAATGTAGCAAGAGAAGTTGTAAAATGGGGCAAAATTTCCTAACAAATTTCTCAGCACATAAATTCTAAGCTCAATTGTGATTGTAAGTTGAAGACTACCTATAGTATATAAGTCTTAAGTGCTATTGCAATATCTCCTGCCTGCTACTTGATGTTACCGGCATTTTTTATTCTCTTGTTAAAAATAAATTGTATCTTCAGAGGGTAGGAAAGGGCAGGACAATGTTGATTTTGAGGGGGAAATCATCTGGAGTGGGAGCCAAACCTAAAACAACACTGAAGAGAACAGTGGCAACAGCAGGCCTTCTCATCAAGGCCTATTGGTTGTGTAAACAACTTGAAAGCTTTCCTCTGACCATTACTGGCATCCATCTGCAAACAGAGTCCATCTGAGAGCAAGAATGCCCATTTGGCTAGGTGATTATGAAAGAAAAACCAAGCAACCTTACAGAGACATCTTCCTGATCTTGTTACTGCAGATCCCACCAGTCCATAATCCAAACCTCCACTTTGAAAAAAAAAAAGGTTGGTGCAAAGATATTGCCGAAATGAAATTGTTTAACACGACAGAAAATTAATTAGGTTTTCTTGGCTCTGTGAGTGAAATGAGCAGTTTCCAAATTTTATAATGTGTAGATAAGACATTCTTTTCCTGGTCACATCTACTGGACACCCCATCCCATCCCCCACCCCAAGCAGGGAGGCAGGGAATGTTGCAGGTCCCCTCTCCTAAAAAGGTCCGTCTGGTGGGACCCAGAATAAGAGCCTTCGTGGTGGCTCCCTCCCTCTGGATTGGAACATCCCTGTGGAAAGTAGATTGGCCCCTATTCTGACACAATTAAAATAGGGATAAGAATAGAACAGAATAGAATGAACAATGGCAATGGCACTTATAAAGTGCTTCGCAGGCCTCTTTACAACCCTCTCTAGGCAGTTTAAAATCAGCACATTGCCCCCAACAATCTGGGTCCTCATTTTACTGACTTTGGAAGGATGGAAGGCTGAGCCAACCTGGAATAGGAATAGGAATGGAATGGAATAGGAATAGGAATGGAATAGAATTAGGAATAGGAATAGAATGGGAATGGAATGGAATGGAATAGAATTAGGAATAGGAATGGAATGGAATGGAATAGAATAGAATTAGGAATAGGAATGGAATAGGAATGGAATAGGAATGGAATAGGAATGGAATAGAATAGAATAGAATTAGGAATAGGAATGGAATAGGAATGGAATAGAATAGAATTAGGGATAGGGATATAATAGGAATGGGAATAGGAATGGAATAGAATAGAATTAGGAATAGAATAGGAATAGAATAGGGATGGTGTTAAGTTCTGCGCATGGGTGCAAGGAGCGGAGACGAGGCAGAGAACAGTGAACTTCAACTCTTTATTAAACATACTGAACAGAGCAATCACCTAGGGCAGCAGCAGCCCTTTTATACGGTTGGCTGCTGTCCTATTAGCCAATGAAAACATGGAAGTGTTAAACCCTTGAACCAATGAGAGTTGGCCCGTTAACAGCCAATCAGAAGTCCCGGAAAGGACCAATCCGATGTCGCTATTATCGGCCAATCAGAAGTGCAGGATTAGAACCCTGCTTTTTACTTAAGGTTGTTAAAACTTTATTAAATGCCTTTATTAGTTCAAAACACCCCTCCCCCCTAGGTTCCATTTGAGGGGTGCGGTAATGTAATTGCGTAGATATGCCGGTCGTTTCAATTGCCTATTAGATTTGCACTGTCCCACCAGTTCCTGTAGTCTGGTTCCGGTAGAATGTTTTTTTATTTATCTGGTACAGGCGGTTCTGCATTCCCACAGGACGATTCAGCGCCGCTAATTCTGTCATCGTTGTCCTCCGGTTCCTGCGGGCTCGCCTCCGTTGAGGTATTTCTCTGTGGCGAGATAACACCCCTTCCTGATTCTTCTTCATTGAATGCACCTGGCTGCTGACTTTCTTCGATTCCGTCATCCAACATCTCGAATTCGGTTCCCTCGACATCCACTCCCCCCTCAGTTTGAGAGTCACAGGAGTCGCGAGAACTGGGTTGCAATCTAGAGCGAAGCTGATCAATATGGCGTTTCCATATCTTTCCGTCCAATGCTTGCACGCGGTACGATCTGGGCCCGGTGGTTTGGGTTACGGCTGCTTTGACCCATAATGGTTCGCCGGAAAGGTTTTTAGCGAAGACTAAGTCGCCTACCTTGAACTCACGGCATTTTCCGCTCGATCCACAGGGTTTCTCTGGCGCATAGGATGGGTGGAGACGGTCGAGGTGGGAGCGGAGCTTGCATCCCATCAACAATTCAGCTAGAGTCTTGTTGGTGACGCTGTGCGGGGTGATGTGTTGGAGTAGGAGTATTCTGTTTAGTTTGTCGTCAATGTCCCCATAGTCCATCTTGTGGAGAGTTTTTTTAACAAATTGGACCATGCGCTCGGCTCTGCCATTGGCCGCAGGGTGTACCAGCGAGGTTAGTGCATGGCGGATACCCCGGTCCACTAAGTATTGTTCAAACGCCAGGGCAGTGAACTGGGGTCCATTGTCGGAGACTAGAACGTCTGGCAGTCCATGTGTTGCGAATAGTTTGTTTAATTTGCGGATGACTGAATCGGTTGTAGTAGTCTTCATCTTGTGGATTTCGAGCCAGTTGGAATAGGCATCCACTGTTAGAAGGAATGTATGTCCCTTAGTAGGTCCCGCAAAGTCAATGTGGATGTGGGACCACAGCCCCTGGGGGGTTTCCCACTCTGTTGGAGTTGCTCTAGGTGGGGCACTGCTGACTTCTTGGAACTTTGGACAAGTCTTCACCCAGGCTTCGATTTGCTTATCAATGCCCGGCCACCACGTGTAGCTTCGTGCGAGCGCTTTCATACGCACGATGCTGGGGTGACCTTCATGCAATGCTCTCAAAACTGCTCGTTGTAACCGCTCTGGGACGACGACTCTGTCTGCCCATAGGATGCAACCTTTCTGCGAGAAAAGTTCTGTTTGCCGGTTCCTGAAAGGGGTGAAGTCATCAGCGGTTTGTTCTACTGGCCATCCTCGTTCGACCCAGCTGAGAACTCGCGCCAGGACAGGATCTCATTTCATTTCAATTGCGATGTCTCTGGCTGTTAGCGGCAGTGAATGTAGTGTTTCAATCTGGAGTGTCGTGAGGGTTGGAGCTGGGTTGTCGACGGTTTCTGGAAGTGGGGCATGGCTCAATGCATCAGCGTGGGGAATGGCTTTCCCCGGGCGGTGTTGCAATTTATAATTGTATGCAGCTAAGAACTCTGACCAACGAGTCATTCTAGGTGACAATTTTTAGGGGGTTGGCTTGTCTCCCACTATAATCCCCAGCAAAGGCTTGTGATCGGTAATAATAGTAAAAGTTCGTCCATACACATGTTCATGAAACTGTTTCACCGCAGATACAACAGCAAGAGCCTCTTTGTCAATTTGGCTATAGTTGCGTTCAGCCTTTGATAGGGTCCTTGAAAAATAGGCAATAGGGGCTTCTCTACCATTTGGTAACACATGACTTAAATAGGGGCTTCTCTACCATTTGGTAACACATGCCTTAAAATGGCTCCTACTCCAAATGGTGAGGTGTCACATGTAATGGTTAAAGGCAAAGTCTCGTTATACTGCATTAAAACAGCATTGGAGGTTAGTAAGTTTTTCACTTGTCGGAATGCGTGCTCCTCTCGGAATGCGTGTTCCCCAGACCCAGGTGGCTTTTTTGTCGAGAAGTCTATGTAGGGGCTCAGTTACAGTCGCCCTCTGGGGCAGGAAGATGTTGTAAAAGTTAATGAGCCCCAGGAAAGCTTGGAGATCTGTCCTATTCTTGGGTGTTGGGGCGTTTTTGATTGCTCTTAGTTTGCTGTTAGTGGGGTGAATGCCTTGTTTATTGATTAGGTACCCTAGGAACTCTACTTTCTCTGTACACAGTTGACATTTTTTTAACCTTTAGGCCGGAGTCTTTAAATTTCTGGAGAACCATTTTAAGACGCCTCTCTAGTACTTCTCTATTCGGGGCCGCAATTAAAACGTCGTCAAAATATAGCACAACCCCCTTGATCCCTTGCAAAAGTCTCTACATCAGACTTTGAAAAATCCCTGGGGCCACACTCACTCCGAATTGGAGTCGGTTGCATTTAAAAGCGCTACAGTGCGTAACGATCATCTGTGCTTCCACGGTTTTTTTATCTACAGGCAGTTGTTGGTACGCCTGCGCTAAATCCAATTTAGCAAAGACTTTTCTGCCCCCCAGGGAATGGAGGTGTTGAACCACTGACACTGGGTAAGCGTTCTGTTGAAGGGCGTGATTGAGGGTGGCCCGGTAGTCCCCACAAATCCTTAACGATCCATCCGGTTTGATGGGTGTTACGATTGGGGTTTCCCAACGGGCGTGGTCAGTTGGTTCTAAAACACCCTGCGCTATTAATTTATCGAGCTGCTCGTCAATCTTTGGTTTTAGGGCAAAAGGTACCTGACGAGGCTTAAGGCAGATGGGGGCTACTTCAGGGTTAAGGTTAAATGATATCGGGGTCTGGTTGTACTCGCCTAGTTTGTCTGCAAAGACGTCCTGGAATTCCTGGACGAGGGCCTCCTCCCAGTCATTGCTTCTGGTTTGGTGAATGCCAGCTACCTCGATCCCGAGTGGGGCGAACCATTGAAGGCCTAACAAACTAGGCCGGTTGCGGTTGACGACGGTCAGCGGTAACGACGCAGTACGATTTTTGAATGATACTTTGACTTGCCTGGAGCCGACAACCGGAATTCGGTTCCCCTGGTAATCTTTGAGTATAATTCTTTGGGCTCTGAGGTCTTGACGCCGGACGGCAGGGATTAACTGTTTAAGGGTCTTCCAGGAAACCATCGAGAGAGGACCCTGAGTCGACTTCTATCACGCAAGGTTGGTTCTCAATGGCGAGCTTCACTCGGATCTTCTTTGCATCTAACGATGAAGCGTGACCGATAGTAATGGTTTGGTGTGCCTCTTCCCGTCTCGTTGAAGTGGCAAGTGTTTTATTTCTGTAGGAGTTGTTGTTCCATTGGTGGTTCAAGTGTTCCCAACTCACAGGACGATTCCCTGTGATCTGGCAGTAGTTGTTTTCTCTCCGAATTGGGCTGGATCCTCGCTTGCTTCTACAGACCTTCCCAATGTGGCCTCTCTTCCCACAGGAATGGCAGAGCACGTTGAGGAATTTGCAATCTGATCGCGGGTGGTTTGCCCCACAACCCGCGCATTGATGCGATAATCTTTGATTCCGCGGGTTGCGTTGGTCGCATTTGGACTGGAGCCGGTTGACCTCTTCTTCATCACTTTCTGGTGGAGATTCGAGGTCCTCGTGGTGGGCTGCTGTTGTGTGCCTCTCTAGGCAAGGTGAGGTATTGTTGATGAATTGGAGAGGTGCGTTGGTGCGGCACATTCGGCGGCCGACTTCCTGGTTGCTTTTGCTGCAGTAGCGTCTTCAATGACATTGGCAAGATTGATGTCCCCTTTGGCCATGATCTTGCTCTGCGCCGTGTGGTCATCTAATCCCAGAACTATTCGGTCTCTCAGAGCTTCTTCGAGGTCTGCAAACCCACAGAGGCCTCCCAGGTTCCGGAGGTCCACGATGAAATCTGCGACGCTCTCTCCTTTCTGTTGGTCCCTCTGATAAAACTCATGTCTTCGGACAAGCGTTGGTACGGTGGGTGCATAGTGGGCCCGTAGAAGGGGCGCGAGGATGTCCCAGTCCATGGATTTCACCTCAGCCGGTTTCGCTAGTGCCTTGGCCATCTTAAAGACAGCAGGCCCGCAATGGGTCAGGAACACTGCTCGCTTTTTTCCCGTCGTTGCGTCTTTCAAATTGTTGGTCTCCAGAAACATCTGGAACCGGTCTATGTACAAGTCCCAGTCTTCTTGTGCCGGGTCAAATGGAGCAGGTGGTATGGCGCTGCCGGACATGTTTTCTGTTGTCGATGTGCCTTCAGCCACATGCTCTGTTTGGTGCTCTGTGAGTGTTCAATCAGCTCAGATGTCTCCGCATTCCACCCTCGTCGCCAGTGTTAAGTTCTGCGCATGGGTGCAAGGACCGGAGACGAGGCAGTGAACAATGAACTTCAACTCTTTATTAAACATACTGAACAGAGCAATCACCGAGGCCAGCAGCAGCCCTTTTATAGGGTTGGCTGCTGTCCTATTAGCCAATGAAAACATGGAAGTGTTAAACCCTTGAACCAATGAGAGTTGGCCCATTAGCAGCCAATCAGAGGTCCCGGAAAGGACCAATCCGATGTCGCTACTATCGGCCAATCAGAAGTGCAGGATTAGAACCCTGCTTTTTACTTAAGGTTGTTAAAACTTTATTAAACGCCTTTATTAGTTCATAACAGATGGGATGGGATAGAATAGGAATAGAATAGGGATGGGGTGGGATAGAATAGAATAGAATAGTAATACGGTAGTATAGGAATAGTCTTTTTATTATCACTTTGAATGTACAGTAATCAGCATACATTAAAATGGAATTTCGCTGCATACAGCTCTCAAAAATGGTCACCCCTTTCCCAAGACCCTGAAGACCTATCTGGTTTTGCCAACGGACGTGTGCGACGACGCCCATCAAGTTCGTCAGATTGATCGATGTGGGGTGGGAGAGGGGGGTAATTATTTTTTATGGTTTGTATATTGGGTTATTTTCGTAAGCCGCCCAGAGTCACCGAGAGTCATTAAGCGGCCATACAAATATGTGTGCGCGTGTTGTAAATAGCGTGCAAATAATTTCGTCTCACAAAAGGGATTCCGTCAACCTCTCTAGGCGGACGTTGAAAATAACGGGTCGGAAGAAAGCTGCAATACTTGATCGCTCTGTTAAAAATGCACATTGCTCAAATCCCCTCGCTTCAGGGGTCCCCAAACTTGGCAACTTTAAGACTTGTGGACTTCAACTCCCAGAGTTCTCCAGCCAGCAGTTTGGAGCCTTCCGCTTCAGGGCATCGCGCGAGGCGTTCCAGCAGCCTCTTTCTATGAATGAAAGCGGCGATTTTCGCCTCTATCTGCGCGCTTGATCGGACACCACTTGATTGGCCCAGGCAAAAGCTCGCCATTCGCGAGGCAAAACGTCTCCTTCCTCCCTCAAACGCTGGGGAGGAGGAATCGGGATCTCCATGGCGACAAAGCCGTCAAGAGCGACCTCGCGCGAAGCCTCGAGGAAGCGATGTCGTAAGCGGGGCTTCTTTTACGACAGAGGAGCGCTTGGCGGCTGGCGGGGCCTAGCGTGACCGAAGGCGATCTTGAGTGGTTGTCCTCCCTTTCTTTTACCGCTATGGAGATGCCGCCCCCGCCCCTGCTGCCCCCGCCCGAAGGTGAGCCTTCTATGACCTCTCGGAGGGTGGTGGGCCACAAAGTCGGCGTGTCTGTCTGTCTGTCTGTCTGTCCGTGTGTGTGTGTGTGTGTGTGTGTCTTCGACTGTCTCCCAAACCTGGCCTGATAATGGGGCGGATGCTCCGTAACAACGTCACGTCTTTTGGCTTGTGGCAGAAACCGGGCTTTCAAAGGAGGTTTGTTAGGCGCACATGCTCAGGGGCCTTGAGGGACAGGTTCGGCCCTGTTGACGGTGCTTGGCTTCCCCAACCGCAAAATGTGGGAGGAACAATGTTTAATATAAGCTACCTTAACCTTAGGGCCCCGCCCCCTTAACCCTTTCCCCTACCTTTGAAAAAACCGGTAACTCCGTGGGTTTTATGCCCACCCGCTCACTCGATGCAGCGCTGGCTGGATTGGCAGGTGCCGGCTGGTCTGATGGAGGCGACCTGCTCGAGCAGAATACAAGAATAGTTCGGCACTTCTGAACCAGCTGCTTAGCTGCTTCCCCCCCCCCGCCCCCCTTGGTCAAAGGGATAAGTAGTTTGAATGGTTCTCAGCTCTGCAAAGGTGCTAGAGGAGCCAGCCCCTCGTGACTTGAAAGTAATCCGCATGTTTATTCCTATAAGAATGCCAGTCTCAAGGCTGATCAGAAAAGATCTAAAATACAAAATCTAAACCTAAAAAGTGTTCTCCATAAAAGGGGAAAGGAAGCAAGGAGGATAGAATCTGGAAAGTCATCTGTGAAGTAGACCACCCTCATTTAGATTTTTTTTTTTTTAAATGACCCACTGGAGAATCAATCTGTCTGCACTAGGAAGCACGCTGTTGGATTATGTAGGGTGGGGTTGCTATTTTTTTGTACAATTGGTATCTGTTTCCTATTTTATTTTGGTGATTGCCTGTAGCACTTTCTTAAGTCATGTTTTATAGATTGGTGATTAAGTAGAGGTGATTTCTTAATTTATAAATTAAGCTGTGGGAGCTTCATCACTGGAAGCTTTCGAGAAGAGACTGGACTGCCATCTGTCAGAAATGGTGTAGGAAGGTTCTTCTGCAGGGTGGCGGTGGGGGTTGGACTAGATGACCTACAACAGTGGTCGCCAATCAGTGGGCCGCAGCCTACTGGTGGGCCGCAAGAAAATTTTGATGGGCCGCAGAGAAATGTCACCCCCAGAACACCCTTGCTTATCAATGAAGACCAAGTGGAGCAAGTGGCCAGTTTTAAGTTTCTAGATGTTATAAAAGAGGACATGACCTGGGGTGCTCACATTGCAGCACTGGTCAAAAGGGCCCAGCAGAAATTATACTACCTGAGACTTCTCAGAAAACAACAATTGAATGAAAAACTGCTGGTGACCTTCTACCGCTGCATCATAGAGAGCATTTTAACATACTGCACCTCTGTATGGTTTGCCAATTGCAAGTGACAGATAGGACAGCACTCCAGTCCAAAGGGTTAACGTCATTGCCCAGAAGATCACTGGTTGCCCTCTCCCCTCTTTGAAAGAGCTTTATAGCTCCCGCTGCCTTAAGAAAGTTCAAAACATTCTTAAAGATCCATCTCATCCTGGGAACCCTTTTTTGAACTATTACCATTTGCAGACAGTACAGACTAATAAAAACAAGGACAAATAGGTTGAAAAACAGCTTCTATCCCAGGGCAGTGGCTCTTTTGAATTCTGCTGTGTAGTGCAGTGTTGGTGCAGCGTCAGGGGTTTTCTGTTCAATGTGTGGAGGGTGAAGGAGGTGTGTTTGTGTTTATTTTCATGGTCATGATCATGATGTGCACTGAAGATGGTGTTTGATTTCATTGTACTAGGTGCAATGACAATAAACTAAACTAAACTAAACCCCCCCAAAGCAATTAATCCAGGCTGCGCTGGCCAGAAGATAAAGCTGCGCTGCACACATGGCCCGCAGAAACCCTCCCCGCCCACTTACCTCTTACCTGGCAAACTTGCCTGCTAAGTTGCTATTTTTCCTTCCCCCCCCCCCCCCGGACCATCAGCTGTTTTGCTGTGCCAGGAGTTTTAGATTATCTGGAAAACAGGAAATTATTGGATTTCTTGCTTTCTAGCTAATCTTTAGATCCTTAAAAGCAGAGCCAAACCTCCTTTTGGACTAAAGGATCTATTATTCAGTTGCAGACTCAGGTAGCCGATGGCAGAAACACAGATATCTAAGTGGATCTGTGATTCTGTGAGCAGCTCAATCTGCCTGCCTGCTTTGCCTGATTTTGGGTAAAAGTTGCTATTTTTTTATAAAAAATTCAATATTTACATAAATATTTATAATATTTACATACAAGCCATGCCCAGCCAGTCACATGACCACCCACAAATTAGGCCACGCCCAAGAACCGGTTGTTAAGAAATTTGAATCCCATCCCTGCCTCTTTGTGTGTGTGTGTGAGAGAGAGAGAGAGGGGGGGGGAGGGAGATTAGATCAGATCGATCTCTCTCTCTTCCACCAACATCAGCAAGCCACTGTTAGTCAAAAATCATGTGGTCCCCGGGATTTAAAATTATGAGTTTGGTGGTCCCTGAGGTCCAAAAGGTTGGCGACGCCTGACCTACAAGGTCCCTCCCAACTCTGTTAATTGTTAAAAATGCACAGTGATATCTTTTCTTACTCTTTCTCCTCCTTCCTCACAGATCAAGAACTACGCAATGTCATTGACAAACTGGCCCAGTTTGTAGCGCGGAATGGTCCTGAGTTTGAAAAGATGACAATGGAGAAGCAAAAGGAAAATCCTAAATTCTCATTTCTGTTTGGAGGAGATTTCTATGGTTATTACAAATATAAGCTGGCTCTGGAGCAGCAACAATGTGAGTTAGGGAGGAGGGTGGAATTTGCTGTGGATAATATAAACTATTCAAAACATACCATATGGTATCAGCAATGCTAAAAAGAGGATTGCTGTTTATAGCCCCATTTTGCAAATAGGAAGTGTCTGAAGCTAAGAGACTATAAAATGGTTGTATTATTTGACTTTATTAGTTCTTGGGTTAGTTACATTGCCTGTCTTCTACACATTGAGATGCTCCATTATATTCTTGGGGAAGACTGGTTTGAGCAGAAATTCACTGTAGCTCATCATTCAGTTGAATTCTTAAGAGACCCATGAATTTTTTAAAAAAATATGTAGCATTCAAGCTGGGTGTATTCTAAGAGGCTAGATATTGTTGTCTTGGTTCTTTATTTGCTATGTATCTTAATTTCAAGAACTGCTTGAATTCCCCCCACTTTCTGAAATTTAAACAGTCTTGGGGATTGCTGAAGGTTGTAGAAAAGAACACATATGTCACTTGCATATTTTGAAACTTGTTCCTGATCATTTTAGAGCAAAGCTGCTGCATACCTGTTAATATTTTAGCTGAAGGTCCCAATTTCTTTGGATAACTTCAGAATTACTTGAGCATAGAAATCAACAATAAGTAACTTTTGATGACTAGCCTTAGGTAGGGAAAAGGACCCGGGAATCCTCATTTCCAAAAAGCCATTTTTAAAAACCACTCTCCAGATCCTCACTTCTCCTAAAGAAAGCAGTTTCCTTTATTGGAATGAGAAATTTTCCACCAGCAACATGCTGTTTGCAAAATGTTTGATAACTGGGGAAGAGAATATATGATCCAATATTCAGACATGGCTATCTTAGGCTTCTGTGCTCTTCCTTTACAGTATTGTGCAAGCAAGGTCAAGATATTGAGGCTGCCCCACCGATTCAGCCAATTCCCCAGCCACCTTTGGCTCCTGCTGCCCCTGTTACCACTCCTCAGGGGACTCCTTCAATGGAGGAATTGATCCAGCAAAGCCAATGGAATCTCCAGCAGCAGGAGCAGCATCTCCTTGCCCTGCGACAGGTATGGATTTGACAAAAGTATTGTTGATCTTAGACTTTGGATTGGTTTGGGCAAGCCATCATAAATCATACCAATTGTTTTGATATAACTCTACATCAAAGTTGCAAAGTACTTGGCAAATATTGTATTTGCAGTGGAATATGCTGGTTATTTAAGAAAGATGTGAAAATGATTCATTCAGAAGTATTTTGCCCAATACATGTAGAATACGGGCTATTTCAGAGATACTGAAGAATTGTTACTGAGTATTGTCTTGTTTTTCTTATACCCTCTACAATGACTTTATTTGAAATATGGTCGCGGAATCTACCAAGAACCTGCTGTTCCTGTTTGGGTGGATTTTTCCTTTGTGATTTGGCTTTGGGCAGGTGTATTGTTTTCTTTGAGGAAAAAAAGTATTTTTACAGTTCAAGCAGAGCAAATTGTAGCTTAAAAGAAGGACTGCCTCTGCCATTGATCATTAAATGTCAGAAGTGTTGCAGTCAAACATGATTTCGAAGTAGGAAAATTTGGAGTGACTGCTGAGTGGTGATTTTGGTTGTCCTTTTTAATTCTCTGGTTGTCCTCTTTAATCCTGCTTAGGAGCAAATCACCTCTGCAATAGCTGTGGGTATTGAGCAACAAATGCAGAAAGTCTTAGAGGAAACCCAGCTGGACATGAATGAGTTTGATAACTTGCTACAACCAATCATTGACACATGTACCAAAGATGCTATCTCCGTAAGTAATGGCAAAATCAGAGCAAAGTGGTATCTGGTAAATGTTTGTTATATGTTTGAAGGAGACTCCCAAATGGTCATGAAATTCTTTGTAGATATTAGTAGGAGTTAGCAATCAAGTCTATCCATTCTGGTTATTCCCTGGAGCAGTGTTTCTCCATCGTAGCTTTAAGATATGTGGAGTACTAACAAGAGAACAATGAAGTGGATCTGTCTTGATATCTTGAGCAGATCTGGTATATCTACAAAACTGGAAAAGTTATAGAAAATTGAATTAAGGTTGAGAAACTACTACATTCAAATTGAAGTAGCTCATGAAATTCTGATAGAAACTCTTTAGATAAAAAAGTCAATTCTTAAGTGAAGTATGAATCCATGTAATGATCTCCAATTATTTATTATAGCTTATAATTTCAATTGGTGATTTCTACTGTGAGGACTACTGTGACTGCTGTGTTGTCATGGGTTCATGATAGTTTGGACTGCAGAAATTGCTTCTGGTAAGCAGTGCAGTCATACTTTACAATTGCATTGCTAAGGAACAGAAATCACAGTCCCAATAATCATAATCTTGATGGGGTCAAACTCATCATCGGTTTGAAGTCACGCCACTCACACAAGAGACCTGAGTCCAGTCCCCCTTGAATTCCACTGATTCTTATCTAGCACCAATTTCCCTTGACCATTAGTAGATCAGATTCTTGTGTATAGGAGCATGAAATAAATTTGTAATATTTTTTAACTCTGTTCCGGTTCCTGGGTTGGTTTATTTTGCACCTAATCTTTTTTATGAACCTGAACTTTTGTTTACTATGACAAACTTTCACACTATTTTATGTTCTCAGGCTGGAAAGAACTGGATGTTCAGTAATGCCAAGTCTCCCCAGCATTGTGAACTAATGGCTGAGCATCTGCGCAATCAGATCACTGCCGAGGGAGCACATTTTGAACTGCGACTACATTTAATCTATCTGATTAACGATGTCCTCCACCATTGGTGAGAAGTGGTTCTTTCTATGATTTTTAGGTTCCCAGGGCAAAGGAATGGATGATGAATGCTTGCTCAGACCCACCTTGACAGATAGGTTCCAGGAGTTACTAATCTGCATGTTATAGTGGCACTATAGAGAATTTAAAGACATTAAGATCACAGGTATCAAACTTGCCGTGTCACATCACCATCGTGTGACTTTTGCAATGTTTTTCCCATTCGCGGAGCTGGGGTGGGTGTGGCCTGCGCTTGACGCATCCGGGATGCCAGTTTGACACCCCTGACTTAGATAATTCTAGTAATCATTTGTAAAGCAATCCAAAATGGTAACCAAAACCCCTATTTTAAATACCAAATGTTAAATAAAAATGTTTTGGCTGAAAAACTTGAGCAAATTTTGAAAAACAGGGAGCCAAGTATACATGAAATTGGCCCTTATTTGGAATATAGGTGTGGGTATTTTAGCATCTTTATTAAGACTGCTTAACAGACATCTAGAGGAACCTAGGATGTGGTAAACTTGTGTGTGACTTGAAATGCTTTAGCTGTCCAGGTCAAGAACTCTACATACTTAAAATAATCTGTCCTCTAATGAAGCCCTTGCTCTTGCCTTGTTTTCAGCCAACGGAAGCAACAACGTGATCTCCTGGCAGCCCTGCAAAAAGTGGTGGTGCCCATTTACTGCACTAGCTTCCTGGCTGTGGAGGAGGACAAACAACAGAAGATTGCCAGGGTGAGCAGCTCGGCTTTACTTCAGGGGCAGCCAAGAGCTTGCCTGAAGTCCGGCCTGCCAAGTAACAGCCTTTCTCTTCCTCTTGATTTCCCACAGCTCCTTCAGCTGTGGGAGAAAAATGGCTACTTTGATGAATCGATTATCCAGCAGCTCCAGAGTCCAGCCCTTGGACTCGGGCAGTATCAGGTAAGTCCTAGCACTAGATTTTAGCAAGGAAAGGCTTGGTAGAAAGGGTGCTGGGTTAGGTTTAATCTGAGCCAGCTGTTGATCTCAGGTCTACGTTCTTTCTTTGCTAAAAAAAAAAAAAAAAAGAAGCATCTTTTTTATCTATAATGTAAGAAATGTTAATAGCCAGCTTGAAAAATTAAGTGGTGCTCGAGAATTTGGCGATAGGAGTGAATTCTTGGTGAAATTGCATTAAGGCAGCATATTGCTGCTCATTGCAGCTAATGCTCTGGATTTCTCATGGAACTTAAACTCTAGGCAGCTACTGGACTCTGACTGTACATTAAGTAACCCAGTTTTATATACTATGCGAGCCAATAACTCTCATGTCATCAATCAAATTACATCTACTACTCATCTGAGCAAAACCTGCTATAATCTCTTAGGACTCATTGTGGCTCACAAAGAAAAATACATAACACATTTTTCAGAACATAATTGCTGATAGGAGGGAACAGAAGTGGCTATGTAATAATTACATTGTGTAATATCACTAATTGAAAGGCCTGGGATACTGCACAGCTTTCTGCCACATAGAATAACAGTTTGAAGGGACCTTGGAGGTCTTCTAGTCCAACCCCCTGCTCAAGCAGCAAATCATATACCATTTCAGACAAATGGTTCTCCAGTCTCTTCTTAAAAACTTCTGGTGTTGGAACATTCACAACCTCTGGAGGCAAGTTGTCCCACTGATTAATTGTTCTGTCAGGAAATGGCTGAAATCTTGTTCATAGACTTGAGATTTTTGTTAGAGATAAACCTGTTTCCTTTATTTCAATATGCAGACATGTAAGCTACATTTTTAAGAAATGAAATTAACTTAGTAACTGAACTAATCCCTTTTCATTTTTCCCAACCCAACGGATTGTTGGATACAAATTACGTGAAGTGGCTTGGAACTCTTTTTTACTGGTAGGATACCTCTCTAGAAATAGAACAGAACCAAATTAATATGGCAAAGGAGGTTTCCTAAAGAAATACAAAAAGGAGGGCTACATCAGATGGGGTCTGTGGAGAAAAGCATGCTGTAATGCAGGGGTGTCCAACCTTGGCAACTTTAAGACTTGTGGACTTCAACTTCCAGAATTCCTCAGCCAGCAAAGCTGGCTGAGGAATTCTGGGAGTTGAAGTCCACAAGTCTTAAAGTTGCCAAGGTTGGACACCCCTGCTGTAATGTATTCTTAAGATGGAGGCTGTTGGAGATAGATTAGAATACTGTCGATTTCTCCATTTGAAGCCACCCTCCCTTGTCATATGACCTGGTGCAGAACATAGACAGCCTGACCTATGCTTCCGAGCACACGTGTAGGCAAATTCTCATGAGGGCAACACAGAAACATGCCAACAAATACGCAGTAGCTATTTCATTATGCAGAATAAAATGTTGGTGCTTGGACAGCTCTCTAGTAACAATCTTGTGTGTGCTTGCCTTTGATAAATGTAATAAGCTGGATTTCCAGGAGGGACAGAGTACATTCCAGAGGAATAAGAGCCAGATCAGGCCAAATACTTTACGCAAGAGAAAAAGGGTGAAGACAGCCTGTCCTTAATGGTTCTCAGAGTATATGTAGATAGGAGAGTGGTTAAGCTGGGCAAGATTCTAACTAGGTGTGGATCCATAAAGAATTTGGCTTGGAAGAGTCACCATATATCTGTCTTAATTTTGGAATATAACATCAACCTTATTTCAATTTACAAGTACGTTGAAGTGAAAATTATAGTAGAGAGTTAAACTGGATTTAAGCAACAAATTAAGCTATCAAAATACTAAAACAAACTCATTGGGCTGAGTATGTTATACAAACCCGGGTGCTAGCTTGATAATTGATCTGATTATGGGGCATTGGGTGAAAAGAGCCATATGAGACGGAGCAAGATACTTAGCATTGGCAGGACTCTCAATTATGATGCCGGTACTTGAAAACATCTTTCCTTTTCCAACCCTCTCTTCCCCTTTCCCTTTGCAGGCTACTCTGATCACAGAATATGCCAATGTTGTGCAGCCAATTCAGGTTGCGTTTCAGCAGCAGATTCAGAATTTGAAAACTCAGCATGAAGAGTTTGTCAGCAGCCTCACACAGCAGCAGCAGCAGCAGCAGCAGCCGCCGCAGCCGCCGCCACCGCCGCCACAGATGCAAATCCCTCCACTGGAAAGTGAGGTGAAACCAGCTCCTGCAGCCTTAGCTCCTCCTCCAGCTACTTCCATTGCGCAAGCAGGTATAGCTCTTCTGAGATGACAAAAGAGTTTCTGTTCCTGCCGAGTCTCTAGAGAATGCCTTCTGATCCAGGGTTTCTCGGCCTTGGCAACTTGTAAAAGAGGCATGGATTTCCCCAGCCAAATTTGGGCCACATCTCTTCAAATTGCCAAGGTTGAGAAACACTGCTCAATCTTTGGTTTGGCTGTCTGAGAAGCTTGGGAATGCAATGAGTGGGCATTCTGAGTATTAATGACGGGACTTCATTAGGTGGCATTATCCAATAAAATCAACAGTGGTTACAGTGGAGCTGAAACTCCCCCAGCTGTCGGGGAGAGTACATCTGGTCTTCCCCAGCCTTTGAGACAATGTGCCCTGAGCAAAGGTTTGAGGCAGTGTCCTAAGCGATGGTCTCTGGGCTGATTTTATGCCATGCCCAGGGAAGAAGCTGTCCTTTCTCACATTTGGGATTTGTTTTCAGATGAAGGGAAGACTCCGCTGCCCCTTGCAGGCTCCACAGAATACGAAGCCACCGGAGCTGGGCCCCCTGATCCTGCTGCAGCTGGACCTCGTGGACCTGGGCCTCATGATCACATTCCTCCCAATAAGCCGCCCTGGTTTGATCAGCCTCATCCTGTCACACCTTGGGGCCAACAGCAGGTACTTAGTAGAAGGTCTGGCAGGTATAAGAGTGGGAAGTCTTACTGGACGTGAAGCTCTTGGTTTTCTGAGCAGCTCCCCCCCAATCAACCTAACTCCGTGTCTTTCCTTCTGCAGCCCCCCGATCAACCTCCATTCCCACACCACCAGGGTCCTCCACACTGTCCTCCATGGAGCAGTAACCACGAGGGGATGTGGAACGAACAGAGGGAGCCTGGCTGGAACAATCAGCGTGAAGCCCCCTGGAACAACCAACCAGACCCATCCTGGAATAATCAGTTTGAAGCACCCTGGAACAACCAGCATGAGCAGCCGCCATGGGCCGGGGGCCAGAGAGAACCCCCTTTCCGTATGCAGCGCCCACCTCACTTTAGAGGGCCTTTCCCCCCTCACCAGCAGCACCCTCAGTTCAACCAACCTCCTCATCCACATAACTTCAACCGCTTCCCACCTCGCTTCATGCAGGATGACTTTCCCCCGCGGCATCCTTTTGAACGGCCTCCCTATCCCCATCGTTTTGACTACCCTCAGGGGGATTTCCCTCAGGGTGAGTGGATAGTAAGGCTGCGGAGAACAGGGGGTTATTATAGTCTTGATTGCTATACTGGTATGGTATCCGGTTTCTGCCAGAAGGGATCCTTTAAAATTCTTTGCCCACTTGAGAAATCCTCAGTCTGCTCGCAAGCAGCGCATTCCGAAAAAGGAGGCATCTGCCTATTCCTACTTCAGATTCTGAATACCTTTTCTGTAAAGTACGGCTTTTCTAAATGGATGCTTGTGGTCACTGGTTTTTCTACCCCCTTAAAACAAAACCAGGATCCTTTTCATCATTGCCAAGAATTGGTGCCCTTTGAAACTGATTGTTGCAAAATTATAGTGTCTGAAGAAATTTCAGCCTCAAAGGGATAGGAAGGGCTCTTTTTATTACTAAAGCCCAATCCACTGATCTGCTTGGCCTAGAATTTTGACTTCCAGATATTTGCCTGAATCTGCTGGTTAGTGATTGTCCTGCACCAAGTAAATCATCCTCTTTCTTCCCTGAACCTGGCTACATTCTCTGTCCTGGCATGAATTATTTCTTTACGGGTTAACTGTTCTGATCCTTCTTTTTGTGCACCTTATTCGAAACAGGGCTTGTTGGAAAAGGCCCTTGAAATCCCGCAGGCGCTACTGGGGCAAGTTGAGTTTATAAGTCCTTACTGAGGAAAGCTGGAAGTAGTCCTAGTTTAGCTAATCTTTGTGAGACAGTTTTGGTGTGTGTGAAGAACTCGGGTGGGGTAAGTTCAGGAAGAATGTATCTTCATTCTTCATGTATCTTCAAAAACCTTGTGTTTGGACTTTTAAAAAAAAAAAGGATACCTGTCTGTTTCTGTTCTCTTGTTATTTGTATAAGTCCCTTTTCAAAAAGACTGCCTTGAGTCATTTCAAGTGTTGAACTTCTCACATTCTTTTCCAGAAATTGGACCACCTCACCACCACCCTGGGCACCGCATGCCCCATCCTGGAATAAGTGAGCACCCTCCGTGGGGTGGGCCACAGCATCCTGACTTTGGACCTCCTCCCCATGGCTTCAATGGGCAGCCACCTCACATGCGCAGGCAGGGGCCTCCTCACGTTAACCACGACGACCCCAGCCTGGTGCCAAACGTCCCTTACTTTGATCTTCCTGCTGGACTCATGGCTCCTCTTGTCAAAGTACGTGCTTTCAATAGTTGATTTGGGAACAACTGGATTATGGGTTCTCCAAAGAAAACTTTTGTATTGTCCACAAGCATATGAATGTTTCTCCTGAATGGTTGCAGGAGAGGCAAGGTGTCTAGGCTGATAATTAATGTTAGGAACCTACCGTGTTTCTCCAACAATACGGCCTCCACCAATAGGAAGGCCCAGCATGTTTTTTTGGCATAAAATCAAATTAAGCCCCTCCCCCCAAATTTAGGCCTATTTTAAAACATGCAAAATAAGGGGGAAGGGCAGGGGGACTTACCGTTAGGAGCGCCCCACGGGCAGCAATTCCTTGCCACCAGCCGCTCCTAACGGATGATCATGGCGAAGCGCGGAGAGCTCCCTACTCCCACCTTTGCTGCAGACACCTTTGGCACCCGCCGCTGTTGCTTTCCCTTCTGCCCATTCCACTGCCACGTTTGGAGCTGCTGCTTCCGTGTTTGGAGTGCCGCTGCCATTTGGAGCTCCAAACAGCAGCAGTGCTCCAAACGCGGAAGTGGCAGCTCCAAACATGACGGCGGGCGATCTTTTTATTTTGGTCCGCAAGAAGTTCAGAGTGAGCATGAGAGGGAGACCGCGATGCCTTGCTAAAGAGCCAAAAAGCAGCAAGGGCACCAGGTGGAAAGGACAGGGTCGCGATCACACGGAGATGCCCAAAGCACGGAGCGCACATAACTAAAGGCGGCGCACGCAGTTGACTTGGGGACTACAAGGCAGCATCTGCGCCTCTTCCTGGGTTGCTTCCGGAGCTACGGGACGCTCTCTGTTGCCTACCGGCCCTTCTTCCTTGGGCTCCCTGCCGTGGGGTACACCCACTTCCTCCTGCAAATTACGCCTCGCAATTCTTCTCTCCCTTTCCTCTCGCTCCAAAAAGATCGCCGTCATTTCCCGCGGATTCGGGCTTCCAGCCACGTTGTGATCCACTAGTGTGGTTGCCATCTAGGATAGAGGCATCACAGTCTCCCTCTCTTGCTCGCTTTGAACTTTTTGTGGACCAAAATAAAAAGATCGCCCACCGTCGTGTTTGGAGCTGCCACTTCTGCGTTTGGAGCACTGCCGCTGTTTGGAGCTCCAAATGGCGGCGGCACTCCAAACACGGAAGTGGCAGCTCCAAACGTGGCAGCGGAATGGGCAGAAGGGAAAGCAACAGCGGCGGGTGCCAAAGGTGTCTGCAGCAAAGGTGGGAGTAGGGAGCTCTCCGCGCTTCGCCATGATCACCCGTTAGGACCGGCTGGTGGCAAGGATGCAAGGATGGGAATTAAGTCACCCCCGAAAAGACGGCCTAGCCATTTTTTCGGGGCTCAAAAAAAAATAAGGCCCGGCCTTATTATGTGAGAAACACAGTAGCTTCTTTTAACGCCAGGTAACTCGTTTCCATTTATGACTTCTTGCAGCAGTTCCCGAAAGTTTATCTCTGCAAGACATGTTTTTTTTTAAGGGTGCCTCATTTGAGTCTGTGATTTTCTTCTTTTAGCTGGAAGATCACGAGTACAAGCCTTTGGATCCCAAGGACATACGCCTGCCCCCTCCGATGCCTCCCAGTGAGAGATTATTGGCTGCAGTTGAAGCCTTTTATAGCCCCCCATCCCACGATAGGCCAAGAAACAGGTAAAAAAGATTGAGCTAGGCCTAAGTGTTCTCCGGATTCAGCAGTCTTCCTGATAATTTTGATTTCTGACTGCTCCAAATCTGAAGAAGTTCTAGGCATTTTCAGATTATAGCAGGAAATGCCATGAATCTTCATCTTTATCAAGGTAGAGCCTGGTGAGGTCCAGAAGGGCCTTCTTTGCTTTTGCACCTGCCCTCTGAAGCTTCTTGACCGCCTGGAGTCAGGTCTGCTCCAGTCCTCCTGAACTTCCTTAAGACCTGGCTCTGCCTAGTTGGCTCGGGGCTCTAAAGGAAAGACTTCATGTTGGAGGTGGCTCATAGATTAATATCAGATCCCACCTCCCCTCCACCCATCCTTTCTCCCCCCTCCCCACCTTTTAGCTATCCTATTTTGTGTTTTATATTTTTTTATAGTTTTGTAGCATTCTGTTTATATAGTTTTATATTTAAATACTGTAATTCACCCAGAGTTACCCTATGGTGTAAGATGACCAGCCAATACATTTGATCAACCAAACAATCAGGCAAACTGATTTTTCTCTCCCCGCTCTCCTTTTCCTGCTTGTTTTCTTATTTCAGTGAGGGCTGGGAGCAGAATGGACTGTATGAGTTCTTTAGAGCAAAGATGCGAGCCCGGCGCCGCAAAGGGCAAGAGAAAAGAAACAGGTAGTGGTTTCATTCATGTTATCCTCGTGAAAGTAACAAAACCTCACAGGCAAAGTTGAATTTTTAGTATTGTCAAGTCAGTACAGTACTGTGTGGTATATATGTGAGGTATAAATGTGGAACAGAAAAGTTCTGGTTTTGCATGGGTCTAAATGTACTTATAGATAGGCAGAATGCGTCTCAATCAAACGCTTTCTCAAATATAAATGTGACCTTACTTTAGGCTGGCAAACACTTGGCATGTTAAGCCCACCCCATATTAACAAAGTTTACAGGATTGCGAAAGGTATCACATATTTCACCTTCTGAAGCTTTTTTTTTTAAATTTTGGCCTGGCTATGAATGTGCATCAGGACTGGATCATATTTTAAATTCAGATTCACTTTCGGCATTCATATTGCTAGATACGCCTGCACACTGCTTTTTCAGTATCAGTTAAAGACGTATTTTTATTTCCTCCTTTTTCTGGTGCAGTGGCCCCTCACAATCCCGCAGCAGGTCCAAAAGCAGAGGACGGTCTTCTTCCCGCTCCAATTCAAGGTCTTCAAAATCCTCTGGCTCTTATTCAAGGTCTCGCTCTCGATCCTGCTCCAGATCAAGATCCTACTCCCGGTCTCAGTCCAGGTGAACAAAATGGGGAGGAAACTAGGTTTAAAAAAAGACAGTTGGGAAGATTTTTCTACTTGGCTAGCAATTGTACCGTTTTGTACTGTCTCCTAAAGAACTTGAACGTTATTGTTGGAAAACTACAGATGTTGTGTTTGTGTAAGTCACGGTTCTTGTGTTTTCCTTTGGAAGTTTTTTTTTTTTTTTTTTGCTTTAAAACTTCATGCTAATGTAACAGATAACTTTCCATGTTTTGGAGGATACTGTAGGACAAGGGATGGCGGAATTGGGCCAGAGTGAAAATGGGGATCAGCCTAGAATCCCTATTGCAAGGGTGTCAAACTCAAGGCCCACGGGCCAGATCTGGCCATCGAGATGCTTAGATCTGGCCTGCAGGGCTGCCCTGGAAAAAGTGAAGGACTGGCCCCCAGTGCCTCTGCCAGCAAAACGGAGCTCGGGTGGTCCCTCCCAAGCTCTGTTATCGCTGGCAGAGGGTTGCAAGGGGCTGTCACAGTGAAAAATGGAGCTCGGGAGGCTGTTTTCACTGGCAGTGTGCTCGGGCCACCACAGGCACACACACACACACACACACCGACACAAGTGGCATTGAGCTGGCCACACACCCCCACCTCCCCAAGGTCAAATATAATCCTGATGCAGCCCTCAATGAAATCTAGTTTGACACACCTGCCCTAAAGTCACAAGGGAACCAGGTCCAGCCCCCTTTGCCAACCACTTGACTGTTGTTGGCCCTTACCTAACTAGAATCAGGTGCCAGATTGTTAGTTGAGAAGATTCCTGTTCGTATTCTTTTTAGGAACAAATCAGCTTCATTGAACCTTTAAGTGTGGATCTGGTTTTTCACACCTGACAGCCTTCTGATTACATCCCTACTTTCAGTCAACAGTTCCAATGCTTTCCCAAGGCCTTTTCTTATTGGTAGGGAGGAATCAGGAAACATACAGTGTACTTTAGTCTATGGAATGGAACTAATTTTCACCTGTATTATTTTGTAGGAGTAGGAGCAGATCCCGCTCTTCACGAAGTCGCTCCCGCTCCAGGTCCCGATCAAAATCCTACTCCCCTAGTAGGCGGCGGCGATCTCGATCTCGCAGTCAAACACCTCCGTAAGATTTGACTTGTTTATTCTGCAAGGATTTTGGTCAGAAGGGGCAAAAGGCTGAAAAGTTTGAGGAACTAACACAGTAGTTAAAACTATATATTTTTTAAAAAAAATCCTATGTAGATTCTTTGCTGTTGCCATCATTGCTGTCTTCGTTTAGTCATTCTTCAGCAAGTGTTAGCCAAGAATATATAAAATGTCTGATTTACTACATTCTGCTTATTGATGTAGCTCTGCAGCTGGATTGGGCTCCAGCTCAGGACCTCCCATACCAGAATCCAGACTTGGAGAGGAGAATAAAGGACATCAGATGCTGGTGAAAATGGGTAAGAAAGACTGCTTATTTCTCTCAGACTTCATTATCTTCCATGCAGTATTCCAAATTTGTTCCCTGTATGGAGTAGTCACTGCTCACATGTGTCGAATTCAGCTCCCAGATTTCTCGGCCAATGTACCTATTACTCATATGTGCAATGAACCTGGGGACTTCATGTCCGATCAAGTTGGGAACAGATGTGTGGAGAACCAAGATTTACACAACATGCTCAATCTTTAGCTGCAATTTTCAAATCTTTTGTAACTTGAAATTTTTAGTCATTGTAATTCAGTAAGAAAACAGCACATTATATTTGGTATGGGAGATTCCAACATGCTTAGGGGGTTGAATAGTTTGCATGTACAATTGACTCAAACATGGGTAAATCCAGGTCCACTTTGCACATCAGGATTGGCTGCATTTTGCCAATAATTTAAATACATGGCAAAAATTGCAGTCATTACTCTTGCAAAAAGCCTAAGTCTTCCAAGTATTTTCCTAGCCTACTTTGTGAAATATTTATCCAGGGTCCTGAATCTACTTTATACAGGATTTCCTCTGCTGGAAGAATTTTCCTGAGGCAGATCTGTACATGGAGTGAGCAAAATTGGTCTAGAATGACAGGAAGTGAACACATAGACATGCTTCTATTGGTTGGCAATTGGAATTTTTCTGTGTGGTTGATCATGCTATTCTGTTTTTCAGGATGGAGTGGATCTGGGGGCTTGGGTGCCAAGGAGCAAGGGATCCAAGACCCTATTAAAGGAGGGGATATCAGAGACAAATGGGATCAGTATAAGGGTGTGGGAGTATCCCTAGATGATCCCTATGAGAATTATCGCAGGAACAAAAGCTATTCCTTTATTGCTCGTATGAAGGCCAGAGATGAAAGTAAGTGCCTGGTTTTGCAGATTAACAATAATCAGGACATAAGCTTTTGGATAGTTTCCATCAGGTTAGCAAGCTTTTGGCTAAAAGGGAATTCTTGTTTTAGGAACATGTGTTGGCTGCTTTTGTTACTGATGCTTAACAAGCAGCACAGCAAGTTGCTGCTGTGAACCATCTTTTGTTTTTTTTGAATGTAGTGTATGCATATTTAAAAGAATAAAAAGGAAGTATCTACCTTTCTAGGAATAATGTTAAGTTCTTAATGTTTGGACTAAGCTTGGGTGCATTTGAAAGATGCCCAGTAACAATTGCATGCATTGAAATTGGGGGCAGTGCAAACAAATAGTAAATCTTTCCCTTTGGATTGGCTATATAAATTTGCAGCATGTGTAGTTATGCAAAATGTTGCGAAATCAAAACTTCATTTCAAATGTGAAACTTTTTAGTGCATAAGGGGTTAATCATTTCAGAAGCATTTTCAAGCTCCCTGATTCACAATTTAATTTTTTCTGACAATTATATTTTTCTTCTAAAGGCTAATGGTGTTTCAAGTGGAGGAAGCCAGATAGCTACCAAGTACTGGGCAAATGAATCAAGAATCTACTGTACATTCTAAATCCCCAAGATACCCCTCTGCAGCCATCACAGCTCCATCCAGAACAGAGGGCTTAACCGCACTCTAGTTACTTCTAGATGTTTAAGGATTTGTAACAAGAAAAAAATATTTAGGTCTTTTATATTTTTGTATATATCCTTTTAAGAATTAAGAGTGCTGTAGACTGACTCATCTGTAGCACCATTGCATTTCCTTGCTTCTTTCAAAATATGAAGCATTCCTAGAAGCCCTGTCTGAAAACATCTTTTGTAACTGGATGCCCAAAGATCAGCAGTTCTAAGTGAACTAATGCTTGCCCTGAGCGAACTGAAAGAACCGTTTTCCTCCCTGTCTAGTAGAATTGTTCTTTCACAGCCATCCATTTTGACATAAGGTAGCCACTGTTTTAGACTGACTTACTATAACTGTGAAATGTATTGATCTTTCAACTCCCTTCTGTCATGAGTCAGCTACCATCTTGTATTTACTGTTGCCTTCCAATAAAAACTTTTTTTTATATAAGGATGAGATTTATTAATAGGTGATGCAGCAACAGAATATGTTCTCAGTCTCATTTGATACTTCTCATTGGATGTGGAGGAGAGTTTAAAGATTGACTTCTTCGATTTAAAGCACTGCATTGAATATTGCATAATTAGATCCAAATGCTGTAAAGAAGAGTCATTCCCTTATTTATCTCTGTTGAGGTTTCTCTTCAAAAATCCAGTTAAATGCATATTTCAAGTTGTGATTCTCAAGTTTTGTGCTTGACTGGAGAAACAACTTCTTTAGCCTCTTTCTAAAACTCTGGTTGCTGTCTGCTGGGCCTGAAAAGGACGAATGGGCCTAAGAAGCCATTTGTTCATATTCTTTCAGCTCTTGCAACGCTTGTTCCATGGTCAGAGGCAGCGGCTTGTGCTGTTGAATATACTGCAAGAAAAAAAGCCGGATAAAAACAAGATTATGAACCAAACCACTCCATGCCCACAGCTTTCTTTACTCTCTGACCATTACATAATTGGGGTACTTGGAATTATGAATTTTTGTAGAGGGAGATGTATTTTTAAAAAAAAGAAAATAAGAATTCTGCCAAATCTTTAAAACTAAGATTGCAGCACTTTGAAACCACAAATACAACATTTATGAATCTAAGTAGGATCTAAAGTTATAACAACATAATGGAAAACTATCAATAACATTCTCGTTCTATAAATTATTCTATAAATTATTATCAGTATTTTTTTTTAAAAAAAATATGTGTAACAAAATGTCTTTGCACTGGAAAGATGTGTGTCAAAAGTGCCTTGCTGGATAGTACATTCGAAAGCTTCAGGTCAGTCATTTATCTCAACTCATTCTTAGAAGATAAGTTTGGCTAAGAAATTTGGGGATATTACCATTGTTCCTACAGGACACCAGCACTTCGAGTTGGAACCAGAAATTAATTTTTGACCCAAGGAATATCATGTAAAAATAATTCAATATGAAATTACAACAGCCTAATTTCAGTTAGTCTCTATTGTACTAAGAAAGTTCCAAATTACCTCAGGGGCAGACACATGGATAATGTATTGCAGTAATCAAGGCAAGGAATTATCAAGGTACAGCCCGAAACCAAGTTCTATATTCCAGCAGTCCTGTAATTATCATAGCTTAAACTGTTAGAAGTACGATGTGCTTGTACACAGGACACCTGTCCCCATGGCTGGTATGGTTTGGTTTCATTTAATTGGCTGCAACTGGTGTAGGGCAAAACTGGTTAACCTCACTCTTTCTGGAAATGGCAAATGGGATCATGGAGAGATCCCATATTGCCACCATGGGTTGCCAATCCCTAATCTAAAAATATACATTGAGGTGAACACTTTATTTTTCAAAACCTCTTTCAGAACTAAATAAATATTTAGATCAGTTGTTTTTCAGCCTCAGATTTCATGCTGGCTCAGGAATTCTGGGAGTTTAAGTCCACACATCTTACAGTTGCTGGGGTTGAGAAACATTGACCTAAACAAACCACTTATTAAGAAAATGTCAGACCTCATCTAATCCATTACTAGAACCAGAATTTTTATCCTGATCCTCAATACTAGCTTGGGCTTCCTACACACAACTCACTCATCACCATTAAGCAGACTACATTTAAGTGGCATTGTGCATGAACATACTCTCTCCCTACATTTTTTTAAATAATACAGATGGTTTGTATAAAATAAAACTTTAAACTACATTTGATTGAAGCAACAGCCTTAGTTGCTACATATTAATGAACACTGGAATATGGAGAGTACAAATGCAACATAAAAAATGAACAATTTTTGTTAATATTAAATTGTTTGGAACTATTTAACACACATACCTTTTCCTTTATTTTTTGTTTTGTTATATACCCAAACATAGTTATATTTTTAACCAAACCAAAAAAGACATTGGAAATAACAGTACGGAAAAGAAAGAATGGATTTAAAAAGCTTTCAGTTGTTTAAAATTTGTTTATAAGCTGAAATTTATCATTTAAAAATTGCAACTATTGTTACTGAAGCTTGGCTTGTTAGCGATTCTCAAAAGCCAAAATACAGGTTTTGTTTCATGCAGCAACTGTAAATTCACCGAAATGATAGGCACTGTTAAAGAGGCATCTCTTTAATATATAAAACATTTCCCGTACATGTCCTAAGTATAATATGTGGGATATACAAATCTTTAGCTCTCAAGAATAGATGATAGTGGCAGACTTAAGTATCTGCAGCATTTACATTTTTATTTAAGACTCCATTTCTGGATCTTTAATGTCATAGATTCAGAAATGCAAGAATAAAACAATAAATTTATCTTTGAAAATAGCAATAACACTTAGACATATACCGCTTTATAATGCTTTACAGCCCTCTAAGCTGTTGAAAAGCTGCAAAGTGGGTGTTTTTTAAGTGCACATAATCTAGGTATTGCAAAAATTACCATTTTGGCTTCTTCCAAGGTGTGATAGCGGTATTCCTCCTCTTCCAGCGATGCCACAAAGGAGGCATGAAGATGTCGATTGATCTCTATGGACTGCTGAATAAGCAGCAGGTTTTGTCTTAACATGTTATTCAAAGCAGAGATAGATGGATTGTACATCGACAGAGCTGCAGAAGGCAAAAAGATATAAGCATAGTTTAATTGCTCTGACTGGCTATAACTAGGTCTCTCAGGGAAAAGCAGTTTGATCGTAGATATGCTTCAAATCTAAGGTGTTTTTGCTTCTGACAATCTTTACAGATGGGATCACCCCTGAGGGAAGAAATGTGTCTCAATGCAGTTCAGACTTTGCATGCATTGGCTCAGTTCCTGCTACCTTCTCTTAAAGAGGATTTCAGGTATAATCAGGGTGGCAGAATGCACCAGATTGACAGATGAAGGTTTTTTAAATGAAGTTCATTTACGCTACAAATTAGTTAAATGACACTGGCCAATCGGGAAGAACGGTGACAGTTTTGTTCCATAAGGAGGTGCTTCTCTGTAAAGGGGTATGGAGAGGTATTACCTTCTATGACTTCCATGTTCAATTTATGGCTGCTAATACACGGAGCTTCAGCAGAGCTTTGCTGTACTGCATGGCCAACAACAGCAGGAACATCATCTATGGGACAGGGAAAAGAAGACACTTTATGGCAAAGGGACTGAGGCCACTGAACCATTTCTAAAAACCATCTACATCTAAATCCACTGCATGTTGACTGACTTACATTGTAACCTATAAGCAAGTGAAAAGAAACCAGTCTGAACAGCTGCTTCTTTCACCTCTATCTTCTTTATGGCTTTGGTGTCCTTGAGTGCCACAGAAGGGCAACAGGGAGAAGATAAATTAGATTGGAGGGAATGAACTGAAGCATCCAAAAGATCATCTGATTTTTCACAAGACGATTTTCCTCCTGTTTTCTTAGGTGTGGCAGAAAATGATGAGGGCTCAAAATCTTCAGAATACTCAGTATTGTTGAGGATTTCCTCCTTGCAGGGGGAATATCTAGCAGAACTGCTGCTTAGCTGCTCAGATATATCAGTTTCTTCCAGATTTTCTTTTTCCTCCAAGGACACTGCTGAGATTTTAAAGAGGCTTTGAGGATTAGCAGGATACAGAACTGTTCCTCCTAAGTTCTTGTCTGACTTCTCAACTGCTTGTATTACCTGAGAAATATGTTTTTTCTGTTAGCATGAATCAAGACTGCAGCAGAAAATAGAAGCTAAGCAAGCAAAAAACACATTTCCTTGCAATATTTATCTTGGAACAAATGAACAGATGTTACAGATTCCTCCATCCTCACATGCTAGTCAGAATAACTGCTTTTCTCTGATAGCATTAGCAGAAAGCAATTATGACCCAACAGTCCAGAATCTTTGCTTCCTTAATAAAGGCTCTAGGATGACACAGACCAATATTGATGCATAGATTAGTTCCTATTGAAAACACAAGAGTTGCTTTACCTCTTCTTTTAATTCTGTTTTCTGGTAGGGTTCCAGTTCATCCAAGCTCAAAATATTCACTCTGAAATCTACAGCAACAAGAAATATCACTTAGAGTAATCTAGTGATAGAACTCATATCCTATCTTATGAGAAGCCAAGTTATTTATTTGTTGGTATCTGGCCAATTTGGTCATGATTTCCACAAAAAACATTTCAACATTTGCTTTTTTCTGCTGAAGAATCTGTATAGCTAGGCTTTGTGAGTCACAGCTCAAAAATGGGAGGAAATACCAAGGCCAAAACATGCATAAGATTCAACTGCAATGCTAATAATTTAGTTTTCTGATAACTAAATACAGATCTGGAAATGTTACTGGAAATGCCAGAAAATATATTGCATAAAAGTCATGTTGCTTTCATAACTCTGTAATACAGCTAGTTCTCAGATTATGATGGGACTGTGATTGCCATCGATAAATGATAGGGTTGTAAAGTGTGATGTTATATGATCAGATCATTTAGTGACAATCCAAGCAATCCTGCTTGCCACTGTAACCCTGGGAATCCAAGTAAGGAGCATGAGGGGGAGGGGGGTGCTGGGGGAGCTCAGGTGTAGGCTACACACAGGTTAAGGGAGGTGCTATAGTACCATGTAAGCACAGGAAGGCCATGGGGTAGAAAGTACAACATTGCAAATGCAAGAAGACTTTTCCATGCTTTTCTATAGCAATAGCACTTATATACTGTTTCAGAGCTTTACAGCCCTCTCTTAAGTGGTTTACAGAGTTAGCATATTGCCCCAACAATCTGGATCCTCATATTACCAACCTCGGAAGCATGGAAGGCTAAATCAACCTTGAGCCAGTGAGACTTGAACTGCCAAACTGCAGTCAGCCGCAGTCAGCAGAAGTAGCCTGCAGTACTGCTTTCTAACCACTGCACCACCATGGCATGGTACATGTGTAGAAAATTCAGGGGAACTTAACCCATGGACTTTACTTATGGGAAGTAAAGCAAGCAAGGATTCAGTTGGTAATTACCATGGCTCCCTGGATCGTCTTCACCTAGCAGGCACACAAATGTCTGGATGGTGATCATGCGCCCAGAGGTGCTGTGACAGACAGAACTTCAAGGATTGATCATTGTCTATTTTTAATTCAGCAACTTCGGGACCACAATAAGTTTTTACTTCTTCCAAAGACCATGCCATCACAAAATGACCTGTTTAACTCACCACTGTTGCTGGAAATATCATTGTGTATATCAGTCACCTCTGAGAACAACTCATCCAAGGATCGGATGATACTCTGTTCAGAAAGCGATTTCCTTTGGTAGTTGGAGCACCTATTATGGGATATTGTATCTGCTGGACTCTCTTTCATAGATGAAGAGGAGGAACAAGAAGCTACCTCTGGTAGCTGGCTTCCTCTGGTATCCCTGTTTGGTGAATAGGGAGAGTGATATAGAAGTCTGTTCACTTGACTTTCTTCAGGCAGAGATCTTGAACTGGAAGATATCTCTGATAGCAACTGGATCAGGATGAATGCAAAGGAGGGGAAACAAGCAGGGAGGGAAAGAAAGATGGATATTTTACTAATTTTGGCATTCTGTTATATTGAAAGAACTAAACATTTTCCATGTTTTCAAAATAAATGTCTTCAAAATAATTCATTTGCAATAGAAGTTTTTTCAGATGAAACAAAAACATAAAGGTTCTTTATATTTTATAAAGGACAGATATTTATGAGCGTGCTTAGGATCTGTATCTGAAGGCAACTGGGACAAAAAGCTCCTACCTGACACAGCTAATCCTTACTGATAACATTTGATTTTTAAAAATGAATGGCTCCATGCCTTTGGATCATCAGCTTTCCAAACATTATGTTAAAACTTTTTAAATAGAGAAATCTAAGCTATGGATTCCATGATCAGTAGAAAAAAATTACATAGTGTTCTTAATATTTAATTCTCAGGTGGAAAGTTTCCTCAGCCATGAAATGGATGAGTCAGACCATAGGTTTCATAAATGCAAACCACATAAAGGTATTTCTGAATTTACAACAGTTCACTTAGTGATCATTTGAAATTACAACAGCACTGAAAAAAGTGACTTATGACCATCTTTCACACTTATGACCACTGCAGCATCCCCATGGTCATGCGATTTACATTTGGATGCTTAACCACTAACTCACATTTACGACGGTTGCAATGTCCTAGGGTTATGTGTTCAGCTTTTGCAACTTCTGAAAAGCAAAGTCAATGGGAAAACCAGTTTCACTTAACAACCAGGTTACTAATTTAACAACTGTAGTGATTTACTTAACAAATATGGCAAGAAAAGTCATAAAATGGGGCAAGACTCACATAACAAAATTCTCACTTAACAACAGAAATTTGGGGCTCAATTAAGTGGAGGCCTGGTACTACTTGCCAACAAGTTCCAACTTTGAGAAAAATAATCATGGCGATGCAAGTTGGGTCAAGTTCCTCTTCACCAAAGCTATCAGTCCAAATCAAGATAAAAAGAGCTCAAATTACCTTTCCGTTGGGTTGGAATTTGAACTTATCTTCCTGTCCTTTGGATTTTGGGGGGACTTCTTGTCTGTATCTATCTGCATCTTCCTTGCTATCCCCAGTTATGCCTGCAAGAGTCACATTTTTTGTTTGAGCCTTGACACTCTCCTTCAGCCTAGCAGTCTTCTTCAGGAACTTCAAACCGCCCGTCCTCAATTCAAAATCCTTACTAGATTCACTCAAGGAGAGCTCAGTGTCCATCGGAGGTATCTGCTCCATGCTTTGTCTAGTCTTCCGGCTCTGGATCTTGCTCTCTATTTGCGCCAACTTTCTGAGGATGGCATTTGATCTCCCCTTGGAGTCGGCACCCCGTCCCAACCTGGTGACAGGACCCAGCCCCACCTGCTGGCTGTCCACCTCCACATTCTGTGGCTTCTGCTTGAGGAACCGGCTGCCAAGCTGTGCCAGTCGGGTGGTGTCAGCAGAACCCCCATTTTCCCTTCCCACGTAAGGACTCTTCGAACTGGAGAGGTTACTCAGGTCACTGTCCGTGGAGATCACAGAAAGGCAGCGAGGGCTGCTACTGGAGGCCCGGACGGTCCTCTGGCTCTTGCCAATCCCTTCTTGCTCCTACAAATCAAGTTTAAGATTTTAAACTTAGAACCGAAATACAATGTGCTTATTTCTGGATGTTTAGGTAAAACAGCCACGTCACCATCACCTGCTTCCCTTTCGCGACGACCCGCTTCCCCGCCAGGAGGGCCTCGGCCCGAGTAAAATCCTGCTGGCCACCCCTACGCATAGCCCCGCAGGATCGCGTCCTTCTCCTCCGGCCAGCGCTCCGTTGTTTAGCAACTGCACATACCAGTATCTTCGATCCTGATTCGTCCAGAGCCATCCTAGCAGGGCTCCCTCATTGGCCGGGAGCCTGAAAGCCGATAGCTAATCAACGTCGCGTGAGAATCAGTGCGCTAATAATCAATGCGCCTTCAGGCGGCGCTCGAAGACCAATCAGATAATGGACGTCTAACTGCACCCAATGAGCATCCACCCGACGAAAAAGGTGGGAAAATAAGCAATAAGGGGCGAGGGAACGTTTCTGAATGCGCGCGGAATCGGAAGTGGGCCTCCGGCAGCCGTTGCCTCAGCAAGAATTGTTCTCTGCTGTCTTTCGATGGAATCGCTCGCCTTGATTTTGGCTTTAGCTCTGCCTCTGCCAGTACATGGCACGGTCTATTTCCGGGAGGAGTTTCTGGACGGAGGTGGCAGCAGCAGCAGGGGCAGGGCAAGGGGCGGGGTCAGGTCGGCAAGTGACAGGGGCGAAATGATTCCTTAACCCATTTCAAGGGTTGCCCGTTTGGACTAGAAATGAGCAAAGGACCTGAGTTCTGGCCACCCAACCAAAGTTAATAGTCACACTAAACGTGCGAATATATAGGTAGTCCTCGACTTATGATCCCAATTGAACCCAAAATTTGCTCAGTGAGACATTTGTCACTGAGTTTTGCCCCTCTACATTTCTTGCCACATTTGCTGAGTGACTTTCAGCAGTTGTAAAGTTAGTAAGACAGTTGATAAATGAATCTGGCTTCCCCATTGACCTTGCTTGTCAGAAGGTTACAAAAGGATCACATGACCCTGGACCACTGCAACCTCAAATATTTGTCAAGCAGCTGAATGTAAATCACATGACCATAGTGATACTGCAATGGTCATTAAGTGTGAAAAATAGTCATTAAGTGTGAAAAATGGTCATAAGTCACTTTTTTCAGTGCCGTTGTAACTGTTGTAAGTGGAGGATTACCTATACTAGCTCTTTGCTGACCCATCTACTTATGCCAGGGGTGTCAAACTCGTGTTGTCACAGTGGCATTATGTGACATGATGTGACTTTTTTTCCCCTTCGCTAAACCGGGCGTGGGTGTGGCCAGCGTGTTATGCACCTGGCCTGTGGGTCGCAAGTTTGACAGCCTTGATGTATGCCATAGGAACTCAGCCATTGTCTTAAAAGTCAAAGCTTGATATGAAAAGAGAAAATGTTCAAACAGTGATGAAATAATATTTACATTAAATTCTCCATTACATAAACATGCTTTTTTAAACACCCTGCTCCTGTTAATGAGGCCACTGGATCTAGGCTGCAAAGGCCGGAGAACTGTCAACCTTAATGTGATGGATGTGATATTGTGCAAAAGGTGGAAGAATTAAGATCACGGACAAAGAGGGGTTGGTGTTCCCTCTGTGATATGGGATCAGAATCAGATATTACTTCCCAATCTGACACATACCGATAGTTTGTGAAAGGAGAAAACTTCAGGTTACTAGAAAGGCAGGTTGTACAGAAACGGCCAAAAGTATTGATAACCCCTCCAATTTTTTTTCAAAGAATCCCAATTTATAGTAAAACAAGTTGAAACTGACACAAGTAAATGACATTCTTTATTGTATGTCCATAGAAAAGACACTTTGCTTTGGATGGATCACTACACATATTCTTGTAAATAATTACATGAAAATGGCGTGAACATAAAATTACTGGTACCATTAAAAAATAAAAGATCCTAGACTTTAGTGATCTCAAGGAAACTATTTACTTTCATTAGTATCATAGCTGCCTTTCATCTTGTAATCATTCAACCTGTTTGAACAGAGACAAGCACTCAGTCATTTTGTGTCATTGTGTGCAGCTTAGTGAATAAAGATTAGAAAACCTAAGAATTATCTGAGGAGGAAAGGAAGAAAGTGCAGTAATAGTTAAGCATGGTAAAGGCTGTAAAACCATCTCTAAAGAGCCTCGTGATCATGTAACAGTTCTTGTTAATATTATCAAGAAATTAAAGTTTGAACTCCCTGGGACCTTAGGCAATCTCCTGGAGCATGGCTGAAAGAGGAAAGTTAACAAGATTGAACAGAAGAGCATCTTCAAAACAAACCCTGGATGATTTCTGTCACTGTTTGACTGAAAATGGCTCCATCATGGAAGACCCAGGAAGACCCCACTTCTGAAAGAAAGTGACATCAAAAAGCCAGACTAGCGTTTGCTAAAATGTATGTTGACAAGCCACAGCCACTGGAGAAGAACCTCCTTGGAACAGATGAAGCAAATTAGAGCTTTTGGGTATGTCACAGCATCTCTATATTTACAGAAGAAAAGACAATGTTTTTAAAGAAATACCACCATCCTTATGGAAGGGGCTTCATCTTCATTCAATCAATCAATTACTATAACTGTATAATGTGTTCAAGGCACATTGAAAGAAGAAAATGGTCTCAGCCATAGGTCATGCTCATCCAGCAGGATAATGACCCACAACATGTGGTACTTCTAAGACTGGTGTGAAGTTTGCATTGTCATGGCGGCGTCACATGACGTATTGGACTTTTTTCCCCTTCACTAAACCAGGTCTTGGGTGTGGCCAGTGCATGATGCATCTGACCACTGCCATCAGTTTGACAGCTCTGATCTAAAAGGGCCCAAGAATGATTTGAAAAGCAAGAACTGGACTGTTCTGAAGTAGCATGCTATGAATTCTGATTAGAATCAAATAGACTATTATGGAAAGAGCTGAAACTCACAGGGGAAGAGAAACCCATCAGACCTAAGACAATTAGGGAAAGTAGCTCAAGAAGAATGTGATAAATTATTCAGAGCTACAGAAAATCTTGATTGCAGTTATTGCCTCAAAAGAGTGTGCTAGGAAATGTTAGGATTGCCGATAATTATGTTCATACCATTTTCATACATTCTATTGTTTCAAGAATTTGTTAAATTGTAATCAAAAACATGGCTACTTTATTGACTATGGAATAAATGATGATGAATGACATATACTTGTGTCAGTTTCAAGTTATTTCACAACAAATTGGATTTCCTTGAGGAGAAGTGGAAGTTGTCAGCCAATATCTTTGAAAAAGTAGAGGTTGTAAACCAATATCTTTGGCCACCCATAAATGTAATAACACAAATATGCAGCAGCCCCATCCAGAGATAGTACAATCTAGGTTTTTATTCATTTAAAAAGCATATTCCATTTTGCAGGGATTTTATTGTTATTAAAGGATTTGCTGAGTCACTAAAGAGTCAACCAATTAAAATATAGATAAATCCCCAAAATAAAACAAAAATAAATCACCGTGTAAATATTATTTGTCACTTAGATCTTCAGGATGATACAGCAGTGGAGTCCTTACTGCTCTCTGAGCTTAGTTGTTTGCTTGCAAACATTTCATTATCCACCTGAGTAACACCAGTGCAGTGAGTGTGGGGTTTGCTCCTTGTTTACATACAGTAGCTTTCCCTGTCACTTGATAGGGATGTGGTTTTCTGCTTGATTGTTTGACTTGGAGTTAATCCCAGCTTATCTGGGTATTGGCTGCCACAGAGGATGTATTCTACTGTAGGAAGTTAGCACCCACCCCTCTCCTAGAAAATTGAAATAGCCTAGGAAATATTAAAAAGGCAGAATATTTCCTCTAAAAAGAGTAGAACCTTAAGAAGCAGAATCTCACCCCCACCTTTGTTAATGGGTAGGCCATTAAGGCCTGGGCCAGAATACTTTAGATAACAAGGAACTCCAGGTAATTGCCAAAAGCCCTTTTACGGGCATAAATCATCCAGCAAGGCTAGACCAAGCCTGGAACTCAGGACAGCCTACAGAGTTGCCCCTGGGAGTCTGACAACCAATGGGATACATTTCTTACACAAGAACAGGAAACACTAAGGTGGGGCCCAACAGAGGGTATAAAACCCAAGCACTCTCAGCAACTCAGACCTTCTGGACCTTCTCTTCTCACTTTTTTTCTTGATCTCTCCTCATCTTGAAGCATGTGATCACCCTTCTCTGGAGCTCCAGGCCATGTGGTCCTGTCCACCATTAAACCTTCCAAGCAGCCTCCATGTTTCCAGTGTCTTTTTCCCCACTTGGAACTGAACCCAGAAGGATATTTCTTTCAACACTACTCTTTTTTTTTCCTTTTAGCTTTTTAATTGACTCAATTAGGAAATCGTGAACAACTTAGACCAAGCTACGTGAAAAAATGCTGAGGAATTCCCAGAAGTTGGTCATTCAGACAAATCAGCCTTCAATGGACATACAGAAATAAACCATATTTACACACAATTCAAGAGACAATAAAAAAGCTATGAAGGAAACAAAAAGACCAAAGCATATTCTCTCAGCAGCAAACACCCAGATAAATAAAGATCAACCCTAGGCAAATAAGCCGAAAATAATATCCTAAACAAGGAACTATTAAGGAGAAAGCAACATACTCCACGAAAACTGACCAGGCAAGCTTTTCAATATAAACAGGGACCAACTCCACACTCACTCCCACTGATAATATTACTTAATTGGGTGATGAAATGTCAGCAAGCAAACAGCCATCCCAGAGAGCATCAAAAACTCCATTGTTCAACCCTTCTATGTTCTCTTGTGTATATTATATATTATATAAGATAGTAGAGCAATTTAGATCTCTATAGAATTAAATATCATATATAGTGTTATAATGTTTCTAAAATATTTAATATGATCCCTGCAGAAAGCTGACTTTCTTCTCTCTCTACCAAATAGAGATTTTACACCAACAGAGTAGTTGGTGATTTCCAACTACTCTATAGCAGTTGTAACCACTTCCAGCAGGAAAGTCATGTTAAAGACTTTGCTGCAAAAGACAGTGGTCTTGTGGATGACCAAAAATCTTTTGTGGTTGTAACCTGTTTTTAATTGTTTTTAACTCTTTTCATCAAAAGAGTTGCTGTTGATTTTAGGACAAGCATCTAAAGTCTAAATTGACAGCATTCTTCTTGAATTCCATTTCCATGTCTTATATTTTTTACTTGTTGAGTGCTTGTCATTTTAATCTGACTTTTGTCCAAATTTGCAATGACTGCATGTACATGGATAGGTCATAGATGCATATTTACATGTATGTAATCATTTTGATCATATAATATGTATGTGTTATCCATCCACTTCAACTTTTTATATCTATCATTAACCCTCTGCCTGTTATGTATTGTATTCATTGTACGCTTTGTTTGTCTCTTTTTGTTTCTGGTTCCTGGCTTGCTATTACTACCATTTGGTGTTTTATTTGGTGACAAATATTTTCATTTTTGTTAGCAGCAAAATGGAAGGAGAGATGGGTGGTCTCTCAGTATAAATCCAACTATGGAAAATTTAGGTTGACAGCTGGACATTTTTATGGCAATCGTGAAGCAGACAAAGGTTTGGAGTTAATGTGAAATTCATAATTATTTAGATGGATGCTCATCATTTGGATATGATTTCTGTTCCTTAAAATATTTTTTTGAAAGCTCACACTGAGATTAGAAGTACTAAGAGCCAGTCATGAGAGTATGCTTTTGTCTTCTTCCCCAACTGTCCTTGGTTCTAAGTCAGAGGTCATTTCTGCTAATTTCAGTCTTGGGTATGTCCTATATACACAAATGGGCCTAGCTGGAATGACTTGCCTCCAGAAATTGTGGATGATTGGCAATCATCACCTCGCTCAATAATAGTAACTATGAGAGGGATTTTGGAGTCCTGGTGGATGATCATATGAGCCCGCAGTATGCGGCAACTGCCAAAAAAGCCAACACAGTTCTAGGCTGCATAAACAGAGAGATAGAATCAGGATCGCATGAAGGGTTAATACCACTTTATTAATGCCTTGGTATTTACAATGGTGGTATCCCAAAAAAGTTATTACTGGTTCTGTGGCTTGGTGGATGTGGCTTGGTGGATGTGGTTTGGGGGGCATGGCAGGGAAAAGATACTGGAAAATCTCTATTCCCACCCCACTCCACTAATCTGCTTTCTAGCTCGGTTCCCCTGTGCAGGGCAACAAAAGAAGACCCAGCCGATCAGCTGGGACTCGGGAGGCAGAGAATAGGTGGGGGCAGGGCCAGTCAGAGGTGGTATTCCGAACTACTCAAAATTTCCGCTACCGGTTCTCCAGAATTGGTCAGAACCTGCTGAATACCATCTCTGCTTGGTAAGGCCACAGTTGGAATATTGCATCCAGTTTTTGGTCACCACAGTGTAAAAAAGTTGTTGAGTAGAAAGAGTGCAGAGAAGAGCAACAAAGATGATTAGGGGACTGGAAGCTAAAACATACAGTATAAAGAACGGTTCAGGAACTGGGTATGTCTATAAGTCTAGAAAAGAGAAGGGCCAGGGGAAACATGATAGCAGTCTTCCAACATCTCAGGGGCTGCCACAAAGATGAGGGGGTCAAACTATTCTCCAAAGCACCTGAGAGCAGAACAAGAAGCAATGGGTGGAAACTAATCAAAGAGAGAAGCAACTTAGAACTAAGGAGAAATTTCCTGTCAGTTAGAACAATTAATCAGTGGAACAACTTGCCTCCAGAAGTTGTGAATGCTCCAACACTGGAAGTTTTTAAGAAGAGATTGGATAACCATTTGTCTGAAGTGGTGGAGGGTTTCCTGTCTAAGCAGGGGTTGGACTAGAAGACCTCCAAGGTCCCTTCCAACTCTGTTATTCTATTCTATTGTCTGAAATGTTATAGGGTTTCCTGCTTGAGCAGAGAGTTGGATTAGAAGACTCCAAGGTCTCTTCCAACTTACTCTGTTATTCTGCTTGAATATCTATCCTCCACTCCCTTCCTCTCTTCATTTATTTATTGTCTCACCCTGCTCAGCAGTTTGTACTCTTGTCTAGATAAAGATATTGTGTTACCATAACATAGAACGTGAAGGTTTAAAAAGATTTATTCCCCATTTCCAATATAAGTGTCTGAAATGTGATATTTGTGTGCTCTTTCCCTTCTCCATGGTAGGGACAACTGTTATTGCTTTTATTGTTTTCTAATTATTATGATAAAAATCAAAGAACTTTGGCAATTCTATTTATAATTTTGGTGTCTGTGTGAAATGATTTCTCATATCCTCTAGGTCTGCAGACAAGTGAAAATTTAAAGTTTTATGCCATCTCATCACGATTTCAACCATTCAGCAATAAGGGAAAATCATTGGTAATTCAGTATACAGTAAAGCACGAACAGAAAATTGATTGTGGTGGTGGTTATGTGAAATTATTTCCCTCCAATCTGAACCAAAATAATATGAGTGGGGAGTCTCTTTACTACATCATGTTTGGTGAGTTGGTTTTGATAAAATTGCCTAAAACCATGTAACAAAATTGGCACTAATTTTTTACACTAAGACCCAAAATTAATGAGGAATCCTACGCAAAGCTATAAATTAAGATTCATCTAAGATAAATTTGACTAAAATACTTCCAGAGCTCTCTTTTAGCTTCTGTATTAGGGGCTTTAAACAGAAGATCCTGATAGTTGTGATTCTTACCTTTTTATCTGCAGTTATTACTGGAGATAGGCAGAAAGTTTCATTATTTAGAAAGTCAAAGATTTTATCAATCTGAAATAATCTGAGGCATTTTCTGTACTTTAAATAACACAAAAAAGCAAACTTTTATTATCTGTTTCAGGGCCTGATATATGTGGTTCTGATACTAAGAAAGTCCATATCATTTTAAATTATAAGAACAAAGTTTATCCTGTTAAGAAACAAATTCGCTGCAAAGTAAGTATAAAAAATGATAATTAAAAGATGTGTTTTATAATATTCTGATCTTGAGCCATCATAGTCAGATCAAATATGTCTGTTAACTATTATAGGAAAATACCAAGTTTGTAAGCTAAACTGGGAAATTGGAAAAAAAGGCATGGAAGAATATAATTTGTTGCCAAGAAAACTATGTTTATATGTCCATATAATTTTAAGGAGTCGTGCATGACTCAAAATACTTTTTTACTGCAATATGCTTTAGTAGACAAAACCACACATAAGTGATATTTTGTACAGCAAACAACGCAGGTGCTTTTTGTTTAAAACTTCTATATGGTAAACTTAATAGAATGCACATTTACAGGGAGCAAACAGATGTATGAGTACACATTTAAGTGTGATGCGGCACACTATTATGGCCATCTGTCTGAAATTAGTTTTACTGAAGATGTTGAAACAAACTAATTATTATCTTTTCCCACATTTTATTTAGGTGGATGGATTCACACACCTATATACACTGGTTTTAAAATCAGATCATACATATAAAGTGAAAATTGATAATAAAATGGTAATTTCGGGCATTTTAGAAGATGACTGGGACTTCTTGCCACCAAGGAGAATAAATGATCCAGCAGTGAAGAAACCAGAGAATTGGGATGATGAAGCTGAAATTGATGATCCAGAGGACACTAAGCCAGAGGTGATGCTCTAGGACGGAAGTGGACAATCCCCTGTCCAATGTGAAAAATCCAGAGCCAGGGCATCCCCAACAGATGGCTAGCCACAAGGAGAATGTGTGGATCATATGATTAAAATAGTTGTCCTAACATTTGATCAAACACCATTCCCTTGTAATGTAGGGCTTTGTGAGAGCAGAACATAAGCATTTTTCATCTTAGGGATAGCCTTTTTAAGGTTTAAAAAATGCCATTAGGTCTTCTCAGACTGAAAGTACTTTCCATGTTCCCATCTGGGAAATGCTGACAATTTTTTGTTGTTCTTCACCAAGTCCATTCCATTTGTAAAGTACAGCATCCACTACTGGACTCAGTGTGCCAAATGACCTTAGATTAGTGCTACAGAGTTACTACTTCTCATGAGATAGAAACTATACATCACTACTCCTTTGTTCAGATTGTGAAGGTCTGAACAATCCTTAGATCTTTTTGATATGATTGATGATCTACAATCCGGACATCCTTTTGCTATGTATGTACCATTGCTGTCATTTGAATTTGTCTCTCCCAATTATTGTTGATTTCAGTTAGTGTTTATTCTGTCAAGATCAGGTCTCCCCCCCCCCCCCCCCAAAAAAAAAATCTGTGTTAACTGCAAATTTGATAAAATCCCATCCACCAGGGTTTTTTACATTGATATTTATATTTACATTGATATTGTATCATATCGTATATTATATTAATAATTGATCATATACTTGAAAGGTGGTAGGTGAAGTAATATGCAGATTGAGGAATTAAGGGAAAAAAGGCCACCCACTCCTCAAAAGACTCACCCACTAGCATCCTTTTATTTGTTTAGGACCTGGAAAACCACTATTCTGGTTTTTTCCTTTATAGAAAAAGGTGCACAAGTGGTGAATGGGAAAAGCCAGTGTGTAACTTGTCTAGTAGGAAAAGCATGTAGCATAAGTTTTGTCCTTTGTGGAAGGTCATGCAAAAGAAGAATTGGCAGATGCTGATATGACATTGGTGGGCAACTTCATCATATCTGCAGGGAAGATGCATGAAATCTGAAATGGTACTTCTGTACCAGCAATGATGTGGAGGGACTTGGCTGACAAGATTAGGTCCAGAGGTGGTATTCAGCAGGTTCTGACCAGTTCTGGAGAACCGGTAGCAGAAATTTTGAGCAGTTCGGAGAACCGGCAAATACCACCTGTGACTGGAGATTTTACAGCATCCTTCCCCTGCCACGCCCACCAAGCCACGCCCATAGAACCGGTAGCAAAAAAAAATTGAATCCCACCACTGATGAGGTCATCTGTCTCTCAGTGGTTGCTTTCATATTATGCAATGTACTTCTTCCAGAGTTGCAGCCTGGCCTCCTTCCTGTTGTAATTTAGAAAGATGTGAAAGACCGTTCTGTTAATCAGGTTTTACTTATGTTTAAATTGTTAACTATGCTTATTGATTTATTTAGAATTAAATTTTATAGACTTTATAATGTCAATCCACAATGACATCTTATCTATAAAACAAAAAGTAATAATGCAAGGAAGTTATAACGAGGAAGCAATCATCCCAGCCATTAAAATAATCTCATTCAAGATGGGCATATATCCCTACCTATTTCAGAGCCTATGGAAGGCCTTCAGCTTTAATTAAAAGGACAGCAGGGTAAGGGCTGTTCAAACTATCTGGGAAATACTCTTGCAGAGGGAGAGGCACTGCAGCTGAGAAAGCATGTCACCTAGTTCCCATCAGATGGCGCTGCTTTAAAGATGGGAGCCACAGCACACCCACTCTCTGTCCATTGTCACAGGGTAGGCAGAAACAATGGAAATGAGGTCTCTCAAATAGCTAGGTCCTCTACGGTGATGGGTTTTATACAATGGGTTTTATACAAGATGGGTTTTATACAAGATAACCACATCTTGAATGTATTTAAATAATACATTCCAATAAATAATAAATGACTGGGATGGTGTACACATACACACAAATTCCACCTGGAAGCTAAATACTATATAGCTCATGCATGCCACAAGACACACCCATGACTGTGCACTGGTCACTCTGGATTGGCTACAGCCTTTGAGTGTTCTTCATGGGCAGTTAGCCAATTGGCCTATTGGGATATAAAAAGGATTTTGACCCTTGCTTTGCTAATGTTAAGATAAATTATATAAATAGTATTTGTAATATGATTAGCTAGTAACTGATTGTAAAATGCAGATCTTTTTTATTGGCAAATCTACCCTACCTTTTACTAAGCATATGTTTGGGTTTCTCTCTCCCTGTAACAAATTGATTTCTTCCTCATTAACATGGAATTGCAAATTTACTTTCCAGGTTCTTCTGTTTTGCTTTATAAACATGTTTATATTCCTGTGACATCTATTCTTCAGAATTTCTCAGAGCTTGTTTTGTATGTAAATCATAAAATCCCTGTTTTGTGTTAGGGGTCAACTATGGTAATCTGACCCTGATTTAAATTTGCTTAAGATATTTGGAGACTGTAGCATAGCTAGAATCAAGGCAAATGTGGTAGAACCCACTAGAGATGGGGACTCAACTACACCTTCAGGCTTCAAAATAACCAGCCTGATTGTGCAACTGGAAGCACAAGAGTCAGCATGTCACCTACAGAGGAATCTAGGTGTTTACTGTCAGAATAAAGCAACAGGCAAAAGGGCTCAGGTCAGCCTCAGTGCATACTGACCAGAACTACTACTAGCTGGCAGCAGAGAGCTAAGAGAACAGTTACCTTTTCTATTATCTAGTGGCCACTTCGATTTTTGCAACACAGGTTACCTCTCTAGCACTAGTATAATCTGCCAGTGCTTGTCATCTCCAGAGACCACTATAAGCTGCTTTTGCTGCCTGGTGGCTTACATGTAAAAGTCCTGATCACAAACACAGCTCTCTTCCTTCAAACGGAGCTGCTAACTCTTGATGGGCTGCTGAACTGATTTTGTCTTCAGAATCAGAGACCTTTACTTGGCTGGATATGGTACAGCAACTGGCAGAACTCAACCTGCCTTGACCTCAGAAGTTGAGCAGGACCAGGCCTGGTTAGGAATTGGGCAGGAGATCTCCAATGAATTTCAGAGCTGGGAGATTGAAAAAGCCATATTAGAAGATGGCTGTAGCAGATCACCGTGATATGGTTACGCCCCCTCCCAAAAACCCACCCTCACATGGAAGTGTCTGTGTAGTCATTAAGAAATGAACATCATTCAGGGGTGTCTGCAGATTGAAAGTAGTTGGATATTTTCTGACCAATTTTTTACTAATCTTGGTCAGGAATCTTGATAGTTTACCAGCCACGCTTATAGAAAATGGCACAGAATTTTGAGGAGACAAAATATGAATATTTCACTTTTGTTCACCTGAACATTTCATTGTTTCACTGAATTATTTCCTCCCTCAGTTTGCTTGGAGCATTCCCAGTGTTAGGTCTAGGTTTCTTGGCAATATTGCTGCGTATCTACCTAGTTCTATGTGTTTGCTCTTGACCCGCCCTTCTTTCCATTTCTTATATGCATCCAGTCTTTTTTTTATCAGAATTTTGTTAAACATAATTACTAACACTTTTAAGTATTTCCCTTAAAGTTCTTTGTGCCCTTAATTATTCCTTTGAGAATGCATGTTATAATTATTCCTTTGAGAATGATGGGCCCTTTTTATTGTTCATTTATCAGCTATAAGATTTTTACTAGAATTTGCTTGGGTTCATTGAAATAACGTTTTCTAAAACAAGAGCTATAGGCCCACTTACTATTCACATTCCACAATGACAAAAATTACAGCATTAGCAGTTTCTTCAAAAGTTTTTTTTTACCTTACTGTCACAGGCCATTTCTTGACTTTTTATTAATATTTAGGATTGCTGACTCCTTTTTTTTCTAAATAAGAATATTTTCAGCAAGATGCCAAGGATTTGCTCAATATCGATTACCAGTAGATGTATTATTTTGTTATTTCTGCTGCTACTATACATTTACCAGCGCAATAATGCCAGCCAGAAGAGTTAGGCATCCTAGAACCAAGTTTTGCAATCAGCCTTTCCCAAGTAACGAGGTAAACCAAGCTCAGAAAGGGGCTTGTTCTGAGACTTGCTTTGTCAGATCCTTTAAATATTTAATTATTCTTTTTTCATTCTGCTGCAATCTTGCAATTCTCGTTGTGATACTGTCATAATAAAAACAATATACTATATACCTGTAATGGATGGGAGCCACAATATTTCTATTTTTCTCCATTTATTATTGCTAAATCCATTTCATGGCATTTATCTTGCCCATTTCTCTTGACTTTCCCTACATATTATTATTTCATTTTCAGACGTATGGGGAGAAGTGCATACACACACCTTCAAGCTGGTCATGATTCTTGGTAACTACCTGACAAAAATCCCTGGTGTTTTCTTGACCACATTTTTCAGAAGTGGTCTGCTCTTGCTTTTTTCTTCCTAGGGTGAGAAAGAGTGACTGGTCCAAAGTTAGCAAGCTAGCTTAATGTCTAAGGTGGGGGGGGGGGGGTAGAACTCATAGTCTCTTGGATTCTAGCCGGATGCTGTAACCCTATATCAAAGAGAATACTTTTTCAATCCTTCAAAGCCTATTAAATAAGAATTAGGTATAAGTCTTTTAGAAACTGCTCAGACGTTGAATACAAAAATTTGTGAGCAAGGAAGCAGGAAAATCCCATAGCTGAGTATCCTGTTGGAATGAATATCTAAGGATTAGAGATTTATTCATGAGATGGGCAATGGGATATGGGAATGATCTTGGATGATAGGAGAAAGCGCTATAGATTATGGTCAGATAAATAGCAACTGAGCTCGCAGAAGGAATGTGGGCATGGCAAACACTTCAAAATGCACCCTCCCTAGTTTTTGGGAATGTAAAGGAGAGGGGTGAGTGATGTATTTTCGGCATACAGATTCTGTTAATGTAACCTTACAATAAAGCTTGAGCCAATACTTCTGAGTGGGCTTCTTTTATGGACTATGGCACGAGGCTGACAGGATGAGCGTGAACTGTAGTATATGGCAAGGTTGATTAAAACTATTTACTGTAGTAAATACTAAACATACTAAATATTGTTTTCCCCATAAAGCCGTTGGATTTTACCTGCTGATCAGGAGTGGCTCATTTCGTTTTTCTTTCTTTTCTATTTTTTTTTTCATCCCTGTGATAGGATTGGGATATTGATGAATACATTATGGACAATAGTGCTGAAAAACCTAAAGACTGGGATGATGCAGCACAGGGCAACTGGAAACCTCCTCTACTCAAGAATCCTCTCTACAGAGTATGGCACCACTTTTGGGGGTTTTCAGTTGAACTTTGAGGACTTGGGTGGCCATTTGGGCAGTCAATAACAAGAACATTTGGTTTATTTCAGGGGGAGTGGCGGCCCAGGAAAATCCCAAATCCCAACTACAAAGGCATCTGGCCCCATCCTCAGATTGTGAATCCTGAGTATGTGCCAGACCCAAACCTTTCTGTCTATGAGAACATCAGTGTCATTGGTCTAGATCTTTGGCAGGTCAGTTGGACTTCTTCCTGGTTTGTACGTTAATTACTGTGCCATCTTCATTGACTGAAGTGAGCAGACTCCTGTGCATGAGGAAAAATTTGGCAATATAGAGCTAATTGTATTGATTCAAATGTATATAAAGCAACACTATTGTGTTCCTTAATTGCAGGTGAGATCTGGAACTATTTTTGATAATTTCTTGATCACTGATGATGAAAAGTATGCAAAGAAATTTGGTGATGAAACGTGGGGCAAAACAAAGGTAAGAATGATTTCTTCTTCAGAATGCAGCTAAGGTGTAGATTCCCTTTGTCATTGTTTTGTTCTTCTATTATTTGACCCTTTTCTCAAAGAGCTATTTTTGCTTGGATGGCTGACATTGCAACAGGGAATCCACGATGATTGTTTTGCAGGTGCCTCACAGCCTCACAGTAAGGCTGCTTGAGATAACTTTGCCAGAACACCTGGATGGTGATGCTGACAGTTTTCTCACCTGGATTAGAAAACAAAGGGGAGCCTCCCTGCTCTGTCCAATGCCAGTAGCTTCTGCATTATTGCCAGTAGCTGGAACCGGAGCCTGTTCCTCCTGCAGTTTGTTCTTCCAGTTGTCATGTTAGGTTAGTTGGGAGGAAACAGATGAAGGAAAATTCCTGCAAGGGAATAGATTTGCCCAGCTGGATATCTGAGAGGACAGCAGGTTTCCTAAGGTGACCTTTCATTTTCCATTTAAAATTTCCAGAAGCCAGAACAGATAATGAGCGAGAAAGAAATAAAGAAAGAAAAGAAAAGGGAAGAGCGAAAAACCCAGAAGATGCCAAAAAAGAAACCACTTCAAAAGAACAAATCTGAGAGAATTGTAGCACAGAAGGAGGAGCTCTGATTTTTTTTTCTTTCTCTCAGAATTTAAATTGGAACCCACAGAGGAAGATATTAAGGGCCAGGGACCGTGTTCCTTTAAACAGATACCTTGAGAAACCGTTTGGTTTCGGCTAAAAATGATATCAAAAGGTGTTGTTGTTTAGTAAAATAAATTGTTGACAAAGAGAGTCCATAATGACTTCATTTCCCTCTCTCCTTCAAGTCCAGTCATCCAGACGCGTTTGCCTGAACCCAGAAACAGGCACAGGGCAGTAACGAGGCCCGGCGATTGACTCTCCCAAATTACCTCCGGGGCTCAGGGTTGCATGGGGAAAGGGGGTGGAGGTCCCATTTCCATTTCTGAATTAACCCCCACTTCCCTCCAAAAATCTTTCCTATGCAAAAGTGGAGGAGGAAGAGGGGGAAATGTCCTTTTCTAGCTTCGGAAGTCTTCTAGGCAACGGCAGCAGCACCGCAGACGCCCCTCCTGCATGAATGGAGCCGGGCAAGGCTGCCGAGGCAGACAGACTCGCCTCTCAGCAAGAAAGCAGGTCAGCGGGCCGGAGCATCCTCGGCGGACCTTCGGCGGCGACGCCGCGAGGGGCATTCTTTCAGCGCTTCCTCGGTTGGTCGCTTGGCGGCGCTGGCCCCGCGCTCGCTGCTGCTGTCCTTCTCGTGGCCACGCCCCGTCCCTCTCTTGGCCGCTTCCCTCCCAGGAGGAGGAGGAGGAGGAGGAAGATGGCGGCGCTCGGCCCCCTTGGCGGCGGCGGCGGCGGCGCGCAGGTAGGGAACCAAGAGGAAGGGCGGCGGAGGGATGTGAAGGGAGAATGGCGGCAGGAGGAAGAGGACGAAGAGCGGTCACAATTCAAGAAAGCCGAGATAATCCCGGCGTGAGTCAGAAACAGAGTCGGGGCGGGGAGGGCAGCCACCTCCTCCCCGCAAAACACGCGACCTTGATGGGAGGTGGTCTCTCGTGGGGGTGGGGGGCGCCCGTTCTTTTCCTTCGCGGGAAAGGAGTCGGAGCGTCGGGCGCTGACAGGGAGGGACCTGGGAAAGGCCAGTCGTCCTCGGCGGCGGAAAGGGGTCAGGCAACTCAGCCTGGAGGGGGGCAGTTCGGTTGCCCCCAAGACTGGGGCGTGGAGGGTCCTATCGTCACCCTTCAGGGCCACGGCCGAGGAGCCCCCTTCTTAATACCCAAATGACCCAGCCCAGCCTACCTCACAGGGCTGTTGGAAAGAAACCTTATCCACGAGTGCAGCGAGCTGGGATGCTACAGCGGAGAAGAGAAAGGGGCTGTTAGTTCTCTAGGCCGGGATTTGATTGAAGGACCGCTATGTGCCTTTGCCTGTGTATAGGAGTGGGTGTGCATGTGTTTGGAGAGACTCTAATAGGTGCTGAAGAGTTTAAGTGCTGCCAAATCTGGCCACAGAAGTATATTTTCCCAGGAAAATAGGACCCAAATGATGCAGTTTGTGGGCTTGGATGTTTGCAGAGGTACAGACCCAGCTACAACTAAATGTTGAGAATTTACTCAGTTTAAACACTGGGAAATTTGGAGAGCCCAGTACAGAACGGAAAGACTGAAGTGGGACCAGTTCAAGCAAGTGGTGTCTTTTCTTCTGGGAAAACATTACAAAGCTTGTTGATAGAAATCTAGAAATTAAGCCAAATAAAAATCATTTCCAGATAAAGATGGGTGTAGTCAGGCTGCAGATCTTACAGCTTATGCTCTGCTTTGTCCAGCTTTTTAGTGGCCAACTGAGGAAGTATGAGGATGTTTAGGGCTTTTATATTTCTTACTGAATAACAAGCAAATTAAAAATGATATATAAGCAGTGAAAACATCTGAGGATCACATTGTCAAATAATAGCATATGGAATATTGTCCACTTTGTAAGAGAAGGCCAAAAATTACAAAGTTGTTTGGTAAAAAGCTATACGCTGCCACCAAATTTAAAAGCCATATTAGCCCATAAAGTAAGAACTAGGGATTAAGATATAATAATTACCAAGTCCTTGCAGAACATTGCCCTGAGGACCTGAATGTATTTGTAGAAGTGGTACCGAGAGAGCTTCTTTGGAGAAGATAGTCTGTAACCTGCAATAGTTGAAGATAACTTTTTTATGGTCTCATAATCTGCAGCCTAATTCAGGTGTCATTAAAAAGTGGCTCGGTGGCCTTTTTGAAGCTGCCTGGATTCTGCACTGAAGTTCAAGGGAAGTTTCAGTTCCTTAGGCAGCTTCAGCCACAGAAGAATTTTCTTACCAGATTGGAGGAATGTTGCAAGGGATGGAAATTAGTTCAAAGCTGGGGAGAATATACAAAGGCTTCTGACACTGAGCTGACTGCCCTGCCGGATAAGATCTGTCACAATCAAGGAGGCATCTTGTGCAACCCTGCATGATGAACTTTCATAAATGACTGGTAAGGTTACATAGGGAAACACAATCCAGAACTGGTGTGCTCCCTTCTGCCTTGGTTAAATCCAGAACTTTGTGTACCAGCCCCACATGTCTCCTATTGCTGATTTACAGCAATTTCTAGCAGAAACTAGGAACAGGTTCCTAGGGATAAATAAGGACCTTTTGAGCAAAAATTCAGTCATGCTAGTAGACAGGTTGCTTAATTATTCTAAGGATGTAACGGCTTCAATGAGGCTCCCCCCCCCCAACTGAAATAGTACACAGTAAATATTCAACCACAAAGTAAGATGGCAGAGGGATCTCTGTGTATGGAATGTGTCATGAATCCTCAGGAAAAGAAACATGTATACATCTTGGAGGTAAGCTGATTCAGAGATCTGTGTATAGGAAAGAAAATCCAGCAGTCTCCGTATAAATAAAGAGTAGATTTGTTGCGTGCATGTTAATAAATAATGTTGCTAAGAGCATCCCTTCTGAGCTTATGCTGGTTCAAGTGAGAATCACATGCCTGATGCCAAGTACTGTTTTCCAGGCTCCTTTTTTTGGACACAGACCCAAAGTCCTTAGAACCCTGAATACTGCTTCTGCCCAGGCTAATTTGTATTCCTGCAAAGTTAATGGCTGCTGTCTAGCAGAGAAAGCATCTCCATGTTGGCTCTGCTTGCAGAAAAGCGTAGAACCATGCATAGCACAGATGTCAAGCACAACCAGTCAATTATAAATTGCTCTTTTCAGAAAGGGTGTTTTGAAGCCAAGCGCTTCTGGAAGCTTTGGGTGCATCTCATTCTGGCTTGTAAATTCCAAGGCTGTGTACTGTGGAGGAAGTGGCCCAGGCAAAATATCCTTCCCCTTGAATCTTTTGGGTCTTTTTATTATTTAATGTGGACCTTTTCCTCTACTTTTTCCTGATATAATGAAAATTAGTGATAGGCTGAGATATTGCTCCTAATTATACTAGCCTTACAAGTGTTTTTCATCCACCTAATAATAGATGATAGAAGGCATTTTCTTGTGTTCTGATGGTATTTCTTCCGTAAGTTTACACACCAATGCTGAATGTATTGATGCTGTAGATTCTGCCAATTATAAAGAGAAGTTTTAGTCTAGGCTCTGTTTAAAAACTCTCTGTTTTTAAAGAAGGTTTATGTGGATAGCTTTTGTATGAGCTATTGCACCTTCCATACATTGCCAAAGATATCACATGTTTATTGTGGGAAATAGAATTGGTTGCTGAATACCAGGATTCTGTAGGATGAGAACTTGTACTGGGCTGCCCATTCATCAGAGCTGTTAGTTACAACTTATCATTTGTCCTGAGCAAAAAGAATCTCTTTTGACCTTGCATGTCTTTCCCACCCTTCAAGGCAGATAAAATTTGGATTTCTGTCTCTTGCTGGAAAACCAGAGGAAACATTGTTGGTATTGACCAGAGGGATCATTGTTGGTGATTTTGCATAGCATTAAAACCAAATGATAGGTCACAGTTCTGTATAACAGAATGGGTATTCATGACATGTGGTTAGCCTTTATTTTACCCACTGGAGGATGAAGGAATCGTAAAGACAGCTGCATAGCTCTTCGTGACTACCTTACACACTGTGAGTTCTGTTTGCCTTTCAGATAGTAAAAAAGAATAAAAGAAAGGCATTCAAATTAAGCCTGAATTGGGGTTCTTGAAACTTTCCAGAAGGACATATCTGGATACAACTCCCATTATCACGAGGCTATCGTGAGGCTGTCTGAAGCTGATTAGAACAGAACTCAAATATAGATAGATGGTTTCTAGAAGGGAGGCATATATATATATATATAGGTAGTCTTCGACATACAACCATTCGTTTAGTGATCGTTCAAAGTGAAGTGGCACTGAATAAAGTGACTTATGACTGTTTTTCACACTTACGACCATTGCAGCATCCCTGTGGTCACATAATCAAAATTCAGACACTTGGCAACCAGTCATATTTATGATAGTTGCAACGTCCCAGGGTCATATGATCAGGTTTTCTGTGGCTTTCTGATAAGCAAAATCAATGGAGAAGCCAGATTCACTTAACAACAGTGTTATTAACTTAACAACTGCAGGGAACTCACTTAACAACTGAGGGAAGAAAAGTGGTAAAATGAGGCAAAACTCGCCTTACAGTTGTCTTGCTTAGCATTGGAAATGTTGGGCTCAATTATGACCATTAGTCAAGGACTACCTGAAGTTATGTACCAACCAACCAACCAATTGTGCAGAAAACAGAAGTAAAACTTATTCATTGTTTGGGGATGGGGATGTCTGTAACTTAGCAATATCAGAATGAGGTGAAATTCTGTGGCAATTTTGCACTTTACCTGAACTTTTGATAATGGTATTCTGGCACTGTATATTGAGGACAAGAGAGAATGGAACTTCCATGTTCTCCCTCTCCTGTTTCCATGGCATTCTGTTCCCATGCTGAGTTTCAGGGTTTACTCCTGATCTTGTGAAAAAAAAAATGTTGTTAGTTCAGTCTCTAAATGATGGCTTCTTAATGCTTTGTTGTCTCATTCTATCTTTGTTAAGCTCAACCAGGGTGACTGTCTTTTTCCCCCTTTTCATTATAAATTAACTTGAATTAAATAAGAAGAATGTGCAGTAACTGATTTTTTTAACGTTATCTCTATCATCCACTGCTGAACGTACACATGCAGCTTTCTGAGAGAAAGCCAAATATTGCCTTTGGGTGTTATTTAGACTGAACTCAAACTAGAGAGCAGTGGGAAGTCCTTTATAACAACCAAACTGTCCTTGAGTCTGTTTAAAGAAAGAAATGTTTGAGCATTGATAATTCTTTGGAGGGCAAGTGAATGATATGTTATTGCGGTCAGAAAAGGAGAAGCTGAGATGGTAGGCAGCATCTTTTGGCCTTGTGTTCCAGCTGGCTACAAATGATCTGATGCGATTCCTATGCATGTCCTTTTAACTTCATTCATATGTCTCCCTTGTACTAAGTCATTTCTTCAGAAAAAAATGGTGGTGGAACATTTTTAGAAGGTCCCAATCAGAAACAGAGCAGGGGTCCGGAACTGGGCTGTGGAAGAGACGGGAGAGCACACATGCACCCTCAGTTGCATGAGCACGAGGCGTTGTCCGCTGTTTGCACATAATTATCCCCTTCCCCCACCCACAATCTGCAAAGCCAGAAAGCTTGGGGGACTGCAATACAATGGGTAGGCCTGGCTGTGTGTGAGGATAACTTCCACCTTGCATTTCTCCCTTTTTTTCTAGCTCTCCGCCAGTAACCCTATGTATGAGACATATTACAAGCAGGCAAGTGTGCTACATTTCTCCTTTTCTCATCTCCCTTGAAATCCTGCCTTTTTTCCTTATCTGTTGGCTAATATGGGCACCCAGCATATGTGTTTTTGTAGACATTGTGCTGGTCTATTAGAAAGTGAATACAAAATTTACAAGTTCATTTAGTATTACAGAAGCCAGAATTGATTTATGTATTATTATTATTATGTCAATTTATATAGCTGCCTGTTTCAAATTCATGAGCCCGGTGCCTATTTGTAGCTTGTAAGATTTTTCTTGCACCCCTTGAATATTCTTGTGAGGGAACCTGGCTAATAAAACTCTTTTAAAATGAAATAAGGATCATGGTTTACTCTATTTAAATTAATCCCCAAAAGAAACCAAGAACAAACTGTATGCTAAACTAATAGGATTGTCTAGTAAACAAAGCAAGAATAATATACATAAATATGCTGCTGATGCATTTTAGATACTAGAATTGTAATTAACTATATCTTCATGTCATGTGAGAAAAATGTAATAGCATGCAATGCTCATGCTTTGATGAAGCCCTGTCAATAGGTCACAAAGGATAAATTAAAAAGTTGCTTGAATTTACGCAGGCATAGATGAAATTGTTCAAAAGATAACCAAATTACTTGTAAACCTTCTTCCTTGATTCACTGTGGTGGGAAAACATATGTACAGTAATAGTTTACCTATTTTAATCAATTATAGGTCTGTTCTTCCAGTACTATATTAGAACCTTTATCCTATACACAAGATATCCATAACTTTTGATATATCACTTAGGACAGGGTGTTCAATTTTTTTTGGCTAATGGATGCATTTGGAATTTTGAGGCGTGTTCTGGGGTCTGCCATAATTCACAAAATAGCTTTCCGGGAGGCATTGTGAGCCTCACTGAGCCTGGGGATTGGAACATGTAGGGCACGAAGGAGGAGGTCCTTTACAGAGTCTCTCTCCTACTATGTTGAGAACTCAACTCTAGAACACATAGACCTGGCCTTGTTAACTTCAGATCAAAATGTAGCAACAATAAGGCAAGCTCAGACCCTACAAATTAGCATTTCTACTTCCATATTTTATTTTCAGCAAAATTCGTACTTTAATCCAACATGTTGAGAAATCTTGTATTACCTGCATTTTCAAATCAAAAGAAATTTACTTTAGTTTCAAACTCAGTGTAAACAACTCAGAAAGCATATAAAGCTTTGTCAGCAGAGATATTACAACTTTTGGCACCAAGCCAGAGTTATTGCAATTTATAAAGAAACCAGACTGAATGCCAAACTTTTGCATTAAAGAAATAAGATTAGGAGATTTACATCACGTCAACAAAGATCTATGCTGTACTCAGCATTATAATGTTGTTAATATCATCAGAATTTTTAATCGTCCAAAATAATGAGGCTAAAAGCTAAATTGAAAAGAATAGTGGATAAAAGCACCCTTAAGAAGTATCTTAGCACATTTTTGAAGAAGTTATAGCAGGGGTGTCAAACTCCCAGCTCACGGGTCAGATGCACTACGTGTTGCTCCCCCCGGCCCGGTTTAGCGGAGGGGAAAAAAGCCGCAATACATCATGTGACGCCGTGAGTTTGACACCACTGGGTTATAGTGAGAGCAGAACAAGCCAACAGAAGCCTAATTTCAGTGGGAAATAGGAGGTAGAGTTTGATTATTTATTTAAAACATTTATATAGCAGTCCCCATCTTATGAGTTGGCCCATAGTGAAGAAGTGAGATAAAAGTGGCTTGTTCCTTTCCTTTTTGGGGTTTGCTGAAGAGTTAATATTTTCTTTGCAGGTGGATCCAGCTTGTACTGGTAGAGTTGGATCCAGTGATGCTGCTCTGTTTCTCAAAAAATCTGGTCTTGCCGATGCTATCCTCGGGAAAGTAAGTCAGGCATCTTCTCTGTTCTAATGCCAGAGGAAAATGCATGTTAGGGAAACCAGTTGCAAATGTACTCAGAGACAATCTCATGTTTGCCTGAATCCCTGAAGAAACCTCGTGCTATTTTTCTGGCTTTGACAGCTGCTTTCAGATAAAACAAATGTAAGAAGATGAGAGAGAAAGGTCGGTTGGAAAGGTCTTGACTCTCCTCTCTATGGTGACTCTAGAATCACCTTATAGGGGAGATGGGCAGCATAAAAAATTAATAATAAATAAATCATAAATACTATTTACCAGTGTTTCTCAACCTTAGTAGCTTGAAGATATGTGGACTTCAGCTCCCAGAATTCCCCAGCCAGCTATGCTGGCTGGGGAATTCTGGGACTGGAAGTCCACACAACTTCAACTTGCCATGTTTGAGAAACAGTGCTTGCTATTATTTATTATTAAACACTGAATTTCTCCCTGTCATGTGTGAGTCATTGTGATTCATCAATTTATAAGCTATTTTTTGTCTTCAAATATATATCTGGAATGATACTAGCAAATATAAAGGCCTTAAAAATGATCTGAAATATATTAGAAAGATAAAGGCATGAAAAATTCTTCTGTATGTGCTACTACTGGGTGCTTGATGGGCTGTAAGGTGAAGGTTCCCCTCGCACATGCGTGCTAATAGTTTCTGACTCTAGGGAGCAGTGATCATCTCTGTTACAAAACTGAAGAGCCAGCGCTGTCTGAAGATGTCTCTGTGGTCATGTGGCCGGCAGGACTAAATGTCGAAGGCGCACTGAACGCTGTTACTTTCCCCTCAAAGAGGTCCCTATTTTTCTGTTTGCGCTTTTACATGCTTTTGAACTGCTAGGTTGGCAAAAGCCAGCACAAGTAACAGGAGCTCACTCCGTTACGCGGCATGAGGGATTCGAACTGCCAACCTTTCTGATCGACAAGCTCAGCGTCTTAGCCGCTGAGCCACTGCATCCCTTTTTTGATGGGCTCTAGATCTCATTAATTTCAATCTGTGAATTATGATTGTGGTTGTAAATGAGAAAAATGGCAAGAGAAAATAATAGAACATTGGATGCAGCACTTCCTGTCTCTAGGAGGAGCAGATTTGAAGAAGCAGATTAGTTTCTATCTCTATTTTGAAAGGGTTTTTGCTTTAAATTGAATGATGTCAGCATATAATTTTGTGTATTCATAGATATGGGATTTAGCAGATCCAGAGGGCAAAGGATTTCTGGATAAACAGGTATGTGAGTACATCAGTTTTGAGATAAAGCCTCCTCCATCTGTTGAAACTTCTCCTTTGAAATAGCTAAACTAAGGAATCTGGGTTGAAACTAGGGCTTCCTCTCCAGTGCGAATGTCTATTTGAAAGAGCGGAAAACACAATTAGGTCTAGTTCTGCCTGAATATCGAGACAATGCTGTTACTGAATGTCCACCAGTCTGGTGAGAGAGCTAGACAGTCTATTGAAGAATGTTCTTTTTCATGAAAATAAAGGTAGACATTGGGCTTGTGAACAGAGGGCCTTTTTTCCCTCATTCTCCATTGCTTTTCTGTCTCATTCAGGGATTCTTCATTGCGCTGCGGCTGATTGCCTGTGCCCAGAGTGGCCACGATGTCATTCTCAGCAACTTAAATTTGACGTTACCTCCTCCAAAATTTGTAAGTTGTTAATATTGCCTTGAAAAGGGCTGTTTCTGACAGAAACATAAGTGGTGTCTGACAGATACAGAATTAAGAGTTTTTGATTTCCTAAATGTGGCTGATAAACTTTATGACTTGAGGCTTGGCTGCCTCAGTTAAGTATTTCTATATTTCAAAGAAAACCATAGGAAGTGCTTTGATGTATTTTATTTGTTGTTATAGCACGACAATACAAGCCCCCTGCTGCTGGCTTCCACAGATGCTCACTGGGCTGTCAGAGTAAGTATTCAAGAGAAAAGTATGAGTTGGCCTCACTGGTCCAGTAAGGAGACCCTTTTCTTAATTAAGCTTTTAAACTTTGTTCCCCAATTGAACTCTATTTTTTTTTTATTAATCTGAATGATTAATCCCTGTTTCGTGTAAATTACTGCAAGCAGCATGAAACTAAATTTACTATTTTCCTAGTGCAACATTTACCAGGGAATGCGTATGCAACATTTAGAAAACCTTGACAATAATTTAAGGGAACTTACAAACATTCTTTATAGTTACTCCTCATTTAGTAACTGCCTCATTTAACAACTATTTACAGTTACACTAATGATGAAAAAACGCCTTTGCGACCAGTCCTTCCATTTACGACCTTTGCAGGTCTGTAAAGCACGGGGAAGCTGAAATAAGATTATAAGCACAGTCACAGTTTCACTTAGCAACCACTTTGCTTAATGACCAAGTTGCTGGTCCCAGTTGGGGTTGTTAAATGAGGATCACCTGTAGCATTATTTCTTTGATGTTTCCAGGTGAGACTTTTAACTACGCAGTCCCCCTGCTTGCTTTGCAAAATTTTACAGGGAGTCCAGGCAATATTATCTTCCATTTGAAACTATCTTGTGTTTTCCTCCTGCTTCTTTCACATTTTTCTCCTTCCACAAAGGATTCATGGTGGAAGAAAAGACAGTTACCGTATATACTCGAGTATAAGCCGAGTTTTTCAGCACATTTTTTGTGCTGAAAAAAAACCCCTCGGCTTATACTTGAGTCAGATTCCCCTCTGAAAAAAAAATGGTGTGGAGCTCCGAAGCTGGGCAGCCGCTTCCCTGCTTCCGTGTTTCCTTTGCAACTTTTAAGCATGGGAGGGGAAGGCTTTTCTGAGCTCTAGGCTGAGAAAGCAACCCGAGCAGAGGTCGCTCCACTCAGTTTCATTTCCTCAGCTCCAGCTGCTTTCAGTCCACTCGGGAGGAGGGGGAGAGAGAGAGAGAGAGAGAGAGAGATCATAAGAACGGCTCTTGGTTTTTTCTTGCAAGGGAGAGAGTGACTCCTGCCTACCACTGTCGTCATCATCATCTTTTGGGTTAGTGAATCAATCAAACCTTTCATGATAGTGAGATCGTTTCCCAAATTTCCCTTAAATCAGGGAAGAAATCAGAAACAAACCTTTGGGCTGAGAATAAGCTTGTTCCTATGATGCCATTTTTGTTCACTTCAGTGTGAAAAGTGTGAAAAAACACACTTCTTTTTCTTCATCTTCTTGTTCCCTATTTACTGGTCTCTTTCAAAGAGGAAATTGTGAACATCAAACTTATTCTCAACTGTCCTAGTGAAAGTTTTTATTGGCATCTATTTTTATTTTTGAAATTTACCAGTAGCTGCTGCATTTCCCACCCTCGACTTATACTCAAGTCAATAAGTTTTCCCAGTTTTTTGTGGTTAAATTAGATGCCTCGGCTTATATTCGGGTCGACTTATACTCGAGTATATACGGTACGTATCATAATTTTTGATTAATAGCCTCTAATACTTGCCCATACAAGAGCATTACTTAATATGGAAATAGAAAACCGAATTCAAGGTAGTAATGTTTTGCAGTCTTTGGAAAACAACATCTTACACCTCAGTATAAACCAATTTTAGTCTGTTCCTTCTTAACTAGGTGGAAGAGAGGGCCAAGTTCGATGGCATTTTTGAAAGCCTTTTACCAGTCAATGGTTTACTTTCGGGAGACAAAGTGAAGCCAGTATTGATGAACTCCAAACTACCTCTTGATGTCTTGGGAAGGGTAAGCAAAATTCTACCCTTTTTTTCATCTACGTAATCTGAGTGCATTACTCTGGCCTTCCGATGCTTTCAATTGAAGCAAATATTTGTACTAGGGTACACAAAATTGGACCCTACCCAGAATTTCAAGCAATCTGGGCTCTTAAAGTTCAGTTCCGATTTATTTATCTTGCTGCCTTAAAAAAATGAGGGAGCTGAGAAACAATCAGCTGAAAGAGTTGTATTCAAAATCAGATTGCTCAAATATTAGTCTTCCTCACTCTTTTGCGTGTGCTTTTGAAATCTACTTATCGTGCCTCTTGCCTTATGTTTTGCTTCTAATCAGTTATTGAAGTTTTTAAATTGTTAATTAGGTTACGGTCAGCTAATTATTAGGCTTGCTTATTTGGGGGGGTGGGGTACAAAAAGAATTACCAGCTGAATAAAAAATCTGGGATTATCCACGACAAACTATAATGAAATGTCTTTTTTAAAAAAGAACATTCCTTTAATTACTTTTCTGGTACATCCTTTTTTCCCTTACCTTTGTGCCCATATGATTATAGGTGTGGGATCTCAGTGATATTGATAAAGATGGACACCTTGACAGAGATGAGTTTGCCGTGGTAAGTTCCCTCTGCTTGCTTTTGCCATGTAACCAAAGGGGGTTCCTGAGTGCCTCACTTTCCAGGTCAGGGACAGGGTTATGTCCCAAGCCAACATTTGCATAGAAGAGGCTGATCACAGTAGGAATCCACAATATCAAAGTCCTTGGTTAGTTTTCCTTTTCCCAGGGTTCTACCCACCTCTGTTAGCCCAGCCTCCCTCCCTCCAGCCCTTGCCTGACCTGCTCTCTCATGCTTGGCACTACCTCTCCGCCATCTTCCCTTCCTCCTCCTCCTCCTCCTCCTCCTCCTCCTCCTCCTTGTTGCCCTCTGCAGACGTCTTTTCCCTCTGGGCCTTGCAGGCGATGCACCTGGTCTACCGTGCCCTTGAGAAGGAACCCGTCCCTTCTGTGTTGCCCCCATCTCTTGTTCCACCTTCCAAGCGGAAGAAAGTGCCAATCTTTCCTGGGGCAGTGCCAGTTCTTCCAGCCAGTCCTCCCCCCAAAGACAGTTTGCGGTCCACTCCGTCACACGGCAGCGTCAATAGCCTCAACAGCACAGGAAGTTTATCCCCCAAACACAGCCTGAAGCAAACACAGGTAGGTGTAGCCTCTGGCAGATGATGCCAGCATATTGTGCAAAGGTGAGCCTCCCCCCCCTCTTTTTTTAAAAAAAATTGGAATATGTATGTGTAGAAAGGATTGTGTCTAGGTCTAGGAGATCTCTATATTTGTGGCATGTAAGTATAATAGATCTGACTAGAAGTTCAGTATTGATTTCCGTACTTAATGTAACATTTGTGCCAAATTTGATCCTATTCAGTATTCTACTTCAGAAATGACTACTTGGTTATCTGGAAAAACTCCAAATAGTGGACAAAACTCTTCTTTCATAGAATTCCCCAACAAAAGCAATGAGAAGCAAATTATGTCCTTTGAACAGAGCGCCTCCACAAGTGATTGGTAGATTGATCATTACTTGAGATCTTCCTAAGGATGCCACTTGCAACTAGCCTATCTGGTTTTAAATGCTGTTCTTTTTAACTCAGTGTAACTTAGTAGAAACTTCTTAGGAGGGAGCTGAGCTTGACATGCTGCCAAATTGCTCATGATGGATGATTTCTGGGATTGTACAGTGAAGAAGTCTCTTCTCAGGACCTTTATCCTGAATAATTGAAACCAAAGTAGGTTAAAACTATAAGCTTAATTTTTAGATAAATTTGTATTGTGCAGACTGAAGAATACTGGGGAAACTGGAAGGAGTAGTGATGTACAGCCAACAATGGGACAATTTTTCTGCCCAAGTAACTTTGGAGAAAGTTGGCAGTGGGAAGTTTTGTCCAGGATGTAACTTGTATAACACTTTCATCTGCAAAATCAGTGAATGAAGAGGTTCTATTCTTAATTCAGCCGTCTGCAAACTGGGTGGTGCCCTTGACTGACAAGATTCGCTATGATGAAATATTTCTGAAGACAGATTTGGACCTGGATGGCTTTGTGAGCGGCCAGGAAGTGAAGGATATTTTCATGCACTCGGGGCTTTCCCAGAACCTCCTAGCACATATATGGTATGAATTTTCCTTCTCTTCTCTCTCTTTTAATCATACGAGATGACGTTTTCCAATCAAAAGTACTGTGTAAAATTGTCCTTTTTATTTTTTTATGGAAAGTACAGGCATTGCTCTTAATGCCACAGATGCTGTCTTGAGATTGAATAAGTTGTGGAATCATCTGAAAACTTCTGAGATATGTCTATGGAAGCAGTCTGTTATTTATTTTTCTGGCAGGGCATTGGCTGATACAAGGCAAATGGGAAAGCTCAACAAAGATCAGTTTGCACTCGCCATGTACCTCATTCAGCAGAAGGTCAGCAAAGGCATTGACCCACCACAGGTGCTGCTCCCAGATATGATCCCTCCTTCCGAAAGGACCACTTCTGTCCAGGTGAACTGATAGCATAGACATCTATTCTGACACTCTCATAAGGACCTTGCTTGCCTTTTCCTTTGGCAACTGATATGCTGCAGGAGGGAAAAGTTCTTGAACCCCTATTTACTGTTAAATGTTTTTGTCTTCCTGCTGCCAAAAACATGAGACCATATTTGGAGCAAGAAAGGTAGCCCTGTTTGCTGCTGATGTTTTTGTTTTGAATCTGTATACTGCTAAAGCTCTTGGGTCTGTTTGTTTGTAATCTTCAAATGGGGAGATTTGGAAAATATAGGGCAGCAACTGTTGAACCAAAGTAACCCAAATGGCTTAATATACAGAATGCCCAGTCTCCTGTAGGGGTAAAATTTAGGAAAGTTGTGACCTCCACACCTTCTGACTGCACTTCCCAGAAACCTATAGGTCAGGGGTCTCCAACCTTGGCTCCTGGAAGCCTGGCGGACTTCAACTCCCAGAGTTCCACAGCCAGCAAAGCTGGCTGTGGAATTCTGGGAGTTGAAGTCCGCCAGGCTTCCAGGAGCCAAGGTTGGAGACCCCTGCTATAGGTGGTGTGGTCGAAGGCAAGATGGGAAGGGTGTATCCTTACCCTCTTTCCCTCCTCCCTTTGGCCTTGTGCCCAATCAGCTGGCAGCAAGGCTGGATGAGTGGCCTGCCATTGACTACTTTGGAAACGAGGCCAATATTTGTAAATGTCTTAATGGCTGGGTCCTTTGAGGGAAGGATAGGTGACTCGGATTCAATTTTCCTTGTGCTCTATTTGTGTCCCCCCCCCCGCCCCAAAAGTGGCAAGGAGTTCTGCAGGTCAGCCGAGGAGGAGGCAGTGGCAGCTTCATCAGGCTGTCCTGAGGGGAAGGAAAATGGCACAAGCCTATATTATGTGTTGAAAGAAGAATGGGTTGCCTAGTATGCATATAATGATGTCCGAAGGCCAGTGCCAGGTTTCAGCAGTTGAAAAGATGGCTCTCGCGGACTGCTGTCCCTAAATGACCATGGCCCCGGATGCAGTGTATTCACCTTCTTGCTTGTCCCTGCTCCTCTTCTCTTGTTTCCTCCTCTTTTCTCTGGTTCTGTGGAAGACTGTGCAAGTCCTCTTGTTTCACTTTCCCCAGAATTGCCTGAGCTTCTGCCCCCTGTCCTTTTTTCCTCTAGACTCTCTCAGGCTACTTGGCCTCTGTAGGAACTGAGATCTCGACACTCACAGAAATGCGTCGTGTGAGTAAACGGGGCACTCTGAAGAACGCAGCCCCTCCCCATCAAACCTCAGGTGGCATTTGCTTTGTCCATGCAAAACACCTTTCCCCCCCCCCCACCTACGCAGCTTTGTGGAGCTTCACCCACATGATGTGGAGGGCAGGGGTGGGGGTGGCTGATGAAAAAGGAGGAATTCTGCTGTTCTTGAGTCATCTGAAATGATTCCTAATAGCAGCTCAAAATAGATAAAAGTGGATCTTGATTCAGACGTTTTTTTTTTTTTGCCGGCATCCTTTGTGTGAGGTTTTGCTTTTTTTTCCTTTCAAAGCTGTTTCATCCTTGTCTTGTCAGACTTTTTTTTTTTTTTGCTATTTCTGCTGCTTGAAAATTTGATTTTCTGCAAGGCGGTTTACCAGCTGGGTAATTTACGGGTTGCTATATCCCATTCCACATGCCAGTGGCTGAAGTTGTGTATCTGTAGAATGGAAATGCAAGAGACCTGCCATATGCTTGAATGAAAAGTACTAAATGTCCAAAATGAATGGGCTCGTGAGGCTGGGTGTGACATGGGATTTGGCTGCTTCAATGGGACTGTTTACTTTCTAACAGGACAGTTCCAGTTCTGTTGGATCAGGGGAATTCACTGGCGTGAAAGAACTGGATGATATCAGCCAAGAGATTGCACAGCTACAAAGGTAAACAAATACATTTGGCTGTGACCGAAAACTGGGGATGAGAGAGTTGTCTCTTTAGACAATCTCATGATTTGCAAAGTTTATTTTAATACAATCTATTGTGTAGCAGTTTTAATATGCGAAATCTGATGTAGCCTGTAAATCAATGGTTCCATGTGATGTTCTGTAACCAACAGCCTCAAAAGGTGGATCAGAGCAGGAAATCAACTCCACAGAAAAGCTAAAACTACTTTTATTGAGTTGGAGTATAATAATTGGAATCTTGCAGGTCTGATTGTACTGGAGCTCCTTCCCCTTCTTACACTCCAATGAAGGAGGGAGGCGTCTTCTTGAGCCATTTCCAAATGGTATTTTTTTCCATGTTCAGTTAAAAAAAAATCCAGAAAATCCAGTATTTTGATTCAGCCCCTCTTGTTTAGACAATAGTACCTGCATATCTCCATCAAAGGTTTCTTCCTTACTCTCTAGAATAGCCTTGTTATTGACCTTTTCTTCTATAGAATCATTGGTGGGATTCAATATTTTTTACTACCGGTTCTGTGGGCGTGACTTGGCGGGCGTAGCAGGGGAAGGATACTGTAAAATCTCCAGTCAAGAGGTGTGACATTTGCTGGTTCTCTGAACTATTCAAAATTTCCACTACCGATTCTCCAGAACTGGTCAGAACCTGCTGAATTCCATCTCTGTATAGAATGCTGTGTTTTAAAAATCCAACTAAATTCCATAAACAAAATAAAACTGCCATTAATGCAACTGCAAAGTACAGGTAGACCTCAATTCATAACAATTGAGCCCAAAATTTCTGTTGCTTACTGAGACATTTGGTAACGTGAGTTTTGCCCCATTTTATAATGCTTTAGTTTTAGCTGCGGAAGATGGCCTTTTCTGAGAATTATTTTGATTCCTAAAAATGAATTTGCACTTTGGTAAGCTGAGATTCTTTAGGTGTTCTAGAAAACAAGTTTTGCATTGCTAAAAATGCTCATGGTTGTATAAATAGAAAAACTTACTTCTTAGCAATATAACTAGAATCACAACTTCCTCTTTGAAACTTGTTTGGAGAGGTGGTGCTTTGTTGTCATGATTCAAGGACCCCAGTTGCAACATGTAACTAAAGTCAGTGTTAATTATACATTTGTGAGAGTGTCATTTTCTAATTAGAACTAAAACATCAATGATATCATTTTTTCATGGTTTCAATATTCAGATTTAGATGGAAGGATTTTTACCTGAGTTATTTAATGCATATCTCAGTTTGAAATTATTTTTTTCTTCCAGCCAGTCAGCATTAACAAGCCCATATAGCTATAGCATTTAGACTTACATACCACTTCACAAGGTTTTACAGCCCTCTCTAAGTGGTTTAGAATCAACATATGGTCCCCAACAATCTGGATCCTCATTTTTCTGACCTTGGAAAGATAGAAGACTGAATCAACCTTCAGCCATAGCCCATGGTTTTGGGATTCCTGGCATGATTTTTTATGTTTTATTTTGTTTACACTATAGAGAGAAATATTCTCTGGAGCAAGACATCCGAGAAAGAGAAGGAGCTATCCGGCAGAAAACCAATGAAGTTCAGGTAATGCTATGAATGGCTGTGTCTATATGTCCATCTGTCTTAAGAGAACTGAAAGTTCAAAAGTTATAAGACCAACTAAATCCTCTACCAAGAAAAATAATTTTCTTCAAAAAAAACAACCCAGTTTTTTTTTTTTCTCCAAGGGCTTGGGGATGGATTAAAAGAGATTTTCCCTTCTTTCTCTCCTCTCCCTTACGTATTTTTGAGGGAAAAAATGAAGAATATAAGATTTTATTTGTTTAATAATCCCTTCTCTAGAATCCAACTAGTTATCCTGATATCTATTGAGCCTTGTCTTTTCTCCCATTGTGAGGTGACTGCAATGTTTTAACACTGGCCATGGAAAAGATTTTGTTGGAATTGGTGGGGAATAAACTCTTGATATCCTGGGTTTTGATCTCCTTTTTTAAAAAAGTTCTTTCAGTGATCCAATCAAGCACGGCTCCCAAAATGATAAATGACAGATAGTCCTTAGGCTTTATAACACATGTGGAAGAGGAATTTTTGGTTTGTTTAACACATGTATATGTTTCTGCATTTTCCCAAGGACAAACTAGCTAGACAGATTCATTCCGTAAGACAGGCACCATGACAGAGAAGGCACATTTTTTGGGTGACACACTTTCCTTAATCGAAGCTAGAGCAAGGCCATTATGTCAGGCTTACTGGGATAGACTGAAACAGTGAAACATAAGCACTACTGCAGGTAACAGGCTTCTCCTGCTATGTAGGCCTTTCAAGATAATAAGCAGCAGTTGGCTTACATTCAATAGCCCAGTGAGATACAGTGCAGTTCAGGTAGCAGCAATATTGTGTGGACATGTCATGATGTACCCAATACTGGCACAAAGATAGCACACCAACTCTGCTGAGTATTAGATCAGGTGAAGCCTGAATGTTCTTCAAGGGTAGCCCCATGTAGAGCATATTACAATAATCCAATTGGGAGTGACTAAGATATGAGTGGCATGATTAATGCCTCCTGGTCTAGGAATGGCTGTAACTGGCAAACCAGATATAACTGTACAAAGTCCTCTTGCCACAGCCACCATTTGCTTCTTGAGTAGAAACCACAAGTCCAAGAGAACCCCCAGAGGGCACACCAACCCTGCCTGAAAGAGTGTTACCACATCCAGAATTAATTATGGAAAATCACTACATACAAGAGACCCTAAGCCTACAGCCACTCAGTTTTACCAGGATTGAACGAAAGATGGTTCTTCCCCATCCAGAATTCACAGCCTCCAAGCACTGAAAGAACATCAGTAGCATCCTTTGGACATCCTAAGGCGGAAATGTATAATTGGGTTTTGTAGCATGCTGATGATACTTAAATCTGTGACTCCCAACATCGATTGTACCTCTGAACAAAGAGAAAACCTATCAAAGAACTGTCTGCTCCACTTGCAGCCTCTTCAGTCCATCTAAAAGGATTTCATGATCAATGGCACTGAAAGCTACTGAAAGATCAAGGAGATACACTGCCCACATCCCAGGCCAATGAGAGGTCGCTTACAAATGCAATCAGTGCCTTCCTGATGCTAATCTCATCCTGAAACCCAACTGCAACAGATTCACATAAATTTGTTTCCTCCTGAGCCCTTCAGTGTTTCAGCCTTACTACTACTTTCTCAGCAACTTTCCCCAACTTTTCCTCATTTGTGTCTGATATAAGTTTTTAATCCTTTTATTTAGCCCCTTTTATTCTTCCAGGAGGCAGAAATAATTCTTAGCTTTGATGTAGTTCTTTTTTTTCCTGATAAATATTCAAGTCTGTAACCTTCGGAACCAGGATGACAAGATGCTCTGATAATTGCTCTACTTTATTTTGTTGGTGTGTCTTTAGTATCTTCCATGTTGTGTGTGTCTGTGTGTTTTCTTAAGTTTTCGCGGGTACTTACATGTATGTTATTAAGCTTTGTTCGGGCATTTTCCCACGTCATTGTAGTTGTGCTTTTAAAGTTGTAGCAATGTTTCGGCAGAATCTCATCTGCCGAAACGTTGCTACAACTTTAAAAGCACAACTACAATGACGTGGGAAAATGCCTGAACAAAGCTGAATAACACACATACACACACACACACATGAGTGATGTTCTAGTTCACATCTTCATAGAGCTGTGTTTAACAAACATTCTGCAGGAACTGCAAAATGATTTAGACCGGGAAACCAGCAGCTTGCAAGAACTGGAGGCTCAAAAGCAAGATGCTCAAGATCGCTTGGATGAGATGGATCAACAAAAGGCAAAGCTGAAAGATATGTTAAATGATGTAAGGCAAAAGTGCCAGGAGGAGTCACAAGTGGTGAGTGTGAAAGATGCTGGTTGAGTGGGAAGAAATCCATTTTCAATTCTTTTTATTCCCTAGAATGTAAAATATTCCTTCAAAGAATGAGAGAAAAGTTCAAAGAACTTACTGAACATTCTCCTAAGTTGAGTTATATGAGGATACCATTTTCAAAGAGTTTGACCAAAGTTGTAAACTTAACCAAAGTTTATCCATAAATCTGCACAAATAAATTTATGGCATAGAAATCTTATCAACTACCTTCTCATCTGTCCTGACTAAACCAACTCTCCATATTTGGTGCTGGTCTGAGTTAGGTATAAGATGCCGAGATGGGAAGTAGCAGGTGGTTTTCAACTTCATACTAGATTTTAAAAGCCTTTCCTGCTACCAAATTTGAGTTGAAATCTTTGTTTTAGATCACATCATTAAAAATGCAGATTCAGTCCCAGGAATCAGATCTAAAGTCCCAAGAAGATGACATCAGTAGAGCAAAAACTGAGTTGAATCGGCTTCAGCAGGAAGAGACCCAGTTGGAGCAGAGCATCCAGGCTGGGAAAGTACAACTGGAAACAATAATCAAATCTTTAAAATCCACTCAGGAAGAAATTAACCAGGTAGTGTGAACATTTCTAATAATAGATTCTTGTCTTCCCCATTTTTGGCTCAAAGGCTGACTAGTCAATCAAATCTGTTTTGTAGGTTCAGGATACTAGAACTTACCATGCTGACATTGTTATTCTCTTCTTTAAGGAGATGTGCCTAATTCTATCATTCATTAGAGGTTTTCCATTTCTGAAAGCCAAAGTCCCTTTCCACTTTTTTTTCTTGGGAGAGGAAACAATCCCTTATCTCCCTGCTTTGGTTTTAATTGCAGCTTTTATTCAACTTAACCCCCAGATTTAAGGGGAAATTAACAAAAACATAACTCCCGCTTTTATACTAAAACCTATTCTAAATGTTTTCACAAATACTGAAACCTTTTCTGATGTCATTTTTTTGAAAATTGCAGTATGAGATCAGAGTGCAAAAAACGTGTATGCTTCAGCCTTATTTTTAAAGGTATTCAGAAGAGACATTCAATTTATGACCACAATTGGAAGCAGAATTTCCATTGCTAAACAAGGCAGTGAGAAGCTCCCAGTTTTCAGACCCTTTTTTGTTAACAGTTATTAAGCTAATCATTGTAATTGTTAAGTGCTGCAACTGTCATAAATATATGCGGTTGTGTCCAAATTTTGATCCTGTGACCTTGGGGATTCAGCTATAGAACTTTTTTCAGTGACATTGTGTCTTCAAACGATCATTAAATGAGAGGTGGTGAGGGTTACAGGTGAAAGTGATCTAAAAGTTGCACCTCTTACCTTTTAAGATGATAAGAAAATCTACTGTATGTAAAAGTAAATATAACTTGATACTTGTATTTCCCCCAAAATAAGACCCAGTCTTATTTTCTTTTTGGCCACAAACACCAAGTCTTGTTTTCGGGGGATGTTTTACCCGCTTACTTTAGGACCGCCGCAGCCAGGCCTCCTACACTCCGACATCAGTTACGCCACTGCCTGACTTCTTCTGCAGCTGCTTGCGATCGCTCGCAGCCAGATGCCACATGGCTCATCGTGCCACTGCTTGCGGCAGGAGGGTGCATGTTTTGTTGTGCCACTGCATGTGTAAGCAGCTGCACTGGCACAATGCGCCACATAGTATCTGGCCACAAGTGGCCACAAGCAGCTGCAGAAGAAGTCGGGAAGCGGAACAACAGTTGTCGGGGCATGGGAGGCCTGGGTGTGGTGGTCCTAAGGTAAGTGGAAGCAGGGAGTATGGGCTTCAGTCCCCCACCTCTGGCCTTGCTTGATTTTTATGCCTTTGCCATGCCTCACCTTGTACAACCAGACAGTGGGCAGGGTTTAATTAGGAATCATTTTTGGGATAGGACTTATATTAGGCGCAGGTGTGCAAATCTGGCTAGGGCTTGTTTTCAGGGTAGGTTGTATTTTTGGGGAAATAAATTAGTAGAACTATTCATCCAGAGCGGTGGTGGATTCCCCTTTACTTGGTAGGTTCAAGCAGAGGCCATCAGTCCAGAATGCTTTAATCTGCCTTGGGTTTGGACAAGTGTCCTAAATGGCTCCTTCCAGTTTCCGTTCTATTTAGGCCTGTAGGTGGGAAGATGAAAGCTTTTTAATCAGCGGACTCTTTCTAACCTTGGTTCTATCCTTCCTCTTACAGGCAAGGAGTAAGTTATCTCGGCTTCAAGAGACCCTTCAGGAAGCCAACCAGAGCATTGAACAATACAATGAAGCTTTAAATGGACTTCACAGTGGCAGCATGACTAACCTGGCAGATCTGAATGAGGGAAACATCCAAAAAGACCGGGGCGGGTTTGGGACTTTGGTGAGAAATTGTGTAGAATAGTGTGTGCGTGGTCCTAGGTGTGGAGGAATGTGTTTGGAGAGAAGGGAATAAAAAAGGTGTGGAAAAGAATATTTGAAAAATTTACAACAGTGGTGAATATCTGCAGCTCCGATGTAGGATGAGGGTGAAGGTTCACTCTCTGAGTTTGTGGGTTGGTTTCGAAATGTTTTGTTACCAGGCTAGGCAACATCTTCAGAGTTTAGGGGATGTCATTGTTCTTCAGAACAAGCTTGGAGAACGAACCTTTCCTCTCATAGCGGAAAAGAACACATCCTTTGATGCCACCCATTTCTACCCTCTTCTCCATTCTCAGTTGGTGTTTTTCAACATCTTTTTCACCCTAAGATAGTGATGGCAAATGAAATCTTCATTGAATTTAAGTTGTCTCCTGGTGATTCTAAGGATAGGCCAATCTTGTTTTCTTGGCAACTCTATGGAACGATTTGCCATTGTTGGGGGATATTTTTTGACCAGCTCACAAGCCCCAAATTTCCTAGTGATCTCCAAGTATTACTAGCAAGTTCTGATTCTGCTGAGCTTCATTGATATCAGTCCAGATCAGCTAATATATTGAGGATTACCTGACAACGGGAGCTGGCAATGTTTTGGAAGCTGGTGGGGTGCGCTTTTATTTTAAAAACATCATCCTCTGAGGGCTAAAGGATATGCAGCTGATAGCATGAGGATGGCCTTAGAGAAATGAGGAGAAACTGAAATGAATAATTTGCGCTTTATTCCAATTTAGAAACTGGAAATAATTCTGCCAAATATTCTGCATTTGCTACAGATTGTAGTAGATTTCATGGAAATTATCTAGGGACTACAGACTGGGTGAAATTGATAATGGATTGCCCACTTCTGCAAAAATAAAGTTCTTGATTTTAAAAAAGAAACCCTCTTTTGTTGGATAGCTTGTCCTGTCTTACCCATTTGGATCGCAGCTCTTTATGTTGCCCAAATATCAGGATTGTGGAGTGTAGTCCGAGCAGCTGGATTTCAGATGAGCTGCAAGGAGATGCCCATTGGGTTATGTTAAAAAAGGACTTTTATGTCCATTATATGAAGATTTTAATAAGGGTCTACTAATGGTTAGTAAGGATCTAGCCACATTGTCATTGAAAGTTCATTTTTAATTTAAAATGTAAAAGCTGAAAAAAAAATGGTTAGAAAAACAAAATCTAATTCCTGTCACCTTACACTTCAGCCCCATGAAGTTACATTTTGGTGTCCGATAAGTACAATTTCAGTATACAAGATAAATAAAAGCATGTCTAGAACGAAGGCTATTAAGTTAAAATTAGGGATAAAGATGCAGTTGGTTAAATTGAGCTAACCTTGAAACTATGAAAGAGTATCATATTAAGGGATGTTTATCATGGCCACCTTGATTGAGAAGTCCTTTAAACCCCGCACCTTTGCCTGCTGTTCATCTGACCTTCGTAATCATTTTATGTTTGATTCCAGGATGATCCATTCAAGAACAAAGCTCTACTTTTCAGCAATAATGCCCAGGAGTTGCAGACAGATCCTTTCCAAACTGAAGATCCCTTCAAAGGAGCAGATCCCTTCAAAGGCAGTAAGTTTCCATAGGACAGGGGGCTGTTTGGCACTTTAAATGCTGCCCAGACAAAAAAGACAGAAGCAACAGCCGATTGCTAACAGTCTGCCTTGAATCTGCAAGTGCACTGTTTCTCATTATCAAGACATTTCAGAAGCAAAGCAAAAACATGTCTCTTGATGAAAAAATGCACCTAAAAACTGTGTTTTCAACTTCCTATTTTCTTAGTGTTGGTTTCTGTGGCTTTTAATTTCTGATTTCTTTCTTCCTTCACACAGGCGACCCTTTTCAGAATGACCCTTTTGCTGAACAGCCTCCTGCAGCAGCTGGTAAGGTTCATATTAAAGGTTCATATTATTTATTTATTACTTTAAAAGTTAAAAGAGTTTCTGTCTCTGGATGCGAGGTGCCTAGACAGTAATATATTTTGTCACAAAAGCCAGTAAGGGGAAACCATATAATCTAATATGAATTATAGTTGGTAGGTTCATGCATGGTGATTAAAACTAGCTGTAGTACATCATAACAAAGCAAAGCATCCCATAGTCAGAATAGTAGCAGTTATCCAGGAGAAGAGCCTTTTTTGCTGTGGTTCTGTCCTTTGGAACATTGATCTTCCCTGATCTCCTGCTCCCCCAGTGGTGGGCTGCTGCTGGTTCGGACTGGTTCACCCGTACCAGTAGTTTTGACCACCAGCTGGGCCCACCCAGTCACCCCAGTGCTATCCTGTCCCATTTATCTCACTCTCTGGCTCGCTTGCCCTGCCCACACAGCCTAGCTGATTCCCGTGCCCTGCCCGCTCTTCTCACCGCGGCTGCCTGAGAGGGTGTGCTGGAAACCACGTGCATGAAATCACCGTGTGTTTGAAGCTGTGTGCAAGCACGGAAGGTTCTCCAGTAGGCAAACTGGTTGTTAAATCATATGAAGCCCACCTCTGCCCCCCACCCAATGAAATCCACACCCACCCTTTAGGCCCTCAAAATAGACTGAAGACTTGGCTCTGCCAAGTGGCTTAGGGGCACATTCTGGAAGTGGTTAATGGATTAAGACAAGACCCCAACTCCCCTCTCACCCCTGTATCTTGTTCCCTTCCTCCTCATCTCTGTCATTTTTAATTAATTTAATGTGACTATCTATTGCTTTAATGTTTTAATGTTTTTATTAGCTTTTAGTTATTGTAATTAATTGCTGCACCATAGAGAGCATTTTAACATACTGCACCTCTGTATGGTTTGCCAATTGCACAGTGGCAGTTAGGAAAGCACTCCAGTCCATAGGGTTAACGTCATTGCCCAGAAGATCACTGGTTGCCCTCTCCCCTCTTTGGAAGAGCTTTATAGCTCCCGCTGCCTTAAGAAAGTTCAAAACATTCTCAAAGATCCATCTCATCCTGGTCATTCTTTTTTTTTTTTTGAACTATTACCATCTGGCAGACGGTACAGAATAATAAAAACAAGGACAAATAGGCTGAAAAACAGCTTCTGTCCCAGGGCAGTAGCTCTTTTGAATTCTGCTGTGATCGTACAGTATTGGTGCGGTGTCAGGGGTTTTCAGTTCATGTGTAGAGGGTGAAGGATGTGTGTTTGTGTTTATTTTCATGGTCATGATGTGCACTGAAGATGGTGTTTGATTTCGTTGTACAAGGTGCAGTGACAATAAAGTAAAGTAAACTAAGCCTCCTAGTCTCACCTCCCAGTGACATGGGCAGCATATAAATTGAATATATAAATAGTTAACATTAAAATGGCTAATAAATTTGTAGAGTCATCGAGTTGGAAAGGGCCATGTAGTCCAATTCCTTCTTCAGTGATTTAAGTTAAAGTATTCCAGAATAGACAGTCCTCGGTCCCCTGAATACATCTAAGTAGACGCCTTCTACTTCTTTGGATAGTGGGTTTTGCTGTACTTGTAGTTTAGAAAGGCTTTTCTAACATTCAGTTAAAATCAGCCTTCCTGTACTTGATTTGTCTTAATCTCCTGTTAATCTTCTACCTTTAACTGTCTTACATCAGATCCATTTGGAGGCGATCCGTTTAAAGAAAGTGACCCATTCCGGACATCTGTGCCTGAGGATTTCTTTAAAAAGGCTGAAAAAAGTGATCCATTCACTTCAGACCCATTCTTGCAAAATTCCACACTGCCCTCTAAAGTAAGGAGGCTTGGCTTCTATTTATTCTTTAGACTAGAGGTGTCAAACTTATGGCATCACATTGTCATCACGTGACATGTCGCCACTCCCCCCCCTTGCTAAATCGCGGGGTGGGGGCAGCCAGTGCGTGATGCATCTGGTTCACAGGCCGCAAGTTTGACATCCCTGCTTTAGACTTTTGCCCCACTGTAGTTGAATGGCTAACAAAAAAGGAAGATTAATAAAATCCATAACTGTATAGCTAAAAATCTACAATATGAAAGCATTACATTAAAGCTATAAGTTATTCATATGAAAATCAAGATCATGGGAAGTGAGTGTATCATTCTGGGCTGCACAAGTCAGACCATGCCTGCAATGCAGTGTCCAGTTTTGGTCACCACAATACAAAAGAATGCCAAGGAACCGGAAACAGCATGTCATGACCCATGATGGAGATCAGGGGTCGCCAACCTTTTGGACCTCAGGGACCACCAAACTCATAATTTAAAATCCCACGGACCAGAGACCCTGGGAAAATCCCAAAAAAAGTCTGCAGGAAAATTCCCCATCCTGTTTTCCTACTGATCGATCATTGTTTATTTGGGATCGCAGGATACCGTCTCCAGCTCCATTCTCAGAGGGAGAGGGAGAGAGAGAGAGAGACTTTTGGCTTCATGCAAGGAAAGCAGCAGAAGCAGCAGAAATGTGTCTTTGTGAAACTTGTTGCGCCGGCACAGCCTCTTGGAGCAAGATGCCTTCCAGGATCCCAAAGACTCATTTCTGGCGGAGTTTGGGTGAGAGAAAGAAAGACTTTTGCTGCTTTCCTTGCATGCAGCCAAAAGCAGAAGAAGAAAGAATCGGAAAGAAGCAGCCTGGTGGCCAGGGAAGGCAAGTAGGGCAAGTTCCTCCCCTCTGCCTTTTCCCCCCTCTCCTCACTGCCTCGTATTGTTCACAATGCAAGCAACACAAGCAGTGCAGACTTGTGTTCCCACGCAGCCTGGATTAATTGCTTTGCGGGGTGCTTTGGAGGTGACATTTCTCTGCAGACCAGCAAAATTTTCTCACAGACCACCCGGGATCCCCGGCCCACTGGTTGGCGACCACTGACGTAGATAACTCCAAATGTAAAGGAGCTGTTTCAGCTGAACCAATGGAATGTCAGCCTCAGAAGACACCAAGTGAGGAATCTTCTGAAGCTGATCAAACAAAGACAGCATCAGTACAGCTGCAGCTGTCAGAGGATGCAGTGTGGCTTCAAAGCCCCAGGACTCTGCAGTGGGGGGAAGAGGGAGGGAGGGAGGGAGAGAGAGGAAGAGGGAGAGAGAGGGGGGGGATAGAGAGAGAGAGAGAAAAAAGATGCTTAGCTAGGCTTCTTGCCAACAACGGAGTGCTTGCCTTAATTAAATACAGCTGGCTGAAGCCTTAATTTAAGAGGCAGTTGTGACCCATATTTCCTTGTTGGAAGCAACTATCAGATCTTCTGCGTCTGACATGCCATCGTCTCCTGATTGTATGAGAAATCTGAAAAACTGATTCTCAAAGCAGCTGACAAATCATGTTTGGCTGTCCTGACTTTGGATTGGATCTTAAGTAGCCTTCTGTGTGCTTCTTCAGAAAGTGAAATCTACTCAGGACAAGCCTTGTAGCCTGTAGAGACGGTTTGATTTATGCTCCTTTGCTTGTCTGCCATTTGTTTCCTTAAGTCTGGAGTAAATTGCTTACTGTCTCTTAGCAACTGTGTGTGATTGAAATCTAAAGAAGACAGAATACAGGGAAAAGTGACAAAGATGATGAGAAGCTTGGAAGATAAATTCTGTGAAAAGTAGTTAAAGGAACTTGACATGTATTTAGTCTAAAGAAGATTAGGCTAAGCAGAGATTTCTGATGCAAGAAGGGTTGTCACAGGGAAGAGACTGTGGGTTTATTCTCAGAACACATGAGGATAAAATAAGATGCAATTCTTGGAAACTTTACAGAGGGATACCCAAACGTTAAATCAGGAGGAATTTCCTAACTGAGAGAGCTATTAAACAGCGGAAGAGCCTGCTTCCTAAAGTTGTAGGTGTTTTATCACTGGAGGTTTTAAAGAAAAGATTGGACAGCCATTTGTCTAGGGCAGAGGTCTCCAAACTTGGCAACTTTAAGACTTGTGGACTTCAATTTCCAGAATTCTCCAGCTATGTTGGCTGGAGAATTCTGGGAGGTGAAGTCCACAAGTCTTAAACTTGCCAAGTTTGGAGACCTCTGCTCTAGGGTGATATAAGGATTCCTGTACTAGGCAGGGTAGTTGGACTAAAAGACCTCCGAGGTCCATTCCAATCCTGTGATTTTACCAAATATTTACCAAAGGACCATAATGCCAACATAATATCAGCACAGTAGCCACAAAGCATAAAGATGGCATCATCCCAGTCTCCATAACCAATCTGGAGGAGGCTCCAATTTCCAGAGAGTAATTGGATGCTGTATCTGTTTTAATCATTTAGAATAGGGGTCTTCAAACTTGTCAGCTTTAAGACTTGTGGACTTCAACTCCCAGAAATCCTCCTCCAGTCATGTTAGCTCAGGAATTCTGGGAGTTGAAATCCACAAGTCTTAAACTTGCCAAGTTTGAAGACCCTTGATTTAGAATCAATTATTATTCCACCCCTTAGACTCTCTAGAATAACTTGCAAAACAGCAATGGATCCAGCAGTATTGCCCCAATGTATTATAAAATCACAAAGATCTGAGAACCTGGGCAAATGGAGATGGCTTATAAAGTCAAACAAGCCTTTTGAGTGAAAGCATTTCAGAAATCCATGGTGGTCAGAGCAGACAGCCATTATTGCAGCAGAGTTAAAGTGGTGGTATTTAAGGTTTGGAGCTCTGGAACGTCTCCACAGATGATCAACACTTAGTGTTTCTCTGTGCAAATGTTCTGGGGGAACAGACCTGTGACTTGGAAGTCTTCCAGAGTCAAGGAAAGGATGCGGCCAAGTGGTCTTTTGCCCAGTTCTATCTGCTGTGCCAGTTGCAGCTTCTACCCTTATTACAACAACTCCTTGCCCACATCACCATGCATCTGGACTGCTGTAGTATATTCACATGGGCTGCCTTTGAAGATCCTTGAAAAGGGCAACTCACTCAGAATGAGGTGGTTCATGCGTGGTCCTGTCCGGCACTTGCTGCTTTGCTCGTGTGATGTCAATTCTGCAGATGCTGTGCTGGTTGCCATTAGGTTTCCAAAGGCAGTTAAATATGCTGGTTTTATCTTATAAAACCTGTTATGGCTAGTCCCCGGATATCTTCAGGATTGCCTCCACCACTGGATTTTGTTTACCTCAGACATCTTTCCCAGGAGAAACTGGGTTGTGCCCTATACTGGGAAATGAGAGGGCAGAGCTCAGAGGCATTGCTTTTCTGTGATGGCCATGGTCCCCTGGAATGGCTTCCCCAGAGACAAGATTGACTGCAGTGGAAATAACTTCTGGGAACTTGTGAAACTGAGTTATTGTGGACAGCCTGGGGGCAATTTGTAATACTCTTAGGGTTGTTGATGTGATTGTTTTTTTAAAAAAAATTAACTGGATACTTGTTTTATTTCATAATTGTGAACTGCCAAGAATCCTGAGATATGCTAGAATATAAATTAAATGTGATAACACATAGTCCTCATTTATCGATACTCATCAGCAGTGGCATTAAACGAGGGGTATTTACCATTGGGCCTTTTAGACGTGGCCATCACAGACTCTCATGGTCACATGATCTTCATTTACAGCCTTCACTACCAGCTTCTGACAAGCAAAAGTCAATGGGGAAGCTGGCAGGAGGTCTTGAATGATCCTGCAACATTGTGCTTTACAGTAGCAGAGAATTGGTTTAACAAAGGCAATTAGAAGTGCCGGAACTGCCGTCACATAAGCAGAACAATCACATATTGCTCTTTGGGACTGTGTTGCTTGGTGATGGAAATTGTGATACTAATTGCCATTCTGAAGTGAGGGCTTCCTGTGACATGATTCTCTTCCTATCTTTAGCAAGCCAACTTCTTCTAATGGTTTTTTTCCCCCTTCTTCTCTCTGTTTCAGCCAAAAGTCTTTGAGAACAGTGACCCTTTCCTAACTCTGAGCATGTCTTCTTCAAAAGGGCCAGGTAAGAATAGAGGTGTTCTTCCTTTTTCCTCCTGCTCGACAAGTTTGAATTCATCGTTTATGCTTTGGTATTTCCCATTGTCCATATTTACATCCATCCACTTCTATTCCACTTCAGCCAGTAGTATTTGCTTAAAGGTGATCGTAAATGAATTTTGTGCACAAGGCGCCCAAGGAAAGGTTTCCTTGTGATCAAGTTTCTCCCGCATTGCAAGACTCCTGATCTGGCTAGATGTCCCCAGCCAGGAGACATATTTTCCAGAATTCATTTTGCATTTTGATAATTAAAACTCAGAATCATTGCGCTGTTTGTGTTTGCTTTCAGATCCTTTTGGGACATTAGATGCCTTTGGTAGCAGCACCTTCAATACCCACAGTAGTGAAGGATTTGCAGATTTCAGTCAAATGTCAAAGGTAAATTTCTCTCAGAAGGTTCTTTTTTTTGCTAAGGGAAATGGGAAGGTTGCTTTCTGCAGTGGTGGTTTGTGATAAAACAGGAACCAGGCCTGGAGACTGGAGAACTCCAAAAGAAGAGGACATGTGTAGCTCAGGGTTGAACAAAGGGCACACTGGGGGTAGACAAACAAAGCAGAAAACAATACCCTAATCAAGGAATTACTAAAGACAAAAACTTACACACGCACACAAAATACTGGCAGGGCAAGCTAATCTGTATAAACAAGGAGAAAACCCCCAAATTTTTGGAAATTAGTGCTAGTTTGGAAAACCCCCAAACTAGCACTAATGACATTACCTAAGGGGATGCGGTGGCTCAGTGGCTAAGATGCTGAGCTTGTCGATCAGAAAGGTTGGCAGTTTGGCGGTTCGAATCCCTAGTGCCATGTCATGCATAGAGTGAGCTCCCATTACTTCTCCCAGCTTCTGCCAACCTAGCAGTTCGAAAGCATGTAAAAATGCAAGTAGAAGAATAGGGATCACTTTGGTGGGAAGGTAACAGCGTTCCGTGCGCCTTCGGCATTTAGTCATGCCAGCCACATGACCACGGAGACGTCTTCGGACAACGATGGCTCTTCAACTTTGTAACAGAGATGAGCACCGCTCCCTAGAGCCAGAAATGACTAGCATGTATGTGCGAGGGGAACCTTTACCATTGTACCTTAATGGCAGTCGTGTAATAAAATGTCTGCAGGCAGATAACTGGCTCAGAGAGCACCATGAACTGCACAAAAGAAGGATCGGATTATCTTTTTTCCTTCACAAGCAGTGTGACCAGCTTCATAGGTTTTGTTGTGCTTGTGAGCACCTTGTGCCCAATACTGCAATTCTTACCTTTGAAGCAAATTGAGCTTGGCTCATTCTGACATAGTTGCTGCATATTATTGGGTAAAATGGCCATTATTTCTTCTTTTCCACAGCTCAGCCTATTCTGTGGGGCTCTAGAAATGGTTATGGAGCAAAAACCATCTTATTCCAGGGTTTAGAGAAACACGTTTACATGTTTAAAACATTTTATGTAACGCCCTTAATCCCACTAGATGGCAGCAGCTGTTTTTCTACATCAAGGTGTTCAGATTCACTGAGCTTAGCAGCCAGGAAATTCATATTCTTTTTATCCTATCCAAACCTTTTTCTTCTGCAAATCTACAGTAATCATAAATATTTACTTTAAATGTATACATAGGGGGCTGAAGAACAGGACAAACAAGATTAGCCTTCAAGGATATTTTCTGTGAAAAATCAAAACTCAACATAAGGGTTCATGGTTTAATTGCAAATGGTCTCGGGTTCCTTGGACCTTTCCTCCAGATATTCTATAGCAGCTGATGTGAAAAGCTCTTACCAAGATTCTAATTCACCGCTGCTCTTTCGAGTTGATAGTAAAGTAGAGGTGATCCATGCATCTAGTCAATATCCCTATTTCTCTTAGTCGCAAACAGATGTCTCTAGAAGGCTTAGGAGCAGGACATATGAGCAGGCAAGTAGCTCCTTCCTCTCTGTTGTTGTCATTGTGTAATTTCTGGCATTCCGATGTAAGCTGCTTGCCCGTCCTGGAGGTGGGAGGCTCAGTAGTTTGTCTGAGTAGCTTCCAGAGGCTCTAGAACAGTCAAATATACTGGTGACGAGAGAGAGTTTACCTCAGAAAACCTGGTACAGGTGGTCCTCGACTTACAACCGTTTATTTAGTGACCGTTTGAAGTTACAGCAGCACTGAAAAAAGTGACGATCATTTTTCACACTTCGCACCGTTGCAGCCTCTCCAGGGTGGTGTGATTTACATTTGGATGTTTGACAGCCAGTTCATATTTATGACAGTTGCAATGTTCCCGGGTCATGTGATTCCCCTTTTGCCGCCTTCTGACAAGCAAAGCCAATGGGGAAACCAGATTCGCTTAACAGCTGTGTTTCTAACAACAATTGCGATGATTCACTTAACAGATTTGGCAAGGGAAATCGTAAAATGGGACAAATTTCAACAAATTTCTCACTTAGCGACAAAAATGTTGGGCTCAGTTGTGGTTGTAAGCTCAGGACTACCTGTAATCTTTGGATTGCTCTCAAGAAGCAGTTTATTTATCCAATGTGTACAGCCATCTCTTTTACCAAAAATTACTCTATTTAGCAATAACCAAATAAAATAATATAAAACCAGGGATTATAAAAACAGTCATAAATATGAACAGTCGTTATTGAAAATCAAAATATTATTTAAAAATTAGAGTATACAAAGCGCAGAGTAAGTATATAAACCACATACAGCTAGTCCTTGATTCAGAACCATTTCTTTAGTGACTCTTCGAAGTTACAACGGCACTGGAAAAAGTAACTTATGATCAATCCTCACCCTTATGACTGTCCCAGTATCCCCATGGCCACATGATCAGGTGTTTGGCAACTACCGTAGCATGCATTTATGATGGTTGTAATGTCCTGGGGGCTTGTGATTGCCGTTTCCCCAGCCAGCTTCCAACAAGCAAAATCAGTAGAGGAAGCAGATTCATTTAAGGACTGCATGATTCGCTTAACAGCTAACAAAAAAAAAATGTAAAATTGGGTGAACTCACTTAACAACTGTGTACCTTAGCAACAGAAATTCTGGTCCCAGTGGTGATTGTAAATCGAGGACTACCTGTATCAACCGCAGAATAAGGGAGCTACCTTAAGATACTGCCGGTTCCTGGGGATATAACCAGGTTGAAACCAATTTGAGGAGTTGAGTCTTGATTCCTCAACTTGAAGACAGGAATGGAGCTAACTTGAATTTGGGGGATGGGAAATGTTCCATTAAGCTACAGCAGAGAAGGCCACTTCCTGGGATCCATCAGTGCAGGTCCCTCGCAGATAGTCCTTGTGGTATGCCTGATGTATCTAATGGGGTGGGCTGATGTAACTGAGGAGAGGCAGTCCCTCAGATAACCCTGTCCCATGCCATGAATCCAAGTTAGTGACTTCTGTATTTCTTCCTACACTAAATGCCAGGATAGTCTATTCTAGATAGCAATTAGATTGATTTTTATTGGAGCTCTGCCCACCCAGGAAACCCAAGCACACCTTCACATTGTGTCCAGTGGCAACTTGTGTCTGAGTGTAGGATTGTTTTCCTGCTATTGACAAATCCTTTGCAGTTATTATATGTCTAGTTTTGTTTCCCCCCTTCCCTTTCTAATATTTAGATGTGGAAACAGCTATACTGGGACTTAAGAAGCAGTGGGTATTTGTGTGTGTGTGTGTGCATGTACCCAGTGATTCTCAACTTTGGAAGAAATTTATTACAGACATAGATGTGTGCAAGTTTGTATAGCTTAAAGTATAACTGCTGCCTCACTCACTCCATGCCTGCCCTTTGGGCAAAATGGGATCCACGACCATGTTAAGCAGGTGTCTGTGAAAACCAGCACTGACATTGCGCCCAAAGCTGCTGAGTAGATGGTGGGGGATTCTTCTGTCAGCTTCTCTGCTGTCTTTCCAAGGTCCTTCTCTCCCTCCTCCCTCGCCACCCAACAAGCTTGCAATGGAGCCTGTCCTCCTTCATGTTCAGCATCCCCAACCCCCGCCCTGGATGTTGTTGTTTTTTCCTTGGCTTTTCTGTGCAATAGTCTAAATGCAGATCTTTCTCATGCAGCCTCCAGCTTCTGATCCATTCTCCTCTTTTGGAGGAGCTGGATTCTCTGACGATCCTTTTAAGACTAAAGCAGACACTCCTGCCCTCCCGCCGAAGAAAAATATGCCTCCCAGGCCTGAGCCACCCAGTGGTGAGTTACATTTCTTTTGGGATGCTTGCTCACCCATGACAGCAAATGGTTGGCCAGTTTTTTGCGGGGTAGTGGTGGTGAAACTCCCTGAGTTTCCTCTAAAGCAAACTTTTTCTAGGGAGTAGCTTTTCTCCCTCCCCCACCACACACACCCCCTTATACTTTCACTTGCTTGCTTTGATTCCCTTTCTCTGTTTCTGTCCCTTTCGCTCTTTCTGTTCCTCAGCTGGAATAATTGCAAAGTTTCTGGAAGCTATGTACTAGTTTCTGTGCTGGGTGGCTTGAGTTTTCACTTCCCAAGTTCCCAAATAAATAGGAAAATAGAAGTCAAAGTAATTTTATGTTGTTATTGTCTCCTCCACCACGACTTGAAAAGACTGAACATCGTTCAAAATTGCTACATGGTCTCTTTTGTCCCTTGCTTTGTCCCATGCATCCTGCATGACACCAACAGGAAAAGTCATAAAATAATTTTATGACATGCAAATGTTTCTCTCTGCGGTGATCTTGTTTTACATGCACATGAGTGCGTGTATGCATGCATGCATGCACAAAATTCAAAATCCCCCTTAGCAATGTTAATTGGGCCGGCAGGTTCTCTTATCCTACAGTTCATAATATCAGTAAGTACTTCTTGGCTTTAGGCTTGGTTGAGGCCCTGGATTGCCCAATTTGGCCAGCATGGGACACAAGTAAAAATTTATGCTCCTTCCCCCACCTCTCCAAATCTGGAGAGGATTCATTGACTTCTCACCTGCTGCTAAAGGTCTAACACAGGTTGCAGATAGTGCTATGCTATGTTGCTGAAGTGTCCAGAAAGGAGTCATGTAACTATAACCATGTTAATGTGAAGAATCTCAAAGCGTTTCCTCGCCAGAGGTTAGTTGCTCATTTCAGTCATTTGGGCATGAAAACTCCCCTCCCTTATTTATTTTTTTTCATTAAATATCTGCTAAAAACCGTTGGTTAAGACCTCTTCTTCTAAGAGTTCAAACAGATTATTAGTGCAAAAACAAAAAAGGAACCTAACTGCTGATAAGAGATCTTTCAGTGCTCACCGCTATCTAGCTTCTAGGTAAAAGTTGTTGAGCCTCAAAAGAGAGAAACAGATTTTTTTTTCTAAGTACAGGAAATGTCTGTGTGGGTGTCAGTGATTGCAAGTCAGTTTAGTGTAGCCCTTGTAGGTCTGTGATCCTGAGACCAGCTGCATCAGCCCCACCCAGACTCACATCCTCTTAACATGGTTTGAGCAGCAGTGCCAGCTAGCAATACCAGAAAGCACGTTGTCCTGTTGACACAGAAGAGTAGGGTGACAGTATTCTTCTAAACCCGCAAGGAACAATAATAGTGCAGAAAACCTACCATTCTTTTCAAAACATTCATTAGGCCTCATCCAGGTGGTTGCTGTCTGTATCAAGTTTGTTTCTTTTCCTTTTCTTTTTTTAACTGGCCTTGGTCCAATTATATTTTCTGGGCACAAGTGTGCAGAAAATTGACTTCGTGTATTTCCTCCAGGAATTACTTTCACATTGACGCAAGCTTGCCTGCTTTTCCTTTTCTGAGTAAATGCACAAAAGACGTGACCGACCAGGAGCTCAATCAGGGGGTTAGAAGAAGCTGTTTAGGCTTCAGAATGGAAAGTCTGCTGTGCACAAAGCCAAACTTTATACAATGTTCATCATCTTCAGATGGATTTGGTTCAGCATCCTTGGGCTGCCAGGGCCTTACTATGTTATGGAGGCATATGCTAGAGAGGTTGCAAGGGATTCTGTCAAGGCCACGGGAGACAATGAAACAGGCAACATTTTCAACGTAGGCAAGAGTGCTTTCAGGTTGTGAGCTATTGCAAAGAAATTAGGTGGCTTTCAATTGGTAGATCAACCGCAGCCTAATTTAAAGGCCACCCTGGCTGAGGCTTGCAATCAAACACCGTGTGAGATTAAGCAAGTCTTTTCTAAAAGATGTTGCTGCTATTTTATCAGTATGATGAGAACAGAGCCATTTTTTCCCCCTGCAGATTCTAGAACTAGATGTATAGGATGAATATACTTGCAAGAGTCTGGTGATGAGCCAGAAAGAGAAGGGAGGCTGTTTCCTCCTGACTGAGGTGCTTCACTGTATAATAATGTTGTCAGACATTTCAAGCAGTGCTCTAGTAAAAGTGCTTTCAGGGGCTCAAAGTGAATTTGCAAGCTAAGCTTTCTAATCTGTTAAGATGTGTTTTCAGAGTCCATAATTTAAGAAAGCTTAACTGATTAATTTGTTATGCTGAGATTGCAGTTTGAGATCAGGTGCTCTATCTATTTCACCTGAAATTCTGTGGCTGTTGTAGACCTTTAACACTGCTTGAGCAACAACATTGAAAGAAAGAGACTTGTGCACATGTGAATGTCGGAAATCATTTTCAAAGACTGAACATGATGCAACATTTGGTATATCAAAGGTCTTCAAAACGGAGTCCTCAAACAACAAATATAAGTCCATGTGCATAGATATGTCTCTTAACATCGTTAGCCTGTTCCACCTTCGTGAAAAGTTTGCTTTGGTGAGAAATTCTGCCTTTGCAGAGTTGGCACCATTGCTTGCCTCAGTGGTTAACACCTCTGCTTCTGAATTCAGAACCTAAACTCTGTTTTCACATCAACGAAGGCCATTTCTTGTGGCTGAAATATTAAGAAATTCCATGACGCATCACCAGGCCACCTATGGTATCTGGGTCGATCTATTTGGACACTTATATTATACCTTTTATTTTACCAGCTACTGATATTTTCAATTGCTTTCAGGTTTCGCAGGTACCGTCACAGGTTTTATGGCTGGATTTTCTCCACTTGTAGCCTTATTTTAATGGCAGGGGGAATTCTCAAAAAAGTGTCTGGGATTGTCTTTTATGTGCAGGGTGAACATCCTCCCCCCCTTCCAAATTGGATTGATGAGATGGCTGCACATGCAGAGATGAGAGATTGCATGCTAGATGGGAAAGTCATGTTTGCCTTGTCTTTGGCAATCTAGGAGCCCCCCCCCCCCCAAAAAAAGGAGGGTGTGGGGAGAGAGAAAGAAAAAAAGAAAAAACAGCCGTATCCTCAGCTTTCAAACCTGTCCCAGGCAGTCCATCAAAGTACTGCAAATGCTGAGGAAGCTGAATGTGCCCACAAGCAGCTCAGCTCAGCTCAGCTTCATCAGAAAGTTCTCTAAGCAATCTAGGAACAGAGAACTTTCTGATGGAGCTGAGCTGAGCTCCATGTGGGCACATTCAGCTTCCTCAGCATTTGCAGTACTTTGATGGACTGCCTGGGATAGGTTTGCAAGCTGAGGGCACTCCTGTTTTTCTTTTTTCTTTCTCTCTCCCCGCACCCTCCTTTTTTTTTCTTTTTTCTTTTTTTTTTTTTTTGCCTCCTCTTGACTATAGGCAGGAAACCCCACCTGAAAAGGAGGGGGTTGCCATGAGATCTGGCAGGATGGGGCAACTCGCGCCCATCAGCATCAGGTCTCTGGGGAGAGAGCAATGCAGTCACAATCCTGCCTTGGGCCCTTTGAAAGGGGAGAGCAGCCCTGCTTGTGAAAAGACTAGGATGGAGCCCCTTCTCACTGAAAATGATCAGTGAATTGCCTCTCTGGCCATCTCAGCAAACGGCATCAGTGACTTTATTTCTCCCCAACAGCCTTTTAGCAGCTCTTGATACTATTTCCCATAGTGCTTGCTTGGTTTAACCCTACACAAATCCAGTCATGGTCTTGGCCTGCACACAGAGAGCAAGGAGAAGTGGTAGAATAGGGATTTATCGCTTCAGTCTATTTCCAGGTGGGACAGAAGTGGGGGGCTAGTGCAGCTCTCTTTCAGGTTTAGGTCATTTTCCCTTGAAAAACATCCATTGGCGAGTCAGCTTTGAGCAAAGAACAGAGCAAGGTGTAATAGGTTACTGCTTACCTGGAATTTATTCAGGCCTCCTTCCTCCCATGTGCAGGTAATGTCTCAGCACTGTTTTCTCCCCCTCCTCTGCATTTCCCACTGCTCCTTGTGTAGACTGGACTGGTTCTGTGCTTTCTCTGTTGAACCCAAATGTTGATTGGAGTTCCCAAAAGTACATGGGAGGGTTGAGAAAATAGCTTTTTTTTTTTTTTTTTTTCTTTTGAGATGGGGTGGAGAAAACAGAAGAGTCTTTTTAACTTTTAGAGATCTGCCTCCCGGTCTTCTTTATTTTAAGACTTCTGGGAGATTGGCGGGAGTTGTACCCAGAATCGTTTGTCTAGCTTGCCCAAGAGTTTGAAGCTGGTTGCCAATTGCTGTCCCTCTCTGAACTCCAGAGCTTCTTTGGCACACTGCTTTCTGAAGCTCTGCTCTGGTTTGTAGTGGGATGGCTGCTTTGGAGAAACAGACATGCGATGCCACCGTGTGCATCTACAAGTTTTGTGGCTTTTCTTAGAGCATGAACTTTACACATCATACTGAAAGGCGGTTGGTGGACTTGGTTATGAGGTTCACCTCCAAGAAGTAGGCCATGGGAACAGTGCCACCCGAGAGCCCTAGAGAGCCATTGCCAGCTAGAGCAGAAAACACTGGGTGGGGGCTACCTCAATGGCCTCACTCAATGGAAGGCAGCTTCGCTGGAATAGAAAAGGGAAGTTGAACGAATCTCTGCTGTGGCAGCTGCCGCAAAGCCACCCTGCATGTGCCTCCCGCTTTGAGCCTGAGGTTTGAATTGACAGGGAAGGTACTCTGAGCAATTCCTGTCAGATTAGCAGGCTCGGCCAAAGGCCCCGTGCATTCCTCCTCTAGCCCCAAATAGGTGGGAAGAAGGCCTTCCTTGTCGCCCCCGTGGGTCTTCCCTCAGAGCTGCAGGAGTGGGGTGGCGAAGCTGCTGGTGCTTGTTTGATTTTTCCCCCCACCTTGCATTGAAAACTGCTGTTTATCGTCATTTTGTTGAAGTGAGCCCTCTGTGTGGTTTATGTTCACCACTTAGGCAACTGCTGAAAATCTTGTGGTTTTCAGTCGAGGGACCTGTTTTACTTGGGGGAAGGGAGAAGAGAAAATACATTAGGCAATGATAACAACAGAGTACTTAAAATATCAGCAGCAATGTGTGTGTGTGGTTGTTGTTTTTTTCCAACCCTTGACAGGAGCCCATTTGTGGTATTGATCATCGTATGAAAATAATATTCTAGCTTTCTTTGAACTGCATGTTTTTTGTTTGTTTTTAAGGCCTAGCCTTCCACAGTTCCTTATGTCCCCTCGCTGCTCCCAGGATTCCTAAGAAGTCCCTGAAAGATACCAGATGGCATAAGATTTGTCTCAGCCAAAAAAAAAGTCTTATTAGTTGGGCTGAAACTTTTAGATACTCTTGGGACTTTCTGTATGATGACTTTGGTTTTGAGTAACGCAGATATATTGGGGAGGGAAGAGAATTATTGAAAGCAAGGTCCCATTTAAATCTGGGCCTGGTCTGGCTATGCAAAAGTGCCCCCCTTCTAAATTTTAACGACTCATAAACTCATTGTAGTGTGCCAGTGGTGGACGCTTTACCTTCCTGGGTAAGAGTTAGATATTTTTTTTCTATGGTAAGTAACCTTTCCCTTTCTTCCTTTTTGTTCTTTCCTTCCTTCTCCTTCTCTCTCTCTCTCTCTCTCTCTCTTTCTCTCAACCTTTTCCAGGTAAAAGTCCTCCTGTAAGCCAAGTCGGGTCTTCCGATTTTGCCAAGCCCCCCGATCCATTTCAGCCATTCGGGGCTGACAGCAGTGACCCGTTTCAGAGTAAAAAGGGGTTTGGGGACCTATTTAGTGGAAGAGTCCTGTTTGCTCCTTCCTCTTCAAGTAAACCTTCTAAAGACTCTTCCCGGGGGTTTGCTGACTTCAGCTCTGTAAGTTAAGTTCCTTCTCTCTGAATCAACAGCTGCTTTTTCTAAGCTGCTAACAGCAGTTGCCTCTGGGCCCCGTTTCTGTTTCAACTGCCCCTCTTCTTCTTTTTCCTTTCCGCAGCTTTTTGTCTCTTAATCCTTCATGCTCTTTCTCTCACACCTGATGTAGTTCTGTATTTACTTCGGTATTCCAACACCTTGACAGATCAATAAAGAGAGTTTGAGTTTGATGCTGCTAATTAGAGAGGTTTGTTTGCTTGCTTGTCCAGTGGAATACTGCTTTTTCTTCCAAATTTCCAGAGTTCTTTGGAGGCCTTGAGAGGGGACTATTATCCTGAAGCTTCCGTCAGGAACTTCTGGAATTCAGAAAAAAAAATGCTGCTTATTGTAACTTTTCAGCACTTTCTTTCTGTATTCCATAGATTAATATGAGGTTTAATAGTTGTGCCCAGATTTTATTTCAGCCAGTAATTTGCAAGGACACAAGACCTTTGTTTTAACGCATTTAGTAGACATGTACATTACAAAATGTGAAATAAATTGCAAACGAGGCCATATGGGAACGTCGGTAATTTTTAAAGAGCCTTCCCCTGCTTGTGTGCGCCAAACATGATTAAACTACAACTCCCTGGATGCCCAAGTACCCTAGCCAATTGCTGGGACAGTTAAGAATTAAGAATGTTATAATTGCTACTTATTTAGAAAGTGTCAATTTGAGGGCAACTATATTGAGGGAAATAGAGAAGATCAGACTTCTGATTGACTTTCTTGCTCAGAGAAGGACAGCTGAGATAAAGTGACATGTCTCAACAGTGTAATGTTTAGGAATGAGAATAATAGAATAATAATAAATATCATTGTTGTACAAAATATGTAGAAGCATGGAAATGGAAATTTACAATCAACATACTGAACTCAGTGCCTGAGAATAGATATGGAGAAATAACCTTATTGCATTGTTAGGTACCATTAGATGTACAATATGGTCATATGCCTGCTTCAGGCTGCAGAGTATTTTTGCTGATGCGCCTGTGGAGGCAGGGACATCTATAGGACAGATTAAAAGTCAGGATGGTGGTTGACTGTAGTTACACAATCGAAGCTCTATACTACTGTCACAAAGCTGGCAATGTTAAGATGTGTGAACTTTGACTCCCAGAATTCTGTGAGTTGTAGTCCATATGTCTTAATACTACCAAATTAGATTTTTCTTTTACCCTGGAGAAATAGAGGCTGCTTGGAGCTAAGGACAATCCAATGTTTAGAAAGCTCTCAGAAGCAGTAAATGAACGCTTCCTCTCTTCATAAATATATGATAAATAATTGCCCTGCGTTGGAAGGAAGCAAACTTAGAATAATTGTGGGGCAGGGTATTGTACCCATGGAAAGGTGCATGATGAATGAACAAGGAGCATGTTATACCGGTTTCCTTCTTGATCACCTCTGAGAAAAGATCACACAGGGATATGTCCAGCCTAGTTTAGGCTAAGCAAGTAAAGATATTTCCATGGTGCAGCAGAGCATTATGGAAAAGCAAGGGGTGTCTGTTTAACATCCATTTATTTAAAAGTCTGGTTTCTAGTACTAGATTTTAGATGAATGCTGGTATGATTAAAGTTCAACTGATAAACAGGAAAACCTACATTAACACAATCTTGGTTTTATTTTGTCTTTTTCAAAGACACTTTCAACTTCTTGTTTTCCTTGTTGGACATTCAGTTTTTCAGCAGAAATTGAGCTATACAATCCACCTGTGAAAATTGCTTGTCCTCCTTCCCCCCTCCTTTTTTTAAAACACAAAACCTGTTTTCTTTCTGGTTATGTAACCTTTTTAAGAGTCTCTGGTGTTTAATCTGCCATTTGGTTTGCCATCTCTGGTATTATAGCTCATACAAGCCTTGGATCCCTGAATAGGAGGATGTTATCCCTTTGCCCCAAAGCCCTCCTCGCTTCTCAGAAAGAGCTTGTGTAATTCCTTCAGTGGAAGCAGTCAGCTCTCTCTCCCTCTCTCTCCCTCTCTCTCCCTCTCTCTCCCTCTCTCTTTCTAACGTTTAATATGTTAAACTCCATTTAACCTAAAGTTTTACATAGTCCCTCCGTCCAGCTGGGTGTGTATACATGAATGGGGCAATGGGGTATGTGTACGTGCATTTAAACCTCTTATGCTAAAAATCTGATTATCCCTACTACCCATCTTGGCCAGCCATGTGAGAGATTTTTTTTTTTTTTTACAGTTAATTCCTAGTTGCATCCTAATACTGAATTTCACTTACAGCTTGTATATGCGGTTTGGTGCATAGCATAGCATGCATGCATCTGTAGCAGCAAGGAAGATGCTTCTTATTTTTCTTCTACTATTGCTTTGAAATACAAGCACCGAGAAAGCATAGAGGATGTTGTCTTTGTGGGCTAAGCTTTGCATTCCCGCTGGCTTGATGTTTGGTTTGAGTCCTCACCTCTTCCTCCTAAGGTCCATGAACCACAGTTTCAGAAGGGTGACCCTGGAAGAGGGTTAGGCTAGTTTCTCTTGTGCCTTGTGTTATCCATGACGTGCAGAATGCCAAATTAATCCTTGCAAGGGCTGTGACTCCAGCAACTGGCATGATTCCACTTCTCCAAGCTGGGGAAAGCCTTCTGGGACTTGTTGACCTTTCCATTGCTTGCATTGCTGGCAATTTTAGATGGGATAGGCTTCATTACATTCCTAATTCTCCCACACCCTTTGGAGCTGTCAACATGCCTCTCTTTTCAGGTGTCAAGCACAGAAAACTGAGCCTTGCTCAAGAGAGGAAACAGAGGAAAAAATTTTTTACAGCTGCATAACACATAGAAAACATGTTTTTTTCCTGGTGTAGTCAAGCAATAGGGTACCCACTTTGATCAGGAGGTTAGGCCATTTTCCTACAAGGAAAAACTAAATTATGTGTAGAAAATTGGCAACTGATTTCATCCGGACAAGCACTGAATCCTTCATTATGAAATGCATAATGGATTTATAGAAGACGTGAGATGGACATTGGGCTTAGATAGATTTACATGGGTATCAGAGATATTCTTGAAGAATGTGACTACCATACAGTATATTAAATATAAGAAAAATCTAGTTCAATCAGATTATGGACCTTTAATCCAGCAATTGTAGTAAGAAGTGCCCAAGCAGGTCCTGAGGACAATTGAGGTGAGGTACTATTTGATACGGGATTCATTACCGGTATTCATAGGCTCTATAAATCATCTTTAAATTTTTTCATCCTGGTGGCTACCATTGTGGGGCCCAAAAGGCACATCCACATGTGAAAGTTCAGTTAATTTATTGCTAATGGTCTGCACAGGAATCCGTCTCATAACAGTCAGCACCTGACTGTTTAGAATTAGAATTAGAAATGGGTCAATGGCACTTAAAGGAGGTTGGATTTAGTTAGCTTGTGGCTATGTAGAGATTCTAGGCTGACTTCTCTTTTCATTCCACAACAGGTTCTGCCATTCCTTCTGTACTACTGTATTTTCTGATAATGAGTTCTGTAATTTGCACTGTAGGATCAAATAGCTCTTTTCGACCTCCTATTATTCAGCTTTATTGAATAAGCCCAGATTTTAATTCTGAGAAAGAGTGAAGGCAACTTCATTCCTTCTCCAGCTCCTTGAAATTTTGAAGAACATTTTTCAAAATCTGCTATATTCTCTTGATGGTACAGTAAGCAGAACTATGCAGACAATTCTGTGTGTTGTTGAACCATATAAAATATAGCATACCAGGTTAACATTTTCATTGAGCTTTCTGTGGTGACCACAGGTCCCTTTATGTGACAGGCAAAATGTCACATTTTCTTTTGTTTGAATATATTTTTGAAACCTCCCACTATTCATTTTTTATTTATTTAATCACTTTAAATGTTTTAGTATCACTATAGAATTATAGAATTGGAAGAGGCAGTAGCAATAGCACTTAGACTTATATACTGCTTCATATTGCTTTATTGCCCTCCCTAAGCAGTTTACAGAGTCAGCAATTGCCCCCAACAATTTGGACCTCATTTTACTGATCTTGGAAGGATGGAAGACTGAGCCAACTTTGAGACAGTCAGGTTGAACTCCTGGCTGTGGGCAGAGCTAGCCTGCTATACTACATTCTAAACATTGTGCCATCACATCTCCTACAGCTCCCAAATGGTGCAGAAATAGAAATTAAAGCTGCATGACAGCTGTCCAGCTTCTGTTGAAATACTTCCAAGGAAGGAAATCTCTTCTGAGTAACTGGTCCCACTGTTAAATTCAGTGTACTGTTAGGATGTTTAGTTTTGTGGTATTTTATTCTAAACATTTAGCTAGAAACTTCTTTCTATCATCTTCCTAGTGTTATGAGCCTTGGTGGTGCAGTAGTTAGAGTGGAGTACTGCAAGCTACTTCTGCTGACTGCCGGCTGACTGCAGTTTGGCAGTTCAAATCCCACAGGCTCAAGGTTGACTCAACTTTCCATCTTTCTGAGATGGGTAAAATGAGAACCCAAATTGTTGGGGGCAATAGGCTGAACCGCTTAGAGAGAGCTGTAAAAAAAAACACTGTGAAGTGGTATGTAAGTCTAAGTGCTATTGCTATTGCTATTCCCATAGGTGCAGGATCTGCTTTTTGGATTGAAAAATGCCATCATGCATGCTCAAAAGCAGCATCCAGGTCACGTTTGCATTTTAACAGATATGACTGTAGATCCATGGATTGCAACAAAAAAAAAACTCCACTCCCCAGGGCGGACAATTTGGTCTGTGTTCAATTCTGCATCGCCCTGGTGGATGGACAGTATCCAGCAGGATCACTAGGAGGAACAGACCTCACAGCCTAGAAACTCCTTCCTATAACCTCATTATTCCAGGTTCTGCTGTCTCGGATATTAGAAAACAGGTCATGGCTTTTCTTCAGGTACAGTTAGAGCAGGGGTCTCCAACCTTGGCTCCTGGAAGCCTGGCGGACTTCAACTCCCAGAATTCCACAGCCAGCTGGCTGTGGAACTCTGGGAGTTGAAGTCCGCCAGGCTTCCAGGAGCCAAGGTTGGAGACCCCTGAGTTAGAGTATTATGTTATCTTAGTATTTGCTTCCCAGGGCTAAACAAATTCAGCTTTCCAATCCCCACACATTGTCCTTACTCCCTTGCTCTGAATTAGATCCAATGATCTGAATCTTTTTATTTCCAAATGTGATGCTCAGAATTAGAAATATTCAAGGAGGAGGTCTAGTATATAGAATAAAGTAGAATAGTTGTTATTCCAGTGCCTTTTTCCACAGATAATTTTGCCAAAGTCATGCTCCCCATTCTATGCCACTGCATAGGAATTTCGTTACCTAAAGTATATGATTTTGCATTTCTGTCTGATGAATTGAATTCTGTTTTAACTCAGTTTTTCTCACCCACCAAGATAGTTTTGAATTTTATTTCTCCTGTATGCAGCATGCAGTTCACCCACCTGCAAATTTGAATAAGAATACCCTACATCTCTTCTTCCAGGTGATTAAATTGGGGGAGGAGTGCTAGAGCTACACCTTGTTACACCTTGCCTGATTCTCCCCTCTAATTTAAGGAGGAAAATCACCCTTTGTGAATTGAGCCACCAGTGTAATAAAAATAAAATAAAACTTGGAGCAGCTATTGCAACTCCCCCCCTTCACCTAATAAATTACTCAGAACAATTAACCCACAGGATTTCTCAAAGGTGATACATAAAGATTTGGGCAGACCCTCAGTTTGTTCAGACACAGTTCATTTGATCCTAGAGATTTTAAAGTAAATGAGTATTTTATTATTTTTCTATATAATTCAAACTTTAATCCAGCTGTCTCATCCCATTCTGGTAGCAAAATAAGAGTTGAGTCGTTCTTTTTTTTCCCTTTGTTATCTTTTACCATTTTGTCATTAGCAAACATGAACCATCTAATTGCATGTTGTTCTTGTTTAGATCATCTTGAATAACTTAAAAAGTACCAGTTCCAATACTGAGGCTTGGTAGTTTCTTTCTTCTTTACACCATTCTCTTGCAAGAGCTGCCTTGTGTATTTTGTTCTCCTAACTAGACTATTCCTTCATAAGAGGAGTTTTCCTCATCTTAAAACTCTCCTTTTCCTCAGGATTTTTGGTAAGCCCTTTCATGAAAGAATCTTCAAATTTTAAGTAAACAATATTTATTTGTTTTATTTATATTCAGTATAGTACAGCATACTCAGTATAGTCATTTTATAAACAGATCTGCTTGAGAGCTATAAAGAACTTGAGAATGTAAAGATAGCTCTTCAAAACTAGGCCAAAGGACCTGTCTTTATTCAAGACTGATAACAAGTAGAAACAGTAGACTGCTTTGTAATGGATCCCTGCACAGAGGTTGGACGAGATCAGAGGTGTCCAACCTTGGCAGCTTTAAGACCTGTGGACTTCAGCTCCCAGAATTCCTCAGCCAGTCATGTGGAGTTAAAGTCTTAAAGTTGCCAAGTTTGGACATCTGGACTAGATGATCTCCAGAGTTTATTCTGTTTTGGATAGATTTGGCCTGTTGAATTTCCTTTTCAACTACATTCTTACCAAACCATTCTTTTCTAAAAAAAAAAAATCCTCTGCAGTTTTATATAACTATTGAACTTCTTTTTGTTTATTCTACTAATACATGATTTGAATAGCAGTAGCATTTAGACTTATATACTGCTTCATAGTGCTTTACAGCACAGTCTAAGCAGCTTACACAGTCAACATATTGCCCCCAATAGTCTGGGTCCTCATGTTATTAACCTTGGCAGAATGGAAGGCTGAGTCAACCTTGAGCCAGGTGAAGATCAAATTTCTGTCACTAAGACAGAAGTACTGCAATACTATATTCTAACCACTGAGCCCCCCTGGCTCTAAACTTATATTTACGCAGTTGCTTCTTTCCATTTGTTTCAAGAATATATCCAGAAGATCTTGTCTTCTGTTTAGGATTAAATGCAAATTAGCATCCCATTGATTCAGTTTCATGACTTTGTGTTTAATCTTCTAGAGTTGTAGAATTTGTACCTCTTTATTTTGACAAGATATGAATTTGGAAACTCATGTCAGGTTGCTACAGTAATTCAGTCGGAGAATCATTGATTTCAGTTATCCTCATATTAAATTGCTGGAATGATTTCTCCTTTAGATTCCTTCCTGATTTAAGTTTCCCCTTCAGGATGTTCTCTAGTACTACTGAATGAACGTGGATGCCAAGTATGGTTAGTTGCTGTGATTCTGTGAGGGAGTCCCTTCCTTCTGCAATTTGACATTATGTTCTCTTGATTTACTGTACAATGTCCCACATTTATCATTGCTGCTTTCCCTACCCTGTCCTTTAGAAGCTATATCTAGAAGTGATCCTGTTTCACTAGATTTCCAGTACACTACCATCATTACCTATAAGTTCCTGTATAAAATAGCCCCATGTTGCTTTGAAAACCAACAAATAAGTATATAAATATCTAATTCTGGTATCTTCCCCAAACATCTTCAACAAATGCCTTTGGCTTTCTTGGACCTTACTTTCTATACAAATGAAGGCAAATATATGTGTCCCAGGACAATATTGCAGGATCCAATATGGGTAGGTCACCAGAACCAGAACTCTATAGAGAAGTTCCCTGAAGATGGGCTCCAGCACAAATCCAAAAGTTCGGAAGGCAAAACTTCTGATGCTGATGACTTACCCAGATTGGATCCTACTTATTTCTTATTTCTGTGTTTTCTCTATTTGGACAATTAAAAATAGTTTCATCCTTCAATACTTGGAGAGTATAGTTTTATTTCAGGGGGTCACTTTAAAAACTTTATGCTGTCATCTGACTGTTCAGTAGCTGTGTGCCTGATATCTAATTCAAGAAATAAAGAGGCATTGGAGGAGAAGTTCCTCTTTCTTCACTAAACTGGTTGCTCTGGAGAAGATGGAAAATTAACAGGTTTTGAGAAGTTTCTTCTTGGAGCTTCAGTTATTGTCTTTATGCATGGGAAAGATGCAATAGATATGATTTTAGTTCTGTCCTATTTGACCTGAGACCTTGTAAATACCAATAAAGGAGAATATTTGTAGTTCAGGGTTGAAATGAGGAGTCCTTGGTGCTCTCTGGGCTTGGTTGTTTTCTTGCAAGAAAACAACCAAACTCAGAGAGCACCAAGGACCTCCTCACTTTGTAATTAGCGGTGGCCTCAATTTGTGTTAGCAAAGGATTGCAACGTTTGTTTATTTTAATGTATTTGTTAGATTTACACAGTAGTCTGCCTTTCCTCCAAAAGACATATGTAGCATTCCCTCTTACAGTTTTTTCCCCACAACAGCAACCCTGTGAGATAGGTTGAGCTGAGAGAAAATTATTGGTCCGGCTGAGTTTCTGGGAGCAGGGGTGGCTATAAACTCACCAGGCCTTGTCTCATCAAAAATGTAATCCCTGCACTACACTGGTTGTCTCACAGATGATGCTACTTTTATACCAGTCATTCATCCATCCATCCATCCATCCATCCATCCCCTGTTCTGCCTTTCGGGCAGAATTTTGGTCTCAGGCCACAAAATATTTCTCATCCCATGCTCCCTAATACTTTTTTTTTTTTTTTAAATGAGAAGCATCAGGTCTTTGAGGGCTTCTACATGCCTTATAGAGTATATCTCTTCAGAGAGCAGACTTAAACCCAAGCCCAGAAGAGCCTTTTAAATCTCAGCTTTTATGTCAGGTGTCCTTTTTAGAATTACGTTGTGTGTGTTCCCTTTCTTCTTCCCTTAATACTAGCTTGTAATAGAAAAAAGAAGACAGCAACAATGTTCATAGTTGTAGCCCGTATCAGATATGACTTTGAACCTGAAAGAGACCCTTTGGGACCCTTCCTATACAGCAGAGATGGAAACTTGTAGCATATCCAAATGTAGCTCTTAGCCTCTCTGGTTATGATTGCTGAGAATCCACTAACATTTTACAAATAAGAATTACCTGTAAACTGTAACACAAGCCACATTTATTTATGATGTATTTTTATCCCACCTTTTATTACTTTATAAGAACTCCTTCCTTCCTTCCTTTATTTTCCCCTTAACAACAGCCCTGGGAAATGGGCTGAGAGGGAATGACTGGTCCAAGTCTCCTCACCAGCTTGCTAGTCATGCCAAAATTGGGATGAGAACTCTCAATCTCCTAGTGTTTGGCCCAAAGTCACCCAGCTGGCTTTCATGGCTAGGGTGGGACTAGAACTCATAGTCTTCTGTTGCTAGGTCAGCACCTTAACCACTACACCAAATTGGCTCTTACAGCTAAAACAGCAAACATATACACAACATTGCCATCCAAGCCATGAGCCATCCTGTCCCAAATGTTAAGAGCACTCCAAATTGGCTGGATCCAAGATACATGGGCGCTTGTTAGGGTTCTCTGTTACAAGATACAAACATTGGGTTTTGCAGTTTTTTTAAATAGTTTGTTAAGTCTAACACAATTCAAAGTTATATTATGTAAAATGGTTATTTTACGGAATTATAGTGCAGAATCCTAACATAATTTCGACATTAAAAAAACCCCAGTAAGGTTCAGAGGTAATAATGGAATTCTAGTATCAAGCAAGATATGTGGAAGAGTTTGAGGCCATAGAGGAAAATGAAATATTGGTAGGCAAGAGGGATCAAGCCAAAAAGATTCTAAAAGCCCAGGCAAGACAGCATTTTGGTTTGATTCATTAGAGGGTGAAATGGACCAATGATACAAAAACGGGTCAGAAAGAGAGCATTAGATTACTAAGGTCATCCTTCAAGCGTTTGTTTTGGTGATCAGCGATAGAGGTAAGATTAAACTGAAAGCAGGTCCTGTGAACATGCGGGGAATGTTAATCGATACGTGGGTGGAGAAAAATGAGCAAAGAGAACTAGCAAAGAGAAAGGTTTCCTGACCACCCTCGACCTCTTCCCATCTCTAGGTCCTACTGATACAAGTCAGGTATGGAGGGTTGTGGGAGATGGATCTGTCCCCAAATGCTGCTGCTGCTGCTACCGCTACCACCCTGAGCTTTTTCTTCTCTCTGTCTTGTTAACCAAGTCTCGTTTTGTTACTTTTTTTAGCTTGGCAATGAGGAGCAGCAGTTGGCGTGGGCCAAGCGGGAGAGTGAGAAGGCAGAGCAGGAAAGGCTGGCGCGATGGCGAAGACAAGAGCAGGAAGACCTGGAATTGGCCATTGCACTCAGTAAGGCCGACATGCCAACTTCTTAAAAGCATGGGTGGCCATCAAGCAGACCTATTTCCTGATACCTGTTCTAGATCCCTGATGTCCTTGGGCCATTTTCCTTTTTTTTTTTTCCTTTCCTGTTTTTTTATCATGACTTCCAGCTACCCGTGGGGCTGACTGTTGAGGAGCAAACTGCTATTGATGGGCTTGGTTTCATGGCGGTCTTTTCGTTTTGTTTTGTTTTTAAATTAAGTTAGACGTTCTAGGCTGAAAACGTTGCTTGTAAGAGAACTTGCAGCAGCCCCTTCCCACTGACTGCCAGATTTTGCTGCGCTGCAGAAAACAGTAGCATTAACGGAGCTGCCCCTCAAAACTTCATTTTTTGTGGAGTGGCAGCGCAGTCACGGAAGCTGCCACTCGCCTCTGGGTTCAAGGAGAAGTGTGATCTTCATAAAGAGATTGATTGTTTTTATTCTGTAGTTAAGTCTCTTTTGATTTTTCTTCTGTTGGTCAGTGGCCTGAAATACAACTCGTCATCAGAGTTCCTTTCTTGTGCATTTTGTGCTTTGTCTTAAGAAAACAACTCCTCTCCCTAGATATTTATAAATTAAGAGGGTAGACGTTCATCAAACCATAGGCTGGAAGCTTGGCTGATAGGATGCTTCTCCGTGAAAAAGCCTACCCTGTTTATAGAAAGCCAGCTTGTCAGAGAGAGAGAAGAAGGTTCCAGCTAAGTTCTCTCCCGAGATGCTAGTAAGGGGAGAAGGCCAAAATTAAGTGACTCCTTATGCCTTTGATTAAATCTGTTGCGTAGAGTCCGTTACCTTCTGAGCCCAGATCTCTCTACAACCAAAAGTGCGCTTTGTTGAACAAGAAGTTTCGCTTCTAACCATAAACGCTTTGTTGTACAAACGAGAGCATCTTTTAACCAACACCAAATCATACTGAAACCAGGGGAAACTGTTGCGGCTAAGGGCAGGGCCGTTGTGTGTATGTTACCTGGAAAATAGATGAAAATAATAATAATAATTTGGTATCTTCGGAACTATGGCTGCCCTTGTGTGTGTTTGCCTGTCTTTCTGAAATGTGTTTTGTTGATGGGAGAAATGTGGCCCGGAGGGGAAGGGAGGGTTGGTTGGGGGGGGGGGGGCAGACCTTCAGTTAATAGGAAGAAATGCCAATGCAACAATTGGTGTTCAACCAACTGTGCACAACTGACTGCTTTCTTTGCAAATGGGACGCTTTCTTTTAACTTCACCCTTTCTGTTTTAGCTATTGGTCCTCCATGATTTAGGGAAGAGCCAGATGGGCCTTTATTCTGGGATTTCAGGGTTACTTGTGCACGTGCGTATATATTTGGGCTTTGAGATTCCTTATAAAGGCAGAGAACGGGCAAGGGAATTGAAATATTGGGATTAAGCTGAAAGTTTGATTTAAGGCTACTGTGTATAACCCCTACCTTGTTTTTATAAAGTAATCAGTTCTCAGTGGATCAGCTTATTCATCTCCTCATAGCCTTATTCAGAAAAATATTCCTGACTTTCCAAAAAGAATCCCATGATTTATCTTGGGGATAGGCCACCTTCACTGGATTTTTCCACTGTAAACTACGCTCTGCTTGCTTGGTCTTCCATTCTTGATTTCTTGTGCCATACCTTCTGGGTTATGGGTGGGAAGGTGATGTTTCCTGGTTGCCTACTTGTGAGAGTAGTTGTCTTTATAGTTTTTGTTAGAACGGCATCTTCTCAAACCTGACAAGTACAGCACACTCCCACAGCCCTTATTGAGATGATCCTGTGGTCGTCATTCCTATGGGACATTCCAAAAATGCTTTAATTCCCCCCCCCCCAACCTGAGTGAATATGTGGCATCCAAGCACATTTTCTCTCTTCTGTTAGGATATTTGTAGAGAGGAACCACTGATGTGCCTTCATTTCCTTGACTCCCTTTATTTCACTGTGCATTCCTCTTTCTTGGATACACAGAGAATTAAGTCTCTTCTTCCAAGATGCCTCTCTATCCTCCCCCCCCTCCCCCCAAAAAAATCCTCCTGAAGCCACCTCTCAATACCATCTCAATTTTTCAGTTCTCTGTGCCTGAATAAAATTACTTTCTAGCACAGCTTGGTATCCTGCTTGGATTCATGCAGCCATTTCCTGTTATTCTGCTACCCATTCCTGTAATCTGGGAAGATCCAGGACCAAACTACGGATTGGAGAACTCAAAAAATAAAGGTCCCAGAAAGATTTGATACCTTGCTTTTGCAAACTGATTGGCAATCCTGAATAACAGCCTTGGAACAAATGAGTTTGGGGCACAGTTACAGCAAGATTTAAGCCTCTTTGTTTAATCCATTAATAGTGTTGGCAATTCTTTTAAATAGTCAGAATGTATGTAGAATTTTAAAGCTAACGCTGTAAGTCATGTTTGCCACAAATCTTACTTCGGAGATTTGTTCAGGGAAGCTCTTCAAAACAAATCTTGGTCATGTTCAGCAATATTTATGCAACCTAAGCATATTTCTAGACCCAAATGCAGACCCTCTGGTGCTCAGGCAAACCATTCTAGGTATTGAGAGGGTGCCATGAACCCTAACCACAGTGGCTTGGAGCCCCTTTTCTTTTACTAAGAAGTAAATAAGATATAATCGTAGATTTAAAAAAAAAACATGCATTATGTTGTATATAGTTTGCTTTGTGTACATTTACTGTCTCTTAGCACATCTCTCATTACTCCGTGTTACTTGGCTTTGGACATTGGATGTATTTATATATATACACACACAAACAGACTGGCAGATTTCCCATAGCTCTTATTATCGCCTGCCTGTTATGGAATATAATTATATATTGTACATAAATAATGTATAGTTTGTGTGTATGTGTTGTGTATATTTAGTGTATAGATCTGGAAATAAACAATAGTTGTAGTTATAATTGCAAGGTCCTAGTACAAATGACATGTACCATGTCACACAAATTCAGCCAGATGTTTCTCAAAAGGGTCTAGGACAGAGGTCTCCAAACTCGGCAATATTAAGACTTGCCAAGTTTGGGAACCCCTGGTCTAGGACTATGGGTCACTGTGGCCAACTGACTATGGCCAACTCAACGCAGTCAACTCGCCACAACCAATACACCATGGGACAGGAGTTATACTAATATCGAATAAATGGCGGAATGGAATCATTAAAGAAAGGATGCAAAAGGAGGAACAGAATAAAATGTAAATGACAAAAATCAAAATAATTTTTAAATTATTTTAAATAATTAAATTGAATGGTTAAATTATTCCATGGTGAGTTGGCTGTGGCAAGTTGTCCCATTCTGTTCTCAAAACAGTTCAGATCTCTGTCTAATTTTGCATGGGCAACTAATATCCTGATTAATGTTACTGAGCTGCCAAGTCTAGAAATGCATATTTGATGAACATCTAAAAAATTTAAATCATGGCAACTGAACCAAAGTTTATTAAACTGAGACATTCTGTTACCAAGTAACTTCTTAGATGAACATAAATCTCCTTTTGGCCACTGCTGCAATTATATTCTTCAACTTTCCTTTATTTGTACATGAGGTGATTTTTCATTTCATTTTTTGTTAGCAAAAAATGGGGGCTTTGGGGGCTTGAGAGGAAGGGACTCACATCCAGAGATGAGAAGTAATTAAAGGAATTCAAGAAGTAAGGATAGATAACTTCTCTCAGGAGTTCCTGGTGACCATTGACCTCCTAAATCTGAAGGAACAGTTAATACAATAGCAATTACAGTTGCAAAAAAAAAAAAAAAAAAGCACTTTTCACTAGCAGCCTAGGCTATATCCCACATGCTGTTTTACATATACACATCATTTGGGGTTTAAATGGTTTTTAGAGCAGAAGAGCTGTTAAAGCACTACAGCTTGGCTAGTTCTTTGATTGGATTTAATGATTCCATTCCACCATCCAAACAGACAGAAATACATAGACACATCACTTGGGCCTGGCATTTTTGTAGCAGGGCAAGCTGAATGGACTTTTTTGTATCTACCCAAAGTTCCCCCAGATTGTGCTGCTGAAATTTGATGGCAAAATAGCCAGGTTTCTTTAGCACTAAAAAGTATTTTGCAAGTAAGTATATTAAACCCTTGCAAGATAAACTCTGAAAGTTCCTCAAAAACAGGCCAGTGTTTTTGAAGCCTGCCCTCCTAGTAACACTGCTATGTCACTATAGAATAGATGCTTCTTGTGGACTTTGGGGAGATCAGCAGGCAAATGCAGCCTCCCAGTTGCCCTCCGTTCACTCACTTTTGCTTTTTATAGTAAATTCTTCATGATTCTTTGAGAACACGGTGTATTGCTGTTGTCATCTGGTTCAGCTACCCCCTACTTTGTTGGGGTGCTGTTTGTACCTCACAAGTAAGTTTAATTCTTGACTTTCTCTGAGTGTTCCTGCTTGCTGCTTCTTTGCTTTCTGTCAGCCAGCACACTTAAAAAAAAAAAAAAGTGCATGTAAGAATTTCTGGCTTGGGAACAAATGCACGCACTCTTCATTCCTGCCTTTCATTCGGTGCTATAAGATTCCCCAATTTCTGTTCTTGCTGTACTACTCAGTCCATCCTCTTTACAGACACATATTATCTATAATTTGTTAATCCCATTGAATCTGTAACACTTTTCATTCTTTAACTTGAAATGGGATTCTTTTCTACCAGTTTCCTACCTCTCTATCAAAGTTCATTTTGTCCCATAGAGGAGATGCAGTTTATCTTTGAATCAAGTAGATTTTTTTAATGTCACTGTGGATTCTTTTTAAGCAAGCCCTAGATCAAGGATCTTCAAACTTGGCAAGTTTAAGACCTGTGGACTTCAACTCCCAGAATTCCTGAGCTAACATGACTGGAGGAGGAATTCTGGGAGTTGAAGTCCACAATTCTTAAAACTGCCAAGTTTGAAGACCCCTGCCCTAAATGATAGAGATGCCTGTCTTCTAACATTTTTAGCTTCTCTTCAGGAGGGAAGGAAGGGATTTCTGCCACTAATGACAACAGGGAAGATAAAAAGGTTATTTCCTTTTGTCTTTTGTAATTTTCCTCCCCTTTCTGCTGTCCCAGAATGCAAAGGGTACATGGGTTGTTTTTTTTTTTTAAAGAAACAACAGCTAAACTTCATTCTAAGGTTCCAAATCATCCACAAAGGTGAATCGGTAGAGAATTTCAAACATTTTGTCGATTTGGTGGGAGAGGAATTTATTAATGGAAGGAACACATTCAGGTGAGTTTGGAGTCTAAACCCTGCTCTTAGGCTCCATCCCTTGAATCTGGTAGGAAAGGGCAAACTTACAGATGCTGACTAATGTTGCTGTATCTCTATTTTTGAAATTATCATATAAGAACATGGTGGAGTGGAAGAGAAGGTAGGATTGTTCTATGTTTATTGTTTGATATAAACGAGGTGTTATTGTTCAATATAATAAATGTAAAAAAGTTAATTATTTGGAGCATTTGAGACTCTGGGATGGTTTTCATTTTTATTTTTTTGGTCAGACCAGCTTTTGTTTTGGTTGATGTGGTATTTTTATATGACCTAGGTTCTTCTTGTCTACTGACAGATACTCCCTTCTCTGCATAATTGTGCTAGATACAGCTCTCTGTAGAATTCAGCCAGAAGATTATTTTAGATGACCCTTCTCCATATAAAACAGACATAAATGTCTACCCCTGGAAGCAGTCCTGATTTGGTAGCAAGCAGGCATCTTTGTTGTTCAGTTGTGCAACTTCAGAATGTAGCTTAAATATGTTAGAGAAGAGATCTCCAAAGGTTAAGGAAATAGGTGATGATAAAAGCATCTTCTCTGAACGAAATTTTCCAAGATCAATGGGAAATTGCCAATTAGCTTTGAATATAGGACATGGATTATCTCTGATTGGTCCAACATTCTAGTTTTGCCTTTTAAATACCTATTGCCAAAATGTGAAACACAATGAGATGCTTCCACTTAGCAACATAATATGCCTTGCATTGTTCAGAGAATACAGAAATACTTATACTATACTATACTTACACAATAGTGCAGGGATGTCCAACCTGAAGATCTATGGACTTCAAGTCCCAGAATTCCTCAATCCTAAAAAAGTAATCTTAAAACTGGCACATTGACATTGGTGAGGAGAATCAACACTTTGCATCATCATCTTGTTCCCCAAAATTAAATGTGCCCCAAAAGCTTGCCCATGCCTACTTTGTTTAAAATGTTTTAAATTGGTGCCTTTCAACCTTAGCAACTTTAAGATATGTGGACTGGGGGATCCTGGGAGTTGAAGTCCACAATCTTAAGGTTGTTGAAATTGAAAAACTCTAAATCCCTGAAATGGAGAGTCAGAGGAAATATTGTAAGTCAACTTTCAATTCCAAAGAATGTGAATACTCTCCATGAGATTTGAAACATTTTAAAGTTCCCGGTGGCTAATAAGCTTTTAATTAATGTTCGGTGATTTACAGCAAAGTTCAAATACAGATACAGATAGTTCAAATACAGATAAAGTTCAAATACAGATAAAGAGTTGGCTAGCTTGTGTGAATCACCTCCGCAAACATATTTCATCTAATCAAAATGGGATATAGGTTGATCTCTGGAGATGCAAAATTTGGAGTAAGCTTTCCAACTTGTGAGAAAGGGACTTGTGGTCAAACAAGCCTCTTGAAAGAAGAAGTGTAATTTTTCAAGGCATAAATATTGCTCTTGTAACACTCTCTGTTTATTACACCACTAAATAAACCCCAAGCTGCTTTTGATGTCTTTGTGCCCTGTAGTTGGTGAAAGAGGAGGAAAGAGGAGGAGGAGCTGAAACAATTGCAGTAATCGGAATGATCATTTTAGCATATCTTTCATACTTTCTGGAAGGGATTGTGCAATGCTTTCTGCAGTGAAAACACAGGATCTGCCTCCCACCATCAAAAAACGGCAAAATCCCTTCTCTAGGTAGTGTTTTCAAAAGGGAAATCCACTTTTGTTTTGCCACTTTAAAGAAATGACAGGATTTCATTGTTCAGAGCAGAGTGGTTATTTCTGCAGCTACTTTAAATAACTTCCCAGTCATTTTCTGCAAGTGTATAATTGAAGTGCTAATTTTAGTAATGTTGTGTACAACAACCCATCCCTCCATGCAAATTTTAAACTTGTTTTCCTTTTCTATCTTTACCAATTAACCATTTAAGTATTGGGGATGTTAATTGAGGAGATCTAACCTAGGAATGACTAAACCAAGAAAGATTTTTGCGGTTATGATGGAACATTCAGTGGAAATGTCAACCCAAATGCAGCAGCTGGGAGAGGGGGGAGATTCAAATTTTGCATTGGTGCAATTATGGAACTAGAATTGCCAATACGGCAATGTAGTACAAACATACTTGGAATATTGTGTAGAAACATCCTCTTGAGGAGATTGCAAAAATAGCAAAAAGTGGCAATCAAAATGTTCAGGGATATTGCAGTTTCCTTATGAGAAAATATGATGTAATTTGGAGTATTTTGGTTTTGTTTTTTTAAGCGGGGTGTGTGTGTGTGTGAAGAAGGAATTTATAAAATTATGTGCAGTGTGGATAAAATGGGTAAAGAGTCACTTTTTCCCCTCTGAGGTTTGAAACCCTGGGTCACTCAGTAAAATTGAAGGTTGGGAAATTACAATCTACTTGGCCATGGATTCAAATAGTGTAAAAGAGAAATTCAATAGATATTCAACCAGTCAGGATGCTTATCCCTGGGCTAAAGAAAGACCATGTTGCTGAATGTCAGTGTTTGGGAAATAAATAGTCAGAAGTTGTTCTTATGACCCTGCTGTGTTGATTGACCAGGAAGAGGTGACATGATTAAATCTGTTGATAGGATTTAATTCTATTCCATATAATTCTTTTGTTTAGCTCTAGAACCACTGAGTGGTATATCAGGAGAATCTTCAAACATAGTAGTGAGGACTTTCATATACAGTGGACCAGGCCTTTCCCAACCTGATGTCCTTTCATTGTCCTGTAACGCTTAACATTCCCAACCCAGCATTACAACCTATCAGGACAACATATCCAACTTCCCAGGGCAGCAAAGAACCAATAAGTTGGTTGAACCTCATTCTTTTGGATCCTAAAGTTATTTTACCTTCGACTGCCAGATCTAGATAGCAAAAAAACTGAAATAAGACCAGATGGTAGCAGAGAGTTGCAGAACAACTCTTTGCTGCCATCTTGTAGTCATCTGGATTTTTGCAGCCCAGATCTAGAAGTCTGATTTTACCTCTCTATGTTGAGGTAGGTAATGATCTGTGGAATATTATGCATGTTGGGACATTCTATCTCAACAAGCATAATGATGATGGAGAAGCTAAGAAAAGGCAGCTAGAAATATGACCGGAGCTCAGCTGAATGGTTTTGTTTAAGGGAAAAATATGGAAAAAGGAAGGACAAATTGAAGGCTTATAGAATTATGAGAAAAGTTTATAAAGATTCTACTTTCTTCTAATACTAGAACTTGAAGCATTGTATAGTGGGCATAGTACCTTATTTATTCAGTTTCATTTGTGTGGCCATCCGCTTGCTGTGCAACTTTGGGAAACTTAACATCCAGTTAAAAAACAGATTAAAACCAATGAGCTCTAGGAATTGATCTTCATTTTAAAAGTGTATCTTTACAACCTACTTATGAAGATAACTTCTTCACAAATGTGTCGTGACACCCAGCATTTGAGAACAAATGCAGGGGAAAGCTCATGCATTAAAAATCCATAATTACTGAAAAGCAGTAATTATTACTGAAAAGCAGTGTTTACGTTCCAAAGTTTAAAAAAAAACCAAGCAAAATCGCCCATGGGTTTACTGCTGGCACAGTTGTATCTACATCTGGAAGAGATTTGAGGGTGCTACCAAAATAGCCATCAAGTAAACTAAAAATGAGACTAAATTATAGCCTTGATCGCTTTTGAACTCAAGAGTTTTGCTACCAAGCTCTGTCCTATGGTGCAGCTGAGACATTGGTAGAACCACAAAGAAGCTTTAAGGCAAGTCTGGTTCATCCTGTCACTTGACTCTTAGCAAATGACTTTTAAATAAGGGCGAAAGACACATCAATGCAAATGCTTTATTTTAGAAAAGTATTTTTTTAAAAACAGTTTTCAGAAAACATTTATTTAAAACAAAAGAATAGGCAGAGGAAAAAAAACCTATTTTATCTCCTGTTTATGGTCCAACTTCAATATAAGAACTATTTACAATATACAATTCTGGTCCAAAGACAACTTTATTTACAGGACCTGTAACCCAGTAGTTCTAGTATAGTTTAAGGCACCTTGAGTGCACACTTTGAGTGTACAGCATAGATTTGGCATGTTCTCAGTGAGAAACTCCTGTCTCAGAAAATAAGGTTATTTTTTGACTGCAGTAAACTTTACAGTCCTCCAATACAGCTTATGTTTGGGGCATAGTCAGCTATGTACATACAGCCAGCCCTTTGTCTCTTCTCTGTCATCACCAACCAAGTTATTTCCGACCCTTGGCCAGAAGTGATCTATGGATCACTTTGTTTCACACTGCATCCTTCAGATTTGCCATGGCTATCTCAGTATCATCTTTTATAGTAGCCAGCCAGCAGGTGCTGGGGAGGCACCCTTCTCTCTCTCTCTCTCTCTTTTTTTTTTTCACTCAGCACAATTGGACTTTTCAAGTGAGTCAGCTCTGATGACTCTGATATCCAAGTATGACAGCCTCAATTTTGGCTTCAAGTAGTATTTTTTGTGAGGGTCAGTCAGGGATTTTTTTGTTTGTTATTTTTGTGTGCATGAGATGCATAATAGCCACCTCCAGCACCACTGTTTAAAAACGTCCACACTTTTATCTGCATTGCATTTCTTCCAAGTGCTACATGCCTTTGGATTTCAGGGCTGCAGTCACGCATTTTGGTCTCTTCTCCATCCTATAAATAAGTCCTGCTCTTCCATGGCGAAAGAACAGTCAAGTCAGGTTCTTGGCCTCTTCAGGAAGCACTGGAACAACTGGCTTCCTCGGGTCATTCCCAAGTCTTTTCTCTGCCTAGACAGACGTAGTAGTACCAGCTACAAGATTCCCCCCCCAATCTCCAGAGTACTTCAGGTCACACCACAGGTGTGAGAAAGCTACATGTGTCTCTTCATGTGCAATGCCAGGTGGTCAGAACGGGAGAAGGTCCGGTCACACAGGTGGCACTCAAAGGGACGATGCCCAGTATGTTTCCGATAATGGCGGGTCAGTTCATCTGAGCGAGCAAACTTCCATCCACACCCTTCCCAGTTGCAGTGGTAGGGTTTCTCACCTATTTGGGGAGAAGAGGAGAAAAAAAAAATTATTGATTTATGCCAGGCCAAGAGTGATCACCAGGCTCGGTGCTCCTTCTGAAAGGATCTCTCTTTTTAATTTATTAAACTTATATGCCTTTTAAATGTATCTGCCTTGCCCTTTATCCTAAATAGGAAAAGGCTGTCAAAACATCCCTTCTGTAAAAGTTAAAAGTCCCTGTGGCTTTCTGACAGCTATATACCTCACACCTGTCCATTGTGATGTGCTCATTATGACCTCAGCTGCATCAGCATAACTATGCCTCCCACTGTGTCCACCTCCTCAGCCCTCCAGAAATGCCTGCAAACCTCAGGAGGAGAGGAGGGGAAGTGTGTTTACCAGGGGCTCCTCTGAAACTTTCTACTTGAAAAGTGAGCTTCTGCTAAACCTACCAGCTTCATGGAAGAATGTGTGGCCAAGCTACTTATTACTCTCTTCAGTCCAAATCCGCCTTCCCTTCCCTTTCCTCTTAGCAGGCAATGAAACGATGCATACCTGTGTGAGTTCGAAGATGTGCCTTCAGGTGGGAGCTCTTGGTGTAAGTTTTTCCACAGCCAGTGTAAGTGCAAGTGTGCGTGGCGCTCCGTTTGCGGGAGGAAGAACGGCGTCCCCTCTTCGTTTTGGTTTCCAGCATTTCCAGGGGTGAGGCAGGTGGGGTGAGAAGGGTCCTGGAGGCCGAGGCCTGGCAGGGAAGGCTGTCCTCAAAGAGTCCATAAGGGGAGGGTCTCTGGGAGTACTGAGGCTGTGGAAAGCCTGGGTGGTAGCCCTGCTGGGAGAGAGGCATCAACTGTCCGTGGCGCTTGGAGGCCATCAGCAGGTCATCAGGGCTCAGTGGGGGGGTCTCAGCACAAGGCAGCTGAGGAGAGCCAGACAGCATGCAGGGGCCTGGGGTGTTCTCCCGCTTGATGTTGGTGCAGACTTGGGGCCCCAAGCCTGGCAGAGGCTCGTAAGTCTCCACTTCGGGCTCTGGTTTAATATTGTCCACGAAGGGCGATCCGGCAAAGCCCACGAAGAAACGCCCGTGGGCGTAATTCCCTGCATCCAGCTCGGAGGGCTCCGATTCGGACGGGAAAGCGGGGCTATAGGGAGTCGGCGTGCGAGTTTCTAACGGACTGTAGTATCCAGCCGCGGAACTGATGCCGAAATAATCGTCCGGTCTCGCGTAATCTCCCCGAGGCATGTCCGAGAGGAGGCTGTTGTCGCTGCTGCCCATGGAGAGGACCAGATCCAGCACGGTGCTCAGCTCTTCGTCCCTGATGGGGGCGACCCCCTCCGTCCTCATCCTCAGGTCCGGCAAGGGGCAGTGGCTGAGCGGCATCGCAGCTTCCAAGCCGCAGGACCATTGCTGAAGAGGAGAGCAGAAGCGGGCGCGTTAGTAGGCGCTGACCCAGATTGCCGGCCGGAGCCTGCTCGGCCGCCCTCCGCTGCACTTCGCGGGAGGAGACCCCTCTGCGGGCGGAAGCAGCTTCGTCCCAAACCCGCCTCCATTGACTTGAGTCATTGGCCTGGCCCGGGGAGGGGTCGGGATGATTCTCCCCCCCCCAAAAAAAAAAACCCTGCATCTGTTTCCAGGTAGCCTCACAAAGGAGTGACGGAGAACAGAGGGCGCCTTCCCACGAACCCCCCGGGCAAAGAGCCGGAGCTCCTGCGAGAGCAACCGGCGAAGCGTTGAACCCAGTTCAGTGGGGCCACTTCTCAGGGCTGATCAGGGTCGTACCCCCCCCCACGCCCCTCCCCCCGAAGCTTCCACGCTGGCCCTTTTTTCCCCGTCTCCGGGGCAAGCGGGTGTGCCTCTGAGCATGTGCAGAAAGAGAGGCCGTCCCCTCCCTACCGTCTCCGGGACACTCACTTGGGAAGCCGGGCGGCTGTCCTTGCGGAAAGAGGCGAACGAAGGCAAGCTGGAGGCCGGCAACGCCATGTTTGCCTCGGGGTTGCCCCGATCTCCTATCTGCAGCGCTGTGGAAGGCCTGGCCGGTGGCGGAGAGCTTTTAAGACGCGCCGAGGAAGAGCGCAGGCCAATGGCGCTAACGGAGGAAATGCGTCTCCGGATCGAGGGGGGGGCGCTCGGGGGATGTACAGTTACCGCTCCTGCCTGGCCGAGCGGGCCTAAATTTAGCTCCCCTATAAAAGGAGAGCCGCCAGAGCGAGTCCGGAGCGGAGGAAGGCGCTCTGGTTGCCGTGGCCGCTGATCTTCGGGGTGCGGCGAGCTAATGGCCGGCTTAGCCGGACTATTTCCCGGCAGCTGAGCCAAAGGTTCGAGCTGCGCGGGTCTAGCGTTTTTCACGCGACGGAAACGCTGGCTGCCCAGGTTGCCTGGGTCCCGAGATAGTCTTTGGCGCGAGTTTTCCATGTCGTAGACACCCAACGAAACGCAGTTTCTCCGAGCTTGTGAGAAGCAATAATGCTCCCACTCGCTTCAAAGGCATCGGATGCCTAAACCCGGCACGCCGGGCATTTATACCCATTATCCCTCTGGTCTCCCCGGCAACGCCCTTAAGCTTCATTTTGACGTTGGGGAGACAAAAGGTGACGACCTTGGACCCCAACAAATGTAACTGAGGGGATCCCCATATATCACGAGCGCATTGTCTTTGGCGCGGCTCCTCCCGGGTTTAGAGGGAGCCCAAGGAGTTCTGAGTAGGTTAATCCGGAGCAAAAAGGTAAAAGCTTGTGGACGCCGGGGTAGTTAATCTGGATTTGCAGACCGCTACCTCTTCACCAATAAAGGAGGGTATTTGTAGTTCGGTGTTGCAATGAATATGGCCGTCAAACGCTTCGGTCAGCACGCAAATGGGGTGTGTGTGTGTGGGAATTGCAGGCACCCTTCCACCTCACTACCTCTTGGTCCCCCAAATGTCTTGGCCATTTGAAAAGGCTGGTGTGCCTCTGGGCATGTGAAGTGTGTTTTCCCGTGACTGCCAAGCACATAAGCAGCTGGATGAAATAACGGGAGTTGTATCACTTTCCAGGCTGAGGAAAGTCGGAACTCAGTCGGTTGCTGGCGCCATCTCTTCCCGAACAGTCCAAAAGAATCCTTCGTGAAGGAGAACTGAGGAGAAAATCTCTCCAGGTTCTCTTGGCTTAGAGACCGGAGCACGCCGAGCGTTGGGCAGCGTTCACGCGTCGCCCTAAACCACCATTGTGATTTATTTGATGGACTTTTAAGGCATTGGGGTAAACCAGGTCGGCTTCGATGGACCAGGGCGGGGATAACAGTGCAACGAAACGTCTGGACTCGGCCACTCGTGTGGTATTTCAGACGGTCAACTATTGCTGGAAGGTCCCCATCCCGGCTGCGAGGCAAGGCAGAGAGCAACAGCCCCCCTCGCCCGTGCCCTATTGCAACGAGGGATGAGAACATTAACAAAACATTTAGATAGCATTTATCTAACCCAGGTGTCCCCAAACTTGGCAAGTTTAAGACTTGTGGACTTCAACTCCCAGAATTCTCCAGCCAGCTGGCTGGAGAATTCTGGGAGTTGAAGTCCACAAGTCTTAAACTTGCCAAGTTTGGAGAGCTCTGATTTAACCCTTCGCTCGCCCTCCCGCCTTTTCTCCCAAGGGGGAAGAGCCCTCCGCGCCTCAGAGGGGCTCCAATCGATCGGGCTGCTGAAACGAAGCTGAGGGAACTGGGGGGGGGGGGGTAGGGGGGGCGCGAGGATTCAGTGGAGAGAGGAATCCCGGCCAATGCGTCTCTTGGGGGCTTTGGGAAGGGGGCTTGTCCTTCGCTTTCCCCCCCCCCCCATAAGCCAAATATACCTCTCCCCTCTTGTCCGTTCGAGATATATTCTCAGCTATGGGCCAGAACAACGGAATGTTAATTATGAGGGCTGGATTTTCAACTGGATTTGCAAACGCGTGCCCCCCTCCCCCCCAAAGGAAAAGTTTGTTTTGGTGTTTTGTTTTGTTTTGTTTTTCCCCTCAGGCTCCAAAACAGTCGAAAACGAAAATGAGCGGGCGGCATAGAAACAAAGCAAGGGTGAAGCGATTGTGATTCGGCGGCGATGTCACTGTCTTATCAGGAGGCGAACTTGCGGTGCAGGGGAGGGGCAGCGAACGTCCTCTCCTCGCTTCCAGCTCCTCGAAGTTGCTGCGGCGGTCGGGTTCCTCGGAGGCTCCCGAAGCGGGATGCCTCGCCACGACCGCTACTCACCCATTCTTGCCCCCGCAAGATCCAGGCTGCAGACCTAGAAACGATTTACCGGCGCGCCAAAAGGGGTGACGAAGGGGGGAGCCCGACAAAACCTGATATGCGGGGTTGGGTTGGGGGGGAGTTGGAAGAGAGGAAAGAAGTTGATTGGAGCGGGAAATCCTACCTGTAAAAATAAAATAAAATAAAATCTGTGCAAATCTCGGTCCAGACCCCGAAATCCGTGCCTATTCCGTTTTCTCCTCTTTTTTCTTTTTCTTTTCCAGTTCAAGCTTGAGGGCTTTTGGAAACGGGGGAGACGGCGAGGCTTTCGTTCTCTCCTGGAGCAGGTGGTTAGCAGAGACAATCGGGGAGGGGAGGGAGCTCGGGTCTTCTTCGACTTGAACCATAGAAGCACGGGGATCGGGGGCTACCTGAAAGGGCATCTAGTCGAACCCCTCTTGCCGAAGCGGGGAACAAAATACAGCCACCGATTTCCAAGGCTCTGTTGCCCTTGCCGCCCCCCCCCCCCCGCCTCTCATAGTCCGGGTGGCTTCGTTCAACCGCTCAGAGGGGCTTCTGCGCATTTCGCAGAGCCTTGGACACGTGTTTCACACACACTCACACACACATTCCTCTCTATATGAGCGGGGTGAGCCAGTCTTGGCACTAACAGAATTGCTCCCCTTGGTTGCTTTTAACCCCCCTGTGTGGATGGCTCTGTCCGCATTCTCTCTCGCCCGCATTTTCAAGATGCTCCTTCTGCAACTTTCTTCCCTCCGCCCTCCAGGGAAGGGGTGGAGGGGGGCTCACTGCTCTCCCCCTTCCCTAAATGAACAGGGTCCCCCTCCCTCCGTCCCGGGACGATGCTTCTGTGTGCGTGTGTGTGTGTGTGTGTGTGCAGCGTCCAGCTCAGGTGCGGCTTTTTCTGAAGCTCCCGTGAGATTCCTCCACATTGCCATCCGTTTTGTTTTCCCGAACTCCACGTTGCAAACCCCGCGGCTCCTGACTCCGCGAAAACATTGTCTCCATGGCAATTGTCAACTCCTCCGCCCGCGCGAGTGAACTTGCACCACGGTGATGTCAGGCTGGCGTGGAAGAGTTCACTGGCGAGGCACTGATTGCCTTCTGGTGGAGACGCCCGGTTGCCTAGTACACAAAGCGTGGTGAGTCATGCCTTTATAATTTCACACTTCTGTAATTTCTTGCGATTGCTGCTGGTGAAAAGAAAATACCCCCCCCTCCTCTCTCAAGCAAACGCGGTTTGGGGGCGAGGGGGAAGATGAAGGTTCGTTCTCCGAGCCTGTGGTTTGGTTTCCGAATGTTTCGTTACCTGGCCAGGTAACATCTTCAGCGGGGTTTTAGGGGATCCTCTGATGCCTACGATGTTTGGCAACGAAACGTTGGGAAACCAACCCACAAGTTCGGAGAACGAACCTTCACTCTCATCTTACGCCCGAGCTGCAGATATTCGCCACTGTTGCAAAACAAAGTTTTAGCTCCTCTGCAAAAGGTGCAGCTACGAAATGTCAGAAGCTAAGTTTTCCGGTGCAAAAAAAAAAAAAGGCCCTTCCCCATGAACACAAAATAACAAAATTATTTTCGTGTTTGCTATTTTTATCTATCTATCTATCTATCTATCTATCTATCTATCTATCTATCTATCTATCTATCTACCTACCTACCTACCTATCTATTTATCTATCTATCTATCTATCTATCTCTTGGCTAGCTGTTGGATGCACAGAGCGGGTAGCAGCATGGTCTCCAGTGGCTCACTTCTCATAATGTCGTCATCAACAGGAACACCATAAGGTAGGTTGGGCTCCAATTGACTGTCTATTGACTGTCCTGGGGCCATCTAGAGATGTTCCTGCAGATAACTTGAACCTGGATTCCTGCCTACAGAAAAGCCGCTACTAAAGGAATGCTACGCTTTACATATGATAGGCAACTTGCCATCCTTATCTTTGAAGACCATCAGCAAAATGTACATATCTATAAAAGCAAAATACCACTCACGCATCATCACAAAATCTCCAGAACTGTAAAGCCTACAAACTTGAAATTTGGCACGTATGTTCCTCTTGGCTTCTAGGTGCTCACTAAGAAAGGATTTTTCAAAATGACCTTCAGAGCATTAGTATTTCGTATATTGCTGTCTCCTTGCTCACACAGCAAATACTGTTTGAGTTTCCAAACAGCTCTTGACTCTCTCACACACTGACAGGATGCTAGCCAGATGAATACCGATGGATGCTAGTAGGCAGAGACAGATTTTTTCCCCCCTTATTTTCTTCCCCCAAAACTAAGGCCAACCACATAGTTCTGTAGCGAAGCACGGGTATATTATATTTTATATTATTTTTTGCAATCCCTAGGATTCTCCCTAATTTCCATATCCTGCCTTTTTAAAACTGACCGCTGAAGAATACATCTGAAAGTAGTTTCCTTCCAGTCAGTCTTGACTCCTGGCAACTATCTGGATAAGTCCTGCAGTTTCATTGGCCACATTTTCACTTGCCTTGCCGCCTTCTTAGGGCTGAGACAGAATGGCTGGCCCAAAGACACACAATTGCATTCCATGCCTCAGGCAGGACTAGAACTCAGGTTTCCCTGCTCCTAGTTCATTACCTTAAATGTCCTCAATCCTGGCAGTTGAAATCCACACGTCTCCAAGTTTGAAAAAACACTGCATTACACCAATTTGGTTCCCTAAATGGGTGGTGGGAGGGAACTGGAAAGAAAGGGAGAAAGGGGAGCGAAGAGGAGAAGGGAAGGGGGAGAGAGGAGAGGAGAAGAGAAGGAAAAGCTTCAATTACCCTACTGGAATCCTTTCTCTTTTGCTTGATCACACACACACACACACACACACACACAGAGTTATGGCCTTCCCTTTTCCAAACCAATTCCATCCCTGTGTTACACTAACTCCAGCTTGAAAAGGTCAGCAAAGAAACACCAAAGCTACCTTAGAGAGCTTTGGTGCACAATATGTTTGGAGGGAAGCAGGAAGCTTCACATTCACATTTTTTTTTCTCAATTTTTTATTTATGAAAGTTACATATACCAGCTCTTCATTCCAAAGGTGGCGCCATGAGAAAGACAAAAAGCAAAGCGAAACCAGGCAACCTCAATGGAAAGCGTACAGGTGTTCCTCGACTTAGCATCATAATTAACACCAGTTCATTCTGGTCGTAAATCATGATAGTCATAAAGCAGGTCATCCTGACCCAATGTTATGGTCCTCTTTGCGTCGACCATTAAGCAAATCCATTGCTAATAAACGGGAATATTTTTGTAGCTCAGGGTAGAAATGAGGGGTCCTTGGTGCTCAAGGAGCCTGGTTATTTTCTTGCAGATGTTACATCATCACGGCTAGTGCAAGTGCTCCAACATGCTCAATGCTGGAAGTTTTTAAGAAGAGACTGGACAGCCACCTATCTGAAATGGTAGAGGACAGTGATGTGGAACTTTTTCGGGACCGAGTGCCCAAAGCATACACAAAATGCAAAATACACAAAATACATAAAATGCAATGTGCGAGCCCCCTGCTCATGCACCCCCATGCATGCACCCAGCCCTTCATGCATGTACCCAGCCCCCCCCATACATCCCCATCCATGCACGGCAGAGACCCAAAGACCATCTGGCCAGGGGTGGGATTCAAATTTTTTAACAACCAGTTCTGTGGGCGTGGCTTAGGTGGTGGGTGTGGCTTGGTGGTCATGTGACTGGATGGACATGGCTTGATGGTCATGTTATTCGCTGGGTGTGGCCAACTCAATGTCACTCACATCAAGGCACGCATCTCCTTGCCTGGCCTCGCATGATGGTGGGGATATTGCAACAGTCGTAAGTGTGAAAAACGGTCATAAGTCACTTTTTTCAGTGCCATTGTAACTTTGAATGGTCACTCCACACAAACAAAATACCAGCGCAGGAGGGGGAAAAAACTCTAGAGATGTTCCTGTGACAGGAAGTCTAGTCCTGCCAAGAATATAATAAGGGTTAACGGAGAGACAGTTTCTGTAAGCAACACCAGAATGTTTCCTTCCTGCCTTCCTTACAGGATTAGGCCAGTAATTTCCTCTAACAACCGGTTCTCTGAACTGCTTAGAATGTTAACAACCGGTTCTAGTAAGTAGGTGCGAACTGGTAGAATCCCACCCCTGCATCTGGCCGGTGGGAGGTGCGTGCGTATGCACGGCAGAGTCGAGCTGGGGCAATGGCACATGTGCCCACAGAGAGGGCTCTCTTTGCCACCTGTGACACGCGTGCCATAGGTTCGCCACCACGGGTATAGGATTTCCTGCCTGAGCAGGAGGTTGGACTAGAAGACCTTCAAGGTCCCTTCCAACTCTGTTATTCTGAGATAATTCCTCCTGGTATTTGCTTCATTGGATGGTCCATAAGCCACAACAGCCCTTCACATAGCTGTTTTATGTCTATAGAGCTCTGTCAATCATTGTTGGTGTCCTCATGTTGGCAGCTGTTGGAAGATTCATGAGAATCCCTACGCACCTTACTTTAAAAGTCTGAAGCCTTCTCCCACATTCGGCTCAAGACTGTAATTCAGAGCAGATTCCCATGGCTTCAGCATTAGTCACTCCTCCCATCCCCCGCCTTTCTCTCTTCTTGTCCCCACTCCCCCTTGTTTACCATCTTTCCCAATGAAGAATTCTGGAGAATTCAGCTGTTTGCACTCTGTCGGTATTTTGAGTTGGCCTAATAGATGTGTTCTGAGTCTTTGCTTTTTTTAACGTTTTATGTAACTGTTTCAGCCATCCTGTTTTAAACAGCACCATGGTGCTTTCGGCAGCCAGATGGCTTTAAGAAGCTTGCAAGGCAAATAATAAAGGCTCTGTCTTTTCTCCCTTCTGGGTCTGCTCAGCATTTGATTTTAGGAGCCATGTTGTCTTTGTATATTTTATTTATTTTTATTTATATCCCTATTAATTTTATAAATAATTCAAGATGGCAAACACACACAATGCTCCTTCTGCTTCCTATTTTTCCCACAAGAACCCTGTGGGTGGAGTGGGCTAAAAGAGAATGACTGATCCAAACTCTAACCCTAACCCTAACTCTGGCTTTGATATCTAAGGCAGGACTACAACTCACCACCTTCTGGCAGGACTATAACCATCACCTCGTGATTGGTCCAAAGTTACCCAGCAAGCTTTCATATCTAAGGCAGGACTAGAACTCACCATTGCCTTGTGATTGGCCCAAAGTTACCAAGCAAGCTTTCATATCTAAGGCAGGACTAGAACTCACTTTCGCCTGGTGATTGGTCCAAAGTCACCCAGCCGGCTTTCATGCCTAATATGGGATTAGAACTCACAGTCTCCTGGGTTCCAATCTGGTGTTTTAAACACTTGGTTAACTGTCAGAATGAACAATGGAGAGACAGATATAATGTCCCTTGTGGCATTAGGATAGTCAGAACATTGTGGCTTGATTCATGCAAAGAACTGGATTGGATAAAACAGAGTTGGGTAGCATTTCCCAGTTCTTGAAGGCAGGGGTGGGTTGGAATTATAATATCTGGGACTTTATATCTGGAATCCAAGCCCTAAGTGTAGGAATTACAGCCAATTCCTTAAGTTGCCTTATTGTTGCCTTATCAGAATTCTCCTCATGAGCAATAAAAATGCAAAATGTGGCACCATGAAAGTGAAACTCCACATTGCACAACCCTACTCGTGAATCATGGTTCCCCTGCTGGGTATTTATATGTATCCTGTGGTTGAGTTTTGCTCTATTCTACTCTGTGATGAAAACTTGGTAGTTTTTAGTTTTCTCTTCAACAGAAGACCAATGCGTTCTACTGGCACCAGAGTTAGCGTGAACTTGTGCTGTTGTTGTAAGGGGCAGAGATAAGATAAGCAAATGGCATAAGTAAGTTCCCCCTTTGAACTGCCAACAATCAGTGTTTCTCAATCTCAGCAACTTAAGATGTGTGGACTTCAACTCCCAGAATTCCGCAGCCAACAATTCTGGTGAGGCCACAAAAAGGCAATTTAACCAATTGGCTGTAATTCCTATGTTTAGGACTTGGATTCCAGATATAGTTGGCTGGGGGATTCTGGGAGTTGAAGTCCACACATTGGAAAGATTGAGAAACCCTGGCCATTTTAGCCATTTAGAAGCACATTCTGGCAGGATGTTTATTTATTTCATATTCCCTCTAGAGTAGACCTGCCCCACTTGTGGAGGATAAATGGCTAGGTTGATACATTAAAAACCAATACAGGCCACAAAGGAATACCCAGAGTGGCGATCAGCTATTAGTTAGGCAGCTAGTAGAGCAGTGACATTACAAATACTCCTTGACTTACAATCATTTATCTAATGGCCAGTCAATGTTACAATGGCACTGAAAAGCAATAGGGCTTGGTGGAGCTCAGCAGTAGTGGAGCTCAATTTATTACTTTTTTAAAAACTCCTTTTTAAAAAACTCTTTTAAAAAAAGTTTCTTGGTAGATCACACAAGATCCGAAGGTCATATGTTCTGCAGGCCTGCTCTGGAGGCTCAAGAAGATATATGAAAAATCTCCCCTAATTTTGACTCTACGAAAATTGTTCCATATGATAAGTTGGACTGAGAAAGAATAACTCACAGTCACACACACACACACACCAATCACTGGCCCATGAGTTGGATCTGTCTTCCCATCATTTGGGACAGAAGAGGAAAATTGACCAGAACTCTTCTCAGTGTCACCTAGTTAAAAAAAAAAAAAAAGGGAGGAAAGTTCACCATTCCATTATAAAAGAAAGAAAAAAACTCCCAGCTTTTAACAGGTCAAAAAAAGGGATCCCAGTAGTTAGTGAATCTTTAAGGAGGACAAAGAAACCCTAGGTATATCAGCAGAATAACAGAATAAAAAATTTGGAAGGGACCTTGGAGGCCTTCTAGTCCAACCCCTGCTCAAACAGGAGATTCTATATACCATTCCAGACAAATGACTGTCCGTCTCTTCATAAACACCTCCAGTGATAGAAGACCCACAACTTCTGAACGCAAGCCATTCCACTGATTAATTGTTCTGACAGTCCAAGGAATCCCCAAATCCAGGAAAACTTGACCATTGAAGGCAGTGGCCTGTGACTGGAAATACAGTAGCCAATTTGAATGGAAGGTTTGCCTGTAGTGAAACGAAGAAGAACAGACAAAACAGAGGACACCCATCCCTTGAATTGACTTATTGGAAAATACTACTTCTGATTTGTAGCAAGAAAAGATGGGGAGGGTTGCCTTCATAGGGTCTGGGGGAGGGTGCAGGATAATGTCTTTCATCCTTTCAGAAACAATTATGACTCCTTCTTGCTCTGGGGCAACCCCATCTGTGTTGACCATCCAACCTCTTTCTTCAATACTCGGGACCAGAGGTGGGCAATTAATTTTCCCACATGAACAACTACCCCTGTTGCGGAGGACTGTGAAGGTGGGTAGGCATGCACGCACAAACCCACAACTTCTAAACGCAAGCCATTCCATTGGTTAATTGTTCTGACAGTCCAAGGAATTCCCAAATCCAGGAAAACTTAAGGGGAAATTGGGTGGGGGGCGGAGAAACCAATTTAGTTAAAAAATAAAAGCAATCCATATGGGGTCTACGACAACTCCCCGCAGCCAACTTGTGGCAGCCAACTCACCACGATTAACTCGCTCTGGCCAGCCCACCACAGCCAACTCACTGCAGGACAACTCACCATAGCCAACTTGCCACAGGAAAACTTGGCATGAGACAAAAGTTACACTCACTGGTGGGATTCAAAAATTTTGATCACCGGTTCTGTGGGCGTAGCTTGGTGAGCGTGGCAGGTTAAGGATATTGTAAAATCTCCATTCCCTCCCCACCTCACTAACCTGCTTTCCAGCTCCGTCTCCTGTGCAGGGCAACAAAAGAAGATCCAGCTGATCAGCTGGGACACAGGAGACATAGATGGGGGCAGGGCCAGTCAGAGATGGTATTTGCCGGTTCTCTGAACTACTCAAAATTTCTCCAGAACTGGTCAGAACCTGCTGAATACCACCTCGGGTTACACTACTATCAAAGAAATAATCCAATACATTAATGAATGAAAGGATGCCAAAGAAAGGACAAAATAAAATGTGAATGATGAAAGTTTTTTTTAATTATTTTAAATATTTAAGTTGAATGATTGAATTGTCCCACAGCGAGCTCTTCCATGGCGAGTTGGCCGTGGCAAGTTGACCGTGGTGAATTGGCTGTGATGGATTGGCTGCGGAGAATTACCCCATTCTAATCCATGTGGGTTAGACAGGGATATCCAGAGGGCTGGATGTGGCCTGGGGGAGAGAGGGCCATAAAATGCCCCAGATGTATTCTAGAACAGGAGTCTCCAACCTTGGCAACTTTACGACTTGTGGATGTCTGGCTGAGGAACTCTGGGAGTTGAAGTCCACAAGTTGTAAAGTTGCCAAGGTTGGAGACCCCTGTTCTAGAAGGATGGACAGAGAAAGTATTGGCTGGAGACTCAAGGTTTCTACTTGCTCTGATGGTCAAATGCTGCCAAAGAGGGAAGGGTTGAAGTCCTGGCCCTCCCCCAGATAACCTCTAGTCACGCAGGGCCTGTGTCACACTCAAAGCTGAGTCAGAAATGAGTGGCTTTAGAATTGCAGCACCTGCTCGGCTGCCACATTCCTAGGCTGAATTCATGGAAGTGTGAATCAGAGGCAGCATTGCTTGTAAAAGGAAGATGCCAATGGGTCTCACAAAAAGAGCTCTCTCTCCTTTTGGAAGCCACGTCTGCCCGACAGAGGATTAATGACATCATAGGCAAATGTAAATCCTATTGTCTTGACCTCCTTCAGAAAGAGATGACAGGTCATCTCGGAAGTCTACTTCATAAATGCTCAAGGGCAGACTCGTATTTCTTAATCTGTTGCAGCAATTAAAAACTAATTCCGGAAAGCAAGTCTGGTTTGAGTGAGAGATTCCCACACAGAAGAGTTTAGGGTTACGTCTTGCCAACAAGTTAACACTCCTGCATTTTAATTATGGGAATGCGTGGCATTTTTCAGGTTGAATGTTGTAGGTGGCATTTCAATGGGGGGGAGGGGTCATACCCCAAGAAATGGAAAATCCAGACAAAATGGAGGGTATACCAAAACTAAAACGAAATTCATTTCCCATCCATTTATTTATTTATACTGTATGTTAACAGATAACAGATTATCAGAGTTGGAAGGGACCTGTAGGTCATCTAGTCCAACCCCCTGCCCAAGTGGAAGACCCTACACCATTTCTGACAGATGGGAGTCAATCTCTTCTTGAAAGTCTCAAATGATGATACTCCCACAACCTCAGAAGGCAAGCTGTTCCATTGGTTGATTGTTCTCACTGTCAGAAAGTTTCTCCTTACTCCCAGGTTAAATCTCTCCTTGTTCAGTTTCCATCCATTGTTCCTTGTCTGGCCTTCAGGTGCTTTAGAAAATAGCTTGACCCCCCTCCTCTTTGTGGCAGCCCCTCAAATATTGGAAGACTGCTATCATGTCTCCCCTGGTCCTTCTCTTCACTAGACCAGCCATGCCCAGTTCCTGTAACTGTTCTTTGTATGTTTTAGTCTCCAGTCCCCTAATCATCCTGGTTGCTCTTCTCTGTATTCTTTCTAGAGTCTCAACATCTTTTTTATAATGTGGTGACCACAACTGGATGCGGTACTCTAGGTGTAGTCTTACTAAGGCTTTATAGAGTGGAATCAGTACCTCACTTGATCTCGATTGTATCCCTCTGTTAATGTTGCTCAATTTTCCATTCCTCTGAGCAATTCACAAGTTAAAACATGAAAGCGAGAAAAAAAATACAAGAATAAAGATCAAGGGTGACAAAAATGGAATAAGAACGAAGGATAAACAATGCACCCGGTCCAAGAGGGCTTTATTCATCAAATGGGAAAGGGAGAACCAGGCCTTTGAACGGTCCTTCAAAATACAGGTCTCGAATGGAACCTCATTCTAGAGGACAGGCATTTCTACAGAGAAAGTAAACTTTTAGGGTTCCAATAGATGGCATTATGCTGCAGTGATGATGTAACCTAGTCCCATTATGGGGCACTGATGATGTTACCTAGATTGGTAATGAAACTCCTGAAAGAAAACAACCAAGCTCAGAGAGTACCAAGGACCCCATAGTTCAACCCTGAGCTACAAATATACTTTTCTGTCAGATGGCATTATTTAATTGAAGGAACCCAGAACATGCCAATCCTGCCAGATTGGATTGGCCAGGCAGATGTTATGGGAGACAAAAGGGATCCCTTAAATAACTAGACCCTATGTAGGTTTTTGATAACCCTGGCAGAGAATTTTAAAGTTCATTTTATTTATTATTAAACAGATATGCCATTCACCACATTACTGGGCAGCTTACAAAATGGGCTGTTTCCATTTATGACAAGATAATCTGTGGACGGGAGTCGAAGGAGAAAAGAAAGTGATGCTACAGAGGGAGCGGAGCTGAGAAAATGACCCTTTTGAACAATTCACACCTTGTGGCTGCTAAAGGCAGAATAATTTAGGAAAAGGAAATGGGGGAGGATCCCTTGCTGTCTGGGGATGTGTTAAAGCAGTGTGGGGTGTAAGGCAACTGCACCCCTGACTGGCCTTTTCCTCCGTCAGGCATCCCCAGCCAATTGGCGTCTCCCATTTGGAGGCACCTGCGCTTTGGCGGTTCGTGCCCAGAGCCCGCACTGCACATATAAGACAAAGGCAGCCGCACCAGCGAATGTGAGGGGAACCTCTGCAACCTTTATATACCCAAGTTATTTTTAACCACAGCCTCCCCTGCTGATGGCAGCGTTTCCTCTCCCAGGCGTTCAGGAAGCCCGCTTGGCTCTGCTTCCTGCTAACACGCGGTCCTGGCGCACAAAATCTGGAGTACTACAACAACACAGCACGGTGAGGGGGAAAAAAAAAACCTTGGCAAGTGCTCAAGACCTGACAGAAATCCTTTGAAAGCCTCAGAGGGCAGGCAGCCAGGACGCTGGGTGCCAAGAAGACCGTGGCTTCTCCAGTGAGGACCCCCTCTGTAGCAATACCAGAAGCCAAGGCTCCTGCTTCAGTAGGCCCTTTGCTGTCCAAGCTGGGGCCTTGCATTTATGAAGGCTGTCTTTGTGATGGCGGTGAAGGGGGTTTGCTTGTTTTTCCCCCCTTCACGTTTTCGAAAGGTGGCTTTTGAGGAAATGACAGTGTTCCTCATCCCCTCAGCTTCCGTATTTTGACTCCATTTAAATATACAAACAAGTGACAAGTGTTCTATTGAGTTATTCATCCCATCTTTCTTCCATGAGGTCAAGACATGATATGTAATTCTCTTTCCCCTTTGGAATTTTTCTTTCCTTTAACAAGCCTGGGAGGTAAACAAGGGTAGGAAATAATGATCAGCTCAAAGACACCCAGTTAGCTCAGTGGGAATTTGACCATGAGTCTCTCTTTGTCAATCATCTGGACCAATAAAGCAGCATCCTACTGCTTACAATCACTATACAGAAGAAGCTGTTAACATTGCCCCTTCAGTAGAATCCAAACTGCTAGTCCCTGTTGAACCTCCAGCAGTCTTTATTTTGGGGTTCCCATCCCAGTCCTTACAATCTCCCAATGCCTATTTTTGTGTACTGAAACTAGTTTCACATATTGTGCTAAGCCTTTAGTTGCTTAATTGTGGTTTATAAATCATAATTGGATAAATATTAGTGAGCCCAAGCCAAACTACTGCAATATAGCGCTATATGGGATATGAACAAAATCCGTAAGATCTGTTGTGAGAAGCAAACATCCACTGTTGGTGGAATTAAATCTGGAAGCCAGGGAACAGAACGCCAAGAATGCTTCATGCCATACACAGTTGCTGTTTTGTAAGGCATAATCTATTTTAGATCAATGGTTACTGACAAGTATTTATGTTTTAGAATCATAAAACCAGAGGAAAAACTCTTTAACTAAACCATGAGAATAAAGCTGTTTGAAATGTATAGCAGGGAGAGAAGCAAGGCTTGGCAAAGGATTCTGACATGTTACAAATGGGTTCCTTTTTAAAATCTGTACAGCGATAACATTTGTCCCAATCAGAGAAGAGAGGACCGTAAAATAACCTCTCCTGTATTCATGAGGGATTAAAATCATGTTGGGGTTTCCAATTCATTGTTTAGGATCAGCTTTCCCCACCCAGCATTTGCACCACCTAGAATTACAGTTGTTGGGACAGCAACTCTAAAAATAGCAGATTGATAGATTGATTTGTGCTATCAAGCCACCCTTGACTCCTAGCAATAACATAGATTTTCTTCCCTAGCCTGTTTTTTCATGTTTTCCAACGGTGCACTCATCACCACTGTAACTAATCGACCTTGCAACTGGTCATCCCCCTCTTCTCTTTCCTAGAATCATAGAGTTAGAAGGGACCTTGGAGGCCTTCTAGTCCTCCTGCTCAATTAGACCTTATATCTTTCTTACAAATGGGTGTCCAATCTCTCCTTGAAAACCTCCACAATTTCAGGAGGCAAGCAAACCCATTGATTAATTGTTCTCACTGCCAGGACTCAGGACGTTTCTCCTAAGTTCCAGGTCAAGTTTCTCTTTAATGACCTTACATCAGTTATTTCTTATCCTGCCCTCAGGAGCTTTGGAGAATCCCTTCTTCTCTATGACAGCCCCTCAACAGTGGTGGGATTCAAAAAATTTTTTACTACCGGTTCTGAGGGGAGAGGGGTGTTGGTGACTGTGGCTTGGTGGGTGTGGCAGGGGAAGGATATTGCAAAATCTCCATTCCCACCACAGTCCAGATGAAAGATACTGTAAAATCTCCATTCCCTCCCAATCCCACTAACCTGCTTTCCAGTTCCGTTTTCCTGTGCAGGGCAACCAACGAAGACCCAGCCAATCATCTGGGACTCAGGAAGCAGAGAATAGATGGGGGCGGGGCCAGTCAGAGGTTGCATTTGCCAGTTCTCCAAACTACTCAAAATTTATGCTACCGGTTCTCCAGAACTGATCAGAACCTGCTGAATACCACCTCTGCCCCTCAAGTACTGGAAGATAGCTATCATGTTTTCCCTAGTCCTTTTTTCATTAGACTAAACATGCCTACTGGTAGTTTCCTTAATTGTTCATCAGTCAGTTTAACCTCCAGACCCCCTATCCTTCCTTTCTTCCACTTTCCCCAACATTGGAGCCTTTTCCAGAGAGTTAGGCCTTCACATAATAGTATCTGAAGGATACCTATTCATCTGTGGCTCAAGTGAGAACTCAAGTGAATTTTGTTTGATGACCGATCCATTTGTTTTCTTGTCTGTCCATGGTATTCTCAGGAGATTTCTCCAACACCAAACTTCAAAGGCATCAATATTCTTCCTATCCTACTTCTTTAAAGTCCAACTTTTGCTTCCATAGAATGCCGCTGAGAATACAGATAGTCCTCTATTTACAACAGTTCCTTTAGTAATCATGTCAACTCATAAAGCATTCCTGACCTGCTCTTAAGTTGCCATAGGCAGGAGGGGGGGAAAACTGATGGAGCAGCACAGCAGCCACGACCAGAAGCACATTCCACGCATACCTTCTTCAAAGCTGTATCCCAGGCTATTGGGATCAACTGGAGCGGTGTGATCTCTACAGCCCGTGAAAGTGCTCCGTTGGAGAATGTGATTTATGATACACCCTTAGGGGAGGGGAGAAACAGGGACTTAGGTGAGCCATAAATTACGTCAGGCAGAACTGACTTCATTTGGGTATGTGCCAACATGTTGTTCCTAATAAATGACTGGATTTCTTTTGAAACTTGGCTTAAGGCTCATGTTTAATTAGGGCATCCGTCGGAACCCTGACAGATCATTCACACTTAATGATCTGAAAAAAATGACTTATCACTGATTTTGACTCTTATGACCATTTCAGCATCCCCATGGTCACCTGTTCAATATTCAGATACCTGGAAACTGACTCATATTTAGGACAGTTGCTGTATCCTTGGGTCCATGTGATAATCTTTTCCAACCTTCTGACGTGCAAAATCAATGGGGAAGCCAAAAATAACTTAACAGCCATGTTACTAACTTAAGAACTGCAGTGATTCACTTAACAACTGTGGCAAGAAAGTTCGTAAAATGAGGCAAAACTCACTTAACAAATGTCTAACTTGGCCACAGAAATTTTAGGCTCAACTGTGATCATAAGTCAAGGACTTCCTAAACAATGGCAAAGTAGCCCGGCTTAAAAGGGATTTGAAATCCCATTGAACAAGGTTAGGCTACATAATTTATTTTTCTCTGCCTCTCTAATGTAATTGGATTGGTAATGCTGTCATTTTCTGACTCTTTATAAAGCAGGTATTGTAAATCTCTGACTGTCTCCCAGATAAGATGATAATTCACAGGAGAGACCCACTGTCATAACTCTGTTTTTAACCTTGATTCTCTAAAACTGAATTGAATAAATTCTTTGATAGGATGAGCTTTTGAGCTCCCCTCCCACCTTTAACACTACAAAATGCTGTTCAAACAAGGGGATAGGGAAGGCATGATGTTGAGTCAAAAACATTCCTTTGGCAAAATTCCTGCAGGAAAGGAGGCCCCCGTGCAAAATGCAAAATGGAAAGTTATATACAGATTAGCTTCTTTTTTCTTTTTCTTTTTTCTTTTCAAAGAGCTGCCTTGGAAAAAGCTGGCTAGGTACCAATCCATGTCATGGACAAATACTGGCTGTGTTGTGATGAAAGAAGTGGTTTCCATCCTGCATTTTCCAAATACATCAAAGCACATACCTAAAATTTCACAGTCATGCCAGAAAACAGGCCAATTCAAATCAATTGATTTAAGCTTCCTATGAACTAGGAGTCCTTCACATTTTTCAACCAACCAACCAACCCCTTATTTCCCCTGTTAGGTGATGAACAGAGTTCATCAATCCTCTTGCCCCCCCAGAAGGAGTAGCCGCAAGGGCCTTTCTGCAATCAGGGTGGCTTAGTTTCAGGCTAATAGAGTAACCAGGTCAGTGAGGCTCAGAACGGAGCAGACTAGAAGGTTGTACTGGTTTGAGAATGGGGATGGAAGAGGCCAATTTTAGCATTTCAGAATTTTGCCTCATTACAACTCAGGAAGCCTCAGAAAACCACCAGAAATAGATTGCCCTTTTATTTGGAAAGAGACTTACAGAGGGTTCTATTGGAGACAGAGGCACGGGAGCAGGCGGCAGTATTTTTATACACAATGGCGACCGCAAGCACAGTTTTGGCATGTATACGCTGCGCTGAACGGTGCCAGCTGGATAAATACTTGGCCTGGACTTGAAACACAAGGGCTCCTCTTTCATGGATGCTTTGAAGAGCCTGCATTTTCTGCCTTCGGTGCACAGTATTCGAAGCCTCCATGTGGCGATTCTATGAGAAGACTGGAATGGGAAACCTCGAGATGCAAAATAATTCTTTTTGCAATGCTGGGAGAGAGAGGGACATGGCGGGGCATATTTTATCCAGAGTTAATGGACATAATATTTGCTTTGCTACTTGATGATTATTTTAACATTACAGAGTGAATTCTGTCTTGCTTTTGTTGGCTTCGTTTTTTTACAACTGGAATCTGGCAGGCCTGCCTGTTGTTATGATTCTAATGCTAGTAGTTAACACCCACAAAGCTGCTTCATATCTTTGGGCAACCGAGCCCTGAGGTCTCGGCCTAGCTGAAATTTGTCAAGCTTCAGGGGAAGCCAAATGCTTCACAGTGAGGTCCTTGGTGCTCACTGAGCTTGATGATTTTTTTTGCAGACCTTTCATTGCTAAACTAGGTAACATCACGAAAGAGCACCAAAGACCCCACAGTTCAACCCCGAGCTACAAATATTCTCTTGTAGCAGATCTTTCCCTGCTGTGTGGAAATTCTTTCAATTGAAGGCTGAACTACAGGCGTTTGCCTTATGAAATTCAGGCTCAGGGAAGCTATCCCCATCTTGGCCTTATATTTGGGCGCATAGATCAGAAGCAGATATGAGAACATATCTGCAAACCCCTCATCCTGGACATAAACTCTTGAATATCAAATGAAGGAGTGAAGCCGAGGAACCAAGGCTTTACTCTGGTCTGCCATCAAGGCAGGAAAAATAACTTATTCTGATTGGTTAAGCCATCTGACAGCTCCCTATAAAAGGGCAAGTTGTCAGACAGACTGTTGCTGGGTTTTTGTTGTTACAATAAAGAGCTTGAAGATCAAACTCTCTCTCTTCAATCAGCCCACAATCTAACATAAACTGTTTCAACTCCTCCCCTCGGATTGCGCTACAGGGCATTGCAGACCAAAATAAGTATACACAGGGAGAGTTTTTTCCCTTGTGCCATCATTCTGCTGAATGCCTAATTCTCACAGAGCTATCTAATATCTCTGTGTATTTACCCACATAGTATGGTTGTAGTATTAATATTTATTTTTCTTAATATCTTTGTTAATCCTCTCCCTCTTTCTGGTATTATCATCATCATTCTGTTGCTTTGCATGTACACAGAGAGCTTCTGCACCAGAGACAAATTCCTTGTGTGTCTAATCACACTTGGCCAATTAAAGTATTCAATTCAATTTAAAAAAAACACATATGTCATGTGCTTGGTTGGAATTCACCTGATAATGCCAGGAATGTAGCTGGCAGAAGAAAACATGCCATCCAGATCAAAAGGTACACAATGTATTTTCCTCTTCTGTGAAAAAAAACAAAAAATAAGAACCCAACAACATGTTCAAGGGGATTTGTGATAAGAGAAGATAAGATGTTTGGAGACTAATAGCCTACTCTTCTCTGTTCAGGCTGGCTTAGCAAGTGGGAGCCTACTCACATGTTTTGGAAACTGAGCAGTGAGTTGGAATAGATCTGGGATATTTCTGTTGGTTTGTACAAGGGGAGGAACCTGCTGTATAATTTGCAAGAATTTTGGCAGAGTAGAAAGCAGCTCTAGAAAACAAATGGAAAAGAAAAGATTGCCAACTTTGGTCTCTGCCAGAAAGCCTCCTTCTGGCCTAGACTTTGCTCCTTAACATTTGTTAAAAACAAATCGTTTTAATGTAAAGAAAAGTGTCTGGAAAATATTTTCTGCTGATCTTTTGAACAGTCAAAATTGTGGCTTGGAAAGCAAAGCAAGCCAGCCTACTCTAATCGGGAACTGTCCTCATAAATCCCAAGCAGATCTATTAGGAGGGATGAGATTAGAGAAGACTGATCTACCATTGGAGAGCAACTGTCCCAGTCAGGAGGAAGACTCAAGTGGGCAATTAGCATGGACTCCCAAGATAAGTGCAAGAGAGAAAGATCTGAACCACCCCCTTCGCTGAATGCCTTTGAACTGTATTTAGTCTTTCGCAGGCAAAAGCTGCCAGTCTGGGGATATTCCTGCACTATAGGCAGAGAACAATAAAGGAGCTAAATGAAGGTGGAGATGTATATGGAGATTCAATCATGGTTGTCTCAAAGGTGCTTTTTCAAAAGGCAACCGGACTTTCTTTGTTTTTTCTTGAAGATGTTTCACTTCTCATCCAAGGAACTTCTTCAGTTTTCATCCAAGAAACCTCTTAAGTTCAGAACTGAAGAAGCTTCTTGGATGAGAAGCAAAACATCTTCAAGGAAAAATAAAGAAAGTCCAGTTGCCTTTTGAAAAAGCACATTTGGGAAATAAAGTAGCTAGTTTGAATTCTATATGTATGGTTCTGTTTGTTCATACCTGATATTTATTCAGCAGATAGTGGTTCTGGAGGACACAGAAAGAGCCCCAGGCCTTCTATCTATTTTTATGAGAAATAATTCAGAATGGGTATTGCAACATATCAGAAGTGATTGATTGTATAATTGGGACATCCAGAGGTGGTATTCTGAGGTAGCATGTTCTGAGCAGTTCTGGAGAACCGGTTGCGGAAAATTTGAGTCGTTCGGAGAACTGGCAAATACCACCTCTAACTGGCTCTGCCCCCATCTATTATCTACCTCCTGAGACCCAGCTGATCGGCTGGGTCTTCTTTTGTTGCCCTGCACAGGAGAACGGAGCTGGAAAGCAGGTTAGTGGGGTAGGGAGGGAAAGGGATTTTGCAGTAACCTTCCCCTGGAGTGGGTTGGCAATGGAGATTTTAGAGTATCCGTCCCCTGCAATGCCCATTAAGCCACACCCATCAAGCCAAGCCAAGCCCACCAAGCCATGCTCACAGAACAGGTAATAAAAAGTTTTGAATCCCACGACTGATCATATCCCAATTTACATCTGTGGGAATCATGAAAATTTATCCATCGGTAGTTTGAAAAAGTATCTAATTATCAAATGACTTCATTCATGCTGAAAATGTTCTCATCTGTGGGAGAAGAGACCTCTTCCTTGTGCAAGCTGAGAAGGAAAAAGAGGCCATTTGATTCAGAATTCTCTTTAAAAATCTAAATGTTATTATTTAAACAGCCTCTCCAGGTATGAGAGCCTAGAATTATAAGCACATACAGCATATTTTTGAGAAGCACACAACAGTGTTGCTGGATATTACCTGGTGCTTCTCCTCTGTCTTTCTAAAATCTGAAACTTTACTCTTGTTTTCACTGTTTTTGTTTTAATATTTATATATAGTTTTATGTTTTTATGTCTATTTGTATACTCAATTGCTCTATGGGGAAATGAGCAGTCTCTAAATATAATAAAGAATATTTTGCCCTTAGATTGGATGTAATACAGTTTGGAGTAGCAAAAGTTAACATTGAAAAAGAAATTAAGGTTGCAATTACTATATGTAAGAGTTTCCCTGGGAGTCTCACTTAACATATTAATGAATCATCTTGCACAGAACTTTGCTCTAATTAGCATCTGAGTCAAGAGGTTTATCAGGCCCCTGCCCTGTATTTAGCCCTTCCCTGGATGAAGGGGGAGGGATTCTGCAGAGGATGAATTGATTCAACAGATTTGGGGCAAAGGCAAATAAAATAAGAAGAGTTTGCCCTTAGAGCAGGGGTAGGCAACCTATGGACTCCAACTCCCAGAAGCCAGCACTCAGGAATTCTGGGAGTTGAAGTCCACAGATTGTAAAAGTTGCCATAGTTGCCTGCTCCTGCCTCAGAGAGGTTCAAGAGGAGATTTGGTGGGAACAGGAGTTTTGAAAGAACTTGAATTTCAGCTCAGCCATATAACTATAAGAAACGGATGGCTCTTGCTTGCAGAATATGGGAAGTCCTCAACTTATGACCGGTCACTTAGCAAAATTATGATGAAACATACACCCTGCCAAAAAAAAACAAACCGCTACTTAAAACCTTCTGGAACATTCAGAGTTCTGATATTACCCTGCCCGGTCACATGATCTGTGATGGCGTCTCGGATGTGGGCTCAGATGAGGAGGAAGAGCCACCTTCAGGGCCATCCAAGAGGAGCAATGTCGAGGACTCAGAACAGTGGTGTGGGGTGGGGACTTGAAAAACCACCAAAGATTCGATATTAATCCAAGGAAAACAGCTTTATTGTAGCATTTCTGCAGAAACGGGTTCCTGCCCTGTCAGGTGGGAGGAACCCAGAGCAAAATTTGCATTATATTTTATACCCTAGCCTACTGCCCCATCCGAAGATGGCTTGGTTTACAATCTACCTATTGAATTTCAGTATACAATTCATTACCTAATATGGGACATCAGGAAGTTAAATGCCTCCTTAACACGTACACATTTTCCCAGATTTTCCCAGAGCACAACGTGTGATTGTTCAATGTTTCAATGTCCCTTTTGCAGTAGAAAAGTATCAACTTGCAGTTTTGAAGTTTGAGTCACAGTTACACAATACACAATGGATTTTATTCATGTTTTCCTCTTACAGTGGTGATATGCTACCGGTTTGGACCGGTTCGCCTGAACTGCTGGTTCAAAAAAAAAAAAAAAGCCTCCAAGGATCTGCTAAGAGGAGGGGAAAAAAGCCTCCACAATCAGCTGAGGGGATAAAGAAAAGAAAAGTACAAGATCGGCCCTCCCACCTGTGCCTGCATTTTTCTCTTCTTTATCCTCTCAGCTGATTGGCACTGCAGGCCTCAGCTGGTGTGGGGAAGGCTGGGCGCACGTGTTAGTTCATGCGCATTAGGAGCTAGGCCATGTGTGCGTGATCACCGAACAGTAGTGGAGCAGGTAGGATCCCGCTGCTGACTCAGAACCTGGGATGGCTTTAGTGTGCAACTCAGGGGAGAAAAAGTTGGGAATGGTTGGGAGAGATGTTCTAGGCGAAACAGCTCAGGAGGCACTGAAAACAACTGGGTTAGAGCCATCAGATGAATAGCTGGTTGTGCAGACTGAGGAGGAGACATAGCTTCAACCAATGTGGACAAGGAGAAGTTGGTGCCTCTGCCAGGCACAGGGCTAAGCAGAGAGAGGCACAGTGGAGATCAGCGAGGCTGCTCGTGAGGAGGCAGCCTTGCCCTTCTCAATGAGGCACACTCGGCGGCGCCTATTTAAGCAGGCATTCAAACTTGGTCGGTGTCGGAGACAACCATCTGAAATCCAGCTTGGGTGTGTGCCCTGAAGGCCTCGTCCTGCTTTGTCGTGTCTTGAATCCTGTGCTGTTGCTGTTGTCTTCGTCAACCCTTGGTCCTGCCATTGTTGTGCCTTTGTCTTGCCCGGCTATCATGCTGCCTCTAGCCTTGCTGCCTTGGCTCCCCTCCCCCTTCCTTACAACACTTGTAGCAGAAGGAATGGCACCTGGCCTTGCATGGGGTTTTTGAACTTTGCTACGGTTGGCCTGAGAACTTTGAGGGAACTTTGCCTAGCTGCCTTGAGAGAGCTCTAAGGATGTTTTACAAGCATGGTGGGCCAGGGGAATGACTGGGACTAGTTGTACTGATAAGGGGTGGGTTTCTACCAGTTCTGTCTACCTCTGTAGAACCGGTAGCTCTGAAGAACAGCAGAAATAGAACTGGTTCTATGTCTGTTGATGTTTTTGCCCACCTGCCCATTCGGGCTGTTACCTGATATTTATTTCCTGATTTTTCAACTTCAGCTGCCGAACGAGGCACAGCTGCAGTTTAAAAAGCAGGAAAAGAGGGTTGTTTCAAAGGCTGCTTCTCTGCACACAGCATGCTGATGACGATTTACAGGCGCATGGCTCACAGCGTGCAGGGAAGCTCGTAAATCCTGAACCGGTAGTTAAACCTGTCGTATCCCACCCCTAACTGATAAACACATCTAACTCTGTCCGGCGTGCATGTGCTCATGGACTGGAACAGGGCATGGCCAAATTTTGGGGCCTCGGCAACTGGTTTGCATTTGCAGGGCCCCATGGTCACATGACCTATAGTTTTGCTGGAAACTGGAATTTCCTGCAAAAACAAAAAAACAAAAGAGGTCCATAGTGAAAACAATGGGCATTCGCTTAATGACCACCACAAAAAAGATCATTCAAAAAGATCCAGTCACATGGTGACTTGCTTTACGGCCATTAAAACTTAAGGGCCATCATGGCCAGACTCAGTTATGGTTATAAAGTGAGGACTTCCTGTGACAAGGGAGCAGGTCCTAACCTTTTCTATCAGCAACTTTGCACGTGTTTTTTATTTCTCTCTCTGTGTGTGTACTAGCATGATTTATCACAGAAAGATCTGTTCATCCCCATGGGATCAGTAGTGCCTGTCGGCCATGCGGCTAGAAGTGCATCGTCGTGGGGGGCAGTGGAGGAAATTGTGTTGGTGTCAGCTAGGGCTTCAGTCATTCTTTAACAAGTACAAGAAAAAGGAGGGGTGCTAAAGTAACAGAGCTTTGGGGTACAACATGTACTTCTCAGGGTGAATACAGTGTCCTTCCTGTGCTCCCAGGCTTGGCCTTTTTCTCAGGGTTCAGAAACCCGATGTTGCCTACAGTTTGCGATTCAGTTGAGCCACACGCTGGCAGGGCTGGTGCATTACTTTCAGTGGTTTGTCCTTTTAAAAACTTGTTATTAACATAACAGTTGTATCAGTAAACCTCAGATAGTTGGTGGAGAGCCGCAGTTTTCTAGCGAGGCTGTTGAGTGGTTTTGGAACTGAAGCCACGTGCCCAGAGTAAAAAATGACTTGGCTTCAGCTTGGGTTTTTATTTTTTATTTTTCCCTTTGCTGTAAAGCAGCGGTTGCACTGTAGATCACAGATATTGCAGTTCTGCTATGCAGAAAGGCAGAAGCATGAATTTCCAAAGCTGAATGTGTTTTTGTTCATATATTTCCCTCCAGATTTGATGGGTTTAAAAAAAAAAATCCAACTTTTTCCAACTTGACGCTCTTCAGAGACTGCAGCTGCTGAAATTCAAGCCAAGTGAAATTTGAAGAATCTGCATTGAAAAAAGTAGGGGTTGGCTCTTTCACAGATTTTTTTTCACCTCCTTGAATGCCTGTTGGTATATACCGAATCTATCTCTTAATTGATGGCATGCAAGTAACATTTGCAAAGTAGTTTCTAGACTAGAGATCTATGGTTATAAATTATCCTAGCAAATATTATATAAATGTCTTTATTGACCAAAACTGCAATCAGTGATAATATCTGTGGGCCCATCTGGTGATGACCACGGCATATAGGAGATTGTGACTTGGAATTTAACAACTGTGGCAAGAAGGGCAAAACTCACTGGACAAATGTCTTGCTCAGCAACATATATTTTGAGTTCAATTGCAGTTGTAACTCAAGGACTCCGTGTATCCCTTCTCCCCATGACAAGTTGAAGGATACATACATGAAATAATATGGCATACCGGTAGGTTTATTTATGAATGAAAAGAACACAGTTGTGTCAAAAGTACAAATCTGTGTCATCTAAATGGTTGTAGGTGTTTGTGAAAGTAGAAAGCCATGGGTTGCCGACAGTTCGTATTATGCTCCAGTGAATTATGATAACAGAAGAACCAAGAATGAGTTTTGGGGGAAATAGTGCAACTTGCTGAATGACTGTCGTCCAGCGTCAGGATGTTGAGACACTGTTTTAAGTTAACATATAAAAGGATGGCTGGGTGCAATGATGAAGTGTATTATGAAGAAATCTGTGCCTGCCAAGTCTATTTGCTAATGTGTTGGATGGATCAGAAGAAATAAAACTAAACAAGAAACTAAAACAATAAGAGGTGGAGCTCGAAATGAAGTATGCAGATTAAATAAAAATATGAAAGATGTATACTGTAATGATTTGGTTGTAAAAGACAAGGTGAATTAGAATGAAACAGCAAAAAGAATAAGTGAAGGAAGAGTGGGTGGATCACAAAGAAGAGAGAAGTGAAAAGAATAAAGAACAATGCATGTAATATAACAAACAATACATGGTGCTGAATGCTTCATTCTTCTGCTGAGCTCCTAATTCTTCCACTGAACACTAATTCTCACAGTGCTGTCTAACATACCTGTGTAGTATGGCTGTAAGTATCCTCACTTATCTTTCCTATGATCTATTTTTACTCCTCTGCCGCTTATTATTATTATTACTACGATGATGATGATGATGATTCTATTGCTTTGTGTGTATTATTCTGTTGCTTTGCACTGAGAGATATTGCACCAGAGACAAATTCTTTGTGTATTTAATCACCCTTGGCCAATAAAGAATTATTTTCTATAAAACAGGACTGTGGAGAGATCAGGCTGGCCTACAGAAGATTAGTATAAAACTACATAGCAAGGTTTCTCAACTATAAGGATTTTAACAAGTGTGGCCTACAACTTCCAAAATATCCCAGACAGCATGCTGGTTGGGGAATTCTGGGAGCTGTAGTCCACAAATCTTAAAATAATCACACCAACAAAAATATCCTAAGATATTTGCAGCATTTTAAATATTTTTGTACTGTATGCCTATTTTTAGTGTGCATGAAATTTAAAAAAAAATCAAGAATGGGGGAAAAATCCCACCTCATTTTCCTGGGTGCCATTGTCCTGTCCATTTTGTCTGGTTGATGGACAATTTAAAACCAAAAGGAGCCAAGCCAAAGAAGGGAGATCAGCAATTTCAGAACAGAATTTCTAGAATTCCTGCTGATGAGCAGCATGATTTAATTCAAATATGAAACTGAAAAACGGCAAGCTGTGTTTCTCACTGGCTTATGTTTTTCTGAAAGCGGCACTACTTTCCACTCAAAAGCTGCCAAATCACACAAATACTCTTGGTATTTAACCACTTTTCTACTAGCCTCCTGTGTACAAAATGTTTGGAAATAAAATCACCTCAAAAAATCTTTTTCTGGATTTCAACTCTTTCTTCCACATTGCTCACTATAGTGTTCTGTCTGGACTACGGTTAACATGGTTTCAAATTGGTGGATTCCCCATTTCTTTCCTTTCATGACAGGAAAGCAAGAACCGGCTTTGTTCCTTCTAGCAGCAGCACTTTGAAAAAATAACTACAGGTAGTCCTTGGACTTACAACCTTTCATTTATTGACCATTCAAAGTTACAACAGCACTGGAAAAAAAAAGTGACTTATGACTGTTTTTCACACTTACGACCGTTGTAGCATCCCCACAGTCAGGTTATCAAAATTCAGGCATTTGTCAACTGACTCATATTTATGATGGTTGCAGTGTCCCGGAGCCATGCGATGCTCTTTTGCGACCTTCTGACAAGCAAATTCATTGGAATTCATTGATAATCATGTTACTAACTTAATAGCTTAAATTAACTTAAATTCGTTTAACAGTTGTGGCAAGAAAGGTCGTAAAATGGGGCAAAGGCCACTTATCAACTGTCTCACTGAGCAACAGAAATTTGGGACTCAATTGTGGTCGTAAGTCGAGGATTACCTGTACTATTACTTCTTGTCTTTTGGCCTAGAATGAAAAGTGGCAAAAATATTTGCCAATTTCGCCCAGGTTTTTTTTTTTTAATGCTGCATTTATTTTCTAAAAACAATGAAACAAACAGCAATATCGCAACATTTTAGTGCAGGTGTATAACAGTTCATTTAGTGATTATCCAAAGTTACAATGGCACTGAAAAAGGTGACTTATGACCATTTTTCACAGTTACGACATTTGCAATATCCCCATAGTCATGTGATTCAAAATTCAGAGACATGGCAACTGGTTCCTATTTAGGACCGTTGCTCAGTCTCCAGGTCATGTGATCCCCTTTTGTGACCTTCAGGCAAGCAATGGGGAAGCCAGATTCATTTAACAACCTAACTAACTAACTAACTAACTAACTAACACATCAACTGCAGATAACAGATAATCAGAGTTGGAAAGGGACCTTGTAGGTCATCTAGTCCAACCCGCTGCCCAAGCAGGAGAACCTATACCATTTCTGACAAATGGCGGTCCAATCTCTTCTTGAAAGTCTCAAGTGATGGTGCTTCCACAACTTCCGAGGTCAAGCTGTTCCTTTGGTTGATTGTTCTCACTGTCAGAAAGTTTCGCCTTATTTCCAGGTTGAATCTCTCCTTGTTCAGTTTCCATCTATTGTTCCTTGTCTGGCCTTCAGGTGCTTTAGAAAATAGCTTGACCCCATCCTTCCTGTGGCAGCCCCTCAGATACTGGAAGACTGCTATCATGTCTCCCCGGTCCTTCTCTTCACTAGACTAGTCAAGTCCAGTTCCTGTAACCGTTCTTCATATGTTTTAGTCTCCAGTCCCCTAATCATCCTGGTTGCTCTGCTCTTTCTAGAGTCTCAAACTTTTTTATAATGTGGTGAGCAAAACTGGATACAGTACTCTAGGTGTGCTCTTACTAAGGCTTTTATAGAGTGATATTAGTACCTCACTTGATCTCGATTGTATTCCTCTGTTAATGCAACTTAGGATTGCATTTGCTTTTGTGGCTGCTGCAGTGAATCAACTTAATAACTGCAGTGATTCACTTAACAACTGAGGCAAGAAAGGTAGTAAAATGGGGTGAAAACTCACTTCACAAACGTCTCGCTAAGCAACAGAAACCTGGGGCTGAATTGTGGCCGTAAGTCAAGGACTAACCTGTAGTGAACTAGAGAAGGGCGAGGGAGGAGATCCAACTTTTTACAGTAGGCAACCCATCACAGCTGGTTAAAGGCACAGAGCAGGGCCTAGGAGTGAGATTGGGGCCTGCTACAACACACACACCAGCAGCTGAATCACAGAATTTTTATAGAAGATGGCATGACACACAGCAGCTGGCAAACTGGGCCACCCTACTTGCAAACATTTCTTCTGATGCAGAGCAAGGAAATCTGGACGGAGGTCACCTTCCCAGCAGCCATGGAGGAAGATATCCTTTCTTCCCCTCCTGAAACGGTTAGGGGCCCCATTCTCAAACTAACGCAAGCAGGAAATGTAGGTTAGCCCTGGGTTTCATAAACTGATTGGTAACAGAGGAAAACAATTTTTTTTCAGTTGCTACGTAATCAGCTTCATCAAATTCACCCTTGATGTTTAAACCTAATTTAAAAGCAAGAACAAAGGTGTTATTTTAAAAATATGGTGTGTGTGTGTGTGATGGTGAATAGTTGTCAGGCTCTTGAATTCTTCTGCAAGCATTGGTTGCAGAATTAATGCTTAATTTGAGAAATAATATAAGTTTCCTATTTTCTGAACTAGGTCTATCTGTTTGAAGAGACATATATTCAACTTAAACACTGTTTAAGTAGAAAGATTATATTTAAAAAAAAAAATAGCTGAAGATGAATATTAAAGTCCTGAAAGCAGAACCCTAGTATAGATAGGAAGTCCTGGCACAGCAGCACCATTTACTGTAACTCAACTGACTAAAGCCATAACATGAAGGATTGTTATCACTCCCATCTTGATAATGGGAGAAGATAAGGGGGACTTTAAAAAAAAGAAAGAAAGAAAATAAAAAACCATTTAACTCCCCCAAAAGGAGGTGTTTGCATCAATAGGCGTATGAGAGTATTGTCTTCTCGGAATCTAGGAACTGTTTCTGACTTTTAACCGCATGTGCTACAGTTCCCACCACTGATATCTAAGATAGCAGCACAAATGGGTACAGTCTTTTCAGACTAATGCTGTGGCGCAACCCTGCTTGAGTGATGTGTGAATACCAGGGCTTGCCTGGTATTCATTTTGTTTTCATCAAAAACTCAAAACACCCAGAAAATCAAGACAGATTCTATAGCAGTATATAGGGCCTGTACAGTGCAGAACCAGAAGCAGATTTTTTTTTTTTTTTTAAATGTGTCAACTATAAGGTATCCCAAAATTCTGTAGCTGAGGGATGCCATTATCAGATGCCATTAATGGAAATGTAAATCATTCTTCCAACATACCAGAGGGACATCAATAGTTTTATAAGGCATCTGCTTTACATAGACAACCTTTTTGAACAGCTAACTTTTTAGAATACTCAAATAGAAAAGCCTTTTTTTTTTACAGTGTGTAAAACAGCAGCCATACCATGGGAGAGAGAACAGATCAAACTGTTTTTGAAAGCTTATCATTTTTCAGATGCAGAAACCCTGTTGTGCATATGCATAATTTATTTCATAGAATTCTTGTTTTTAGTAACTTTCTAAAAACACATATAAACAACCTGTTAGCTCCTACACGTAGCTGGTGTGTCTTTTCTTTGCCTTTAAATAATTTCTATTCTCTGCGTGCAGATAAAGTAAAAGGGTTGGTAGGAAATCTTGACTCAGCAAACCGTGGGTGACATATTGTTGTTGAAAATCAGTTATATTTACTCACTGCTGTGGAATACCCTGACTATGCCTAACATGCTTTCTCAAGGCCTGTGGATGATGGAGAACCTGTGCAATGTTTCGTTACAGTGCTATTTCCCTAAGCATCAGCACAACCCAACAGCCCTCTCTTTTCATTCTCCATGGCTCTTTCCCCCTTTATATACAGCTCCTAAAATATCTCTGCCCTGATAGGACGAGTGAATCCCGTCATGTTTTCACTCCTGGCCAATGACAAAGAGCTACTTCCTGGCCTGCTAAAGATGTTTCCTGTTGATAGCGCAAAGGACAGCAGTGAGGGATATTTCAGTTGCCAGCACAAGCACCAGCTAGGTCACCTTTTGTGACCTCTCGGAGTTTGGACAATTGCAATCGCACAGCCTATGGGACTCATTGCCACAGGGGAGGGAAGCGGTTCTCTTGAGCAGAATGCTTGGCTCATGAGAAGGGAATTCTTGCTCTAAAGCAATATTGCAGCAAAGTGTTTTATGGCTTTGAACCAAACAGTGGTCTCTTCCTCTTTCCAGTTCCTGGACCTCTCTTCTTTTTCTTTTTCTCTCCCTCTCCCTCGAAGTAGCAAACAGTAGTAGTGACATCCTATGATTGATAACTTGCTTCCCTTTAATCTTGCTCAACCTTAAGTGGCCTAAGACAAACATCTTACCAGCTCCATGAGAGCAATGCTCAGACTTTAAGAGATGCCATTGGTGTCTCTCTACAACAGTGTTCTTCAAATTTGTGTGTGGACTTCAATTCCCAGAATCCCTCAGCTACAGAATTTTGGGATACCTTATAGTTGATGCATTGTTTTGTAAAAACAGTGATGAACAGGAACTACTTCGCATCAGATCATTCTTTCCCCCTAAAAGCAGGTAAAAAAGGTTATTGGGTCTCCATTGGCGCTTACATGTGACTGGATGTAAGATTGCCTGCTATTTTCTTTATCTTTTCTGGAATTTGTCGCCTAATTTCATTATGGTTCCAGCCAAGTCTGCAAGTGAGAAATCAAGACAAAAGAAGGATGCAACCAAGATTAACCAACAGATCTTATGCTTAGATCTGTGTGGCCTTGGACAGCAGCTGCCTTTTTGAAATCAGTCCTGGAATATAGGGCAATAAGGCTACAGCAGCCCTTATGTGAATATAATATTGAATACAAGTGGGAGTGATATTTTCTTTTGTGGCAGCTGAATGCTATGATGGGGCAGATTGAGCTCAGGGGTCGTAAATATTTAGTAATGAACAGTCTTATGTAGTTGGTAAATAAAGACCAATTTATTGTTGCATAAGTTTTTCTACATTATAGTTTAGTCCAGCAGATGGATAAAAAATAGAATTCTTTATTGGCCAAGTATGATTGGACACACAAGGAATTTGTCTTGGTGCATATGCTCTCAGTGTACATAAAAGAAAAGATACATTGGTCAAGAATCAAGAATCATAAGGTACAATACTTAATAATCTTAGGGTATCAATAAGCAATCAAATCATACTAGGAAACAGTCAATAAAAATTGTTAGGATACAAGCAACAAAGGTGACCCATAATCTAATATACATAGGTGATCCATATATACCCAGACAAGTGTTGTTGATGGCAGAGGAGAGAGGGGATTGGAGAATATTACACTATGATGAGATCCTTGGTGGTCTCTGAACTTGGTTGTTTTCTTGAAGACATTTCATTATTAGACTAGTAATATCACGAGTGCGCTGATGATGTTACCTAGTTGGGTAATGAAATGTCTGCAAGAAAACAACCAGGGAATACCAAGGGTTCCACAGTTCAGGACTTCACAGTTCAACCCTGAGCTACAAATATCCTCCTCCATAAATACTCTATGGGTTTCCTTTTACAGATTGTATTCAGATAATACCTAGATAGAAGTTATCAGTGTTTTAACTTGGATTCCTGTACTGAGAACATTGAATAAAGAACAATGGCTCTTTATAAACATCCCTCTTGCATGTAAACATGGAACAAACATATCCCAGCAACACTCCTCCATGACAGTCAGTCCACGAGTGAAATCACTGAATTGTCCTTAGCTGTACTTTTGCCAAAAGAATGTTTTCCCACTTATTACAACATCATTCAGCACAACCTCAAGGTGTGTAAAATACATCCAGCCAACTGTAGCGATGAGGAATAGAGGCAATAGAGACAGGATAGTGATTGGCTGTGGGAATTGCACAGTTCACACCTGCCATTCTTTTTGCTGAGTCAAGGATGGAGGGGGAAGACTAATTCAGAAGTGGGGAAAGGCGCTTTGATTCTATATTTGGCATTTGATAGGCTGTGGTTCACTCAGTTGTTGGAACCGTTCCATGAGTGTATGATTAAATTTGCTTTTAATTTTAGCCGCAAAGTATAATATCGCTATTCTTTAAAATAAAAAGGGCTGTGTTGTTGTTGTCATTGTTTACTTGGCTTTATTACTTAGAGTTTTGAAGTAGGTTATTTATTGTTGTTTTACTATAACCTCCTTCTCTTCCCACCTAAACCACCACTCCCTGCTTACATGCCGTGCAGCATTGCCGGTCTCGCAAAACATGGTCAGTCATAATATGGTTTGTGATTTAGCATTTTGTGTTAACCCAAACAAATTTGAGATTTCACGTGAATCAGGGGAGCTGTGATTGGTTAAACAATAACATTAAAGTACAGTAGGAGTCAGCACAAGTATTGCAATTTGCAAACCATGAATTACACTTCATTGCAGTATGCAAAGCCTAGTTATACTAGGTTCTGTAGGAAATGTCATATATGGATACTTAAACCATGTTAAATGTGTATTTAACAGAATACCAGATTTGGAAGAGATTTTGGAGCTCTTCTAGTCCAACTTACTGCTCAGGCAGGAAACCCTATACCATTCAGACAAATAATTGTCTAATCTCTTCTTAAAAGCCTCCAGTGACATAACACCCACAATTTATAAAGGAGACTCAGCCTTCGTGGATGATTTGGTCTTTATTTTGGAAGACCCTTTAGAAACAGCTCCAAAATTATTGGAAAAGATAGAGACATATGGTGAGGTGGCTGGTTTGAAAATAAACAAAGATAAATCAAAGATTTTGACAAAGAATATGCTACTAAGACAAAGAGAAGAACTGGCAGATCTATTGAAAATTCAAGTCACGAATAAGGTTAAGTATTTGGGGATACATTTGACACCAAGATGGAGCACATTAAAAGAGAATAATTACATTGAACTTAAACAGCAGATAGCACTAGATTTGATGAAATGGGAAAATCTACAATTGTCATTAATAGGGAGAATCTCAACAATCAAGATGAATATCCTACCCAGAATCTTATACTTATTTCAAACAATACCAATTAGGCTTGGAAAAGACTATTTTGAAGATTTAAATAAAATTGTGTTGAAGTATATATGGCAAGGCAAGAAAGCAAGAATAAAGTTAAAACTTTTACAAGATGCTAGAATTAGAGGAGGATTCGGTTTGCCTAATTGGGAGTTGTACTATCAAGCTGCAAATTTGATATGGGTTAAGGAGTGGATAACATTAAGAAAGTCTAGATTGTTGACACTAGAACAGGAGTGGGCAAACTACGGCCCGTGGGCCACATCCGGCCCGTTGATCTTTTTAATCCGGCCCGCCAAAGATTGGTACAGAATTAAGGTTTGATGTAAATGATTGAATGATTGCATTCATTTGATTTTGACTTGTAATGACAGGCATTTCGACACCAGGTGGCGGCCCGTCTGTCAAATTTTAAAAGTCAATGAGGCCCCCCAGCCAAAAAGTTTGCCCACCCCTACACTAGAAGGACATGACTTGTTGCTGGGCTGGCATGCTTTTCTATGGTATAAGGGAACTAAAACACAGGGTTATTTTAGAAGACATCATATACGGGAGTCTTTGTGGTTAAATTGGGAGAAGATTAAAAGACAATGTTATTTGAAAATTCCAGTTTGGTTATCGACTATTGAAGCATTTTCTTATCCTATAATATACAAGAAGGAACAAACAGTTAGACATGGGGAAACATTGGATGAAAAGGGTGAACTTAAATCGATGCAAAATTTAGAGGAACAAGGTATAAAGATGAATTAGTTTTCATATGTGCAAATACATTCAAGGTATGATGAAGATTTTAAAACAGAAGGATTCTATGATAAATTGACTGATTTAGATAAGATCTTGACAGGTACTGATGAAAAGGTGATTAAAAAACTATATGGTTATTTATTGGAAATTAAACTAGAGGAAGAATAAGTTAAAGAAACTATGATTGCTTGGGGGAAGAATTTTGGATATGGGATTGATTTAGAGAAATGGCAAAAATGGTGGTCTCAAAATTATAAAATGACAATGTCAACAGCTTATAAAGAAAATTTGTATAAGATGTTTTACAGGTGGCATTTTCCCCCGACAAGAATAGCAAGAGTGTTCAAGAATAAATCCGAAAAATGTTGGAAATGTCATCAGATACCCGGCTCATATTACCATATGTGGTGGACTTGTGAGGACGCCAGAAAATATTGGACTAAAATTCACATGTAGCTGGAAAAAATGACAAAGAAACACATAGACTTGAAACCAGAGATTTTTTTATTGGGAATTTTACCTGATAAATATAGTAAAGATTTGAAATACCTGATTGTAAATGTATTAACAGTGGCTAGGATTGTATTTGCTAAAAATTGGAAAAATGAGAAAATACCATTACAGGAGGAAATCATTAAGAAAATATTGGAATGTGCTAAAATTAGAGAACGAGAGGATAAACAATTTTATAAAATTTGGGACCTTTTTTATCAATGGTTAGATAATAAAATACAATAATAGAATATCTAGAATTCTAGAAAATAATGAATATATTAAGATATATTTCTTTTTTTGATATCATATTCATAAAATTGTTTTAGGATAGATTTGTTAGGACTATATGAATTGTTATAAGATAAACTAAGTAAATTATAGTTATCTCGCAAAGTATGAATGAATAAAATTATAGTCAAATGATTGTTCAATAGTGATACTAGGGTATTTAATCTTTGATTGATAATATGAGTTATTATGCAATGTAACTGTAATTGAGATTACGAAATGGATGCACAAAAAATTGGTAAACCAACCGACACACTGCTTGTATATTTATGAAAAAAAGCTGGATGTTTTTATGTTTTGTTTGTTTTTGTTTGTCTTTAAAAACTAATAAAATTGTTTAAAAAAAATTATGGAGACTCATTCCACGGGTTAATTGTTCTCATCGTTAGGAAAATTCTACATTTAGGTAAGAAAAACAAAATGCACAGGTATAGTATATGTGGTACCTCATTCAATAATAGTAAGATCTTGGAGTCCTAGTGGACAATCATTTAAATATGAGCCAGTAGTTACTATTGGAGTTTCCCAGCAGGCATGGTCAATCGATTCCAGCACGCCCTGGGCTATCAGTTTATCTAGCTGCTCGTCGATCTTCAGCTTGAGGGCAAAAGGCACCCGACGAGGCTTAAGCCGAATGGGAGCTACATCGGGGCTGAGATTAAACGATATAGGGGTCCCCTTGTACTTGCCTAATGTTCCTGTGAACACGTCCTGGAATTCTTGGATGAGGGCCTTTTCCCAGTCGTCGCTTCTGGTTTGGTGTATGCCAGCTAGTTCAATCCCGAGTGGAGCGAACCACTGTAACCCTAACAAACTGGGCCCGTCACGATCGACAACAGTCAGGGGAAGTGTCGTGGTGCGGTCCTTGAAGGATACTTGGATGTGGCTGGAACCGACAACTGGAATTCTGTTTCCCTGGTAGTCTTTTAGGATGATTCGTTGAGTGCTGAGGTCCTGGAGGCAGATGGCAGGGATCAGCTGTTTGAGGGTTTTCCAGGATACCATCAATAGGGATGACTCCGAATCGACTTTCATCACGCATGGTCGATTCTCAATAGTAACCCTTACATGGATCTTTCTTGCATCTAACGATGAAGCGTGGCCGATAATAATGGTTTGATGCTCCTCTTCTCGTCTCGTCGAAGAGGAGGTGCTCGATTTCTGTAGTAGTAGTGGTTGTTCCATTAGTGGTTCAGGCGGTCCCGATTCTCAGGTGGTTTGCCTGTCTCCCGGCGGAGGTTGTTCTCCCTTCGGCTGGGACTGGACTCTCGCTTGCTTCTGCAGACCTTCGCGATGTGGCCTCTTTTCCCGCAGGTACGGCAGAGTGCGTTGAGGAATTTACAGTCTGATCGCAGGTGGTTTGCCCCGCAACCAGCACATTGGCGCGGACGTCTCTGGTTCCTTTGCTCTCGTTCCGAGAGGAGCCAGTTGACCTCATCTTCCTCACTGTCTGAGGATGACTCGAGGTCTTCGTGGTGGGTGGTAATAGCGTGCTTCTCAGCGGCGAGCGGGCTATTGTTAGCGAGTTGGCGATGCGGTGCGTTCGCTGGGCGCATTCGAGCGGCTGACTTCCTGGTTGCTTCTGCAGCAGTAGCGTCGGCGATGACATCTGCAAGGCTGATGTCTCCTTTCACCATGAGTTTACTCTGTACCGTGGGAGCATCTAAGCCCAGAACTATGCGGTCGCTCAGGGCTTCCTCGAGATTTGCAAAACCACAAAGGCCTCCTAGGTTCCGGAGGTCGGCTACGAAGTCCCCAATGCTCTCGTTCTTCCGTTAGTCCCTCTGGTAAAACTCATGTCTTCGTATCAGTGTAGGTACTGTGGGTGCGTAATGGGCCTGGAGGATTGGCACGAGGTTATCCCAATCCATGGTCTTCACTTCCGCCGGTTTGGCAAGTGCTTTAGCCATTTTGAAAACAGCGGGGCCGCAGTGAGTCAGGAACACTGCTCGTTTCTTACCAGGCATAGCATCTTTTAAATTGTTGGTCTCTAGGAACATCTGGAAACGATCTATATACGAGTCCCAGTTTTCGGTTGCTGGGTCAAATGGAGCGGGTGGTATGGCGCCGCTGGTCATTTTGCCATTTGTTGCGTGCACTTTTCAGCCACATGCTCTGTATTGTTCGATGAGTACTTAGTCAGCTCTATCGTCTCCGAATCCCACCCTCGTCGCCAGTATTATGTCCTGAGCACGGGCACAAGGAATGGAGACGAGACATCGAACGGTGACTTCAACTCTTTATTGTGAAATAAGAACAGAGCAAATACTTGGGCAGCAGCAGCTCTTTTATAGAGCTGGCTGCTGTCAAAACAACCAATGATTTGAGTTTACTGCTCTCACAAGTGTCCATTCAGAGAGGCCCATTAACAGCCAATCAGACTGGCCAGAAACGACCAATCACAACTCGCTATTCGCGGGCCAATGAGAAGTGCAGGATTACGAGCCTGCTGCAAAGTAAAGCTATTAGGATTGTTACTGATGCGTTGGCTTAGTCCATAATATCCGTGAAAACTTTTCCTCCCCCCAACAAATGTAAGAGATGTTGTACCACCAGGACGGGTTATGCGCTTTGTTGTAGCGCATGGTTGAGGGTGACCTTATAGTCCCCACAGATGTGCATGGACCCATCTGGTTTAATGGGAGTCACAATTGGGGTTTCCCACCATGCGTGGTCTGTTGGTTCCAATACCCCTTGGTTCCAATGAGTTTATCCAATTGCTCATCGATTTTCGGTTTTAATGCGAAAGGGACTCGCCTTGCCTTTAGCCTGATTGGGGATATGTTAGGATTTAAGTTAAATGATATAGGGGACCCTCGGTACTTCCCCAGTTTTCCATCGAAGACGTCCTGGAAATCCCTCATCAGGCTCCCCTCCCAGTCCGTCTCGGTGACGCTGTTGATCCTGGTCACTCCAATTCCCAGGGGCGCGAACCATTCAAGTCCCTGTAGGCTGGGGCGATCCCGGTCTACTATTGTCAATGGCAGGATTGCCGTGTGTTTTCTGAATTTTACTTGGAAGTGTCCAAGTCCGACTACGGGAATCCTGTTCCCTTGGTAGTTTTTCAGTGTTAGTCGTTGTTTTTCTAGTTCTTTTTTCTACATACCTGGTATCAGGTTCTTTATTGTGTTCCACAATACCATGGACAGGTATAAACTGGAATCCACCTCCATTTCGCATGGTCGGCCTTCGATGGTGACTTGTACGTGCACCTTTCTGGCATCGGTTGCGCTCGAATGGCCAATGATGATTGTTTGGAGTGTTTCTTCCTTTTCGTTGAACCGCTTACTTCTGTTTTCTTGGCTTCAACAGCTCCCTGTCTGCCTCTCCCTTGTTCTGGGGCGGGGGGGAATGCTGCCTCTTCGTCTAGGGCTGTAGCTGTTTTTGTTCTGGCAGACCCTAGCTATGTGCCCCCATCTCTCGCAGTGCCTGCAAACGGCGTCGAGGAAACGGCACTTGGATCGTGGGTTGTCCCCTCCGCACCCAGCACAACGGAATTCTGGTTTTCATTCTCTGTGGTCTCGTCTGCTTTTTTCCGACTGGAATCTGTTGATCTCTTCTTCCTCCTTGTCGGTTTCAGACAGAGATTCGATGTTTGTCCTCGTGGTGTGTGGTCACGGTGGTCTTTTGCGTCCCCTCTGGCTTCTCGTCTTGGGCTGTGCTGGGGTCCTTTAGAGCCTCCTGGGTTGCTCCGTTCATTTTCCGCATGGTGGCTGCGGATTTCTGCGCTGCTTCAGCTGCAGTGGCCTCTGTGATAGCTTCGGTTACCGTGATGTTGGGTCTGGTCAGTAACCGGCTCTGTAAGGTGAGATCTCTGAGTCTGAGGACCACGCGATCCCGCACGGCCTCATCCATATTGAGGAAGTCGCATGCTCCCCCAATATTCCTTAGAGCCGCAACAAAATCTCCTATGCTCTCACCTTCTCTCTGGTCTCGCTTGTAGAATTCATGCCTCCGGATGAGGCTGGAGACGGTTGGTGCAGTATTCTGTCCAAATTGGGGCACGCCATCTGCTTTACGTCTTGGGGTTTTGCCAATGCTTTGGCCATCTTGAAGACTGTGGGTCCACAGTGGGTCAGGAACACAGCTCTCTTCCTATTCTCAGTTATCCCCTGTAACTCATTGCTCTCGAGGAACATGAGGAATCGGTCGATGTAAGAGTCCCAGTCCTCCATCGCTGGGTTGAACATGAGGAATCGAGGAACATGAGGAATCGGTCGATGTAAGAGTCCTAGTCCTTCGTCGCTGGGTGGAGAGTTGGTGCTGGCCATTTCGTCCTTGCTCGGTTCTTGTTGCCACGTGCTCAACTGGTCTCCTTTGTCTCAGAATCCCACCTTTGTCACCAGTGTTAGGTCGTGGGAAAAGATCGACTCGAGACCAGTGTGACTTTCAGCTCTTTTATTAGTCTCTTGCAAAACTCAAAAACCGGAGCCGTGGCAGCCTCTTTTATAGCAGCTGCTCACGGCTCGTGGCCAATGACGGCTCCTTGAATTTCCCGCCATCAGATGGACCAATCCAAAGATAGTATTACGGACCAATCAAAGGGTGTATTGATGGACCAATCAGAAAGCAGTATTGACGGACCAATCACAAGGCAGTATTTCAAGTATGCAAATATATAACATTGGGTATGTCTAGTTTGATGAAAAGGGCTGACATTATAGCAGTATTCTGATATTTCAGGGGCTGCCACAAAGAAGAGGGAGCTAGTCAAGCTATTCTCCAAATCACCTGAAGACAGAACAAGAAACAATGGGAGGAAACTAATCAAGGAGAGAAGCAACTTAGAACTATGGAGAAATTAACTAAGGATAAATTAAGACAATTAGGACAAAATCTGTGGAACAACTTGTCTCCAGAAGTTGTAAATGCTCCAGCATTGGAAGTTTTTAAGAAGAGATTGGATAACCATTTGTCTGAAATGGTACAGGGTTTTCTGTCTAAGCAGGGGGTTGGACTAGAAGACCTCCAAGGTCCCTTCCAACTCTGTTATTTTTTCCTATTTCTTAGTTCTAGGTTGCTTCTCTCCTTGATTAGTTTCCATTGATTGTTTCTTGTGGGTATAAAATACATGCAGATTCAATTTCCTGCTCCTGAGGCATTGTCAACAACATCCCTTGCAGGGGCAAAGTGTTGTGAGCAATTTAAAGAATAACATTAGTTTGTATTTCCTCAACCCTCCTCAAACGCTTCACTCTGTCCTCTGAAGATGTGCTTTAGATTTTCCCACTCTTTGAACAATTACTAAGAAAGTTTCTTCTTGGGTGCGGTTCAGTCTTTTGAAAATGTCCCCCAGGAACTTCGAATAATTGTACCAAAACAAGAAAACTGCACCAAAACAAGAAAACAAGAACTTTTGTAGAAAAAGCTTTCTGCTTAGCTAATTGCTTATCTCCTGTTTATGCATTTGTATTGGGTTGATGTTCATCCTGTATTTTGCTGATATAGACTTGGATTGAATTGTTGCAAATTTAGGTTAATATGTATTGGGAAATGCCCTGATTTTCCTGAGGAGGACAAAGGCAGAATCAGTTTGGAGTGGATCCTGAAGGTGAAATCAAATTTTCTTTTCACTGTCCCCCAAAGTGCCAGATAAATGCTAACTCTCTTTATATGCAACACCAAAGTTCAACTTGATAACAGGGTCCATGGTGAAAAGGATACAGATAACATTTGTAAGATGAAATTGCTGATTCATATAAGATTAGAAAATAACCCAAGGAAGAAAAACAGGGATGCAAGGAAAGGGTTTTCTAACTGATATTTGCTTAAGAAATAAATTGCAATGTTGACCTGTTGATAAAGCTCCTTTATTTTGTATCGATATTTGGGGCAAATGTCCCTGAGAAGCTGAAAATCTGTTGCCCTCACAATCTGGATTAAATCACCCAAACTATTCTCTGACCAGGCTTTTATCACAAATTGAACATGAGGCCATGAAAGCGATCAAGCTTGTAGGATCTTGCAGATTTCAAAGCACTCTGCTCTCCTAATGGTATCAAGCTATATTTGTTTTGTTTTCCATGTTTGCAACCTGCTTTTTCAAAAGAAATCCTCAAATCCTTAAAACAACACGGGGGGAACTCATGCAAATAGATCAGAACAGCAAACGGCAGGACTCTGGTCAGCTCAGGGCTGCAGTAACCTAGCAGTATAAAATAAACGCATTAAGCCACAATCCAAAATTCATAACCAAATCCGGTCTTCCAATCTTAAAGCAACTAATCCAGTTTTAGCCTAATGGTAGGGCAGGATTTAGGCCATCTGGTGTCTCAGCAAGTGGCCGATGGGACTGGGAACAAAGTTATCATTGGGGAGCCTGTTAAATACTGGACAGGAAAATGAGAAAAAAAACATCCCAGGATGAAGGAAGTAAGTAAATAAGTAAGTAAATAAATAAATAAATAAATAAATAACCCTTCGTCTTTGCCCAAATAATTGCATGGCCTGGGTGTCCATGAAGTCATTAGAAAGTCACCTGAAAATGTTCATATGGACAGGTAGTTCTCGACTTACGACTGGTCTCTTAGTGATCACTCAAAATTGTGATGCCCTGCCCCGAAAGGTACTTGCGACCTGGATTCAAATTTCTGATGGCCGCCTCATCCGCAGTCATGTGACTGAATTTTGGACTCTTGGCAACTGAGCCACATTTACAACCATTTGCAGAGTCCTATGGTCACATGACAGGATTTATAACTCTTTTTTTTTTTTTGTAGGAAAAGGACATTTATTGTGATGGCAATGTGACACTACAAGTTTGACACCTGTTGTGACCTGTCTATCCACCCTGCATTTAGATCCCTTTGTTGTTTTCTGTATTTTTTTTATTTTTGGTCTTTTTCTCTATGTGTATATACAGTATATTGGGTTTATGTAACTACTTGATTTGGTAAAAAAAAAACTTTTTTTTTAAAAAGTAGGAAGTCATCTGAACTTTAAAAGGAAATTTTTAAAACTGTATTCCATTTAAGTGGTTGTCTCTGCTGCCCTCTATTGGCCAATGGGATATCAAAAGTTGAACACAGTTTTCACTGCAAGCGGCTCTGATTTTTGTGTCTGTCTATATGGTTTTTATTTTTATAGGAGGAACTCCTGATAATGCAAGATACTCCCTGGTGACTTTTGTCAGCTTCAACATTCAAGCATTTAAGAACCTGCCTTCTCAAGATTGCAAAAAGGACATCCAAGACAAATTCTGGAGCACAGAAAGCCATAAATGCAGAGCAAATAACTGGGCTTGGAGCAGTTATTATTTATTTATTTATTTATTTATTTATTTATTTATTTATTTATTTATTTATTTATTTATTTATTTATTTATTTATTTATTTATTTATTTATTTATTTATAGAATAAGGGAGATTGGTTGTAGAATTTTAACAGAGGGTCTGTTCTGTGAGGGATTGGCTGCAACAACATATGTACAGATAAGTCCTCAACAACTCAACTAGGAAAGACCAGGGGAGACATGATGGCACTGTTCCAATATTAGAGGGGTTTCCACAGAGGGAAGGGGATCAAGCTATTTTCTAAAGCACCCAAAGGCCAGACAAAAAATAATGGATGGAAACTGAACAAGGAGAGATTTAACCTGAGAGTAAGGAGAAACTTTCTGACAGTGAGAACAATCAACCAGTGGGACAACTTGACCTTGGAAGTTGTGGGAGGACCATCGCTTGAGACCTTCAAGAAGAGATTGGACTGCCATTTGTCAGAAATGGTGTAGGATTTCCTGCCTGGGCAGGGGATTGGACTAGATGACCTACTAGGTCCCTTCCAACTCTCTTAATCTGTATCTGTAACTTACAACTTGTCCTTTAGGCTGTTGGTCTGAGCTCTGAGCTTGGCAATTTGGTTGCAAACGTTTCCTCACCATTTGAGGAGACATTGTTGTTGAGGTAATTCCCTGTTTGGAGAATGAGCGCATACAGGGAGACATATAGAGAGTAGTGTTGGAATAATACATCCAAAGCACACAGATACACTGTATAGTAAATGTAGGTTTTTACTTCCAGACAGTTTAAGCAAAGTTCAAGATAATTAGTCCAAAAGTCACTCACAGGTAAAATCAGTCAGTTTTCATCCAGGGATAATCCAAATATCAAAGTCCAGTGTCAAAAACAGTTCAGTACCAGACTTACATTAAATCCAATAATATCAGTCAATTAGAAGAAATGGAGCAACCCAATACTTTCCAACAGAAGGAAACAGAGGTCCCCTCACACACTCTTCTAAGACTAAGACTAAACAACCCAGGTTTCTGGCTCCATCTTATGGCTGTTTGAGAAACCACACCCAATTGCATGCTCTTGCATTTCCTTAAAGATATAGTACTAAAATGTTTATCCTGGTTTATATATATTTCTAACCCAAATACCTGTTAGATGACTTATATTCCTAACAATTGTTTGAGTTGTGCTCATTGTCAAAGCCCTGGCTTTTAAATACCTTTTTATGCAATGCGAATGAGCGTGGATGTTGTTTGTTTGGCTACTTCTGAATCATGGTCTGACTTCAGGATGTTTGATTGGTTGGCTGTTGTTACCGAGGTATGATCTGTGGTTTTAAGTACCATTTGTGTGATGTAAATGAATGTTCTTTGTTCGGTTACTGCTGAGTTATGGTGTGGTTTCGATCTGTTTGAATGGCTGGTTGTTGTTACTGAGACGTGGTCTGATTTCTTATGAGCAGATGGGTTGTGTTTTTGCTTGTTGCATAGTGGGGGTGCCTGTTTGTTCATTTTAAATGTTATCATCGGATTGTGGCTGCTCACAAGAAATTGGACGTCTCAATAACAACCAACCATTCAAATAAACCAGACCACGAATCAGCAGTATCCAAACAACCAATGATAATTTTACATTACACAGACAGTACTTAAAACCAAACTCCATGCCTTGGTAATTAACACAATTACAAATCAGAGGTGCACAACTTTATTCAACTGGAGCTCTCTTATTTAGCTGAGTTTAAAGGTAAAGGTAAACGTTCTCTTCGCACATATGTGCTAATCGTTTCCGGCTCTAGGGGGCGGTGCTCATCTCTGTTTGAAAGCCGAAGAGCCAGCACTATCCAAAGATGTCTCTGTGGTCATGTAGTCAGCATGACTAAATGCCAAAGACACATGGAACACTGTTACCTTAGTACCCAACCCCTCTCCTAGAAAAATGAAATATCCTAGGAAATATTAAAAAGGCAGAATATTTCCTCTAAAAAGAGTAGAAACTCAGAAGCAACAACTCACCTCAGAAGCAGAAGCTCACCCCCCACCTTTCTTAATGGGCGGGCCATTAAGGCCTAGGCCAGAGTATTCTACATAACAAAGGCCTCTACTCATCTCACCACCTGGCCTAGGAAGATTGCATCAGCCAGCACTCATGTGAAGCTATGTGGTCCAGACAAAGCCTACAAAGTTAGCTAAGACCCCTGCCCCTGGGATACATTTCTTACACAGGAACAAGAAACACTAAGGTGTGGCCTAACAGAGGGTATATAACTAAAGGACTCTCAGCATCTCAGCCTTTTGCCTTCTTTTCCTTCACCCAACATTTTGAAGCATGTGATTGTCCTTTTCACTTTGGAGCTCCAAGCCACATGGTCCTGTCTACCATTAAACCATCTTTCCAAACAGCCTCCATGTTTCTAGTGGGTTTTTTTTTCCGACTTAGAACTGAACCCAGAAGGATATTTCTTCCAACACTTCCCACCAAAGTGGTCCCTATTTTTCTACTTGTACTTTTACATGATTTCAAATGGCTAGGTTGGCAGAAGCTGGGACAAATAACGGGAGCTCACTCCGTTACGCAGTGCTAGGGATTCAAACTGCCGACCTTTCTGATCAACAAGCTCAGCGTCTTAGCCACTGAGCCACCATGTGACTTTAGCTGAGTTTAAAGCTTAGCAAATCTCAGGTTGGTTACTTCCTCCCCCCCCCCCGCAACACTACCAATAAGCTGATATTCATGTTTCCTCTGTAATAAGAATTAACATTTTCAAGTAATATTTACATTACAAGCGATGTTGTCAGCTTGTGGGCTCCCCCTGTTGTGAGAATTCACAAGCATCAGACAAAAAGTGGATTGATGTGGATCCTTGCGTCTGGCCAATGTGGGGAATGAATCTAATTGAGTGTCCACTATTGATTGTGCAACTAGTGAGTAGGATGTGTGGAGCTGTATCAAACTCACAGATTCATTGTTCAATTCATAACTGCATTAATAATGAAAATGTTGTTCTTTAGGTTACATATGAGAGCATTTGGTCTAGTGGTTAAGGCACCAAGCCAGAAAGCTAGAGACTGTGAGTTCAAGGCCCGCCTTAACTAAGAAAGCCAGTAGGGTGACTTTGGGAAAGTCCCTCTTTCTCAACCCGCCTCATGGGGTTGATGTTGTGGGGAAAACAAGAGGAGCAGGTGTGCTGGATATGTTTTCCGCCTTATTTGTAAAAGTAATAAGGGCAGAACACAAATAACTAAATACAGAAATACAGCTGAAATGAAGAGTGATGGAAATGGAAATAATCTGAGTCAGAGATGGTTCTTCTAACTATTTAAGTTGCTCATCTAATGAAACCTTTGCTGTGTTCAAAGACTAGCAGCAGTCCTCCCTCCGGTCCGCCGCCAATGCGGGAGCGCCGATCGCTCCCATTGGTTGATGCCGTTTGACAGCCGGCTATAAAAGGGAGCTGTCAAACGGCATCAGCTGTCGCCGCCAGCTGGCTGTCAGATAGCCTCGGCAGCCGCGGTGACCCTTTATTTGCAAGAATAAAGTTGTTAGCCTTTAGCCTGGCTCCGTCTCTCTTTGTAACCGCCGCTCTACAACACTGGTGACAAGGGAGGGATACAGCTAAGACGACCAGGCAGGAAATTGAGCCGAAGTCACAACAAGAAAGAGCCGAAGCCGCTATGAGCTGATCGAGTCACCGCCACTGACGCTCTCCAAAGAGCGCGAAATTTAAAAGCCCTCTCAGCTGAGGAGCCAAACGCCGCTGACAGGCGCAGCCAGAAACGCTTTTCTAAAAGCGAAAACTCTATTTTTCCTCAGCTGAGGAAACCAACGCTGCCACTCTAATGGCCTCTAATCCGACATTCCCGCACTTCTAACTGGGGGCAGAAACATGGGAATTATATATGAATAGGTTTGAATGCTTTTTAAATGCCATTGATCTAACTGAAGCCACGGATCTAAGGAAAAGCGCCTATTTTTAAAGTTTCTGTGGGGCCACAGTTTTTGACACAGCCTCTGCGCTAGTGTCCCCACGTTCTATAAAGGCTATTCCCTGGGATGAGTTGAGAGAAATCTTGTCAAATCACTACTCCCCCAGACCCTCTAAGATAGCCAGGAGACTGGCTTTTAGAAGAAGAACTCAGGCTGAAGGGGAGACTGTGAGTCAGTACATGGCAGCATTGAGATCTGCTGCCATACACTGCGGCTTTAGGGACTACCTTGAGGACATGCTGCTCGATCAAATTGTGGGAGGAGTAAGGGACCTAAAGCTGCAAAGGCAGTTACTGGCTAAAAAAGACTTAACCTTAGCCTCAGCTATTGAGGAAGCTCAGGCTGCTGAATTGTCAGAATTATCAGCAGCTGAAATTCAGGGGAACACCCCTAAGCAAGGGCAGGCTACAGTCCACTACGATGAGGTCTCCCAAGAAGTGGAAGAAGAACCTCTGGAGGTAAACCGCCTCACGCGTCCAAGACCCCCCCCCCAGGGCCACCTAGGAAATACAACAATCAGACAGCGAAACAGCAAGCCCCTTGTATAAGCTGCGGGGGCAACCACCATAGGTCAACCTGCAGGTTCAGAAACGTTATCTGTCTGAACTGCCAGAAGAGAGGGCACATAGCCAGGGTTTGCCAAGCTGAGCAGGCCTCCATACAAAGACCTCAAGTTTCTGCCTCCTACCAAAGGCAAGTGGAACATTGTTACACTTGTTACCATGCGAACAACACCACCTCTAGGCCTAACAAATTAAGCATTTCTCTTTTTATAGATGGTAAGCCCTGCCGAATGGAAGTAGACACTGGGTCAACCCTCTCCATCATTTCGTGGGCCTCCCTGAAGAAGTTGCTGCCTTCGCTCTTAAAAAAGAAGCTGACCAACTGCCACCTGACTCTTCGGGACTACCAGGGGAAGACCATCCCAGTCCTCATTCAATTCCAAAACTTTAGGGGTCACTTGCCACTGGTGGTTGTAGATGGTGCCCTTCCTAGCTTGCTAGGATTAGATTGGTTTCCTGCCCTAGGCCTCAATGTTACAGGAATTCACTCTGTAGAAAATTCTGATGTAGATACCCTTTTTAAGGACTACTCTGATGTTTTCAGTAGTGAATTAGGCTGCTATTCAGGCACCCCCATATCTTTTGATGTGGGTCCACAAGCCACCCCAATTCGTTTGAAACCTCGGAGGGTACCTTTCGCCATTAGGCCTAAGTTAGATGCTGAATTAGATAAACTTATCAGACAGGGGGTGCTAGAACAGGTAGACTTCGCCAAGTGGGAAACCCCCATAGTCACCCCTTTAAAAAAAGATGGCAGCGTGAGAATTTGCGCTGACTATAAGACGTCCCTCAACCGTTTCCTACAAATTAGCGCATACCCAGTACCTGTAATCCAACACCTGCTCCACTCTTTTGAGCCAGGCATAATTTTTGCAAAGTTAGACATGTCCCAGGCATACCAGCAATTTCCCGTTGACCAACACACTGCTGACCTACAAACTATAGTTACTCACAGGGGCGCATTTAGATGTAAGCGTTTGCAATTTGGAGTTAGCGTAGCCCCTGGCATTTTCCAATCACTCATGGAAAGAATCCTCCAGGGCCTACCTGGGGTGGTTCTATACTTCGATGACATTTTAGTTTCTGCCACCAACAAAACACAACTTTTACTCAGAGTGAGATCTGTCCTTGACAGGTTTAGGCAAAACGGGCTTAAATTGAAAAAAGACAAATGTACCATTGCCACCAAACAGGTAGACTTCCTGGGTTATCGAATTGATGCATCTGGAATTCACCCCATAGAGAGTAAAGTTAGGGCTATTCACGAGGCACCCACTCCCTCTAACAAAACTGAATTGCAGGACTTTTTAGGACTCCTTAATTTTTATGCTTCCTTTTTGCCTCACAAAGCCTCTGTAGCTGAACCCCTACATAGGCTCCTAGATAAGAAAGCCCCATGGCAATGGGGACAAAGGGAAGCCCACGCCTTCCAAGCAGTGAAGTCTGTCTTAACTTCAAACTCTGTGTTAGTTCATTTTAACCCAGACCTGCCCCTAGTGTTAGCCTCTGATGCCTCACCCTTTGGTATAGGAGCTGTATTGAGCCATAGGCTCTCAAATGGATCAGAGGCACCCATTGCCTATTTTTCAAGAACTTTCTCCGCTGCAGAGAGGAACTATAGTCAGATCGATAAGGAGGCCTTAGCAGCTGTAGCCGCTGTAAAAAAAATTCCATGAGTTCCTTTATGGCCATAGTTTTGAACTTGTAACAGATCACAAACCTCTATTAGGACTGCTAGCTGGGGATAAGCAAACCCCACAGGTGTTATCCCTGAGAATGACCAGATGGACTCTATTTCTGGCCGCCTACTCTTACACACTGGTACATCGCCCGGGGAAGACCCTGTGCCATGCTGATGCCCTCAGCAGATGCCCCCTGCTATCACCAGTCGAGGACCCAGCTCCCATCCACGCAATCTTTGACTGCAATGAACTTAACCTACCAGTCTCAGCTGAGGATATTGCTGCACACTCCAAGAGGGACCGTGTTATTTCCCAAGTCCTGGACTGGGTAGGGAGGGGGTGGCCTGACATTCAGTTCGCCCCTGAATTCATGCCACTTAAGACCCGCAGGCAGGAGCTTTCTTCACTACAGGTCTGTCTGTTATGGGGGACAAGGGTGGTCATACCACCCACCTTGCAAGAACCAGTTTTAAGGGCACTGCACGAGGGTCACCCTGGCGTCGTAAGGATAAAGGCCTTGGCCCGCAGCTACATCTGGTGGCCAGGATTAGATGCCCGGATTTCCAACTGGGTTAACACGTGCCAGCCCTGCCAGGCAACAAGAGCAGCCCCACCAGCAGCTGCCCCAATCAAGTGGGAAGATTCGGGGGCCCCTTGGGCCAGGCTGCATGTAGACCTGGCTGGTCCCATACAAGGGAGGACATTCCTGGTGGTTGTAGATTCATTCTCCAAATGGACTGAAGTAGCCTTGTTACCCTCCACCGCAACACTGGCTGTCACAAGGGCCTTGACCAGACTGTTTGCTACTCATGGACTTCCTGACACATTAGTTTCAGATAATGGCCCCCAATTCAGTTCTAACGAGTTTGCCATCTTCACAGCTAATCTGGGCATCAGACACGCTCTCACAGCCCCCTTTCACCCAGCAAGTAATGGAATGGCAGAAAGGGCTGTCAGGTCTGCCAAGGAAGTTCTGGCCAAGGTGGGCCAGGCAGACTGGCATGCCAAACTGTCAACTTACCTACTCACACAACATGCCACCCCGTGCCCTTCCACCAACAAGCCCCCTGCTGAACTGTTAATGGGCAGGCGCCTCAGGACCACCCTGGACAGGTTGCACCCCCACTATGCTCCCAGCACGCCACTAGCCTCTGACAGCCATGCCAGGGAATTCGCCCTGCAAGACCAGGTGTACGCCAGGAACTATGCGGGGCACCCCTTATGGCTGCCAGGGCAGATAGTCTTTGTTGCAGGACCCAGATCATATAGAGTCCTTCTGGAAGATGGCCGGATTTGGAGAAGGCATGTAGACCAGCTGAGGAAGCATTGGAACAAGACTGCCACCGAAATCCTGGTTTACCCGCCGCAGGACGACCTGGTCTACTCACCGCCAGCCAACCTGCCGAAGGACCCGGTCTACCTGCCGCCCGACAACGCAACCAGCCAACCGCCGCGGGAAGACTCACCCAAGCAGTCGCCAGAAAGCAGTCCAGGGATGGCCAGCAACCCTCTGCAGGTTCCAGTCACCGCCCGGGAGGAACAAGACGCACCAGCTGCCGACAAGCCTCAGGAACTTCGAAGATCGGGCCGCGAGCGAAAGCGGCCATTGTGGCTACAGGACTACGCATGCTCGTGGCCAGGGGGAAGGAGTGCTGTGTTCAAAGACTAGCAGCAGTCCTCCCTCCGGTCCGCCGCCAACGCGGGAGCGCCGATCGCTCCCATTGGTTGATGCCGTTTGACAGCCGGCTATAAAAGGGAGCTGTCAAACGGCATCAGCTGTCACCGCCAGCTGGCTGTCAGATAGCCTCGGCAGCCGCGGCGACCCTTTATTCGCAAGAATAAAGTTGTTAGCCTTTAGCCTGGCTCCGTCTCTCTTTGTAACCGCCGCCCTACAACAACCTTATTCCTCTCTAATGAGGCATTTATTTTGTTATTGTTTAATAAATTTATATAGCCACCAAATTCACACATAGGGGACTGGATGCTCACAACATTAAAAAAAACACACACATACTGTATAATAAAAAAAAACCCATTAAAAAAACCCACACCACCCCTGGGACAGCAACAACACAAACAAACCAGCCACTTGATCAGTTCCATTCATGGTCCCCAGGCCTGCTGGCAAAACCATGCTTTAGGACTTTTGGAAAAGCAACCGAGTGAGATCAACTGTACCTTGGGGATAATTATTTTCCATTAAAGAAGGGGCTATCACCAAGAAGGCCCTCTTTCATGGTCCCACTAGATATTCCTAACTGATGAGACTTGTAACATGCCCTGCCTTTCAGCTCTGGTGGACCAGGTGGATGTAATAGGCGGCCCTTGAAATAGCCTGGCCCCAAGATAAGATGGGATATGTGGGATATACAGTCAAGGCCCCTGGGCTGAATCCAGCCCACAATGTGGTTAGATCTGGCCTTTGGGGCCGTCCTGGAAAATGAAAGGAGCTGGCCCATGTCATTTCAGTCCAGTCTACCCAAAGCGAAGAGCAAACATTGGCCAGTATGGCTTCAGCCCAGTCCACCCAATGCAAAGAGGAAACATGCCAATAGTTTGAGGAGGAGTGGCGTCAAGTTAGCCATGCCCACCCAGTTGGCCATGCCCATCCAGTCAACTATGCCCAGTGAGTGGCGGTCAAGCTGGCCACGCCTAGTCACACACACACACACACACACACCAAGGTCAACCACAGCCCTGATGCGGCCCTCAATAAAATTGAGTTTGACACCCTTGGTGTAAGTTTATTTTCTCCTTTGGATTTCAGTTTAGCGATAGAATGAAGGTGTTATCAGGAAATGATCAGTCCTGAAAAAAAAGATGTGGGTTTGCCTGTGGAAACAACAATAGAAAATATGGTTCTGGTGCAGCAAGGAAGGCAACTTGAAAAGTGAGGATTAAAATATGTGGGTAAGTAAAATATGGTGGGTAGACCCAGAAGAAGATGGAGAGAAATCAAAGACATGCCACAATGGCATCAAATAACATTGGGTTTGTCAGGCTGTCAGAAGTGCAAGAACCAGAACTCCTTGTACCTCCTTCAACACCTGAAGCGAGAGAAGGACGAGGAGAGAGGGAGGGAGAGGGGCAAGTAAATTAAGTACTGTAAACCTCTTTGAGCTGCTTATGGAGTATATGCATGGCAATCTGTGAGATACAGTAAGACTGGGACCAACAGTATACGCTCAAAGTTTTCAGGACTGCCTTAAAAGTAGCCTAACAAAATAATTTATTTGTTTGATTTATTTGATTTGTCAATCACTTACAAAATGATAGGTATACATGAGTAAGAATACAGAAAACAGGTACGATTAAATGGGGACAATAGGACAGGGACGGAAGGCACGACAGTGCACTTATGCACGCCAATAATAATAATAATAATAATAATAATAATAATAATAATAACAAAAACAATAATAGTAGTAGTAGTAGTGGTAGTGGTAGTAGTAATAGTAGTAGTAGTAGTAGCAGACCGTCTCTCCAGAGCCCTCCAGGATACTTATTGGCTGCTCATGGATATTTATGAGTAGATCATATGTTTTTAACTACAGGGCCAGAGTAAAAATGTTTATTGTTAAGTCCTGAGTATGGGCACAAGGAACGGAGATGAGGCATCGAACTGTGACTTCAACTCTTTATTAGTAACTTCAGAACAGAGCAAAATACTTGGGCAGCAGCAGTTCTTTTATAGAGCTGGCTGCTCTTACAACAACCAATGATTTGAGTTTACCGCTCTAACAAGCGTCCAATCAGAGATGACCCGCTGTCAGCCAATCAGATCAGCCAGAAACGACCAACCACGACTCGCTATTCGTGGGCCAATGAGAAGTGCAGGATTACGAGCCTGCTGTTAACGTAAAGCTATTAGGGTTGTTAATGAACGCGTTTGCTTAGTCCATAACACCCCTCCCCCCTAGGTTCCGTCTGAGGGGTGGGGTAACGTATTCTCCTAAGTAGGCAGGTTGCTTCACCTGTCTGCTTGACTTGCGCTGTTCCACCGGTTTCTGTCCTGGCTCTGGTTCCGGTGGGCTGCTTGCTGAGTTGGATGGCGAAGACGGTCCCGCTGTTCCGTTGGATGGCTTGGGGCTGTCCTCTCCGCTCTTGCCAATGCCGTCATCCGGATTCCCTGGGTCTGTTTCCATCACGGTGCTGCTACGCGGCGAGTCAATCACCCGGCTTGGTTCTCCTTCTGGAGGTGAGTATCCCCTGGTTGGCTGTGTAGACTGCTGAGTTCCAATTGTTAGGTTATCTGCTATTTCTTCTCCAGACCTCTTGATGTCCCTTCCCCCCCACCCCCCGGTTTGAGATTCAGGGGATGAGATGGGAGTAGGTGCTAGTCTGGATCGAAGCTGGTCTATGTGGCTCTTCCACATTTTGCCATCCGCAGTTTGTAGATGGTAGGATCGGGGCCCCGTAAGTTGCGTTATGGTAGCGGGGACCCACAATGGGTCACCTGAGAGGTTTTTTGCAAAAACGGAGTTGCCTACCTGGAATGTACGACTCTTGCTGCTGGACCCCAGGGGTGGTTCTGGTGTGTAGGCAGGGTGAAGGCGATCAAGGTGTGAGCGAAGTTTTCGGCCCATCAGGAGTTCGGCCGGGGTTCTGTTTTTGGTGCTGCTTGGAGTGATATGTTGGAGGAGAAGCATCCTGGTTATCTTGTCGTCAATGTCTCCCTGTTCCATCTTGTGTAAAGTTTTCTTTACAAATTGTACCATTCGCTCAGCCCTACCGTTGGCCGCAGGGTGAGCTGGCGAAGTTAAGGCATGGCAGATGCCCCGGTCTGCTAGGTACTGTTCGAATGCCAAGGCAGTGAATTGAGGGCCATTATCAGAGACCAGGACATCCGGCAATCCATGGGTAGCAAATAGCTTATTCAGTTTTTTAATGACTGCTTCCGTGGTGGTGCTTTTCATTTTATGGACCTCGAGCCAGTTGAAATAGGCATGCACGGTTAGAAGGAAAGTGTGTCCTTTTGTGGGTCCCGCATAATCGATGTGGATGCGGGACCAGGGACTACAAGATGTTTCCCACTGAGTTGGGGGTGTTTTGGGAGGAGCAGCGCGAGTCTCCTGGCACTTGCTGAATGTAGCTATCCAGGCTTCTATCTGCTTATCTATGCCCAGCCACCACGCGTAACTCCTTGCCAATGCCTTCATCTGCACGATGCCTGGATGTCCATCGTGTAACATTTTTAAAATTTTATGCTGTAATTTCTCCGGGATGACGACTCTGTCTCCCCACAAGACGCAGCCCTTTTGGGAGAACAGTTCTGTCTCGGTTTCTGAACGGCTTGAAGGTGTCGTTGGGTTCGTTGTCAGGCCAACCTTGTTCCACCCAGCTGAGGACTCACACCAAAGAAGGATCCTTCTTCGTTTCCGAGGCAATGTCTCGTGCGGTCAGCGGTGGTGACTGAAGAGTCTCGATTTGCAACACAGCTAGGGTTGGAGCTGGGTCATCTATGACTTCTGGTAGCAGAGAACGGCTCAAGGCGTCAGCGTGGGGAATGGCTTTCCCCGGACGGTGTTGCAGTTGGTAGTCGTATGTGGCTAAAAACTCTGACCAACGTGTCATTCTTGGTGATAAGATGTGGGGAGTTGGTTTGTCTCCCACTAAAATGCCGAGTAACAGCTTGTGGTCTGTAATTATGGCAAAGGGTCTTCCATAGACATATTCATGGAAACGTTTAATTGCAGACACAATGGCGAGAGCCTCTTTATCAAGTTGGCTATAGTTCCTTTCAGTCTTAGACAAAGTTCTCGAAAAGAACGCAATTGGTGCCTCATTACTGTTTGGCAGGATATGGCTTAAGATGGCTCCCACTCCGAATGGTGAGGCGTCACAAGTAACCGTTAAGGGTAGAGTCTCGTATTTTATTAATACAGCATCAGAAGTTAAGAGGTTTTTTACTTGTTGAAATGCTCGTTCTTCATGCTGTCCCAAGACCCAGGAAGCCTTTTTGTCGAGAAGTCTATGTAGGGGCTCAGCTACGGTCGCCTTCTGGGGCAAGAAGATGTTATAAAAGTTAATGAGTCCCAGGAAGGCTTGGAGGTCTGTCTTATTTCTAGGCCTTGGGGCGTTTTTGATTGCAGTTAGTTTTTTTTCGGTAGGGTGGATTCCCTGTCTGTCAAGAAGGTATCCAAGGAACTCCACCCTCTCCGTACAAAGTTGACACTTGTCTTTTTTTACTTTCAGGCCGGCGTCCTTAAATTTTTGGAGAACCATTCTGAGTCATTTTTCTAATAATTCTCTAGTAAGGGCAGCTATTAAGACGTCATCAAAATAAGGCATGACCCCTTTTATGCCTTGTAATAGTCTCTCCATCAAACTTTGGAAAATGCCTGGTGCCACGCTTACTCCAAATTGGAGTCTATTGAGTCTATCTACTTAAAGGCACCTCTGTGTGTGACTATAGTCTGGGCTTCTGCAGTCTTGGCATCTACGGGTAGCTGTTGGTACGCCTGAGCTAAGTCCAATTTCACAAATATTTTTCCGCCACCCAGGGAGTGAAGAAGGTGTTGGACCACCGGTACCGGGTAAGCGCTCTGCTGAAGCACATGATTTAGGGTGGCCCGGTAATCCCCACAAATTCTTAATGATCCATCTGGCTTTATGGGTGTTATTATTGGGGTTTCCCATCGGGCATGGTCAATCGGTGCCAACACACCCTGGGCTATTAATTTGTCCAGTTGCTCGTCAATCTTTGGCTTGAGTGCAAAAGGCACCTGACGAGGCTTAAGGCGAATGGGAGCTACCTCGGGGCTGAGATTAAATGATATAGGGGTCCCCTTGTACTTGCCTAACTTCTCTGTGAAAACGTCCTGGAATTCCTGGATGAGGGTCTCTTCCCAGTCATCGCTTCTGGTTTGGTGGATGCCAGCTAGTTCAATTCCTAGTGGGGCGAACCACTGTAAACCTAACAAACTGGGCCGGTCACGATCGACGACAGTCAGAGGTAGCATTGCGGTGCGGTCTTTGAAGGATACTTGGACGTGGCTGGAACCGACAACCGGAATTCTGTTTCCTTGATAGTCCTTTAGTATGATTTTTTGAGTGCTGAGGTCCTGGCGACAGATGGAAGGGATCAGCTGTTTGAGGGTTTTCCAGGAGACCATCGATAGGGACGACCCCGAGTCGGCTTCCATTATGCAAGGTCGATTCTCAATAGCGACCTTTACTCGGATCTTCCTTGCATCCAGGGATGAAGCGTGGCTGATAGTGATGGTTTGGTGTGCCTTTTCCCGTCTAGTTGAAGTGGCAGGTGCTCGATTTCTGTAGTAGTGGTTGTTCCATTGGTGGTTCAGGCGGTCCCGATTTACAGGTGGGTTGCCTGTAGCCTGGTAGTGATTATTCTCCCTCCAGATTGGACTGGACCCTTGCTTGCTTCTGCAGACCTTTGCGATGTGGCCTCTCTTTCCACAGGAGCGGCACAGTACGTCGAGGAATTTGCAGTCTGCTCGCGGGTGGTTTGCCCCACAACCAGCGCATCGGCGCGGGAATCTCTGGTTCCGTTGGTCTCATTGGTCGCGTTTTGACTGTAGCCGGTTGACCTCCTCTTCCTCTCTGTCTGATGAGGATTCGAGGTCTTCATGATGGGCGGTAGTAGTGTGCCTCTCAGAGGAAGGCGGACTATCACTAGCGAGTTGGCGGTGCGGTGCGTTCGCTCGGCGCATTCGAGTGGCTGACTTCCTGGTTGCTTCTGCTGCAGTAGCGTCGGCGATGACATCTGCGAGGTTGATGTCTCCCTTCGCCATAATTTTGCTCTGTGACATGTGGTCATCTAATCCCAGAACTATTCGGTCTCTCATTGCTTCCTCGAGGTTTGCGAAACCACAGAGTCCACCCAGGTTCCAGAGGTCAGCAATGAAGTCTCCAACACTCTCGTTTTTCCATTGGTCCCTCTGGTAAAACTCGTGTCTTCGGATGAGTGTTAGCATCGTAGCTGCATAATGGGCCCGGAGGATCGGCGCGAGGTTATCCCAATCCATTGTCTTCACCTCCGCCGGTTTTGCAAGCGCCTTAGCCATTTTAAAAACAGCGGGCCCGCAATGGGTCAGGAATATCGCTCGTTTCTTGCCAGGCATAGCATCCTTCAGATTGTTGGTCTCCAGGAAAATCTGGAACTGCTCTATATACGAATCCCAGTTTTCGTTTGCCGAGTCAAATGGAGCAGGTGGTATGGCGCCGTTGGTCATCCTGCCGGTTGTTGCTTGCGCTCTCAGCCACGTGCTCTGTATTGTTCGATGAGTGCTCAGTCAGCTCTATCGTCTCCGCAGCCCACCCTCGTCGCCAGTGTTAAGTCCTGAGCATGGGCGCAAGGAACGGAGATGAGGCATCGAACTGTGACTTCAACTCTTTATTACTAACCTCAGAACAGAGCAAAATACTTGGGCAGCAGCAGCTCTTTTATAGAGCTTCCTGCTGTCACAACAACCAATGATTTGAGTTTACCGCTCTAACAAGCGTCCAATCAGAGATGACCCGCTGTCAGCCAATCAGATCAGCCAGAAACGACCAATCACGACTCGCTATTCGCAGGCCAATGAGAAGTGCAGGATTACGAGCCTGCTGTTAACGTAAAGCTATTAGGGTTGTTAATGAACGCGTTAGCTTAGTCCATAACATTTATAAATTTGCATTGGCCTTATGTTGCAAATGGGAAACATGAGGGAAAGAAAAGAAAATCTCTGAGTCCTAACTATAACTGGCTTTCCCCAACCTGAGCAATCATATAACTTGTCTCTTTGAAAATGAAGACTCATTCACCAACTGGCTGCCCTTCAGGTATGCCATATTTGCAATTCTATGCCAGAGATTATGCTATCATAGACACCCCAAAAACTGCCATTTGAACACACACATACCAATTTTCAACTTTTAAAAAGGCCTGTATTTTTTAAAAAAATGTTCATTAACTGTGACTGGCAGGATCTACTGTCCTCCACCTTCAACATTTCCTTGAGATGGCCTAGACTCACATTCTACATTCTGGGATACTTTCAATAACAGAGTAACAGAATAACAGAGTTGGAAGGGACCTTGGGAGATCTTCTAGCCTAACCCCCTGTTCATGCAGGAGAGCCTATACCGTTTCAGACAAACGGCTAACCAATCTCTTCTTAAAAACCTCCAGTGTTGTAGCACCCACCCACCACTTCTGAAGGCAAATCATTCCACTGATTAATTGTTTTCACTGTCAGGAAATTTCTAATTTCTAAGTCGGTTGTCTCCTTGATTAGTCTCCCTCCATCGCTTTGCTTTGCATGTTTTGGGAAGGATTGCCACTCCTAGAAATAGGTCATGAAAGCTGGGGATCTTTGAAAGTTGTGGTCCTCACGTAACTGAAAGACACCAAAAGACTAGCCTACAAGATAGGTTCATACCTAGATTCTAATCACCAACAACTCTGTCTCACTCACAGGCCAAATCTGCCTCTGGTTCTTGTTTTTGCCTGTCACTGCCTTGTCCGGCAAAGCTTTGTCTTTCACTCTACACCGCTCAATGTTTGCCATACAAGGTTATGGATAAGGGTCTCATCAGTTCCTATGGGATGGATCTAATTTCCACGGAGTTTCCAAGCAGAATTCCACTTGTGTTGTCTGGCCCAGCGGTATCTGTTGTGGACACAACGGACTGGCAAAGGCTGCTTCAGAAATCCCATAATAACAAGATGGATTTGGGGACAGTAAAGTTATTTGGAGCAACTGGAAATGAATTCATTTGTAGGATGATTTCTCATTTATATGCCAGTTTCCTACAATTTTCTCCCCCCCCCCAAAGAACTGGTTTCCTAAAAGAGACACCTTAAAATTTGGCCTGTTTCAGAACTCAGCAAGCATTTGAGCTTCTTACACTCAAGAGCATTTTTTAAAAAGTGTTATCTAATTTCCCCTGGACTAATTCTGGTTCGCAGTTCATGCCAACTATTCTCCATTATTTGCAGAAATGGTGACGCACGATGGAATGAAAATTCCCATGATAAAGTCTTACTGTCAGCAGGAAGGATCTTTTTTCCCTACATTATTACAGATACAATCAAAACATACTTCCTTTTTTTTTTTTTTTTTTACAGAGCTTAATGCAAAATGGGGAGAGGCAAGTCAGAGCTTTAAGATGTGACTGCAGACGTGTGTGCTATACAGGGGTCTTTAGAAACTGAACCGTATAATGAAATGCCTAGATCAGGGGTGTCAAACTCAAGGCTCATGGGCCAGAACTGCAGTGGTGGGATTCAAATATTTTAACTACCAGTTCAGTGGGTGGGGCTTGTGCACACACATTGCGTACGTACGCACACCAAACACGCACTTTGCACAGGTGCAAAGGTGTTTGCGCAGGTATAGAGGCATTCTAACTCATCTCCTGCAAGCCTGCATGATCCCGGTCACTTCAGCAGCTGCCCCGCAACACTCTTCTGTGCCGTGCATAGCAGCTGCACTTCAAATTCAGCGGATAAAGGTGAGTATGGGAGCTCAGGTAGGCAGGTGGGCCCAACAGCAGGGTGGCTGAGAGAACCGATTCAGTCTCTGCTGCTCACCGCTGCTACTGGCTTGGCAGAACTGGGCCGAACCATAGAATACCACTGTTCTGTCCCCTCATTTGAATTCTTGAGATCCCTGCACTTTGATTGGCCAAAGCGCGAGGCGATCGGATTGGCTAGGCGAGCCACGCCGATTGGCTCACTGAGAATCTCCCGCGATTGGTCAATTTGAATTGCTGGAGATTCAAAGCGGTGCCATTGGCCGTGGCCACCGCGGCTTGGAAATAAAAAGCCGCGAAGTTTTCCTTTAGCCCCAGTTCGGTTCCTGACTAAATAAAAGAGCTTGATACGAAGTCACCGACTCCTGGCTTCCTTCAACGCGGACATAACAACCACCGCTGCAGATCTGGCCCACAGAGTGCTTAGATCTGGCCTGTGGGGCTACCCTGGAAACAGCGAAGGACCGGCCTGCAGTACCTCTGCCAGCACGTGGCCCTTCCAAGCTCCGTTTTTGCTGGCAGAGGGTTGCAGGAGGTTGTCCCAGCCAAAAACAGAGCTACGGAGCCCGTTTTTGCTGGCAGAGTGCTCAGGCCACCACAGGTGCCTCCACGACATGAGTGACATCATTCTGGCCATGCCCACCCTGATCACACACACCCCACCCATGAGGTCAAACACAACCCTTCAATGAAATTGAGTTTGACACCTGTGACCTAAATAATCCTCGACTTATAACCATTCATTCAGCGGCCACTCAAAACTAGGATGGCACTGAAAAATAGGACTTTGGACCGGTTCTTGTCAAAGCATTCTCAAAGCTACATGATCAAAATTCAGGCACTTGGCAATCAACATGTTTTTACAACAGTTTATTGATTGATTGATTTGATTTGATTTGTCAATTGCTTACAAGGTAATAGGTATAAGTATAAACCTAGTTATGAATACATGGACACATATAAGAAAAATAAAAGAAACAATAGGACAGGGGCGGTAGGCACGTTGGTGCGCTTATGTTGCATTCTTCTGTGTCACATGTTTGTCCTTTGCGACCTTTCCCAGCTGGCTTTCGACAAGCAAAAAGAAGCCAGATTTCCTTAATGACTACATAAATTCATTTAACAACTTCAATGACTGGCTTAACAATGGTGTCATAACATTGGGTATCACTCTCTTTAAAAAAAAGCCTTGCTTAGCAACCGAAATTCTGGTACCAATTGTGCATAATCTGAGGACTCCTTTAAGGCCAGACGCTAATATGCAGCAGAATCAGTGCTAAACTCAAAACAAACCAACCAACCCGGTGGTCCAAATGAGGCTGTAATAATTTTCAAAGAACAGAACAAGAATTCTGATAACATAGATTAAAAACACAGCAGATTAACATCTTCAATTCCAATAACAGCCAATGATTTATTATACATCTCATTATCTTAGGACACACATGGAAAACTCACCTGCCTGACATACTAAGAGAAATCAACCACTTCCTTTTTTGCTTTTTTCGAAAACAGCAGCTGCCATAATTATATGAAAACGGGTCATTTTAGCAACTCATTTTAGTTGGCAGTAGTTATATTTCTAGAAGGCTGCTAGCAATGCCCCTTGAAATCCCCAGATATAAATACGAGGCAGTGGAAAGCTGCTGCCCATGTGTTATTTTGAGTGTGACCCCTGCAAAAATGTATTATGTGCAGCAGAGGTGGTATTCAGCTGGTTCTGACGAGTTCTGGAGAACCGGTAGTGGAAATTTTGAGTAGTTTGGAGAACCGGCAAAAGCCACCTTTGATTGGCCCCACCCTCATCTATTCTCTCCTGATCGGCTGTGTCTTCTTTTGTTGCCCTGCACAGGAAAACAGAGCTGGAATGCAGGTTTGTGGAGTGGGAAGGAATAGGGATTTTGCAGTAATCTTCCCCTGCTATGCCCATCAAGCCATGCCCACACAGTACCAATAGTAAAAAATTTTGAATCCCGCGACTGATGTGCAGGCCTTTAAAGTAATTGAACCAATTGTATTTGCTTTTACCGGTAGTCCTTGAGTTATGACCATAACCATTGTAAGTCATGGTGGTCATAAAGCAAGTCATCACAGTGACAATGTTTCTTGTGGCAATTGTTAAGCGAATGCTGCAATCATTAAACAAATGCCACAATTATTAAGTGAATCCAATTTGTTGTTACTGGGTGGTTATGCTAGAAATCAGAAGTAAACACCAGTTTCCAGCAAAACCGTTGTAAATTGCAGTCGTGTGAATGCAGAGACTTGCAACAGGTGGGCTATTTGCCAAGCACCCAAAATACGGTGATGTGATTGGGGGGCTAACATTGGAAGTTTGAAACCAGATTGTAAGTAGCTTGGGGGGGGGGGGAGGGTTATCGTAGTTTCAAAAAGCAACTAGTCATAAGTTAAGGACTCCCTGTAATTAGATTTAAATGTAATTCAGTTTTATCTTGACCTGACCCTTCGCTCATTTGGAACTGGGATCCACAAGAAGGGTCTCCTGGGAGGAAGGAGAGTAAAAAGTGTCAAAATGATAGCTGCAAGCTTGTAATACAAGACCCACCCCTTGTGATGTATGTCGTAACACCCACATCATTGGTAGATGTTTCAGAAGTGTGCCATGCCATGATTCATACAAAACAAGGAGTTCTCTGGCTACCAGAAATTTTTAAGAAGAGGTTGTACTAAATTGAATCCCTGAAGTAGCCACCCATGGAAGAAGCTAGAACCATTATTATTTTTTGGAGCCCTGCTGGTTTTCAAGAATTTAAGGAGGCGTACCTAATAATTCCTCCTTTTGTTTTTCCCCATAATAAAATTCCTCTGAGAAAGTGGCTGATGCAAAATCATCTAATGATCTTCCATGCTGAAGACAAAACAGAACCTGAGTCTCCTTGGTCCTGGTTCAGCACTTTAATCATTACACCAACCTGGCTCTCTTTTTATTTTGGGTATAAAGTCTGTCCTGACCTTTATTGCTCGTGCCTATACACAGGAATCTATTCAATAGAATAGAATATAATTCTTTTTATTGGCCAAGTGTGATTGGACACACAAGGAATTTGTCTTGGTGCAGATGCTCTCAGTGTACATAAAAGAAAAGATATATTCATCAAGAGTTCAGAATCATCAGGTACAACACTTAATAATAGTCATAGGGTACAATAAGCAATCAAATCATACTAGGAAAACTGACCACAAAGCTGTCATCCTAGAAGGATGAATTTGTCTCATCCTTAACCTGGAGTGCCTACTCTGGATTTCTAGAAAGTTAAGTTGCTTCCCTGAACCCAATCTTTCTTTTATTTGTTTAACAAGTTGGTGGACAAGTTTTCTCTCCAGCCCCTGCATTCTCTTTTGCTCCTCCTGGAAGGTTAAAAATGGAAACAGTGCTTTTCTTTCTTTAAAGAAGCTGAGGCCCAAATATGGTGATCCCTGAGTGTTGAAGATGCCAGGACTGACTGGGTTCCAACTTATCTCTTAGAAAGGTTGCCTGTGAAAGAAGAGGGAGCCACCAGGCACACAATCAGAGCTGTAGCCTACCACCACCAGAAGGCTCTCAAGAGAACTTTATCTTCACTTGCTGACGTGCCCATTTCTCTCCACGCAGCTTGCAACTGAAGGCTAGCTTTCCCCTTCTCTCTTCTACAGAAAAGCACCTGAAGCCACCTTTACTTCAAACTGCAAAGATGGAAGCCATCAAGAAGAAGATGCAGATGCTGAAACTGGACAAGGAGAATGCCATCGACCGAGCAGAACAGGCTGAGGCTGACAAGAAAGCAGCTGAGGACAAGTGCAAACAGGTGAACGGTCTGCATGTGATGTGGACGAGGGTCCATTGCTTGCAGAGAATTTGTGCATGCTTCTTGAATGTGCTAGGTGTTGCAAGAGTTGAGGTACAACACCTGGAGTAAATACTTGGTCTTCTTTATAGAGCTTTTCCATTTGATTATGTGTAGTTTAATGCAAAGTTGAACTCGGGCGGGATATGATAGCTTTCTTCCATAATCTAAGGGGCTGCCACAAAGAAGGGAGTCAACCTATTCTCCAAAACACCTCTAAGCCGAACAAGAAGCAATGCGTGGAAACTAATCAAGGAGAGAAGCAACTTAGAACTAAGGAGAAATTTCCTGACAGTTAGAACAATTAATCAGTGGAACAACTTGCCTCCAGAAGTTGTGACTGCTCCACTTTTGGAGGTTTTAAAGAAGAGATTTTGACAATTATTGCTCTGAAATGGTATATAGGGCTTCCTGCTTGAGTAAGGGTTGGACTAGATTAGAAGAACTACAAGGTCCCTTTGAACTCTGACATTTTGTTATTTTTCAAAAGCAGGGCTTGTTCAACTGTGTCATTTCCATGCTAGAGACTCAAGGCTGAGCTGAGGCAGATTTCTCTTTATAAGTGGGGCTTGCACTCAGATAAATGAGTACGGCACCCTCATAAAGTTTCAGGCAGAGATAAAGTCATTCCTCATGTTCATCAACACCAGATTGTTCTTGGAAATTAGACAAACACATTACAATTTTTAATTTTTAGGTATAATGTATTTCCTCTGGAATAGGGAATTATTTCGAAACATCCCACTTATTCTACTCACCCCACCCTGAGTTTCCCTAAACAAACTGTCTGAAAGGACTGAAGGGAGAGTGAACAGCTGTCTCATATTTTCTGTGAGAATGGATGAGGTCATGGCTGATATGATGGAAGGAGGATTAAGAAGTGCTTATTTGTAACTTCTGTAACAAAGGGAGAGCACAGATTGCCCACTATCTGGGTTTAATATTGACCTTTGGGGCCAGGATTCTAGCATGGCTGGTGGGGGCTGTGTTACTTTCCCTCTACAATGCAACTAAAATGTTGCTAGGGTGAAGCTGTTGTTTCCTTTCCAACTCTGATGGATGCGTCGACTGCTGTAGCTATCAGCTCTGTGTAGCTTCTTGAGCCAAATGAATTTAGAGAACTAGACGTGGATTCAAGCCTGCTATATGTTTTCCCTATTGAAATGGATACAGCTGGCACAAATGGGTTCTGGCCAGGCAAACCACTTCTCACAAAATTGTTCCAATGCACAGCATACAGATACAGGCTCCACTAGGTAGAGAACATCTCCATGTCCAAGAATGGGCTTCAGACCTTCTTCCACCTCCCCTTTTCTGATTTGGGCAATGCAGAAGTTCACCTATTGCACAAGCAGCTATCGTTATTTGTTTTACTCTGGCTTGTGGGCTGAACACCATGATTTGTCACTTAGTATGTGGTAAGATCTCAGCCATTCACAAACCTTGCTCTATGGCTTATCGAGCAGGGATCTTCAAACTTGACAGCTTTAAGGTTTGTGGACTTCCAGAATTCCTCCTCCAGTCGTGTTAGCTCAGGAATTCTGGGGATTGAAGTCCACAAGCCTTAAAGCTGTCAAGTTTGAAGACCCCTGGCTTAGAGCAATGTATGAACCTAGCTAATAATGTGCTTCAATGTTTGATCACTTTTGAAAAAGAGTGATATATCTTTAAGGTACCCAGTGTCCACTTTGCTTCCTTCTTCATTGCTGGAGCAGTCTTGGGAAAAGTAGGGACTGGACACATTTCTAGAATGGAAGCTGATGAGAGAAAACCTTTTCACTTTGTTGGAATCTGAAGTCTCCTAAATAAACCTGACCAAAATATTATAAGAACGCTTAAGTAGCATTTTGAGGATGGCATCAGCCCCAAACCTGAACTGGTTCAGTGAGGGGCACTTTTTTGCATTCATCGAGGGTCAAATTTTCCTAGCAATTCAGAAGACAGAACAGAGTACAAAGCATTCTTTCTCAGCACTCAGAAGCCAACACATTATCACCAGCCAGCCACTAGATAACAGAAATTCTCTTCAGTAGAGGGACAAACTGACACTCAGGGCATACTCAACACGATATAAATAGCTGCTTTCAGGAAGCAATATGGATTTATATGGGAAAGTGGAAGGAGAGCGAGGGCCATTAAGATAAGAAAGGAGCATATTTTGGCCGCTCATTCTAAAGGAACGGCTTGGAAAAAAAATGACCCTGTAAGTAGCCAAATCAAGTCTCACTCTGAACTAATGAAGCTATTGTTTGATTAACTATGGCCTGCAGCAGAGCTCTCCAAACTTGGCAATTTTAAGACTTGTGGACTTCAGCTCCCAGAAATCCTCAGCCAGCTTTGCTGGAACTCTAGGAGTTGAAGTCCACAAGTCTTAAAGTTGCTAAGTTTGGGGGCCCCTGGCCTACAGAATAAACCATGCTTAAATAGGCTCATCATGGTTTACAGTCCAAAAACAGCTAATTTCATGCAAGATCCTAAGGTACAAACTGGTTAGGGGTTACTGCAATGGGTGAACCTAGCCATACAAATCATTTACAAATAACATAATAAATGCGTGGGATTATATGCTAATCCAAATCAATATGCTAATCCAAATCAATTCCCATCTATGATGTCATTTACTTGGATTTAGATTAGCATGTTGCATTTGTATGAAGGTATGTGTGCAACTGCTAAAAATATTAAACTATAATGCAGTTTTGTCTTAGTAGAATGTGAATTCATCTGCTGGTTAGCATTGTCTGCACACCAGATAATTATCTATCATTCAATAAATGATAGTGGCTGGGTTCTGCACACTATACTAGCCTTAAACCAAACTACATTATGACTAGCTTAATGAATGAATCTAACATTTGCTGGACCAATACTTGAATACAGCTCATCAGTCTGGAACCCACATTACTTATCTGATATTAACACAGTTGAGAAAGTCCAGAAATATTTCACAAGAAGAGTTCTCCACTCCTCTATTCATTGCAGAATACCTTATGCCACCAGACTTAAAATTCTAGACCTAGAAAATCTAGAACTACGCCGCCTTCGGTCCGATCTAAGCATAGTATATAAAATCATACACTGCAATATCCTACCTGTCAATGAATACTTCAGCTTCAACCATGACAATACAAGAGCACACAATAGATGCAAACTCAAAGTTAACTGCACCAAACTTGATTGCAGGAAATACAACTTCAGCAACAGAGTGGTCAATTTCTGGAATATTCTACCTGACTCTGTGGGTTTTTTCCCCAAACCCCAAAAACTTTAACCTTAGACTGTCTACTATTGACCTCACCTCTTTCCTAAAAGGTCTGCAGGGGGCGTGCATAAGTATACCAATGTGCCTACCGTCCCTGTCCTATTGTTTCTTTTTATTTTTCTTATATGTATCCATTTCATGAATTCATAATTATATTTATACTTGTACCTATTATCTTGTAAGCGATTGAAAAATCAAATACATAATAAATAAATAAATAAACATCAAAATCATCATCTGCAATATTTTCTCAATAGCTGATGGCTATTATAAAAACACAGTTTTAATTTTGCCAGCTCTTTCCCATTGTTTGGAGCTGTTGCTGAGCAAAAGGGGCATCCTGGGATCGGAACTAGAAAGAAATTTTGTTATTTTAGAAACAATGACAAGCAAAGGTAAGAAGATACCTAAGATTGCACCTGAAACACATCTTTTTTCCATGTAAACTGTGTATTAATTTTCATGGGGAGGCAGTTCAGTTTATTATTATTGTAGGCGTAGTCCAGAGGCCAGAACAAATAAAAACACTCGGTAACTATACAATTAAAAATTATAGTATAAAATAATAAATAACAATTAAAACCTATGATAAAATCCAGCCTGTCAATTATACATGGTCTAACTTTAGCATTACAATCCATAAGCTGTGTGGCCCATAGTCGGTTTAATACTAAAGGGAAAGAAATAAGCTGTGCAATGGGTTTGCCACATTTGTTATATAAAATAGCTATGGTGTGTTTTCGACAAATCCCCAGCATGGGGAGACATAATCTGCCCCATACATACCAGGCTTGTTGTTGAAGAGAACTAATGTTCACACATGCAAAAGGATCCTGACCACTACTAATAAATGAATGTCAAGAGTCCCCACAGCAAAAACTAAGCACTGACATTAGTGACATTAATGAAAATAATACCTTTTTTTGAGCATTCTAAAAGAACCTGATAGGAAATCTATACAGAAAGATCAGATGTCTGGGCTTTTAAATCTGACACACAGTAAAGAAATCTAAGGAAAATCTTCCTTAAAAGGACCACAAAATGAATTGAAAGAGGTGAAGAATTAGCCACACACAGAAAAGATAGCAGGTAACTACTAAGCCGTATCTGCTAAATGGTGGGTTTTTCCTCCTTGGGCAACTTGAAGATGTGTGGAGTTCAACTCCCAGAATTTCCCAGCCAGCATGATGTTAGAAAGTTGAAAAACACTGTCCTAATGGCTAACTTTGATCTCTGGGTAGGTGGAGGATGAGTTGATGGCTTTGCAGAAGAAGTTGAAAGGAACAGAAGATGAGCTGGATAAGTACTCTGAAGCTCTCAAGGATGCCCAGGAGAAATTGGAACAAGCTGAAAAGAAAGCTACAGACGTATGTATAGACTTTTCATGGGGATTTCTGGGGAGGGTTTTGAGAAGTAAAGAGAGTTGGGGGACTCAGTGAGGTAGAAGAAATGGATAGGCAACAATAGATAAAGCTTCAGGTTCTTCAGGTTCAAGAACCTGAACCTGATTATATCAAAAGCAATTTAATAATAGGTGGCAACTATTACTAATACTATTCCCATAATGCAAACTGTAAGGTACTTGTATAATGAAGCCAGAACACAGGTAGTCCTTGCTTCACAATGGTAATCTGTCACAAAGTGATATGATTATAAAGCATGGCATCACAAGACAGTGCTGCATAACGGCAGCAATTCTGGTTGCTGTTGTTAAATCATAAAGCCCTTTGCTACCTCCCGCTGGCTTCCCCACTGACTTTCCTTGTCAGAAGCTGGCAGTGAATGTTGCAGATGGCAGTCACATAGCTGCAGGATATTGTGATGTGATAATTGTGAGCATCCAAATCATGATCACATGACCGCAGGGATGATCACAACTATGAGGACCTGTTGTAAATATCCCTCATTCAGTGCCATTGTAACATTGATTACAGAATGATTGTTGAATGAGTAAAGGTAAAGTAAAGGTTCCCCTCGCACATACGTCATTTCTGGCTCTAGGGGGCAGTGCTCATTTCCATTACAAAGCCAAAGAGCCAGCACTGTCCCAAGAAGTCTCCATGGTCATGTGGCCGGCATGACTAAACGCCAAAGGCACACAGAACACTGTTACCTTCCCACCAAAGTGGTCTCTATTTTTCTACTTGTATTTTTACGTGCTTTCGAACTGCTAGGTTGGCAGAAGCTGGAACAGGTAACAGGAGCTCACTCTGTTACACGGTGCTAGGAATTCAGTCCACCAAACTGCCGACCTTTCTGATTGACAAGCTCAGCATCTTAGCCACTGAGCCACCGTGTCCCTCGTTGAATGAGTATGTAATGGTAATTCTCCCAAAACTTGAGGCCAAAGGAAGACATTGTTAAGGCTCTAATAAGGCAGAGAGAAGGGATGCAAAATTTATAGTAAATTGAACTATCTTAACTAGACCAGAATTGCATCAGCCAGAGCATATTATTGGCACAACAACATATTACCATTAGCTTGAGGAGTGTACACATTCCACCCTTCTAATAGAAAAGAATATATAACTCAGGGTTGAGCCATGGAGTTTTTTTTTTAAACAAAGTTTTTATTTTTTACAACAAACATACAAACAAAACATATAAACCTCTTTCAATTATATACATACAGTTTGTCAGTTGGCTACAATCTTTTGTGCTGTCCTTTTTTTACCATTACTCACAAGTTATATAAATTCTCACCGTATCAATCTAGCTTGTGCTTATGTAATATCAATTATTAAACATTCATTTGACTAAACTATTTTTCCATCATTTTATATGAAATATTCTAATTTTCATTATGATTTAATCTTATACATTCATCCAATGGTTAAATAAATGTTGGAAATGTCATCAGATACCTGGTTCATATTACCATATGTGGTGGACATGCTCGGATGCAAAAAGATATTGGACTATAATCCACACATGGTTGGAAAAAATGACAAAACAACACATAGACTTTAAACCTGAGATATTTTTATTGGGAATTATACCGGAAATATATTGTAATGAATTGAAATATTTGATTGTAAATGTTTTAACAGCGGCTAGAATTGTATTTGCGAAGAATTGGAAAAATGAAAAAATACCTATGCAGGAGGAAATTATTAAGAAAATCATGGACTGTGCCGAAATGAGTAAATTGACATTTGAAATTAGAGAACAGGATAAACAATTTTATATGATGTGGGACTTATTTTATCAATGGTTAGATAAAAAGACATGGTAAAGAAATAGATTTAGTACACCTTACAATAAAAGTTAATAGATTGATATAGAGCCATGGAGTTTCTGGTGCCCTCTGAGCTTCGTTATTTGTTTGCAGACATTTCTTTACCCATACTCAGTCATATTGCTGATGTTGTCTAGTCACATAATTGGAAGATCTCTAAGCTCAGAGGGCACCAGGACCTCCTAATTCTTCCTCCTGCTCTTGTGCAAGCACTTCACTTCAAAAGCAACTCTTAGATGTATCCTTCTAAGATCCACACTCTAAAATGGCTTATTGTCCAATTTATTTCAAAACACGTATAACCAAATGGTCTGTTCCAAACTTCTTCTTGTGAGGGTCTTTGGTGCTTTCTGAGTTTGCTGCATTGATTATGTTACCTAGTTTGGTAATGCAAGAAAACAGCCAAGCTCAGAGAGTACTAAGGACATCCACAGTTCAACTTTTGAGGTACAAATATTCTCTACCAAGCTGCTTCTTTTTGTAACTCCTTGCAAATGCACTGTTGAAATTTTACAGGGGGAAAAAAACTGTTGCAAAAGGAAAGTGTGACCTCTTACCACTTGGAGCCGGACAATCAAAACTGATGTGTGAACTACTGGAAAGTTTTAGCATGGAGAGGAAACAAGTTTCTCCATTTAAAACCACCCTGGAAAACTCAGCTCTATCCATTTATATAGTGTTGCTGCCTTGTCCACTGAAACTGAAACTGTAATTTGTGAGCTTTACTGTTGCTTTAAAGTATTTGCACTTTCCTCCTCAGTCTAAAGGTTCTTGGAACTGTTTCAAGAATCATACAAGCCAAATGATCCCTGGCATACATTGTAAAGAAAAAACCTGGAAGGAAGAAAAGATAAGGAGGAAAGAGGAAGAGGGGAAAAAAAGATTTTTCTGATAGCAGGAATTTGTGTAGAAAAACCCAGCCAGTTACAATTATTGGGAAGTAAAAATTAGTTCCTGCTTTCTCCTAAAATTTATTCAGTCTGAGCTGAAGACTACCTCTTCATTTCAAGTGTTCTACAAAATATGTACAAGATTTATTTGTACCCTAGCTTTATTATTTTTACAAATAACTCAAGATGTCAAACTTATCCAACACACCTTCCTCCTCATAGTTTCTCTACAATAACAACTCTGTGAGGTGAGTTGGAGAAGGAGGAGAAGGAGAAGGAGAAGGAGAAGGAGAAGGAGAAGGAGAAGGAGAAGGAGAAGGAGAAGAAGAAGAAGAAGAAGAAGAAGAAGAAGAAGAAGAAGAAGAGGAGGAGGAGGAGGAGGAGGAGGAGGAGGGGGAGGGGAGGAGGAGGAGAAGAAAAAAAGAAAGAAAGAAAGAAAGAAAGAAAGAAAGAAAGAAAGAAAGAAAGAAAGAAAGAAAGAAAGAAAGAAAGAAAGAGGCCCAAAGTCACCGAGCTGGCTTTCATGGTTAAGGCAGGACTAGAATTTAGATTCCCACTTTCTAGCCTGGTGCCTTAACCACTAGACCAGACTTCCCCAACTTTTTCAGCTTTGTGGGGGTGAGGGGTGAGAGGGGATGGTCTCAGGTGTGCGATGGGCAAGTGCACACGCATGTGGTCACTTGAGCAAGGAGAGGTGTGCTCATCCACCACTTCCATGGCCTGGTTCTGAAAGGATCACAGCCCGTTAGTGGTCCATGGCCCAGGAGTTGGGGAATCCCTGCATTAGACCAAAAGTACACATATAGACTGGGTGAAACCAGGCTCAATAGCAATAGCTGTGAGAGGGATCTTGGAGTCTTAGTGGACAACCAGCTAAATAGGAGCCAGCAGTGTGCAGCAGCTGCCAAAAAAGCTAATGCAATCCTAAGTTGTATTTACAGAGGGATACAATCGAGATCAAGGGAGGTACTAATACCACTCTGTAAAGCCTTAGTAAGACCTCACCTAGAGTACTGCATCCAGTTTTGCTCACCACATTATAAAAAAGATGTTGAGACTCTAGAAAGAGTACAGAGAAGAGCAACCAGGATGATTAGGGGACTGGAGACTAAAACATACAATGAACAGTTGCAGGAACTGGGCTTGGCTAGCCTAGTAAAGAGAAGGACCAGGGGAGACATGATAGCAGTCTTCCAATATTTGAGGGGCTGCCACAGAGAGGAAGGGGTCCAGCTATTTTCTAAAGCGCCTGCAGGTCAGACAAGGAATAATGGACTGAAACTTAACAAGGACAGATTTAACCTGGAAATAAGGAGAAACTTTCTGAGAACAATCAACCAATGGAACAGCTTGCCCTCGGAAGTTGTGAGAGCGCCATCACTTGAGACCTTCAAGAAGAGATTGGACTGTCATTTGTCAGAAATGGTATAGGGTCTCCCACTTGGGCGGGGAGTTGGACTAGAATCTAGGTGACCTACAAGGTCCCTTTCAACTCTGATTATCTGTTATCTGAATTCTGCATATGTAGACCAAAGCAGAAAAAATCTATTTAGCCACACTGAGTCAGTGGGAGGAGGTCTACACTTCCATGCTTTCTTTGCTATACAAGGATCCCTGCCTTGGTCCCACCCTCTCACCTTTTCTAGTCACACAGAGCAGGATTAATACAGACCCTTTGAAGGCTCTGTATTTGTGGGAGCAAAACTCCACAATTGCTTTTTTGACCAGGATGTATTGAACCAACCTGTATGAGTAACTTCAAAGGTGAACATTCCCTCAGCACAGGTGCATAGTGCCACTAAGTGAGGGACAAAAGGAAGATGCCACTACAACAGAACACTTATAGCTCAGGGTTGAACGGTGGCGTCCTTGGGCTCTCTGGTTATTTGCTTGCAGGTGAATCTTTATCCAACAAGGTAACCTCATCCATGTAAAAGGGCGTGGAGTTTCCTCTTTATATGAAGTAGCTTGCCCTAATGCTGCTGAGGATGTAGTTTGCTACTTGGTAGTTTCTTGATTAACATGTTATTTTCTGTTTGATGTTTGCTTGGGGTTAATCCCTGCTTATCTGGGTGTTGGCTACAGAACAGAATGTATTCCGGTCTTTTGGTTTCCTTAACTTTTGTATTGTTTATTTTGAAGTATGTAAAGGTAGTTTATTTGATGGTTAATTTGTCTGAAATACAAACTTCCTGAATTTTCATAACCTCTGTTGGTCTCAGGTGCTATTTCCCAGTTGAAACGCTGGTTGAGCTTGTCCATGTGCTGTGAGATTAAGGAATTTAGGAAGATGATCCCAGAGCCAGCTCTACAGCTTCTAATTAGGGTTGTATTCACATTTGCTTAACCAGTTGTCACAAACCTCCTAGTAGGCGTATTTGTGCATCCACTAAACTTCCTTTTCTTTTGCAATTTAACATGTTATTAACTATTTGGTTGATTTATGCTTCAGTATACTGTGTATTCAAAGGAACCAACTGAAGCAGGTATGCTAAGCACAAGCTATGGCTGCCTTTCCAAGGGAATCTGATCTCCCAATTAGCCTGATCTTGATTTGCTCCCCAGGCATCTTACCCTGCCACACCAGGGGCTTGTAGAAAACTTGCTTGGAGTTAGTTCGACCACCACATAGTTCCCTGATCTCATCATATCTACATTATGCAGCAGGGGTCCCCAAATTTGGCCACTTTAAGACTTGTGGACTCTGGGAGTTGAAGTGCACAAGTCTTAAAGTGGCCAAGATTGGAGACCTCTTTCATAGAGAGTTGGAATGTATGAACGCGCCCTCGGTTGGTGTAGAAACTCGGTTTTTTTTCGCAGTCGGGCCTTGAACTAGCCACCAGCCGAGCGCGGGAACTCTCGCTAGACTTAACGGCGCTGAGGCAGACAAAGCGCCATGATCCCGTCTCCAATCTCGCCTATTCCCAAAATTCCCAGCCGGCACCAAAGTCCCTCCCAGCACGTCCAGGTGGGGCAGCCTGCGCCGCCTTTTATTGCTGTCACTCAGCAGACGTCTCGAAGCCTCGCCAAAGGATCGGGCCAACAAAGGATGCCAAGGAGCCGCCCAGCCGCCCCCACCTCGCTCTCCCGAAAGGGCTGCACAGCGGGTTCGCCTTGGCTGAGGCCAGCGGTGGCCACGTCACGGCCCCGCCTTCCAGCGGTTGATGACGTCAAGACCCCTCCCCAGCTGCTTTCCTCCCGCCAGCACCGGAGCCGCATCCTTGCCGCCGCTCCCACCGCGGCCCACGTGTAGTTCTCCGCAGCCCCTTCTTTTTGGGACCGGATCCGTCTCGACCCAGCACCGCAAGCTATAGGATGGCAGCCACTACAGGATCGCTGGAGGCGGTGAAGCGCAAGATCCAGGCGCTGCAGCAAGAAGCCGACGAGGCCGAGGACCGCGCCCAAGTCTTGCAACGCCAGCGCGATCAGGAGCGGGAGCTGCGCGAGAAAGTGAGCATCGACGGCGGGACGGGGCGGGGGTGGAGGGGGGAGAGAAAAACAAAAAGCCTCGGACGGGGCGGCCTCCCTTGCCGATCCCCCCCCCCCCGGCGCTCCCTCTGGCTCTGCCTCTCCTCCTCCGCTTCCTCGCCTCGCCTGCCTTCCTCTCTTCCTCACATCCCAACCCGGCCAGACCGCCGCCGCCGCCTGATATGCCTTTTGCCCGTATAAGGCAAGGCTGGAGGACGGGCGGACGAGGGTGGAGCCAGCGCGGCTACCGCTTTGCCTTCCACGTCTGCCGGGGCGGCACCGACGCCTCTTTCTTCCCCCTTTCTCCTGCATCGCGCAGGGTCTGCTGCCCCACAGCGCTATGTATGCTACGAGACTCTTCCCCTTCCTTTCCTCCGGGCGTTTTGCACTCCCCCGATCTCAGCCGGAAGCGTCGCCCTGGCTGGCTTCCCGGCTCCCGCTAAAATTAATTCAAGATTTCGCCTGGCTGGTGGGTGGGGTTGGGTGGGGGGCAAGGAAGCTCGCGGAGCGGCTTTGCAATGAATGGTCGGAGCGCACCCAGATCTGCCCCCACCCTCCTGTTTCCCTTCCATCGCCCTCTCGGATGGGGCGGCCTTAAATGCCGACGGATTTTGGGGGGGGGGACCTCCGAAGACAATGAGTTGGACAGCTTGCCTGGAAGGGCTCTCCAACGTGGTCTCTCCCTTTTCCTCTCTCATCTTCCCTCTTTCCAAACTGTAGGAAGCCCAGCTAATGGAAAACAAAAAAACAAACCACCAAGCTAAAAATCTCTACGTGGGTCCCTCCGCCCTTCTTCCTCCTCCGCCTTTCCTTCTTCATCTTCGTCGTCTGATCCGGCCTTAACTTTTCAGTTCCATAGTTGCTTTATGGAGAGGCGGCTCTTCCCAGCCTCTTGACAGTTCCTTGAATCTCCAGGTGGAACATTGGCCCAGATCCGATGGACCTAAGGTAGACTGAGCTTATACGCCATCCTCTCCTTCTCTGATCTTCGCTGTCCTTCTCCTCTTTCAACGTCCATTAATGATTCTTTCTGTGCTTGCAAGGTAGGACTGGCTTTTAACTGTCTTTGAGTGTCGAACCTGCCCAGAAGTTGCTCTCAGGAGGCCTTTAGAACAGAGGTCTTCAAACTTGACAGCTGTAAGACTTGTGGACTTCAACTCCCAGAATTCATTCTCCAGTCATGTTAGCTCGGGAATTCTGGGAGTTGAAGTCTACAAGTCTTAAACTTGCCAAGTTTGAAGACCCTTGCCTTAGAGCAGGGGTCCCCAAAGTTGACGACTTGTGGACTTCAACTCCCAGAATTCTCCAGCCAGCATAGCTATCTCCAGCTGGCTGGAGAATTCTGGGAGTTGAAGTCCACAAGTCTTAAGGTTGCCAAGTTTGGAGACCTCTGCCTTAGAGTCTTTCAGAAGTTGAATTTTGAATGGGGTGGGGAGGCTGGCAATTCTTTTCTTTTTTTCATCCCCCCCTCCCCCAACCAAAGGGCTTTTTTTTTTTTTTTTTCCTTTTCCTGCAGTTTTATGTCACTTCAGTTCCCTTCACTGAGGTTCTCGCCTGTTAGTAATGGAGGATTTCTCTCTTGTCTAGGCTGAAGGAGAGGTGGCTGCTCTCAATCGGCGGATCCAGCTGGTGGAAGAAGAGTTGGATCGTGCCCAAGAGCGCCTGGCCACAGCTCTGCAAAAACTGGAGGAGGCAGAGAAAGCAGCTGACGAGAGCGAGAGGTATTGTAGGGCTGGATCTGGGCTGCATGGCTGAGGAAGTGCTTCGTCTGATCTTTGGCAGCAGCTCTTCTTCCAGGCTTCCAGAGTACAGCTAATTCTTTGTCAATCCCAGGTTCTAAAACTCTTGGTCCTCATTCTAACCCCTTTAGATAGGGGTCTCCAACCGTGGCAACTTTAAGCCTTGGCGGACTTCAACTCCCAGAATTCCCCAGGCCTGGGGAATTCTGGGAGTTGAAGTCCTCCAGGCTTAAAGTTGCCACGGTTGGAGACCCCTGCTTTAGATAATCAGTTCAGATCAGCGCTGCCTTATTTCAGTGAAGAACCATGAATTTAAAGTTCATGTAATCAAAGGAATATACAGGGAGTCCTCAACAATAGTTCATGTAGTGACCAAAGTTATAATGGTACTTTAAAAAGTTGACTAAGGACTATTTTTCACACTTACCACCATTGCAGCATTCCCACAGTCACGGTGATTTACATTTGGATGCCTGACAACCAACTCACATTTATGATGGTTGCAGTTGTCCCGGAATTGTGTGATTTCCTCCTTTTGCGACCGTCTGACAAGCAAAATCAATGGGGAAGCCAGATTCACTTCACAACCATGTTAAGACCTGCGGTGATTCACATAAATAAAGGGGCTGAGAAAAATCGTAAAATGGGGGCAAAACTCACCAGATTTCTCCCTTAACAACATAAATTTTGAGCTCCATTGTCGTACGTTGAGGACTGCCTGTATATATTGCCCGTGTGTGCTCCCAGCCTTCCTACAAATACGGTATTTTGTAAAAAATAAGGGACAAAGAATACTGTGGCAAACAGTGTAAAGTTAGATGTGCCTTGAAGAGCCAGTTCGGTGTAGTGGTTAAGGCACAAGGCGGGAGAAACCAGGAGACAGTCTAGGAGAATTCCAGTTCTGCCTTAGGCTCAATACTAGCTGGATGATCTTGGGCTGGTCACTTCTCCCTGCCTTACAATGGAGGGAATGGCTTCTGAAGAACCTTGCCAAACTTCTGAAGAACCTTGCCAAGAGAAAACTACAAGGACTTGTCCTTGGAAACTTTGAGAACCGGACATGATTGAATGGAAGAAAAAAGTTATATGGATAAAGACAGACATCTGGTCATTTCCAGCCCCGGGCATTATTAGTCTGTTTTGCTTTCTTTTACTAGGAGGCTTAAATTACAGATTGGCCATCCATGAGTTGAAATTTGCATGTGCCCTGCCCCCCCAATGCTTTGTCCTGTTAAAATATAATGACAAATTGCTAATTATCAGCCATGTGATATCTCCCCAAAATTTAAATATTAGAATGTTCTTTTCCCAAAAGTCTGGAAAAGCATTAATTTTGATACTAACAGCCATTGTTGACCACTGCCTTCAAAGCCACGAGAAAAATGTGTACCATGAAAATTTGGTCGACTTTAGCTTTAAATGGTAAAAATAAAATTTGTGATCTAAATCAAGAAGATAATGTGTTCCGGGAAGTTCAAAGAATCCAAAGCAGCCTAATAAAAATGACTTAACAATAAAGCAGCTTAATGAAATAATCGGTGAATTACTTCTTTCTAAAAGGAAATCAGAGCTTAGAGACATTTGTATACTAAGCTACCTTAATCAGCTACATTATCAGCTTTGTTCCTGGTTTAGCAAATCTGTATTCTTGGTCTTAAAGTGAGTCAGCTAAAACATCTTTTAAAAAAAAGTCCTGACAAGTCCTGACAAGAGAGCTGAGAAAGGAACAAGAACAAAGGTTTTTACACTGTTCAGTGCATGTGGCTTTCTTTGATGGTTACTCTCAGTATTTTTAGATATTGATTGGTGGTGGAAGAGGGCAGCAGACATTTTTCACAGACCTGGGGGTATAGGTAGTCCTCACAACAGTTCATTTAGTGACCATCTGAAGTTACAGCAGCACTGAAAAAGTGCTTTAGGACTTTTTCCACAGTTATAACCGTTGCAGTATCCCTATGATCATGCGATCAAAATTCAGATGCTTGACAACTGTCTTATATTTATGATGGTTGCAGTGTCCGCGGGGTCATGTGATTCCCTTTTGTGATTTTCTGACCATGGGGAATCAAGTTTCACTCAACAACTATGTTGCTTAACAATTGCTTGATTCACTTAACAAGCGTGGCAAGAAAGTTCGTAAAATAGGGCAAAATTCACTTAAGAGCTGTCTCGCTTGGTGACAGAAATGTTGGGCTCAATTGTGGCTATAAATTGAGGACTACACCTTGTTTAAGAAGTTTTCACAAGGTGAGGAATTTCGTTTAGTTAAAACATTTATGCAGCTGCCCATATTCTAACCAGCTGTGGGCAGCTCCCAATAAAAAGATAAAACAATATATAAAATCATTGTTAAAGCTGTAAAACTAAATGGATACAAACAATGAAAACCTGGCACCAAGTCAACCTTCTGTGCCATTCTTCAATCATCTCCCAGTGCCTGAGGGGAAAAGCCAGATCTTTAAAGCTTTACAAAAGTCTAGGAGGGTAGAGGCCTCTTCAGGGAGAAAGGTGTTCCATAGGGCAGGAACTGCCACCGAAAAGGGACACTTCCTAGCTCCCATCAGAAATCAATATTTAGGGGAAGGGAGGCTGGTACCCTGCCCACCCTAACTGCCCTGGTAGAATAGAGAGATGTCTTTAGGGAAAGGTTGTGCTCAGATATAGATTGCAGGAGATTAGCCACTGATATTGTCTACTTAAGTATGTCTCAACTTCAGTGCCTTTAATGTGGCTGGATTTCAACTTCCAGAATTCTCCAGCAAACAGGAGTTAAAGTTCCACAGATCTTAAAGCTGCTGAGGTTGTAAAACGGTGCTCTAATAATACAGCTACCAAGAATTATTAACGACGTAAGGAAAGCATGCTGACCGTGGCTCTTTGAAGTCTTCCTTTTTGTTCTGTTGTGTATCTGTTAATCTGTATGGGTGCATTGGGAAACACCATGTGGTTTGTATACATTCTCCTCTGGGAAATGTGATAGGAAGGGCTTACAATGGAGCAAGTGACAACAATCCTAAATTTTATCCCCTTGTCTTTCTCATTGAGATGCAGTGCGGAAAATGATTGAGGATTTTTTTTCCAGATCCCAGCCTGACCTACCTAGTTTTCAGACTTAATTTTCCATTGGTCAGCTTCTTTTCCAAACTCTAAATTAGTCCTGTTCTGCTCAGTTTTCAGACAAATAACTTGCTGGCAGAAAGACAGATAAACAAAGTTCTGGTCCCTTTTCATTTTGTTTTTGGAAAAAAAAAAACATAACTAGAAATTATATCACAATGGTGACTATTAACAGCCACTAGAATTGTAATAATCATGTTTTGAAATGTGTTTGAATATGAATAGCTCAGGTTGGTAGTTAGGCTGTTGATTTGACTCTGAGATTGGCAACTTGATTGCAAACGTTTCGTCACCATTTGAGGAGACATTGTTAGTGCCTGTGTTCCCAAAGACGAACTCAAACCGGACTGACAATGTCTCCTCAAATGGTGACGAAACATTTGCAACCAAATTGCCAAACTCGGAGCCCAATCCAACAGCCTAATCATGTTTTGTTGAGCAAATATTTTATTGTCAATTGATGAGTCAAAAAATTATGAAATATAATCCCAACAAATAATATTGCTACTATAAATTGCTTTGTGCTTAAAAAGATACTAAGGAAAAAAAAACTAAGCTGCTCTTAGTGCTTATTGTAAAATTTATTGATCTACTACACTTTCCCTGATGTTGTGCTGTACTGATATGTAAGAGAATAATCAGGTTGGAAGGGAGCTTGGAGGTCTTTTAGTCCAACCCCCTGCTCAAGGAGGAAATGTGAACTTCAACTCCTAGAATTCAAAGTAAACATTAAGTTGATTTATACATAGCCATAAAAAGTACTGTATAAATATAAAGACAAATGAGCACAACAGTAGATGGCAGAAGTATTATGCACGTGAATGCTTATTTAACTAGAAAAGTCTAAAAAAACCCAACAACATATAATAATAGGGCATAGATGGTTGCAGTGTGGAATAATAGCGCATAGATGGTTCCTAGAAGGTTGCAGTGTGGAAAGACTAGGCAGGATTAAGTTCTATCATGCACATAATTATGAAATATGCTTTGCACAGCAAGATCGGCCACATTTTTCCAGTTGCTGAACAGATGTGAAAGTTGCTGTCCATGCAGGACTCTGCTGCCTCATTGGTCATGATAAATCCTCCAAAAATGGATCCCACCAAAACACAAATAACATATGTAGACAACTTTCCCAGAAGGTTTTAAAGTATACTTTCGTCTCCTTCTACAGAGGTATGAAGGTCATTGAAAACAGAGCTATGAAGGATGAGGAGAAAATGGAGATTCAAGAGATGCAGCTGAAGGAAGCCAAGCACATTGCTGAAGAAGCTGACCGTAAATATGAGGAGGTGAGGCAGTTATCCTGAGAGAGAGGGAAACATCTGGGAACAGTTTGGGGCAGGAACACGTACCTGGGCATCTGCCATGCTGACAGTTTGAACTTATTCAAAAGCTGGCAAGCACAGTTGCCCTAAAGAAACAAGAAAAAGACTGCAAACTCAAAATGTCATTTGTCACCCTATGTCTTCCAATCTATTTTGGTGGAATCGCAACCCAGAGGTGAAGCTCCTGGCTTTTTTTTTTTCCTGCAGGAGGCCCTGGGCTTAGTTCCTCCAGTTTAAAACTGCTCTGGCAGCATGTCTAGGAAATCCTTGCTCTGCTTGAAAGATCTGGAGTAAGAGATAAAACTTGGCTAGACAAGTCACAAAGTGGGCAGGGATTAGGTAGTTTCCCAAGAGCCTGAGCTGAGGTTTCAAAGGTACCATATATACTCGAGTATAAGTCGACCCGAATATAAGCCGAGGCACCCAATTTTACCACAAAAAACTGGGAAAACTTGTTGACTCGAGTATAAGTCGAGGGTGGGAAATGCAGCAGCTACTGGTAAATTTCAAAAATAAAAATAGATACCAATAAAATTACATTAATTGAGGCATCAGTAGGTTAAATGTTTTTGAATATTTATTTCAAAGAAAAACAGTAAACTAGCTCTGTAAGTGGAAAAGAGAGCCAACAAAACCAATATGGTATCAACAATAACTTTAAAAGTACAAAAACCTTAGCTCAATCAGCAACCAAGCTAAAACACAAGAGTTAAAATCCTTCAAAACTGGATTCCTCCTCATCATCTGTATGTCCAAACAGAGTCACCCTCTCCCTTGCAAGAAAAAAGCATGTGTATGTGCTGCATGTACATCCTGTTTTGGAGAGCCACCATCTCTTTCACAGCTCTCCCTCATGCCTCCATTGCATGTGCACACATGCCACGGCTCAGTAGTAGGTCAACATACAGATGTCACACTAGGTTTCCTCCTCAAAAGGAACATCCAACCTTTCTTGAGAAGTACAAACTTCATCTGTTCAGGATTGTGGTGACAAAGGTGAAGGAGGATGGGGCTGAGAGAAGGGAAGGGAAGAAAAGATCATTGACAGGGAGAAAGACGGAGAAACACCTGGAAGTGTGAGCCTTCGAGTTTCCTTAGGGAAGACCAGACAACAAGGGGAGAGGAGAGGAGGAGGAGAGTTAAAAAAAAAGAGTGGGAAACCAACTGACGCGTGCCATCAAAGCGGGTTGCTATGGTATCCAGGACTGAGAAGGACGGGAGCCGAGACGGGGCCCTTCGCTTCCTCTCCCCGAGACAGGCCAGGGGGAAGCGGGGCTTTCTCCGCCTGCTGTTGCCAGAGGGGTGCGGGGGGGGAGTGCGGGGAAAGGGGTTCGTGCCGAGGCTCCGCAAGCCACCGCCGCCTCCTCCAGACGAGCGCCCTGATGGGAGGCGATCGCAGCCGCGACGGCAGAGACTGCGAGGTCAGACAGAGACGAGGGGCGCCCCCGAAGAGCTCCGACTGCAGCGAAGGCGAGCGGCCACCACTTCCCCAGTGCGCGGCGGCGGGGCAACTCCTGGCACAGAAAGCCGAGAGGAGGACGCCCAGGCGGCTGCCACCCCTGGATCCTAACTGGAAAGACCCCATCAGAGGGTTCTGCCTGCCCTCGTAAAGAGGCGATTACCAGATTTGCAGCTCCGAAAGTCTTTGGCGGAAACATGCCTGCCCGGGGCAGCGTTGGGGACTGAACAGGAGAGCCGCAAACGCCGCGCTCCCCAGGAGAGGGCGGCCCTCTTCCACTCGGCGGCTCCCGCCACGGCGCAGCCAAGCACTTTCTCTCGCTGCCCCCGGAGCGCATGTGCTCTTCGCCGCTAGGGTAGGGGGCGGAGGAGGCTGCCTGAGCCTGGCGGTTTGTTGGCGAAGCTGGAAGCGCGCAACGCAGGAGCTCACGGGGGCCCCGGGCGCCCGTTAATGGGGAAGGAGAGCCCGCTTGGGGTCGCCTGTGTGGCCCTCAGCAGGCAGACAGCCGCGGCAGCGATGCTGCCCTGGAGGCGCGATCGGTTGCAGCCACGCCAGCGCAGGCCAGTCATGGTGCCGTAGCGACTGTTGGAGGAACTGCGCCGAGGCGGAGGAGGAAGGAAGGCGGGCGCGGATGGGCAAAGCAAGCAGGGACCCCCTTCTCCAGCCCTGCTTGGGGTGAAGATTAATTGCACGGGCAGCAGGTCAGAGGGGAATCTGACTCGAGTATAAGCCGAGGGCGGTTTTTTCAGCACAAAAAATGGGCTGAAAAACTCGGCTTATACTCGAGTATATACGGTAGTTATAATGAACAAGGTGAGTCTCCATGATGCCCTGAATCTTAATTTTATTTTGATTGAATTCCTGTGCTTCTCGTGAGCCTGATTTGCATGTTCTCTTTGGAATGTGCTCCAGTCTATGTTGCAAATTTAGAACTTAACATTTCAAGTGAAAGCATGAGAACAGCTCTGATAGAAGCATTATTTGTCACTCAGAATCACTGAGAAAATATCAGGGGGATCAGTGTTTCATCACTGCAGCTGGACTCCATAATATCCCAAGGAAGTGACAATCTTATTTAAATACCAGTTCGCTATTTGGGGAGTGTAGAGGAGTGCAGATGTTGGCTGTAATAGGTGCTTTATGTTGGAACTATATTGTTTGGTGCACCCAGTGATTTTTTTTTTTTAACTTTCTCCAGGTTGCCCGTAAGCTTGTCATTCTGGAGGGAGAACTGGAAAGAGCTGAAGAACGAGCTGAGGTGTCTGAACTGTGAGTTGATCATGGCTTGTCAGAAATCTGATGAAAGCAAGAAACTCATTAGTTAGCTGCAAAGTAACTTCTAAAAAGTGCTGGAGAGCATCCAGAATCATCTTTCCCAACCCGTGTTCTCTAGGCATTTTGCAGTAGTTGTAATTTCTGGGCCACTTTTCAAGGGAAACTCCATGTGGAGCATCGCAGCTAACAATTAAGGCTATTGGATACAAGTCGATTGTGCCTCTCAGCTGTTTATGTGCCTGTTTTGACCTCTATCCAGAACATTACCAGACTTGACAGTCATCTCTCTGTGGAACTATTGGTTTACTTGGTTGTTCTTCAGCTTGTTTGTCCTCATCTAGCCACCTATGGTGCGTGAGGATGGTCTTGGATGTGTGTAACTATACTAGAGAGCCTTGAATTGTTGTCAGCGTCTCTCTCTTTCTGCACTCCTAACCCACCTATTCCTGAAGAACTCTGGCAGCATGCAGCAGTAAGAAAAAAATCATAATAATTTCCAAATTAATTCCAGAAAATGAACACCTCCATACAAGACTTAGTAAGAGATAATGGATTCTCGAAACAATACAACCTTGACTTCCATAAGGAGTACTCACAAAAGGAGGGCTGGACGTATTTCCTTAGTCAGAGGTGGGCTGTTGCAGGTTCGGACGGGTTCACCTGAATTCCTTGTTCCGATTCTGCATGGTTCCAAGAAACGGCAAATTGGACCACCAGCTGGCCCTGCCCCGCCTGTTTTTCGGGCTGTTTTCAGGCCACTTTTCGGTGTTTTTCCAGCCAAAAACAGCCCCCTAAATGGCCTGTTTTCTGGGCTGTTTTCAGGCCGTTTTCAGAGTTATTTTCAGGCTGTTTTTCCAGCCAAAATTGGCCTGAAAAACAGACTGAAAGCAGCCCAAATATGCCCTGAAAATGTGCGGGGCCAGCCAGTGATGGAATTAGCACCAACCAACTGAATCCTAATTGTTCCTGTTAAGCCTGTGTTCCCCAACCAGGGTTAAGGAGACAAGCTAAACAGAATGTGCAGCGTTAGTCAGATAGGCACACAGATAAATGAGTGAGCTAAGCTTGTATGTTTATTAACATACAGTAAAAATAACAGATACGCTTGTGCTATCAAAAATATGTTTATTCCATTTAGAGTTTATAGCATAGTCAAAATAACAGTCCATTAGTCATGTATCATTTTAGTCAGTTCATTCAAGGATATTCAAGTAGCAAAGTCCGTGTAGAATATCCAATGTCAGTTCACTTACAATAAATCAACAGTCCTTTCTCTCTCCCGTTCGAGTAAGGAAAAATGCAGTCTTCATCCAGTAATTAGGGATCATCAAGTCAGAGAGAGCAAGCTGACGTTCCTTGCTTCTTTTATGGTACTTTCACAACCACTCCCTTAATTACATTCCTACAGTTAAAGTTGCAGACACTTTAACTTACAAACCATGATAACATATTATTTTACCTAAACCAGTTAGGGTAAACAATGTTATCCCTAACATTCTCCCCTTTTAGGAAATAATAATAATATTATAACTATTTACATCTTTAAATCATATTTGTTACAACTCTCTTTAAACTTAATTACTCCTTGAGCTTTTGTAAATTGGTCTGCAATGTTTTCTTCCATCATGCAGTATTCCAATTTAATTAGCCCATTCTTTACAGATTCTCTAACATTTAAGTATCTTAAATCAGTATGCTTTGATCTAGTTTTTACAGCAATACTAGTAGCTAACTTTATGGCTGCCTGGTTGTCCTCGTACACAATAATGGAATCTTTAACAGTTACACCCATGTCTAATAATAACTGTTTGTACAAAATTAAGTCAGTGCATAATAATGACAGACATGAAAATTCTGCTTCCATCGTGGACAAGCTAATATGCTGTTGTCTGATTGACCTCCATCCTCTTAGTGTCTTACCAAATAATATAGCCATCCCAGATGTTGATTTTCTAGTGTTTATGTCAGTTGCAAAACTTGCATCTGCAGAGGCACTAAGACTCAAATCACCCTTTGGTTCTATATACAATGCATGGTTCATTGTTCCTTTAAGATATCTTAAAATTCTCTTTAATGATTGCCAATGACATTGATGTGGATCTGAATTAAAACTTGCCAGCTGATTAACACTATAAGCTATATTTGGCCTTGACCAATTGCTTATATATGATAAGCTACCAATCAAAGATTGATATATGGACTTATCAAATTTGGGACTTTGATCATCAGTTTGGCAAACTTCCTGACTCATTGGAGTCTTTGCCAGTTTACAAAGTTCCATTTTATACGTTTTAATTAATTGGCAAATTTTATCTTCTTGAGATATCTTAAAACCATTTTTTGTTTTGTTAATTGTCAATCCTAGATACCTTTTAATTTCACCTAAATGTTTTAATTTTATCTTTTTGGCTAATAATGATATAATCTCATTAGCTTCATTATTAGTCTTAGTTATCAAAGCAATATCATCTGTAAATAATAACAATAATGACACCGTTCCATTATTTTCTCTTTTAAACACACATGGATCTGCTAAACCAGATTTAAAACCTATATTGTTTAATTCTTTCACAATATATTGGTTCCATTGATAGCCAGATTGTTTCAATCCATAAAGACTTCTTTTTAGTTTCCAACAATCATTACTATTTACTTTATTGTCTTTTATACCTACTGGTTTTCTTAAATATATAGTTTGCTGCAATGGTGCATGCAGGTAAGCAGTTTCTACATCTAAATGGTTAATGACATAGTTTTTCTTAGCTGCCCACACTAAAGCTACTCTCAAAGATGTTGCTTTAAGACTTGGTGCAAAAACTTCATCATAATCAGATGCAGTTTGATTAAATCCTTAAGCTACCAACCTAGCTTTATGGGTAACAGTCCCATCATTTCCAGTTTTTACTTTAAATATCCATTTGCACCCAATGGATTTTTCTCCTGGAGGTAATTTGGCATCTTCATATACTTTCATTACCTTTCATGAATTTAGTTCTTTTTCCATTGCCTTTTGCCAATTCTCCTGATCCTTAGCAGGATACATCCTAAATTCATCTACACTAGTTAGAACTTTAGTTACTTGGCAAACTATACTTGTTTGATACCTATCAGGTGGTCTAGTTACACGTGTAGTATGTCTAGGTATTACAGGACTTACAGGTGGACTTTCATTTATTAACTGTTCTTGATTATTTAACTCTTCCTGATCAATTGTTTCCTCTTGTTCTGGTCCTATTTGTTCTTCGTGGACTTCTTCTTTAATTGGACTCTTCTTATAACTAGTCTGATCTTTTTGCCTTTTGTAGGGTTCAGTAATTACTTCGTTATTTAAATTTTGCTCTAATCTATTCCATCCTACATGTTCTAGGAATTTAGCACTAGCACTGGTGTAAACTCTAGATGTACCTGGTTCCCAGAATCTATAAGATCTGTGATTAGATTCATATCCTACAAAAAATAATCTTTTAGCTCTATGCTGTCCTTTTTTCTAAGTTGTGAAGGGATATGCACCCATGCTGGTGCTCCAAATGTGTGCATGTAACTTAAATCAGGTTTTGTACCATGCCACAGTGTGAATGGTAATTCACCTGTTGTTGAATTAACAACATTATTCAATATATGATTACCACACATTATTGCTTCTCCAAATAAATTGTCAGGTAATCCTGAATCAGACAACATAGTACGTGCCATTGATCGTAATGTTTGGCCTCGTCTCTATAAAGGCATTATGTTGTGGCCTATATGGTGCAGACTTTTTATGTTGCATACCTAACATTCTAAGTCTATTCTGGAATTTATTATTTGTAAATTCCGTACCATTATCTGTTATAAGAGTTACTAATTTCTTTTTAGTTTTCCTTTCTGCAAATTTAATTCAATTAAATAGATTTAGATACGTTTCAGTTTTGCTCTTTATTAAATAGCAAAACCCATATCTAGAATAGTGGTCCATTATACTTAATATGTATCGAGCTCCTCCTACCCTTGGTTTTTTCGGACCTATTAAATCAGCAAATACTACTTCTAAAGGCTCTTTGGTAGTAAATTCATCAACTCTATTAGCCGGTATGACCCTGCTTTTGCTTTGATTACACGCAAAACATTGCAAATACTTATTACAAGGTTTCAAACTTATTCCTTTAGATAATTCCAGTTTTCTTAAGCATTTTAAAATTTAAATGCCCTAGCCGTCGGTGTAACAAGTGAATACATTCATCATGAGGTTTCTTATTATCATAAACCATGTTAGCCACCTCTAAACCATTATCATTTAACACATATTAATTCACCTCTTAAAGATGCAGTAATTTTCTTATCTTCTTTTTCAATTATGCAGTTATCTCCTTTAAAGGTAACTACATATCCTAGTTTAACCAAAATTCTAACTGAAATTAAATTAAACTTAAGTTGTGGTACATATAACATTTTTACATTCTCTTTTATAAAAGAACAATATGCTATACCTTGACCTTTAGCTTTCAGTGTCCAGCCATTGGCTAACGATATCTGCTGTGTACTCTGGGACATTTTTATAAAATTTTTATTATCATTTGTTATACAGTGGGATGCTCCACTGTCAACCACCCATAAATTATTTTTTACAGCTCCGTTAATATACATGGCTAACTCTAAATTTTTATTTATCTTTTGATGACTTTTAGTATTCTGGTCAGCGTTCTGGCGCTTTGCTTTTTTACAAAATCTTGCCAAATGTCCTCTTCCTCCACAATTAAAACACTTTTTAATTGCGTATGCAGTAGGAGATTCATTATCTTCTTTTTGAGGTTGCTCCCTCCTTAACGGATCTCTTTCAAGTCTTCTTCTGGCCTCTTCAATCAGTCTGCCAGTTATATCAGTTAAAGTTAAACTTTCCTAAGGCAAAACTTCAAGGGAAGTGACATAGTTATCATAACTTTCGTTTAGTGATGATAGAATTATGTAGACTTGGTATAGTTCAGAGAAAATAAGCTCTTTCTCGTGCAGTTCTTGAAAAATGCTTTTTATAGAATTCAAATGACTCAGCATTTCACCATTCGTCTGGAGATGCGTCCTGAAAAGCTAGATTTATGTGAGCACCAACGTTATCTCGGACATAAATCCTCTTCAGCTTCTGCCAACAGCCAACAGCCGTTTGCTCTCCACGGATATGAACAAGTTGCTGGTCAGACAGTGTTAGTCCTATTATGCAAAAAGCTTGTTCATTTTTCTGCATAAAGTCTTTTATTTTTTGTCTATCTTCCTCAACCTCTGGATCCCATTCCTCTACGTTTGGTGGGTTTTCAATTATGTTCCACAGACCTTCTCTTCGTAGAAGTAGACTACATTTCATAGACCATGATACATAGTTTGTTCCATCCAACTTGGATATAAGGGACAAACTTTGTAGATTGACTTGTGCCATGTTTTCTTTATATGGATATAAAACTATAATTAATAAAACACAGCTGTCTGTTTACTGTAATGTGTAACAACACAAACTCTCACTTTTTACATAAATCTGTTTTATCCTAGTTAAACTGACTTTGCAGCCGCTGGGCCCATAACCAGTGTTAAGCCTGTGTTCCCCAACCAGGGTTAAGGAGACAAGCTAAACAGAATGTGCAGCATTAGTCAGATAGGCACACAGATAAATGAGTGAGATAAGTTTGTATGTTTGTTAACATACAGTAAAAATAACAGATACACTTGTGCTATCAAAAATATAGTTTATTCCATTTAGAGTTTATAGCATAGTCAAAATAACAGTCCATTAGTCATGTATCATTTTAGTCAGTCCACTCAAGGATATTCAAGTAGCAAAGTCCGTGTAGAATATCCAATGTCAATTCACTTACAATAAATCAACAGTCCTTTCTCTCTCCCATTCGAGTAAGGAAAAATGCAGTCTTCATCCAATAATTAGGGGTCATCAAGTCAGAGAGAGCAAGCTGACTTTCCTTGCTTCTTTTATGGTGCTTTCACAACCACTCCCTTAATTACATTCCTACAGTTAAAGTTGCAGACACTTTAACTTACAAACCATGATAACATATTTATTATTTTACCTAAACCAGTTAGGGTAAACAATGTTATCCCTAACAGCTCCTTTGAGGCGAGTGGCCAGGAGGCGGGGCTGGGTGTGATGAGTTACATCACCCACCCAGTCATATGACCAACCAGCCACGCCTAACCAGCCAGAGAACCAGTTAAAAAATTTGTAGGCCTCTACTATCCTTAGCAGAGACTTCTATAAAGTGGGGATACCACAGAGAAGGGCAGTCATACTTTCCACCCTGTGATGATCTTTCAACAGGCGGTGTGTCAATCACCAGATGGGCAGATTACATTCCAGTGTCTTTTAGCTTCAAATCCCCTAATAATGTACCGGCTATTTTATATAGGGGTGAAACAGTACTGCAGAATACTGTTTCACACCTATATAAACACAGTTCTTCCCCCAGTGCTGAGTACTGTAACTGACTTTTTAGAGTAGAATCACTATCATAATGTCTCCCATTACAGGCTCAAAGGCCCAATTCAGGAGATTCTCATGTTTAATGCTGTCCAGGGTTGCAGGGAGATCCCCCTCTTCCATTCTCCCATCAGAATGATTGATGTTGATTCTACTCCCAAAACATCCCAATCCGGACTGGTTCCAGATAGTAGCAATAACGCTTAGAGTTATATACCACTTCATAGTGCTTTACAGTCCTCTCCAAGCAGTTTGCAGAGTCGTCATATTGCCCCCAATGATCTGGGTTCTCATTTCATTGAACTTGGAAGGATAGAAGACTGAGCCAACCTTTAGTCCCATCAGGATCAAACTCCAAACTGTGGGCAAAGTCCGCCTGCAGTACTGCATTCCAACCACTGCGCCACCATGGTTCTGATTAAGATTTGCTTTCAGAAGTTAGAGATTATCTTAAACATTTCTGAAAGCAAATCTTCTTTTAATGCATGCTGAAATCACATTTTTTCCCCTCAGGACTGGCGGTGGGGGGTGGTTTGCTGTTATATGGGAATGATTTTAATTTTCCTCACACCTCATATTTTGAAAATGTTTTATGTTTTCATTATGGGTTGTCTTCTGGAGATTTTTACATGTAAGAATGCTGGATATAAATAAATTACAAAATAGGTGAAACAGTGGGTCAGTAAAGAGGTTCTTGAAACTTCTGAGGGCAATGATGTTTTCATTTAACGAATAGAAGACCGGAGCTGATAGCGGATGATTTATATTGCTTTGCGTAGGAAATGCAGTGACCTGGAGGAAGAACTCAAGAATGTCACCAACAACCTGAAGTCCCTTGAAGCTCAATCAGAGAAGGTTGGTGGTTCCTAACCTTTTAAGGGTCAGGAATTGAATTTCAGTTTTTTTTTTTAAAGGTTCAAGCCAGAGGTGGTATTCATCAGGTTCTGACCAGTTCTGGAGAAGTGGTAGCAGAAATTTTGAGTAGTTCGGAGAACCGGCAAATACCACCTCTGACCAGAGATTTTACCATATCCTCCCCCTGCCACACCCATCAAGCCACACCCACAGAACTGGTAGCAAAAACATTTGTATCCCACCACTGGTTCAAGCATAGATGGGATAGATAGGGCTCTGCTCTTATAATGAACCACTGAAGTGATTTCCTTTCCCCCTATATTTGTTCTGACCCAGCTTTCACAAACCCCATTCAACAACCTCAATAAATAAAATAAATAAAACCTAATAAAAAGAAGAGAAAACCCTTTTTATTTAGAAAGGCAGGAATACATGGTATTCACTGACAAAGCTCCAGGGCACACATCCTTAGGTGATTTGCAAGCTGTAGCAGTCTCTGAGTTCCCCCTCATGGAGCCTCAATTAGCACTTCAATCCCAACACAAGAGTCCTGACCAACCTGGATAGTGGCAAGGAATCCGCCAGAGGAAACTCTTCTGGAGCATGAATGGTTGTCTCTGACAATCCCTCTTTATATCCCAGCCAGGGAGGGGCTTGTTAACCTCTTCTTTTCCTGGATAGCTAGCCCTCAATTCTACGTTGCTCTCCTCTCCACACTTCTCTGTGCATACACGCATCTGGGACAGGCCCCAGCTGTTCCTCTCCCCTTGCTCAGCTCAGGCCATGAAAACAGCTATATCTGCCTGAGTGTGAGTAGGTGGGCCCTAATCTGCATCTGGCTCTGAGACCTTCTGCTCCTCAGAGCCTTTCACAGGCCCTGATAGTAACCCTGGCATCCCCTCCATCTCCTCTGACTTATCTAACTCGACTGCCAGCTCAAACCACAACAATATTCCACTGTGATAGCTTGGGGGTTTTATCTTCTCTACTGATTAAGAATGTATTCAGGTACTGTGATGAGGGATGCACTATTGAAGAATGAAAGCTAGGTTAGGGATAGATAGTCATGAAGAAAATCTAGCTATGTGGTCAGAATAACAGAGTTGGAAGGGATCTTGAAGGTCTTCTAGTCCAGGGGTCACCAACCTTTCGGACCTCAGGGACCACCAAACTCATAATTTTGAATCCCAGGGACCGCTAACCGGTTCTGTGGGTGTGGCCGAATTTGTGGGTGTGGTTTAGTGGTCATGTGACTGGCTGGGCATGGCTTGTATGTAAATATTATAAATATTTATATAAATATTGATTTTTTATATAAAAAAAAGAGCAACTTTTACCCAAAATCAGGCAAAGCAGGCAGGCAGATTGAGTTGCTCACTCAGTGATCTATCTATCTGCCATCGGCTAGCTCAGTCTGTCACATAAAATTTGCTTGCCGTGAGTCTGCACTGAATAATAAAACTTTCAGTCCTAAGGGAGGTTCAGCTGTGCTTAAAAGCAGAGCCGAAGATCTAAAGACTAGCTAGAAAGCAAGAAATCCAACCATTTCCTGCTTCCTAGCTAGTGGCACAGAGAACAGCTGATGGTCAGAAAAAGGAAAAATAGTAATTTAGCAGGCAAGTTTGCTGGGTAAGGAGTGAGTGGGTAGGGAGGGTTCCTGTGGGCCATGTGGGTGGTGCAGCCTGGATTAATTGCTTTGGGGGGGGGATGCTCTGAGGGTGCTACAACCACAGCTGAGCCCAAATTGTCCATTGCTGAGCAAGACAGTTGTTAAGTGATTTTGCCCCCATCTTACAACCTTTATTGCCACAGCGGTTAACTGAATCATTGCAGTTATTAAGTTAGTAAGATGATTGTTCAGTGAATCTGGGTTCCTCATTGACTTTGCTTGTCAGAAGGTTGCAAAAGGTGATCACATGACAACTGTAACCCAGACACTGTAACCATCATAAATACATGAGGTGTTTTTAGTAATGATTTAATGCTTCTGTTTTGCTTCTTCACCTTTAAATAATGTTGCTGACATTTAGTGAGCCTATAACTGTGATGGCGAACCTGTGGCATGTGTGACATGCAGAGCCATTTGTGCCGGCACACAAGCTGCAGGAAAACTTACCTCAATGCACATGTGTGCACCTCAAAGCTGATTTTTGGCCGGTTTGAGGACTTTTTCAGCCTCCCAAAGGCTTGAGGAAGGCTTCTCCAAGCTTCTACAGGCTTTGTAGGCTGAAATCTAGCCCTGTTTCGTCACTTCCATTTTTTTTCAGAAAAACAGGAAGTGAGAAAAGGGGCTAGATTTCAGCCTACAAAGCTTGTAGAAGCCTGCAGAAGCCCTCCTCAAGCCTTTGGGAGGCCGAAAAAGTCCTCAAACCGGCCAAAAATCAGCTGTGAGGCGCAGTGCAGGTAAGGGGTGAGAGTGGTTGGGGATTGTGTGCGCATGCGTAGGGGACGTGGGGGGCACACGCATTGCCTTCCAGGTGCTGGCACACAAGTATGAGCGTGAAAGTACGCACACAATTTTTGGCACAGGAGCCCAAAACATTAGCCACCACTGGCCTATATTATGGGTGGCCCTTGGGTCTCAGTAAAAGAGGGAGTTGGTGTCCCTGGACTTCATCCTAGAGGAAGTCCAATATATAAATAATTAAGAAATGAGATGGTTTCAGTTCCTTTTTTTCCCGGAATTCTCCTCCCCTCTTCTTACAAACAAAACGATTGATGTTAACCTTGTTTCCATAGTATTCTGAAAAAGAGGACAAGTATGAAGAAGAGATCAAACTTCTGACTGACAAGCTGAAGGAGGTGAGTGAGGCCAGTGATCTTCTGGGCTTAGAGATATGGGAGGAGGAAAAGTGACGTCAGATCCGTAGTACAACCTTTTCATTGCTTTATTTGTCTGTTCTTAGGCTGAAACACGAGCTGAGTTTGCAGAGAGAACAGTTGCTAAACTGGAAAAGAGCATTGATGATTTGGAAGGTATGGGATAAAGCTTTTGAAGCTTGGTGTGGAAAACTTTTAATGGGATACTTTTTGCATTATTACATTTCTGTGAATTGGCATCTAGAGCAGAGGTCTCCAATCTTGGCAACTTTAAGGCTTCTGGACTCCCAGAATTCCTCAGCCACCTTCGCCACCTTCAACTCTAGGAGTTGCCAAGGTTGGAGACCCCTGCTCTAGAAGGCTTTTTCCTGCCCTAGAGTGTTTTATGGCAGTCTTGCTCAGTATCTTGGTGCAATTTAATACAGCACCTGGGGATAAGAATAATTAAGATGGAACATTTTTCATTTTTGTCATTAATTTGATAGGTTGGTCTTCAGGTGAACAAAGCTCATTCTTTGCAATTTGCATAGCATTTGGAGTTTTAAAAAATATTGCAATAATTTAATTAAAGATTTAAGAGCTCAAAGTAGCATATATAATACTGAATAGGGGAGTGCAAAATGTTTTGAATTAGAATTGTTTTGAAGGCAAAGTGCCTTCCAAGGTCAAAACAGCTGTCCCAAATTTGAAATATCTTGATTTGATTACTTGGAAATGTTTTATGCTTGAAACAACCTTCTTTGGGGTGCAGTCAAATCCAGGGCAATTATAACAGTCCAGTGTAAGCAGCTGAAATTTAAAATGTTCTTCATGCTCTGAAAATTGAATGTTTAATCTTTCCAACATTCCAAACTTTCTGTTACTTTTTCATGTTCATCTTGCATTTCTGTGTTTTAACATTCATTTCTTTCCCTTTCTTTTTCTCTTTCACCTCTCCTTGCTCTGTGGCAACATCTCTGAACTTGCCTATGCATCTGCTATTTCGACATTTCATCCTGCCTCTCTTGCCACACTTTGCCCTGCAGATGAGCTGTATGCTCAAAAGTTGAAATACAAGGCCATCAGCGAGGAATTGGACCACGCACTCAATGATATGACTTCCTTGTAGTAGATAAATACAGTGGGGCTTTCTATCCTGCTTGGAGTTTTTTTGCTAAGCAGCTTCTGCTTTCCTTTTTCTCTGTGTGCTTTCACAAGTCTTTTTCTGTAAAAATTGCACTTCAATTAAATATATATATATATATATTTCAGGAATCTTTTCTCACTTGCTGTTTATGATGTACATTTGTTCTTTGTTTCCTGTATAAAATGACAGTCTCACTTTAGCTGGAACACCGATTCAACAGAACAGTATAGAGTTGAAGATTATTTCTATAACTCTCCTGAAAATAAAAATTTCATTTTCCATTTGGATCTGGAAATCACCCTAACTCAGAAGCCTCCAAACTTGGCAACTTTAAGGCTTGTGGACTTCTCAGTTCCCAGAATTCTCCAGCCAGCTATGCCAGTCTTAAAGTTGTCAAGTTTGGGGACCCCTTCCCTAATCCAATGAAATCAGACCAGTGGTGAAATGCTACCAGTTCAGGCCGGTTCAGCCAAATCGGTAACAAAAATTGCTGCTGGTAGTTTAAAAAAAGCTCCAATGATCAGCTGAGAGGAGAAAAGAAAGAAGCACAGGATTGGTCTCCCACCCGCCCCTTTGCGCTTTTCTGTTCTTTATCCACTCAGCTGATTGGCACTGCAGAGCCTTGGCTGGTATGTGAAAAGCTGTGCACACATGCATGTTCGGTGTATGTGCACATGCAAAGTTGGTAGAAAGGGAAATTGGTAGAATCCCATCACTGAATCAAGCCATTTTGTGGGAAATTCAGTCTGGAATTTTCCTTTTTTAGGAGTATAAAATCTATCTCCAGCTAGTTCCTCCTTTGAGCAGTGGGTTGAGCTTTGATGACCTTTGATCACAGCTACAACTGTGACTCTTGCTGACTTAAATCTTTCACTAATTCAGTTCCGGTAATAAAGGGTTGTGGCACCTTTGCTCCTCAGTTTGTCAGACTTCCTGGGTGTTTCTTACTGAAATCTCATCATCCCAGAACAGGTTTCTCTCCTTCAGCTGGCCCTTTGGGATGAATGTATCAGGCACAAGAATGATATAAGATCAAGGGGAAAGATGTCATTCAGGGGTGTCCAACCTTGGCAACTTTAAGACTTGTGGACTTCAAATCCCAGAATTCCTCAGCCAGCTGGCTGAAGAATTCTGGGAGTTGAAGTCCAGAAGTCTTAAAGTTGCCAAGGTTGGACACCCCTGATGTAATTGAAGGAACATGGCTGTTTCAGGGGTGTTTTTAAACAGAGGCAACTAAAATTGGAACATGAATTAGAGTGTGAATTCAGAACCCGTCCTATTCTTTTGAAACTGTTTTTTCTTTTCTTAATATTTTTTCCCATTCTCACCAGAAAAAGTTGCCCTAGCGAAAGAAGAGAATTTGACTCTGCACCGAACGTTGGATCAAACCCTCTGTGAACTGGGCAGCATATAAATCTGTGGGGAAGGCATCCAGACTTTGAAGGTCCAGAAAACCCTGACAGTCATGTTTGAATTGGCAGCTTCTTTTTCTGAACCCACTTTTCTTTTCTTTTTCTTTCATATTCTGCAAAGAGCAAATATGGGACCAATTCTTTTCTCCCTCACTTTGAAATATTAAGGCTTTAGGCACAAACTGAATGTAGGCTTCTGTTCTTACCCTGTTCTATATGACAAGCACATTGTGAAACTGGAAAAGTGTTTTTTAATCCTCTTTATTTTTATTTTTTTGTACGTGGATCCTTCCAAGGTGCTAGGCCCATCCAGTACTGGAAACACAGTCCATAGGTGTTCTGCAGAAAATTGCTTTTTGTCAGTTAGGGTGCTTTTCATGGCGGTTTGCAGCACAAAATACATTTACCTTGTTTGTGGATCTGGATGGATCCTCTGTGGTAGCCTCATGTCCTTGGTTTCTTTTACGCAGTGCCAGAGAATCTTTTCTGCCTCAGATTCCTGGGTGTTACTGTGAACAAGGGAAATTTCCTTGCAAAAAATGTAACGAAAAATAATAAAGTAGCCTGCACGTTCCTTAGAGGCAGTTCAAGGCTGGAAACATATTTCTATCAGTGCAGCTGGAATAGAATGAGTTCTCTCCCCACCCTAATCCTTGCAAATGCCCTCCAAATCTCCTCCAGAGCAGATAGGGAAGAGGGGCACAGTAAGGGGCAGGGCATGGCTGGATTGTTTTCTTGGACAAATGGGCTTTAATTTTCATAGCACTGGATTCCACGGTGGGTGCCTTAATTACAAAGGCTACAACTGTTTTTTCTAGTTTAGACCAATGCTCTAAATAATGTCCTTTTTGGTTCATCTCCTTGAAGATTTCAGATGCAGGGGAAAAAACCCCCACATTTTCCTGTTGGTCTACTTCCTTGTGCTCTGATCGGAAAAGAGGTGCTTGTGTTTTGTTTTGTTTTTACTTCTGTATTTATTCAATTTTACAAGGTGGGGAAAAATTGCCCAAACCAATCTGTATTAAAACTTTCTGGCTTCTGTAAGAGAATCCTGTAACATGATTTTTGATCTAATAATTTTTTTAAAGTACATATTCCTTGATTGTGGCATTCTTAAATAAACATAAAAATGACAGCTGATGATGAAAGCTGTGTTGATAAACGGGAAGAGAAAAATTATCTCTGGTGTGTGGTTTCAGCTGCTGAACAGAACGTGAATGGGAGAGGAAGAGCATGAAATGGTGTGTTGAGTAGCTGGTTTTTGAGCTTGGCTTTTTATGGCTCCAGTGGCTAAATTTAGCACCTTGTATTGAAGCTGAAAAGGGCATATTTAAAATGTGTGTGGCTCCAGGTACTGTTTTCCCCAAAATCAGACCCAGTTTTATAGTATGTTGCTCTAAAAGACACATTGGGGCTTATTTTCAGGTTAGATCTTATTTTCAGGGAAATACGGTACTAACTCTGGCTGATGATCTTAACTGGGACTTATTTTGGGGGTAGGGTGGCAACTCAGAAACAGGCATAGGAATGATTAGGGCAATCGTCGGAACCCTGACAGAGGCCTTATATTACAAGCATCCTGAAAAATCATGCTAGGGCTTATTTCCAGTTAGGTCTTATTTTGGGGAAAACATGGTAGTAACTGGCAGAACCATTTTGTAGTGACTGGCATAATCTTTGCTTCACAATAGCAGAACTACAGAGAATGTGTGAACATATTGAAAATGCTACAGGTAGTCCTCGACTTACAACAGCTGAGCACAAATTTTCTGTTGCTCAGCAAGACAGTTAAGTGATTTTTGCCCCATTTTACGAACTTTCTGGCCACAGTTGTTTAGTAACATGGCTGTTAAAGGAACCTGGCTTCCCCATTGACTTTGCTTGTGAGAAGGTTGCAAAAGGTGATCACGTGACACCCCCCCCTCCTCCCGGGATACTGTAGGTATCATAAATATGAACCAATTGCCAAGCATCTCAATTCGGATCACGGGGATTATGGGGATGCTGTACTGGTCTTCTGAAACAGTCACAAATCAATTTTTTCAGGGCTATTGTAACTTTGAACAGTCACTAAATGAATGATTGTAAGTTGAAGACTATAATGAAAGAATGTTGTTTTAGAGGCAATGTCCAAGTTTACAAGAGGTGCCTGGTAACTCAAACAGCAAAAAGGCCTTTTCTGCTGCAATAACAATTCTGGGCTACTCTCAAGTTGCACCTTTTAGAATAGTGAATCTCCCCATCTAAAACCACTTATTGCATGTTTTAATGTGTCCTGTCCATTTGCTCACAGTAGAAAACCCAACAATCCAGGACCACCATCAGATAATTGGATATGTGTAACAGTGACCCAACTCAAACTACTGAAAGGATTAGACTTTAAGTAAAATGCACAAAATTAGAACTTTCTTAGCACAAGACACTGAGTGGGGACAAGGCAGTAGACAAGAAATTTGAAAATCAGGCTGACAACTTTCAGATTCGTCCAAAGTTTTTTCACACTGCATTTAATGCATGGTGTAAGACTGCAGTACTTGGACACTGTAGAAGTGAGAATGCAACACACAAAAGTGTGTCTTTTCTTAGAAGGAATGGCTGCTTTAAAGTATTACAGATGGGTATAACTATCATATTCTTGCAGACCCTAAATCCATGATGGTGAACCTATGGCACAGGTGGCACACAGAGCCATTTGTGCCAGCACTTGAGCAGCAGGCAAACTTAACTCACTGTGCATGTGCGTGCCTCACAGCTGATTTTTGGCCTGTTTAGGCCTTTTTCAGCCTCCTAGAGGCTTGAGGAAAGCCTATGTAAGCCGAAAAATAGGCCTGTCATCACTTCCTGTATTTCTGGTAATACTGGAAGTGATGAAACAGGCCCATTTTTCGGTCTGCAAAGCCTGCAGAAGTTTTCCTCAAGCCTCTGGGAGGACGAAAAAGGCCTCAAATGGGCCGAAAATCAGCTGGGAGGCACAGTGCAGGTAAGGGGTGTGTGTGTGGGGATATTGTGCACAAATCCGCAGGGGGCATGGGGGCGCGCATTGCCTTCTGGGTACTGGCACACAAGGGTGCACACAATTTTTGGCACAGGAGCCCAAAAAGGTTAGCCACCACTGTCCTAAATGGTGCACCACCCTAACACACTTCTACACCTTAAGAGGAAAACCCTACACAGGATCAACAAACCAACTAAAGGAAAACCAACTGAAGGAAGATAAAACATTAACAAGGTTGTAACAGTTCACAAAAACTACAAGATCACAATAGTACATATATTTACTGAGATATAATCTGGGTTTACATTACATTTCATTTTTGTCCCTTTCTGGATTTTAGGTTTAAAATTAAACATTGGTGCTACAAAGCCAAAATTATTATCCTGTTGTCCCGTACATGGGAGCAGGCTTTAAGTGGGTAAGAATTAAAACAATATTGCTGGTTTTAGTCAACTCATTTAGTTTCAATATCACTTTTTTGCAATAGTGTTCAACTTTCAATATGGTATAAGCTCGCTCTTTACTTTTATTCAAGATATGTGTTTTTAATTACTGTTGTTTATTTAAACATTTTCATAAGTAAATCATAGTGGAGAATGCAGTGGTCCTTCCAGTAGATGAAGCTGGGAGTCATTAGAATTGTCTTCTACAAATAATATTTCTTAGGAATTGTTGAGATTGTATACCAAGGAGACAGTAAATCCATTGGATCAGAGTGTTGAGAAATGATGGAAATATGCTGGATGAATGCTTTGGCTGATGTGATTATTCCTTTTGTATATATTTATTGCAAACTTTTACAACGCAGCAATCAGAAAACCGGTACATAGAGTAATTCTCCCACCCTAAGCATTTAAATTGTCCTTGAGCTGTTTTTTCGCAACAGGCTGCATATATCTTAAGTTTTGTATGTGCCTGATCTTGTCTATAATTAGCCAAGGATTAATTTGTCTTTAAGTGTGCAACAATAAAGCAGAAATAACTTAAACAGCTAACTGCCAGTTACTCGAAGTAATGGGTGCCATGTGTCTCTTTAAAAGCAAGTTTGATCAAGAAAAGGAAGTTATAAGAAAACAGCAATTCTGCCAAATGAGTTGCAGCTCAACACGGCTGCTTATTTCAGAAACAAAAGATATCAGAAGGAAATGTTGATGAAAAAGGTGCTCATTTAGTCCAGCTGACTTTGGGGATGTCATAATGCTCAGTCAGAGTATCCAAGTGTCTATTAAAATCCTAGGAAAGAAAAAGAATATTAGTCAGAAGCAAGAACTTTACTTTACAGAGTACAAATATCCAGATTCAGCAAAGATCTATTTGAATAAATTTATTCGTGAGTACATAAAATCCCTCTGATTTCAATGAATCTAGCCTGTATGTATTTAATCTAAATTAATCCAAAATAAGAAACTTTAAATATATTAGACATACCGTATATACTCGAGTATAAGCCGAGTTTTTCAGCCCATTTTTTGTGCTGAAAAACCCGCCCTCGGCTTATACTCGAGTTAGCCACAACGGCACCATGCCTGGCCTGCGCTGGCGTGGCTGCAACTGATCGCGCCTCCAGGGCAGCATCGCCGCCGCGGCTGTCTACCCACTGAGGGCCACACAGGCGACCCCAAGCGGGCTCTCCTTCCCCATTAACGGGTGCCCGGGGCCCCCGCAAGCTCCTGCGTTGCGCGCTTCCAGCTTCGCCAACAAACCGCCAGGCTCAGGCAGCCTCCTCCGCCCCCTACCCTAGCAGCGAAGAGCTGCTCCGGGGGCTCCCGCCACGGCGAAGCCAGGCACTTTGTCTCGCTGCCCCCGGAGCAGCTCTTCGCTGCTAGGGTAGGGGGCGGAGGAGGCTGCCTGAACCTGGCGGTTTGTTGGCGAAGCTGGAAGCGCGCCCGTTAATGGGGAAGGAGAGTCCGCAGCTCCGAAAGTCTTTTCACCGTTGGGGACTGAACAGGAGAGCCGCAAACGCTGCGCTCCCCAGGAAAGGGCGGCCCTCTTCCTCTCGGCGGCTCCCGCCATGGCGCACCCAGCCACTTTGTCTCGCTGCCCCCGGAGCAGCTCTTCGCTGCTAGGGTAGGGGGCGGAGGAGGCTGCCTGAGCCTGGCGACCCCAAGCGGCCTCTCCTTCCCCATTAACGGGCGCCCGGGGCTCCCGCGAGCTCCTGCGTTGCGCGCTTCCAGCTTCGCCAATAAACCGCCAGGCTCAGGCAGCCTCCTCCGCCCCCTACCCTAGCAGCGAAGAGCTGCTCCGGGGGCTCCCGCCACGGCGAAGCCAGGCACTTTGTCTCGCTGCCCCCGGAGCAGCTCTTCGCTGCTAGGGTAGGGGGCGGAGGAGGCTGCCTGAACCTGGCGGTTTGTTGGCGAAGCTGGAAGCGCGCCCGTTAATGGGGAAGGAGAGCCCGCAGCTCCGAAAGTCTTTTCACCGTTGGGGACTGAACAGGAGAGCTGCAAACGCCGCGATCTCCAGGAAAGGGCGGCCCTCTTCCTCTCGGCGGCTCCCACCACGGCGCAGCCAGGCACTTTGTCTCGCTGCCCCTGGAGCAGCTCTTCGCTGCTTGGGTAGGGGGCGGAGGAGGCTGCCTGAGCCTGGCGGTTTGTTGGCGAAGCTGGAAGCGTGCAACCCAGGAGCTCGCGGGGGCCCCGGGCGCCCGTTAATGGGGAAGGAGAGGCCGCTTGGGGTCGCCAGGCTCAGGCAGCCTCCTCCGCCCCCTATCCTAGCAGCAAAGAGCTGCTCCGGGGGCAGCGAGACAAAGTGGTTGGGTGCGCCGTGGCGGGAGCCGCCGAGAGGAAGAGGGCCGCCCTTTCCTGGGGATCGCGGCGTTTGCGGCTCTCCTGTTCAGTCCCCAACGGTGAAAAGACTTTCGGAGCTGCGGGCTCTCCTTCCCCATTAACGGGCGCGCTTCCAGCTTCGCCAACAAACGGAGCTGCAAATCTGGTAATCGCTTGCGGAGCCTCGGCACGAACCCCCTTTCCCCGCACTCCCCCCCGCACTTCTCTGGCAGCAGCAGGCGGAGAAAGCCCCGCTTCCCCCTGGCTTTAATGGCACGCGTGAGTTGGCTTCCCACTCTTTTTTTTTTTTAACTCTCCTCTTCCTCCTCCTCTCCTCTCCCCTTGTTGTCTGGTCTTCCCTAAGGAAACTCGAGGGCTCACACTTCCAGGTGTTTCTCCCTGTCTTTCTCCCTGTCAATGATCTTTTCTTCCCTTCCCTTCTCTCAGCCCCATCCTCCTTCACCTTTGTCACCACAATCCTGAACAGATGAAGTTTGTACTTCTCAAGAAAGGTTGGATGTTCCTTTTGAGGAGGGAACCTAGTGTGACATCTGTATGTTGACCTACTACTGAGCCGTGGCATGTGTGCACATGCAATGGAGGCATGAGGGAGAGCTGTGAAAGAGATGGTGGCTCTCCAAAACAGGATGTACATGCAGCACATACACATGCTTTTTTCTTGCAAGGGAGAGGGTGACTCTGTTTGGACATACAGATGATGATGAGGAATCCAGTTTTGAAGGATTTTAACTCTTGTGTTTTAGCTTGGTTGCTGATTGAGCTAAGGTTTTTGTACTTTTAAAGTTATTGTTGATACCATATTGGTTTTGTTGGCTCTCTTTTCCACTTACAGAGCTAGTTTACTGTTTTTCTTTGAAATAAATATTCAAAAACATTTAACCTACTGATGCCTCAATTAATGTAATTTTATTGGTATCTATTTTTATTTTTGAAATTTACCAGTAGCTGCTGCATTTCCCACCCTCGACTTATACTCGAGTCAATAAGTTTTCCCAGTTTTTTGTGATAAAATTGGGTGCCTCGGCTTATATTCGGGTCGACTTATACTCGAGTATATACGGGAATTTTTCTAACAGCCTAATCACAAGGATATACATTTGGAAGTAATGAAAAGAGCTCAGAAAATAGCACTGATGCTATGTGTAAACTGGCCCTGGGAGAGATCCAACAGACACCCAATGATGAACATGTAATTACAGAAGTTATATCTCATTAAACTACGCTGAGGATCCCACCTTACTTGGCATGAAATGAAGGGATTGAGAATTGATGTTTGCCCCAACTCTACTGAACAACTTGTCTGCCACCTCTTGCAAAATTAGGTTGGGCCTTTCTTGAATATTTGGAAGGTGGTTAAGGACTGCTCTTCTGCTGGATGAATGCTTTGGCTGATGTGATTATTCCTTTTGTATATATTTATTGCATACTTTTACAATGCAGCAATCAGAAAACCGGTACATAGAGTAATTCTCCCACCCTAAGCATTTAAATTGTCCTTGAGCTGTTTTTTCGCAACAGGCTGCATATATCCTAAGTTTTGTATGTGCCTGATCTTGTCTATAATTAGCCAAGGATTAATTTGTCTTTAAGTGTGCAACAATAAAGCAGAAATAACTTAAACAGCTAACTGCCAGTTACTCGAAGTAATGGGTGCCATGTGTCTCTTTAAAAGCAAGTTTGATCAAGAAAAGGAAGTTATAAGAAAACAGCAATTCTGCCAAATGAGTTGCAGCTCAACACGGCTGCTTAGAGTTCAAGGAGAAAAAGGGGATACAGGTAGTTCTTGACTTAATCACAATTGGGACAGGAATTTCAGTCCCTAAGTGATGGATCATTAAATGAGTCACCATGTGACCAAATTTAATTAACATTTTACCACTGTTGTTAAACAAATTGTTCATTATAGCTTCCCCAATTGACTGTCGGAAGCCAGCTGGGAAGATCCGTGACTGCAACACATTGCAAATATAGTAAATGTGAGCTGGTTGCCAAATCCCTGCATTGCGATCATGTCTCTGCTGGATGGTGTCATAGTTGTATCTTTGAGGATGGGACAGAAATTACTTATCCAGGCTGTCATATCCTCTGAACCATTGTTAAACAGTTGCAAGTTGAGGACAGTGGTGGAGCAGTGGTAGCTCTTGCCAGTTTTTATTTGTGTGATTTTTATTGCTTGTTTTGCATTGTTTTAATGATTGTGGATTTAGATTATGAAACTATGAGTCAAATTGTAGTAAATACAAATTATATTAAATAAATATATTTCAAAAGAAAAACACCAGACAAAATGAATGGAGGAGTAATGGTATTAAATGAAAATGCACATCTGTTTAGAGATCCAGCCAACTGAGCACATGGTTCCAGACAACAGCATTGGGTAAAAATACAAGGAAAACTATGATATTCTTATGGGAGGGTGCTATAAATAACAGAAAATTCAAATAATGCCTTCATCAACCAGATTAGAAAACTTTCAGGGAAGAAAAACATGGGATATTCAACATGTCCATGCTCCATATAACCAAAACTGCAAAGTGCCCAAGATTATTCAGTATTTTTCTGACATTCATTTTCCAGAAGGTTGAAAACAAAGGAATTGTTTACCTAGATAAATTACCTTGATCTGATTGTTTACCTAGATCTTTACCAGAAGGGTAAAGAGCGTTGAAGATGTGCATTCTTAAAACATCTATAAAGAGTTGTCAAACTCTTAAGGTAGGACAGACTTCAGTTTTGTTCCAGAAGTCAAGAAATGATGGGTTTATTAATTATTTCATTTTAAAGCAGACATTAATTGGACATCAGTTCCTAATAGTAAAAGCTGTTCAAAATATTGTACACAACTCAGAGCTCCTCTCTGAGGGAGATGAGCAGTGAAAAAATAAAAATATAAAATATAAATAATGGGACAGATTGCCAAAGGAGGATTATCTTTATCTAGAGATGTTTAAACAAAGATTAAATAGCCATCTTTTAGGAATGCTGTAGTATAATGCTGCACTAGATTGTACGTTGGATTGGATATGATCTCAAAGGCTTTTCTTATGTTCTGTGTTTTCTCTAATGATTAATAAGAAAGAACAGCCTATCAGAAAAATCACTCAGGGTGTTCTATAATACAGAAGGATGTGAGGAAGATTGAGGGGAGAAGTTGATTAATCTTCTTTTGCAAATAGCTTAGGTTTAACAGCAATTTGCAGTATAAGAGTTAACATTTTAAGTCTACATCTATCCACAGAGGAAAATTCTCATCCATATTTTCTCCTCCTTAAAAGCATCTTAGGTTGGGTGATACAGCATGCTAAGCCATAACAAGAGTTTGCCATTATGCAAGAAGATGTAGCTCCCAAAGCAAGAACTTACCTCTACTCTCTGCTTGTGGGTTTTGGATGCTTTTTTCAAGATTCGTTCTATTTGCTATAAAATAAAAAAGGTTAAAGGTTATTGTCATTTTGTCAAGGAAGATTTTTGTTTCCCTTTAACCCAAACTCTCTGTAGTGGCCTCTTTCTCTCTTAGATACCAACCCGCTTTTCCTGCATTTTTTCATAGGCCAACTGTGCTGGAGTACGTTTGTCTAGAGCCCGCTTCTTCTCCTCTTCTTCCTCCTGCTTCTTGCTGCTCACAATCTGGTCTACAATCTTGCTTCTTTCTTTATCTTTCTTCTTCTTTCTAAAAAGAGACCATTCAAATAAAATAAAAATTCTTTGAAAAAGCATGATAGAAAAAAATACCATCTTTCTACATTTTCATGCCCTTTTATTATATTTTCTTGTTAGAGAAAAGGGCAAATTGGAACACTGGCACAAGCCTGAGGATAACCTGGATTTTACAGCAGAAATGAGGAATTTAAAACACTTTGCTAATCATGAATTATAGCTCCACTTCTTAATTTTGGGGAGTGGAATGAAGCATTTTCAGCCTATAAACCATACCAACTTCCCAAAGGCCTCACCTCTCTGCCCTTTTAATGTGTGGGTGACTATTGCAAGACCAAGTCTTTCCAATAGTGGGTTTTACATTTCTTTTCAAGACAGCCTCGGCTTGCTTTCCCATAAAGTTGAGAGGTCTCCAAACTTGGCAATTTTAAGACTTTTGGACTTCAACCCCCAGAATTCTCCAGCCAGCTATGTTAAAAGTTGCCAAGTTTGGGGATCCCTGCCATAGCTGATGAAGGGCTTTTGCTACAGCAGCAACAGCCAAATTAATCACTCCTCCTTCTGTCCTTCTCTTGCAGTGTTGGTCGTGAGGACTCTTTGTTGTTATTAGTTTAGTTTAGTTGTTTAGTGTCACTGCACCTCGTACAACGAAATTAAATCTTCAGTGTACAGTTTATGACTATGAAAATAAACAAAAACACACATCCCTCACATTGCACACATTGAATTGAAATTGTTAGGGCTTCCTGACAGAAGACCAAAGCTAGAAATTAAGATTTTATTATTTCCCTTTCGGCTAACAGCAAAAGAAGACCCCCCTCCCCAAAAGAGTGGGGAGAGTGTAGGATTATGAAAAACAAAACCAGCGTCTCCGCGGCCTCCTATCCAATTTCTGCCTTGGGAGGCTCCCCTCACCGTTTCCCCGCAGACCCGCCGTCGGTGCCCCCCTTTATACGAAGAGCGCTTCGCTGGACAGCTTCGTACTCCGACATCTTCCGTTTCTTTCAGCGCATCGACGACTCCCTTTCCTCTCTCTCTCTTTTCTTTCGGGGGCTGTGTGGAGAAGGCTGCGAAAGTATTTCCGGGTTAAAGGAACCAAGCAACAAGAAACTCCGGAATGAGTACACGGACGGATCCCTAAAACCGGCGAACGGCTGCCTTTATCCATAGAGAATTAAATGCTAGAGCAGCTCCAGGAATGAGTCACAGAAGGTTTTGCTGTTTGGACGTTTAAGGGAAGCAAAAGGGAAACGCGCTGAAGCTGCGAGCGAAATCAGAGGGGATGTTTTACCGAGATGCTTAGAGTTAGGTAGATTAACAGAATTGGAAGGAACTTGGTAGGTCACCTAGTTCAACCCGCCCCCCACGGCCAAGCAGGAGACTCTACACCAGGCGTCTTCAAACTTGACAGCTTTAAGACTTGTGGATTTCAATTCCCAGAATTCCTCCTCCAGTCATGTTAGCTCAGGAATTCTGGGAGTTGAAGTCCACAAGTCTTAAACTTGCCAAGTTTGAAGACCCTTGCTCTACCACACCATTTCTGACAGATGGCAGGCCAGTCTCTTCTTGAAAGCTTCCAGTAACGAAGCTCCTACAACTTCTGAAGGCAAGCGGTTCCATTGGTTGAATATTCTCACTGTCAGAAAATTTCTCCTTATTTCCAGGTTTCATCCATTATTTTCCATCAGTTTCCATCCATTATTTCTTGCCTGGCCTTCAGGTGCTTTGGAAAATAGGTTGAACTTCACCAAACACTGGGGGCATTCCTATCTGGGACAGTCATCTCTTCCATCAAGCACACAGCTTTGGGAAGGCATGATGAGGAAGGCAACACCCACCTGGCAAGCCAGATCAAGCAAATCAATTCCAGCAATCAGTGGAGTGACAAGATGTTGTAGGGCCAGATCACTCTCACATTTATTGGTGACTTCATTTAGTGGCAAAGTTGTGATGATGGTGAAACAAGTATTTCATGGCTTGGTTCTCACAATACATATAACCAAGTCAGTGAAAAGACTAATAGCTACACTGGTGGCTTTAAGTATTGTACAATGCCCTCCCCTCATTGATGAATAATCAAAGTGATATATAAATGTTATAAAAACACATTCAATAAATGAAAAATGGAGCACACAGTGGTCTGATCTGTCCTAAAATAGGTGTGTAAATCTCTTAATCAGCGCACAACCCAGAATATTATTTTAAGGATTGCAACTGGAAATACTCCTAGGTAATGGAGATAATTTTATTTGCTATTTTTTAATCAGAATTATTGGGAGAGAATGCTGAATCTTTAGTACAATTCGTATCTTTGTCCTTCACAGAAGGAAATGGATTCATTCTTGGCTTTATCTCTCTCTCAAAAAACGTCGATTATCTTTGGTCCAGTTTTCCCCACATTTGGGTATTGTCAGAAATCAGGATCATATTTTGATAACTTACTATTCATTTAATGGATGGATTAAAAAAGGTCTGGAAATCTATTCTGGTAATCTTGAAGAAGGAAGTACACGTTTCATTAAGTAACTTCCTTATCTATTGCTTTGGTACTGCCACACAGAGCTGCGTGGAGAAAGCATAGGAAGCAACCCTGGCCCAGATAAAATAGTTTTTTGTCATGGAGCCTAAATTGCTCTTTAATCATAAACTCTTGTAAATAGATAGATTCCAACATATAAGTGAGTCTTCCAGAGATACAGAAGTTATACTGGAATCCTGAGTACACTGAAGAAGTTACAAAATCAGTTTTCTATTGTGGCAATATATGTTCACAGGGTCAATAGCAAGTTTGATTTTTGCTTGGGAATTTCAGAAAATCCTAGAGAAAAGGCTGAATCCAAGTAACTTTCTCAAAGGAGATAGCAGCTATTTGTAAGTCAGACAAGAGTCTAATGCCAAAGAACTGCAAGATTAGCACAGTCAGACCAAGGTGCAGTAAGCAAAGTGAACTGATGTTGTCTAACCTGCTGGGAACCTTTATACGATCACAAGGACTTGTAGCTCATAGTTCAAAATCAAACATTTATCTAATCAGTCCAATAATACTCTCCCTGCATCAATCTCCTACACCAAGAAGGAAGCACAAGAGGAAAGGAATTTGACCTGTATATGTAAGAATACACACTGATTTCTCTAAAAAAATATTTTACTTTTATTTTGAGACATTGTGCAATTTCTATTATGGGAGTGTCTAGAATGAGTGCCAAGAACAGACTAATTTTGTTTTTCCTGATTCCAAGAGGGAGGGTGAGTAATCTGCTACAAATGTCAGTGCTTCATTCTGTCTTACAGGCTACACCCTATACTCCTTCACAGATTGGGAAGGCAGAGGAAAATCATTTAGAATTATGCTGATCATCACTTTTTCTATTAGCCATGATAGCAGTCATCTCCCGAGAGAAAAAGAAAAGCCTGTTTCAAAATGTCCAGTATCTGATTTCTTGATCTACATGCCCCACATTTATCAGGAGCAGTGATGGAATTAATGCTTCTCTCTCGCAGAAGAGTTGATTATGAAAAGGAGCCACTTTGTCCCATTGCATTAGACTGGTGTGGGATCAGATCCAGAGAGGAAAAAAGCCCATGGAAATGGGCAAGTCCAGAAAGGTTGAACAGCACCTCATGTTAAGGCTGTGCCCCTCACAGAAGAGCACATCGGAAAAAGCTGCTTTTCTTTGGCTGATTTGGGCTGATCTTCATTCCTGGGCTATTGCCCTGAGGGCTATTGCCTTCCTAGAAAAGTAAACAATGGCAAATTCAGTTACTAGGAAATTGAAAGGTCAGTCTTAAACTTGAAATCCATTAGCAGAATAGAGTGAAAGCTCCATTATATTATTGCTATACCAGTTATGCAAGCAGAACTAGCCAAAACTGATGAAGTAATACTGGAATACTGTTGGAACATGTAAGTAATATTAAGCTGCCAGTAATGCTATGCAACAGAATATCCAGAGCAGCAAAATCATGTACAGCATATAGGATAATTACATACAGTAATTATGAAATCAGTTGAATAAAGAAAACAAAGTGAAAGACACACTGTTTCTGTACCTCTCTTGGAATATGAAGATTCAGAACTCCAATTATGAGCTCTTGTTTTATATGATCCCTAGGTATTGTCTGATAGTAAAGTCTCTCCCCCCGAAGTATTAGGGTTTGCCCTGGATAGGCCATTACAAGAGAAGGGACAGCTGTACATTGTGTACATGGCTGAGATGTGGTTGGGCATTAACAGGGATGCGATCCTATTGATTGGCCTTCCTGGATTTTAGGTTTTAAAGTAGTTGTAAGGAGAAGGGCGGGGAAGAGAGCTTGAGGATCTGATTGCTTCAAAGCATATTTGGGGGTTAGCCTTACAAACAGATTGGCAATTGCCATGCAAAATAACCTGGAATTCTATTGAGTTTGTGGAACCCTAAAATGGGTGTGGTACTTTTACTCTGAGCTTTATTACCTGTAGGCTTGATCTGTTCTGCTTCTTGCTCTCTTGTGCTAATGACCAGGTGTGTGCAACTGGAACTAAGCAGTGGTCAATGCCTCTTTGAGAGCAGAATGCTGCTTGCCTTGAAAGAGGTGATAGTGTGCCCTCTCTTGAAGTGGCCAACTTTTGCTCGGTTATATTTGACAACTTTCAGCTCCTCTTCAACCTCTTCTTCTTGGGAAAAATAAGCTATAATAGATTCTAGAAGAACATCATCTGTATTGTCTTGATTCAGGCTGTATAGTGGGGAGCACAAATAGCACTGGCTGCACAGATGGATGAAACTTTGTCATGGTCTGGGTATAGAAAGTCCACCCTTCCTCTTCAATGGTAGTAGCTGTTGACCCTGCACTGCAGAACTCATTGAGCCAGAAGTATACATGGTTCCTTCTTTTCTGATGTTCCAGAAGGCACTTTCTTTTTCAATGGTTCGGGTTGAAAATTCTGAGCATTTTACTGGTCATGCAATCCTACATTAATTTTAATTATTCCTGTTTTTTACACTATCCAAATTGTACAATTTGAGTGGTCAATAAATACTGTAAAAAACAACAAATGCATTATACTTATAATAACCTTCCTGCCTGCAGTGCTAGAAAACCATATTGCTTGCACAAAATATTATACACATCCATGTGCATGTAAGCTTTTTACTGTTCAAGGCAAAGAATTCACTCATAGCTTCCGTTCAATGTTCAACAGCACCTTTGCTTTCTAAGAACAGGATGGAGAGGAGAGGAGAGGGCAACTTTTTACTGATCTTGTTGTAAATATGATGCCATGGTTAAGCATGATTTACAAAACCACAATGACTGGGTTCTCACAGTATGCTAAATCTAAACAAAATAAACCACTTAGAGTGATGTGTGAATCCAATCAATGAGTCGGACAATCAGGGAATGTCTTCATATCCATGAAAGAGAATATTTGCCACAGTTCATAGTCTTTCCCCAAGGGAACTCTATGATAATGAAGGTGCTTACCAGTTTCTTGTCAATTTTTGCTTTGATGTCTCTGGCAAGTGTAAAAAATGCCTAAAATGAAAACAAGAAATACAAAAGTGCATGACTGAAAAATGCTTCACTGCTACAAGCTGCATCCCACATTGCTTTTGAACTGTTTTCTTTATATAAAGAAAACCAAAATTAAATATAAATTATTCCAAATAAGGAAGGACACAGAAAATATTTGGCCATTCACTCATATGCCAACAGCTAGAAGAATATGGCCATAAACACCTGGAATGTATGGCAGCTGCAACTGCCAGAATTCCCAATTGGCATAGTCAAAGTCAATTATGCAGTCTCATATCTGGATAGGATTACCTTTATGCTGCTTTTGTTAGCTGACCATAGAACCTGCAGTAAGATTGCTAGATATTTGAGATTAAATTTATAGAATGTGTAAATGAGGTCAAGCACTACGCTATAGAAGGCTGCTGTAGTGAACAAGAATGGGAGTTTAATGTTCAAAGGGTAAAACTGTTTCAGGCATAAACTTGGCTTTTGAGTGGCTGATAGCTATGCTCTAGAATTTTAGTATGGCCATGGTAAAGAGGTCAGTGGGTTTTAAAAAACAATACCAAATGCAATATAAATTAAATATAATTGATGCAATTATTCCAAATGACTCCCCTCTTTCTAGATTAATATGATAGTTTGACGCCAACTATTGGAAGGCACGAAGACATTTCTTAGCATTGGAATCCAAATCCCTACAAAATCACATTTGGGATAACACATTAGATAAATCATTTGCCATTTGGACAATAGTGGTTTTATAAGTTGAAGAGTCAATACTTACATTATCTACATTAATGTTTGCCTTTGCACTGGTCTCCATGAATTTAATTCCAAAGCTGATAGCCAGCTGAAGAAAAAGAGATATTCAGATTAATTGTATGAAACAGAATTTTAACATGAAAGTCTCCCTCTCTATTGCTATCAAAAAACAAAACATTCTAATATGATGGGAATACAAAGGCTGTACACACAATCTCATGTGGGCATAGTAGGTACCGTCAAACAGGTGAGTTTCTGGTTTTTTGTTTTTTTTAATTTCAAACTGCCTTTCACAAGAGCTAAAAACTGCTTCTGTATTTATAGCGACAACTACATTTCTAACAACATAGAAAGACCAAAGGCCTTTCAGGGCTCAAAGGTTAAGAAAGAAAAACAGTCATCCAAGTTGGCCAACTGCATTAACATAATGCTCTTTTCTGCCTTACAACATGCTGTATTGGGCTAAATGCTCAAAGTGCTCCAATTAGGTCAGCCATATGTCCAGACTAAGAACAAAGAGTATCAGAGAAAGAAGCTTTTTCTTTTCACTTTGTGTCACAGAACAAAAATATTTTATTTTTAACTCAAATAAATTATATGAAATATCTGAAGTTTTCTGGAGCCTTTTCTTGAGTCTTCACAAGGACTGATGATTTATACATGATTAAATATAAATTGTATTTTGACTTTGTACTGCCAGCATGGCTGTTCTAATGTTTTGTTGTTTTCTGTTAACCTAATACAACTTCAGGGTAAATACCAAACCTCCTGAATTATATTATCTATTCTTCCACTTCTGAAATATTTCCTTTGAAGCAAAGTAAACAAAATCCAAAACCCACAGTACAGGTAGTCCTCAACTTACAACTATTTATTTAATGACTATCTAAAGTTTTTGAATGATAGTTTTTCAAACTTAAGACCACTGGAGCATCCCCATGGTCACATGATCAAAATTCAGATGCTTGGCAACTGGCATATATTGCAGTGTCCTGAAGCCCATGATCCCCTTTTGTGACCTTCTCACAAGCTAAGTGAATGGGGAAGTCAGATTCACTTAACATATTACTAACTTATAGTAACAACTGCAGTGATTCACTTAACTGTGGCAAGAAAGATTGCAAAATAGGACAAAAAAATCACTTAACAACTGTCTTGCTGAACAATGGAAATTTTGGGATCAATTGTGGTTGTAAACTGAAGACTAACTGTACAAGAGTTGGGTGATTATTTACTTCTTTTTATATGATCCTCTGAATTTCTAGATTCTAGGATCAATCTTACCTTTTCACCTTGCTCTCGGGAAACCTTCCGCTTGTCAGTTATGTCACATTTATTTCCAAGGATCATTTTTTCTACATCTGGAGATGCATGCTAGGAGAAAGAAAATATCTTCGGCTCATTTATCAGATTATCACAACATAGTTATGTAGTATTCCTCTCTCATTGCTTAAGGAAGAATTGCCAGTGTAGACAACTTCTCTGCCATCAAATTTTATATAATCCTAACGTTATAAGAGATTTTAGAAGCCAACTAGTTCATCTCTTTGTCTCATGTACCCATTTCATCCATGCCACTAAGTAACAAAGGGAATCCAGTTACAGAGAATGTTGTCACAACCAGATCTTGAGTTCTCACAGAATGTGGTGCTATGCTAAATAAGAATTGAATTTTATTTAGACTGCAAATTATTAATAATTACTTTTATTTTATTTTATTATTATTAATAATTCCATTGTGCAATTTTCTGCAGTAGTCAAAAAGACATTAGGTAGAAAGTGCTTCAACCAGTTTATGAACAAATAGGAAGCTGCCCTAAGGAAAGAAAGATAACATGTCCATCTAGCTTTCAACAACTTGGCAATATTCAGATGTCTTAGGATTATATCTCCAAAATCTCAACACTCTTGAAAGTTATCAGTCACCAAAATCTATTTAGAAGGATTGTCTACCCACAGCGATGACTGCTCTTGGGGGTCGTCTTAGAAAGACAACAAATTTTCTCATAAGCTTTAATCAATCCTCTTACCTGTCAATGAAAGAAGCAGAGTCCTTAAAGAATATGCTGTCTTGTATAAACTTTACTACCTAAGTGTTAATATCTCCCAAATATCAGGAGACAAAATACAGGATTTGCCCCCTGCAAGTACCTGTGAGAAATAACACAAAATCTGACATTTTAAAAAACCAAGAGGTTTTATACATTTTAATAGAGAAAACATACCTCTTCAATGTTTCTGACCCAGTTCTGAATATTTTCAAAAGATTTTTCATTGGTAATATCATACACCAGCATGATGCCCTAAAGAATGAGACAGAAAAGTCGACTGATGCTTCTTTAATTTTTTTAAGGATTTGAAAATATAAATGTAAATGAGATAATTGATACAACTTAGCTGATAGCACTGAGCAAGGTTTTCCAAGGAACAGTTTGGTAGAAAGAAGCAGGAGACTGATCTGACTAGTGATGATGGGGGTGAGGGAGGGTAGGCAGATGAGAATTGTGTGGGAAACATTTCAACTCTGAGATTTAAATCTGATGCAAAAGAGACTAGGAAATCAATGCTGAAACATAAAAAAGGAAAGAAATGACTCTATGGTAAGGAAAGAAAAAGGAGGTTGAACTCTTAACATTTAGAAATGATGGAGGGAAAGCTATAAGCAACAACAAAAAAACACCCAGCAAGCATAAATACAAAGGCTTTAACATTAACTACAGCCAAATTCCTACTGAAGGAACATCTTAATACAGTGGTTCTCTACCTGTGGTCTGCAGGCCTCTGGAGGGGGCAGGATGTCAGCCTAGAGGATCTGCTTATACTTGAAAAAATATTATAATTTAAATCTAGAGTTATGTCTTGGGGGTCCATGGCCATAGTCTGTGGCCCAAAAGGTATTTAAAGTGGGTCCATGGTGAAGAAAAGGTTGAGAACCACTGTCTTAACAGATTGGAGGATACTTTGAGGGACTATCCAGTGTTAATGCTCATCAGTACTGTTAGGGATAACATTGTTTACCCTAACTGGTTTAGGTAAAATAATAAATATGTAATCATAGTTTGTTAGTTAAAGTGTCTGCAACTTTAAATATAGGAATGTAATTAAGGGAGTGGTTGTGAAAGCACTTTAAAAGAAGCAAGACGACAGCTTGCTCTCTCTCTGGCTTTGATGATCCCTAATTACTGCATGGACTCAAGACTGCGTTACTCGAATGGGAGAGATAAACAAAGGACTGATTTGTAAGTGAACTGACATAGGATATTCCACACGGACTTTGCTAACTGAATATCCTTGAATGGACTGACTAAATGATACATGACTAATGGACTGTTATTTTGACTATGCTATAAATGGAATAAACTATATTTTTGATAGCACAAGCGTATCTGTTATTTTTACTGTACGTTAATAAACATACAAGCTTAGCTCACTCATTTATCTGTGTGCCTATCTGACTAACGCTGCACATTCTGTTTAACTTGTCTCCTTAACCCTGGTTGGGGAACACAGGCTTAATAAGTACTATAGAGAATTGAATTTACCATTGCTCCTCTATAATAAGCAGTTGTGATTGTCCGGAATCGTTCTTGCCCAGCTGTGTCCCTAGAAGAATCAGACAAAATGTTGTTTCAAGGTCTTTATAAATACTACATTTACATTACACCACTATTTAATCAATCTTTAATTGCAAGAACACTTAGACTTATATACCGCTTTAGTGCTTTACAGCCCTCCCTAAGCGGTTTAGTCAACATATTGCCCCTAACAATTTGGTTCCTCATTTTACCAACCTTGGAAGGATTGAAGGCTGAGTCAACCTTAACGTCAGAAAGTGGGAGACAGTTTTGTGCTCCATCCTTATCAGCACTTATCATTCAGCTCCAGTGTTCTTAGGATGAAGGGCAAGGAGGAAGGGTGACAGCGTTTGGGCCATTGAATTTTCTATTTACTTATGATCCCTGTACTATGAAGTGGCAGACTTCTCTAGGCATAGAAGTGGAACAAATACAAGGGAACCAGTAAATTAATGGACAATAGGGCCTATAGGAATATCGCACAAGTAGACTTATGTACAAATACCATACAATGGAGTTATGACCATTTTAGTGGCCTTTCAAAATTGTGACAATGTTACAAAAATTACTTATGGCTGTTCTTTGCACTTATGACTATTGTAGTGTCCCTGCAGTCATACGATCAAAATTTGGATGCTTGGCAACTGGTATGTATTTACGACTGTTGCACCATCCCAAAGCCGCACATTTGCCATTTGCAAGTTTCTCAGCCAGCTTCCGACAAGCGAAGTTAATGGGAGAACCTGGATTCATTTATCAACCAAGTGATTCATGTAACAATCATGATTTGTTTAACCATCATGGGATAGAGGCCATTAAATCAGGTATGACTCACTTAACAACCAGCTTGCTTTGCAATGCAATGCAAATTATGGTCCCAATTGTGATTGTTAAGTTGAGGACTACCTGTTATATAAAACAGCACATTGGCTCATCCAGGATTCTTTTTGATTGTTCAGTTGTGTCTAGGTCTTAAAAGATAGTATACAGTACAATATTGATGATAGAGATGACACAACTATGAAACAATGTCTGGCTCAAGATCAATTAAATACAAGGGTCAGATTGCTCCAATCCTATGAGGTACCTAGTATTTTTATTTGCCTTTATCTTTTTCTCGGCAGGGTCAGACCAGTCTGCAATTACCTCTTTTTTACTTTCTAATAATATATATTGAGCTTATATGAAATTAAAGATATATGTAAAATAATAGTTAACATTTGGCATTTGATTTGAAGCAGGTACATGTCATAAGACCATCCCTGCTCTAAAGAAAACTTCCCCAATATGGGGCTCTTCAACTGTGTAGTGGGCTCACCACATCTATAAGTTGGGGATGGCTATATTAGGTTTTAATTCAGCAAAATTAGTCGTCTCTGAGGTGTCCCCTACCATATCTGCAGCTTAATTTTCTTGCCATCGAGTTCAATCGTCCTGATTTTGAAATCAATACCTACAAAAGATTTAGAAATATAACATTTGTTAGTTTTTAAGGAATCGGAGTATCCTATTGTTCTTTTTTACAGATGAGAATGATGGGCAAATGCAGTTTCTTTAGATTTCTAGTTATTCATATACCTTTGTGTATTACCCTTTCTCAGAATGACTCCTTCACCCACTTGTCCTGAAAATAATCATCAAAAATTAAGAGAAACCCCAGGGTAGTAGATCAATATATCATCTGCAAAAAATTAAAAATAGGGGCTCCACTATTATTGCTTAACCACTATTAAGGAATGCTGCAAAGCCATCAAAAGGAGCACCATTTGGCATCCCTCACATAAAATTTCTACACTCATCTCATAAAGCCATAGTCTCATCTAACAGCAGCAAATCCCAGTTTAAGTATGTTGTCACCTATTCTGGGATAGGTTGAGATGAGAGACTAATAAACAAAGATTTGAAATCAGGATTTCTCTGATCTGATCTAGCATTGTATCTATCATAATCCCACCGCTGTTTTGCTTTTTTGTTTTATTTTTCACTGCTACTCCTTTCTGTTTCGCTCCTTCCTCTGAAACCAACAAAGGTAGATTACAGTTTTTCATTCATTTTCTGCCTGGAAAAATGGCTTCGACTTTTATCCATAAGTCTTTAAAAAAATAATTTACTACTTTTTTATTTTGTTCCCTTCGATAAATTACCAGTGCGGAAGGCCTTTCTCTCTATCTGAGCACCCGCTCACAATCCCCCTGAGAAAGCTGAACTTAAGAGAATTTGGGCCGTTGGTGAGGGGACGTGAACCCGGATCAGCCTGCTGGTTCAGTCCACGCGAAACTCAATTCTCTCCCCTTCATCTCCCCGCAGGGTCTCTGAAGGCACGCTGCCTCTCGCCGCGCCCACAGCTGAACAGCGGCCCACTTCGCGCCCTCGCCCCTCTCCTGAGCGGCGGGAGATGGGAGGGGGGCGGTTCCTATGGTAACGCCGACCGGAAGGGGTTGAGGTCGCGAGGGAGCGAGGAGTTGTCATAGCGACAGTGGCGGTAGGCGGAATGCTCCCGTCGCTAGGCGGTGACGCACCGATTGTGGAGATGAAAGTGGCGTTGAAGGCGTCCTCGCTGAAGCGGAAGAGCGCGCACGTCTTGCCCACGCCGGAATCGCCGATCAGCAGCAGCTTGAAGAGGTAGTCGTAGGTCTTCGCCATGTTCTTCGACCCGGCGGCTCTATGGGATTTACCACCGGCCAGCAAAGCTGTCCATCTTCATAACGGTGGGATTTCATTGGTCTCTGCGACTGAAACATCATCAGGTGACCTCCCTCCTCTAGATTATAGCCGGAAAAATCGGACTGAAAATCCCATTGGTCAATAGACGGTCTTGACTACAGCGGCAGTCTGCGATTGGCTAATATGCCCTCACGAGCCGGAGGGCTCTAACATTGGCTGGGACGGCTTTACGTTCGTTATCATAGAGATATATCTTTTAGGTAGGGAATTTTAGCGGTATAAGCATTCTGGGTCAATTATACCGTTCTTGTTGGCTAGATGCCGCTCTAGGCACTACTCATTCTCTATCTTCAGGCGTTTTTAATTTTACAACGGAAGTGCAAGTCAAGCGGATGTGAACTCGCGAGGCTTTTGGGCGTACCGAGAAGCGCTGGGTTCGGGGTCGCCGGGGCTTCTCGTGTGCGGGCTGGTGGAAGATCGCCGTCATGTCGGCTAGCGCCGTCTATGTATTGGATCTCAAGGGCAAGGTGTGTGAAGAGGGATGGGCCTTCCGCGAAACTTCCAGCTGCAGGAGTAGTCTACTAGCTGTAAAGTGTAAATAACTGCTTTCAGAGAGGCAGCTGCTTTATTCTGCGATTAAAAAAAAGTTAAGGGGATTATAAATAGGAGAAGCTAAGTAAGGTGTTGAGTTTTTGTTTTGCTAGAAACGTGGAAAGGTGATTCTGATTTTAAATAGAATATTCAGGGACTTAAACGGGGAGCGATGCCAGAAAATCATATGTCCACATTTCTTTAATTGTTCTATCTGTTCCTCACTAAGTCCCTTAATGCACTCCAGCACTGAATATCAGGAATCATTGATTTTTATATGCCAACTGCATGTAATGAAAATCTGTATAAAATGTTTTAAAGGTGGCATTTTGCACCAACAAGATTGGAAAAAATGTTTAAAGACGGTTCCCCTAAATATTGGAGGTGCAACCAGACACCTGGTTGGTATTACCATATGTGGTGGACATGCCCAAAAGCGAAAAAATACTGGAAACTTGGTTGGAAAAAATGATAAAGTAGCATATAGGTTTGAAACCAGAAATATGATAAAAATATATATATTTGAATTTACATGTACTAACTACTGCCAGAATTATATTTGCACAACAATGAAAAAGCGAAGAGATCCTGACAGATGACAGTGTAATCAAAAAATATTAGAATATGCAGAAATGGACAGATTAACGCTTACAATTAAGGAAAAAGAAGGAACTGAATATTTGTTTTACCAATGGTTAGATAATAAAAACAGAACTTAGAAATGTGGAGTTATACAAAGGACTAATGTTATAAAGGAGATATCTTAAAGTAGATAAGTAAAATATTATTATAGAATTAATATTATTGTGATGAATATTATTGTAAACATTTTGATTATTTCTTAAAACTAATTGTACCTAAACAACACAGTTTGATTGAAATTGAATTTTTACAAGTAATTATATAAACAAATCTTTTTAAAAGGAATCGTTGATTTTCTCTACTATTGAGAGAAGAAAGAAAAGTGAAATAAGCCACAAGTTGAATCTATTTAACATTATTCTTGTTTATGTAATTATATTTTGCTGTTCTGTAAAAGAGAATTGCTGGGAGGGACAGTATCTGTTTCTTCTTCCCTGGGATTAAATTTAGATTCATATCACTAATGGCCTAAGTAAATGAGCTTCTAGCCGTTACACTTCCTACTTGAAACCAGTTGTGAGAAACCAGTTATTATTTAAAGCTAGAGGGTTGTTTAGTATCGATAATCAGTGAGGTTCTGGTACAGTATCTTGTTAACTGAAAAGTGGTTTCTTTTGTAGCACATACAAACTTGTCTGAGGCAATGTTCGTAAATTTTACTGTTTCAAAAACTGCTAATAGTGTCCCTACTGTTTTAGGTTCTTATCTGTAGAAATTACCGTGGAGATGTGGATATGTCAGAAGTAGAACATTTTATGCCTATACTTATGGAGAAGGAAGAAGAAGGGATGCTCTCACCTATTCTGGCTCATGGAGGTGTTCGCTTCATGTGGATTAAACACAACAATTTATATTGTATCTTTTGCCAGAATAAGGGTTGATCTAGGACTCCAGGTAGTGAAGAAAGTCATTTTAAGGAATCTCTTTAGCTAAACTTTTTACTTCAGATTTAATTTTTAAAAGGCTCGAGTTTAATAACTAAATTAGTCAAAAGAAAGGCAATCAGTTTCCCTAGTTATTCACATGCTAATCTGCATTTTGTTCTCAGAAACTTTTTTACTTGTTATTTATTATTTATCTCTTAAGAAATACTCTCAGGCTTAAAAAAAACAGAGTGGAGGTCTAAATGTTATTGAAGAGCAGCTGATCAGGTCTGAATTCACTAAATCTGGTCAGGGAAAAAGAAAAACAATTACACCCTTTAAATTTCAGAATTGGAAGAGATTTCAAAAATGATCTACTTAAACCCTGCTCAGGCAGAAAATCCTCTATTGCTGCATCTTGGTAGGTTGCCATCAATTTACTGCTGTTCTAATGAAACAAAGTTGACTGCCTTTTATTGTTGAACATTTCATGCTATGAAGAGAATATGAAAAGCAATTCTAAAGATCTCTCTTCAGGAAGACTTTTCAGTGGCCAGTCAAATATAAATGAAGCATAGAAGCAGGAAATTCATATTAATGTCAAATTTTCTTTTTCTTGAGTTCACTAGAACTGACCCTCTCCTTTAAAAACACATTTTCCTATGTGATAATCTTTTAGATAGTCAAAGATTGCTTTTAGATCATATGCAGTTCCATATGTTTAGCCTGGTATCCATCTGGTATCGAGCCTCCTAATATTTTTTTGCCTTTCTTTAGACTCATTTCAATTTATTAATATCTTTCTTAAAGCAGAGAGCCTAGAATTGGGCATAGTATTGGTCTGTCCAAAAAAATAACCTGTTTCCCATAATCTAGATACAGTACTTTCATTGATTTTTGCCTAGAAAGACATTATTTTAGTGAAATTTAGAATCATTGCATTTCTGGTTTTCCAAAGTTAGGATATATATTATAATTTTTTTTTTGATACAAGTTAATAGTTTGCAGGAAATTAAGTAGGATGTTCATAGAAAAAGAAAACACAAAAATATAAAATATAAAGAGGAATAGCTTGGAAATATGAATAAGCTCCTGAACATGCTTTCCCAGTGGTTGCCACTTCAAAGAAGAATGCCTGTGTCTCTCTCGTGTTCTCATTTCTATACAAGGTAGTTCAGGTGAGTGTGGCATTGATTCTATTATGAATCAAATTCTGAGATTTCTTTTGGGGTTTATTCTCTAGAGTGAGAAGTAATTGTGATTATAACAACAACTTTTATTTTAAAAACAATTGGATAATGAAATTGGAATTTCACTATATAGGCATATTGTATTTCTTTTTAACTTTTTATTTCAGGTCTTTTCTGAATATTTCAAGGAACTGGAAGAAGAAAGCATTCGGGATAATTTTGTGATTATTTATGAACTGCTAGATGAGTTGATGGACTTTGGATATCCTCAAACCACAGATAGTAAAATTTTACAAGAGTAAGAATGTGGCTTGGAACTAAAAGACTCACATTTTCTGTATATTTAACAATTCAGGGTGGCTAAAACTGTCCTTTATTTAGTTGGTGTAATCCTAATTTAAATAAATCTGTAGGACTAAAATATGCAGATACTCTTATTTTGAACATCTTGCCTGTGTTGATATAGATACATAACACAAGAAGGCCACAAGTTGGAAACTGGAGCCCCACGTCCTCCTGCCACTGTTACAAATGCTGTGTCTTGGCGTTCTGAAGGAATCAAGTACCGAAAGAATGAAGTCTTCCTGGATGTCATAGAATCTGTTAATCTTTTGGTATGTCTATGATTACAAGTCCTAAAATCATTAATACTGAATAATGTGTCCAGACAGATTTATTATTCTACTGTTTTGGCCTTGTCAGCAACTTTTCAAGACCTTTGGAATTTCTTTTCCTAGCTCAGAACCACTCAGTGTTTAAACAAGAGCTGATTTCTAATCACTGTCCTAGAGTTCAAGTTTCAGAAAAGTCCAGCAAAATTCTTTCAATCTCTTTAATTTTAATAATTGTGTTTTTTAGTGGGATGAAACACTGAAAAGTTGTAAGAGAAGGACAGAGAGAATCTCAGATATATAGAGACTTAAAAGTCGATTCCTTTTATTTGCTTATCAATAGATCTTAAATAAAAGGAACTTGACTCATTTTTTGAGTTTCTAAGTAACTGAGTTACATTCATGGCAGATAATCCACCCAGCCTTGCATCGGTACCGCCAATAAAAATGATCATCCTGCCCATTTATTCCTTTATATAAACCTTTACTGTCTAAGAGCACAGTGGCTCAGGTGATTAGGACTCTGGGTTGGAAGTAAGCGAGCGACCTGTTCTGATGTGCTGCCACGGGGCAGGGTGAATGCCCGTCCTTCATTCCAGCTCCTGCTGGGACAAGAAAGGAGCACCCAACTGGGCATCCTCTGGACAAGAGTGATGTCACTGGCTAATCCTTCCAATCTGGAAGCACCTCAGTGCTTCTTACATGAGTGTGATGCAAATGTTTACTACTTTCTGTATTCCTGCATGGGGATGTAAAAAACAAACCCACTCCATCCTCGGAGTAAGAGTGCTACAGATTCTGATCACTTTTAGGGGAAGAAGCTATTTTGTAGGAGCACTACAGCGCTTCCAGCAGTTCCTTTGCTAGAAGTATTTAGCATGAAAATTCATCACTTATGATCAACTGAGGCCTTTAGATCCATTTCATATGTACTGTTGCAAAACCCAGATGTCTTGCATTCTTCACTTGCATCACATTTATTATAACATATTGTCAACTCGTAAAGCATTCCTGGACTCCTTTCGCTTTTGGCTCGAGGCTCATGATTAGAGCGTTAACACTTTATGTAGTTCACCACTTGTTAGTCTTGCCTTTGAGTTTCTCCGTATTTTGAAATGTGGACCCGCCCCTCCCTGCCCTTCAATTTCAGGTTAGTGCCAACGGGAATGTTCTGCGCAGTGAAATCGTTGGATCCATCAAAATGAGGGTTTTCTTATCTGGAATGCCAGAGCTCCGCCTTGGCTTGAATGACAAAGTCCTCTTTGATAATACTGGCCGTGAGTATGTCTGCTTCTTCTGGGTTGCCTCTCTTCTTCCCTGTCCTTGCAGCCGGATTTGGAACAATTTTACATGTGGGGAGGACTTGAAGGACACAAATGCTTCAAGAAGTTGCAACGCTTAAAGGCATCCATCTTGGCCTTTAAACCTTTTTCTATAAAGTGCTGAATTGCGGCTGCGTTTGTGCCATGGATTGCTGGGAGGGTGACTGGAAGCTGCAAGGGAGGATGACTGGTGTTACCGAGCTGCATGTGGACTATTAACCCATCATATTAAAAAGTCAATGTCGTTACTAGAGTCCTTGTACTTATGAAATCATCCCTTGGAACTCATCTGTACTAATTGGAATTGTCTCAGAAACATTTTGTCTTGACCAATTTAATGCTGTCCTCCTGTCAGTTTCTTCATTATGAAACTTAGAGAGAGGTTCTCAAAATTTGCAGTATCATGACCTCTTAAAATGATGAATTTAATTTGTGAGTAAAATAAAATAAAGCTGCAGTGGTTTTGGTTTCGACATACTACTAAATGAGCCATCCCACCAAACCAGCCTGGGATCTTTTCTTTGCTTTGCCTGGTGAAATTCCCTGAGGATATTGCCAAGCACAATAGGAATGAGTTGACACCACTCCTGCTTTGCTTGCTCAACAAAACTACCAACATCCTCTAATAGCAATAGCACTTAGACAGAGTAGGCATATTGCCCCCAACATTCTGGGTCCTCATTGGAAAGATGGAAAGTGAGCCAGTAGGAATTGAACTGCTGAACTGCTGGCAGTCAGCAGAAATAGTCTGCAGAACTGCCTTCTAACCATTGCGCCACTACGGCTCCTAAGTTAATCATGACTAACCAATGGCTCATCAGTCCTAGTATGAGAACCCCTGGCTTAGAGTAGTAGACCTAGGGGCAGTGATTATAAATTCTCTCCTTTACTGGGATGTATCTGTCTTCTGCATGTGGCTTGTACAGGGGTACTTTTCTGCACCTGATTGATGTAATGCCTCTCCTTTCTCTTTTTATAGCGGGGATTGATTACTATTCTTTAGGAGAAGGGCTCTCCAAACTTGGTTTGGTTCCAAGTATAGCTAGCTGAGGAATTCTGGGAGTTGAAGTCCACATGTCTTAAAAGTTTGCCAGGTTCAGAGACCCCTGCTTTAGGAAATTGGCCTAGGGTGATCTCAGCACAGAACTACTACTATAGTTTCCCTTTGTTGCTGTTATACTTTCTGAGCCTGGGCCTTCTCTTCTATCTCCCTGACAGGCGGCAAGAGCAAATCTGTGGAACTGGAAGATGTGAAATTCCACCAGTGTGTTCGTCTCTCTCGTTTTGAAAATGATAGGACTATTTCATTCATCCCACCCGATGGAGAATTTGAGCTTATGTCTTATCGCCTTAATACCCATGTACGTGTGTTTTAAATCTTGGGTTACAAACAGAATCATCGCCCTTTTTTGGGCTCTTTCTTTTGTGGTTTTAACTCTCCATTTAGACCAGGACAGATGATATCTGTAACATACCCAGTGAGTGAAATGGCTGGAATCAATCAATTGCCGCTTGTTGGATTGCTGCTGTATATGATAGTAATGAAGGTGAAGTAAACCTGGCAAGAAAGTACCACAGCATTGGGTGGCTTTGTAGACCAGTCAAGAGTCAAGTCACACTGTGAGTTCGGTAGCCATGGATGTCTTGGGTCCTCTGTAGGGGTCTCCCCTTTTCTCTAGAAATAAAAGAAAAACTGATGAATCTTCTGGCACTTGGGGAGCCAGTGATGCGAAAGCAGTTTATCTTATCATCTGCAGGTAAAGCCTCTAATCTGGATTGAGTCAGTTATAGAGAAGCATTCCCACAGCCGCATAGAGTACATGATCAAGGTAAGTGGAATCCAGAAAACTCTTGACCCTTCATGGCCGATTGTGCAAAGCAATTCTGTTCCCAAAGGTTCTAGCAAAAAAGTAGCAGCTGTTAAAGCACCTCGGAGGCCAGGTTTACACACGCAGTAAAATCTCAAAACCATTTCAAAGGGCTCCAATGTCCATTCCTTGCTATCTTTCCCTACTGAGCATACAGTAAGTATTGAAAATACCTGGTTGTTAAGGAAAGGTGAGCAAGCACGCGCTGCGTGTGACCTTGGAGCACACTTTGCACCATTAAATTACGATGGTGCATTTAAAACAAAATCTAATAAAGTGATTGAAAGAACAGGTCCAATATTTCTAGCCTTGCCTTTTTTGTTGAAAAAGAGGCCAGGAAAAGACTGGTTCTTAGCCAATAATATAATGACCACTTTATTCAAGCTAAGCACAACTTATCCTGAGCTAGGCCTTTTGGAACAGTACTTGTGGAGAGAAAGACGTTAGAAATTATACTTTGCAAATTTCTCAGTTTATTTGGGATTGTATTTTCTATAGCTATTTTTGAAATCTTTTTAGGCCAAGAGTCAGTTCAAGCGCAGATCTACAGCGAATAATGTGGAGATTCACATTCCTGTTCCCAATGATGCCGATTCACCGAAGTTCAAAACCACAGTTGGGAATGTCAAGTGGGTTCCTGAGAACAGTGCCATTGTGTGGTCCATCAAGTCTTTTCCAGTAAGCTCATTGATTGTGAACATCTCTGGGAGGAAGGCCAACTATGTTAAAAAAAAAAAAAAATTATTTCCAAAGGAACTTTGTGTAGAATGGTTCTTACTCTGTAGCTACCTAACTGTTCAGCGCACGTTTCATTAGCTCATTTCAAAAGAATTTCACCCTGCCCAGTGAGGTTTAGTCCACTTCCATTGATCCCATGGAATTGTCTATCACACTGGATAGAATTGCACAGATTTTGTGGAACGGATGGTTATTCTTCAGCTCTTTGGCGCGAGAAGCCCTGAGAGGTGGGATAAAATGAAATTCGACTCTCTGCTAACTTACAGGGAGGGAAGGAGTACTTGATGAGAGCCCATTTTGGGCTCCCAAGTGTGGAAGCTGAGGACAAAGAAGGGAAACCTCCCATCAGTGTGAAGTTTGAAATCCCATATTTCACCACATCTGGAATTCAGGTAAGAAGGCTTATCGTTTTGGGTCTCTTGCCAGCCTATATGGGCTTTTAGTGATCTTGTCCACTCTCTATGCTTCATGCTTCTCCTTTCGTCCCACCCCTGTGCGTGTGGGAAGCAAATGGACTTCTTCAGATGGAGGTTGAAGTTTTACTTGTGTTCCTTTCCAGGTTCGTTATTTAAAAATAATTGAGAAGAGTGGCTACCAGGCATTGCCTTGGGTCCGCTACATTACCCAGAACGGAGGTATGTGAAAAGACACTTTGCTTATTAGATACCTTCAAGTGGCCTTGCAGCCACAAAATGAGGCTGGTATATCAAGTGGTTTACCTGGTGGGTGTCACATGCTGTATGGATGATTTCCATGTGCTTGCAATAAGAATTAGGTCTAGTTGGGGCTGAATTTGGGTAAGAAACCAGAGCTCTTATCATGTGTTTCTCCTGGGATAAGGAATGTGATTATTTGTGCCAGAAGTTTCTTAAGTAAAACAAGGCACACCATACATCTTAAAATTTAAAATAGAAGATGGAAATATATGTGTTAGACAGTTCTTACCCCAAAACTAGCAACATTAATTACGCAATTAATTAAGGGATGGGATGGTTAGTATATAGCTGAGCATAGTTTTCAGAATTAGATGATCCTATGTAAAACAACAGGGAAAAAGTAAGGTCAGGGGTAGATGATTAGAACTTGGAGTAGCAATGGAGAAACCATTTTCAGTTTCTTGCTTGATCAGGGAATCCACTGGGGGTTTTTGGACTAGTCACTTTTCCCAAGTCTACCCTAATTGTTGCTGTTGTAAAGATGAAACAAGAGGCAATTTTTCACATGCCTCTTTCATTTCCATAGAAAAAAGGCTGGATGCAGTGGTAAGAAATGAACACATTTTAAAAAGGTGGAAGGGCTCTCTGTGGATAGCTTCATAGCTCTTCATCACCGAGTTCATTCAATTTTCTTTTCATCCTAGATTATCAACTTCGAACCCAATAATGTCAACTCAGTTACTGTTGCCAAGAAAGTAACCAATATCCCTGGTCAGAAACATGTTTGGTGCTTGAAGGTATGGGCCAAGGTTGTCTTGCTGGCTGGAAGTGGAATCAAGCTGTGTCCCATATCCAGCTGTACTTGGACCAGTGTTTAGTGCAGACCTCATGAATGTTTTTTTTTCTTGTACGCCCCATTCAGTGTTGTTTTTTGTTAGGAGTAGCTGTTGCCTTGAAACAAGCCAAGAGCCAATCTTGGGAAAACATGGCTGGTCTTATTTCTTTGCTTCAGAAATTGGGGACTATTCGTCCTTGTTTCTGAAGTTTTGTGAGTATTAGCTGAGCTCCTCTTGCCAACCGTTTGCCTGCTGATACGTCTTAATGCTAGTTAAACTCCAGTGACATTTTGAAATCAGTTTTGTTTTCATTGCTCGGTTGTTTTTGCAAATTAATTATTGACAACGGACTCCCCAGATGCAGAGTTTACGTTTGCTTGATGGCGCTCGGTTTAAGAAAGAACATGAAGTTGGTGTCATGAGATGTTCTTATGCGAGGGTATGTGTCTCAATGGATGCCTGACACACACCCCACATCAACTTCTGAATCATCTAGCCAAGAAGAACATCCTATCTGTATATCTTTTTCAAGCAGCAACTGAGATGACCAACAGGCAACTGAAGTCTCTGTGGAATTTGTATGATGATCTGCTTCTCTGTAAAGAAAAATCAATCTGTATGAAGAAAATTTACTTTGCCGCTGAGAAAGGTTCTATTTTTATTTTATTTTTTGTCTTCATTCCTTGGATGGTTTCTGTGCATAGATGGTCACGCCTGGGAAGCATTCTGCCAGCCCTTGCTTAGCTTTCAAATGGCACAGTCATCTAGGTGCTGCTGTATCTGGTGATTGTGAGAACAAGGCCATAATCACAGCAGTTCCTATAAGAACTCCCAAGATGGTAAAACAGACACACAGTCTCTTGTGAGTGCCTCCTCTACTCTAGCCCCTTTGGGGGGACTGGAAATCCCCAAAATGCCACTTACCTATTTTTCCCCTTGCAGTTCCAACACAGCCTTTCTCAATTGGCTCCAATCACATATCAGGAAAGGCTGCTCTAGCAGAACAAGCAAGTGCCCCCACCCCCAAATGGCTTTAGGTCAAAGATTTTGCTGCTTTCTTAAAGTAATCCCTCTTTGAGGTCTGCTCAGTGGCAGTTGGTCACGTCTAATAGAACACAAAACATTATGCTCTTCAGCAACATATCTCTGCTCACAATTTGGCTTTTTTTTTTTTTTCTTCTTCTAAAGAGTTGTAGGGTTCGAGTTCATGATATACTTGCAAAGATTACATTCATGTGCTTGCTTTTTACAAAGTGGATTGGGAGAAGCAATAAACATGAAGCTGAGAATGTGATGCCCTAGGTAACTGCAGCGAGACCCATCAGTTCCTGGAAAAACAGCCCTAGCCGATTACTTGTAACTGTGAAAAATCACTTGGTAGTTGAACAAATGCAACAGTAATGGGTTGGTGGTACACTTTAATTATTCACAGGTATATTTTTGCCCATAGTTGCACTTAAAAGGGCCATGTTTGTGATGGGGCTCTCCAGGAGTTGCTAAATTACAATTTCTAGCAGTCTTAGTGTTGGTAATTATGAGAAATAATCACTGTAGCTTGCAGTTTTTGTCAGAATGATGAAAGTGGTATTTCAGTGCAGGATCATAAGTGCCACCCCTTTGGGGTATTGTGTGTGATGTCATGAAGCTCACAGAAAAGGGACACCACTTGCATTGTGATGCCACAGCACTACTCATTAGTCTGACCCAAATGCTACTGCCAAGAAATTTGGAAACTGTAGCTCAGAACTCCAGAATCCCTGAGAAATAAACAAGATAAGGATTGGTCAGCGACAGATCGATTCACTTGCCAAAGTTGAATCTAAAACCATTACTATTATTTAACCGGTTCCCTCTAGCTGCCAGAAATGTCAACATTATGCCTTTAACCAGGGCATTGTATTTGTTGTCTAAAAGTCTGTTTTAAATAAATGAAATGACCAGAATTTTAGCGTCTTGGTTTTCTTTTGCATGAATCTAGGTTTGGTATTTTCTGGTGGGGAAAAAGAAATTAAGATGAGAATGTGCATATTTAATCCACCCTTGCTCCAAGGAACTGAGCAACATGGATTGTTTTTTTCACTTTTAATAATTTTGTGTGGTAAAGCAAGCCTGGAAGAAGAATATGGTAGTAGAAAACCATCTGTGTTGTCCCCAGGAAAACAGAATAATGTGCTCATGTCACCAGGAGTTGAGGTAGCCCTTGTCACCTAGAGGTTGTTTCATAGCAGTGTGTGGAGTGTTGTACTTGGTTTCAGTCCTACATTTTAGCCACCTTCAATAAAAGTGTTTATGGAGCTACATAATTATCCAGGTTATGGTTGTCCCAAAGATGCTTTTTAAAAAGCAACTGGATTTTCCTGCTTTTTTTTCTTTGAAGATGTTTTCCTTCTCATCCAAGAAGCTTCTTTAGTTCTTCAAAACTGAAGATTCTTGGATGAGAAGTGAAACGATTTTCAATGAAAAAAAAAGTTAAAGTCCAGTTGCCTTTTAAAAAGCACCTTTGGGTTCAATGCAAGTGATGTTATGAGAACTTAATGACTGGTGACTATCTGCTTAGAAAATGGTCTGGTTTTGTTTGAATCATTTTTGATACACACATTTCAAAACAATATTAAAAACACATCCAAAAGGGACAAAATAAAGGAATGGTTAAGATGAAAGAGTGATAAAACTGATGAAGGATGTGAGGGTCACAAGAAGTTCTTAGTGTGGGACAGACCATTGTTCAATGGTACCATGAGGGCCTTGGCAAAAAAATGGAGTGGAAGAAGTGAAAGAAAAGTAGTAGAATTATTACAGAAATGGTTGTTACAAAAATGAGAGCAATATGTGGTATAAACAAAGATAAACTAGCAAGGAATTGTTAAGTTTGGAACAGGGAGAAAATGTAAAGCAATTTTGATGGGAAGCATGATCCTATGACTCCTGATTTGCAAATTATATCAAATGTGCTTGATGCGGAAAATGGAATCAATGATTGCAAATTACACATTAGTAAATGTATATATATATATATATATATATGTATATGTGTGCAAACTCATGCAACAGACCTCATTTCTGCTGCGATTTGGGAAATACCGTTATCCAAATGGCACAAATGTTACAAATGCTACAGTGTTAAAGAAGGTGCAGCTAATCAAAGACAACTTTTAAAAGGAAAATAGAACTGCATATTGTATAGGGTTATAATTCTCTTTAGTCTTATTTTTTTTTATAAAAACTAGTGTCAGACACAAAACAAATATTTCATCGTTAGCCAGATTTCTTTGTGATATAGTAGTATTAATTATGAACCCTAGGTTAAAGCTTTTTACTTAAATCCATGAAGTATTCTTAAACAGCTGGTGGAACCCCATGCAGTTGTCAGCAGTTGCAACTGTAACTTACAAAACTATATGCAAGTTACAAAGTAATTTGTAAGATTCAGGATACATGTTGCAGTAAAATCTTGTCACTTCTCTGGTTAAATCTTCCTATCGACCAGATCAAAGGTTTGGTTCAAAGGTAAAAATAAAAGTTGTAAAGATTTCTCTGCTTCTCGAAGGAAAACAGTGGAGTAAGACTGCGTGGCAGGTGTGTGCTCAACACACATAAACACAAACAAGCGCCTTTCTCTCAGCTTTGTTCCATCCATCTTGCAGATCCCAACTGGACTTTCTTTGGTTTTATTTCCCCTTGAAAATGTTTCGCTTCTCATCCAAGAAACTTCTTCAGAAGCCAGAACTGAAAAAGCTGCTCGGATGAGAAGCGAAACGTTTTCAACGGAACCCCCCACCCCACCCCCAAAAAAGTCCAGTTGTCTTTTGAAAAGCACCTTTGGGACAACCATGACCTGGAAATCCTGGGAAGTTTTTCCTTCCCTCTTGAAGCAAAACCGCTCAAAGGTTAATATTATTTCCAAATAAATTACACCAAACATCCGTCCCTCCTCAAAACCGGAGTGGAAGAACATTGATGCGCTTGCTTCCAATCATATATTTATTTTTTAATAATATATTCTCGTTTGCGTAGACGGTGCCCGTTTGCTGAACTAACGAAGCCCCCACATTCCGCGGCAAAACCAGCGCGGGTGGTTTTCACATCCCGCCCCCTCTCCTTTTGGGGGGGGGCTTCTTCTTGCCCCGCCTTTGCGCGCCCCTTTCTCAGCCAGGGCAGTCTCGCGGGATCGCCTTTGTTGGGCTATATAAACCCGGCGGGCGCCTCCCGCGTTCTTTTCTTGCCCGGCCTGAGAGGCGTCCTGGTTCTCTTGCAATTGCGGCTCCTTTGCATCAGGCCGCGGCGGGAGACGGGGAAGATGGCGGGGCGCAAGAAGAAGCTGGCGGGCGAAGGGAACGAAAGCCGGGCCCTCCCGCAGGAAGCCCAGCAGCCGAAGGGAAGGCCCGGAGGCCTTGCCCGTGAAGGTTAAATGCAGGGTGCAGGGTAAGGGTCGAAACTCCCGCGTCTTTTCTCGGCCCCTTAAACTTCGCGCCTCCGAAGCAGTCTGTGCTTTAGGATGGTCAACACAGGGGGGTAGAACGCTCTCTCACCCAAACCTGGGGCGGGGTTGGCTCTCCGCCTTCGGATCCTGTCGTGAGAAACAACGCTTTGGGCACGCGGGATGTATATTATAAGGGCAAATCCCGGGCTTTGTTACGGGATTGGCAACGGCAGGCGGGAAGGATACCTCGTTATTAGTCTCAACTTAGATTGTATTCCTATGTAGAAACTGCCATTCGATTTACGGCTATTAATTGAGTTGTTACGATAAATCCTTCATAAATGACCAAGAAACGTGGTTAAGATGACAAAATTTACTATAGCTGAACTTGCTTTTTATAACCAAGACACACAACACTCCACACGAAAAAAAAAGGTTCAGATAGGCCTGGTTAAGGTCTCCAAATTTGACAACTTTAAGACTTGTGGACTTCAACTCCCAGAATTCTCTAGCTGGCTGGAGAATTCTGGGAGTTGAAGTCCATAAGTCTTGCCAAATTTGGAGACCCCTGCTCTGTGACTATATTAATTGACTGTTTTGAGCTCTTTACATCAACATTTGTTGGTTCTTTTTTTTATTCTGTTCTAGGCACAGACCCAAGGGATAACTTGTTTGCTTACAAAAAATGGCCTGTGATGAAATTGTTGGTTTTTGCAGAAGTGATTCTGCTGAATGAGAGGAATGTAGTGTCTGAAGCAGCAGCTCTTCCTTCTGTTAGAAAACAATGGTAAATTTTCTTTCACTCTTTATCATGTGGATAAATTACTTCTTATAGTTCAGTTTACCTAATTAAGCTCCTGGACACATTCTGGCTATCAGGCACCTCAGACTGTTTTCCATGATGCATCCAATTTCAAAGTAAAGTACCTATTTAGGTTAAACTCTGTTGATAATCCCATTCCTTAGCTTGTGTTATTTTGGATTCATCAAAAGATTCTTTACATTTAAATTCTTAAGAGAATTCTTATTTTGCCTTCAGAAGTTGCGGGTGCTTCATAGTTGGAGGCTTTTAAGAAGAGACTGAGCAACATGTCTGGAATGGTATATTGAGCAGGCAATTGGACCTCCAAGGACCCTTCTAATTCTTATTCTGTTTATTTCCTTGTAGATTTTGATTTTTTTTGACTTGATTGAGAAGCTGGTGAATGGGTTCCTTTCTTCCACCAGATCTCAAAGCATATCTGGAAATATAGCTTTTTTTAAAAAAAAACCACAATGTCAGATTTGGAAAAAAAACCTCAATCTACAATTTATCTATTGCCACAACAATGGATAAAAAATTATCACTTGCAGAATTACCAACTTCAGTCAGTCATAATTAGAAGTGGACCTATGTCTGGAATTCATCTCCCCCTTTCAGCTTTGCCCTCTTAAGGCTGATGGTGCTTTAAGTGGCCAATATAGAGGGGTAAAGTAAATTATCTCTTAAACCCAGAGGTGAGGGTGAAACTTTTCTCTGGATCCTGTCGGGAGAAACAAAGATAATTCTTAGTAAATGTATTATGCTAGAAGACCATGTTATTCAAGAATGGCCAGTGCTCTTATGAGAAACAACTTGAACTTTTTATTACACATCGTAATGTGAGTTGGGCTTTTAGAGAAGTTTGCTTCATGGTTCATAGTTTTTTTAGTGCAAATTAGCCTTTTACTGGCAGGTTATTTTCTTTTAAACCAGATACCTGGATATTTCATCAAGTATCACTATAGAATTATATCTGAAAAGTATTTATATTTTCCTTAATTTATATTCTGCTAGAATTGAAAGATTCCAGAGTACTATGCATTTCTATAGATTAAGAGCCAGTTTGGTGTGAGCTCATTCTCTTAGCTGATCCAATCTCACAGACTGAGTATTATGGGGAAAATGGGAGACAGGAGCATCATTTCTGCAGCAATAAATTGTACAAAATAAAGATGGAATGTGCTAATAATAAATTGTTCCCCTGAGAAATTAATAGTAAATATGTTTATTAACTGGTATTACAGATCTTAAATCCTGATTTATTTGTGAAATTTATACAGCTGTCAATTTCACAAAAAGTGACTGGCTGGCCATACAATAATTGTAAAACAATAAATGTATAAAACTATTATTAAAATATAAAACAATCATTAAGATATAAAAACTACATTATAATTTTTTCTTATTGCAATGGTATAAAAATGTTGAGTCCAGATAGAGTGCAGAGCAATAAAGTTTAGGGGACTGAAGACTAAAATGGGAACTGCTGAAGAAATTGGGTATGTCTAGTTTAATGAAAAGAAGGACTAAGAATGATAAAGTGTTCCAGTATCTCAGGGGCTGCCACAAAGAAGAGGGAGTCAAGCTATTCTCCAAAGCACCTGAGGGCAGGACAAGAAGCAATGGGTGGAAACTCATCAAGGAGAGAAACAACTTAGAACTAAGGAGAAATTTCCTGACAGAACAATTAATCAGTGGAACTGCAACACTGGAGATTTTTAAGAGATTGGACAACCACTTGTCTGAAATAGTATAGGATTTCCTGCCTGGGCAGGGGGTTGGACTAGAAGACCTCAGAGGTCCCTTCCACCTCTCTTATTATACCACATGCACAGGGGAGAATGAATATAAACTACAATGACAATCATTTTAAAATATTACTGGTTCCTTGCAATCTCCAGGCCTGAGGATATAAGCATGTCTGATGGAATTTCCAGAACGTTAACAGGGATGGAATTGGGAACAAGGAACAGAAATGATTGTTTATTGCTTAATGTTTGGCTTCTGGGTTTTGGATGGCTTTCCCTCTTATTTTGGTTCTAATAAATAAGGTACTTGGTTCTAATAAATAAGGTACCTCCATGGGGCAATGTCAAAGGGTTATGTGGTTTATTTCAGATGTAGCATGCACTTGTTGGCATCATGAATGATCTATTTTTCCCCAATTTTTCATAGAAAGAAAACACTATATTGGTAAAGTGACTTGTGGCTGACTTCACTGAAGAATGATCTTGTGATGTCTAATTTAGCCTGAAAATATCTGGCTTCAACTTCATACTTGACCATGAATTTTTCTGAGTATTTGCCTTGTGCCCTAGAGCTGAGAGGAAAAAATACTGGATTTTCTTCATAGATAAAATGGGCTTGGATCCATTGTTGGGGCAGATCATACAGGTATATTGGCAATCTGCTTGTCCTGTTTGGTTTTTCCATCTTGTAGATTTCAGAAATGTAGATGTAAAATAGATGCTCGCCATCTGTTTCGTTCACCTTTTCCCCCTTTGTCTGATAAAATTGGTCTGGGAGGGATTGCACCTAATGAAAACGGCTTATTTTTCTTCCTCACTTCAAAAGAAATTGATTGGAGGGCAGGGATGAACTGTATTCTGTATGACAAATGGATATCCACAAGCATTTATTACAAGATTCCTGTGCAGCATGCAGGGGAGAGAAAAAAAGAAGGTACAGGACCAACTTTATGGCACACTACCATACATCAAAAACATTTCACAAACAGTAGAATGCAAGCAGGCATTGCACACCACCCAAAGGCTACCATATGAGGACAGATCATGCATTGTAAAGATCACTTGAAGGGGGAGATATTTCCAATGTAATCTACCAGATCCCCTCTGGTAGGGCAGATGGGGAGGAAGCTAACTACTAGATTGCAAGAACATAAGTGAGTGGTCAGACAAGGAGATCCAAACACATTGGGAGTCTCACATTGCAATGAACAAGGACATATATTGAATTTTATACCATTAAGATTGTTGGCTGAGCAGTACAAAAATAGTAAAATTATTGAAGCATGGGAAATGGATCCCTTGTCATTCAAAAGGAGTGCCAATTTATCAGCTTATTAGGCACTTAGATGAATAAGGACTTGGCAATACAAGGAAACAAAATCAACTTAACGCCCCAATCAACAATCAATGCCACACACAACCAGGCACCACATAAATACTATGCATCGAATAGCCCATTCTGGTGAGAGGGAAGTTCCCTGAGGATGGACTCCATCAGGAGTCTCTAAACCTGAAAGACTAATCTGGTCCTGGTGATTGACCCAGTTTGGATCATGTTCTATATAGTTTTATACTGCTTTTTATTAATAATGTTCACATATTGTTTCTCGGCTACCCAGTTAAGATGAACAGCTGTATGATTTTCTGAAATAAACAAATCTCTAGTTCTACTCTCATGCATTCTATTTTGGGGCAAAGATGGCAATGACCTCTTAACTCTAGTTTTACTTGAAAGATGTTGATTATCTGGATCCAGTTTAATCAGGCCATATGATATGATAGTAAGGTCGCTATTTAATAACTGATGGATGGCTTAAATGCAGCCATATGGGTTGGTTGATACATTCTAATACCATTAATGTGGTAATGGGAACATCCTTGGATAGTGGTTCCAATTCAACTGTGTTCAAAAATTTGTGCTGGGAAGCAGTTTTGTTGCATCGTACGTAATTTGCTGGCCAGATACTAGGGTAAAAGAAGGAAAAGTATGCAAGCTTCTTTTTCTGAAGGGATAAACCATTTGTCCTGTTACATTTCAGTGGAATAATTCTGTAGTGGTTAACCATTATATGGGATGGTGCAACGTGACATTAAGGCTAACCAGAGATTTGAAGTTCATGAGTGCATATCACATATTTGGGATATGGTAAGTAAGACACCTCTTGGGATTGCCCATCAACTCTAGAGGCAAACTGAAAATTAAGGAATACGATCCTGCTCATTGCTGTCAAGAAAGCTGGAGGTGACCCACAATATTGTGGCATAAGCATTAACTGAACGATAACACTGAATTCAGTCATGTTGCAAGTAGGATTCCCTATCCTATTGTAAAGCTGGTATATACAGGTCTCCCGTCATTTCTGGGCACACAAAATTCTAGAATCTCAGGAGTCATGCATTTAAAAAAGTTTTTATTGCAAAAAGTAAATTCCCTTTCCATTCCAAATTCTAATAAGGGATATAGAAAATACAATTAGGATCATTCCATTAATCAAACACCTCTGATGGCATCAGCCTACAAAATGGAAGTACAATTGTACTTAGAAGTATAAGAAACTGGCAGGTCAGGTCCATTCTTTCCATTACCAGTTTCTGAACATATTGGCATGATATTCGCACCCCATGCTAGGCAAAATATCTATTTCTGCATCATATGCTACACAAATTATATCAGTGCTCTTTAGGTGTAGTGAGGTGGTGAGGCAAAATCATTTCAGCAACCATCCACTGGCTTAGGTTTCTCAACCATGCAGCTGCCATCCAGACAGAATGAAAGCTGCCTTTGGGTCTGCTCTCAGAAAGTGGGAAGGATAGCAAGGAAAAGTAGCAGCAAACTTGGGTTAAAATTCTCACACTACCTCCAATGTATGGCTTCATAAACCCAATCGCTCTTGCACAATCCCACCTCTAAGCAAGAAGACACATTGGTAAAATCAGAATCAAAACACTTATGAGCTGGATTAGGTAGCTCGAACAGATTTACAGATACACACTAAATATATCTCATAAACTTGCATATAAATAAGAAAAAGCCCAATATTATTTGTTATTAAAAATAAAGCTGCCCTTTAAATTGTACAAAACCAATTAAAAGTCTAGGGGGGAAAGTATCCTGCTTGCGATGAGCTTCAACAGCGAAAAATGTGTCAGGAGCATTTCCAAACACAAACTGCTAGGCTGCCTCCAAAAAACATGTAGAGCAAATTCTTCACTTCGTGGGTGATTTCAAAGCCGAATCCTTCCCCAATCACTACGTGCCAGGAAGATCCAAATTTCTTGTCCATTGTCTCTTTGATCATTTTGGCAGCGCTCTGAAGGAAAAGTGACATGGAAGGGAACAGAAACCAAAAGGGGAAAAAAAAAGTAACAAGTTACTAAAATGGAATGTACTTTTTATCTCACAAAAAATTACTAGAACAAAAAGTGTGGACTGTTCCAGCAGGTGGCAACATCTGAGCAATGTTGGGCAGCAAAGCTAAGCAGCACATAGCCTTTGATATCCAGGAAGAACAGGGCTGTTAATCTAGATGAAAAAAAAAATCCAAAAACATTCTAAAAAGGTAGTAGTAAGCCACATCTGTACTCTTGCCATGAAAACCACGTCCTTATTCAGGAAGTCAGGAGCTAAATCTGACTTGATTTTTTTTTGAGGATTGCACAAAGGAATAGCCTGAGTTGCAGGTAAATATGTATTGATACCTGATCACTCACAAAACAGTTGACAGGAGTAAATTAGCATGCAGGTGTCCTGGACTTACGATCTTTCATTCAAAGTTAAAATGGGATTGACAAAATGCCACAGCTTCATTTCATTATTGCAACGCCCCCATGGTCATATCAAAATTCAGATGCTTGTTAACTGGCATGCATTTAAGATAATTGCAACAACCTAGTGTCATGTGATCATCATTTGTTACCTTCCCAGCCTGCTTCTGACAAGCAAAGTCAATAGGGGAAGCTGGACCCACTTTACAAACACATGATTCACTTAACAACTGCAGTAATTAGCTTAACAACTCTGGCAAAAAAGAAAAAAGGTGAAATTGGACATGACTGACTCAACTGTCCTGCTTAGCAAGAGAAATTCTGGTTTCAGTTGTGACTAAGTCGAGGGCTACCTGTACTTATTGCCAGAATAGTTAACACAGTAACAAAATATTTTTATCCTACTTGCTCCATCAGTTGAAATATTAGGAAGACAAACTCCTACTTTCTTCCTGACCTTGCTTAAATGATGGTGGGGGGAAAGCCCCACATGTACTGCTTTGTCCTGATCATTGAAGAAACCACCACAGCTTCTCTCCTGCAGCCATATGTGCTAAACCAGTGCCTGTAGGAGTCAATGTCATCTGAGTGACATAGGTTGGGAACACAGTTTATCTATCTCTGAGGGAGATGGTCGGTTTAGAAATAGGAAATATAAATATATTAAATCTAAAGCGCTTGCGTGATGAACACAGCTTCCTGGATGCTTTAATGGAACTTAGCAGGCATTTTTCTGCCCTAAATAAGAACTGAATCCAATTCCTCCAACGGAAAAAACTATGTGCAAACTGCGGGGGCTACATTCATGCAACACTGCTGAGACAGTTACAAAAACATCACCAGAGTTAACAATAATCATATTATGCAATGCTAAGTTTTAACAAAAGGATCATGTTGAGGGGAAATGCTCTATTATCATTTTCAGTATAGAAAGGGATTTGGCATCAAAGGCAGAGGTAAAGAGGGCATTCATACCAGCTATGATTACTACTTTTTATATATATAAATAGCATCAGAATCTATAAAAACATAGATTTATTACTTCTCCTATTACCTTTCCTTTTAGGAAGAGGAGGTTAAAAATTAATTCAAGCATATCTGGTGTAGATATACAGGTTTTAGTGTCAGTACCTCATTGTTGGTGGCATATTTTTCACATGCAGTGACACATAATTCCATGGCCTCAACTCGCATTTCTTCTGGCATGTCTGAATGCTGGGGAAAAATTATAAACATAGAGGATCTCGGTCAGCATTAAGTCAGGATTGGTTAATGCCTATTAAATCATAATCAGATGCTAAGACATGAATAGAAGGATTCAATTCTCTCCCACTAAATTTGCCTTTATTCATTATAGACAATTAAGCACAAAGAATAGCAATCTACAGACTTTCTCCCCAGTGATCCTTGTCTCCCTCCTTTCTCACACAAATATCGCACAAGGGGGGAAAGCTTCACACGTGCCACTTTGTCATGGTTAATGAAGAAACTCTCACAGCCTCTCTCCTGCAGCCATTTGTGCCAAGCCAGTGCCTGCAAGAGTTAACACTCTGTTTTTAATGCAAAAAATCCTTAAGTGTTTTCTAGTCGCCAATAAATGCAATATTGTCTTCCCTTTAATCAAACAAATAGCCATTTCAGCATATTGATCATGTTCACCAGCCATTCCTCTGTTGTAGTTACCACCAATTTTTCCCCATCTTCATGCATACAAAAATCTTAAGCCTGATTTTTGACCTTACCTAAGACCTTGGAATGATCCTCTTAGGCCAGCTTTAGAATGAGCCATATTTCATCATTCAAAAATGGAGGGGAGAGTAGACTCTCCTTGATTAGAAAACTTTGCAAGCATTATGTAACACAAAGCAGTATCAGCTTCCTTGGATCCATAGCAAAGATTTCTTCATCATAGACACATGATAGAAAACATGGCTAGATAGCGTACAAAAGAGCCATGAAAGATGATGATGCTTACTAAGCTACGAGGGTCAGAAATGCACATTTTGATCAGGGATGCTCTGTGTTCCTTGAGTAATCAGATTATCACAGATAAACTAATAATTCTTCTGTCACTATGGCAACTATGGTAGTTGTCTCCATCCTTCCTCTCACTGTTCTGGTTAGATTTTGTGGCAAATTTAAGATATAAAAACAGCATCAAATTTCAGTATTTCCTGATTGGGAATGTATCATCTCTCTTCACTTCCATCCTTACCCTAATCAGTGGAAAGCTGTGAAGTCTCTTATAATCTGCTTCTTCTTTTTTCCCCTCCCCGGTGTCTGCCATTGTTTGTCCACTGTGATTTCAAGTGGGGGCAGAATATCTCGAAGGGAACCAATCCTGTATAGGCTAGCAATGTGAATTCAGGTCAGTTTTGGAAAAATACCTTTGGCTATATAGAAAAATAAAGGAAAAAAAAACAATATAGCATAATATTTAGAATATAATACAGGCAAACCCTTTTAAGAGAATAAAAATAAGCGGTCATTTAAATGACAATTACATTTGTCTACAGGTTTTTTTATTCTAATATTGTTAAAATAAGCAGGCTTCAAATAGTTACAATAATGAAAAACTTGAATTATGGTGCCTGTGATGATCTATTTGACTAAATTATTGCCACTTGTTAAATTCCATATTGGGAGTCAGAGTTTCAGAAGCAAGTCATGTATACATTTTTTATTCTTTCAGATAAGGAACTAGCTTAGGTCTCTTTTCCCCCCAGTGGAATTAACAGCTAATGACTTGGTCAATCTGGTGCAGTCATATATTTTAAACATTTAAAGTGTAGTATAAGAAGAAGAAAATCTCTTCCTGGAGAATCTATAAATCAGCTATCTTTAGAGTAAGAGACATTAGTCTTAGAGGGAACATTAGTATCAGTGTAAGCCAGTTTCAAATAATGAATTTCCAAATCACCAAGACGTTATTCTGTAGCTCCATAAAAAATAATGGAAGATGTGGATAAGTAAGAATTAGTCTATCATCTGGGCACAATACTGGATGATACTAGAAGGATATCAACGTGCTGCATTCCTTCTAAAAGTATCACACATCATCATTCAGTATGCTGTTTATAGGCAACACACAGTAGATACTCCATACACTTGGCATATGATACATTTAAACAATTTCTTTCATTTCAAATGAAAAATCTTTCATTGCAAATTGTAAGAAGCAACTACTAAAGGATGAACAGTAAAATAAATCAAAATACAAAAATGCAGACAGTAACTCTGCCTCCTTGGAAAACAAAATTTAAGAGATGTCAAAAACTGGAAGGAATTACCATCTTGCTATCCAAATGCTGGAATCTTAGGTAAATAACCTTCCATTACTATCAAAAAAATGTTAATGTTAAGATTTTTTTTGTGTCTTACAGGAAAAGTGATTTTCGAAGTACTAGGACATTTAAAAAATGATCTTTTAAATATTGTAACTGTAAAACTGTGTTGCCATATCTTTGTATAAAAGATATTGTCTTGTATCATTGTATCATTCTTTTCTTGCTATGTTGTTTTTGAATTATTCTGTAAGCCAACTGTTTCAATAATCTTGAGACATTAAGGCATTAAGGTTGCATAGCCTCCAAGTAAACTATCCCACTATGGTTTCCCCACAAAATTAGTGAAACATGGTTTCACCAAGTGGCAACTGTAGCAAAAACTATACTGTGGGTTGATAACTTTCAACCATTCTGTTCTTTTGAAAACCCATAGCCTGAGGTTAGAGGTGGTGACTCATCTGTGTAGTTAGATATACAGATGATCCACAAAAATAGTAGTAACTTTTGATCTGACTATCACATGGAATCAGAATCAATCCAATGTCCTATTGAGGCACAATCAAAAGATCCATTTGGGTGACTTGATTTTGGATCCCTTTCATTTATAGAATGATTTGTCAAATATTAAGGAAAAAAAAAAAAAGATTCTGCAGTCCACTTCATTGCTAAGGAGAATAGTTCCTTATCTCTTATCGTTCTTTATTCCGTATAGTTCCTACCCATAATCAAACAACAAGGCCTGCTATTTTATTCATTAAAAAAAATTACATTTCCAGACCCAGAAAGCTTTCTATCTAGGCAAGGGCTAGGCTTCAGCTACTCATTTCGTGGGGGCAAACAGACACTCTGCACATGCTCAAAGGTTCATTCCCCCCCCCTTTCCCCCACAATTCAAGGCCGGCGGGAGAGTAAACCACCTCTTCAGATCCAGACCTAACCGAAGGCATGCCTGTATACCTTAAGTGTAAATCCGAATTTCCTCTCACGCACCTCCGAAAGGAGCGGCGAGGAAGAACCGCAGAGCCGGCTGAAACAATGATTCGGCTGCCTTCTTTTAGAACCCAGGCGAGCCGCTTCATCTTCCTGAGCCCCGCTCAGATGCTCGTCTCCGCCCGCGGATCATACACGGGCTGGAATGTGGGACAGTCCCACCCAGCCGCTCTGGAGAAAGGAGTCCTCTAAGACCCGGCTAAAAGCAGCGGCGGGCGGCACTCTCGGGAGGACCAGACCCGCCAAAGGAAAGGCGTGGGGCCGGTGAACGCCGCCCGGTCCAAGGAGGAAGCGAGAAGCGGCTCCGTCCACGCCGGGAGCCCCAAACCAACACTCTGCGGTACGTCTCACCTGCGTCACCTCGACCCCGAGCCCCCCAAAGCCAGACTTCTTGCCGTTGTTAAGGAAAGAAACGTGCTTGTCTTAGCAACCGGCGCCGGAAGTCCCGCCTTCCAATTTGCCATTGGGCGGTGGTAAAAGGTGGAGAGCATGGATAGGGTGCGAGTATTGCCTATATAGGGAAGGGACCTAAATCACCTCCACAATTTTAATGGGACATGGAGTGATAGGTGTCCACAATCTGCCTAAGGAGATTAGTAGAATAAGTTTGAGAGGGAGAGAAGTTTCTCTCTGTTTCGTAATTTATCCTGTAGAAAACTAGATGAGAGTTTCATGCGAAGTTATAATTACGGCATTACATAGATAGCACACAGGACAACTTTTGTTCTCCCCAAAGTGAGTTAATTGAGTGCTTTCTTTCTAGACACAACCCCAACTACAGATTATTTTGTTCTAACTAGAAGACCTCCAAGGTCCGTTCCAACCTGAGGATTCTGTGATTATGTACTTTATTCTTGGAATTGGAATTGGTATTGGAAAAAAAATATCTCATCAGGGGAGTAACACCAATCTGGTTATCAATGAGATCTGGATCTTTTAAAATTAAATAGATTGATTTAAATTTAAAGGATAATTTTCAAGCAAAATAAAAGAATTAAAATTAAAAAGGAATAGGAAGAAGGGTTAATATGTTGTGATCATATAAATGGAAAACATACCGTAAATACACTGGTTTGTCATTTGTAAGATTCAAGAAAATGTGACCAAATTCTTGCATATATTTGCTTTGCTTTTATATTAGTGTAAAAGTTCAAACAAAGTGGGGAAAGCACTATTTATGTAAGTAGAGAAGCAACTTTTTGAATATCTTTGGAACAGCTTTTGGCTAGCTGTATGCACATGGTCTTGTGTGTAGATCAGTGGAAGATTTTGAATAGTAGAATATGCAATTTATGTTGGATAATCTCCCAGTATTTTTAAAGTTGCACTTCTTGGACAATATAGAAGTTAACAATCATTTATACAAGCCTTTGGAAAAGTATATGAATTTTGAAACCTTACAGAAAGTTGAGACAGAAGGAGCTGGTGATATTGGTTATTATGTTTATATATTATATATTATATTATATTATATTATATTATATTATATTATATTATATTATATTATATTATATTATATTATATTATATTATATTATATTATATTATATTATATTATATTATATTATTATAACATTACATTACATTACATTACATTACATTACATTACATTACATTACATTACATTAGATGTAAACATATGGCAGGCAGCTGTAACTGTCTACTAAAATAATTATATTATTGTACAGAAGTGAAGTGAACTGAAGTCTCAGAAGCTGTTATTTTAAGTGATGTTTTAGTCCAGGGGTGTCAAAGTGGCAGCCCACTGGCTGGATGCATCACACACAGGCCACACCCACCCCAGCTCCGCCAAGGGAAAAAACACTGTGATACATCACATGATAACATGACGTGGCTTGTTCGATACTTGTGCTTTAGTCCAATGGAGATCCAATCCATAAAATAGCAAGATGAATTGAGATCAAAATCTTAGAACCAGAGTTGGTGATGGATCCAAAAAGGGCAATGTGGTGGCTCAGCGGTTAAGACTTTAGGCTTGTCAGTGGAAAGTCAGGTTCGAAACCTAAGCACCACATGATGGGGTGAGCTCACCCCACCTCCTGCCAACCTAACAGTTTGGAAGCATGCAAATTTGACTAGATAAACAGGTACCACTTCAGTGGAAAGTAACGGTGCCCTATGATGTCAGGCTGGCCATATGACTGCAGAAATGTCTTTGGATAACAAAGACCACACTTAGAATACTGCATCCAGTTTTGGTCACACTATAAAAAAGATGCTGAGATTCTAAAAATAGTGCGGAGAAGGTCAGCAGACATGATTAGGGCTAGAGGCTAAAATATACGAGGAACGGTTGCAGGAACTGGGCATGGTTAGTCTAGTGAAGACAAGGACAAGGGGAGGCGTGATAGCAGTGTTCCAATATTTGAGAGGCTGTCACAGAGAGGAAGCGGTCAACCTATTTTCTAAAGCACCCGAAGGCCAGAGAAGGAATAATGGATGGAAACTGATCAAGGAGAGATTCAACCTAGAAATAAGGAGAAATTTTCTGTCAGAACAATCAATCAGTGGAACAGCTTGCCCTCTGAAGTTGGAGCTTCATCACTGGAGGCTTTCAAGAAGAGATTGGACTGCCATCTGTCAGAAATAGTATAGGGTCTCCTGCCTGGGCAGGTGGTTGGACTAGATTGACCTATAAGGACCCTTCCAACTCTGTTAATCTGTTAAACAAGTATGAAGCATATTATCATATCAATTTCAATAGTTGCAATAAAATTATTGAACAAATTTGGAATAATTGAAGGCATATTGATTTATTTGATATGAGGGTAGGCATCACTCCTACTGTCATCTGTGCCTTAGACATATCTGAGATCTGACCATTACCTCAATCATCTGAATCTTCCTTGCAAGTTCTGTTGCTTTCTCTATCAAAAAGTAAGCTTGCCTTGAACTGAGTCGGATACATCCATGTTTTTTCTTGGCAACCATATAAAATGACTTGGCATTTGCTTCTTCTAGGTTTTTTATTTTTCCATGTTTTGAATTATTGTTTAGATTCCCTGATAAGCACTCTTTTAAGCTCTTAACTAGGGTCAATCTTGCTTAGTTCAACCCCAAGATCAAATAAAACCAATGAGGCGCTGCAACATTTGTTGTAAGAGAGGGGAAAAAAAAGCAAAGCTGAGTATGTGCATTGTTATGAATATGTGTGATTATAATAGTATTTTATTTAAAATGTTGATCTGTGGGACAAAGCAAAATTTGTATCAAAAAATAATATAAGCACCCTGCATATGTTCCTGAACTATTTTCTTAGATATCAAGTGGGTATTCAAATAGCAAATAAACAGAGAAATAAATAGAGGAAGGAAGGAAGGAAAAGAAAGAAAGAAAGAAAGAAAGAAAGAAAGAAAGAAAGAAAGAAAGAAAGAAAGAAAGAAAGAAAGAAAGAAAACATGTAGTAAGAAAAAGATTTTTCTGCCTCTTCTTTTTGTAAGAACATAAGCACTTAAATAATTGGATCCAATTCTGGTCTTATACTTTACTCAGAAATCTCTTATAACCATCACTTGCTCCAAATCTTTTCATATTTAGAAAATTTATTTAAGCATTTGTACTTCACTTTTTTGAATATCGTGCACTTTAAGAGGCAACTAAAAAAATGACAAAAATACAGGAGCATTTAAAGAAATTGCTTTTCTGTCAAGCACTTTATGTCAGATACTGGATCAGGAACTTCATGGTCTGATGTGAAAACAGTTGCAGTATTTGGAGCCATATGGTTGGTTAAATGATTCTGTTTAACAAGGGGCAACACTGAGTTGGTAGGATTTGGGAGCAACTGTCAGAAATCCAGTTGTTGGTGATGTATCAAGGTCACCAGGATCCCCCAATGGCTTCAGAGTAAAATGCTGCAAAATAGTTGTCAGGAGGATAAATATCATGATGCCTGTTAATTTCTTACCCAGACAACTCCGCTTGCCTGCAAGCAAAAATGAGGAGAGAATAATTGATTTGTGGCAGCTTGCTTAAAAGAGTAAAATGTCTAACAATGGGGATATCAGATATAACAAACCTAATACAGGGGGAAGCCCCAGGCATTTAATAGCTATTTTTGACATTTAAGATAATCCTTTCTACATTCATTTGGAGCTATTTTTCTATTTCTGCTTTCAAAAATCTGAATAAAATATACAATTGATCTAGAAAAGCCATAAGCATTAACCTTGATTTCAGCTCTAAAATTAGGATATCCATGCCTGTCGAAAAAGGGATGAAGAATTCACTCTTTCTCAGAGCTCCCTTTTTGTCCAAGAAGTGACCAACATCAAATTGGGTTAGGGAATTCTCTACTGTCATACAAAGAGGACTTCAGAGCCGGAAATACAGTAGTTCCCTAGTTAGAAAATGACAAGTTCAATGTTGGAGAGATTCTTTTCCAAGAAACAAAGAGAAAAACATTCTGATAGAAATGCACATACGTCCCTCTTTATGCTGGAGTAGTTGATTTGGGGATTGATACCCCTCCAAAACAAATAATATACATCACTGATGCTTTGATATGTATTCTAGAATAATCCTGACTATAACCAGCAGACTTCTTAATAAGCAGACCCAAGAAAGAATTGTGGGAGTTTCAGCTCAACCAGCAGCATAGTGTATACCAGGATGGAATGTTATTATTCTGAGATAAATAAAATTGTCCTGGGTAGAATTGCTGTGATGCCTAAGAATGAGTAGGATAATTCCAGGTATGTAATATGAGAGGCTGGAAATTCGTGTTTTAGGTATCCCATAGAAACAGCTCTCTTCCAAGTAGTTATTACCAGCCTTTGTGAAATTACAGCCCTCAAAAGCTTATTTTGAATCCTGTAGCAAGGACTATGTGGATATAAGCATAGGGAGCCCACCAGCCATTCCTAGTGATGCATTGGGACTGGATGCAGCCATAATGAGGTATTACACTGATGTGAATAGTTCATGTACCAATAGTGTTAAATATTTCTGTTACAAGTGCATGGAATTCTTACTGAGAATCAGCCCTCCTTCATCTAAAATCACACATATATTTTCTGGGACTGCAACTCCCAGAATTCCTTTGGGAGTGCATCTACCAATCTGTGAAATAATGCCCTATGGCAGAGTGACACAATTTGTGATTGAAGCCTGGGAAACAGGCCCCTCTTCAGTCAACAGGAGTGCTGATTTACCACCAGCCTATCAAGTACTTGACTAGGCAGCAGGAGCAAAGGACAGCTAATGACTTAAAAGCCAGCCATCAACACATCCCAATCAACATCTAAAAAGATACAACAGGCACTATAAATACCACATATAGAACAGCACACAGTTCTGCTAGACTGCTAGAGAGAAGTTCCCTGAAGATAGGTTCCAGCACTAGTCTGAAAGCTTGGAAGATAAAACCTCTAGTCCCGGTGACTGACCCAGATTGGATCCTGCAACAATTATCCAGGGACACATACTCACTTTCATTTGTGAATTTGTTTTGAGTGATGAGTCTGGCTTTTAAATGACATGCTCAAAGTAATTTTTTAAAAAAAAGGTGAAATCAAGCCAAAAGCTAAATTTACTGGTACTGCAATTTAAATCAAATGGGTGTATTTCTCATCCATTTGTCTTTTATGCCAAATTAACAAATATAATGTGCCTGCTAATTAAGAAAGAATGAGAACATGGCAGATGTGTACCAAATCTCTACTTGCAAATTATATATAGCAGCTAGACTCACCTTGGGAATGAAATACTGCCTGAAGAAAGTATCCTTGATCACAGCACGTGACAAATTCAGTGGCACAAGAGCTAGGCACTGATGAATTTCATGGATTACAGCATCAGTGTAGGGCATCTTATCAAGATCTGCCCTGCAGGGTGTTTGGGATGGGCCAATCACGGAATCAATCTCTTGAAAAATTTTCTCTGGATAGAAAAATGTGGATTGTAACACAAACTTCCCTGCAGAGTTGGCTCCCTAGCTGAGCAAAGATATCTGCATAGTTCTCCATAGTAAGAACACCTGAGAATATTCTGATACACTGGAATCTTACAGTGGAATCTTTATCTAACAGATAAAATGCCATGGTATTGCTTGGCTTTCAAACAATTTTTATCAGTATACTGTATGTATGGAATCCTGTTTATCAGGCTATTTCTGAATTTTGATCTCTGTGTCTCCATTACATAAAATGTAAGTATAATGTTTTCTATCACTAATCATTGATTGCAAAGTTTAAATAAATTCTGACAAAATGTTACCTGTATTTGCTGCAGAACTATTCAAAATTGAATGGTGAATGAATGAGTAACAATAATTCTGTTTTATACCTTCACGTTTTTACTCTGTTTTTCTTCAACTTCTTTTTGCCATTGGTTTCTTTTTAACTTTGCATTTTAATACAATATTTGTATACCATATTTCCCTGAAAATAAGACCCGGTCTTATTTTCTTATGGGCTCCAAAATAAGCACCAGGTCTTATTTTTTTTGGGGGGGGGATGTCTTACCCATTTATGTTAGGACCACTGCAGCCAGGCCTCCAACACCCCAACACCTGTCGCTGCCCAACTTTTGCGGCCAGATGCTGTGTAGCTCATCATGCTGGTGCTGCCACTCACAGCAGGATGCAGAGCGGCCACAGAAGAAGTCGGGCAGCGGCACAACAGGTGTCGGGGTTCGCGAGTCCTGGCTGTGGCAGTCCTAAGGTATGTGGGTGCGGGGTGCATAGGGCAGGTCCACCTCCCCACCCCTGCCCTTGTTTGATTTTTACACATGCATCTCACGCCACCTCATACAACCAGGTGGTGGGATGGAGTGGGTGGGGTCTTAATTAGGGCTTATTTTGTAGCTTATATTAGGCTCACACATATAAAACAGTCTGGGGCTTATTTTCCAGGTAGGTTGTATTTTCAGGGCAACATGATATTTATTTTAAAAAACAAAAACAAAATAAATCCCTAAGTGCAAACACAGAAAAGTAGGCCTTTTGAGTTTACATTTGTTTTCACCATGGATGGTCCACTTCTCTATAAAGCTTAAATAGGCAAATCCAATATTGGTACTTCATGAGAACCAGAAGTCCATACTTTAGGACAAGGCTGGTTGATTGTGCTCCTGCAGTGAAAAGGTCTAAGGTGCTTCTCACCAAACTGTGATGATCAAAGGCAGAATGGCTATTCTGTCTCTCCTGTACACAGTGTTGGGATAGAGGACAAATATTTAGATTGGTATTGTTCTTCAACAAAATAACTCTTACTTTATGAGTATTTATAGGTTTCCGTCACACAAAATCTGAATTCACACATCCACATATATGATATCTTTTTTTTTGCTTAGAATGTTGTATGAACCCATTGAGATTTGTAAGTCATAATTTAAGGCAATGTGTTGTATGAATTGTAATTTATTCAGTAAACTATGCTTAAGCAAACATTGGCTTAATGCAATATGAGTCCCATTTCTATGTGCCTATGTACACATCTTACATCTCTTTCTCCAAGGGCGTTGTTGTACTTCATAGGATTGGAATGTTTTGATGAACAGCTGGATATATGGTGTTCCAAACATAACAAACTCAGAACAAAGAAATCGGGAAATGAGAGAAAGGATTAAAGAAACACATGCAGAATAGTTGTGCAGTACCAATCCTTAGTAATTCAAGAACAGTCTAGTAATCTCTAGAGACACTTTTGGAGGCTAAGGACACACTCTCCTCCACCTACTTTCGTTAGATAATACCTGTAACTATTAGAAATCGAGGTGAAAGAAGACTGAAGGTAAATTACCATCATCCTTCCCTGGCCTGCTTGACACTTTTAAAAAGTTGAAAACAAATCTTTTAAACATTTGTGTTGGCTTCAAACATTCCTCAATTGGTCAGGAAAGAGAAGTGGTGGGGAATGTGATATTTAACCCATTTTCCACTTGAGTGCTATTATTCCACTGGCAATTAAATTCCACCCTAACCCATTCCTTCCTGTCTTCCACTTATTCCCCACGTAAAAAAAAATAATAATGCAGAAAGGGTATCCTTTTTTACTCTTTTCCTCCAAAATGGTTAGGAAAGAGCTGAGCAATGATGAAAGAGGACAGCTTTGGCAGAAGTTGAGCCTGTGGGCGTTGGGGGTTGAGGGGAACAAAAGGGGCAAGTGACACCATCCACATCTAATTGTTATGCAATTGGTGTGACAAACATAAAGAATTACACAAGCTGTGTCATTTATATAATGATGTAATAGTGCATACTGAACAAACTATTGGCTTTAATGTATGTTTATGGCTTTAGCTTTTTTTTAAAATGAAGTATTGTTTACAAAATCCCAGCCTAGTGGAGTCCTTCCCTGCAACTACTATCTTCACTGGGTCAATCAAACATGATGACATAAGGCCAGGTATCCTTACACCTGAGCTTCACCAAGGAGGAGGGAGAGCTGTAGGGCCAGGAGACAAGTGTTCTCACCAACGAGAATCTGCCCGTTCTATAGAGCCAGTGTAACTACTGCAAATCCTTCTTGTAACAATATTCAAAACCTTACATAACATGCAATAACTTTTCCATTTATGCATTTATGCAAAGACGTAAGTGAGATTTTCTTGTGATTATAAAAAGATACACAAAGGGTGCAAGGGTTTGTAAGTGCAGCCCAGAATTGAGCACTGAAGAGCTGACCTATATGGAGATGCTACCTTCCCAAACTCTAGGTTTCTTTCTCACACTTTTTTTTACTATAAAAAGCCAATAGATTCCTACAACCCAAGACTACTAGTATTGTCTACCATGCCCAAAAACACTGCCCTTCCCCCCCTCCTCTCCAGTCCAGAAGTAGTGATAGGAACAAGATGAAAAAGAAAGAGGTTTCCTACCACTCTTTGCTCTCCTCTACATTGTGCCTCAACATAATGCAAAGGGATTCTCTTCTGCAATATAGATATTACAGTATTTGTCACTAGTTTTTTCTGGGATTTTTAATTTTCCTTAGTCTAATCAACAGCTTTGAGCTTTCTTAGTGCTTTCCCATCTAATTCTATTCAGGTCCATTCCTACTTAGCCTACTTTATCCTACTTATCTTAAAGTAAAGATCAGATGCTGTCATTTGTTGCCATCATCCATTAAAATACATGCTTCGCGCATGCATGTGCAGGGCTCAAAAACCGCCTTCTGTATCAACGTGGTGAGCTGTGCAGGCATGCCTAATGCACTCACACACCAAACACGCATTTCGCTTGTGCAAAAAGGGCTTAGAAACTGCCCTGTTTATCAACAATGGTGAGCTGTGCTGTTTTTTTAGATCAGCTAAGGCGCAGCAATCCACTCTGCTGTGTGAATCAGCTGAGCTAATAAAAAACAGAAAATAGGAGAGGTGAGAGGTGAGAGGTGAGAGGTGAGAGGTGAGAGGTAAGAGGTAAGAGTGGGAGCAGGTGAGTGGGGCCAGCCAGAGGTAGTATTTGCCAGTTCTCCACACCAGTCAAAATTTTCGATACCAATACACCAAAACTAGTTAGAACCGGCTGAATACCATCTCTGCTCTCCTTCCATCATCTATGCTCTGGAAAATATAAGATCGAGAATGAAGATCTGTGTTTATGGAGTGTTGTCTCCTTCAGACGTCCTGCTACCATGGCTGTTTATCTTAGCCATTGAACAAGGTTGACCTGAGGATTTGCCTCAGAGATCCTTTGATACCCATTACCTGCTCCATTTTGATAAGAAAGGCATCAATAAAATCTCTTGGATGCTCAGGCTACAGAGTCGTCTGGTGCACATCCACCTGCCTTGACACAAACTGTTTTAACTCCTCTGTATTTTTAAATATCTTCTGATGAGATCCGGGCAGATAATCCAAGATTGTTGGAAAAATATTGTACAGCTGTGAAGACAAGGTGGGGGGAGTCATTATGATGTGCGAGACTGGTGTTTGTCACTCAGCAGCTTTAAAAAGTGTGGAGTTCAACTCCCAGACGTTCACAGCCAGCCATTTCAGCATTAATTCTTTTACAGTGGGGGGAGAAATACCAATTTTTTTTCTCTCCACGTTTCTAATATTTGCATCTGGAATGGAAATTCCATTGCATGATCCCCTCCTATACTTGCCTTTGTCATTGTGCTAGATTGAAGGCTGGCATTTTCATCCAACAAGTGAAGGAATCTCAGGAAATTTTTGTCCTCATAATTAAAACGTTTCCCAAAGGAAATTGAGCATAAGATGTTGGATGTTGTCTGACTGAGGAAACTGGTGGAATCAAATGTCCTTCCTGCCAATGGACAAATATAATATTTCCAAGATGGAGGGATGAACATCCTAGACTACTACACTCTAATCCAGGGATATCCAACCTTGGCAACTTTTGAGACCTGGTGACTTCAATTCCCATGGCTGGCTGGAGAATTCTGGGAGCTGAAATCCACAAGTCTTAAAGTTGCCAATGTTGGAAATCTCTGCTCTAATCTAAAAAGCAAACTCTTAACTTTTCATTGCTGGGTAGATGTACTTTTTTCTTATACATCCATTATACCTTTCGGAATGCTTCCAAGTATTCCTAGCCTTTTCCTTACTTTTTAAACTTTTGCTTCTTAAGTCTACTTCAACAGGTTTGCTAGAGAAGACCAGTTTTGAGCAAGGAATTGAATTCTCACCGTTTGTGCTCTTCAGTCTCTCCACTAAGAAACCAGCTTCTTTCTGGATTTTCTTCTCAATATTCTGGCCCATGCCCAACATGTCCAGTGTGGTCTCAGCAAAATGACGGATTTGTTTCCATGTTTCTCCATTGCTGAAGCCAATTCCTGAAGAGAGCAAAGAAATGAAAATGAATGGAAGAAGAGATTGCTCACAGCGGTGAAAAGGCTGTCTCTGGATTTCTTAACATACATTGCACAACAAGTGTATTTTTCATAATGCTAATGAAAAAAATATTGTGCTGCTTATCCAATTGTTTGGGATGGAGAAATATGAGGCAATGCAATGTACAATGTTATAGTATGGAAATAATTAAACTTTCTGACCCTCTGATCTAACAGTGTTCTCTCTGATCACCCAACAACCAGACAGTGTTGTCTATCCTTTGCTATTTGAGCCTTTTCAAATTGTATATTGAATCTGGAAGCTGTTTCAGGTTAGCAAATACAGTAACTACCAACCAATGCTCTTCCTTCTGAACTATGCTTGGTTTTCAAAGAAACAAATAAGCAAACAAAAAATCAAACATATAGCACCTCATCTGTCCCCCCAATTAGATGTTTATTTGAACTTCACAAATTCACATATTACATTTCATTGCTATTACATTTCAGCATGCCCACAATATTTGATAAAAGGATGTTTCCAGGAGGCTTCTTTCTTACATACATAATGAATAAAATTCCACCTTCTAAAACAGGTGTGTCCATCTTTGGCAATTTTAAGACTGGTGAACTTGAATTCCCAGAAGGCCACTCCCGGAAGTTCATGCTGGCTGGGGAAGACTGCAGGGGTGGGATTCAAATTTTTAACAACCGGTTCTGTGGGTGTGGCTTAGGTAGTGGGCATGGTTTGGTGGTCATGTGACTGGCTGGGTGTGGCCAACTCAACATCACTCACATCGAGGCACGCTTCTCCTCCCCTGGCCTCTCATGACTGTGGGGATGCTGCAACAGTCGTAAGTGTGAAAAGTGGTCATAAGTCACTTTTTTCAGTGCCACTGTAACTTTGAATGGTCACTCCACATGAGCAAAGTACCAGGAAAGGAGGGGAAAAAAACTCCAGAGACGTTCCTGAGACAGGAAGTCTAGTCCTGCCAAGAATGTAATAAGAGTTCACGGAGAGGCAGTTTCTGTAAGCAACACCAGAATGTTTCCTTTCTGCCTTCCTTACAGGATTAGGCCAGTAATTTCTTCTAACAACGGGTTCTCCGAACTGCTTAGAATGTTAACAACCAGTTCTAGTGAATAGATGCGAACTGGTAGAATCCCACCCCTGGAATACTGGGAGTTAAAGTCTACAAGTCAAAGTTGGACACCCTTTTTCTAAAACAATGATTCAATGCTATGGTTTGCCATATAATGGATTTTACCAGGAGCTTTTTCAAGTAAAACTATAGATCAGTGATGGCTAACTTTTTCGGCACCGAGTGCCCAAAGCATGCATGTACGCATCCCAAAAATGCAATGTGTGCACGGCCCCCAAATATATGCCCCACACATGCACATGCATCACAATGCATGCACATCCCTGCATATGCGCCCCACTCCCAAGACTGCGCCCCTTCCCATCTATGCGCAAGGGTTCCCCCACGCATGCCCCCCCCACATATGCCCTGCCCCGCCTACATGCATGGCAGACACCCAAAGACCATCTGGTCAGCAGGAGCCATACGTGTGCATGCGTGGTGGAGATGAGCTGGGGCGATGGCTCACATGCCCACAGAGAGGGCTCTGCATGCCACCTCTGGCACGCATGCCATTGGTTCATCATTATATCTTTTCAAGTCATCCATCCAATGAAATATCCACATATTTTTAATTTGGTGGAGGTGGGAGTTGGTACCTTTGACTCAGTGACTGCCAGGATAATTCCCTGTAGTTTTCTTGACAGGATTTGGGAAGTGGTTTGCCATTGCCTGCTTCTTATGGCTGAGGTTGTGTGACTGGCCCAAGGTCCCCCAACTATCTTTGGATCTATGGCAGGATTAGACCTCATAGTCTACCAATTTGTATCCTGATGCCTTAATCACTACACCAGACTGGCTTCCATCGTTCAGCAATGATGAATGTGCTGCTAAAATAATAATAATAATAATAATAATAATAATAATAATAATAATAATAATAATAATAATAATAATAATAATAATAATAATAATATTTTTTTCTCTGCAGTTTCTGATTCTGGCCATCAAATATATATAGCATATCTAGCTTCAGGCGGAATTGATTTTTTTTTGTAATTTAAGACCTTTCTTTAAACACACTCCTCTGAAAGTCTGATACTTTATCACATTCCAGGTAAAAGTGAAAGACTGTTCCTTTTGATTTACAGTCTTGCCAGCATATCACTGAATATTGAGAAGATACAAGTGAGATTTCTATTGGGGCTTGATGCCATCAAAATACATTTTTACATTTTTCTTGTAAATCGCCTCTGGTAGATTCATTTGAAAACTTAATTATAATGTCTTGATATTTTTACTTTTGAAAGTGTGTCTGTAAGAGTATGTGAAATGCTATGTGTAAGTACTACAGTACTATATGTCCTATTTAGATAAAGAGGAGGAGGTCATTGTGTTTTGTTACTACATGATCTAACATGTTAGTGATCTCAGCTTTTTCACTCATGCCTCTAATATTGAGGTTGTTTTGCTTGTTACAATCTCCAACATCAGTCAGGAATATGTTAACATCCGTACTATCTTTTTCAATCTTTTTTATGCTAGAGGCACTAACTTAGTTCTTTAATCAGAAACTTGATCAACTGAGCAACATCTAGTATTTTCCTTGATAAGTCTTGCATAAGTGTTGAATTCTTTCAGATGTAGAGATAGTTCTCGATTTATGACCACAGTTGAGCCTAACATTTTTAACTGAGACCGTTAAGTGTGTTTTGCTGCATTTTATTACCTTTCTTGCCACAGCTGTTGAATTAGTAATTCGGTTGTTAAGAGAATCTGGCTTCGTCATTGTCTTGGCTTGTCAGAAGTTCACAAAAGGTGATCACATAACCGCGGTACCAGAGGTGGTATTCAGCAGGTTCTGACCAGTTCTGGAGAACTGGTAGTGGAAATTTTCAGTAGTTCAGAGAACCAGCAAATACCACCTCTGACTGCCCCTGCCCCCATCTATTCTCTGCCTCCCATCAAGTCCCAGCTGATCGACTGGGTCTTCTTTTGTTGCCCTGCACAGGAGAACGGAGCTGGAAAGCAGGTTAGTGGAGTGGGGAGGGTTTTGCAGTAATCTTCCCCTGGAATGGGGTGGGAATGGAGATTTTGAAGTATCCTTCCCCTGCCATGCGCACCAAGCCATGCTCACAGAACTGGTAGTAATTTTTTTTGAAGCCCACCACTGCCTGGTACAGTGAAACTGTCATAACCATGAGTTAGTTGCTAGGCATCTGAATGTTGTTTGTGTGGCCATAGGGGATACTGCAACAGTCAGATGGGTGAAAAATGGTCATAAATCACTTTTTTTCCAATGCCGTTGTGACTTTGAACAGTCACTAAATGAACTGTTGTACATCAGAGACTACTTCTACTTACTAATTTAAAAAAAAAAACCTGACATAAAAGATTTTTTCTATTCCAACTTCAGGTCCTGTTTAAATGTTTAAATGCTTAACCAGAGTTAAATCCTCTTTGCATCTTAGCCTCATTTTCACTGGAGAAGGGTTGCTGGTTGTTTGTTTTCAGCTCTTTCATGTATATTTTAATCCCCTTTTGTTTTGAAATCCCTTCCAGGTCATTGTGTATTTCTTAAAGTTTTTAGAAAGGAATTCAGTGCAGATAAGTAGTTGATAATAACTAGGTACAATTGAAGAGCAAGCATTCAGTTGTTTTCAACACAGGCTAAATTACACCTACCACTTCCTTCAGGGTCTTTTTAAGGGCTTGAGAAACCTGGGGGAGAAGGTTCTTTGGAAGATTTCCCCCTCCAAACATTTTTCTCATTACGTCCCATTTAATGCAACTTTTCTCCATTTCTTTTTTATATATTGAAATCAATATTCAAGTAATGATGGGTTTTATCAATTTGGCAACTTTAATTCTGGGATTGAAAAACACTGCTGTAACTGAATGGCTTTGCTGTCTTGAATAAAGGTGGCCTGGTGGCCTAGCGGTTAAGATGATGGGCTTGTTGACCTGAAGGTAGGCAGTTCAAAACCTGAGTGCCACACAACAGGGTTGAGCTCCTGTTATTTGCCTCAACTCCTGTCTACTTAGTAGTTCAAAAGCATACAAATGCGAGTAGCAATAGCACTTACTTATACACTGCTTCACAGTGCTTTACAGCCCATTCTAAGTGGTTTACAGAGTCAGCATATTGCCTTCCACAATCTCGGTCCTCATTTTACCGACCTCAGAAGGATGAAAGGTTGAGTCAATCTTCAGTTGGTGAAATTTGAACTGCCAAATTGCTGGCAGCCGGCAGTCAGCAGAAGTAGCCTGCAGTACTGCATTCTAACCACTGCACCATCATGATAGATAAATAGGTACCATTTCAGTGGGAAGGTAACAATGTTCTGTGCACCTTGGCATATAGTTATGCCAGTCACATGACCATGGAAGTGTCTTTGGACAATACTGCCTTCCTTGACTAGGAAGCAGAGTGGATACCACTCCCCTAAAGTCAGACATGACTGGACAGTGGAAACCTTTTTACCTTTATTTTTAATAAAACATCTATCTGAACATTTCAAATACAGAATTAGACTTCAGTGAACTTCTCAATGCAAGGAACCCGGAGCAAGTACCTCCTTTGCCCTCTAAAAAAGTTTGATCCTCTCAGCAAAATAAATTAAATGACTATCCCTTTGGTTTACTATTCTTTGACCTGAACTCCATATCCTGTCTCATAATTAATGTTTACATGTTCATTTAGTCTGGAATAGCTGATCAGCCCATATGTCTTTGTCCCTTGCTTTTCAATATCAAGGTAATGTGTATGGTTAATATATCTTTCTCCTTTTCTTTGCTCCTAAATCTCCTAATAAACTTTGTAGGTAAAGAATCAGGAGACCAAGCAATAAATGAGGTTTTGAATGGGCAAATGGTTGGAAAGTTTGATTTGCTTCTCTACAAACCAGCTGGATTAGACAATGGTTTTAACTGATAAAAAGAGATCACATTTTTTATGGAATATGTACTTCCACCTGAAATTTAGTTTTCCTTGGCTCTTATCATTTTAGGACAGATAAATAGTGTAATGTTAAATCATTAAACTTAGGTTCATGTTCCTATTAGACCAATTCAGTAAGTGTCTATGAACACTTTCATTCTCTTTCAGCCCAACCTGCTTCAAGGAGTTGTGGAAAAAAAATCTAGAACACTTCTATTTAAGCCATCTCAGAAAGGAAGTATGCTATGACTCTAAAGATCAATCAGTTCCCCCACAAATTCCTTGTGTGTCCAATCACATTTGGCCAATAAAGAATTCTATTCTATTCTATTCTATTCTATTCTATTCTATTCTATTCTAGTCTAGTCTAGTCTAGTCTAGTCTAGTCTAGTCTATTCTAGTCTAGTCTATTCTAGTCTAGTCTAGTCTAGTCTAGTCTAGTCTAGTCTAGTCTAGTCTAGTCTAGTCTAGTCTAGTCTATATTCATGGAAGACTTGGAGAAGTCCAACGGACAAAGCTGGGTTTATGAGATTCCTAGTGAGAGTGATCTCTAAAGAAGTAACAGAATAACAGACCTTAGAGGTCTTCTACTCCAACCCCCTGCTCAGGCAGGAAACCCAGAGGTGGTATTCAGCAGGATCTGTCCAGTTCTGGAGAACCGGTAGTAGGAATTTTGAGTAGTTCGGAGAACCAGCAAATACCACCTCTGACTGGAGATTTTACAGTATCCTTCCCCTGTCATGCCCAGCAAGCCATGCCCACAGAACCGGTAGTAAAACAAAAAATTGAATTCCACCACTGAGGAATCCCTATATGCGGTTTCAGACAAATGTTTGTCCAATCTCTTTTTAAGTGATGGGAAACCTGCAGTATTTTGGTAATTGCTAAATCATAAATCTTAGTGATTCCAGAAAGCATAGCCAATAGTTAGGATTCAAAGTTCAACAATAGCTGAGGGCACAGTGATTCCCTACCCACATTGTTGAGGTTGGGTGTTATGTTGTGGCTGAAAAATCAGTCACTGAGGCAAGAATAATTGTTTTCCGAAATCTACTTTTGTTCTGTCTGGAGAGTTGGTCATGCCTATGTAGACTTGGCCTCTTTTGTGATTAACCCCTTCTAACAAACCTGTTCCATTGGTGCTTTTCGTAAGGATGGGAGATGCTCCTCTGTCAGTAAACTCATCTCCTTGTGTAACCAAGGCCTTCATCACAACGTCATGTCCATAAAGCACCACAGCTGGTGTAGAGCCCAAGTAGATAGTGAATACCGGTCCATATTTCTGGCTCAGCTGTAGAGGAGAAACCATAAGCTATGCTGTGATTTAGTTTCATTTAGCAATGATTAACACCAAGGGTGTTCTGGGAGCTATTATGCGCATAAAGCTTTTCTTGAATTTTCTCAAGTAGCTTTCTCCTGTTTGAGAGCTATTCAAACAAGGCTGCTAATAAATTCTTCAGTCCCATTGATAAAGCAAGACTTATCATTTTTAGTAGACTGTAGACTGATATATGGCAATCTCTTTTTTTTTGGCTACCAGCAGAGAGCACATCCTGCTCTTTATTTTGTAGGATTTTTAAAGCTCTAAGTACTGCGTGATTCAAAAGATCAAGTTCCCATCAGAGTTATTATTTATTTATTATTTGTTTGTTTGTCAAACATGTACAAGGTAACAAGTATAGGTATGAACATAAACAAGAACAAAGGAAGTAAATACAGATAAATGGGGACAATAGAACAGGGACGGTAGGCACACTGGTGCACTTTTGCATGCCCCCTTTAAGGACTTCTTAAGAATGGGCTGAAGTCCATGGTAGTCAGTTTGAGGTTGAAGCTATGAGTGTTTGAGGCTGTAACAATGGAGTTGGGTAGGGCATTCCAGGCATTGACCACTCTGTTGCTGAAGTTGTTCTGCAATTGAGTTTGGAGCGGTTTACCTTGACTTTGTATAGGTTTTCCCATGTATTATTGTGATTGAAGCTGAGGAAGACGTTGATAGGCAAGATGTTATAGCAGACAATTTTGTGAACTGTGCTTAGATCAGACCACAGGTGGTGCAGTTCCAGATTGTCCAGGCTCAAAATTTCAAACCTGGAAGCATAGGGAATTCTATTGTGATTGGAGGAGTGGAGTACTTGTGACTGACAGTTATGGTCAGTCACAAGAATTTATTGATAGGATATGCTCTGTGTTTGAGGTCCAAAGGATCAGAATCATAAATCTTACCATGATTTGTCTCCTATGGAGTAGTTGGTAGGACTATGAAGCACTTTGAACTGCCATTGCCCTAATTTTTACTCAACTGGAGATGTTCCTCCTTCACGAGCACCAGCTCTGAGGAAAGACAGCAGGACTGTTGCTTGGGGAATATGTCATAATTTCATTTGGGCCTCATCCTGACATCATCAGAGCTGGCAATTAGAACAAGGATGGCCAACCTTTAGTCCTAACTTTCAAATTTGATCTACAAGAGATTAATTTAGACCTACTGATAAAAACTCTCATCAGCCCAGAAATTTAGGAAGGATATCAGCAAGAGGAAGAGGGTATCAGGAAAATAACTGTATCCAAAAGATAAAATAGTATCCTATATATAGTAGTTTTGGTTCTGGTCTCCTAACCCTGCTTTTTTCCATCATGCACCCAGTGATCCCAAATATGTTATGTCTTGCAGCTCTTGACTGAAAAACTTTCTCCACATCTGTGTTACAGGCAGAATTATACCTGTACCTGAGTCAACTTGTTTCCCTCCTTGTTTCTCATGTCTTTTTAGATTTCAAATTTGTATGAAGGGACTATTAATTTGCTGCAATCATTTAAGACACTCTAGGGGCTTTCTAAAAGGGCAACTTTTCTTCTCCAGCCACATTGCTAGAGTTCAGTCTGTTATGTGCTACATGTAGGCAACGGACAGGGCTTCATCCAGATTAAGAGTTGGAAGGGACCATGCAGGTCATCTAGTCCAACTCCCTGCCCAAGCAGGAGACCCTACACCATTTCTGACAAATGGCAGTCCAGTCTCTTCTTGAAAGCCTCCTGTGATGAAGCTCCGACAGCTTTGAAAGGCAAGCTCCAAAGTCAGACTATCGTCCAATGTTCTTTGCCTCGCCCCTTTCCAACTGTTATGTGCTCATGAGATGAAACAGTGAAGATTGCTTCTGTCAGAACGATATCTGGGAATTTCTTCCAGAGGCGTTTTCCTCTCACCCCTTCTTCTACATTGACTTCCTTCTCATTCCTTACCCCCTTGCCCTACTTCTCTGGGTTTCACTCAACTGCGTGAGACCACAACAACAGCACAGGTTCTCTCTCTGAAATGACACTCCCAAATTAGTCAGGAAAGAAAATATATCCAGTCTGAGCTTCTTGGTGCATTGCTGCCTGATCTTAGTTGAGCAGGATTTTCTTCCATTTAATAGGAGGCAGAATTGGTTATGAACCTGCCATGATAACCTTACACCTTCTAGTTCCTTGCTGTAGTTATAATGCATTCTTTCTTGAATTGGAAGGGCTAGTATTAGGCTTAATACTATCACTATATTCTTATTAGAAGATATGTTAAGAAGGAGAAATGAATAGGCTTATTATATATACAGTATCACAATTGTAAGATTAGAAAACCAATATTAACATAATGTATGCTGTTGTAAATTTTGATTTACAAGCAAGCAAGCAAGCAAGATTTCCATTGGGTTTGTTTACCTTCTCCATGGATCTGGGGAAATTCTTGGTATCCAGTTGCAGAAAGTTTCCTATCAACGGAAGAGGGAAAGGGCCAGGAGGCATCCTCCTCCTCCTTTCAGAAGTTTTTCTCTGGATTGCCATGAAAAGAAGGCAGGTCCCAAAGAGCAGAATACTTGTAAGTCCGAAAGGCTCCATCGCGCAAAGCATGAGTTGAAGTCTTAGAATTGACTGAAATCTACTTCATCACCCAAGATGTAGAAATCCAGTGGAATGAAGTTAGCCAAACACATTCAAGTAAAACAGATCCTGCTGCACATGCGTCTTAAATCTTTTACCAGCTCATGAGTCATCTGGAAGTTTCCTGTTTTTGTCAGGAATGCTTTGACTATGTACAGTTTGACCCTACAGCTTCAGGCAAATACATGCAGTTCCTACAAAACTTATATTTACTGTATTCTTAAAAATGAGGGCACTGAACATATGGAAGCACAAATGTCTATGGAGATTCTCAGTCATCCAGGTCATGGTTGTCCCAAAGGTGCTATTTACCCCCCCCCCCCCCAAAAGGCAACTGGACTTTCTGGAAGCATAACAACCCCCAAAACCTTGCTTCCATTAAAACGAATGGTTTATAGTTCGCCTTTATGCATCCCTGTTCTACCCCATTGCTCATTTATTTTGCTTTCACACACTTCCAAGATCTGTTATTTCCTGCAGCTGTTGTGTTTCTCAAGATTCAAAGAACTTGGTTTGAGGTCTTTTTTTTCTTGTTCAAAAGTTGGGAGAACTATCTTCTTAATGGATCGTATATGATCTAATGGTTATTGTGATTTCATAGTCTGGAGTCCAAGTGCTACAAAATGAGCAACACCTTCTTCAAGAAACAGAAGTGAAGAGAATTGGGGTGCACTGGAGAAATACCCTTTTTAAAAAGTGTGAGCAGAACCTCCAAGGACTGTCATTAAAAAAACAACAACGGACAAGCCAAGTCAATTTGCAACGTGAAGTAAAAGGGATATATTGAGAGCATGGAAGTACCAGCTTGGAGGGTTCTTCAAAGAATTACATTTTTCCTGTTTATTTGGATCTAGTATATCATTATACACACAATCCTCATTTAGTGATTACATCTGGGACTGGCAACTCAGTTGTTCACTAAAGCAGTCTTTAGCAGTGAACGTATGACTAGAGGTAGTCCTTGATGTATGACCATGATTGAGTTTGGAATTTGGGTCATTGTGGTTAAGTGATACTTCCACGTGACAGCCTCCTTTAATGATCACAATCTGAGCTTGCTCTGTTGCAGTTGTTAAGCAACTGTGCAGGGATGCCTCAGGGAATGGGGGAGACCGTAAGAGGCCTGCTGCCCACTTGCATACCAAAACCTGTTGCCCATTGGGAGGCGGTGGGTGGCCAGGCCCACTGATCATTTCCTGCCCCAGCATGCCTAAGTTCATTTACCTTTGCATCATCTTGCTCCATCCTATACACTGGCTCCATTCTCGTAATGGTTTGGAAGCCTCTTTTTCCAAATTACATGGTAACAATGATCCTTGCTAACATTTTCTCCTCTGGAGAGAAAAACGCTAGCAAAGTCAGCATTCTGAAAGGCTCTGAACTTCCATGTTTCAGAATGCGAGGGCTTAGACCTATTAGAACCCACCTCTTTTGCTAGTGTCCTTCTCCTCTTTGGCTTAGCTAACATTCTTGCCAGATGTGAGGTCTGTTTGTCCAGTGCACAGGATTTCCCCTACCTACATGGTGCAGAGGGGAAAATCTCTTGGCATGTTGGGAAAACAAACCTCAAATATTTTTGTTCAGTTTGCAGCATTTCCTGCCAGCTTCTCCTGAAGCTGGCAGAGAAGTTTGCAAATGTTCAGAGGGCACTTGGCAATCCATTGTAAATACGAACAGGTTGCCAAGTGCCCAAATGCAGTCATGTGTATGGAAGGAGATCCAGTTGCTTTATAATGCCTGTGAGTACTTTACAAGCTGCAAAGCAACTGTTCTGTGGCTATCTTGACTGAATGGTTACCAAATGACAGGCTGTCAGTCAGGAACTATTCCTTACAATCTCATTTCAGCTTTCCTTTGCTTTACAAACCTGCCAAGGTTGTGAATGCAAGAATTAGTCATAAAGTTACTTTTTTCACCACTCTCATAACTGCAAATGGTTTCTAAATGAGACAGCCACTAAACAAAACATCTACCGAAGGGTGGGATTCAAATTTTTAAACAACCTGTTCTGTGGGCGTGGCTTGGTGGTCATGTGACCGAGTGGATATGGCTTGGTGGTCATGTGACTGGCTGGGTGTGGCCAACTCAACATCACTCACATCGAGGCACGCTTCTCCTCCCCTGGCCTCTCATGACTGTGGGGATGCTGCAACAGTCATAAGTGTGAAAAATGGTCATAAGTCGCTTTTTTCAGTGCCATTGTAATTTTAAATGGTGACTCCACACTAGCAAAGTACCAGCAAAGGAGGGGGGAAAAAAATCCAGAGAAGTTCCTGAGATTGGAAGTCTAGGCCTGCCAAGAATGTAATAAGGGTTAACTGAGAGGCAGTTTCTGTAAGCAACACCAGAATGTTTCCTTCCTGCCTTCCTTACAGGATTAGGCTTGTAATTTCTTCTAACAACCAGTTCTCTGAATTGCTTAGAATGTTAACAACCGGTTCTAGCAAATAGGTGTGAACTGGTAGAATCCCACCCCTGCATCTACCCCACTTCTTAGAAATAGGCATCAACTGTAAAGTTGGTATACCAATGGAAAAGAAAAAGAGGAAAAACAAAAAAAACCATTCTCATTTGTTCAAGTCTGCTGGGACATACTTTTTTTCTGGTAAAGAATTTCACCTTTCCTTCACAGTTGCTCTGGAAATTACTCTGCCTCAGACTCCTGTGGTTTGAGCTTTAAGCTTCAGGTAGCATGAACTTTTACTGCAAAAATGTAGCTCACTCTGAAAAACTGGTTTTACACTTGCGCAAATTAAAACTCAGATTAGATTAATAGGCATGTTGGCTTCAAGATCTTCATAATAGAAAACTGAAAGTTTCCCCCTTGCATCCACATTGAAGTATTTCTATGCAAAATATTGCATATTTTTGGATATATAAATCCACTGCAAACACTGAGTTGCTGCTAAACCGGCTGTTTCTGTCAGAACCTTCATACTATCCTGACAGAAAATTGCCAAGGATAAACATTTGTCCACAAAACTAATCCAGGAGGGATTGAGTGGAACATAATAATTCATTTGAATAATGAAAAGATGCAACATGTACAGAATTTATTCCTTTGGTATGACAACATCAACAATGAGCAGACAATTTCCTGATTTGTGGGATCTGTCCACCCTCTGCTATCACATCCTGTGTGTGAGGTTGGATATGAGGCTTTTATAACAATACCACATTTGACTATTATTACAACAAACTATACATCTGTTTTCTTTCCTGATGCAAATAAAGAACAGAAAGTAATTCTATTTTATTCTACACTTATCAGACTCCACCTTGAATGCTGTGCCCAGGTCTAGGCACCACACTGTAAGGATTCAAATAAACTGGAAAAGATACAAAGAAGGGCAACAAGAATGACTGGGGACTCAAAACTATGAGGAAGGATTGATGGAATTAAATGGTCTTGGGAAAAGGCAAGGAAAGGGATATGATAACGTTCTTCAAGTTCCTGGAAGGATGTTGTATATTATATCTCAGTGAGTTGTAGCTGACCTTCGGAGTCTCTATGGATAGAAGTTCTTCAAACTGTCCTGTTTTTTGTTGCATTACACAATTATGAAAGGTACAATCTTGAAACTTCCTGTTCTGTACTCCGTCTGGTCACATAATGCTCTGACCTCGTTTTCCTTACATCCACGTTGCCCAATACTTGTAACAGTTCATTTAGTGACCATTCAATTACAATGGCACTGTAAAGCTTTTTCAGTTACCACCTTTGTAGCATCCCCGTGCTCCTATGATCAAAATTCAGATGCTTGGCAACTGGCTCATGTTTATGACCATTGCTGTGTTAGAAGGTCATGTGATCACTTTTTACAACCTTCTGACAAGCAAAGTCAACGGGGAAGCCAGATTCACTTAACAGCGGGGTTACTAACTTAACAACTACAATGATTCGCTTAACTGTGGCAAGAATGATCATAAAACAGAGCAAAACTCAATAAATGTCTCACTTAACAACTGAACTTTTGGGCTCAATTGTGGTTGTAAGTCAAGGGCGACCTGTATTATCTTTTCCACAGAGGCATCAGTATGGATGTGCCCAAAGTGCAAAGGGTTTTGTTTTAGTCTCCTTGTTTCCAATGGCTTGGTTTCTACGAATGCTTGGGCCTGTTGGCTGTCTAAGGAATACGAAGAAAGGTACTTATGATTACAATTGAGTCCAAAATTTCTGTTGCTAAGTGAGATAGTTATGAGGTGAATTTTGCCCTGTTTTACAACTTTTCTTGCCGTAGTTACTGAGTGAATCGCTGCAGTTGTGTTGTTAGTAACATGAATCTGGCTTCTCAATTTTGTCAGGAGGTCGCATTCATGACATGCAGCTGTCAAAAATATGTCAGTTGCCAAGTGTCTAAATTTGGATCACATGACTATGGGGATGCTGCAATGGTCATAAGTGTGAAAAATGGTCATATGCTATATTTTTCAGTGCTGCTGTAACTTTGAACAGTCACCAAATGAACTATTATAAGTTAAGGACTACTTGTATGCTTCTTCCGGCCCTTTAGTTCAAAACTTTTAGTCTTGTGCAAAGTCCACCTCTTGTAGCCATGTATTAAAACAGAGAAGGCCAGTGAGTAGATCATTTTAACTTCTATCTTAATTGAAATGTGACCATATCACCCACAATCAATGCCTATGGGCCCATTTTGCCTGAATGTTAGCAAAATGCTCTAACAGTAGGAACAGCCCAACAATGAAACCAATTGATTTAGAAAGAAGCGTTTCTTCACTGGATGCTACAATTTGGATTCCTAGGCTGAATAGGGTGTCCAAGGAAATTATTGAAAAAATAAATATTAAAAAAGATGTAAGTAAATTAAAAGGCTGTTATGTCACATTTGAGAAGTTCCAAATAAGTCATAAGAAACAGACCCCATATTATTACTGTAATATATGAGCTTATAATTTCCTCAAAAATAATGATTGCTTCTTCAAAAGTAACAGACTTGTTGAAAATTTTAACTAAGCTCATGCAGATGACTTTATTCCCAGCTGCTAACGCTAGCCAGCAGTTGACAGGAAAATATTTTATCTGTTTTCATGTATTAAAATAACACCTTCTCATTAAAAATATTCATTTGACCAAACCATTAAATATTTTTAACCAATCTCCAAGACTGTTCATTAAGCCAGTAATTTGCTTGACATTAGAATTCATAATCTCTGCCTCTCTCTCAATATAGTTATTTAAAAACTGAACCACAGCTAAACTTAGAGCTGAACAGAAAGTTTGAGTTAGCAGTGATTGCTTGTCTGCACTGCACATCTGACTTCCCTTATTTTCATAAAACACAGTTAACATGCTCCTTGCTTGTGCATGGTTTTCCCTTTGCACAATCAGCTTGCAACCAGCACTAGCTTCTCACCATCTCCTCTATTTATATAGAAGAGATTTGAGGCTTCCATTGCTTTCAAAGATTGTATTCTTCTCTTTTTGTGCATGACCTGGATAGCAGTGATTTACTGTCAGAGCACAAGAACTTGGGGCACTGTGTGATGCACACTGCAAATCTACCTCCAATATCAGAGGACTTAAACTATTTCTCCAATCTAGGAGGATTCATAGTTCTTAAACTCATTGGCTGGAACAGAGGGGTCAGCTGCAAAAGAAAATCTGAAGGCCTTCTGGAAGCCACAGGCTAATAAGTGCAGCCAAAATGAGGCCCAAACTATAGACCAGCAAGACTTCATAAATAAATAATATTCAGTGAAAGCACTGTCATATAAAAGGCCTGCCTTCATGACCTAGCCAGCAGGAAAAATGAACTCCAACCCCTGCAAAATTCCTATGACTTGACAGGAAGTGTCAAAGGAAAGCTATTCTTCAAGAGAGCTTTCCCACTTCCATGCAGATACTCAATCTGACTGGGCAAAATCAAAGGGCTCAAAAGCTTGACGGAAGTCTTGGACTGCAGCAATTTCTTCATCTCGTCCTGTTTGGCAGCTTCTCCAGTCTGCCCGCTCAGGCATGCCAAGGATGGCCTCACTGGCCAGCACCTCCCTGTGGAAAACAGCAGAACACAAACTAGTGTTACTTTATCACCGTGGTCAAAGTTCCCAACACTGAAGACTGCTTAGTCATATATTCCAAAGGCCACTTGATGGATATCTAGGTCTCCATTTGATGATCATGCAGAGGGATAAATGAAATTAAGAGAAACAGATGCCAAAGGAAAAAAATGGTGATGCAAGCCCAATTGAGAACAAAGACAGGGTTAGCAACTATGAAGCTATAGCTTGTCTTTACAACACTCTTTCTTTCCATTTGATGGGCAAAGTCCAGAACAAAAGATTTCTGAACAGTCTATGTAATAGTTGGTCTTGGTTATTCTTTTTGTTATTCCTTTTTCTGTTTCTGGATGTTTATTGTGTTTTGCTTTTATTTCCTATTTTTATGTTTCTATCCAAATGTAAGCTGCCCAGAGTCAATCAAGTGACTTAGGTAGCCATTCAAATCACACTTAAAAAAATAGAGAGATTAAACGTGCCAGTGACAAGTAGAATAAACTAACCTTCCAAACTGCAAGGGAAAGTTTTTGCTAATACGATGGAAGAGTTTCTCTCCATTATCAAGCTCAACATAAAAATACGGTGTCCCTGGCTGAATTATCTGAAAGACAAAAAGCATTTCTGTGTAGCAATATTTTGCCCATTCCCTTCCAAAGAAGAGTCTGTGTGATGATGATGATAATGATCATCATCATCACACATGATCTCTGAAACATGTTTACCAGGCTGCCAGAAAAACGAAAGCAAGTGGCAAAGTTGCGGTGCAACTGGGTTTTTGCTCAGTCAGCAATTTTTCATTCACATCATTCAGGTTGTGACAAAACTGGGTTAAGGCTGTAATCCTTTTTGTGAACTCATAGGTCTTTTTAAGCAGGCAACTCTTGACAAGTACAACAAATACGTGCTAAAGTATTTAGGAACTAAAGTGATGCTGGTAATTTTTTTATTATTCTGGGTACATTTAGATGTAATATACTGGCAGAGATGCTCTTTGTGAGAGAAAAAAGGTTTGTCAAATTACAGAAGGACATGTGCCAGGGGTGTTGCGAAAGGGATATCTTTAATTTGGGATTCTTTAGATGTATGTAGTTTAACTGCAAAAATTACCAGCCAGTGGCAATAGCTGTGGCTGAACATTAGGAACGGAGGACCCTGCTGCTAGAAAGTGCTCAGATTGAGCAAGCCTGATTCGGGAAACACTTACTGACAGTATGTAATGTAATAAAAATACACACTGGAACTGCTGACTGAGTATCCTGCCATCTGCTTAGAAATAAAGGAAATGTGCCCATAAAAGAACCTGCTGGGCTGAGATCCAAGTCTTGCATTCCCAGAATTCCTTGCAACAACTCTCTGGTATAAACGAAGGAAGCAAGGCTTGACTCTTACTTGTTTGAGAGCTGAATGTTCTGGTATTTCTAACAACTCAATATGACGTTCCTCTGCTTGACTTATGAAGGCTTCCTTAATCTCTTCAGTAACACAACAGGCCTGGGGTATAGGAACAACCTAGAAAAAAACATTTCACAGCTTTTAGGAATGAAAAAAGGAAGATAAAAAAGCAATATTCAAGGCAACTTAAGAGCGTCATCATTGGGACCAAAGAAGGCCCTCAGCAAAAGTTATCATCATGATGAAAGACAAATGGCTCTCTTGCAGTCTTAAACTTATGAATGCGAAAGAAATTGGCTGTAGGAGATGAAGTACTGAGGACTTGTTTTTCTTCTGGAGTCCTCAGTTTCCTTGCCTCACTTATACTTTCTGTGGTAGCCAGATGCTGTTCAGATACTGTTTCTGGTCAGCCAAATAAAAACTACCACAATATATCACTAGAAAAACATGGTGGTATAAGCAGAACACTTTCTATGAAGAGAATACACAGGTAATGTTTATACTGAAGAAAGGAAGGATATTCCATGATTCTTAGTACTGTTAAAACCATCAAATCATACCCCAAATATTCAGACATTTTCACTAAAATTAAATTAAAAACATCCTGCAACGACAGAAGTGCCTCACCTGGAGCTGGAGATGTTGACTCCTATAATTTCGTTCATAAATCACACACCTTTTCCCTTGGGCTTTGAAGAATTTTTTCAGCACAGTCTTGTACTGTTCAAATTCCTCCACTGCTTCTGAAGCAAGCTCGACCATTGACTGATAATGTCCAATGGGCAAAATAAGGACATGATCAGGGGACAAACCCCCTTTGGCAAGGGCAAGATAACACTAGAAAAAGCACCCAAAAAACAGTAGTGAGAATCATTTGCACTCCATAGTCAATCTCTTGCTCTGTGTTATTCATGTTAAACCGACAGGAACAATATTGACAATCTGTTACACTGTCTAAATCTTTCCACTAACAAAGAAAGAACTATTACGGTCAGAAAAAACTATTAAAAAGTCATCATTAGATGTTTTTATGCCACTTTATTGACAAAAGAACCAGAGAAAAAACAAATTATCACTAAATGCAATGAAGATTGTGCAGGATGCTGCCAAAAGATAACCAAAGAATTGTGGGGAAAAAAAGATTGTTAACATCTGTTTAACAGTGACAGCAACATGTATTATGAATAACTTTTAGGAATGAAAAACAAATACTCTGCTTTACATCTGTCTGATGATCAATATTCGAAAGAGCAGCCACTGATCTCCTATCTAAGTCACCAACAAAGTCCAAATCTACTGTATATTTTCAGTATCTTGTATTATACTGTATATATTTCAGTCTTCTCATCATTAAAGTACAGATATTGGAAAATAAATACTTGCATGAGTGCCAATGGTCACCACTAAATGCTTCTCAACATCTGGGCTGGCAAGGCAAAACCAGCAGGCAGCTGTCGGCAATGCTTTAAAATCAGAGAAGGAAATAGGCATCAGAAGCCCAGCAGTGACTTAAAACAGGATATCACCAATGACCCCTATTAAATCTTTAACAGGAGATCTTTAGAGGTCTTTGAAGGCTAAGATGGGAAAATGCTTTAATGCATGTTCTGCTAGATAATATCTCTCAACATACAGCCAAGAGCTTGTCTCAATTTGTTCGAATCAATGATAAGACCATTAAAATCAAAGTCTTTTATCAATACTTTCCCAAGCACCTTATGTTGTTTTGTGTGAAAGTATTAAATCTGCTGGTCCTCTGAGCAGTTTCAAAACAAATAACAAAATATTCTACTCTTAGAAGAAAACAACTGTGATCCCTCCACTAATTTATAAAAATGAAAGCTATGCAGCCAACCATGGTTTAGGCCAATGCTCTTGGTGTAGCCCTGTGCTCTTTCTTGCTCAAAATTTAAAAGATAAACGAGCCTGGTACTCACGGGGCTTGAAGGGTGATCGTTTAGGTGGACGTCTCTCTTCTCCTTTCATAGGTCGTTTCTTTCCTTTAGGCTTGTTGCTTAAATCGAAAAAAAATTGGGTAGCAGATTCCTCCTTTGGAAGCAAAGCAAAATTGTCCGTTAAGGCAGAGGGCAAATCCAGAAAAGATTTGTTTTCATGTGTATTTCAGCTTGACGTGTTACACATCTGGATTAAAGCTTTTTGAAGAGCTGAAACATGAGGAGTCCCTCATAAACATATGTGTGCATGTGTATGAAATAAAAAAAGAACAAGTGTAGCTTTTTTATTTCTAAGGAATGTTATAAACCCAGAATTTTTAGGGAAATCTGGAATCAACTAACTAATAAAAAAGGAGGGAAAATCAATACTATATAGAAGAGGTAAGGAAATGGGAAAGTGTGTCTAGTTTGTACTGATGGATCCACAGCCATAAATCTACTCCAAATGTCACATGGTCCTACAAATATCCAGTAGAATTGGCCTCCTCATTAAAGAAAGTTGTACACTTCTATCTAAGAGGATGGTACCAGAACCAGAACCCATTCATCAGAGGCAGTGGCAGTATTTAGCTATCCTAGACAATCCAAAACTATGTTACAAGTTCAGCAAGCCTAAGAGATTGGAAAATATGAATGCTGAATCCCTCTACCTTTGCATCTGGTAATTGATATGCAAAACTTTCTCCATCCCCAGGCTTTCGGTACGGGTTCTCGGTGGTGTCTTGGGGCTGCTTGATGAGTTCTGCAGGATCCATTGAATTCATTGGAAGAATGCTAAATGCGTAGAGATACTGAGAGAAAGAAATCACAAAAAAGGAATAGAGCCACAGCAGAAAACCTGCAGGGTACCGTTTAATATTTAAGCACTTTTTAAGAATAGAGGATCCAAGTGTGCATTTTCTCATCCAAACAATGAAAATTGTATGTTATAACAAAGTTACAAGAGATGTAGACACACATACATGAATGTCAAAAGGAAAGGGCCAGCCTATATATGCAGCACATTGTTCCAACTGAAATAGCTGTACTTATTCGCACGCTGCCATAAGGCATATACGGTCAATTTGGTTTTGGCTTAGCATATTTCATGAGTCAGGCCACTGCAATTGGCAAGCCACCTCACAGCAAAATGAGGGAAGTAGCAAAGTAGCAGAGGCAATTGATAGATCACAAGAGAGACTAGGAAAGACTGTAGGAGACCTGCAAAAGAGGCCTAAAGGGAGGCTGGGTATAGCAAAGGAGGGATTGGTATGGAATGTGCCTGCTGGCCATGCCAAGCATACAGCTTTTTGAGACTGGCTATAATCCCAATATGTTCAGAAGCACTAGTATATTGGATACTCCTGCATAAACTGGCGGGCTTTGTGATCTGTGAGACAAAAGATATGAAGGCCAATAAAGTAATTTAAAAAAGGAAATTAGCAATTAGAGGGATCTCATCCTTCAATGCAAAACATCAAATCTAAAGCAACTTATAAATGGAAGTATTATTGTAGTCAAATTTCTTGACCAAAATTAAATTATGTTGCTTAGGAAAAGAAATATAATCAGCTTGGATACAACCTGGTTATTTATCTGTTTAGTTCAGGTATGAAAAGGCAAAAAAGTCTCTGTTCACCTTTTTTTTATCAGTGTTGCCAACATCGGCCAGGGCGATGAATCTGCTGACGTGTTGCGCAGTTTCTTGAAGAATAGCATGGTTTCTATAGAAAGAATATTGCAGATTTATAAATAATCCCCTGATCTAGAAGATATTCAATTGCTTTGAAGAAAAGAGAGGCAATAACTCTTTTTTTTTTTTTAAATCTATTTGTTTTTGGAAACTTCAGTCTGTATAATGTGTTTATGTGCAACACGAATTCCACATAAAATTATCCAAGTAGTTTTAACTAATTCCATAAAAAGTTGTTTATGAAAAGAAATTACTTCTCTCTTAAGAATGTAGGACAAGACTATATAAACAGTTACTAGTTAATGACTATGTATTATCTCCAATATCAGAGGCAGCATGCTTTCACATGGCAATTTCTTGGGTTATGACTGAAAGGTGTTGGCATGTCCTGATCTTGCTTGTGGGTTTTCTATAATTACAGGCATTCTTCAACTTACAACCATTCATTTAATGACCATGTGAAGTTGAAAAAGTGACTTATGACAGGTCCTTGCACTTACAGCATTCCCACAGTCATGTGATCAAAATTCAGGCACTTGGCATGCATTTATGACAGTTGTAGCAACTTGGGGTCATGTGATTGCCATTTGCGAATTTGCCAGCTGGATTCCGACAAGCAAAGTGAATGGGGAAAGCCAGGTTCATTTATTGATTGCATAATTCACTTAACAATTCGCTTGCAGTAATTTGCTTAAAATTTGTGACATAGTCAAAAAATCAGGTGTAACTCACTTAACAACCACCTTGCTTAGCAAGGGAAATTCTGGTCCCAATTGGGATTGTAAGTCAAGGACTGCTTGTAGTCACTGTAGGAACAGAATATATGGTGGGCTCTGTTTTGATCTAGTTTATCTATACTTTACCAGGGGTTTTCAATTCAACTGTATAGAGTGCAAAGAATGTGTTTCTGTTTTATTTTTATAGTTATAATGTACACTGAAGATGACATTTAATTTCATTGTGTGAGGTGCAATGACAGTAAACTAAATTAAATTTTCGTAGTCTTCATACTTATGCAAATTACTTCATTAACAAATGTACTGAGACAACTTTGCTGCAGTTTTAAAAATGGGTTTACTGTGTACAGCAGTTATTACTCAAGGATTCACATACCTATAAGGAAGTCTTTCATAATTGATTTTCTGAAGACCAGCAAAATGGTATCTAGGCTTTAAACTTGCAGCCAGTAAAGAAACTAACCCTGAACCACATTTCATAGAGTTCACATCTCCCTGTAAAAAAAAAAAGTCACACATGAATATTTAATTATTTAAGTGGATTTATATATAGAAAATATATCAATAGTGCTTCCATGGTCTAAATCAAATAACAACAGTTTATTAAACTGGTTTCCTGCCTGACTCTGGGTGGCTCACAACAATTGATCAAAGAAATTATATTCAGTTCACATAAACGATAGTTTGATGTAGCAATTAAGATGCTATCCTAGAAATCAGGAGGCTGTAAGTTCCATGTTCCCTTAGGCAAGAAAGCCAGTTGGGTGACTTTTGGTCAGTCACTCTCCCTTAATCGAACCCAGTTCACAGGGCTATTGTGAGGAAAAGGCGAGGTGAGAGAATTCCATATGCTGGTTGCTTTATTTTTCCTCTCACACACACGGACACACGCAGACACACACACGCGCACACGGGCAGGGGGGAGAGGAGGAAAAAAAATAGATGGAATTAGAAGCTACTAATAATAAGAATGCAGGCACAATGTGCTGAGGAGTCTCACTCTTCCTTGCCAAAGGCTGGGTGAAGAGCCAGATCTTCCCAGCTCTTCTAAACATCAGAGCAGTCACTGGACTTATCAAAAAGGAAAACCTTTCTTTAAAAATTCCTGTGAGAACAGTAATAGTTTTCCTATATTCTTGTGCCAAATTTGCATTAATATTCTTCTATTTTACCATGGGTTATAATTATTAATAGTTTTATTGTTTCATTCTTTACAGTTTAGTCAGCTTTTCCTACTAGGTTCATGTTAAAGATCAGAGTTATACTCATTGCCAATCTGGTACATTCCAGCTGCAGACTATGAGTCTTTGTGGAAGACATAAATCCTATCATACAATTCCTTTCCATTACCAATGTACTACTTACTGGGCTGTTGCCAAAGGTCTCTACCCCCTTGGGCCAACAAGAGGTGAGCAAGATGTCCACACCTTTGAATTTTGAAGTGGATTGCAAGGAAGTCTTGAGATCAATCACATCCTTAGTACTAAAACAGTGTGCAGGAGCTGGATTTTCTGTGGATTCAACTCCACTGAGATAAGCAATCTGAAGTCCTGAAGCTCCACTGAAGACACCTTTGCGTCCTATGCATGTAATGGAACATGATTCAAGCCAGAGAATTTGTAGGAAACATGCTTTAACATACTGTACACTAAGGAATATCTAGTTCCAAACTATGTACGGTATTTTAATTGATAGAGGAATATCTCTGTTTTGTGCTGAAAGTTATTAACTGCCCCTTGCATAGTCTTCATAGAAGAAACATGAGAATGTGTCAGTGATTCACAAATTTTTCAATGTATGTTTTGGCTTAGCATAATATGTAAATTCAGTGACAGTCTGGCATACATAAAAAGCCAAACACAGAAAAGATTGAAGAAGTATCACATTTTTTCTTCTGAAGAATGAATTGGAGTAACAAGATTAGATGAACCTAAGCCTTACTTCCATCTCCACACTGAACTAAAGAAAGGGAATCTAGTCAAACAGGGAAACACACAAAAAGGTTACATTTGTTTTGTGAGCTGCATTGATTACACACTGTTTCCACACTGAATTAAAGGTACTGTTTTTGACCTTTAAAGACCTACATGGCTTGGAGCTGAAGCAGTTGGAAGCACTACTTCTCTGATTACATATGTCTATTCCACCAGATCTAGCCTGTTGTGGATCCGATTTCATGTGGTGAACCTCTTTTGCTGTGGCTCCCACATTATAGAATGTGTCTCTCCCTGAAGTAAGGCTGGCCTCATACCTTTTAGCTTTCTGAAGGTCCCTCCAGACCTGGCTGTATCAGCAGGCTTGGGGACCTGGGAGGAATTGGCAAATATTGAGATGGATCCTGGGTAATTAACAGCTCCTCTTTGCCTAATCTTTTTACCCTGTTTGTGCCTTTTATAATTTTAAACTTTTTGTAGTATTAACAATATTAATATTAACTTGTATATTTTGTTCTTCATTGGGCAGTGTAAAAATATGAATGACTAAATAAATAAAACAAAATGTCTTTTCTTTCCTGCAGATGCCAGCACTTTTCCAAACTGTAAATAAAATCTAGACAGAACTACAATGAATAGATATATCAACCTGCTTGGAGGGAATAGGGAAACAATTGTGGATACCTCTGAAAATTCACATTCTGATGTTTAAAAAAGGACATCACCTAAACAAAGAGGAAGTTGGTTAAAGATAGTCAGAATCCCAGCAGCACTCAACTCTTTCTTGCCTCCTAGGGGCTTAAGAAGCCCTTTGATCTCTGGAATCATATCAGCCAGTGCTCAGCTATGACTAGCAAATACCTACCACATCACAAGAAGCTTAAATGAGAATCTTGGAGAAGGCAGAAATTCCAATTTAAAATTATCTCACAAAAATAAAACTTCCATGTTACCTAGATAAGTGATGTTCTCAGCTAGTTCACATCCACTGACATCAGGAAAACAATGCACGGTTTCATCATTATTGGCACCCAACACATATGTCTGTATAGGAGCTAAAGGACCCCCCTCCCCAAAAGTACAATTAAAGGGGGGGAAAGCCAACAGAAATGCATCTTTAGTATAAGCAAAATATTTTAACTCAAAGTTTTATTTTACATATGACATTAATGTTAAATTTAAGAAATTCCTTGCCATTCCAGTATATGCTGAGGAAGAATCTTTGTGCTTCTTGCAAATGATAGTGAGGATTTTCCTTGTTATCTGCTACTTAAAAGCATTCTCTCTGTATTTTTGGACAGTAATACAACAAAAATATATAACTACTGTATAATTCTATTAAGTACAAACTTATATGGTTTCTGTTTTAAAAGATTTTTCTCTATTTTTCCTGGGGCACAGAAGTCAACTGATGTTTCATTTCTAGCAGGTGTAGCCACCTGCTGTTCTATTTCTCTATGTATCTGACAGTCACAATTTTGCCTGAATTAAATTGAAACATTTATACTTTTGAAGTTGTATATGTTCTATGAGCTTCTGAATAAATAGATTAATAACAAAAATTGTAGTTATACATGAAGAATGATATATGATACATGTTACATTAATGCTTATTTTGATATGGAAATCAGTAGAATGCACATTTAATTTGTGATCAAAGTATCAGTGGCAGTAGGGAATAGTAGAGAAATACTTTGGTTCAAAAGGGTGGGACAAAGTACCTTACAGAAATGTTAAGAGAATTTATCTGAACTGGCTTTGGTATGTATACAAATACCAATATTTCTCCTTGTTAAACTTATGGTGAAGAATTTTCATTTGTTATAGAAAAGTCAGCAAGCCAATTTCCTCAAGCGGTACAGCCTAGTCATAGTAAATAAAAATGAGGTCTAAGCTGCAGTGACAGGTTTGTGAAAAAGATTCTACTACACACCGTCAGTTGCAAAGACCAACAGGTCTTGCTGAACAGTCACTTTCCTTACCTTTTTTTGCTCCTGTTTGATAATCTTTCCATTCTGAATCTTGAGCAGAGCCAAAGAAGTTTCCCACACACACAAGGAACTGTAAGAGCATTTCATACAATTGTTATAACGCCGATTGGAATAACTGTTCTGACTCAAGCCTTGTTCAAAGCAAACAAACACCAAACAGAGATAAAAGCAAAACCTTTTTAATGCTTCTCTGTGAATTCTGTTCATTCACAGAAAAACGCTATTAAAAACTAATTGTCTCAGATAAGAACAAGCCTTGCCAAGGTTGTGCAAGGCTGTCAAGAACACTAAATTAAATTGCAAGGAAATAATCAAAACCAAAAGTCTCCAATCACAAACCTGGATAGCCCAAACTTCCACAAGACTTGAAGTGCAAGAACTTCTTTGCTTCCTGAAAAGAATCCCACCTCTGAGGGCTGGCTTTTATCCCTTAAGGGAGGGGCTATAACCTTGCAGCCTTACTCCAGAGTCGCCTGTACTGTTGCAGCTGTTCTTTCCTTTGAGCAGCCCTGCATGCACGTGCACTGGGCACAGGCTCCTCGGGGCCCTCTGCATCACTGCTACCAGCCTTCACAAACTTGGAAGGTAGCACTCCACTCTGATAGTCCTGGCCCCATCCCTGAATCACATGCAAGCCCCTCATCCGAGTCCTCGCTCTCCGAGACCTCAGCCATTGGCACCTGCTGCCGGCGAACCACAACAATAACCAAAGGAGATTGTCAAGATGAAAATACCTCATCTTTAAAGTGCTCCCTGTTCAATCTGTGATACAATGGCCTTCCTAGCTATTTCAGCAAGGCCATTTACGTATAGTAGTTGTTTATCAATCAGTTAAATTTTAAAAAAGAAAAGAGCTACAGTGCATATTTACTTATTTCAATATTTTCCCCTTCAGGAAATATATAAAAGTGTTACTTCTTAGCAATTTCAGCTAAAGAGGCATAATAAGCTAATTTTAAGATCAAGAGTTCAACTAAGGTAGTGACTTGAAAAATCTATATGGACAAAATGCCGACAAATTTTTGGGATGAAATAATTCGAAGTAGAAAAACGAATAAATTTTGACATAACTGAAAAACCAGAAAGTCCAGTTGCCCCTTGAAAAAACACCTTTGGTACAACATGACCTGGATGACTGAGAATCTCCATTTAACTCAATAAGGGCAGCTTTAACATACTTTTATTTGTGTATTTTCTCCATAATGCATTCTGCTGGTATAATTCCGTTAGTGTTCCACCTCTCTGTGCAGTTTATCACATTTTTTAGAAGGTGGAATAAACAAATTGGTGATTGTTTGGAAAAAGAGAATCCAGTGCCGACATAATGAATTGATTCCTCACTTGGCAGGTACTGAGACAGACTGGAAGGACTATGTAAGATTGAAGTATGTTTCATTCTGAAGTTTCAGTGCTTGGGGATGTCATCCTATCCTACTTACATCAAATGCTCCACTTTTCTTCTGAACAGCTTGAACTCTGGAATATAAAGCTGCAAATTTTCCTTCTACATCTCCACAGGCCAACCTAAGGAAAGAAACGAGCATGTCTCAAACAGAGAAAAAGCCCCTAAATCAACAAACTAGGCAGGGCACCCTGAGGAATAAAATAATCTACAAAATTACTGACAAAAGGGTTCTTAAGTGACTATTTTAAAGAAATGTAGTGACGTGAGCCAGAGAACTCAGGGAACATCTCCATTCCCCAGGCAGCCAGAACCCAAGCAAAGTGTGGGCTCCTCCATCTTTAATTCACTTCAAATGAAGAGAGATGTCAGGGGTGGCTATTACATTCCAGAATCACATCATTCGTCCACTCAATTGCCTTTTTTTTTTTTTGCAGCACCAGCTGCCAAGATTTTAAAGTCGGCTTTCGAGAGTCCCGGAGACCTAGCCTGGGATCTTTTGATCTTGAGCTCAGAAACGCTGCTTTTAAACTACCCCCCTTCCAGTCTTTTGCTGTCTTTAACAGTCTCATTAAGACCAGGAGCTTGATTTTTATCCTGCCGAGATCCCCCGCAACCTCGTTTTAATAAAGTAAAGGGACTTCTTTGGCCAGACTTTTTTCCCCTCGCCCTCTTTCCTCACAGGCGCAAAGGCTTCTCCGGCGCCATCCCAACAGCGGCACCTCGCAAGCATTTCCGGCCGCCTTATCGGCGCCGTGCAACAGGCAAAGTGCTCCGCCGGAAACGCGAAGGAGGCGGGGAGAGTCCGTTCCGTTTTGTTACATGCAGCAGCAGGAGAGGCGGCGACGTTGTGGTGGTGGCGGCGGCGGGGCTGCTTGAGGGGTGTGAGCGGCGGCAGGATGCCTGGAAGCGGCGGCGAGATTCCGACCAGGAGCCGGAGACGCGGACCGGCAGTGACAGTAGCGTTGACGGCTGGCCTGTTGCTTTCGCTGATTCTCTGGGTCTCGGTCCACAAGGTGGAGGAGGGACACCTGGCTGTCTACTACAGGTGAGTCCGTGCGACGGGATCCCTCGGGTGGCTCTCTTCTTAATCCTGAGACGCCGCCTTCCTTCCTCGGGCAGAGGATAGAAACTCCTGAGTAGAAAGCGTGGTGCGAGCCTGGCTCTGGCAATGCAGGCAGTCCTCAACTTACGACCACAATTGATCCCAGGATTTATGTTGCTCAGTAAGAAATGTGTTAAGTGAATTGTGCCCTCTTTTTAACAACTTTTCTTGCCACATTTTGTTAAGTGAATCACTGAAGTTTTTAAATTAGTTATATTTAAGTTAGTTATATTTAAATTAGTTCAGTGAATCTGGCTTCTCCATAATCTTTGCTTGTTGGAAGGTCACAAAAGGGGATGACATAATCCTGGGGCACTGCAACTGTCATAAATATGAAGCAGTTGTCAAGCATCCAAATGTAAATCAGGTGACCATGGGGATGCTGCCACGATAATTAGTGTGAAAAATGGTCACAAGTTACTTTTTTCAGTGCCGTTGTAACTTTAAACGGTCAGTAAATGAACTGTTGTAAGTCAAGGACTACTTGTCCTCAACCATCTGTCCTGATTTGAGCCTTTTTTCTGAGCAAGCAGAAGCGCCCCCACTCCCCCTCACCCCCTGACTTTAGTTCTCCAGGTGGTGTTGATACCAACCTTGCTGTGGTGATTCAGAGGCAGGGTGTGTAATGATGCTTGGTCCAGGTTTGCTTAATTGCACTTTTTAAGCAGCTTCAATTGGTTGGGTTCACAGCCTTGTTGATGCACAGTTAACAAAACTCATTGTAACTTAGCATGATGCATGAACCCAAAATGCAGCGTTGCGATCTCAAATACCTGGACATGGTCCCAGATGGAAAAAAAACAGTTGTCCTAAGTGAATATTTCCTAATCTTAACCACTATGTGCAGAATTTGTTTGTTCTGGAGGTTATAGTTCACACACCTTAAAATGACTAAGGTTGGGAAACACTGTCTTAGAACAAACAGGGCTCCACCCAGCAACACTTATCTCAGAAATAAAGGGCGGCTTGTCCTGTTTTGTTCCTAAAAAAGGTGTAAAACAACATTGACACTCTTATCTCTTGTTTTTGGTCTACTCCTGAAGAGACCAAGAGCCAGACTTAAGTTGGCTAAATGCACACGGCAACTTGTATATATTGTATGCCTGTAAATTTGCTCCTTTATTTTCAGCTCTGTCAATAAACCAGTGAATAGCTTGCCACCCAAAGTTGTGGGTGCTTCATTAATGGAGGCTTTTAAAAAGAAACTGGACAGCCATGTGTCTGAAATGGTATAGAGTCTCCTGCTTCAGCAGTGGGATGGACCAGAAGACTTCAAAGATTCCTTGCAACTCTGTTATTCTGTTCTGAATCCCTGGAGTCTGGTATTAGGGAATTGAGTTGGACAGAGTAGATAAATGCTTGCTGTGGCTTTTGTTTTATAAGAAAGTTGTCCTCTCTGACCTCAGTTCTTGCTTATTTGCTTTCTTTTTTAATATAATTTATTACAGAGGAGGTGCACTGCTCCCTACCCTGAGCAGACCAGGCTATCACATCATGATCCCAATTCTCACAACTTACAGAGCAGTACAGGTTTGTGTAACTGTCTTGGATGGGAAACAACAGAAGGAGGGAAAACAGCTTGATGATAAAGGGACTTTTCATACAGATAGTATCAGGGCAGAATATAATTCATGTTTTGATATTTGCGGTTGTATTCTGCCACTACTAAAAATCCACCATGGGTTAATATGTTGCTAGAAGTAGGTAATGTTTAATGCTGCAGTACAGATAAATATTTATAAATAAACTTATACCTCTCATTTGCGTGCTTGTTCTTGCTAGTTGCTTGAAGATAAAAAAGGATTGAAGAAAAGAGCGAAGGGAAAAAAAAGCAATTTAGCAAGTTCCTTATTAGCAATTCCTCTGTTTCCCTGAATTAAATGATAGGTTGAAGGAACTTGTGTAACATCTAAGACGAAGGAGTGATATCTTGATTTATGATCAGTTACTTAGTGACTATTTGAAGTTTCAGCTGACTCAAAGAAAGGGACTCATGACTCTGATTCAAAGTTCTGACAGGAGTTTGGCAACACAGCCTCATTTATGGCCTTATGCAATGTCCTGTGGTCACATGACTGTGTTTTGCAATGGTTTTGCTAAAAAAACTGACAGTGCCAGTTTTCAGCAAAATCATAGCCTTAGTGAACCATTGGTTCATGTAAGGACTGTGGCATTCGTTTTACAGCCAGTGTTTGCTTTATGACTGCCACATGGTGTCGAGGTGGCGCAGTGGTTAGAGTGCAGTACTGCAGGCTACTTCTGCTGACTGACTGCTGTCAACAGTTTGCCAGTTCAAATCTCACCAGGCTTAAGATTGACTCAGCCTTCCATCCTTCCGAGGTGGGTAAAATGAGGACCCAAATAATTGGGGGCAATAGTCTGACTCTGTAAACAGCATAGAGGACTGTAAAGCACTGTGAAGTGGTATATAAGTCTAAGTGCTATTGCTATTTGCTTAACTTAGGATCACCAGAAAAAGATCCTAAAATTGGTTTGGTTACATGATGACTGTTTTACAACTGTCACAACATATGGCAGTAATGGGCATGCCCCATTTGAATGATTACCTATAGGAAGGTTGTAATTATCTGGTGAAAAGAAGGTCAGTAGTGACTAATTTTTTAACTTTAAATTCTTTTGGAAAAATTTAATGCATTTTTTTTTAAAAAATCCACCATCCCAGTTTTTTTTATCTCAATCTCATACCAAAAATGAACTGCAATTCCTGCTTAGATATTGGAGGTGGTGGTTGGAGCACTTGTGACTCTGTGGGACTAAGGTTTTTGTTTCTCAGAAAAGGAGCAGAATGTTCCTGAAATTTAGTTTGTTTCCAAAATGCCAATAATTGTTAGATTAGTAAATGTTACATTTTTGTTTTGCTGATCAATTTTGTTTTCTTTATTTTTCCAGACAACATTGCAGACAGATGAAGTGAAAAACGTGCCATGTGGGACAAGGTATGTTGTTGTTTTATAGTTCATATTGTGTTTCTGACCTTGTTGAGAAATACACCACTAGGATGTATTGTAGAAGTGGTTGAGTCACAGGGTAGAAGAATAGAAGGTCTTAAATCTTTTCTTTGGTAAAAATGGAAAAAAGGGAAGTAACTTTTATAATGCAGCTTCTTACTGAAGAGTTCTGAGATATGTGATTAGAGGTTTCAGCTTTCCTTCTGAAAACCAATCTGACAAAGATAAACAAAAACTCTGCAAAAGTTGGAGGATCATAGTTTATAATCCTGGTGGAACATAATTTATAATCCCGATTTTGTGGACTGAGTGTACTGTTTGTTACCAAAGATTTTGTCAGAAAAGCATACACTGGATAGGTTTTAAGCATGCAAATATGTATGTGCAATGAAGGAAGAGCTTTCTCCTTATCTTCTTGCAGTGGTGGTGTCATGATCTATATTGACCGAATTGAGGTGATGAATGTGCTGGCACCATATGCAGGTATTTCCCCTTTTCCTTTAACAAAAAACAAATGTTTAGAGGAAAGAGAACTATTGGGGTGCCTCAAGATTAGGGGGAGCTTCAAAGCAAGATCAGTGGTGGGAAGATCGAAGGTAGGCAAGTATATGGTAGAAACAGGAAAGGAAACTATGAAGTTTATTGCTCTTAAAAGGAGGATACATTCACTGTAGCTGGTTTGTTATTGTTTCTTATGACAGTTGGTTCATAAAGATTTCTGGATTGCTAATTTGGGAAGTACTAGAAGTTATAATATCAACTAATTCAATATTGTCTGAAGAAATGTCCCGAATCTATTTTGTATTAGTGTTGACTTATAAATAAAAAATATAAATAAATCTGGAGAACACCAGTTTGGATTGAGGCATTTTACTGTAGAAACTTGCATGTATTGTGTTTGTGGGAATTGCAGGAACATTTGATGGCATTGTGCAGAGGGAGATGTGTTGAGAGAGGGAATGGACCATTTCTAAGAAGGAGAGGTTTTGTTTCTTACATTGAGCCCCCTTTCCTACTTCTGAGCCCAAATTTCAGGTTACCAGATTCTTACCAGATTGTGCCTCTTGGCTTTGGTAATTTCTACTTAATGTCAGGTTGGCCTATAATAAGTCCTTCCTCATCCATGAGAGTGTCATAGCATTGGCAATTATCAGATCTGGTTGAACACAGTGTTGTTCCTTTCCTGGAAATGCAAAGTTGGGTGCAATATAAGGGAGCAGGTGAGATTGCTGCTGGACTCTCTTGCTGCCTGCCAGATTCTTTGCCTGAACTGCTTCATGTCATTGCCAGGATGGCTATTAAATCTTCCCTAGACTGATAGTTCTGGAGAATTTCAACCTAAAGTGGTTTGGGAGTTTGTGGCCTGCCCCAAATTATTGAGGAACTGACTCAAATAGGTTGTTACATATTGGATCTGGTTTTTTGTCTTGGGGCAGAGGTGACATGATCTGAAGTGGGTGACATTGCATTTGTTGTCATAGCTAAACCATTCTCTGGTGCAGCTTTCTGGTGTTGTCCCCCTCTTTCTGCAGATGGGATTATCAGATTGCATTTCCCCAGTGCTTGATGATGCTTGTTTTCCAGGGGGCATTTGAGGGATTCCTTGAGTTTCTAGTAGACAGTTCGATCTTAATTGCTTTCTGAAATGAAGGTACATCAGTGCCTTGGATAGAATGGCACTAGAGTGATTTTATACTGTTCCTTGACAGTTTTCTGAAGAGGTAAAGCATCACAACAGATATTTAGAGTGCCAAGGTGGGAGAATGAAGAATAAGTCCTACCAAATATGTATATAAGCTTGGGTCTATACTGCAAAAATAAAGACATGGATATTTTTCTGCAGAATCCTACCCATCAAACTTTTTTAAAGGAACCTAAGCTCTTGTGAGATTTGAGAGACAGGAAGAATATCTCAAAGGTCATTTGAGGTGTCTTTCACGGTTCAGGATGTCAAAGAACCAGTTTGGTGGTTTGAATTCTGAATGACTTGGTTCACTCCAGGTCTTGGCTTTCTCATCTTGTGGAATCTAGGTGACATACAGCGCACCCCCTGAGATTATATGCCCCTCTTGTCAATGGCCTTCTGTAAAACCCAGTTCTCTCGGCAGGACCCAGGGTAGAGTAGGATGAGCTACTTCCAGATGGTAGTTGTTGGATAATATGCTATCCTCCTTGACGTGTGCCTTCACTGTTTGCCTTTTCTTATTTTAATAATTTTGATTTGATGTTGTAATTGTGTTGTAAAAGTGCTGTAGAATCACTTTGTGTTTGAGGGGGCACGTCATTGACAAGCCAATTTGTATTCCCTTTCCTAGTTTACGAGGTTGTGAGGAATTATACTGCCGATTATGACAAGGCACTCATCTTCAATAAGATCCATCATGAACTCAACCAGTTTTGCAGCATCCATACCCTGCAAGAAGTGTACATTGAGCTCTTTGGTAAGTCTCCCTACGTTTTGGCTCCACTCCTTCCTACAGAGAGTCTTTGACATTTGGGACACATTATTTCCTGGCGGTCCTCATTATTGGTTGTTCCATTACCTGCAGTTTCACATATTTTGTGATTGGTAAATATAGAGCGGACCTTGTTATCCATGGTAAGAGGTTTTGCTTAGGCACGTAGTTCTGTTGGAGGATGGCTTTTGGAATGCTTTTGTCTATTTCATGGATTTTCACAATGGGCTTTTCCACATTTAGGTAGTCCTTGACCTATGATAGCAGTTAGGACTGGAATTTCCATTGCTAAGTTGTAAATTAGTTAATTAAACTTATTTGCCATTTATCTTGCCATGAGGTTACTCCAGCGATTTACAACAACAACAAGTCTTAAGCAAAAAAATATTTAGTCATGGCAATCTTGATTGTCATCGTTAACTGAATTCCATGATTACTAAGCAAGGCAACTTCCTGTCAGTTTCCCACAACCAATGGGGAAGCCGGAAGGAAGTTATTAGTTATAGGCTGGTAGGCAGGTAAGTGGTTGCTGCTGGATAGGGGGGAGACAATGAGGGGTGCATGGGGAGGATTGGGAAGGGCAGGAAGGGGTGCATGAGATACATGGCCTAGGTCAAAGAGCACAAATAGCCAGTGCAACCTGAGCATAGTGGGGCTGGGTGTGTGTGTAGCTGGGGGGGGGGGAACTGACCCCAGCAAGTTGTCATTAAACCTCTTTAAAATATGTTTTGGAAGGTTTTGTTATTTGCAATTTTATTATTGCAGTATAAGAGAAGAATCTTCCTCAAGTTCGCTGTATAGTGCTCCTTCCTTAGATTTCTTTGGTAATATTTATTGTTTTAATGTTTTATATTCCCATTTTTATTTTGTTCCAAGCCACTTAGAGTCACTTGATGGAGAGATGAGCAGCATATAAATGTAATCTTTTAAATACCTGCAGTAGTTAGCCTGACGTGGAACCCCGTTGATATTCCCTACATTCTTTTTTCATGAACCTTGGCTAAAAGCAGAGTAGTAGCTATTTAATCTCAGTTCCCTCTCTAGAATCTGTTGTTTCTGTGTGTCCTATATGTGGATATATGCATAATTTTGTATTTATTTGTTTGTCATGCATGTAGTGTATATTGTAGGGGGTGACCCCTTGAGAGTTGTATGCAGCAAGATTTCATTTTAATGTATGCTGATTAGAGTACATCCAAAGTGACAATAAGTCATTCTATATTCCTCTTCTGTTCTATTCTGTTCTGTTGTTCTGTTCTATTCTATTCTATTCTATTCTATTCTATTCTATTCTATTCTATTCTATTCTATTCTATTCTGTTTTATTCTGTTTTATTCTGTTCTATTCTATATTCTATATTCTATATTCTATTCTCCCTCCCCTCCTCTCCCATCCCATCCCTTCCATTCCATTCTATATGAATAGATGGCATTGCCATGAGCAGTGCTAACAGAAAAAGCTTTGAGCTCTGGCATGTGTCTCTGGTTAACTTACCCCATTAGTTTGTTTTTCTTTCTACCAGATCAGATCGATGAAAACCTGAAGCTGGCACTACAACAGGATCTGAATACCATGGCACCAGGCCTTACCATCCAGGTACTACCTATGATTTGCCTGTGGCATATCTGTGTGAGTGATGGAAAGAGATTGAATCAGAACACTGGCTGGGAAGGTCGCAAATGGTGATCATGTGACTATGAAATGCTGTAACCATTATAAATTTGTGGTGATTGCCAAGCGCTCAAATCATGTGACTGCAGGATGTGGTGACAGTTGTAAGTGCAAGAACTTCTTGTAGGTAACTTTTCCATGCTGTTGTAACTTTGAACGGCCACTAAACGAATAACTGTAAGTCGCATGGCTGACTGGGAAATCCTAAGAGTTGACATTCACCCATCAAGCTGCCAAGTTTGAGAAGCACTGGTATAGAACTTGTGCTTGGGAAATGCTTTTTGGCTATTGTTTAATTAAGACATTTGATTGTTTCTGCACAGGCTGTGCGTGTGACAAAGCCCAAAATCCCTGAAGCAATCAGAAGAAATTTTGAACTCGTGTGAGTATAAGAACACCCTCCTGGATCAGATCAGAGGCACATGTCCAGCATTTTGCTTCTCATAAGTTCAGTTGATGCCCCTGGGGTACTTATAAAGCAGGATTTGGATGTACTAGCATAGAAGTCTCCATCTCTGGATTCCAAGTCTTCATTTGGATTTCTGATGAGTTAAACTGAGACTTTTGCAAAGATGTATTCTTGTGTCGAGGATGGAGATAATTTCATAGAGGTGACCTTTCAGGTAGGTAGCTCAAGAAGCTGATTTCTGCTTTGCAGGGAAGCAGAGAAGACTAAACTCTTGATAGCTACGCAGAAGCAGAAAGTGGTGGAAAAGGAGGCTGAAACAGAAAGGAGGAAGGCAGTCATAGGTAATGAGCTTTGCCTTCATTTGTCAACAGTGTCCGTCCGTCCGTCCCCTGACTGTCTCTGGGCTGAATATTCTCTTTTGGCCAAAAAAAATCTGAGTGTGGAAATTGGCAAGCATAATAGTTGAACTATGGATCTCCTGTGTGGCAGTTAGGTATTGAAAATAGTAGCTAAATAGCAATAGCACGTAGACTTATATACCGCTTTACAGTGCTTTACAGCCCTCTCTTAAGCGGTTTACAGAGTCCACATATTGCCCCCAACAATCTGGGTCCCCATTTCACTGACCTTGGAAGGATGAATCAACCTTGAGCCTGGTGAAATTTGAACTGCCAAATTGCAGGCAACCTGCAGTCAGCAGAAGTAGCCTGCAGTACTGCACTCTAACCACTGCGCCACCATGGCTCAAATGGTCACAATTGTGGCAAAATTTTGAGGTGCCATCAATATGTGCCACATTGCTCTAAATGAAAAATATTGAGATTGACCTACTTTGGCCATTGGTTAGTTTCATGCAGTTGCTTGTGCACCTTAGCTATAACAGAATATTTAGGAGCAGGGGAGTACTTTAAGAGCAAGGATGTGCCATACATTACTGTCCTGGACTTGTCAGGATTTAACTGTGACCAGACCACAAATTGTTTCTTGTGTGCTTTAGGAAGGTTGAATAAACCTGAGGCATCGGCATACTTGACTGTTGTCACAGCCTGTACAGTTCTGGTACTTAACTGTGAATGCTTTTCAATTGCAGAAGCAGAGAAGATTGCTGAAGTGGCGAAGATACAGTTCCAACAGAAGGTCATGGAGACGTTGACAGAGAAACGAATTTCTGAGCTTGAAGGTAGCTATTTACCCTGCTAATTAGAGCCTGCTAATTAGAGATTCTGAACAATGAACCACAGTGTCTGGGAACCAGGATGGGAGGATGGTTGTTTCAATTTCCAAAGATTGGGTCAAGCTGCCTAGAAGGCTTTGTAGGCATGATTAATGTTGTGTACTGGTTCCTTTGTGGAAATATTAGTTCTTCTATTCTCTCCCTGATCTTTCTCTTCCACATCGCCAGGTTTTGGAACTGGAATAAGACTTAATGGAATCTCCTTCTGTCATTACATTCCCTCCCCATTTCTTCAAAAATCTTCCGTGATTAATTTTTTGTCCTCTATTCCGAATTTGTTCTTGGAGGCCAAAGAGAAACATACTTAGACTTCATGTATTTCACAGTGGGCTATGCTGCAGAGTTTTAGAAATGTTTATTTTGGTAACTTGAAGAAATTGACTTGATGGCTTAAAACTGGCTGAAAGTTTTTCTGCTGCCTTCTCAGATGCTGCTTATTTAGCAAGACAGAAGGCAAAGGCTGATGCAGAATACTACACTGCCCAAAAAGCAGCTGACTCAAATAAGGTGAGTTTCCTTTGCTTACAACCAGCAATCTGACCATAGTTTAGGGCAGGGGTAAGGAACGTTGGCTCTTTTATCACTTACGGACTTCAACTCCCAGAATTCCTGAGTGAGCCATAAAAGGTTCTCCATCCCTGGCCTACTGGTTTTTTCAGTTGTGAGGGAAATCAATTTTTGACTTGAATGGGACTGTTTAATATACAAATGTAGGACATATTTTTATATATATTCTTTGTATGTCCTACATTTGTATATTAAACAGTCCCATTCAAGTCAAAAATTGATTTCCCTCACAACTGAAAAAACCAGTAGGCCAGGGATGGGGAACCTTTTATGACTCCCTCAGGAATTCTGGGAGTTGAAGTCCATAAGTGATAAAAGAGCCAACGTTCCTTACCCCTGGTTTAGGGGGAACGAGACCACATGTAAACAAAGCCTACTTCTTGGGGGAAAAAACAGGTATGGTTGTAAAAGCATTGCCTACTAGTGGCCTGCTGTGTTTGCACTTAATTCTTGTACTATGAATATCTTCCCGAGTGTATTTATTTTTTTTCTCCTTGACAGCTGAAACTCACCCCAGCCTACCTGGAGCTGATGAAATACCAAGCAATCGCTACTAACAACAAGCTCTACTTTGGCAGTAGCCTGCCATCTCACTTGTTTCTAGGTTCCTTGGCGTTTGAACACATGATCGCAAGGACTGCTAAAGGAGGTCATCTTGTCTCAGAAACAGAGAAGTACCATCTAAGGGCTCAAGAAAGTACTACTTGATGCTCATGCCATCTAGGCTCCTTGATCTGAACATTAATCAACTGCTCTAAATCAGGGCAGTTATTGTTCTCAAACTGCCTTATTCATAAACAGAGGAAAGGAATTAGGGATTGTGTGTGGGTTTGTTTGCTTTTTTTTTTGCAGTATGAACAGTTCGACACTGTGAGTTTGTGTCGTTCTCCAGAGCCTGCAAATCCAAAGGCTTTTTTTGACTGTTCCACACCAGAAGCTGGCTCCTGGGGATTTCAAGAACTAAAGTAATCCAAGCACTAACGTTTATCATTAGAATTGGCAATTAAAATAATTGAACCTGGCTATTTGGCTCTTGTGGGAAAGTACTTGTTCTTGCATTGCAAGCAATTGTAACATAGGGGCTCTGATGTACTAGAGCAGGGGTCTCCAACCTTGGCTCCTGGAAGCCTGGCGGACTTCAACTCCCAGAGTTCCACAGCCAGCAAAGCTGGCTGTGGAATTCTGGGAGTTGAAGTCCGCCAGGCTTCCAGGGGCCAAGGTTGGAGACCCCTGTACTAGAGCTTAATAACCTCAATCATACATTTTACTACTGGAATTTGGAAGTTGATGCTATTAACCAAGAGCTGATGCATAGCTTAGTCCCATGACTCAATAAGATACACATGACTTCAGGGGAGTTATGTACCCCAATTATTTTTGGTCCCATTTGTTGGAAAGATAAAACTGTTGAGACTACTTCTTTGGCTTTGGCTCCAACTCAATTGTGTTCTTGCTGTGAAAACTTTGCTTTGGAATTTACAAATGTGTCTGAAGGAGATGCATCTCATGACTGGAAAGTATTTCAGACTTTTTTTTTAAAAAAAAAAAGTCTTGTATTTCAAATATATATATATATGCAAAATGTTGGTATTTGGAATAGGGAAAATAAAGCTATTTTCATAACCTTTTCTAAGAATGTGTATGGTGGATTCAGTTGTTTATTCTATCTTATGGACAAGTTGTTGCTAAAAAACCTCAGAAAACAGTCACTTTGCTAAAATGGTCTAGTGTTTATTGGGAAATATAGGATGAAACAGCAACTCAATAACGTTAGAATTTTCTATCTTCCTATCTTAATTGTTTAAAAACAAAACTAAAATAGAAATCCCTTTAAAATTCAGAAACCAAAACAACTTTATTAAAATCTATAATGATTGTGACATCAAGTTAGAGTTGACTTTTAGTGAATACTCGATCAACATTCTCAAGGATGATCTACCCCCAACTTTTTCTCTCTTCAGCACTACCATCAGTGCATCCAATTACATCACTATAATTGAAGTCATATACCTTGCTGTTAGTTATTTTCTTATATTTCCTTCCATTATTCCCATTATAGACTGCAAGAGGCCTGTGTCCAATAAATAATTTCAACTTAGTACATTTGTGTCTTGGGTAAAAACTTACAGGCTGATTTTTTTTTTCCTGTGGCTCATCCATTTGGTTTCTTGACCATTCATGGCATTGTTAGGCTCTTGTCCAACACCAAAGTTCAAAAGTATCAATACTTTTTCTGTGCTTTTTCGAACTCCAATTTTTGCTTCTATAAAGTGTCATAGGGAAAACTACCGCATGCATAATTCTGATCTGTATAGGAACAAACATCACAGCCCCCGAATATCTTCTCTGGGGTTTCCACTGTTACCAAGTGCTAATCTGTGGAATGTTTCTTTGCTGCGGTTTCCTTTAATTTTTGCCACAGTAGTAGATCCAAAAAGGTGGAAGCTATCGATCACTTTGGTATCTTGTTAATTCTGAGGCTCATTACTTTACTCGCTGTCATTAGCAAGGTCATCTTTATATTTGATCTTAATTCACCCCCCACCCCCATTTTGCTGCTTGGCTTTGAGCTTACAGGTCCAGGGAATTTTCATTTATCTGATTAATACCAGCATAATAATGCAAGTTTTTTCAGTTTTAAAACTATGCACGTAATTTTTTTAACCAAGCTTCAGTGTCTTGATTCATATTCAAGATATAGGCTGAATAAATAGGAGACTAAACAGCCACCCTTAGTCCTTTCTTGTCCTGGGGTCACTCAGTTTTGAAAAGTTTTCTCCAAATTGTCACTTCTGAAGAGTCTGTATATATCTTTTATATGAAATATTCTGGGATTTCCATTTTCATCAGAACATTGGTACAACTTCAAACTATTGAAAGCCTTTTTACAACTGTGAAGCAGATACTGACTTCTTTTTGTATTTGATTTTCTTAATTATTCAATATGCACCAGCAATGATATATCTTATCCTTTTTTTCCTAAATCAGTCTGGCATTTTTCTTTCCATCTAGAATTTTAATCTGGATTGGATGATCCTAAGCATTATTTTGCTTGTATATGGGATACATCATGATAGTTTGCATATTCTGTTAAGTTATTTGGCATTGGTACATGTATTGAACTCTCCCAAACTATTGGCCATGGTGTCATTCTTCAGATTTTGTGTGATAATCTGGTTAGAACTTTTACAATTCTTTTATTGTTTGCCATGTTTCTGTAGATAGTCTATCAGTTCTTGTAGGTTTGACTTGAGCGCTCCTCTGATTTCATCATCTAATACTAATTTGAAAGTATGGAAACTTTCCTGAAAGTATGGATATGTCTAAGGAATCTTGGATAATGACATTTTTAAGGTACAAAATTTCATTTCTTCCACCTTTGTTTCATTTTCTTGAAATCAGTTACTACCTGACAATGGATGATTTTTAGTATATCAATTCAAGGCAGCAACCTTCCAAGTTCAGAGATCTTTTGGAACTCTCCATGTCTTGTGATTTTACAGATATTGTTGCAATACTACTTACTGTATCTTCCAAAGGCTTTCTGAAATAACTGTTAAGTTCATTTTGAAGATCTTTCCTGCTGAATCTTTCTTAGCTTTGCCTCTTTTCTTCGTTTCCATCTCTGTTCTGACATCCAGTTTGCTTTCTTTCTATTCCTTTATCTTTGGCAGTCTGTTTTCAAATTCCACCTTTGCAACTTGATTTTTTTCCCTCCAGAATTCCTCTGGTATCCGCCAATGTGAAATTCAGGACTTCAAAATGATTTCGTTTCACAGTGGCATTGGTGGCTATGTTCCAATAATAGTTCCCAATGTGCCTAATAGATCTAAACTCCTGCTTCCTCTGCTGCTATTCCCAATGCACAGAATTCCCTCATCAGACTCTTGTTCATTGATTTTCCCATGCACGTGCACATAGGTTTATACAACCCAGACTGCGGATGAAATTGATTACATTTAATGAAACTTGATCTGAGTGGAGTGTACACAACAGGAGATGGTTAAGATCTTGGCAAAAGTGCAAATACTAAAATGAGTTGGCTAGGAGCAGTGAACAATGTCCATGAAAGTTCATGTAATATTACTGATTCTACTCCAAATTGTTATTATCTGCTCAAAATAGTTGGCATCTTATTTCTTGACTGAATTGAGCAGCCACTGACACAATTAGGACTTAAACATATAAAAGTACATTTTTAAAGAACAAAGATGCCACTTAGAAACACTAGTTTTTACTTACAATACAGAAAATTTTGGATTTAAAAATATAGAAGCATTCAGAGTCACAATCCTTTATATACGCTACTGTTGCTAGAGTTTGTATTTTATACTTCCACTGCTGTTCCTCAACTTTTGTGCGACATAAGTGTTGATGAAATCAATTTTTGTGTCGCATAAGTGTTGATGAAGCCATGTTGTTCTCGACTTGGCCCCTAACTCTTCCCACTTTTCTTTGGGAAAATTACTTTACCAAAAACCAGGCCTTTCACTGAGTGGGGACAGCAACCCTGGGAGGAGGAGCAACTTGCAAAACAGTCTTCTGGCTCCTTTCTGCAGACATATGCTCCAGTCGTTCTGTGTAGAAACCGTTGAAGTCCAATCTAGAAAAGAAAGGGTAGGGTTTACATGGGTGGACCATGGGAAGAACTGAAATAAGAGCTGTGCTGGACCCAAAAGTCCATCTAGCCCAGCTTCTGCTTCCCCACGGCCACATCAGATTATGAGGGGCTGCAACTAGGATGTGAAGGGCAAAACCTGTTCTCCAGCAACAGGAATGGAAAGCCATAGAGTCTGATCCTAAAGTGAGTATACGCACACGACCAGCATAGCCATTGATAACTCTTGCTCTCTAGAGTTTTATACGCAACAGATTGCTGAGGAAGAGGAATATATTTTTTTTCTGGGAGAAAAATTTCTGCTCACCTGTAGATGATATTGATCATGCTGTGTTCACATTCATTGGTACTGTAAATGCTCAGCTTGTCCAGGAGGTCCAGCAGATGTGCAGAGAAATTGCTGTCAAACTTGTTTATTGTTGCCTCAAAGCCAGAACTTACATGCAAGGAGTCTGCCTGCTCTGCTAAAAACTGAAAAAACAAAATACAGGAAATAAAGTATCATTTCTTCTTCTCATCTCCCAAAGACTAAAACTGCAAGTAGAAGACTTCTGTAATCCTAGGTTGTTTCATGTACATTTCACAGCAAATTGTTTTTGTCGAACATCAAAGAACATCAAGGCATCAAAAGACTTTTAAGAATGTGCAAATGCTACTGAGAAAAATGATTTGTAGGGTTGTACAGCGTTAAGAGAAAAGGTTCTGCACTTTCCCACATGGCATTTTTTCAAATACCATTTAGCCATAAACTATATTCTGTTAATAGGTTCATTTCACTGCTAGAACTATTAATTAGTGGAATGGCTTGCCTCCATTAATTATGGATGCTCCAACATTGGAGGTTTTTAAGAAGAGACTGGACAACCATTTATCTGAAATGACATAGGATTTCCTGCTTGACCAGGGGGTTGGATCAGAAGGCCTCCAAGGTCCCTTCCAACTCTGTTATTCACGTAAACCAAAATGAAACATACACATGGTTTAGCTGACCAAACCATTTGTGTGACTCAGTGATTCTGATACAGCACAAAAATGCAATGGCCTAACATTTTCAAGTGCTGTGTTAGAGTAGGAGAGGTAGTGGGAAGAGCCTGGGACCCACAACATACCTTATTAGCAAGCTGCTTCTTTGCGGATTCTTCTACTCTTTCCTGTTTAGTGGGTGGGCCTCTCATAGTCCCATGCTCTACAGTGAGGCGGTCCATTTCCTTATCTAGCTTCATGCTGTGGGAAAATCTCTAACAAGCAGAAAGAAAAGCAGAAAGGATGGAACATTTAAAATGCATATTAGGATTCTGCATAATTTTTCATGTTTTGGAGCATGTGAGAGCATGAACTTAGTGCCTATTGCATACTGCCTATCTTCAAAACAGTATTGCTCTAAAGATTGTATTTAAGACATGGTAAGGGACAATTTCCTAAGCTTAATTTGCATTACTGAAATGTGGTTGGATGGTACACATCTGCCCTCCCAGATTTCTTGACCAGCAGCAGCCATAAAGCTAATAATTTTACCTGATTTAAAAAAGAACGTATTTGTATGCTGCCAAGAATTGGTACAATTGCAGCAATTGACACATTTTGTAAATAAATAAAAACATTGCATTTTTTTTCCAGACAACTGTGTAACCCTGGAAAAAGGAGTACTTAAGTACAATACACAGGCGCTTTAAAATACTTCCAACAAGTGTTAAGGTTCATGTTCCAAAGCACACATATATCGCCTTTGAGGTCCTACATACACTAGCAGGTGGCCCTTCTCAACAAATCTAGAAGAGGTATAGCTACATGAGACATACCTGCATGCAATTGGTGAACATAACACACACAGACATCAGCTTGGAAAAAATCTTTAGTAACTCTGGATTGGTAAGCATGCAATCCTTCAAGCAATTATCCAAGAAGCTTGTGTGGTGGCTCAAGACGTCATCAATATTGGAGGCCTATTGAAGAAGATATAACATCAATAAATCCTTCTTCCAGCAATCATGGAAAAGAAGTTAGAAGTCATCTGGTGTAATCTTGTTTGATGCTCTGCAGCACAGAATCCAATTAGTTTTTCACACAAGTGGTGGCCAATCTTAATTTAAATATTTCTCTTCAAATAGCCTTCAGGTCCTCAAGGCTTGGAGGAATTTTTTTCTCTAAAGTGTAGCTAATACTGTCTTTCATACAACTTCCAGCTATCAGTTCTAGATATGTTTTCTGCATGAATACGGAATTAGTTTGCTCAAAACCCTCAATTTACTCAACACTCAATCTGGGAGTTAACTGGTTTTCAAGGTTTACGAAATCAATCAAGTGAGCTGGAGACTGAATAAAACCAAGTAACCAACACTAAAATTAATCACATGAGCATGTTGTGTGAATGTTACTTTGTTTTTACTGGCCTGGCTAGAACATATTACGTGAACCTAAACTGCAACAATGATATAGCCGGGAAACATCCATCTTCCCAAATATTTAAACCAGTAAGGAAGCTAGATTAGCAATAGCTAATAAAAAAGGATGGTAACTGCTCAAGGTAGGATTGTTCTGTCTAGACAGCTAGGTATATTTCAGGAGCATTTGTGGTTTGAAGAATTGTTAAGATTTGTTCTAATTGTTGTATTTGAAAAGAATGTTTATCCAATTGCTCAGTTGCCATAGGTTACCAAAAATTTCATCCACCCTGCTTAATATAGAATACGTTCTGAAGACTTACAGTCTAGTAGTGGGAGTTTTTTTTCCCAGTATAAGACCTTCACAGCTTTGCTAATAGGCAGAATAGATGGCAGAAACCTACTAGCTCCTATAGTTTTGACTCAGCAGCACAATTAACTCTTTAGTTATTCCAGCTAATATAGTCCGATCCAGACTAACCAACTTCAGATTCTTCTCCAAAATATGCCATGTGGGTTCCATCACTTCAAACATCATATAGTATTGGATATTCTGCACAAAATTGAGCATCCGCTGACGCAGAGTAAAAGCACCTGCAAACCTAAAAAGAGAGGAGCAGTGAGCCCAAGGAAGAATTCACTAATTAGGCTTGATGAAGTTATCAGGGGACAACAAACTCAAAAGAGATTATCAGGGTAGGAAGTGCAAGTTTGCCACTGACAGGTAACATGCCTCTGAATTTGGAGTGGCTGTTGCTTTATTTGCAGGAACCAGGATACAGAATCAATGCTTGTTGTAGGTTTCAATTTTAGTTTTCACAAATCTAAACAACAGCAAGTTCACTTTCAGGGATATATTATGCTTCAGATAAGCCTTCAATGGCAGTTAATGACCCACATAAGTTTGTATAAGGGCAAAGAGTGAATAATCTCATGAACTGTTCATATGACAATGCAGAGGTGTCAAACTCAAATTTCATTGAGGGCTGCATCAGGGTTGTGTTTGACCTTGGGGGGCTAAGCTGGGCGCGGCCAGCTCGGCATCACTCATCTTGGGAGCATCTGTGGCACAGATGCTTCCAAGCTGTTTTGGCTGTGATGGCCTCCTACAACCCTCTCCCAGTGAAAACGGAGCTCGATAGAGCCGCATGCAGCCCTTCCCAGCTCTGATTTTGTTGGGAGAGGCGCTCAGGCCAGTCCTTCACTGTTTCTAGGGTGGCCCTGTGGGCTAGATCTAAGCACTCCGCAGGCTGGATCCAGCCCCCAGGCCTTGAGTTTAACACTCCTGACTTAATGTGTCATGCAAACACAGTTACCGCTATGCTTTGCAAGTAGATAGGCTGAGTCCATGACCTTGTTAACTAGTGCCGAGAAAGAAATGGCAAAAATCTAGAAGAGTCACCCCCATCACTGAAGATAATACTGAAGTACTAACAACTTCAGTCATTACAAAGCAGTTTTCTAAGAAGCAGCTTCAGCTTCAAATTTACTTAACTTTCAAATATACTTGATGTTCAGCTTTCGATCAAAACATTTAACTGGAGGAAAAGTGGGGTGAAAGCTGGAAACCATTAACATAAATGAGATCTCTACCTGCTTTTCAATTTCTTTTACTTTCTTTACTTTTAGAATGGCAAAAACGATTTATTCAGAAAGCACTAAGATTCCTCCTTGTATTTCCATAATGGGAGACAAAGAATTTCTAGGTTGGGAAACATTCCTTGGCAGGGTATTACTAGATGTCGGAGATAGAAGGCTGTTTGCATAAATAGCTGAAAAACTATTTCTAGCCCACTGAACACTGAAGGATCATTTACCATTTTGATGAATGTAGGGAACACTGCTTAGCTGTTTTGCTGCTGATCCAGACATTGCACAGCTGTCGCTCCACATGTTTACAGTAAAACATGTGTCTGAAGAGCATCTGGTACCGTGTTAAGGCTTTTCTACAAGTCAAGTATGAAGATAGCAACAGAAAGAAGTGAAATCTTACACTATTTCTGAATTACAAACAAATGCTAAGCAAGCATTAAATTTTCTCAGAAGGAAATTTATCTACACATAAGGTAAAGAAGTCCTTGAGGATTTTATTCTGCTAGTTGTAACCAATTTTAGGCAGTGGTGTATATCTCCTTTACAAGGTCATTGAGTCAGGACTGTCCAAAGATTTTTCCAGTCATATGGCCAGCATGACATCAGTCTATAGCGCAGAGCACGTGGCAAAACATGGGGCGCTGTTACCTTACCACCAACGTGGTACCTATTTATCTACTCGCATTTGCATGCTTCCAAATTGATAGGTTGGTAGAAGCTGGGGCAAGTAATGGCAGCTCACCTTATTGTGTGATGCTCAGGTCTCGAACCTGGGCAGTCAGCTTTCCAGCCGACAAGCGAGCATCTTAACCATTGAGCCATCACACTGCCCATCCAGGTATGGACAGTTTTTAGTCCATCCTAAACATTTCCTATATTGGGACCCCAGATGATTAAATAATCAGTGATCAAACCACTCCAAAAGTATACTGACAGCAACCTATAAATGATGTGGTTCTTTCTGGCACAAATTCATCTCCTTGGCTTACCTGTTGATGATGAGAGACAATGGCCATTTCACAATGTAATCAAAAGAAAATGCTTCCAGGCCACTCAGAGAGAGCTCTGTTGGATCAGCATTGATTATGGCCTTTTCCTGCTTTGTCTCAATGGCCAGAACTCGCAGGAGCTGTGTTATGAGATCATGTGGCATCAAGTCAATCTTGAAAGAAGCCACAAGAGCAACGAGGTTAGCTTAAAGCTAAAAGTCTGACAAATGTGATACTGGAGAAAAAAAGTCTTTTTGTTAATTATAAGGCATTATTATTAAGTAATTAGGTTAGACAATGCATATAAGGGAATTTAGGGAAAGGGCATTTCTTCTACCCACAAAATATAGTCTGTTGCTTATATGCCTTATTATGGAATTAACTGACAGATGAGAGTTGGACAGCATATAAATGTATACCAACAATGATCATCAACATGATCCTTTGCTTTAAAAAGGCTTTCAGCTGCACTTCCTCTAGCTTATATGGCAAATGCTGTGACTTAAATGTTTTCTTGAGTTGTTAATAGTGTATCTGCTATAATGGTTGCTTCAGATTTTTTTTGTCCCAAAAGTTTTATATTAGTGGCTTGATAAAAGCAGAAACAGATAACTATCTAGACCTCCCAGTTTTTATCTGTGGATCTGACATATGTCTTTATTTTATGTCTTTATAACATCTTGTCTTCATTTCAGGCTGCAAAGAGTTTACCTTTAAATCATCTTTAAACGGGTCAGTGTTAGCTGTGCTCATACGTAATGCTAATTCCAGAAGAGCTTCCAATCTAGTCGGAATGATATCATCTACTGGTTTTTTCAACTCCTCTTCTGTCAAATCCATGAAATGGACATAAAAGTCACCTTGGTCCATAAGAAAGTAGTGCTTGATGGACCTGTTCAACAAAAAAAGTGTGTATTTTCTACAAGGAGAAATGCTAAAAAAAAGCCAGCACTTTCCCCTGCCTCCCTGAATCATTCTCTTAGGCAAAGCAAGGTAGAAACCATACTTTCTGAATATAACAAATGAAGCAAACTGTCAGGATTCCAGCAGTTACCCCAATTAAATCATGATTGCCACAAACCTTAAGTGAGCCACAAGCTCCTTTTCATCTATCAGGAAATCAAGCAAGACTTTGCTGGCATAATTATAGGCCTTCTCTATCTGTTCCACATATTCACGCTCCTTCAAGGTATAAACAACCTCCTTTGCCACTGGGCAAGTAACATCATGGCCACATTCCCGGACCACATTTAAGTACTTCCCTGAAGGGAGAAAGGAATAACTCAGATGAGTACAGATTGAATAAAAACTTTACATCAATCAAGGCTTAATTTGCTCTGCCTTGTGATGGAGCCAAAAATGAGTCCACACATAGCGACACATTTTTTAGGTGCTTAAGAGTATTGTTTTTCAGGAGCCTTTGCCCCCTTTCCTTTTCACCAAAAACTAAATGCTTACCTGTGCTAAGTATTTTATCAGCAACCTTTTGCAGGAAGGAGGGAATCTGTTGCTGGACAATGGTGTATCTTTGATCCCAGTACTTATCATTATAGTCCTCCTGGATCTTTTCCTTTTGGAGTTCATGTTCCTCCACCATGAATTCACTATAAAATTAAAGAAGTGAATGTTTGAGAGTGATGAAGAGCAGCAGCAGGGAAGGGCAGGCGGCAGAAGGGTGAAAGGGGAAATCAGAATACAAAGGTAGAAAAGAATTTTTGTTTTTTCCGGTGTGAGATTTTTATATATATATATATATGTAGGTCTAGGTGTGTTCGGGTCTTTTCCCGTGTAAGATTAAGAGCATCTTGGCAACGTTTCGGCGAGGTCCCACTCGCCATCTTCAGGCTGGTGCTTTCGGCTTCATACCAGTGCAAGCACAAAGCCGAAAATACCAGCCTGAGGATGGCGATTGGGACCTCGCCGAAACGTTGCCAAGATGCTCTTAATCTTACACGGGAAAAGACCCAAACACACCTAGACCTACATACCTGTACCCATGAAAGTCTACGAAAACACATTTTGTTTGTATGTATGTATGTATGTATGTATGTATGTATGTATTCATTCATTCTAATTACTCTGGAAGCTCTGACATACCGTTTCCATTAGTGCAAGGAATTTTACCTTGCCTCCCAACAATACCACAAATGATACCCAAAAGAAAAAATAACATGATTCCTCAGGGTACCTATAAGGATCGTTGATAATGCCTCTGTAGATCCACTTCTCCAATATCTCAAAGTATGGAACACTGGCAGCTTTGGTTAAATAGAGGCACAGCTCCTGGGCTTGGCTGTCCCCTGTGTAATTGAATGTTTTGTCATGGAGCAGGCTGAGGGTTGAACCTCCCATGGACTCGCCCTTGTCTATCGAAGTAGCTGGAAAAAAAAAAGATGCAATTTTAAAAACTTCACTGTGAAAAAAATGCAGTTATTATCTGTTGAACCCATCAGTTACCATGAAAGATCTTTCTTCTGCTGAAAGAATCTGCTTGCTATTTCTTGCATAAAGTCCACTTGAACAAATATTCAACTGCAACACTGCTAATCCACTAAACATAATAATTTCAAGAAGACTCACTGAGCTTAGTTGGCTGCATGCTGAAAAACATTGAATACAGCTCTCAAATGCCTCAATGTAATCTTAAACATCTTTGAATGTGAGTGGGAATAATTTTACTAGCAGAATAAATGACAGTCAAACTGATACCATCGAAGTACAGGTATAGCTTGTCCTTGACTTATGACTAATTGCCTAATGATTGTTTAACGTTATGGCAGATTTCCCCCGGCAAACTACTTATTACCTGTTTCTGCAGTTATGATGGCCACATACTCCCATGGCTCAATTATGGTTGTTAAGTCAAGGATTACCTATAAAAGTGGTTGTTGAGATATAAATGATCTGCTCAAATTGAGCAGGTTCCATGGTGTAACTGAATTCTTTAAATATGTGTCCATAAGTTTTAAAAGCCTTTTCTTTTTAGCTCAATAGTTTTCAGGGTGATTTGAAATTACAATAACTAAAATTATAATAAGAATGATAGCCTCAAGCCAGTTTATATCAGAGTACAAATGTACAATCTCATTAAACCAGCAGTTTTAACCCCCTGGCTGGAGTCAAAGCATTATTTCTTCCAGTTCTGAAGTTTCAGAGGCCTCTAGCAGACCTAAAATAAATATATAGAATGGCCCTGTATTTGAAGAACAGGTATTAGTGTAACAGGAATGTAGTTACTAAAAATAGGAATTGAATTAGGATTTTGCTTTAGATAATTGAAGAAGAGAAATGCAGGCAGAAAAAAATCCACTTGATTCACTAAAAAAACTGGCCACCCTACTTATATAGATAAATGTTGAAAGATGGTCTAGCACAGGGGTCTCCAACCTTGGCTCCTGGAAGCCTGGCGGACTTCAACTCCCAGAGTTCCACAGCCAGCAAAGCTGGCTGTGGAATTCTGGGAGTTGAAGTCCGCCAGGCTTCCAGGGGCCAAGGTTGGAGACCCCTGGTCTAGCAGAAAACATTTCTTACCACCCCAGTAAATCAAAGACAGAAGAATTCCTCACCAAGAGAAGCCAAGATTTCCATGGTCCTCATTGTGGGTTGAATATAAAACCAAAGCTTCTGCAGTGAAAGGAGTCCTTGGCGCTGGAGATGTTCCAGTTGGGTTATCAGGATCATGTACTCTTTAATGAGGGTCCTCATTGCTGCTGCCAATGCATGATTTACTTGTCCATATTCAAAGGAAGATTTCTCTTCTACAAACCTGCAATAATCCAAGCCTTTTGTCAATATGTATGTATGTATGTACCGTGTTTCTCCAACAATACGGCCTCCATCAATAGGAAGGCCCAGCATGATTTCTGGGCATGAGGTGAAATTAAGCCCCACCCCCAAAATTTAGGCCTATTTAATCCATGCGTTTCCCTGCCATTTGTCACATTGTTCATTAGAACTATACGAGGTGAAGAGAAATGGGGGAGAAGGGCGGGTTGGGTGGGGAGAAAACTTGCCTTTCGGAGTGCCCTGCAGGTAGCCTAGGTTAGAATACCCCGATCTACCGATACAACATCAGCCAATAGAAGCTCCCTGAAGGCAGAGTCCCCAGCCACTTCAGGGCGAGGCATGGCTGCCCGTGTCCCCTTGCCATTAGGCAGTGTCTTTCGGGTGATGGAAGCTCTGCAAGGGCAGTCACCAGCCACTTCAATCAGCCAGTAGAAGTGGCCTCGGGTGAGCGCACACACACACTCCCCTTGCCGCAAGGCTGTTTCTATTGGCCGACGAAAGCTCCCCAAAGGCAGAGTCCCCAGCTGCTTTGGGGCGTGGCGTGCCTATGCATCAGGTTCCCAACTGCAAACTCAATGCAATTGCAAACTCAATGCAATGTACATAATGCTGTTGTCAGAATAAATATCAGACCCCAAGATTCCTGCTGCATTTCTGCTTCCTGAGCCAGCCGCTCTTCTTCATCCCCTCAGATAGCCCTATTCTACCCCCGCCTCGATTTCCCACTGCAATCTTTTGGATCGCAGGTGGGTCGCTAAAGAAGCTTTTGTCTTCTCCTGTCCCACTCTTTTAAACTTCTCTCTGCAGCCTTGGAAATCCTCTCCTGGGGACTCCATCTCAGCTCCAACCCTGCTTAGTTTCCATCCTAGACAAGCCCTCTCCCAAGTGTGCTCTGGGAATCCAAGGACTGGTTCTGCCCCCCTCCCCCCATCTCTGACTTGAGCAGAGCAGGCACGGGGGGGGGGGGCAGGGAGGCGGCAGACTGGAGGGGCTCCTGGGTTTTTTGCCTGAGCTGGGTGAAGATCATCCTGGTGGGCCCAAAGGGTGGTCTTTCAGATTGCTTTAATGATTAACAGGACACTTCCCTGAACCCCCAACTCCCTCCAGTGGGGAGGACGGCGTCTTGTTGGGCCCAGGAGAGATGATGGCTGCGTTGCAGGGAAGAAACACCCCGCCTCCAAAAAAAAAACCCCTTGGGGAAACGTAAATGAATAAACTCAAAGGGTCTTGAGACAACCCCCGCCCCAGGTAAATTGCATCAACAAAAAAGAGGTGGCGGAAGAGCAGGGACCTTCAGGTTCAGAAACTCAGTTAAGCACACTTCTTCTTCCCTCCCTGCCCTCATTTCACATTGCCTTTGATCACAAAGCAGATCTTAATGATAAACAACCCTTTTGTAACTTACCAACTGCATGCCGGGGGGGGGGGGAAATAGGGCTATCTGAGGGGACGAAGAAGAGCGGCTGGCTCAGGAAGCAGAAATGCAGCAGGAATCTTGGGGTCGTGTGATATTTATTTTGACAACAGCATATATATGTTGCTTGAGTTTGCAGTTGGGAACCTGATGCATAGGCACGCCTCGCCCCGAAGCGGCTGGGGACTCTACCTTCATCGGCCAATAGAAGCGGCCTCGCGGCGAGGGGAGTGTGTGTGTGCGCTCGCCCCAAGGCCGCTTCTACCGGCCGATCGAAGTGGCTTGTGATTGCCCTTGGGGAGCTTCCATTGCCTGAAAGACACTGACTAATGGCGAGGGGACATGGGCAGCCATGCCCTGGAGCAGCTGGGGACTCTGCCTTCGGGGAGCTTTTGTCAGCCGATCGAAACGGCCTCGTGGAAAGGTATGTACATATGGGCCAATTAGGTGGGGGAGGAAATTAAGTCACCCCTGAAAAGACGGCCTAGCCGTTTTTTCGGGGGTTAAAAAAAAAAAAAAAGGCCTGGCCTTATTTTGTGAGAAACACTGTATGTACGTACGTATGTATATGTGTGTGTGCATGTATGTATGTATATATGTGTGTGTGTGTCTGTGTGTGTGCGTAAGAACAAACAGTAGGCTGGTTTATTAGCTGAGCCTGGCTTTCTAGAGTTGTTGCAAGAAGCATATAAGAAATGGACACTTACATCAGTCTCCCCTGGTGACATTTTAAGAAAATTGCTAGTACCTGGATATTATGGAGTAACTTGCAGCAACAGGGAGGATTCTAGTGACCAATTCCTTAACAGACATATCTAGATTGGGATCCACTAGAAAAGTACGAGTCTCTCTACCAACAAGGGGTTGTGCTGTGATGTATCTGCCATCCACACCTATCAAAACATACAGCAGGTCTTCTACAACTGCAGACTCTTGGGCTGCCAATGGTAATGTACCTGATGAGGAAATCAAAGATACATGTTACTTTGGAGAAGGGAAAAACAAACAAATAATTTTCAGGCTTCTGGAGGATCAAGTTTTTATATTAAAGGCATCCAATTAAGATTCAAAATAATCTTCCCTAAATTGTTGAACAGAATAATGTACACAAATTAATTAACATCTCTAACTTTACATCCCAGTTCCTTTGAGGTACGCTAGCAGGAACTGGATGTTACTAACATACAGACTGAATGTTTAAGTGCTAATGAAAGGTTTCAGCCAAATAGATTGGCATTGAGCTTCATGATTAGAGTGGTCTCTTCCAATCCACAATTTTTACTCACCTATTGGCACAGTTGTATCTGTACTTAAACTAGAGCCAGAGAGAAAGTCTCCAATAAGAGCTGGTCTCTCATACACCCAGGAAGGGAATGACGGGATAGGCTGGCCAGAATTTTTCTTGTTCTGCTTTTCTCGGAGTGCCTTTCGTATAAGTTCAAGAGGCTGCCAAAGAAAAATGAGACATGAGCATTCTGTGAGTTAAATGTCTACCAAACTAATACAAGCAACCTTTTTGCCACACAAAGAGATGAGACAAATTGGTTCTTTGTCACAGCAGTATCAAATATTTTAGTATTTGATTTACTGCATGGCCAAGAGTGATGATATCCATCTTTACTTGAGCAGACAAAATATTTCTTAGCCTCCACCCCACTCAACCAGTTAATTTCATCCAGTCTGTATTAACTTCACATTCCACAATCAGCTCAAGTTGTATATATAACATTGATTAGTCTACTCTAAGCATCCACAGCCACAGTACAGGGTTATCAGAAAATGATTGAAGTGCCAGGCTAGTTTATATGGGAAGAATCATTCCTCAAGCCATTCAAGTCTGGCATGTAGCTATTCAGGGCTTTAAAAATCAACATCAAGATACTGAACTGGGTTAGTGGCCAGGAAGTTAACAGAGTACTAGATAAGTAACTTGTAAGAAACATTTCAGGGTTATTTTGAGTAGCTAAAATTGCCAAGGGATAGCCTATGCATAACATTTTGCAGTATCCACCCAATAATTGACCAGCATATAATTTCCCTGTGATTCCTTATAATTTCTGATAAAATATAATATGGAATAACCCCAACTTTTGTTTCTTGATGGGAAATAAGTTCTTCATTCACAATTTATTTATTCATTATGTTTCTATTACAAAAATAGATTTTAACAATTATTTTATTTGCAATCTCTCACATCATCCTTCAACAACAAAACAATTCCACTAGATGTTTTTGGCAATAAGCAGTTGACTTTCAAATAACATTCCACAACAGAAAGAAGCATCTATTAGCAAAAGTGAAAAAATTTACATCTGGGAAGAAACTTATGAGTTTTTATTTTTCTCTTCAAAATAATTATCTTATTTTAAAAAAGAGGAAAAAAGCTTTCCCTCTCCAATGGTTCCAGTCTTTCTAAAGGTTTTCTAGTAAAGAGATAAATCACAACTGCTTATTAGAAAAATAGATTTCACTGCCTACACCTCAGTAAATGTGGAACCATAAAGAATACGCACGGCCCTTTGGATTACATGGTTTACATACAGTAAATAAACAAAGGAAGAACTTCAGAAACCTGCTGTGAGCTGGAGCCAGTTGTCACAGTGCCCAATTGTTTCCGTAACTCCTCCAGTTCTTGAACAGTCATTTTGGAAGTTGTTGAGGGGACAGAGAAAGTGAGGCTGCTGCTACCACTGTTACTGGCTGCTGCACTTGCTGCAAGTTCTGCCCTTTCCTTTGCATTCTGTTGTAAGTATTGTAAAGTCTGAAAATGGCCCAAAAAACAGAATTTAGAAATAATGAAGGCTTCAAGTTATTCACATGCACATGTACGATTTCCTGATTATTTCCTGAACTTACCATACCTCTGGCTCCCAACATATCTAAGCATCCACTTGCATTTCTGACAATTCTCTGAAACCTATTATGGAATTTCGGTATGTATGGCAACAAGAGTTTGTTCTCTTATCCAGATGTTCTTGATTCTAGCTTATGACAAGTGCTGATTAATAACTTCACTCAACTTCTGAGGCATCCTTGAATAAGATGTCTACTTTTTTTGTAGAATGGCATTGATTCCCTTTGTGCAGAAGACCCCCTATATCATTTAAATGGATTTCAGTGATAAGGAAACAGATTTTGGTTGGACATCAGAAAAATGGTAAGAACTGTTCAACAATGGGACAAATTATCTTGAGAGATGGTAGATTCTCCTTCTCTAGAGATGTGTAAATAAAGACTTGTTCACTGTCACTCAGCGATGCTATATGATTGGATAGCTGAGTGGGGTCTCACTAGATCAGAAGTCTCCATTCTCTTCAGCTCACTGACTCCCTCATGAAGTTTCAGTTTCTTCATGTACACCCCAAACATTTATTATATGAAAATAATGGAATAAATACCACTTTAACTAATAGCATAACCATACAAATAATAGTAACAATCACAAGGGATAGTTCTATTGAGGGTTGATACTAACCATTTTGGGGAACCCTGGACTTGGAGAGATAATTTCCAATATCTCTTTCATCCCCTGAATTTTGTGATCATCTCCAATTGAAAAGACCTCCGTATTACATTTAGAAATTATTTTGTACATGGATTTAGAAAATTAATGTTACTTAACCCAGACTTTTATTTTGCTTTGCTGTATTCCTCAACTCAATCCTGTTAGTTTGAGAATGCAAGAGATTTCCTTATTTCCTTACTTTGTACTCCTTTCTGGATCCCACTGCACAACCATGATTGGTCTTGACTCCTTTAATGCTTGGTCTCCTATTCTTACCAACACAACTAGCAAAAAATTAAAATTGTTTTTATGTGGGCTTTCCAAAGTAAACCTACCTCTTTGTCTTCTGTAAGCTTGGACAGCAAACACACAAGTGAGTCAAGATGTCTTGTGTTCTTCGATTTCAGTTCATCATATTTGTTTAAGAAATCTTCTGGAGTCCGTGAAAACTCTGCAATTTTAACCTAAGAAATACATGTTTTTATTAATTTTAAAACTTTAATTAATTTACAGTATGTAGTCGCCCAATTTGAGCAATGTGACTTTGGATGGTGTACAAAAGCAACCAAATAAAGAAAAACAATCAATAACACTAGTATTGTTCTATGAGTATCAGTATTGTTCTAATAGTATCACAAGAGGAAAAAAACTACTCAAATATATATCTGTAAACTTCCGAGTGCTTTTCAACTTAACAAAGCCTGTTTTCTCTAGCATGAACTATGATCCTGTGGTGGCAGAAAAAAAGCTGCCATAGATTTTCCCTCTCTGACTGTATTATATATTCATACCCACCAGACTATTCCTCTCTGGGGTAAACAACATTATGCTCCCCCCCCCCCCCCCCAAAAAAAAAGAGATAGCCAAAAAAGTTAAAGACATGAGATAAAGAAACCAACATCACTTACCACATCTACCCATGTTTCTTCTATCTTGGTGAAAACTTCCTTGCTATAATCATCTCTGTAAATTATTTTGATTCCTATCCTGAGCAGGGGATTGAACTTGAGGGTTGAATAACTACATGGCTACATGGCTCTATGAATTTGGAATTACCTAGCTCACTCTGCGATAAAATGTGGTCAGGAAGGCCAGCAAATATGAACACAAATTTCATATTTTGAAGACCAGCAGCTCTTTTAAGGCCAGGTATGAACAAATAAACCTGATAAACCTAGAGGGTAGCTGCTAGATTGACAGCAGACTCCATCTCTCCTTCCTTTTTCTCTCTGTTCTCCACCCACCCATCTTTTTGGTTATCATATTATTGTATCTGTATTCTTTTGTAATTATTTTATTCTATTATTTTAACTTGTGTTTACTCTCCTTTTTCTTCCTTTTTATGATTGTGAGTAGCCCCATGGCGAGATAGGCGGCAAATAACTTTAACAAATAACAACTAAATAAATAAACCTGCAAAAAGTATAAATATATATAAACATTTCCATTGAGCTCCAAAATCCTGGAAGCAGGGTGGGAGAGGAATCTCTTAAGAACCATTGGGACCCAGAAGGGCTTTGTGGCTGTCTTCATTTCATCAGATTTTATGCAGGGGCCAGTCGACCTTTTCAAAATTGATTGCAAAACCAGTTGGACCCTTAAATATTACTATTGTGAAGGAATAGCGGGGTGGATCTTCGCAGCCATCGGTGGTTTATTTACTTCAAAATATCTCATTCCTTCCCTCCTATACAAAAATAGGTTGACTCAGCCTTCCATCCTTCCAAAATGGGTAAAATGAGGACCCAAATTGTTGACTCTGTAAACCGCTTAGAGGGGGCTGTGAAGCATTGGAAAGCGGTATACAAGTCTAAATGCTATTGCTAAAAAAAGAAAAAAGACATTTTGCTACCAAATTAGATATTCCCGGGCCGGAAAGGACTCAGCTGGTCCCCATCTTCCACCCCCCCCCCCACCTATTTCCAACCCCCTCCCGCCCTCGGTTTCTCCCGGCCGATCCACCTTGGCTCCGAGGGCTGAGGCGGTGGTGGTGAGATAAGGGGCGCGGTTCTTCTGGAGCAGGTCGATGTAGACCTCCGCCCCTTCGCCGCTGCCCCGCACTCGCAGCAGGCTGAGAAGCTCGTTCACGTCGTGATGAATCCGAAACTCGCTCATAATGACGAGAAAGCAGCCTTCAGGGCTTCAGCGGGGAAGCCACAGCAACCCTGCAAGGCAGGGCCATTCCGTTAGGAGCAAGGCGCCCAAAGCTCCACCTGTTCTAGCCCGTCCTCTCCCGTTTCCCAGCAACCATCCTCCGCACGACCCGGAAGCGGAAGCGGGGGTGTGCTGGTTTCGAGGGAGAAAAGCAGCGGCGGGAAAGGATGGCCGGCGGTGGTGAGAGCGGTCCTTTCCTTTTCCGCCCCGCCGTGATCCGCTACCCGGCGGACCATCCTTTCTTCGAGGTAGGGAGCCTCTTTGCTCTGCCTGCCGAGCTGGGGGTTGGCTTGCCTGGGAAGCAGGCCGGCGCTTTTCTTTCCTGCGCCTGAAGCGATGGCTGTAAACCAGGGGTCCCCAAACTTGGCCACTTTAAGACTTGTGGACTTCAACTCCCAGAATTCCCGAGCTAATGTGACTGGAGGAGGAATTCTGGGAGTTGAAGTCCACAAGTCTTAAAGTTTCCAAGTTTGGAGACCTCTGCTGTAAATCCTGTTCTCTTCCTCTCCAGGAGGGCGACGTCCACCGGCATATGTACCTCCAAGGTCTCCTGGAGAACGTCACGACGGACACGGAAAGGCCCAGGTGAAGATTGGGAGAGGGGTCTGCAGAAGTGCCTCCTTTCCTGTGAGTGCACAGGTGACATGGGGAATGGAGGAGTCTGGGCCTTTGCGCCCCCCCCCCCAATAAAGACCTGTTTCCAAAGGCAGGATATTTAAAATCTTTTTAAAGAAGAGACTGGACAACCATTTGTCTGCAATGTTGTAAGGCAGAGGTGTCTGACCTTGGGAACATTGGGATTTGTGAGCATCAATTTCCAGAATTCCCATGCCAGCACGGTTGTCATAAATTTTGGAATTTCAGATTACAGATTAATAGAATTGAATGGGACCTTGTAGGTCATCTAGTCCAACCCACCCACTCTGCCCAAGCAGGAGACCCTACACCAAGGGTCTTCAAACTTGGCAAGTTTAAGACTTGTGGACTTCAACTCCCAGAATTCCTGAGCTAACATGACTGGAGGAGGGATTCTGGGAGTTGAAATCCACAAGTCTTAAAGCTGTCAAATTTGAAGACCCCTGGCCTACACCATTTCTGACAAATGGCAGTCCAATCTTTTCTTGAAAGTCTCAAGGGATGAAGCTCCTGCAACTTCTGTTCTGTTGGTTGATTGCTCTCATTGTCAGAACAAGGTTTCAAGGTTGGATACTCCTGATGCAGGGTCCCCTGCTTGAGTAGGGGGTTGGAGTAGAAAACCTCCAAAGGTCTCTTCCAACTTTGTGGATTGTCCCAAAGATACTTTTTTCAAGAGGCAACTGAATTTTCTTGCTTTTCTTTGAAGATGTTTCACTTCTCATCCAAGAAGCTTCTTCAGCTCAGAACAGCTTGAAAAAGTACCTTTGGGACAACCATTTACCTGGATGACTGAGAATCTTCTTAGACGACTTTGTGATTCTTTTATCTCCCTCCCTCCCTCCCTCCCTGTTGCTCCTGCATTATAAAATCTTCAGCAGAAACAAGCTTGTCCATAAGGGTGAGTTACATTAAATGCCTCAAACCGCCTCACCTTTTACTGTATAGCCACGATGATGGGGATGATTCTACTCTATTTGTATTGTTCCTTTAGTAACAAGTCTCCCAAAGCAACTTTCAACCACTATAAAGACTAAATAAAATTGCACTGAATAAATAAGCACAACCTTTCTAAAATGTCGCAATTTGGTACAGATTTTTTTCTATGTTTCCTTTCAGAACCTCTGAATTTTCTTGCCAAATTGGTGGATGCAGCCAGGTTTTCAATACCTTGGAGAGCTATGAGCATCATTACAACATGCTGCACAGGAATGTGTGTTCTTCTTGCAAGCGAGCCTTCCCTTCAACACATTTGTTAGATGTTCACATTTTGGAGTGGCATGATTCCCTCTTCCAGATAATGGCAGAGAAGCAGAATATGGTAAATGTCCATGAGACCCATAGATTGCCTGCTGTTCAGTAGGTTCAGTACAAGCATAAGTCTAGTTATATTAACAGTTGCAATATTTTTGTAATCAATATTATCATCATAATCACCATTGTTTGGTTATAAAAAATCAACATAAGCAGTGCTTACTTGTAGTTCATTTTTCTCTTGGACATTGAAAACAGTAAAATGCTTTCTGCTTAGTTCACTTCATGGGTTCATCAATTATTGTTAGCTCTGTCAGCTGCTGACACTAAGACCATCCTAAAAGTTGTTACTTGAGTTGGGAAGATTAAACTTATGTTCAATAGCATAGCATAGCATAGAATTCTTTATTGGCCAAGTGTGGTTGGACACACAAGGAATTTGTCTTGGTGCAAATATTCTCAGTATACATAAAAGAAAAGATACATTCATCAAGAGTCAAGAATCATAAAGTACAACACTTAATGATAGTCATAGGGTACAATAAGCAATCAAATCATACTGGGAAACAGTCAGTATAGATCGTAGGGATACAAGGGACAAAGTTACAGTCATACAGTCATGTGGGAGGGGATGGATGATAAGGAGTGATGAGAAGATTAATAGTAAGAGTAGTGCAGACTTTGTAAATAGTTGAACAGTGTTGAGGGAATTATTTATTTACCAGAGTGATGGCATTCAGGAAAAAAACTGTTCTTGTGTCTAGTTGTTCTGGTGTGCAGTGCTCTATAACAGGGGTCTCCAACCGTGGCAACTTTAAGACTTGTGGACTTCAACTCCCCAGAGTTCCTCAGCTATCTTCGCCAGCTTCAACTCTGGGAGTAAAGTTGCCAAGGTTGGAGACCCCTGCTCTATAGCATCGTTTTGAGAGTAGGATTTGAAACTGGGTATGTCCAGGATGTGAGGGGTCTGTAAATATTTTCACAGCCCTCTTTTTGACTCGTGCAGTGTACAGCTCCTCGACTGAAGGCAGGTTGGTAGTAATTGTTTTTTTCTGAAGTCCTAATCACTCTCTGAAGTCTATGTCTTGTTGGGTTGCAGAATCAAACCAGATAGTTATAGAGGTGCAGATGACAGACTTAATAATTTCTCTGTAGAGAGTTATTTGTAACAGTGGACTTGTAACTTCCAAAGTAGAACACACAATACTGATCAATCTTCTTATTGGTTTTTCTGCCTCTTTGTAGTACCAGTGTTTGCTAGAGAGCTGTCCAGAGAAATTCAAGAGCAGCAAAGATCGCAAGGATCACTTAATCACAGTTCATCAGTATCCATCTGATTTTCGTTTTGATAAATCCCTGAAAGCACAAAGGTAAACATGTAAATGTTTACACGGAATGTACATTATAGATGTTCCTCATTGCTCATTAGAAATATTGTGATCTATGAATTCTAGAAAATCTAAAATTTAGAAGACCAGTTCCTAGTTATGATTACTGTTGGTATGATCATTCTGTATTTTTCTTGGAAGAAAAAAAAATCTGTATTGACTTGATTAGTTAATCAAGAGTGACTGACCCATAGTGAGATGAATGGCATATAAATGTAATAAAAATAAATAAATGAGGTATGAATGCAAATATTCGTGTCCCAGGATAATGTTGTAGAATCCAGTCTGGGTCAGTCACTGGGACCAGAGGTTTAGTTTCCCAAGCTTTCGGATTTGTGCTGGAGCCCATTGTCAGGGAACTTCTTTCTCACCAGAATGTGAGAGAGAATAAAATAAATGAGTTTCGTGGAAGAATACAGATCCGAACTTAGCTTTCCCTGCTCAAAGACCGAGCTGAATCACTACCAATAATGTTTTTTCTATGACTGCTTAAAAGGAAAAAAAGAGCATCCCTGAGGACTGGCATGGATGTTAAAGCCTTTCTACAATGTTCTTGCCATCTATTTTTCAGTATTTTGACTGAGCTAAATTTCTGCAATAGGAAAATGAGGCCTTCATCAAAAGAAAGCAATGTGCCAATGGATATGAATATGGAAGACTCAGAACAATCACATGCTGAGGTCATGGAAATGGATTCAGATGAGCGTATAATGGAAAGTGACTTTAAGTCTGAGACAGAGTGTACTGTGGACTCCCCAGCATTTGGAAAATGGCTCTATAGATCAAGGTTGGTGGCTTTGCTTTTTTCAGATGGCAACAAGCTGAAAACAGGATGCCCTGAGGCCAAAAACGGGGGGGGGGGGGCGGCGGCACAGAGGCAGTGATAGATGGCAGCAATCCCAGCAGCCTAGAACAACTGATTGTCGGTATTCTGGGAGGCTGATCCAACCGCCAATCAGCTGTTCGTGTTAAATCAGGCTGTGCTGAAGCTGACCAGGCTGTTTGCTGCTTGCTGCAAGGAGGCAAATTGCTGGGAGGCAGAGGCCGAAGGGTGGGGGCAGGCGAGTGGGCAGGGCTTTGGCAACATTGGCTCTATAAGACGCACAGACATTTCCACCCACTTTGAGGGGGGGGAAGTGCATCTTATAGTCCGAAAAATATGGTAATTATGCTCAGATCAGAGATAGTTAAAGGAAAAGAATTAATTCTGTCTTTAAGCTAATTGCTGACTACACCGGGTGTGTGTGAAGGAATCTGGCAAGACTCATGCAGGATCTGAAACATCTTTTTTCCTCTTTAGGTCTGCATACTGCAAAACTACTATTGTCTTTGAACTATAGAGGACTATAGAATTGTTTCAAAATATAAGAAACTTATAGGGGTCCCCAATCCCTGGGCCATGACCCACTGCCGAGTCTTGAACCTTTTGGAACAGGACTATGGAAATGGTGGGCACATATACGGGTAGCAGGTGGCCAGGCTAGGACGGGCTTCATTTGTGCAAATGGCAGCTTTGTGTGCCCACCACTTGCACAAATGGAGCCGTGTACCTGTGGGACCATCCCTTCTCTCCCTGTCCCTTGCTGCTCCGCAAAACTGAAAAAGTTGGGGAACTGTGCTTTAGGAGAACTTGTTAGCCTGTATTTAGTTCTTTATTATATTACTATAATATAACTAAGCCAGGTTGTGTTCTTTTTTGCATTTTTGTCTTTCAGAATCCCGCCGACTATTTGTTTTGGGCAAGGGGCTACCCGTGTATTCAAAGGCAGGAAAAAGAAAAGCTGACTATGACAACCAGGAGGAATTTCATCTGCAGAAAAGGGCCTTAAAATTAGAGCAAAGCTCTGGCTTCATTTACTAGGAAGTCAGGGAAACGAACAGAGGCAAAGCTAGTTAAATATTGGAACTGATTCCTGCCCTTCCCAATGGAGGTATTTTAGTAGGAGCTGCAAAATGCTGCTTCTGACCTGGTTGTTATAGTCCAACTCCTTTTAAAGTTTCAGAAATAAAGGGGGATGGTGCTCAGCTTCATTTCCTAGTTGAGGGAGCCAGCGTTGTCCAAAGATGCTTCCATGGTCATGCTTCACCATGGTGCATGGAACTTTGTTACGTTCCCACCAAAGTGGTAACCTGTCTACTCGCATGTGCATGCTTTCAAACAGCTATGTTGGCAGAAACGAGGGGAAGAATAACCACTAGGCCGCTATCTCCCCTATATGTCAAAAATAGCCCAGGTCTGTTTCTAGAACATTTCAAATTATAGGGTGTGGAACTGTTACAATAATAAAACAGCATCTCTGCTTTGGTACAACTATCCTGATCTTTACACCAACCTTGTAAAGTAGGCTGTCGTGTTGCTAAATATCAGACAATATCAGACAATTCAAGAAATACAGATGTGTTGGGAGTTGTTGGGTTCAGATATAATTCTGTTGTGCCTGAATGGGTATAAGCTTACTTGAAATGCTTCTAAGAAGTTAATTTGCATTGTTTTTGAGAATTACTTCTGACTATGTTGCTGCAAGGTTGTCTTTTTGTTTATTCTTTATTTTATTTATGTATATTCTGCCTTTTTATGTTTACAAATAACTGAAGATGGCAAACATATCCCTTGTGTTGAATGTTCTTCCTTGGAACATGCATTTGGCTCCAATTCTGATTGCCTCATGGAAGCAGCTGAAAACGGAATTCTTCCAGAGAGATCTGAGATGTGAAATTTTGTATTTTTCATTGTAAGTTTTTGTAAATTTGATTTGTTTTGCTACTTACTTACTTTACTTGCCTTGAGCTGCAAGAGTTGGCTGATGACTGTGACTTACTTCATTTTGAAAAACAGAGTTGGCATATCTGCAGGACGGTATTGGTAAGAATGAATGAGGGTTCTGTGGTTTATGCTTACTACAACAAGAAAGAAAACTTATGGGAAAAGATTGTAATAACAAAGAAAAAAACCAGTCAACAAAGAATTTAAAAACCCTATAAAAATTATTTCTTCCCTGTAGCCTGGCCTCATTGTCTTTACTGCCCCATGCCTATGTACATGGGTTATAATATTTATTACAAAAAGGTCACAATTCAGAGTAAATGTTTTCCTTGGCTCTTTCGCCCCAGTTCGAATCCTATCAGAAATTAAGGATTTTTTTTATATCACATTCTGCAACACTGAACTGCACATGCCAATTTATCAGAATGAGATGAGATTTTTAGCTCTTTGTAACCATTTGGTTTTGCCACCTTGAACTCTGGTTCCCTGTCAAACTGGTCCCCATCTGAAACTCTAAAATTAGGAGCAAGTTCCATTGCCAGTTGTACTAATGATTGCAGACTTGTGGGCCAGATGCATCACATGCTGGCCATGCCCATCCCCCTTTTAGCGAAGGGGGAGAAAAGTCACATGATAACAACCTGCCTACGCGGGCTTAACACCACTGTGTTAGGAGATCTGCTCACTCTATTTTTTTCTTTTTGATAATTTAGTATTGACTAGTCCAGGGGTCTGCAATCTGTGGCTCTGGAGCCACATGTGGCTCTTTTGGCCCTCTGTTGCGGCTCCCTGTTGGCTGATCCCACCACTGGCTGGCCCCTCCCCTTCCCTCCTTGCCTGGCCCGAGAAGGTAAGAGTGATGGTGGGGAATGAAGACTCACTCATATTCCAGAGCAGGAGGTGACTGAGTGGAAGTGAGTGACATCGAGTTGGCCACGCCCACCCAGTCCCATCGGTTGTTAAATTATTGGCTCCCAGTGTTTTCTGTGGGAAATGGGTCCAAATGACTCTGAGTGTTTAAGGTTGCAGACCTCTGGACTAGTCAGAAGCAGGAAGTTCCTTTATCTCTTGACTACTAAATTTACTCAAGCCTTTTATGGGGATGGATTTTGTCTGAAGACATCTGAATATCCAAAGCTGTGCCTGCTAGATTATGTTATCTTCACCCTTGTTGACATACTCAAAGTCCAGATACATTGTGATTTTAAAAGGTTTGTATCTCTTAATATTTTGTCTTTGGTAGGAATAGAGAAAGCAACACAGAAAGAAGGCTGCTCTTTGTGATCATTTGTTTCATCTCTGAGGCAGGCATGAACAATTTTAGATGCCTTGGGATAATTCCAAATTCCTACTCTTCTGAAATGCAAGAAAAGTAGGATGTTTAATATGATCCAAAACATGCTTCAGTTGCCATAGACGAAATTAAATACAATACAACATAATATTTGATTAAATTTGTTAGAAGTATTTCTGTCAATATTTTTTCTTGGCAATCAAATGATAAACATGGAACTACATACCTGAAAGGCATAGGTTGGAAAGTATGAACTTATTAAACTACGTTTCTGTCTGGCACTGGCACGTGGGGACCCTGTTTGGATAGGGCCTTCTAAACCAGGGGTGGCCAACCTTTTGTACCACCAGGGACCACCGAACTCATAATTTTCAATCCCGGAGGCCACTAATATGAATTTTGACTGATGGTGGCTTGCTGACATTGGTGGGAGAGAGAGAGAGAGAGAGAGAGAGCTGATCTAACCTCTCCCTCTCTCTTCCCCCCCCATGACCACATACACAGAGGCAGAGGTGGGATTCAAAAAATTTTTTTAATAACAAATTTTATTAATTTTACAAAAACAATACACAAATAATCCAGGCATAACAATTTGAAAATTCTTTTCTAAAAAATAATAATAATTAAAGAAGAAAGCCAATAGAACATACAAAATAATTCCAAATTGTAATATCAATATTTACATTATCTATTTAACTTCATATCTTATCCCGACTTCTCCTTTTCATTCTAGTTATCCAAATTATATTTCTTGCTTATTAAAATTTTATTGCCTTTCATAAACACAAAATACAGAACATAGAAAAAAAAAAAAACCTAAAACATCTTTTCTGAAGGCTGCTTGATCCCGGGTTGAAACTCTTCACACAGACACAAATTCAAACATCATATTCACTTTATATATCCTTCCATATCTTATTATCATTTTCAATATCATTCTTTGTCTGTTCTATTTCCAACTATCCATTCATCATCTTTCTTTTAATATACTTCTATACACTGATTGGAGTGATGCCTTTAACTCATTGTCCTAACTTAAAATTACTTCATATAACAATTTATCTTGGGATTCTGTTTAGTACATTCTAAAATTACACAATAAATTTTATAAAAAAGGTAAAGACCCAGCAATAACTAAATAAAATCCTATATAAGCACTATCCATATCATTAAAAAAAACAACACTGATCGTATATATTAATACTCATTTATATCTTAAGCATTTTACTCTAAATACACATATAAAGACCCAATCTTATGTACCTTCCAGAATCCCTTTTTTTTTTCAATTAGATTCACCCATTGTCTCTAAATAAACTTTTTTTCTTTAAATCTTGCTTCCCACCATTAAGGCTTCTCCTCCCCCCCTTTCTCTCTTGTTTATTCTTCTCCTTGCTCTTTATCTCTCCTCCTCCCTTTTCTTACTCCCTTTCTCTTGTTTTCTAACCTTGCATCCACCTTTCATCTCATTTTTCTCTTTTTTGGTTGTTTTTTCAAACCTTAAAATCCCCTTTTTCTTATCCTCTTTCTCCTCCTCCCCAGAAAAAAACCCATTGTTCATCAAAGATGGCTTCTTCTTCTTCTTCTTTGTCCCAGTTGTTCTGCTGCATAGTCAACTTTTCATAAGTGTATAACGCCATTTCTAAAAATTGAAATAAAGTGCCCAAAGTATCTTTTCCATCTTGTTCTTCCTTTTCATATTTTTGATATTCAGTTTTTAATTCATCCACAAGCGATACCATCATAAAAAGAGAAACTTTTCCCAAAACAACCACCCAAGTATTTTTAATCAAGGATAATTCAAAAAAGATTCCAAAAATTAATGCTTTTTTTCCCTTCTTCTACTTCTCTTTCTGGGGTTACTGTTTAATCAAAGAGGTCCAATTACCATATATCTTTCTTTAAAATTTTAGGCAATCTCCTCCTTTTTCAACTTCTGCTCCAATTTTTTTCCTCTCCCTTCCCACTTGCAACAACAATTTTTAAATGATCAGAAATCCATACCTCCAATAAGGGTTTTCTGATTTCTTAAATTATTAAGTCCAATGTCCAAAGAGTCTTTTGTCCCTTGGCTTTAACTTTCAAAATAATTCACCTTCAATGCCCAAATAAATTTCAAATCTTCATCTGCTGTTTCTATGGGTGGGAGAGTGTAGAAAAAAAAAAGTTTCCCTTTAACAGCTTTCTCCGCTGCTTTCCGATCTTCTTAGGGATACAATGTATCCTCCAGCAATTCAAACAATTCAGTTCCAGAGAGTTTGAGAGATGTTGATTAACCCGGCTCAGCCAGCACTTTCACTTTTCCTGCTTCCTCCAGCACAATCTTACCCAGTTGCAGGCTTCTTCGTGGTGGCCATTACTAACCGCCGCTCCACCACCTCAGGAAAAAGGGGGTTTTCTGGACGAGGAGGGGGTCTGCGACACCCCCAACCCCCTGTCCAGCTCCCCTCTCTCTTCGGCTGCCTCTACAGGGCAGCCATATCCCCCGGATCCATTTGGATTGGGGGCACCTCGACGGCAAGCACAGCAGGAATTGTGGATGGTCGCAAATTCCTGCTGCCTCGAAGCCACGCGGAATCGGAACCCCCCCCCCCATGACCACATACACAAAGACAGGGGTGGGATTCAAATTTCTTAATCACTTCTTGGGTGTGGCCTAAGTTGTGGGTGTGGCTTGCTGATCATGTGACTGGCTGGGCATGGCTTGTATGTAAATATAAATATGTAAATATTGAATTTTTTTTATTAAAAAAGGAAAATTAGGCAAAGCAGGCAGGCAGATTGAGTTACTCACAGAATCACAGATTCACTTAAAGATCTGTGTTTCTGCCATTGGCTATCTGAGTCTGCAACTGAATAATAGAACTTTCAGTCCTAAGGGAGATTTGGCTCTTCTTAAAAGCAGAGCCAAAGATCTAAAGATTAGGTAGAAAGCAAGAAATCTGATGATTTCCTGCCTTCTAGCTAATCTAAATCTCCTGGCACAGCAGAACAGCTGATGGTCGGGGGAAAAAAAGGAAAAATAGCAACTTAGCAGGCAAACTTGCCAGGTAAGGAGTGAGTGGGTGAGGAGGGTTCCCACGGGCCATGTGGGCGGTACAGCCTTGTGTTCCTGCACAGCCTGGATTAATTCTTTGGGGGTGACATTTCTCTGTGGACCACCAAAATTTTCTTGTAGCCCACCAGTTGGCTGTAGCCCACCAGTTGGTGACCAGTGTTCTAAACCACACAGAACTAATGGTAGAAGCTGTATCTTTTTCCCAATAGGATTTTCTTTTTTGTTTTATAAAGTAAGTATACAGAAGCAACTGGCTGCTGTTATTGAAGAGATGTTGCTTGAGCTCTTTGAGTTCTTCCGTCATTCTAAATAGGAATAGGCAGTCCATGGGCTCTAGATGATGCAGCACCATGACATTGGGTTGCTGAATTTTGGCAAGTTATCTTAAGCTTTTGAGGGATCCTTGTGCAATTGCAATAGCAACAGCACTTAGACTTACATAGCACTTCACAGTGCTTTACAGTCCTCTCTAAGTGGTTTACAGAGTCAGCATATTGCCCCCAACAATCTGCGCCCTCATTTTACCCACCTCACAAGGATGGTGGCTGAGTCAACCTTGAGCCAGGTGAGATTGGAACTGTTAAACTGCAGTCAGCTGGCAGTTAGCAGAAATAGCCTGCAGTACTGCATTCTGACCACTACGCCACCACAGCTCATGCCCGCCTTTAATTCACCTCCAGACCCCAAAATAGGTTTAAAATGTCCGTCATTGATTCAGAGTCCTGGTCACATCAGAGTAAACCATCAAATAGCCTTCAAAAAGTTGGCAATCTATGTTGTGGCCTTACTTTCAAGTATTGCCTTCTCTTCTTCAAAAGCACCAGACTCTTCAACTGAGCTAATTAAAATGACTTTCACAGGGAGCCTCATATTCTAGAACTCCAGTCAGGAAGCCAGAAGAACATATAGTGACTAGATAATGAGCAGATCGTGAACCACGTGGAGCCAAGAAGTAAGCATTTCCTATTGAAGAAACCCATTATCCTGTAGAGATGGTGTTCTAGCTAAAGTAGATCCCATATAAAATAAGCACCATTTCCTGAGGTGTTCATGGTTTAAAAAAACAAAACTACAGGTTAATGTGATTTTATGTACGCTCCTATACATATTACTTAACATCTAGATGAGCATCAGAAGCCTAGAATATTTAAATGTAAAGATTTTAAGAAGTCATAGCCGTATAGGTTTGGAGTATTTTGTGTCTGTATTACATATTCCGTGCTTGATTCCTTCACACAAGCCACCAATAACTTTGGGAAATAAGCTAAAATATAACAGTAAAACATGTATGTTTGGTAATATCACAAATTATTTTTCTCTCCTATGTTGAGGATAAATTTCCCAATAGGTGAATCAATGCAAATAGCTTTTTCTTCTGCCTTAGCGTGAAACGGTTGGGGTGCTCATCTTCAATAAGACCCAGATTCAAGGCAATGGAGTATCTGGGAGTTACAATTTTCTGCACACAATGAAAGAGAAAAAACACGCCCAGAGCAAATTAACAGGTCTGGAGAAAAAGAGAAATAAGGCAAAAAGAACAGCAGGTTTTCCCCCCCTATTCCCTATTGCTTTGTGAAAGACATAGTGCTCTGCCCATAAATAATGCAATTTCTAAGTACCCTGAAGGTATCAAAAAGATAGGCTGTTATCTTCACACACTGACAAAATAGCCTAATGCATCTCTGAAAGAAGTTATTGCTCTTAATTCAACAGCCTTTTTAGTGGCTTGTATTTTCTGTTCGGCTGTCCGTTTCAGCCAACATACAAGTCTGCAATCCTTGGAGTTTACACACACACACATGGTGACACGAGCTTGCTTTTTCTATGCAGCCTTTTGCACCCAGGACTATTGAGGCATATCATGCCATTGCCACATGAACATAAAACAGCTGCATTATGATAACCTGTCTTCAGGGTTTAATATATTGGGTGAACATGTTTTTGGCAATGTGCTTAAGGACTGAGAATGACTGGTAATGTTGAACAAAATGCTCAAGCACAGCAACATGGCTTTAAGGGGCAGAGAAAGATGCAGAGTATTAGCTATACCTCCTGGAAAGTTGCAGAAGTCAAAATGTACTGTCCTAGATGGGCATCGTTCCATATGTGACTATATCAACAGTCTTCTGCAAGGGGGAGAAGTAGCAAATGATATGCATTGTGACAAACTATGTGGCTTCCATAAGCACAAAGTGGCCACAATTACTGTACTCTGTTGTCTGAAGTTTTCCCCTGTTGGTTAGTTGATTCCATGTGTTGCACAAACCAGAGAAAATTGAGTAATTCGCTACAGTATTAAGGCTAAATATAGGCATGCATGTCATAGGAAACAGCTTGAGGCGACTTCAGGAACTAAACATGAATAAAATGTGTATTTTGTGGGGTCTCCATGAAAGTGTAATTTGCAAACCATCCATGTAAACATCCATGAAAAGTATAATATGCCAACCATCAGGAGCCTTTTAGACATGGCAACATCTGACTGTCCTAAAGGGTGGCCTTTCTAAAACACAAGTGTGTGCAGAAGAGAGGTTTGGTTTTAAGCACCTGGCCTGGAAACACCTCAATTCAGGTGGGAGGGGGCGCACACTACCAAAGACCCCTCCAGATGATTTGGGATCCTGTCTCTCAGCCCAACCCACCAAATGCAATAGAAGCGTTTTCATGGAAATGCCTTAGAAAATAAATGCTAAAAGAAACCTTGGCTGTCCTTTGAAAGAACAGATACTGAAGCTGAAGCTCAAATACTTTAGCCACCAAATGCAAAAAAGAGAATTTACTGGAAAAGACCCTGATGTTGAAAAATATTGAAGGCAAAAGGAGAAGGGATGGGCTAGATATCCCAAAGGTGTATTTTTCAAAAGGCAACTTGATTTTGTTTTTGCTTGAAGATGTTTCTTGGATAAGAAGTTAAAGGTCTTCAAGCCAAAATAAACGAACAAACCAACAAAATACCCAAACCAAACCCCAAAAAACAAAGTCCAATTGCCTTTTGAAAAAAGCATCCGTTGGGACAACCATGACCTGGATGACTGAGAATCTCCATAGATATGACTGGTTAGATAGTGTCGTCGACGCAGGGGGCATGCTGTGGAGGATAGGAGTATCTGCTATGATCCACGGAGAATCGGACACGACTTAGCGATTGCACAACAACAACAATAACCACAACCTTAGAAAAGGCGCGGTATAAATGCATCCACAAATGGTGCGTCTGGAGAGCACCGTCTGTTCCCACGATCTTCCAAGTGGCAGCTGATTCTTAGTTGCTCTGATATTGAAGAACAAACTGAGCCCCTCAGAAACCTAAACAATAACAACAATAACAACAAAAGGGATTGGGGAGTTGGGACGGCCAAACCATCCGGGCCGATCTTAGGGACCCCCAAGGCGCGAGCGTCTCGCGAGCCGCTTCTCTCAGGCCGGAACCTCCCAACCGCGCCCGCCTCGGTCTCTTTCTCTCTCTCTCTCTCCCCTCTCTCTCCTGTTGGCTCTCTCGCCCAGCACAGCGTGATTTTCTGGGGTTTCTGTAGCAACGTGGCTCTTTTGTCCTCCTCTCCATCCGCAGGAAACGCAAGGTGGGTCGGTAGGCGTTGGAGAGGACGCTTGGGAATCGGAGGTGGGAAGGGGGAGCTCATTGGGGCAACAGGTGCAGCTGGCTGGCGGTCTGACAGAGCTGAAGCCATTTGCAGGTGAGGTGAGTCTTCACGTGTTCGGCGGGCGTAACTGGACGGGAGAGAGAGCCTCCTTCCCTTAAGCCGCAAACCTCGTGTGATCTTGCCACCCTTCCTTGGTTGCTTAAAAACCACGCCCTCGATCGTTTAGTCTATCCTGTGGAGTTGTTGTGAGAATCTAATCAGGGAAAAAATCACGTATGTGTGTCACCTTGAAAAGAGTGAAATAGCACCATCCTGATTAAATGTTCTTTGATGAGAAGGACTTCACAATTATGTTTTCCTTTTCTCGGTGTGGTTGCATCACTGGCTTTCTTGTTCTCCATCTGCGCTGAGAAACAAGAAACAAAGTGGTTTTTTCATTTATTTCAGCTTTGATTGGTAGTTGGTGACTTGTGGTGATTGGCATATTTGAGACTAGCCCCATTCCAAGCATGAAAGCCAGCAGTTCACAGAGATTTTCCTGAAAGTGAAGAAAAACCTTTTGTGTACAATTAATGTTTGCCAATTATGAATCTGACTCACTAAACTGAGTCAGGACTTATTTTTATAATAATAAAAAATACCGCCATTGATTTTTGTGTATTTGTTTGAGATGCCTTTCTCACCCACTTGCTTAGGAAAAATTAACCATGGACACCACTAACAAGCTTAATGATATAAATAAGTTATACAACTTTTGAAAAACAAGCAAATCTTTCTCTTCTGAAAGAAGGGACAGGAAAATCACAAACATTGTTGTGGACATATCTGATCACAAGACAGTTGCTTTGCTGGCATATATAAAGTTGCAGAGCAACTTTTAAAAACGGGGTAAGGAAACTGTTCAAAAAGCAGTAAGTGAAATGCGCAGCTTAAATTATCCTGTGGACTTCTTTTTTCCTGATTGTGCTTGGTCTCTTACTCAATTTCTTTGTTGTTTGGAAAAGGTATGTTCCTTGTCCTTTACTCATTTCCTTCCTCCTAAGAGTGGATAAAAATTAAGTAGAGTCACTGTTAGCTAAAGGTGGAGTCCTAAACTTTAGCTGCTGTGATCAGCTAACTGAGGCTGCCACGTTTTTAAGAATGGAAGTGTAAAGCACCTGAACACGCTTCTCTTCTACAAAACCATTTCAAATGCTTGACTGAGTTCAACATAAATGCTGGCTAGGAGAAAGGACCAAATATAAGATTCTGCTTGGAGAGCAGAAGAAAGGAAATGGATGAACAAGGAACAGAATCTGTAAACTTCTGGTTGCCCAGTCCAGAAAAGGTTACAGGTTGTTGTCTGTCTGCTGTAGAGTTTAATTATCAATTTTGCTCCAGGTGCTCTTTCTGAAACTGGAGTGACAGGAGGGGCTTAGTATGAGTCATCGGCACAGTTGAAGGAAGAGGAAGGTTGTCTACAGAATTCAATTCTGATTTGTTTGGGTAAAAGATATCTTGGGCTAGGCACCGAGGAGGCGTTCCCCCCCTGGATTGGAACTGAGATCTCGTGAAAAAGTAAGTTGTTCATGAATTGCATCCTACCTATTGGGAGTCAATTGAATAGTGTAACAGACTTTGGTGAGGAAAGACAATAGTAGTCCAGTAGCATACATAATTTCTGGTATAAAAGTTAAATGAATTTGCAAAAGGGAGATGAATGAGAATGGATGCTGGGCCTGAGTTTAAGGGAAGTGATTCAAGATTCAAAATTCAAAACGATTGCTATCTCAATTTTGTTTGTTTTATTTCTGGCTTGTGAACAAGGTCTGGTGCGCACTCTTGACACTTAACCTCAAGTCTTCGTAATCTTCTTAAACATATTGCTTTGGAAAATGAAGATGGGCAGATGGAATTTTTTGCTTATTTTTTTTCCTGGCATATTGCAATGATTATTTTTCCCCATTTGAGGATAGAGATCAGTTTTAAAAGATCTAGGGTGATATGTATCATGGAAGCAATAAAAATAAACCCTTTTAATGACTTTGAGAAACCTAGGAAATTAATTTGACCCTAGTTCTAATTTCTTTCTCATTGCACCTCTTGCCAACACAATTCTCCATTCTTTTATAATATGTGAAACCAGTGGCAAATAGAATGGAGGTTCTTTCTATTCTTAATGAGCATAATAGGAACTTTAAGAACCTTCTGTGACTGCAAAAGCATTGCCATGGCAATGAAAATGATGGCCAATGGCAATATAACCAGATAAAAAACCAGATTTACCAGAAAGCTTCCTGCTACTATTTCTGCTTGCTTACCTTTGTTCTAAGGCTTCCAAAATTATTATAGCTTTGCAACAACATCTTGTGTTTAATATGAAGGAAGGCAATTGCCCCTTTGAATCTTCTTGTTAATAAAGATGATACTGAAGGTTGGTGCTTGAAATAACTCTTGAGATTATATTTTTAAAGCATTAATCCCATTGATCCTTTAAAACAGCGAATCATAATTTCAGTGGGTCTTCTACCTTTGTCATTTAGGAGCAGTTACCTCTATTGTCTCATCTCTGAAAAAGGTCCTGAATAAAAGAATATTTTTTTTACATCTACTGTATTTTTTCTCTCATTATACTGCAAATGGATGGAGAAGCAATACACAGGAAGAAGCCTGTGGATTCTTCTGTATCTAAATGGTATATTAGGGAATTGCAGTTTTAGAAAAATAAATGTGATATATTTTAAGAATAGACAAGAGCCAGAGAAGCATATTGAGGTGGACTTAGTTTGCAATATTTTGGAATAATAACTCTTGGTCTACAACCTAGTACATCCTGCTCTGCTTGGTTTAAATTTTGCTGCTATTGATCATGTTGTAACTTGTAACATTAGTCTTTAGGGATGATTCTCTTGATTTTTAAAACAAGATATCATCCTGTTCGTTTATTAGTTAAGAAGATTACTGGATATATTCTACTCCAGCTTTAGTAGACCCCTTTAATTTACCAATGAGTAAGTGACATATTTTTGCAAAATATTGTGGTTTTCTACCCAGTATAGAATATCATTGGGATAATGATTCATATTATCTTCAGCTTTCTGTTGAAGTCTGTGTGTACATATACATCTTTCCCATTTCTTGGTTTCATTCATTTCCTATTTGCTGCTGTGAATATGTGATCTCCCCTGGACTTTCTATCTTTATCTGTATAATTCGTTTTTTGGTAATTTTTTAACTTAAAGTTTGTTATAAGATAAAATACAGATATAAACAAAAGTCAGGAAAGATAAAGAAGAAAGCTGCAAAGAGAAAGAAAGAGAGAAGGAAAGAAAAAGGAAGGAAGGATTTCCTTTTGTCCATCTAATTTCATAACGGAATCCTAAGTGAATAAGATGCTTTGCAATCATCAGAGAGGGATCTTTTGAACAGCCAAAGTGCCATATTGTTGACTCTTGTGCTGTTCTGATTATGTTCACATATATAACAGAAACATAGAGTTGGAAGGGATTTTGGAGATCTTCTAGCTCAACCCCTGCCCAAGGAGGAGACCCTATATACTTCAGACAAATCATTGTCCAATGTCTTTTGAAAAGCCTTCAGTCTTGGAGCACCCACAACTTCCAGAGGCAAGTTGTTTCACTGATTGTTCTGCAAGGAAATTTCTTCCTAATTTTAGGTTGGTTCCTCCTCTGGGTTGAGCAGATTAAATAGGAAAGGGAAAGGTTGTTAAGCCTGGGTTCCCCAACCAGGGTTAAGGAGACAAGCTAAACAGAATGTGCAGCATTAGTCAGATAGACATACAGATAAATGTGTGAGATAAGTTTGTATGTTAGTTAACATACAGTAAAAACAACAGATACTCTTGTGTTATCAAAATATATAGTTTATTCCACTTAGAGTTTTATAGCATAGTCAAAATAACAGTCCATTAGTCATGTATCGTTTTTAGTCAGTCCATTCAAGGATATTCAGTTAGCAAAGTCCGTGTAGAATATCCAATGTCAGTTCACTTACAATAAATCAGTCTCTCTCACAGTTGATAAATCAACAGTCCTTTCTCTCTCCTGTTCCAGTAGGGGAAAAACGCAGTCTTCAGTAATTAGGGATCATCAAGTCAGAGAGAGCAAGCTGACAGTTCCTTGCTTCTTTTATGGTGCTTTCACAACCACTCCCTTAATTACATTCCTATATTTAAAGTTGCAGACACTTTAACTTATAAACCATGATAACATATTTATTATTTTACCTAAACCAGTTAGGGTAAACAATGTTATCCCTAACAAAGGTGAATGAGAAATCCAGGTACTCTCTATCAAGTAAGGAGGAAGATTATCCAATGTATTCACTGTATCATTGGACTAGTGTAGGCACCTTTTGAATAATATATTGTTACTTATTTTTAAGCCACTCCTGGTGCCTTTCAAATAATGCCACCAAAAACTGGAAACAGATGTAATACATGTATTTTAGAGGAAAAAATCTCACTGCCTTCCCCCAATGAAAAAGGGGCTGATAAATCAGTTGCGGCGTCATAATGTCAGATCTTTAGATGGGAAGCATGACAAGGCAAATTGTTCAAAAGTGTCATTCTCCAGGGGGCATTTATTCTTTCAATTTTTGTTGATAGTTGTATATAAGAAAAAACAACAGTTTTCTTCTCTGTGTCCTTTGCCTGTTGAATGTAACTATTTCCCCTAAAATTTAAACAGAAATTTTCTTTTGTACTCTGTTGGCTCCCGAGATTATTCCCTTCCCAGTCAGAGGTGGTATTCAGCAGGTTCTGACAAGTTCTGGAGAACCGGTAACGGAAATGTTGAGCAGTTTGGAGAACCGGCAAATATCACCTCTGACTGGTCCCGCCCCCATCTGTTGTCTGCCTCCCAAGACCCAGTTGATCGGCTGGATCTTCTTTTGTTGCCCTGCATAGGAGAATGGAGCTGGAAAGCAGGTTAGTTGGGTGGGGAGGGAAAGGGATTTTGCAGTAACCTTCCCCCAGGAGTGGGGAGGGTATGGAGATTTTACAGTATCCTTCCCCTGCCACACCCACCAAGCCAGACCCCAGAACCAATAGTAATTTTTTTTGAATCACCACTGTTCCCAATGTAGCTACTCCTTTTCTCCACCTGCTTTTCTGTTTATGCTTTACTACTAGAATGAGGGAAGAGAGTACAGTAGGAGAGGGAAATAAGAGACCCATCTATACATATCAGTCATGTAAAGTTATAAATTGGATATCTTACTTTATGGGCATTTAAATCAAAGGAATGATTAGGCATGATGAAGGCCGAGTGTGGTTAGAAGTAAAATTTTGGCAGGTAGAAGGGGAGTATTGTGACCAAAGCCTGGCTGGCTCAATCAAATCACTTTGAAGATACAACATAAATGTATTAACATGATAAACGATCAATCAGCATATGCTGGGCTCCCAGCAAGTATTGGCAACATGATGGGCAATTTTGATCAAAAGCAGAACCTCAAATTATATACCTCTGGCCTATTTCATTTCAAAGACAAAACAACCTTAGAACAGATCCAGTTTAAATTGCAGCATGAGATTGGATTGTTTTTGATAAACTCATCTGGATGACTTTCTAATTATTTATCTCTTCCTACTAGGTCAGCATCCTAGCCATACTGTTTTGGAGACAGGCTCACTGAATAGAAAAAAAAAATGGTTTTACTGGGCCACACATTCCTGACTGATTCTTCCTCTTTGTCATCATTGTGGGCCAATTCAGCTTGCTGTGAATGTTTTGTTACCTTCTTAAGGGTATCTCATCTTACAACCACATCCCTCCATTTCTTTTCCCTTCCTTTCAGATGTGCAAAATCATCGAAGGGCTTGAAGGGAGGAAAGGAAGGACAGGAAGAGAAGGAAGGGAAGAGAGGAAGGAAGGAAAGAAAGAAGACAAGAGCCAGTTCCATGTATAGAAAAGGGAATAGCCACAAGCATTTTTAGCATTTTAGGTTTTAATAATTGTGTTATGTTTCATAATAATGCCTGGACATCTCATACTTGCAGATGTGGACCCCTGGGTAAAAAAAACCCCATTGCCTAATCCTACTCATGCTTTTATGAGATTTATAGCCTGTCTTTTATTCAAGAGTTCAAAGCACAGTGCATCATTTTTTCTTCTTGTTTTTCCTTGCAACAACGGTTCTGTGATGTTGGTTGGGTTGCAAGTGACTACTATATCTTACAGCCAACCAATATATACCTCCTGGCTGATGATAGACTTAAACTCGAGTTTGCCTGCTCCTAGTCCAGCACTCCCACCATTGCACATTATGTGAGGTTGTGGTGAAGAAGGCCAGTTCCCCTCAATTTGAGTATTAATGAATTGGTTTTAGTGACGTCACTGTTTTTCCAGGCTTTGATTCTTTACATCTTTTTTCACTTTCACCTTGAAGGTTATGTTGCACAGCACGGAGCTGGCATTTGCCAGAAACAGAAACAAGACTAAACCAATTATCTTAATCTAGTTAGGTATTTTAATTCAATAAAACTTCTGTCTCTGACTAGAAATTGTGCGGTTCACTGATAAAGATCTTTTACTATCAGTCCTTCTTTCATACACTGTTTCTTTCCAAACATATTTTTCTCCCCACCTTCAATAAGTGAGCTACTGTTTCTGGCTATCAGTTTTCCTGAAAAAAACAACAACACTGTATTCCATACACTTTCACCTTAAATCTCTAGATGACGGATGTCAAATTCAAGGCCTGTGGGCCTCATTTGGCCTGTGGGGTGCTTTAGATATGGCTTGCAGGCCCACCCTAGGAACAGCGAAGGACCGGCCCACAGTGTTTCTGCCAGTGAAAATGGAGCTTGGGAGGGCTGCATGCGGCTTCCCTGAGCCCCGTTTTCACTGGCAAAGGGCTGCAGGAGGCCATTGTGGCCGAAAATGGAGCCTCAATGAGTGATGTTGAGCTGGCCATGCCCCCCCGCAAGGTCAAGCACAACCTTGATGCGACCCTCAATGAAATCGAATTTGACACCCCTGGTCTAGACTGATTTTGTAATGTTTGTTTCAGACTTGTTTGCATCTCACACTGAAATATTCTCCTATTCTCGTATTTGCTAGCATTCTTATAACCTTTGAAATGCAAAGCATAACAACAACTGTATCATCTGGTGCACCACTTATACACCACAAGCATTGATAATATTAGTCAGTTGATAAAAGCAGCTTTAATTTGAACAGTTTACATCTTGTGATAACCTTTAATAAGACTAAATAACAACTGCCTGCCCCAGATTCTTGGGAACACCTCGGTAGGTGGACAAAAATGCCAAATCCAGCCTAAAGATCTACCTAATTGTGTTATACCAACCATAATACTTTATTCAACTTGTACGGGTAGTCCTTGACTTACAACAGTTCATTTAATTACTGTTCAAAGTTACAATGACACTGAAAAAAGTAACTTATTTTTTCCACACTTATGACCATTGCAGCATCCCATGATCAAAATTCAGATGCTTGGCGTATATGATTTATATTGTTTTATTTGTTTCCTAGTATGATTTGATTGCTTATTTAGTAACCTATGACTATCATTAAATGTGATATCTTATGATTCTTGATGAATGCATTTTTTTTTCTTTGTATGTACACTGAGAGCATATGCACCAAAGACAAATTCCTTTGTGTGTCCAATCACAACTTGGCCAATAGAGAATTCTATTCTCAAAAAACAAAAAAGAAAAAACTGACTCATATTTATGATGGTTGCAATGTGTCAGGGTAATGTGATCGCATTTTGCGATCTTCTGACAATCAAACTCAATGGGGAAGCCAAATTAATTTAACATCCATGTTACTAACTGTTAAGTTTTGAGCATGGGAAAGAAAGAATGGAGACAAGCCTCTGAACGGTGAACTTCAGCTCTTTATTTACATTGTGACTTCTTCAATTCAACAGCAGTAAAACCCGCCTTATATAGGCAAACCCTGTAACATTTAACCAATAATGAGCTAGGAACGTTAGCTCTTATAACCAGTAAGAACTCTCTGTTAAGGGCCAATCAGATTCCCCAGAACGGACCAATCCGGTCCGGCCGCTTAACAGCCAATCAGAAGTGCAGGGCCAGAACCCTGCACTTACTCCAAGCTCACACTTTATTAATCTTATTGCATACACAACACCCCTTCCCCCTGGCTTCTTATTTCAGGGCGCAGTTATATACTCCCTTAGGTAGGACGGTTGTCTTTTAAGTCTCTTTGATTTTCGTTGTATCGGCTGGTTGCAATCATGCTGAGGTAGATCGTTGTTTGGCAGTGGGGCTGTTTCTGGTTCAGAGTTCACTTCTATGTCGTTGCCCACATTTTCTGCAATTCCCTGAGGTGCAACCGTTTCTCCCTCCAGCTCCGCTTCCTGAGTTTCTGTTAAACCGTCGTTTCCTTCGAACTGGTTTCCTAGGAATTCATCTTCTTCCGTACCTCCCCCCCCCTCAGTTTGGTCAAAGGGGATTTGCGGACTGGCCGCTGAAAGCCGCAATCGTAATTGGTCGATATGCCATTTCCAAAGTTTATCGTCAAGGCATTGCACAAGTTAGGATCTGGGGCCGGTTACACGTATTACTGTCGCTTCCACCCACAACGGGTCGCCCGATAGGTTTTTTGCATAAACCAGGTCTCCTACCTGGAAGGTGTGACAGCGGCCGCTGGATCCGAGTGGTTTCTCCGGTTCATAAGCCGGGTGCAACCGGTCGAGGTGGGAGCGGAGCTTTCGTCCCATTAGCAGTTCAGCGGGAGTTTTGTTGGTGACGCTATGTGGGGTGATGTGTTGCAAGAAGAGGATTTGATTGACCTTGTCGTCAATGTTGTCGTAGTCTACCTTTTGCAAGGTTTTCTTCACAAATTGGACCATGCGTTCTGCTCGGCCATTGCTCGCAGGGTGCGCAGGCGAGGTGAGTGCATGGCGGATGCCACGATCAGCGAGGTACTGCTCGAACGCTAGTGCAGTAAATTGTGGGCCGTTATCGGATACCAGGACGTCTGGTAATCCGTGGGTTGCAAAGAGTCTGTTTAAAATTTTGATAACCGCCTCGGAGGTCGTAGTCGTCATGCGATGAATTTCGAGCCAATTCGAGTAGGCGTCGACGGTAAGCAGGAAAGTGTGGCCTTTGGTTGGCCCCGCGAAGTCCAGGTGAATTGGGGACCAGGGTCCACGTGGTGTCTCCCATTCAGCAGGCATGGCTTTTGGTGGGGCGTTGCTGACTTCTTGGCATTTGGGACAAGCTTTAACCCACTGTTCAATTTGCTTGTCAATGCCCGGCCACCATGCGTAGCTTTGCGCAAGGGCTTTCATTTGCACGATGCCGGGGTGGCCATCGTGCAAAGTTCTCAGTAGCGCTTTTCGGAGCCGTTCTGGGATAACGACTCTATCGCCCCAGATGACACAGCCTTTCTGGGAGAAGAGATTGGTCTGTCGAGACTTGAATGGTGTGAAGTCATCTGATAACTGGTCCAATGGCCATCCGCGTTGTACCCAGCCTAGGACTCATGCTAGGGTGTGGTCGCATTTGGTTTCTCTCGCGATATCTCGGGCGGTCAGTGGCGGCAAGTTGAGTGCCTCGATTTGCAACGTGGTTACCGTTGGTGCTGGATCGTCGAGAGTCTCTGGAAGCGGTGCTCGGCTCAATGCGTTGGCGTGGGGAATGGCTTTCCCCAGGCAGTATTGCAGCCGATAGTTATAAGCAGCTAAGAATTCTGAATGTCATCCTAGGGGATAATATGTAGGGAGTCGGCTTATCTCCGGCTATTATCCCTAACAAAGGTTTGTGGTCAGTCACAATAGTAAAAACCCTCCCATACACGTATTCGTGAAATCTTTTCACAGCTGAGACAATTGCGAGGGCTTCTTTATCAATTTGTCCATAGTTCTGCTCCGTTTTTGAAAGAGTCTTTGAAAAATATGCAACAGGGGCTTCGTTCCCATTAGGCAGTACGTGGCTCAAAATGGCGCCCACCCCGAAAGGCGATGCATCACAGGTTATAACTTATGGCAAAGTCTCGTTATACTGCATGAGTACAGAGTCAGAAGTGAGCAGTTTTTTAACATTTCTGAATGCCTGTTCTTCACGGTAACCCCATAACCAATTTGCTTTTTTATCTAACAATCAGTGTAATGGTTCAGCGACAGTTGCTTTGTGCGGTAAAAATACATTATAAAAATTGATGAGGCCTAGGAACGCCTGGAGATCGGCCTTGTTTCGTGGCCTGGGAGTGTTTTTGATCGCTTTTAATTTACTTTCGGTAGGGTGAATGCCCTGGCTATCAATCAGGTACCCTAAAAACTCAACGGTGTCAGTACACAATTTACATTTATTTTTTTTAATCTTAAGACCGGCCTCTTGGAATTTTTTTAGGACTAATTTTAACCGGTCCTGTAAGATTTTTTTTGTAGGGGCTGCAATTAATACATCGTCAAAATAGGGGACCACGCCCTTAATTCCTTGCAATAACCTTTCCATAAGGCTCTGAAAAATCCCCGGGGCTACACTCACTCCGAATTGCAGCCGGGTACATTTAAAGGCACCTCGGTGCGTCACAATAGTTTGGGCCTGTGCCGTTTTTTCATCTACTGGTAATTGCTGATATGCCTGAGCTAAATCCAATTTAGCGAAAACTTTCCCGCCCCCCAGGGAATGGAGGAGGTGCTGCACCACCGGAACTGGATACGTGTTCTGCTGCAGGGCGTGGTTCAAAGTGGCCCGATAGTCCCCACAAATTCAGATTGACCCGTCTGGCTTAATGGGTGTTACAATAGGGGTTTCCCACAGGGAGTGATCGATGGGCTCCAACACCCCCTGAGCTATCAGTTTGTCCAGTTGTTCGTCGATTTTCGATTTTAAGGCAAACGGAACTCGACGGGGCTTTAGGCAAATGGGAGCTATTTTTGGATCTAAGCTGAATGAGATTGGGGTCCCTTTGTACTCGCCTAAGCTGTCCGTGAAGACGTCCCTGAACTCATAGATAAGGTCTTCCTCCCAGTCACAGCCACCGACTCAGTTTACGCCAGCCACTTCAATGCCGAGTGGCGCGAACCATTGGAGGCCCAGTAGGCTAGGCCTATCTCTATCGATGACCGTTAAAGGTAAGTATGCTGTGTGCTTCTTGAAGGAGACTTGGACTCTGCAGGACCCGACGACGGGAATTCGATTCCCCTGGTAGTCCTTGAGGATGAGGCGTTGGAAACGGAGATCTTGGCATTGAATTGTGGGGATGAGTTGCTTGAGTGTCTTCCAAGACACCATCGAGAGGGACGATCCCGAGTCAACCTCCATGTGGCAAGGCTGGTTCTCAATGGCTACCGTGACTCGGATTTTCTTAGTGTCCAAGGCTGAGGCGTGACCGATAGTGATAGTATGGTGAGTCTCTTCTCTCTGCAAAGCTCGATTTCTGTAGAAGTGGTTTACTGGATCTCGCCTTACAGGATGGTTTCCTGTCAATTGGCAATAGTTAGCCCCTTTTGAGGCCTGGCTGGGTCCTGGCAAGCTGCGGCAGACCCATCCGATGTGGCCTCGTTTCCCGCACTCATGGCAGAGTGCGTTGTGGAATTTGCATTCGGGCCTGGCATGGTTGGTTCCACGGCCAGCGCAAGGGCGTAAGGGCTTCGGGCGAGGGTCCCGGTCAGACCTCAGTCGATGGACCCCTTCTTCGTCGCTGTCTGACGACGAAGAGAGGTCCTCGTGGTGCGTTGTCGCGAGCTGCCCTTCTGAACTAGGTGAGATTTCGCTGGTCGGTGGTGGTACTGAAGTGCGGTTTCGGCGTAGTTGTGCAGCTGACTTCCTGGTTGCTTCTGCTGCAGTAGCATCAGCAATAGCGTCGGCAAGGCTGATGTCGCCTTTTGCCATCAGCTTGCTTTGGACGCCTGGTGCATCTAATCCCAGAACTATGCGATCTCTTAGTGCTTCTTCTAGATCGATGAATCCGCAGAGGCCTCCCAAATTTCGGAGGTCTGCTATGAAGTCGGCCACGCTTTCTCCCTTTCGCTGGCTTCTTTGATAAAACTCATGGCGTCTCACGAGCGTAGGCACGGTTGGGGCGTAGTGGTCTCGCAGGATAGGTTCGAGGTTGTCCCAATCCATGGCCTTCACTTCTCGGGGTTTGGCTAATGCTTTAGCCATCTTAAATACAGTTGGACCGCAATGCGTTAGGAACACCGCCCGTTTCTTCCCGGCTGTGGCGTCCTTTAAGTTGTTCGTCTCTAGGAACATTTGGAAACGATCCATGTAAGACTCCCAGTCTTCTTGTGTTGGATCGAACAGAGCGGGTGGTACGATGCCGCCGGATATGGTTCCGTTGTTGGCGTCGTCTGTCATGTGCTCGGTGTTCTTCGAAGTTTCGTTGGTTCAGATATCTCCATATCCCACCCTCGTTGCCAGTGTTAAGTTTTGAGCATGGGCGAGAAAGAATGGAGACAAGCCTCTGAACGGTGAACTTCAGCTCTTTATTTACATTGTGACTTCTTCAATTCAACAGCAGTAAAACCCGCCTTATATAGGCAAACCCTGTAACGTTTAACCAATAACGAGCTAGGAACGCTAGCTCTTATAACCAAAAAGAACTCTCTGTTAAGGGCCAATCGGATTCCCCGGAACAGGCCAATCCGGTCCGGCCGCTTAACAGCCAATCAGAAGTGCAGGGCCAGAACCCTGCACTTACTCCAAGCTCACACTTTATTAATCTTATTGCATACACAACACTAACTGCAGTGATTCACTTATGTTTCACAGCCACAGAAATTTTGGGCTCACTTGCAACTTTTAACTGAGGACTACCTGTATGTATGCCACCCGGAGATGGTATTCAGCAGGTTCTAACTAGTTCTGGAGAACCGGTAGCAGAAATTTTAAGTAGTTTGGAGAACTGGCAAATCCTACCTCTGACTGGAGATTTTATAGTATCCTTCTCCTGCCACGGCTACCAAGCTACGCCCACAGAACCGGTAGTAAAAAAAATTGAATCCCACCACTGATGCCACCTAACTCTCAATGATTCTGGTTGGCTCAAACAAACAAATTACGGTACAATCTATAAAAGATAAAGGTAAAAGATGGTGTGAAGAAGTAAGTGATTTGATTCACCCTTTGGCAAAGGTCTGACTGACATAGAGGTAACAACTGCTCAGCGTTCTTTCCTCCCTGTGTAATAGGATGTTGATTTTTCTTCTCCCAATCTTTCCAAATTTGGCAGCTCAAGATTCCTTTGGGAAATAACTCCCGAAGATGGATGAGACTCCTGCCAGACCTGCGAGCCCCATCGGATTGACCTATGTTGTGGCCGCCTCACAGATTTTGGGCCTTGCTGTCATCACGGTGATGGCAGCCTGGATTGGACAGTATCGAGGTGGCGTTGCCTGGGACAGCTCTCAACTACTGTTTAACGTCCACCCCCTGTGTATGGTCATTGGCATGGTGTTTCTTCAAGGAGATGGTAAGAATTTTGGAAGTGATAAGATGTCTGCTTTGACGGGAAGCTGTCCACATGCAAGGCATGTGGAGGAGGCTGGTCATCCAAGTGAAGAGAATCAATGGGGTGTAGCTGGAGTCCTAATTTGGAATGGGGGTAAACTGGCTGTAACCTTTTGCCTTCTCCCACAGATGAGAAGGGCTTCGAGAGATCCAGAAGATCTCCCCTCCTTCCAACTGGGGACTCCCAAATTATGATTTGGCTTAAAAGCCAGTTATAACTTTAGACAGCCTTTTGTTTTGTTTTTTTAATATACAGTATTTCAAAATTTTGCCTACTTGTTTCAACTTATGCAATGTGTGTGTGTGTGCGTGTGCACGCGTGCTGTAATGAGTTATTACATAGCACCTCCTAAAGGAGCTGAACCCAGATTCCCATCAAATGGGGGAAATAGTTTCTTGTAAACCATTTGCTATTTTGAAAGGAAAATTATCCCTGCCGAGGGCAGGACAGGAAGCAATGGATGGAAATTACTCAAGGAGAGAAGCAACCTAGAACTAAGAAGAAATTTCCTGAGAGTTAGAACAATTAATTAGTGGAACAACTTGTTTCCAAAGGTTGTAAATGCTCCATCACTGGAAGTTTTTAAGAAGAGATTGGATAACCATTTGTCTGAAGTGGTGTAGGGTTTCCTGTCTAAGCAGGGGGTTGGACTAGAAGACCTCCAAGATCCCTTCCAACTCTACTAATATATTCTAATATATATTTAGACAGACGAGAGCATCAGGTGCAGCGTTCCATTTATAAGCATTGCTAAGAATCATTTCACTTGCCTACTTGGCATAGAGCTTCTAATGGTTCAGGAGCAAGCAAGGGACAAAGACACTGGGAAACAGCCAGGAACATTCTGGTCATTGTTGATGCTTATTGGATAAGCAGACTTTTTTCTGCTCTTCGTGCAATCTAATGTGGTTTTTTTTTTAATGATCTGTGAAAAGGGAGCCCAATGGCAGGCAAGAGCAAGAGAGTTAGCAGTTGGAGCACAGAGACCCTCAATCTGCATGTGCTGAAAATTTATGCACCTGTGTTCAGTCTTGGGAGTCTCCCGCATGCCTCCTCTGATGATCTCCTGCTGCATTTACACCCCTCCTTGCTGTTGCCCTTGACAACCATGATCCATCTTTTCCCAAATCAGTCAGGTAGCCTGTAGAATGGGAGCTGCGTAGCTACTGCTGTCCCTCTTGGCTGCATATATTTATTTAAAATATTCAAATCTCATGCTCCTAATTTGAATACATGAACATAAAGACATAAAATAAATTTAAAACAATAACAACAACAACAAAGCAGCTCAAATTATGGACATCTGAAAGTCCTTGAATCAATTCAAATGTTTTTGCTCAATAGCTCAATTGCAATCAATTTGGATCGGAGAGTAAGGAAGTGAGGGGAACTGACCAGCCACCCACCTCATTTCTATTTCCTCTTCTTATCCTCCAGCCCTTCTGGTTTACCGTGTCTTCAGGAATGAGAGCAAGCAATCCACGAAGATCCTGCATGGGCTGATCCATTTCTTTGCACTTATCATTGCATTGGTTGGTAAGGCATAATGAACCTGCCTGAGAGTCTTCTGTCATACTTTTCTAAGCCTTGTCTCCAAAGGTCATCATTAAAGTTCCTAGGGATCTTAGGCTCATGAGAGGAGACGAGACTCGGCCAGATTCTTCGAGAGCTTCTATTTCAGTGTTATTCTTTAGGAAGCCATGGATGCAACATTTTCTGCCTCTTGTGAAAATGAAACAGTTGGGCAACAGTTCTTTACCTATCTAAAGCTTATTTCTACTGGAATAGTTGGGATGGGGTTAGACTGTGCCTGCCTGCCATTTTCATCTCACAACAATGCAACTGGTAGCTTGTTTGCAGCTTGTGCTGATACTTCACTACATAGCATGTCCTTCATTCTTATATTTTAAAAAGAGGGAAAAGAAAGAGGACTCTTTTGCCACATTTGCCCGGGAGTAAAAAAAATGCCAACAGGAATCTATTTACTATTATTACCAAGGGAAATTGAGGGACATATATATGCATACTTGCTAGGAGTTGAATTTGACTTGAGAGAAACTTTGCTAAGAGGGGGAGAGATAGCTACAAGGCACTACAAGGGGTCCCTGCTAAAAATTCCTTCAAGTTGATCATTACTGAGTCCAGTCTTCTCCTCAGTGCAGAAATCCAAATAACAACTTCTGGGATAGATGATTTTCCAGACAGTTGTGCATATCCGATGAAGAAGTGCCTATTCCTTTTAGGAAACTATCAAATTGCTCTTTCTATTAGGACTTTTCTCTTCACACTTGGTTGGAAGATGTCCTTCTGTGTAACTCAAGTCCATTCTTTAGCCTATATTTAAAGGCTGCAATGAAAATTCTTCTCCTCGAGTTACTGTAAGTAGAGGGAAGATGCCCCCGAGTTACTGTAAGTCTCCCAAAGACAAAAGGGATTTTGGAACACGTTTTCTGGTTTGGAAAGATTTGGAATGCCAAGGATCATTTTCATCACTCCAGATAATGGTGGGCCTGCTATTCTTCTATTTCCAACTATTTCTAGAGTAGTTCTTGTCTTAACATTATGGAGCAGATAGTGGTAGGTTAGAAGAGAATGGGAGTTTTTCTAAGGAATTTGCCTGTCTTCTTTCCCTTTAGGTCTGATTGCTGTTTTCCAGCACCACAAGAATCAAGGCTTTCCAGATATGTACAGCCTGCACAGCTGGTGTGGCATCATTGCATTTGGCTTCTACTTAGCACAGGTGAGATGGGCTAGTTCTACCTGGAGGGCTAGTGGAGCAAACATGCTTGGAGTTAACAGATAACAGATAATCAGAGTTGGAAGGGACCTTGTAGGTCATCTTCTAGTCCAACCCCCTGCCCAAGCAGGAGACCTTCCACCATTTCTGACAGATGGGAGTCCAATATCTTCTTGAAAGTCTCAAGTGATGGCACTCCCACAACTCTGCCCTAGAGAGTAAATACTTAATGAAAAGCTTGAAGGCAGGGAAGTAGACTGGCTGGTCTGAGGATCCTTTCCCCTTTTAGATTTTTATTTGAAATTTGGACCATAGAAGGAAGTTGCATTGAGGCAGTGAAGCGTCAAATAGGGGGCATTTAAAATGAACTTCTCTTGGTGTATCTTCAGGTATAAATATTTAAGTCAATATTGTGTTATTTTGCCCGAAGGGACTTCTTCCATGCTATCAAATTGCTTTAGTAAGCCTAGATCCTCAGGAAAGAATGGTAAAAGCAAATTTCATACTTATAATGCACTATAATGAGTGATATTTTTTCTTAATGCAGTCTGTGAAAGTTTTTACGTGTAGAATGAGGATGTTTTGTCTCAATTTTCTATGTCTTTGCATTTAAGGATCATTGCTATTTTATTGATCATTCATCAGATTTAGTAAAACCCTTATCAGGTTCTTATCAGGTTATTCACTACAATAAAGAGTGTGTGACCTGAGCCATACTTGAGAGCATTTTAGTTTATACTAACTTCAACTGCATTATATATATATTTTTCCTTCAGAAAAGATGTGTGATCACCAGGAACAGTTTTGCTTGAGTGGCTGGCAGTAGCTTGACCACTTGCCAAAAAGTGCGCTCCCATAGGAGTCTCATTTGGAAGTGGTGCTTCTTAATCTAAAATCAGGGCTGTCCAGGGGTGTTCAGGATGGTAAAAAGATAGTGAAAAAGGCTTGGAAACATCCTCTCCAAAATTCAAGAATGGGAAATATTATTAAGTGCAAATGAATATAAAATATTGTATGTTGAAGCAAAAAAATTCTCATCCCATGTATGCAGACTGAGTTCACATCTTGAGTTGTAATGTCATTTGTAATAATGCAAGATATGGAATTTGCTCCATACATTCATCTCTGGGGGCCTATTCTCCCTGCCATCATTTAAAATTTTTCATTCTGCTACTAAAAAGAACTTGGAGGGGGAAAAAAGAGAATATATTGACACTTCTAATAGTCCTGCAGTCTTTGTATTTTTTCCCAAAGGGAAAGAAATTGCCAATCAGTAAATCAGTAAAGTGTTGTCACTTTACAAAGAGGCTTTGTCACTACCATTTTGCACAGTTGCTGTCTGGGTCATGTGCTGTTGTACCTCCAATTTTATGATGAAATTGTCCCCTCTATTTAATTCCACTTGGAAATAAATTATCCAGCAGGCTAGACAAATGGTATATTTCATTTCTTCTTGCAGTCCGTAATGATGATGCCACTTTTAAACTTGCCACATTTTATTTTGGATAGGATACTACTAGGAAACACAAACAGCGAAGCTTGACATGGATTAGATGGATTAGGAACAATATAATTTGGCAATTTTATCTAGGTTCTTATTCTATGTTTATTAGGATGATTTTATACTTTTCATGACTGAACATACTTTTCTTTCACATCACTTTGAAGGACATTTTTCACTCATTGGCTTGGTCTTAAATATGTTAACAGTTGGGTGCTTATATTTTATAGCTATCTTTTTTTCCTAATTAAATCTGATTTTTAAAAATGTATTTCCATTTGAGTTCTAAAAGCTCAATTATAAAGCTGTATATTATTCCATAACAACAATGTTTTGAAGTTCTAATAAGTTAGAGTATTCACCTCAGTGATTTCTAAAACAGGTTAGACTGATACAAATTCAATACAGCATTGGATGGTTTCTAATAATTCCACTGAAGGATCAATAGCTGGACAGAAGAATGTAGGAGAAACTATTGCCCCTGAGTCTTACTTGTGGTTTCCCGCAAAACATGGGAGAAATGGCATGATGGACTATAGGTAGTTCTTGACTTACAACCATTTGTTTAGTAACTGTTTAAAGCCAAAATAACACTGAAAAAGGCACTGACTTATGACAATTTTTCATACTTATACCTGATCCACATTTGGATGCTTGGCAACAATTCATATTTATGACAGTTGCAGTGTCCTGGGATCATGTGATCTACTTTTACGGCCTCCTTACAAGCAAAGTTAATGGGGAAGCCAGATTCATTTACTAATCAGTTGTTACTATCTTAACGACTGTGGTGATTCACTTAACAACTGTGGCAAGAAATGTCATAAAATGGGGTGAAATTCATTTAATAACTGTTTACCTACAATAAGAGAAATCTTGGGCCCCAATTGTGGTGATAAGTCAAGGATTATTTGTAGTTAAGATCTCATCCAATCCATGGTTACTTTTAAGTTTTTACAGAAAGAGATTTTTCAAATTGTGGGGTAATATGGACCTCTAAACTGAAATTAATGGGGCTTGCCATCATTAGGGTTTTATTTTGTGATTGGTGGTAACTTCTGATATTTTAGTCAAAATCTAGAGAAAGTAAGCCTAAGTTCCATAGAAGAATCGAATAGCTATAGGTGCAGTATTTGTAATTTTTGAATTCTGTTTTATTTCCCTCCTCAGTGGCTGTTTGGATTTTACATCTTCCTCTTCCCTGGAGCATCGTTCTCAGTCCGCAGTAGATACAAACCACAGCATGTTTTCATTGGAGCCTTCCTCCTCATCCTTTCCATTGCTACTGCTTTGTTGGGTATTCTGGAACAGCTACTCTTCAAAATAAAGCAAGTTATGTTTTTGTTAATTTATGCTTACACAGTGTTTATATTTAGACCAGTTTTTTTAAATTTTTCCTTTATTATTTTTAGAAATAACTCAAAAGGCAACGAATATATTTTGAACACAATAAGAGCCCTGTGAGGTGGAGAGAGGGGACTGGGAGAAACTGTCTGTTTTCATGCCTCAGTCAGGACTAGAACTCACACTTTCCTTGTTCCTAGGCTGATGCTTTAACCACTAGACGAAACTGCCTCAACCCCTTGTCTTAACTACTAGACCAAATTGATTTGATGATTATTGGGTCTTCTTTATTTAGCTTAGATTTTTCTGGGCTGAGAGCAGGCTGAGATACTAGGCTAAGAATGAAAACATGAAATATAAATAGTTACTTATGGCTGACATAAGCTGCCTTGTATAATTCAGATTTATGGAAAATAAACAGTCCAGATATTCTGGAACATGATGATGTTTCAGTTTGTCTAGCTCCTGATGCTTGTTTATATTAGGAATAGAATAGTAGACTAGTGATGAAGTGCCCACGATTTCCGGAAGCAAGCTGTTCCACTGGTTAATTGTCCCTACTGTTAGGAAGTTTCTCCTTAATTCCAAGTTGTTTCTCTCTTTGATTAGTTTTCAACCATTGTTTCTTGTCCTGCCCTCTGGTGCTTTGAAGAATAATTTGACTCTTTTTTCTTTCTGGTAGCCCCTGAAATATTGGAATATTGCTATCACGTTACCCCTTCTTTTCTCTAGACCAACCAACCCAAATCCTGCAACCGTTCTTCATATGTTTTAGTCTCCAAGCCTTTGATCATCTTTGTTGCTCTTCTCTGAACTTTTTCCAAAGTCAACGTTCCCCTCAAATATTCTTCTGTCTTAACTAAAGTTTTGCATGTTTAGCTAATGAAGTTGGAGCCAAAACCTCAGCATGTTAACAGATCTATAAACCATCTTATAACGTTATGTGATTGAGTAGCCTCTACCTGGGTGAGAATATTTGTGATCTGTTTTCTCAGGTTTTTTTTTTTGCAAATATTTTATATAATGAATGTCTTTCATCTAGATGCAACTAAGATTTTTTCTAAGTGGGTTACTTCTTTATATATACTTGTTGAACTTCCAAATATCTTTCTCTGTGAGTAGTACTGAGGTGTGAGAGTTGCTAAATATGTACTATTGTTTCAGTCTTTACTTGCTTAATTTTCATGGGGAGCCAGACTATCCTTCCTCATTATCTTGGATTCTTCAGGTCTGTTGAACTACAATGCAGTTGGACTACTATTTCGAACTAGCCATGTTGCCTGGGAATTATTATGCAAACCAGTACATCTGGAACACATCTGGTGGGAAATGTTATTGCCAGACTGTTTTGATGGTGTTTTCTTGATTTATGGCACTACATTTATTATATATTTTATGTACACTGAGAGCTTATGCACTGAAGACAAATTCCTTGTATGTCCAATCACACTTGGCCAATAAAGAACTGTTCTGTTCTATTCTATTCTATTCTATTCTATCCTATCCTATCCTATCCTATCCTATCCTATCCTATCCTATCCTATCCTATCCTATCCTATCCTATCCTATCCTACTCTACCCTACCCTACCCTACCCTACTCTATCAAACACTTGTAGCATGTTCCCTTTTGCAGAATAGCTACATCTCTTGGAAATTTTCAGAGATGATGTTTGTTGAAATCAAAATTTCCTTTTGTGATTTTTTTTTGTCCTAATATTTCCTTTACTGGCTCCATTTCTTCCCTGATTCTTCTTCCTTCCACAGAGTTTCTGCCATTAGAGCCAGAATTGGTTGTGTTTGGAGCAGCTTTATAAGCACTGTAAAATGAAGGAATGGATGAAAGAATGGCTGGCTGAGCTGTGAAGTAAAGAAACCCAACATATAAAGTATCGCTTCAAAAATTATGAACCTTTTTGACTTTTCAATATTTCTGCATAAATATGATCCAAAATGTAATCTGTTCTCCATACAAGTTGTACGACTAGATAAAGAGAATTCAATTGAACAAAGAGTCAAAAACATAATACTTTGGTCATTGATTTATTGAGGAAAATGATTGGAAGTATGGAAAAACCTTAATATTGTCTCTCTGTTTTTGCAGGGATACCTACAACCTCTTTGTCTCTGAAGGAATCCTTGCCAACACCTTGGGCCTCCTAATAATAGCTTTTGGGGCAGTTGTGGGTTACATTTTAACCCGAGAAGAATGGCGGAGACCCCCGTTGGCTGAGGAGCTGGCATTGTCCATGGATTTCAAAAACCTCACTGAAGAAGGAAGCCCAACAAGTACACACTGAGGCTTGCTGAACCATCTGCATTGAGGAGCTGTGTTTCTATGTGGTATCTGACCTGTCGTGCAGCATCATGCAATTGCCACTGTTACACGTATGTGAGCAGTCCTTTTGTTTTATGACTCCCATTGCACATGTTTCATATTTTCATACTGTTTTCTTCAATGGCTACTATAAATGTAGCACAGTGAAAAGGATTTGTGGACCCGGGCAGTGGTCAGTCATTTGTGCAAATGGAGATTATTTGTCATGTACCCTGTTGAATAAAAGCAGGACAAAAATTTAGGTTATTATGCCATAGGATTAAATCAAGAGTGGGCAATTTTGGGAGGAACGAGATTGCACTTTTGGGGTATCAAAGCCACAGTAAAGTAGGAGGTGAGACTGGGATTTTGGTGACTTCATTTTATATACCCTTGTTTATATGTATATTTAATTTGGGGGAATATGATAAACCTATCAATCGTCTTACACACATTTTGTTTTGCTTCCTGCTGATAATTAGCAGAAATCAAATATCTTTATTACAGTCTTTCCCAGCCTTTAGTAGCACAAAATAGCATCTCTCTTTTGTTTGGCAATTTGCTGCTGAATTTCAGTAGTAATTTTGAGGACCTCTGAAAACTTCAAGAAATGGATTCAGAACATGATTATATACCAGGAGCTACCCGCTTATGTGTTAGTTGCTTTTAGAGGATTGTTGGCAGCCTCACATGGATAGCAGTTAGGATAATTAGGAGGATAGCAGCTTCTGAAATTGTAACCTTGACAGATCAATAGCAAATACAATTTCAAATTAAGATTCACCATTCAGTGTCATAAGTATCCATTTGGTTTTTCCATCTGTTTCCATGAAGAAATCAAACTCAGTAGGGGATAGGATAGAAAACAGAGGTGTCTCTTTTGCAATTCAACATCTGTTTTTCTTCTGCCAGCAAATATTTGATTGAAATGACTGTTCTTTCTGTCATCATTGCCTTGAGAACTGTCATATTTGACTTAGTTGACTTCTGCACTTACTGTTAAATAATCTCTCTGCGATGTGTGTGGATAAAAGCCTTTCATTTGATATATGTGAAAAGGTGGTAGATTTGGGATTCTTTTAGGAAAGGAATACCAATTCAATTAATGTTCCTAAAAACCGAGTTTATAGTCATAAACTAACTTTTCCCATATTGGTTGAGAATTTTGGGAATGCCATGCCAACATATCTAGAAGGCAGCAGAGAGAAAAGTGTGTTTCAGAATAGTTGTCTTTTTTCTCTGTCCTTTTCGAAATGATGAAATGTTTTGAAAAATCAGAAGGATTGTTAAAGAAAAATTGAAGACCTCTACTTTCTTTCTGGGCAATTATGGAGATATTCAGTGCATCCATCATGAAAAAAAACAGAAATTTACCTCAAATATTTTTCATAATGTAACTAGAAGAATGCGTAGCTAACAAAGATGAATGCACTTCACAAATGCCATGGTGTTACATGGGAATTATGCATTTTCTCAAGTACTCATTGACTTTTCTTAACAAGGCAGACTCCAAATATTTAACAGAGTCAAAGCGGGGAGTGATCTACTTCTTTAAGCAACAACTTTTACTTAATGTATTGCTTTGAAACAACTTTCTCTTATTCTGGAATTGTTTTGCTTGTGTTTGACACGTAAGCTGGATTCCAATAAATATTTGCAGCAAAAAAGAAAAGAAATCTGACTCTTGTTTGTATTTAACATGACTCAAATGAGTGTTTTAGCCTTCTTTTGTGTTTTCCAAATTCTCCAACCACACCTAAACCTGCTCCACAAGTCATACTAAAAAAGTGACATTTCCCAACAATCTCCTTACTATCTCCTGATGTGGCACAACCCTTTTCATGGGTGTGTGGCTGGCATCATTAAAGACAACAGCTGAATGGTGTGAGTTAGAAACAGCCTCTTTTTCTAACAGTTCCCAAGGGTGGCTGGAAGGATTGTAGAGATACAGAATCAAGAAGCACCACAAGGAGGCAGCAAAAACTGTTCAGAAGTTCATCCTAAGCAGAATGTTAAATCTTTCCAGGCACCAGTCAATAATTTCTGCCTAATAGAAGGAAGAAAGAAAGCAGAATTCTGGCTAGGATAGAGGGCTCATCTTAGGATACACAAAACATTTCCTTCCTGAGCTGCTACCTACATCTAAATGCAAATTAGGGTCACAACCTCTAATAGAGGATAGAGCAAAATAGTAATACCAGGCCCTCTCCCTTCTTCAAGAATAAAAAAATTCTTTTTACACTTGGAAGTGTTAAAGTGCAGAAAAGAAGCAAAATGGCATAGAGAGTTGGAGTCCTAGAAAGTCTGTCCTTGTGATAGCGTGCTGTTTTTTTCATGGATTTTGTGGATTATTAGGGGAATCTCTGGTTGGCAGCTACCTGGATGGAGACTGAAGTGATTTTGAATCCGCACCTGGATTTGCACTCATGTGGTGTTGTAACTATCAGTGCAATTCTGTACCATCCTAGCATTGTATCTTTATGTAAACATCAGAATCTTGTCTGCATTGTATCTTTTTGTAAACACTAAGACTCCTATCTCTTCAGTGATCTTTGCCAGGAATTCAAAAGAGAAGAGGAGTTTAAACAGCTGTCAATACAGAATGATGTCTTAATTGACCTGAGTTCCTATAAATTACGCTTTCTGATACTCTGTTGTCTTTACTAACCTGAGCTATTATAAATCTTGTGTATTTCCTGCTGACCAAAGCTATTATAATTCATGAATGTCTTGTTTACCCTGGGCTTTGAAGAATTTCACCCCCCTGTGAAAAAGCATAATAAAAGAGCCTGTGTCAAGGTATTTGGCGCGTATCATCCAGAGGAAACCTCGTCTCGTGTCGTTTCTCTCTCCCTTGCTCCCTTTCATGAGGCGCCCATCTAATGCGGGATGGCAGATACCGCATTTTGGTGACCCCGACGTGATTCCCTAAGGGGGATACGCAGCGGCGCGCCCATACTTATCAGCTCGGTTGGAGCTGTGCATCGCCAGGCGCCTGAGCGAATTGCACCTCATCGGATCTGAAAGACGGTCTCGACTTTAGTAAGTATGGGTGGAGGCTTTTCTCAACAGCAGACGCAGCATCTGAAGGAAATGAGAGAGCTAGTCGCTTCTTCTTCTAAATACTCTGCTAATTTAAAGGGCTCTCCCATAAAAAAGAAATCTATTGCTGCATTATTGGCTTATGTGTGGCAACACTGCCCCAATTATCCAGAGAGAGGGTCCTTAAAATTTTCCAATTGGCAAAAAATTGGTGAATATCTCCATAATCCTCCTCGTGCACCTATTGGCATTTTGGTCACTTGGAGGAAAATTATGGAGGCTTTAAAAGTTCATTATAAAATAGAAGCAGGGAGTGTGTTTGAATCTCCCCCACCAAGTTATGAGAACTTTTCTATCCTTCAACCTTCCGCTCCCGATGATTGTAAAGCAGCACGGGAGCCTCCTTCCATTCAATCCACTTCTTTAAATGTAGAGCCCTCGTGTCCTCCACCCCCCCTCCGAGGAGGAGGGTGTGTTGTAAAAGCTATTCAACAAGCCTTTTGTGAAGGAGATACAGATGAGGACACCCTTGCAGCTGCCTCCCTTTATCCTATTGTTCAAGCAGGCAATCCTCCAATTCCTCAGTATACCCCAATGCCATATAAAATAATTAAGGATTTAAAGGCAGCTTGTAAGGAAAATGGTATTCAATCTCATTATGTACAGGGACTTTTAGGATCAATAACCCAGCCAGGTGCTGACTTGGTGAATGCTGATTGGCGTACATTATTTAACATGATCCTCACGCCTTCACAATTTTTGGTCTGGGAGTCAGAATTTCTTAAACGTACCGCAGCCGCAGCCGCTAGAGGCTTACCAGCAAATGTCACTTTGGATATGCTGAACGGTACTGGCACCATGTCTACTATTGCCCAACAGGTTGCCACAGACCCAGCTGCTTTCCCTATAATACAGGAGTGTGCTTTGGCAGCTGCTCGAAAGGTTGATAATGCGGGATGCATGCCCAACTCTTTCTCTAAAGTTATTCAAGGACCTTCTGAGCCTTTTTCCTCCTTTATAAACCGTCTCACAGAAGCCTTAGAGAGACAAATTGATAATAGAGAGGCTTGTACTGAATTACAAATGAAACTTGCCTATGAAAACGCAAACGCTGATTGTCAGAAAGTTTTGCAACCATTAATTAATAAGAAAAATGTTACCATGGCAGATTATCTTACAGCCTGCCGAATCATAGGAACCACATCCCATTCCATGTCTACGCTGGCTACAGCCATTACTGAAGGCATGCAGCAGAATATGGGCTCTCTTCTTCCCATTTCCCAACAGAATACTCGCAAAATGGGAAATTGTTTTAATTGTGGCAAGCCAGGTCACTTTAAGAGCCAATGCAGGGTCCTGGGCAGGGGAGCAAATATGCCAAGAAACCAGGTTGCTCGCCCAATGACAACATGCCCTCGATGCCAAAGGGGCTATCACTGGGCTAGTCAGTGCAGAGTCCAAAAGAATGAACAGCAGAATAGCCCTGCAATCACACAAAAACCTTTTTTGAATCAGGGAAACTAGAAACGGGGCAGGCAGCCAGCCCCACAACAAAGGCTGCTGAAACTTGCAACTTTTCTTCTTTCACTTACGATCTTGTTGCTAATGATACTGTTACTTATTTTCCTGGTGTCGCTGACTTTCTCTTTGTACATCCTGTTCAGCCTTTTCATATGCCCCCCGATATCCCAGTGCTAGTCTTTCCTGTAAGGGATTTAGCTGAACAAGGTATTCTTGCCTCTCCTTTTCTGCATGACCCCACTGTATTGTCTGATGTCTGTCTGTATGTACTAGCTAATACAGAAGTTACTATAAATGAGGGGGATATTGTGGCAAAAATGATTGTGCTCTTAGACCAACAACAAGAGCAACTCTATGCAATTGAAAGACCAATTAGTCAACCAAAACCTACGGTGACATTCTTATTGAATGGTCGATCCTTTCTTGGTCTTTTAGATACTGGAGCGGATATTTCCGTCATCCGAACCGCTGAGTGGCCAGACACCTGGCCTGCAGATGTGGCACCAGCGGTGAGAGGAGTGGGGGGACTCCAGGAGACTCGCATTAGCAGAAACTGGGTAAAAGCCCATTCCCCTGAGTCTCAATGTGTTGCTTATATTAAACCAGCTGTAATTCCTCTGTATACTAACTTGTGGGGAAGAGACCTTATGTCACAGTTTAATACGCAGCTTACTCTCCATTAACCATGCTTCGCTTATGTCTGACTAACAATAACCCTGTGTGGATTGATCAGTGGCCTCTCCCTTCTATAAAACTTGAAGCCTTACACTCTCTTGTTCAAGAACAATTAGATAAAGGTCATCTAGAGCCCTCATTGAGTCCATATAATACCCCAGTTTTTGTTATCAAAAAGAAAAACGGCGCTTGGCATCTACTTCAGGATTTAAGGGCTGTGAATTCGGTCCTCCTTCCAATGGGACCTCTGCAATGTGGTCTTCCAAATCCTAACATAATTCCTCAAGAATATGACCTTATCATTATTGATTTAAAAGACTGTTTTTTCTCCATTCCATTACACCAGTTAGATAGAAAATTATTTGCTTTTTCTGTACCAACCTTAAATAATCAGAGACCTACCAAACAATATCAATGGAAAGTCTTACCACAAGGCATGTTAAACAGTCCAACTATGTGTCAATTTTTTGTGGATTTAGCATTGCAGCCCTATAGAGACAAATATCCTCATTTTTTAGTCTATCATTACATGGATGATATATTGGTATCTGCACCTGGTCCAAAGGGCACGGTATTAAAAACTCTGCCATGCCTGAACTCTATTTTAGGTAAAGCAGGTCTCACTATAGCCCCAGAAAAAGTTCAATCCAAACCACCTTTTTTCTATTTAGGTCACAAGTTACTTGCTTCGGCTGCTATTCCTTCTCTTCCCCTCCCCACTCTTCCCCCGAAGCCAACACTTGTGATTTTACAGCAGTTCCTGGGAACTTTAAATTGGGCACGTCCTTATTTGGGTTTGACTACAGCTACATTAGCTCCTCTCTTTAACGCTCTAACGCAAGGTAAAGCCCCGTCTGATGTTATCATTCTAAACAAAGAGCAGTTGCAGGCATTGAAAGACATTTCCCATTTAATGGCTATTAGATGGGTGGATCGGGCTATAGAAAATTGTCCTTTATCAATTGCTTTGCTAAATACTGCTCAGAGACCAACAGCTGTCATTATGCAAATTCATCAGACACAGGTTCTGATCTTAGAATGGCTGCATTTGTCTCACACCCCAAGGACCACAATTACTAATAAATCCTCTGCATATTCTCAGTTGATCTTTAAAGGTCGTCAAAGATGTAAACAACTCATGGGATTTGAGCCTGTTTGCATATTCACTCCTTGTTCATTGACTACTTGGGAAATGCTATGGTGTAATTCAGAAGAAATGCAATACTCTTTAGAAGAGTGGCCAGGGCAAATTTCTTGCCATTTACCAGCTGACCCACGATTCACTTTTCTTAAAATATTTGCACGTTTCAATAGATACATATTCAGGATTTATTTTGGCTACTCCTCAAAGGGGAGAAGCTGTAAAACAATTATTCAATTCGTACCTTTGCCTCGCTGGGACGTCAAAAAGAAATCAAAGAAGACAATGGATCTGCCTACACAAGTTCTGCTTTTCAGGACTTCTGTAACAGATGGGATGTAATCCACAAGTTTGGAATTCCCTGCAACAGCCTGGGGGCAGGCTATTAGGCTATTGTGTAATGAGCTCACTTATCTCTGAAACGTGCTCTTAATTGGTATTCATTGCGGGAAAAACCCCCCGAACCTCCCAGCATTGCAAAACTCTCTCAACATTTGTCTTTTTACTCTAAATTTCCTAAACTTAAATCTAAATTCCTCCTACTTCGACTGCTTTTTGTCATTTTTCCTCCCCCTTTTTTCCCCTCCTAACAGACTGTCATTATTCTGCTTGGCAGAGTCCTGCTGAGCTTGGGGGAAAGGAAACGCTGCAATCTTACTGCCAGAAAAAACCACTCTCTGAATCCCTGGTCAGGCAGTAAGACCCTATCATGGGAATTTATCTGCTACATCTGTATCTTAAAAATCTTTCCTGATATTCTTGCCTATATCTTCTTTGCAATTTCTACCTTATTCATATCCTACTTATACTTTTGTTCAACATGGTCATTGGACCACATTAGAATTTCGCTTTAGTAAATATGATAATGACTGTCCTATTGTTTGTTGGCATAATAATCTTCCCATAAATATATCTCCTTATATTCACACATATTTCAACAAAACACATGCTTCCTGTCAAAAGATTATTCGTGTTAAAGCTACTCCTTTAACAGAAGGCTCTTATACTTGTTCCATGAGGGTAAGTCATGAAAATGCTACCCGTAGCTTTCACTCTGTCACTTCTGTTTTGTTTACAGAACACTCTACCACTCACTCTTTTTTTTCTCCTTTACTCTTCCTATGGAAAGGAACCTTAAAATCTTTTCCTCTTTTTAATCTAAACATAGGGGGATCTGAATGTCCTTATATTGTATCAAGGGTTTCCCCACCCCATTTAACATTCTTAATGAATGATCAAGTTAATCTTCATTGTCATTATTGTAATTATTATCCTTTTTCTATTAATTGTATTCCTTCCTCATCTGGTAAATGTTCTACAACTAATTTGTCCATAAGCCTCTCTCCTGCTTGTCATGTTTTTATATACCCGAGCTCTGATCCTGTCAATAAGCAACGCTTCCAAAGAACTGCCCATGACGATCTGCAGAAGCCTCATAGAAGAGATAATATTGCCTGGACTATAACTGACTCTCAAAAAGTTCATTTAAGTTCTACAACCAATTTCTCTTGCATAAAAAACTTCTACCCACCATTTCAATTCAATTTGGCAGATGCACCCACACAACCGGGGGATATTCTGCAATCCACAAAACTGCAGGAGGAACTTTAACATCACGCCTGAAAGGAATGTATTTTATCCCTGGCAATAATTTTGTTTGAGTTTGTTACACTGGTTTCAGGGCATGTATCCACAGGGATGAAATTGTTAAATCCAAATCATTTTTGCATTCAAGTATGGCTTGTGAGTATAACTCTGATGATTTTATATCTCTATAGGTATCCATGGAACACCCCCTCTCTCTTGCAAAATCGTAGAGGCTTAGCTCTGTTATTTTTAAAACAAGGGGGATTGTGTGCTGCCCTTAAAGAAGAATGTTGTTTTTATGCTGATAGCAGGGGGGGGGGGATTTAAAGGAGAATGTTGTCTTTATGCTGATAGCAGGGGTGGTGGTTTAAAGGAGAATGTTGTTTCTATGCTGATAGCAGTGAGGTCGTGCTGGATTTTATGAATGAATTAAAAAAAAATGCTTAAAAGATAGAGAATGAGAAAGGTCAAACATGTATAATTGGTATCAAGGTTCGTTTTCTATTTCACCATGGCTTACAACCCTTTTAACTGCGTTGGCAGGACCATTAATAATCATTATATTGATATGTATTATAGGACCTTGTTGTTTTAATAGAATATTGCAATTTTTTAAAGATCAATTATCTTCCATGACTACTGATGCTGATGTGTTATTGCAAGCTCATGCTATGTCTTTAACATCAGATGAAGAAATATCATTGCTGAGTTACTGCTCCTTGGACAACCCTGATGCTGACGGGTCGCACGCCTGCCTAGATGACGGGGACGGAGAACATTTCAGAAAAGTAGTTCCTGTTTTCTTGGACAAGGAAGAAGACTCGTCATAAAAAAATAAAAACAGAGGAGATGTTGTAACTATCAGTGCAATTCTGTACCATCCTAGCATTGTATCTTTATGTAAACATCAGAATCTTGTCTGCATTGTATCTTTTTGTAAACACTAAGACTCCTATCTCTTCAGTGATCTTTGCCAGGAATGCAAAAGAGAAGAGGAGTTTAAACAGCTGTCAATACAGAATGATGTCTTAATTGACCTGAGTTCCTATAAATTACGCTTTCTGATACTCTGTTGTCTTTACTAACCTGAGCTATTATAAATCTTGTGTATTTCCTGCTGACCTAAGCTATTATAATTCATGAATGTCTTGTTTACCCTGGGCTTTGAAGAATTTCACCCCCCTGTGAAAAAGCATAATAAAAGAGCCTGTGTCAAGGTATTTGGCGCGCATCATCCAGAGGAAACCTCGTCTCGTGTCGTTTCTCTCTCCCTTGCTCCCTTTCATGAGGCGCCCATCTAATGCGGGATGGCAGATACCGCAATGTGGGCTCTATTCCAGGACGGTAGACTGAACTGGCTATGTTTTCTATGCCTGCCACATTTGTTGAACCCTGGACTTGGTGGAAGTTATAGAGATGGTCCCTTGGTGTTATCCAACAAAATGAAATTCAGTTGTGAGAAAAGTAAGGTTCTACATTTAGACAAGAAAAACCAAACCCACAGTTATAGAATAGATGCAACCTGGCTCAATAGCAGTAATTGTGAGAGGGATCTTGGATTCTTAGTGGACAACCACCTAAATATGAGCCAGCAGTGTGCTGAGGCTGCCAAAAAAGCCAACTCAGTTCTCGGCTGCATCAACAGAGGGACAAAAACAAGATCATGTGAAATATTAGGGCCATTTTGTAATGCCTTGGTAACACTTGAAATACAGTTTTGGTCACCACGCTACAATACAGTTTTATATTGTGAACCACCTACACCCGTTCCTAGCCTGGGATGGGAGCTCTGTTTGTGGTCACTCATGCCCTAGTCACCTCCTGTTTGGACTACTGTAATGTACTGTGCAGAGGCTACCCTTGAGGAGTATACGGAAGCTGTGGTGCAAAATGAAGTGATGTGGGAAGTTATGTTTGCCTCTCAAAGAGCACATTTGCCTTTGATTTGCAATGGTTGCCAGTCTGCTTCTAGGTCCGATTCAAGATTTTGAATTGATGTTGACCTTTAAAGCCCTACATGATATGGGGCTGGATTATTTGAGGGACTGCTTCTCCCTGATTATAATTGATATGACCAGAAGAGGTTTGCTAGAAATCCCAAGCTAAACTTGGCATTCCCAGGAGAAGGGTCTTCTCTACCTGTTGGAAGAAATGTCCATCTGGGTTCAGTTCCAAGTGGGAAGAAAGACACTGGAAACATGGAGACTGCTTGGAAAGATGGTTTAATGGTGGATAGGACCCAGTGGTGAGATTCAAATATTTTTACTACTGGTTCTGTGGGTGTGGCTTGGTGGGAGTGGCATGGCTTGGTGAGCGTGGCAAGGGAAGGATACTGCATAATCCTATTCCCTCCACACCCCACTAACCTATTTTCCAGCTCCATTCTCCTGTGCAGGGCAACAAAAGAAGACCCAGATGATCAGCTGGGATTCAGGAGGCAGAGAATAGATGGGGGCGGGGCCAGTCAGAAGTGGTATTTGCCAGTTCTCCGAACTACTCAAATTTTCCGCTACTACTTCTTCAGAACTGGTCAGAACCTGCTAATACCACCTCTGACAGGACCGCATTGAAGTCCTGGTGAGGGGTGAGAGAGAAAGAGAGAAATGTATATCCTCTGTTGGGCTTTGAACTTGCTTCCTGTTCCTGTGGCAAGAAATGAATCCTGATTGGTTGTTAGACTCCCATGGGACCATGCAGGGTTAACTTTGCAGGTTGTCTTGAGCCCCAAGCTTGGTTGAATCTTGCTAGGTGAAAGGGTTTGGGCAATTCCTATTATGGCTTAATGGCTTGGATCTGATGAGTGCTAATCCCGTCACCCTGGAGCTAAATGTCTTTTGTCATGTAGATAGGATGGCTGTCTTTCTGGGTCTATTAAAAAGGCGGGGGCTGCTTTCCAAGAGCATGTATCTCTTTTCCTCATGCAGGGAGGTATCGTGTTTCTCATATAATAAGGCCGGGTCTTATTTTTTTTTGAGCCCCGAAAAAATGGTTAGGCCGTCTTTTCGGGGGTGACTTAATTCCCCCGCCTTGCATCTTCAGGCAGGCGGTGATGGCTTGGATGTTGACCTAGGCGTTGGTGGGGCACTTCGTATCGGGGTCAACGCAGGCAGCATCATATTTGGGTGTGCAACAAAAGTACTTCCTAACGGCAAGCCCCCCCCACCATTCCCCTCCCCATTTCGCATGTTTTAATATAGGCCTTAATTTGGGGGGGAGGGGCTTAATTTCATTTCATGCCTATAAAACATGCTGGGACTTCCTATTGGGGGAGGCCATATTGTTGGAGAAACAGGGTAGAATATTCTGCCTTTTTAATATTTCGTAGAATATTTCATTTTTCTAGGAGAAGAGTGGGTGCTAACTTTCAACACACCTTAACCTTCTTGCCTCCCCCACCCTAATGAGGCTGGCTACCTCTCTGTTGATTTGCTGGAAGTCCTTCAAAACCTGGTTATGCCATCAGGACTGGGAGCTCCTGGGAACTGGTGAGGTACTTAGGTGGCTCTATTGTTTGCGGTCCTCTCTTAGCCTTTGTAATTTTAATTTTTTAAATTTTAATTTAATTTTTAAAATAATTTTATTTTATGTTAACAGTTTATAATTATAATCTTACTGTATACCATCCAAAGTCACTTTTTTGTGTGAATTGGGTGGGCATATAAATTTGGTGATTAAAAAAAAAGAAGTCAAGCCTCTAAGTTCAAACAAATTTGCATAAAAATTCACATCACGTAAAACTATAGAATGCTTGTATTGATTCTATTTCAAGTGGCTGTATAGAATCCCTTTGAGGGCTCTATTAGAATAGAATAGAATAACAGAGTTGGAAGGGACCTTGGAGGTCTTCCAGTCCAACCCCCTGCTTAGGCAGGAAACCCTACACCACTTCAGACAAATGGTTATCCAATCTCTTCTTAAAAACTTCCAGTGTTGGAGCATTTACAACTTCTGGAGGGAAGTTGTTCCACTGATTAATTGTTCTAACTGACAGGAAATTTCTCCTTAATTCTAAGTTGTTTCTCTCCTTGATTAGTTTTCACCCATTGCTTCTTGTCCTGCCCTCAGGTGCTTTGGAGAATAGCTCGACTCCCTCTTCTTTGTGGCACCCCCTGAGATATCGGAACACTGCTTCCATGTCACCCCTAGTCTTTCTTTTCATAAGACTAGATATCTTTTGTTACTTCCTTGAACTCACAAGATATCTGTTCTGTCCTCATTAACATACTTGAAATCCCCGCGCTTTGATTGGCCAAAGCGCGGGGCTTTCCGATTGGTCTGGCGAGCCGCGCCGATTGGCTCGTTAAGAATCTCCCGCGATTGGTTCGTTCAGAGCGCAGGAGATTCGAAGTGTTGCCATTGGCCGCGGCCGCCGCGGCGAAAGGAATAAAAGCCACGGGCTTTTTTCCTTTCGCTGGTTCGGTTCCAGTTTCTCAAATAAAGAGCTTTGCACGAAATCACCGACTCCTGGCGTCATTTCGCGGACACGACACTGGCGACGAGGATGGGATCAAGACCCTGAACCGAACCCCGTGTCCGACGGAAGCCAGACAAAGCACCGAGATGGCGAAAATCGCACCGCCCGCCCCCTTCAACCCCGCCACCGAAGACTGGGAATCGTTCTCCGACCGATTCCGCATGTACCTCGAGTGCACCGGTATGAAGGACGCCTCTGGCCCGCTAAAACGCACCGTCTTCCTCACCCACTGCGGGACCGAAGTCTTCCAGATGGCCAAAGCGTTGGCCAAGCCCGCCGATGCAACCGCCATGGACTGGGACGTCCTTGAACCCATCCTTCGGCGACACTACGCTCCCGAGGTCCCCATCCTGATCCGGCGCAACGAGTTCTACCGGCGGGACCAGAGATCGGGTGAGAAATTAAGTGACTTCGTCGCCGAGCTGCGGCGCCTAGGGGGGCTCTGCGAATTTGATAACCTAAACAACGCCTTGAGAGACCGAATAGTGCTCGGTCTGTGGGACCCCGCCCTCCAGAGCCGGCTGATGGCTAAGGGCGACATCAGCTTAGCAGATGCCCTCACCGCAGCCGCAGCCGCAGAAGCAACCCGAACTTCCGCCGACAGCATGCGCAGGCCTGACACGAGGGACCGCGGCGGAAACAACAACCCGGCGAGGTCGACCGAACAAAAAACCGAGACGACTACACACCAGGGCGATTTCCACTCTACATCCAGCACGTCCGAAGACGAGGAAGACATCCATCGACTTCAGACTGGGCGCGACCAATGGAACCGGAGAGGTCGTAAGTCAAGGACCAACTGTGCCGGTTGCGGCGGCGACCACCCCAGGTCAGAATGCCGGTTTTTCGACTCCATCTGCCGGCATTGCGACAAAAAGGGGCACATCGCCCGGGTTTGCCGCCTGAAGAAAAACCGCAGTCTGGCTCGATGGGACCAGAACGACCGGAGGAGGGAGAGCACACCACCCCGGACCAGAGATCGCCACTCGGACAGCCAATGGGACCGGATCGGGCGATCCTCGCGAGGCGGCGACAACCGGCGGAGAGAGGAGACCCACCAGACGGTCACCATCGGCCACGCCATCACCAACGACGCCCAGAAAATCCATGTCGAGGTACGCATCGAGGGCCAGCCGTGCAAAATGGAGATAGACTCCGGGTCCTACTTCTCCATGATTGCATGGCACGAGAAATTCCTGGCGGAAAGGGGCATCCGCCACACACTAACAGCACCGGCGCACCCGGCGGCGAACGGTAGGGCGGAACGGATGGTCCAATTCACCAAAAAGACCATCCGGAAAATAGACCACGGGGAGATCCAAGAGAAAATCAACAGACTACTCTTTACCCAACACATAACCCCGAATACCACTACCAACAAAAGCCCAGCTGAGCTACTAATGGGTAGAAAGCTAAGGTCCCCACTCGACAGGTTACACCCTACGTATAACCCGGAGCGGCCCCCAGACTCCAGCACAAAAAACCGAACGTTCATGCCCGGGGACCCCGTATATGCCAAGAACCTGACGGGAGACCCTCTATGGATCCCAGCCGTCATCACCCAAGCAACAGGCCCACACTCGTACCGGCTACAAACAGCAGACGGACGAGCGTGGAAACGCCACATCGACCAACTTAGGTCGAGGACCGCAGGCGAACCCAACCCCCGTAATGCAAGCCAAGGGGGGAGGGAATACCCAGGAGACCGAATACAAGGAAAAATAAACCAGCAGTACTCACCGAAACGCAGCCATCACGACCCCTCGTCAGAAAAGAACAGCCAAGCCAGCTCGACCGACCCGGAAAGACCGAGCGGGAGCGGCGAAACCCGTAGCTCAACCAACCCGGAAGGCCCAGGAGGGAGCTACGGAGAAAGAACCGGCCCGATCGACCAGCCGGTTCCCACAGTAGCAAGAGCAACGAAGATCCCGACCGAACCGGCCGAGATCCAGCCTACAACTGAGTTGCGCAGGTCAAGTAGGACCAGACGGAGCCCCGCCTACCTACGTGATTACGCAACGTAAGGATTGAACCAAGAGGGGAGGGGTGTTCTGTCCTCATTAACATACTTGAAATCCCCGCGCTTTGATTGGCCAAAGTGCGGGGCTTTCCGATTGGTCTGGCGAGCCGCGCCGATTGGCTCGTTAAGAATCTCCCGCGATTGGTTCGTTCAGAGCGCGGGAGATTCGAAGCGCTGCCATTGGCCGCGGCCGCCGCGGCAAAAGGAATAAAAGCCGCGGGCTTTTTTCCTTTCGCCGGTTCGGTTCCAGTTTCTCAAATAAAGAGCTTTGCACGAAATCACCGACTCCTGGCGTCATTTCGCGGACACGACAATATCACATTCATTTTGAGAACAATCTACTTGAATACCACCCGTAGAAAGCAGAGGTTGATCCCTCATCTTATAATTTACTCATCCATATTTATTATTTCAATTTAGGTTATTCAAGTTGATGAAAGTTTCTCTTCGATACTAATTCTATGTAAATGAAGCCACTATGTAAATGAAGCCAATCCATAAATGGATTTCAGCTTGTCCCTTAAGGACAGGAAAAAATAAAAAAACAATTGTATACGTTTAAAATAGTTCTAATGAGTTGAAACAGCAAACCAACTCGCCATCCTTAAAATAACACCTGGAAAATTCAGTCAGGCTGGCTGGGGAATTCTGGGAGTTGAAAACCATACATCTTAAAAATGACTGACATTGAGAAACATTTGTTTAGACCATGGATGTCAAACTCAATTTCATTGAGGGCCGGATCACCATTATGGTCACCCTCAAAGGGACAGGTGGGCGTGGCTGGGTGGTAATGTGACTGGGTGGGCGTGGCCAAATCAACATCACTCACATCGAGGGGCACCTGTGATGGGCCAGACAAGGCTGGGAGGGATGATCCAGGGTGAGTGCCAAACCTGGGAGAGGGGAGTGGCAGCTGAACTGCCCTTTCAGTTTCAGGCTGGAGTCCAGGCACAGAGTCAAGAGAGAGGTCAAAAATGGGAAGCCCCTGCCCACTGCTGCCTGCCCATTGCCCTCAGTGGTTTCCCATTTTCACACCCTGTTGCAGTTTGTGCAATACTGTTCGACCCTCCAGGCACCCTCCTCAGTTGCACAAGACAATGAAACTTTGGGGCAGTGAACTTCCTTGCTTGAAGCCTCCCATCGGCTTGCAAAGGCCTTTCACACAGTTCCAGTCTTGGCACAAAGAACGTTTACAAGCCGATGGGAGGTTTCAAGCAAGGCGATTTCACTACCCCATAGTCTCATCTGCTTGCAAACGCTCTTCGTGCCAAGTTTGGGGGGGGAGGGGGAGGGGGAAAGCTGGATTGCCCGTTTGGTTTTAGGCCAGAGTCCAGGCAGAGAGGCCACAGCAGTGGGAAGAGGTCCAGATGGGAAGCTCTTGCCCACTGCTGCCTGCCCATTACCTGTGACGGCTTCCTATTTTCACTCCCTGTTGCAATTCATGCAGTTTGGCTGCCCCTCCCACCATGCCCCATTTGACCCCCCCCCAGGCACCCTCACTAGCTGCACACAAGCACTGATGCTCTGCCAGCCCCCCTCAGGCATCAGAAACAGCCACACACCAGAAGCCTTGGCCTGCCACCTTCCCAGGCACACTCCCCAGCCCTGCTTCCCTAAGGGGGCAGCACCTGGCTGCACTTACCTCCTCCTTGAGGCTTCTGCTGCTGCCGCCCCCCAAGATGAAGTGAGGTTAGACCAGGCAAGGCCAGGCATAGCAAGGTGAGCAGCAGTGGGATGCTACCTATTCCACTACCAGTTTGGTGATTGCACCTAACGCGTGCATGCAGCGTTCCCTTCGCCAGCTGAGGCCTACAGTGCCAACCAGCTGATAAAGAAAAGAAAAGCACAGGGGAAGGTGGCAGGGCTGATCCTGCACTTTTCTCTTCTTTCTCCTGTCAGCTGATCATCAGAGGCTTTTTTTTTTTTTTTTTACTACTGGTTCGGCTGAACCAGTAGCATGCTACCATTGAAGATGAGATCAGGGGTGGTGAGGAGTGGCCAGGCAAGGAAAGGAGAGGCCGGGCATGACAAGGTGTAGCTGGGAAGGATGTGAGGCAGGGTTTGGCAAGACGGGCCTGGGAGGGGCAAGGCTAACAAGCTGAGTGTGCCTAGAGCCAACACCCAGCTGGCCAGGCCAAGGCAGCAGGGGCCAGTCTCTCACCATTTCCAGGCTGGCCTAGCAGGCCAGATCGAACCTCGGCCAGATCAGCCTTGAGTTTGACACCCCTGGTTTAGACTATGGGCAGGCCTACAATTAAGCCCAGGGAGGCCGTTTCCGTAGGCAGCATATTTTAGGTATCAAGGAAGGAGAGCATAGTACTCGCCTTCTGTTTCATTGTATGTTTAGTGCTACGGATGGGTAGAGGTATTTAGGAGATTTTATGACTCATATATTATGGGCATGATGCAGCTTAATCTGAGTTCAGGTGCATTTCCTACTTTGCGTCAGGGGACAACCTTATTTAAAATACTTTTAAGTTTTAGAAAACACACCGTGGTATTAAAATTCACAGATGATTTGGAGGTTTGGAGATGAAGAATTAGATTCAAAGAGAAAGGATAAACAAAGGAATAATAGAAAAACTCATTAAAAAATGGAACTTCACAGAAAAAGAGCAGTGAGAAGAATTGGGCAAAGCTTTGAGCATATCCAAAATAAAATCAAGACTCAAAGAAGGACTGATGAACTGATCTGTGAAATATGCATGATTGATTCTTTCTTGAGAGCTGGAAAATCTTTCTTTCAGCAAACAAAGGGTCCTGTTTTCCTATTCATTTTTCCCAAGGAAAACTTTTAAGATGGACCTCAAAGTCAAATGAACACGCATGCTGAATTAGGACTACCGTGTTTCTCATATAATAAGGCCGGGTCTTATTTTTTTTTGAGCCCCGAAAAAATGGCTAGGCCGTCTTTTCGGGGGTGACTTAATTCCCCCCCCTTGCATCTTCGGGCGGGTGGGTGGCGATGGTTTGGATGTTGACCTTGGCGTTGGTGGGGCACTTCGTATCGGGGTCAACGCAGGCAGCATCATATCCGGGTGTGCAACAAAAGTACTTCCTAACGGCAAGCCCCCCCCACCATTCCCCCCCATTTCGCATGTTTTAATATAGGCCTTAATTTGGGGGGGAGGGGCTTAATTTCATTTCATGCCTATAAAACATGCTGGGACTTCCTATTGGGGGAGGCCATATTGTTGGAGAAACAGGGTAGTTTGTTACCCTGAGGGCTGTAACACTGAACCTTTTTCATTAACCCCTAAGAAAAGTCTTAGGGATCTGTTTGCCATTAAACAAAAACTTGTTTTGTATTAAAACCACAGCAATAAATCTTTCCTGCAAAAAGGAGTTGTGAACAGAGTTGTGGTACACAAAAAATGCTGAGTGGCTAGAAAGAGGTCAGAGAAGAGCGACAAAGATGGTATGGGGTCTGCAGGCCAAATCCTATGATGAAGCTAAGGGAATTAGGAACTAGTTTAGTCTGACAAAGAGAAGGCTTGGGGAGAGACATGATAGCAGTCTTCCGATAGTTGAAGGACTGCCATGGGGAAGAGAGGGGTTGACTTGTTCTCCATGGCACCTGAGGACAGGACAAGAAGCAATTTATAGAATAACAGAATAACAGAGTTGGAAAAGACCCTGGAGGTATTCTAGCCAACCTACTACTCAGGCAGGAAATCCTGTACCATTTTAGACAAATATTGTCCAATCTCTTCTTAAAAACCTCCAGTGTTGGAGCATTCACAACTTCTGGAGGAAAGTTGTTCCACTGATTAATTGTTCTAACTGTCCGGAAATTTCTCCTTAGTTCTACGTTGCTTCTCTCCTTGATCAGTTTCCATCCATTGTTTTTTTTTGTCTTGCCTTCTGGTGCTTTGGAGAAGAGCCCCTTTTCTTTGTGGCAGCCCCTTAGATATTGAAAGACTACTATCATGTCCCCCTCAGTCCTTCTTTTCATTAAACTAGACATACCCAGTTCCTGCAACCGTTCTTCATATGTTTTAGCCTCCTTTGTTCCTCTTCTCTGCACTCTTTCTAGAGCAGGGGTCTCCAACCTTGGCTCCTGGAAGCCTGGCGGACTTCAACTCCCAGAGTTCCACAGCCAGCTGTGGAATTCTGGGAGTTGAAGTCCGCCAGGCTTCCAGGAGCCAAGGTTGGAGACCCCTGTTCTAGAGTGTCAACCAGAGGTGGTAATTCTGCAAGTTCTGGCCAGTTCTGGAGAAGTGGAAGTGGACATTTTGAGTAGTTCGGCGAACCAGCAAATGCTACCTCTAACTGGCCCCACCCCCATCTATTCTCTGCCTCCCGAGTCCCAGCTGATCGGCTAGGTCTTCTTTTGCTGCCCTGCGTAGAACGGAGCTGGAAAGCAGGTTAGTGGGGTGGGGTGGGAATGGAGATTTTGCAATAACCTTCCCTCAGGAATGGGGAGGGAATGGAGATTTTATAGTATCCTTCCACTGCCACGCCAACCAAGCCATGCCCACCAAGCCACGCCCAACAAGCCATGCCCACAGAACCAGTAGTAATTTTTTTTGAATTCCACCACTGATGTCAACATCTTTTTTACATCATGGCGACCAATTAATGGAATCTCATCAGAGAGAGATCCAACCTGGAAATAAGGAGGAATTTTTTGACAATGAGAACAATTAATCAATGGAACAACTTGCCTTCTGGAGTTGTGGGTGCTCCTTTGCTGGAGGTTTTCAAGTAAAAATTGGACCACTGTTTGTCTAGGGTGGTATAAGGGCAGCAGGTTTGACTAGAAAACTTTCTTCTAGCCCTATGATTCTTTTATTCTGTCATGCCCCTGGTGAAGACTGACTCTGAGGGAGAGAAGGAACAGCCAACAGGGAGTGGAAGTGTGGCTCCAGAGGTTGTGGAGGAGGCTGGGGAAGGGCAGAGGCTGGCTGAGCAGTCAGAGGAGGACTCAGGCCCATCCCCTTTCCATCTTAAGGCACACAGGGAGGAGAGGATAAGAGAGAGATGTGGTCTACTTGGGAGGAGAGGGCCTTGATCCTCTTCATGGGTTGTAGGTGTGACAACTGAATAAAAGGAGGACCTGTGTACGGGCGAATGCTGGAAACAAAGCATGGAAATATCTCTAGTTTATGGTTCCTCTCTGAGTTTGGCATCCTTCCCAGTGTGTGTTATCTGTGGACGTGCTCCAGCCCTTATCTTGCTTGGTTTCTGTTGTTTTTTTCCTTCTTCTTGTAACTGTTTGTGTGGGAGTTTTTGTCTTCCATCAAGAATATTCGGAGCTTGGAAGCAAAGTGAAGGAATTAAAGGGGCTTCACCTGTTTTCTGTGACTGTGTTTGTTTTGTATCCCACCCTGGGTCATCACACATTCTATGATTCCATAGCCATTTCACTTTGCCCACTTCGCCAACAACATTTTTCATTAACCAGCACACCACTATCAGGCTTGATGAGTAATATAAATGTATTTTTAAAAATCAACACTTACAGTACTGTTTCAGGTTGTAGAAAATTTAAAGGTTGTCATGCAGACAACAAGCTACAGGTTTGAGACCTTTGTTCTAAATCAAAAGCTTTTAGTAAGTTCTTCTCTTTCTAATTAACTTCAAGGGAGGAAAGGGAGTTGTTGTTTATAAGGAATTTAGCCAAATGTCCTTTCTAGTTTTCCTTATTTAAAAAAATACTTGGCTATTGTCAATTTGGTATGCATTTTGATTCAGTGGAGGCCTCTGGGGACTTATCTGGTTATAAGTACTTGTTAGACTGCCAAAGGGTCTTAGGTACAACAGCATCAGATCAGAATACAGAATGCAGAATACACAACACCAGCATACAACATAACAGAGTAACAGAGTCAGAAGGGACCTTGGAGGTCTTCTAGTCCAACCCCCTGCCCAAGCAGGAGACCCTATAATATCATTCCAAACAGAGGTGGTATTTAGTCAGTTTGGACCGGTTCTGGCATACTGGTAGCAAAAATTTTGACCAGTTTGGAGAACCGGAAAATATCACCTCTGATTGCCCCCCTGCCCTGCCCTGCCCTGCCCTTTCTCATCCTATATTCCATTGATTTTTAGCTCAGCTGATTCGCACAGCAGAGTGGATTGCTGCTGCTCAGCTGAGCTAAAAAACAGCTCATCTCTCCAAGGGCGATCTTTGAGTTCTACACGTGCATGCGAAGTGATCTGTGAGTGCTGCATACAGGCAGGAAGTGATCTTAGTGTGCAGCATGCATGAGCAAAGCTCACAGAACCGGTAGCATGCAATTTGAAATCCCACCACTGATTCCAGACAAATAGCTGTGCAGTCTTTACTTAAAAACTTCCAGTGATGGGGCACCCACAACTTCTGAAGGCAATCCGTTCCACTAATTGTTCTCACTGTCAGGAAATTTCTCCTTAGTCCTAGGTTGGATCTCTCTTGCATTCAGATCAGAGACACAGAATTCAATTTCTACAATGTGGATTACATCTAAGATCTGTTCCATTCAAGTTTAGACTGGCACCACTCATCCTTTCCTAGGAGGATTCACTTCCCCTCTCCCTCTGTTATGTTTTTTTCCACCACCAAAAATGTATAAAAAAAGGCTATTGTAACTCCTCAGTAGGGAAATAATGTCATGTTTCTCTTATCAAGTGTGGAGATTTAGAAATAATCGCCGGTTGGAACGTACTTATGCCATTAGAATAGGATAAACTGAAATAGGAACCATGGAGATGAAACATTCTATCTCTCACAATCAAATTAAAGCATTTCCCCCTTTTGTGAAATGCCAAGCTTCATTTGCTTTGATAGGTTGTGACAATCTTAGGCTAAAATCCTCTTAGTGAGAATGCTAGATGGCTTCTTTGTTCTTTGTACTGTAATCACAGAACTGGAGAACAGACAACGTCCCCTGGCTTTGTGGAAGTGTTAATAGCTATACCATGAATGCAAAATAACCTCAGCTTTTTCATAATAATATCTATCCCTTAATGTACTTCCATAAGTTTGGTTAATGTGTAGTCCGGAGTAAAACAATTACACAAAAGAATCTGAAAGATCATATCAATTTAACAACTAAGGTTTTTATGGGAAAAAAACCCACCTCTGTATAATAAACAGCTGAAATTTGCGATAGCTTTCTGACTGTTCTCATATGTTGTGAATATTTTTGGATAATTTATTTCCCTATAATGCTGGAGTCTGTAATTCTGTTTCTCCCCTCACCCTCTTTTGAGATGTAGTGCTAGTAACTTATGTCTGAACTGGCAGAAAACCATATGCTGATGACTCTTGCTGTCCCTTATGTGGCTCCTGATTCTTCCTGTTTTGCTTCTGTTTCCGAGTCATAACAGCAACTGACTTTCTTGCAAAGTGATGGGTCTATCTCATTGTTGACCTGCAAAAGGTCTATCTCATTGTTGATCCTCTCTAATCATCCTTAATCCAGTAAAAAACTAGACTGTCATGAATTAACCATACCCAATGTCTGTCTTTCTTTCTTTCTTTCTTTCTTTCTTTCTTTCTTTCTTTCTTTCTTTCTTTCTTTCTTTCTTTCTTTCTTTCTTTCTTTCTTTCTCTCTCTCTCTCTCTCTCTCTCTCTCTCTCTCTCTCTCTCTCTCTCTCTCTTTCTTTCTTTTCAAATTTATTGGCTGCCTATCTTACCACAGGGTACGTAATTTCATGGATCCATGTCATTGTATTCAACGGGATGCCTCAAGGTTCTGTCCTGGGACCAGTGCCCACTCAACATTTTTATAATGACTTGTATTGAAGGATGTCTGGCCAATTTGAAGATGACACCAAGCTGGAGCAGGGAATTGTTTGCAGAAAATAGGCTCAGGGCTTAAAAAGATCATGATAGATTGCAGCTCAGTGGTAAGGCATGTAGGATTCTGCACTTAAGAAGGAAAATCAGATGCCTAGATTCAAAATATTGGTAACCTAGTTTAGCAGCAGGACCTGTGAGAAGGATTCAGGGTGATCTGATATATTGAAGAACAAGCATGCATCAGCAATTTTGCTGCACCTATCAAAAGAGAAAAAAAAACCACCTCACTTTTCCACATCCAGTAAAGGTAAAAGTGTTTCCTGCCAATTGGGTCCGAGTCTAGGGCACAATGCTCATCTCTGTTTCTTGGATAAAGTAGTAGGCATTGTCCAAAGAAAATTTCCCTGGTCCCTGCCCAAAAGCGAAAAAATACTGGTGAAAAATCTGAAACTGGTTAGAATAAATTACAAAAGTAAAAATTGAATTGAAACCAGAGATATTTTTATTAGGGATTTTTAAATATAAAATTGGCAAAAAATTGTTATATATTATACTTCATATACTAACAGCAGCAAGAATTGCTTTTGCCCAAAATTGGAAATGTGAAAATACTCTCCCCGACATTATGATTATAAAGAAGATTCTGGATTGCACAGAAATGGATAGGTTGTCAATGGAACTTAAAAACAAAGAGGAGACAGAGTGAGATCTGGAATTTATGGTACAGCTAGTTGGAAGGTAGACATGAAAGGAACAGAAGAAAGATAGATAAAAAGGTATGATGGAAGTTAATAATATTACTTGCAATTAGGTGTATGTTTGTAATATAGCAATTGGATGAAAATCTGTGTTACAAATCAATGTAATAAGTGTGAATGATTATGCATTCTACATAACTTGAGAGAGGTCAAATTGAGTGAACACTGACTTGCCCGTGTTGCAATAAGTGGAATGTTTTGTTTCATTTTAATTGTGTAAATATGTTTAATGAAGTATTTTTTTTAAAAAAAAAAATTCCCCGGTCATGTGGCTAGCATGGCTGTATGCCAAAGGTGCTTAGCTAACAAAGATGAATGCATTTCACAAATGCCATGGTGTTACATGGGAATTATGCATTTTCTCAAATACTCATTGACTTTTCTTAACAAGGCAGACTCCCAAATATTTACCAGAGTCAAAGCAGGGAGTGATCTACTTCTTTAAGCAACAACTTTTACTTAACAATGTATTGCTCTGAAACAACTTTCTCTTCTTTTGGAATTGTTTTGCTTGTGTTTGACATGTAAGCTGGATTCCAATAAATATTTGCAGGAAAAAAGAAAAGAAATCTGACTCTTATTTGTATTTAACGTGACTCAAATGAGTGTTTTAGCCTTCTTTTGTGTTTTCCAAATTCTCCAACCACACCTAAACCTGGTCCACAAGTCATATTAAAAAAGTGACATTTCTCAACAATCTCCTTACTATCTCGTGATGTGGCACAACCCTTTTCATGGGTGTGTGGCTGGCACCACTAAAGACAACAGTTGAATTGTGTGAGTTAGAAACAGCCTCTTTTTTTTTTTTCTGACAACAGTTCCCAAAGGAACTGGGTTCTGTTCTGGGACTAGTGCCCCCTCAACATTTTTAACAATGACTTATATGTTAGGCTAGAAGGATGCCTGGCCTATCTGAAGATGACACAAAGCTGGAGAAGGGAATTTGAGCAGAAAATGTGCTGAGGGCTTAAAAGCATCATGATAGATTGTAGTTCAGTGGTAAGACATGTAGCATGGCGATATGCCAAAGTTGTGCTGAGCGCTGTTCCCTTCTCACCAATGTGGTACCTATTTATCTACTCACATTTACATGCTTTCAAACTCCTTTCCATCCATCAGAAATGCTTTTCGCATGACCTTTGCATACTTTCAAACTGCTAGATGGGCAAGAGCTGGGACAAGTCAAGGGAGCTCACCCCATTTTGAGCTCGGTTCTCTCACCTTGGTTCTCAACCCCAGGTTCTCAGCTTTCAAACCAGCAAGCCCAGCATCTTTAACCACTGAGCCATTGTGTCCCTTCCATATCCAGTCATGTCATGCAAAAATAAGTTGTCCGACATCATTTCACCTACTACTTCTCAGTTTGTTTAAAAAGAGAATTTGTTACTGCCTTTTTAAAAACTGAAGCAAATTTGGGTGAAAATGTCATGGACAAAGTGTATTTTTATATTATACATATAATTTTATTTCAAGTTGACTAAGAAATGTGATAAGTGCCCTGTTGTTCATTGGAACATTTTTTTTTACAGCAGTCTGTAGCCTCTCAGGCTTTCCAAATGTTTATAATATCTGAAAGAAGAGAATTACTGTCATTTTGAGAATATAAAACACCTCCAGCTAATTCAGAACACCACCATTCTCTCAAAAACACAGGCAAGAATAATTTCAAAGAAATTCTCAAGTATTCTGTAAATTCTCAAGTATTCTGTAGAAAAACATTTTGGTTGTTGTTGTTTTTTTTTGGGGGGGGAGAAGTAAATTTAAGAGAAATGGCAAGGTGAGATTTTCATACACTGTTAATATTTCTCAGAGAGAAATGGCATATGGGAAGCAGCAGGAAGAGATGCCCAAAAACTGTTGATGCAAAGATATTAGGAAAGTTGATTTAGTAATAATGGAGATGATAGCTATGATGTCAGGAATGCTTTATGAATTAACATATGATGGAGTTAAATAAAATGTAATGGAATCCATTTCTGATGGATGGATAGCAATAGCAATAGTACTTAGACTTATACACCGCTCCATAGATTGGATTCTATTGTCCCCATTCAAAAGACATTATACAGGAGTTCTGAATTCTTTGGCTGAGTTTCTTCAAAAAGAAAAAAAATGATGGGAAAATTAAATATAGTAGAGGCAAGAACTGAGGTGGTAGAAAAGAAAGTAGAGGTATCGGAACAAAATTGTAAAGTCTTACATTGTGAACTTCGGGATTCCATGGTACATATAGAATTAGAAAAAGCATCATTTTATTTGAGATTTCAGAATGTTGTTGAAGACATTTTTGTAGCTTTAATAAATGATAGCCGTCTGTTTACTCGGAGCCAAGCCACACTAAAAGCCTCCAATGCAGGAAACACAATGTTGCCAGCCAATCAAGACAAAAAAAGCTACAAAACAGACAGACGATATTAGAAACACCAATCAAGCAGAACACAGCAAACTCCAGGATCAATAAACACAGATCAAGACTCCCAACCAATCAGGATGAAGAAAAAACCATTCTGGCACAGCAGTAGGCTAGCCCCAAATTTAAAACCGAAACGACTGTGAAAGTCTGACTCACAGACGAACACAATACAGAAGCCTGATGATGGCAGATGAGATTCTGCCGAAACGTTGCTACAACTTTAAAAGCACAACTATAATGATGTGGGAAAATACCTGAACAAAGCTGAATACTATACATATATATCTTTGTTTATATCTTTGTTTGTTTCTTTTTAAATGTTTTAAATATATGAAACTTAAATAAACTTTATTTTAAAATAAATAAAAAATAAAAAAAAAGTGTGGCTGCCAAACTGATTCTGTGCCCTTCCCATAGTTAATCGGATGCCAGAGAGTCTATAAAAGTCTATAAAAAGGTGTGGTTACAATGCTGAGGGATATAGATTAAGTATGGAAATAATAGAAAAAAAGTTAGTAGAGATTTGTTGGCCAGATTTCAGCCTTTTGAGGTAGTCTAGACAAGAAACCATGAATAATAACCTTACAAATTTATTGTAAGGTTACCATATCAGAATCGTGCAAGTCTGAAAGCTCTCTCAGAAAATGCTAATGTCCAAATGACTCCAAAGATGTATAATCCTTCCATTCCCCCCATCCTAACAGAATCTATTCTTCCATATCCTCACCATCCAGTCTCAAATGTCAGTAAATATCCTTCCATCCTTCCCTCCACCATCAGAACTGATTGATAAAGTTTCTTGGGTGAGAAGTGAAACATTTTCTTCTTCTTCCTCAAGGAAAACAACAACAGTCCAGTTGCCTTTTGAAGAAAAAAAAAAAAAAAAGCACCTTTGTCCTGAATGACTGAGAATTTCCACAGACATTGTCCCCACTTTACTTTCTAGGGAATTAGGGAAGGATCCCTTCTGAGACACTTTCCATGCCTCCATTCCTTCTTTGGGGCTGAGATGTCTTATCTGACAGTTTCATCCCAGGACCAGCCATACTCTGAAGCCAAGGGAAAGGATTGTCTTAGGAGGCAAATTCTGCCGGGCAGCACATTCCTAGCCAGGGGTGGGATTCAAAATTTTTAACAACCGGTTCTGTGGGCGTAGCTTAGGTGGTGGGTGTGGCTTGGTGGTCATGTGACTGGGTGGACATGGCTTGGTGGTCATGTTATTGGCTGGGTGTGGTCAACTCTATGTCGCTCACATCGAGGCATGCATCTCCTGGCCTGGCCTCTCATGACTCTGAGGATGCTGCAACAGTCATAAGTATGAAAAATGGTCATCGGTCATTTTTTTCAGTGCCATTGTAACTTTGAATGGTCACTACACACAAGCATAGTACCAGCAAAAGGAGGGGGAAAAAACTCCAGAGAAGTTCCAGAGACAGGAAGTCTAGTCCTGCCAAGAATGTAATAAGGGTTAACAGAGAGGCAGTTTCTGTTAGCAACACCAGAATGTTTCCTTCCTGCCTTCCTTACAGAATTAGGCCAGTAATTTCTTCTAACAACCGGTTCTCCAAACTGCTTAGAATGTTTACAACTGGTTCTAGCAAATAGGTGCGAACTGGTAGAATCCATCCCTGTTCCTAGCTTTTTCTTTTTGTCTGGTTCTGTTGTAGAGCGGTGGTTACAAAGAGAGATGGAGCCAGGCTAAAGGCTAACAACTTTATTCTTGCGAATAGAAGGTTGCTGCAGCTGCCGAGGCTATCTGACAGCCAGCTGGCGGCGACAGCTGATGCCGTTTGACAGCTCCCTTTTATAGCCGGCTGTCAAACGGCATCAACCAATGGGAGCGATCAGTGCTCCCGCGTTGGCAGCGGACCGGAGGGAGGACTGCTGCTAGTCTTTGAACACAGCACTCCTTCCCCCTGGCCACGAGCATGCGTAGTCCTGTAGCCATGATGGCCGCTTTCGCTCGCGGCCCGATCTTCGAAGTTCCTGAGGCTTGTCGGCGGCTGGTGCGTCTTGTTCCTCCCGGGCGGTGACTGGAACCTGCAGAGGGTCGCTGGCCATCCCTGGACTGCTTTCTGGTGACTGCTCGGGTGAGTCTTCCCGCGGCGGTCGGCTCGTTGCGTTGTTGGGCGGCAGGTAGACCGGGTCCTTCGGCGGGTTGGCTGGCGGTGAGTAGACCAGGTCGTCCGGCGGCGGGTAGACCTGGATTTCGGTGGCAGTCTTGTTCCAACGCCTCCTCAGCTGGTCTACGTGCCTTCTCCAAATCCGGCCATCTTTCAGAAGGACTCTATATGATCTGGGTCCTGCAACAAAGACTATCTGCCCTGGCAGCCATAAGGGGTGCCCCGCATAGTTCCTGGCGTACACCTGGTCTTGCAGGGCGAATTCCCTGGCATGGCTGTCAGAGGCTAGTGGCATGCTGGGAGCGTAGTGGGGGTGCAACCTGTCCAGAGTGGTCCTGAGGCGCCTGCCCATTAACAGTTCAGCAGGGGACTTGTTGGTGGAAGGGCACGGGGTGGCATGTTGTGTGAGTAGGTAAGTTGACAGTTTGGCGTGCCAGTCTGCCTGGCCTAGCTTGGCCAGAACTTCCTTGGCAGACCTGACAGCCCTTTCTGCCATTCCATTACTTGCTGGGTGAAAGGGGGCTTTGAGAGCGTGTCTGATGCCCAGATTAGCTGTGAAGATGGCAAACTCGTTAGAACTGAATTGGAGGCCATTATCTGAAACTAATGTGTCAGGAAGTCCATGAGTAGCAAACAGTCTGGTCAAGGCCCTTGTGACAGCCAGCGTTGTGGTGGAGGGTAACAAGGCTACTTCAGTCCATTTGGAGAATGAATCTACAACCACCAGGAATGTCCTCCCTTGTATGGGACCAGCCAGGTCTACATGCAGCCTGGCCCAAGGGGCCCCCGAATCTTCCCATTTGGTTGGGGCAGCTGCTGGTGGGGCTGCTCTTGTTGCCTGGCAGGGCTGGCACGTATTAACCCAGTTGGCAATCCGGGCATCTAATCCTGGCCACCAGACGTAGCTGCGGGCCAAGGCCTTCATCCTTACGACGCCAGGGTGACCCTCGTACAGTGCCCTTAAAACTGGTTCTTGCAAGGTGGGTGGTATGACCACCCTTGTCCCCCATAACAGACAGCCCTGTAGTGAAGAAAGCTCCTGCCTGCGGGTCTTAAATGGCATGAATTCAGGGGCGAACTGAATGTCAGGCCACCCCCTCCCTACCCAGTCCAGGACTTGGGAAATAACACGGTCCCTCTTGGAGTGTGCAGCGATATCCCCAGCTGAGACTGGTAGGTTAAGTTCATTGCAGTCGAAGATTGCGTGGATGGGAGCTGGGTCCTCGACTGGTGATGGTAGGGGGCATCTGCTGAGGGCATCAGCATGGCACAGGGTCTTCCCTGGGCGATGTACCAATGTGTAAGAGTAGGCGGCCAGAAATAGAGTCCATCTGGTCATTCTCGGGGATAACACCTGTGGGGTTTGCTTATCCCCAGCTAGCAGTCCTAATAGAGGTTTGTGATCTGTTACAAGTTCAAAACTATGGCCATAAAGGAACTCATGGAATTTTTTTACAGCGGCTACAGCTGCTAAGGCCTCCTTATCGATCTGACTATAGTTCCTCTCTGCAGCGGAGAAAGTTCTTGAAAAATAGGCAATGGGTGCCTCTGATCCATTTGAGAGCCTATGGCTCAATACTGCTCCTATGCCAAAGGGTGAGGCATCAGAGGCTAGCACTAGGGGCAGGTTTGGGTTAAACTGAACTAACACAGAGTTTGAAGTTAAGAGAGACTTCACTGCTTGGAAGGCGTGGGCTTCCCTTTGTCCCCATTGCCATGGGGCTTTCTTATCTAGGAGCCTATGTAGGGGCTCAGCTACAGAGGCTTTGTGAGGCAAAAAGGAAGCATAAAAATTAAGGAGTCCCAAAAAGGCCTGCAATTCAGTTTTGTTAGAAGGAGTGGGTGCCTCGTGAATAGCCCTAACTTTACTCTCTATGGGGTGAATTCCAGATGCATCAATTCGATAACCCAGGAAGTCTACCTGTTTGGTGGCAATGGTGCATTTGTCTTTTTTCAATTTAAGCCCGTTTAGCCTGAACCTGTCAAGGACAGATCTCACTCTGAGTAAAAGTTGTGCTTTGTTGGTGGCAGAAACTAAAATGTCATCGAAGTATGGAACCACCCCAGGTAGGCCCTGGAGGATTCTTTCCATGAGTGATTGGAAAATGCCAGGGGCTACGCTAACTCCAAATTGCAAACATTTACATCTAAATGCGCCCCTGTGAGTAACTATAGTTTGTAGGTCAGCAGTGTGTTGGTCAACAGGAAATTGCTGGTATGCCTGGGACATGTTTAACTTTGCAAAAATTATACCTGGCTCAAAAGAGTGGAGCAGGTGTTGGATTACAGGTAATGGGTATGCGCTAATTTGTAGGAAACGGTTGAGGGACGTCTTATAGTCAGCGCAAATTCTCACGCTGCCATCTTTTTTTAAAGGGGTGACTATGGGGGTTTCCCACTTGGTGAAGTCTACCTGTTCTAGTACCCCCTGTTTGATAAGTTTATCTAATTCAGCATCTAACTTAGGCCTAATGGCGAAAGGTACCCTCCGAGGTTTCAAATGAATTGGGGTGGCTTGTGGACCCACATCAAAAGATATGGGGGTGCCTGAATAACAGCCTAGTTCACTGCTGAAAACATCAGAGTAGTCCTTAAAAAGGGCATCTACATCAGAATTTTCCACAGAGTGAATTCCTGTAACATTGAGGCCTAGGGCAGAAAACCAATCTAATCCAAGCAAGCTAGGAAGGGCACCATCTACAACCACCAGTGGCAAGTGACCCCTAAAGTTTTGGAATTGAATGAGGAATTTTCCCTTACCCAGGACTGGGATGGTCTTCCCCTGGTAGTCCCGAAGAGTCAGGTGGCAGTTGGTCAGCTTCTTTTTTTGAAAGCGAAGGCAGCAACTTCTTCAGGGAGGCCCACGAAATGATGGAGAGGGTTGACCCGGTGTCTACTTCCATTTGGCAGGGCTTACCGTCTTTTAAAAGAGAAATGCTTAATTTGTTAGGCCTAGAGGTGGTGTTGTTCACGTGGTAACAAGTGTAACAATGTTCCACTTGCCTTTGGTAGGAGGCAGAAACTTGAGGTCTTTGTATGGAGGCCTGCTCAGCTTGGCAAACCCTGGCTATGTGCCCTCTCTTCTGGCAGTTCAGACAGATAACGTTTCTGAACCTGCAGGTTGACCTATGGCGGTTGCCCCCGCAGCTTATACAAGGGGTTTGCTGTTTGGCTGTCTGATTGTTGTATTTCCTAAGTGGCCCTGGGGGGGGTGTCTTGGATGCGTGAGGCGGTTTACCTCCAGAGGTTCTTCTTCCACTTCTTGGGAGACCTCATCGTAGTGGACTGTAGCCTGCTCTTGCTTAGGGGTGTTCCCCTGAATTTCAGCTGCTGATAATTCTGACAATTCAGCAGCCTGAGCTTCCTCAATAGCTGAGGCTAGGGTTAAGTCTTTTTTAGCCAGTAACCGCCTTTGCAGCTTTAGCTCCCTTACTCCTCCCACAATTTGATCGAGCAGCATGTCCTCAAGGTAGTCCCTAAAACCGTAGTGTATGGCAGCAGATCTCAATGCTGCCATGTACTGACTCACAGTCTCCCCTTCAGCCTGAGTTCTTCTTCTAAAAGCCAGTCTCCTGGCTATCTTAGAGGATCTGGGGGAGTAGTGATTTGACAAGATTTCTCTCAACTCATCCCAGGGAATAGCCTTTATAGAACGTGGGGACACTAGCGCAGAGGCTGTGTCAAAAACTGTGGCCCTACAGAAACTTTAAAAATAGGCGCTTTTCCTTAGATCCGTGGCTTCAGTTCGATCAATGGCATCTAAAAAACATTCAAATCTATTCATATATGATTCCCATGTTTCTGCCCCCAGTTGGAAGTGCGGGAATGTCGGATTAGAGGCCATTAGAGTGGCAGCGTTGTTTTCCTCAGCTGAGGAAAAAATAGAGTTTTCGCTTTTAGAAAAGTGTTTCTGGCTGCGTCTGTCAGCGGCGTTCGTCTCCTCAGCTGAGAGAGCTTTTAAATTTTGCGCTCTTTGGAGAGCGTCAGTGGCGGTGACTCGATCAGCTCGTGGCGGCTTCGGCTCTTTCTTGTTGTGACTTCGGCTCGATTTCCTGCCTGGTCGTCTTAGCTGTATCCCGCCCTCGTCGCCAGTGTTGTAGAGTGGCGGTTACAAAGAGAGACGGAGCCAGGCTAAAGGCTAACAACTTTATTCTTGCGAATAAAGGGTTGCCGCGGCTGCCGAGGCTATCTGACAGCCAGCTGGCGGCGACAGCTGATGCCGTTTGACAGCCGGCTGTCAAACGGCATCAACCAATGGGAGCGATCGGCGCTCCTGCGTTGGCGGCGGACCGGAGGGAGGACTGCTGCTAGTCTTTGAACACAGCAGGTTCTTTCTCTTGGAGGACAGAATGGAGCAGGATGCATAATAATTTGACCCCTAAAATAGTTAGCTATCCTAGTGCAGTTGGGTTGGGTACCTGGAATGAGGAAGGGTCACCATATTGTCAGGATCAGAATCAGAATAGAGCTGGAAGGAACACTGGAGATCTTTTAGTCCAGTCCCCTGTTCATGTAGGAGCCCCAACTATTTCAGAAAAGTGACTGTCCAGTCTCTTCTTAAAAACCTCCAGTGATGAAGCACCCACAACCCTTTGAAGGCAAGCTGTTCCATTGATTAATTGTCCTCACTGTTAAGAGGGTTCTCCTTAATTCCAGGTTGCTTCTTTCTTTGATTAGTTTCCAACCATTGTTTCTTGTCCTGCCCTGTGGTGCTTTGGAAAATAAATTGATTGCCTCTTCTCTGGGGCAGCCTCCCAAGTATTGGAATACTGCTATCATGTCCCCGATAGTCCTTCTTTTCTTTAGACTAGCCAAACCCAAATCCAGCTGTTCTGTCCTCATTTACATACTCGAAATCCCCGCGCTTTGATTGGCCAAAGCGCGGGGCTTTCTAATTGGTCAGGCGAGCCGCGCCGATTGGCTCATCAAGAGTCTCCCGCGATTGGCTCGCTCAAAGCACGGGAGACTCGAAATGCTGCCATTGGCCGCGGCCACCGTGGTGAAAATAATAAAAGCCGCGGGCTTTTTTCTTTTCGCTGGTTCGGTTCCAATCTTTGAAATAAAGAGCATTGTACGAAGTCACCGACTCCTGGCATCTTTTTGCGGACACGACACTGGCGACGAAGGTGGGATCCAGACCCTGAACCGAACCCCGTGTCCGACGGAAGCCAGACTTAGCACCGAGATGGCGAAAATCGCACCGCCCGCCCCCTTCAATCCCCCGCCACCGAGGACTGGGAATCGTTCTTCGACCGTTTCCGCATGTACCTCGAGTGCACCGGCATGAAGGACGCCTCGGGCCCGCTAAAACGCGCCGTCTTCCTCACCCATTGCGGAACCGAAGTTTTCCAGATGGCCAAAGCATTGGCCAAGCCTGCCGACGCAACCGCCATGGATTGGGACGTCCTCGAACCTATCCTTCGGCGACATTACGCTCCCGAGGTCCCCATCCTGATCCGGCGCAACGAATTCTACCGGCGGGACCAGAAACCGGGTGAAAAATTGAGCGACTTCGTCGCCGAGCTGCGGCGCCTAGGGGGGCTCTGCGAATTTGACAGCCTGAACAACCTCCTGAGAGACCGATTCGTGCTCGGCCTGTGGGACCCCGCGCTCCAGAGCCGGCTGATGGCTAAGGGCGACATCAGTTTAGCAGACGCCCTCACCGCAGCCGCAGCCGCAGAAGCAACCCGTACTTCCGCCGACAGCATGCGCAAACCAGACGCGAAGGGCCGCGGCGGAAACAACAACCCGGCAAGGTCGACCGAACAAAAAACCGAAACAACCACACACCACGGCGATTTCCATTCTGCATCCAGCACGTCCGAAGACGAAGAAGACATACATCGATTGCAGACGGGGCGCGACCAACGGAACCGCAGAGGTCGTAGGTCGAGGACCAACTGTGCCGGTTGCGGCGGCGACCACCCCAGGTCAGAATGCCGGTTTTTTGATTCCATCTGCTGGCATTGCGAAAAAAAGGGGCACATCGCCCGGGTTTGCTGCCAGAAGAAAACTCGCAGTCCACCTCGATGGGAACAACACGACCGGAGAAGGGAAAGCCCACCGCCCCAGCCCAGAGATCGCCACTCGGACAGCCGATGGGACCGGATAGGACGATCCTCGAGAGGCGGCGACAACCGGCGGAGAGAGGAGACCCACCAGACGGTAACCATCGGCCACGCCATCTCCGACGGCGCCCGAAAAGTCCACGTCGAGGTTCACATCGAGGGCCAGCCATGCAAAATGGAGGTAGACTCCGGGTCCTACCTCTCCATGATTGCATGGCACGAGATAAAACGGTTGATGCCTACCCTCCAAAGGAGGAACATAGACGCCCAAAGACTTATTGTAAAAGACTACCAGGGAAACCGCGTCCCGGTAGTGGGCACCAAAAACTTTAACGTGACATATAAGGGACGCACCGAACAACTCCCCCTCACAATCGTCGATCGCGACCTCCCAAGCCTGCTGGGACTACAATGGTTCGCCCCGCTCGACATCTCTCTCACGGGAGTCAACCACGTCACCGACGACGGTTGGGAACAGCGACTAGCCCAGGAGTTCCGAGAAGTCTTCGACGGAAGCCTGGGCAAGTACCAGGGGCCCCTTATCTCGTTTGATCTAGACCCTAGGGTCCCCCCCAAATGACTAAAACCTAGGCGGGTGCCATTCGCCCTAAAACCTAAGATAGACGAGCAAATTGACAAGCTCGTCAAACAGGGGGTATTGCAGCCCATAGACCATGCCCGGTGGGAGACCCCCATAGTGACCCCGGTCAAGCCAGACGGGTCGGTGAGGATCTGTGGGGACTATAAGGCCACCCTAAATGGCGCGCTGCAACAAAGCGCCTACCCCGTCCCAATCGTGCAACACCTACTGCACTCACTGGGAAGGGGCAGGGTCTTTGCCAAGCTCGATCTCGCCCAGGCATACCAGCAGTTGCTGGTCGACGAGCAAACGGCGGAAGCCCAGACCATCGTTACCCACCGGGGGGCTTTCAAGTGCAACCGACTCCAATTCGGAGTCAGCGTGGCACCAGGCATCTTTCAGAGCCTGATGGAACGTTTGCTGCAGGGCATCAAGGGGGTGGTGCCCTATTTCGATGACGTTCTAGTGGCGGCACCAAACGAAGCCGAATTAGAAAGCCGACTCAGAGAGGTCCTAACTAAATTTAAAGTAACGGGACTTAAAGTAAAAAGGGAGAAATGCCAACTGTGCACGGAACGAGTGGAATTCTTGGGCTACCTCCTAGACCGGCACGGCATTCACCCCACGAGTAAAAAAGTCAAAGCTATCAAAGAGGCCCCCACCCCTAAATCAAAAACTGAACTACAAGCATTCTTGGGGTTACTGAACTTTTATAATGTTTTCCTACCCCAAAAGGCAACGGCGGCGGAGCCTTTGCATAGGCTCCTGGATAAGGCGGCAACCTGGACTTGGGGGAAACGGGAGCAAGCCGCCTTCCAAAAAACTAAAGACCTCCTCACCTCCGACGCCGTCCTGATTCAATTTAACGAAACCCTGCCCCTGGCCGTCACTTGCGACGCATCACCTTTCGGCGTCGGCGCTGTCCTCAGCCATACCCTTCCTGACAGAAGAGAAGGAACCGGCCCGATCAACCAGCCGGTTCGCACAGAAGTAAGAGCAACCAAAAACCCGACTGCTCCAGCCGGGATCCAGCTTACGACTGAGTTGCGCAGGTCAAGTAGGACTAGACGGAGCCCCGCCTACCTACGTGACTACGCAACGTAAGGACTGAACCAAGAGGGGAGGGGTGTTCTGTCCTCATTTACATACTCGAAATCCCCGCGCTTTGATTGGCCAAAGCGCGGGGCTTTCTAATTGGTCAGGCGAGCCGCGCCGATTGGCTCGTTAAGAGTCTCCCGCGATTGGCTCGCTCAAAGCGCGGGAGACTCGAAATGCTGCCATTGGCCGCGGCCGCCGCGGCGAAAAGAATAAAAGCCGCGGGCTTTTTTCTTTTCGCCGGTTCGGTTCCAATCTTTGAAATAAAGAGCATTGTACGAAGTCACCGACTCCTGGCGTCTTTTTGCGGACACGACACCAGCAATCATTCTTCATTACGCTTCAGTCTCCAGGCCTTTAATCATCTTAGTTGCTCTTCTTTGCACTTTTTCCAGTCTCAACATATTTTTTGTAACGTGGTGACCAAAACTGGATGCAGAGTATAACTTATAGACTATATACTCTCTGGACAAGAGTTGTATCCTTCATCTTCTTCCTAGTGAAAACTCCTGGCAAAACAACAGCAACCACAACAACAACCTGGCGATGCAACATGTTTCAGAATGCAGCAGTGCTGTCTCTGAGCTACACATTAATCATGGCACCTTGGCTGAGATTTATGGACAAGGGGGAGATGTACCTCTCCATTGATAATAAATCTTACTCCTTCTACCACTGTTATAGCCTTAATAAAGCATGGCTTTAATGGCAATTGTTCCACCAAAATGAAATTTCTGACATACCATTACCCTCACTCTTGATTATCTTAAAGTACCTTGAACATTTTAGCACTGATAAATTGCATGCCTTGACTCCCTTAATTCAATGATAATAGAATCATTTTTTAAAAATGCTGCTCTTGAATTTCGAAATATTCTTTGTTCTAACAATTCACTTCCATGAATAATTTTGCTTCATTAATTTCAAACATAATTTACATTTGAAGTACTCAATGGTTTAAAGAGATGCTTAGATATGTTCTTCCTAGCATACATAGGTTGCCAGACATATATTCACCCATTTTTCTATTTTTACTTGTCTTATTATGCATCATGTATCTATTCCACTTCAGTTCCTCCACCAATCACTTCTGGGCAGGGACCAGTGAGGACAAGTGTTACTTGATATGCTGTACAAAATAAATGTACAGGCTTTTTCTTATGGCTGTGTTAAAAGTGCATTTCTCCAGTCCTTTGACTGGCAAGAAAATATACTTATATAAATGTCATTATCCCACTGGCTGAGCACTGTCCTGCTTTGAAAATGGGCCAATTGATTGATGTAGTACAGGTAATCTCGATTTACAACCATTCATTTAGTGACTGTTCAGAATTCCAATTTATTTATTAATTAAATTTATAGACCACCCATCACTCTGATAGGATGACTTAGACTTAAAACTTAGACTTAGAATGACGTTATTGTGACTTTGAATGTATACTAATTGGCGTACATTAAAATGAAATTTTGTTGTATACAACAACTCTGGGTGGCACTGAAATAAGTGAGGGTCCTCACACTTATGACTGTTGAAGCCCCCCCATAAGTAGTAATCAAAATTTGGGTGCTTGGTAACGGGCATGTATTTACAATGATTGCTGCATCCCAAAGTCAATTCCAACCTTCCCAGCTGGCTTCTAACAAGCAAAGTCAAAGGAGGAAGCTGGGTTTGTTTAACAACTATGTGATTCACTTAACAACTGCAGTGATTCACTTAATGAACATGGGAAAAAGGTTGCAGAATTGGGCATGGCTCACTGAACAACTGCCTTGCCCCAGTTGTGGTTGTAAGTCAAGGACTACCGTGTTTCTCATATAATAAGGCCAGGTCTTATTTTTTTTTGAGCCCCGAAAAAACGGCTAGGCTGTCTTTTCGGGGGGTGACTTAATTCCCCCCCTTGCATCTTAGGGCGGGTGGCAACGGCTTGGATGTTGACCTCAGCATTGGTGGGGCACTTTGTATCAGGGTCAACACAGGCAGCATCATATCCGGGTGTGCAACAAAAGTACTTCCTAACAGCAAGCCCCCTGTCATTCCCCCCCATTTCACATGTTTTAATATAGGCCTTAATTTGGGGGGAGGGGTTTAATTTTGTTTCATGCCTATAAAACATGCTGGGACTTCCTATTGGGGGAGGCCGTATTGTTGGAGAAGCAAGGTATCTGTATTTACTATTTTAATGAAGGACAAATTAAGGAAAGTGCCTCACCTCTGGAAATTTTTTTAGAGTGGTAAATCAGTGGTAAAAATAAACAGGGAGCTACATGTACCAAAAGCATGGGTTCAAAAGTAGATTAACAGGGATTAATAGGGATAACAGAGTTGGAAGGGACTTTGTAGGTGTTCTGGTCCAACTCCCTGCTCATGCAGGATTTTATTCCTATCTGAAATTATCACCATTGTGTTGGATGGAACAAGGTGAAATAGTGGTCCCAGCCATAAATTTAGCCTGGAATAGCTTTGTGATGACTCTTCTGGGTTTCTCAATCACCTTGAGAGAAGGCCTCCTCCCCTAGAAGAATGAAATATTTTGAGAAATATTAAAAAGGCAGAATATTATATTTCCCTAAAGGAGGAACTTTCTGTATACTCTTGGATACAGAAAGACAGCCCCCACCTTTCTTAATAGCCTCCAGCAGATATTTTTTGCCCATTAAGAAAGACTGGGCCATCCTATCTACAAACAAAAGATTTTCAGCTCCAGGATGATGGGATTAAGACATGACCTTCCAGGATATAATAGGATTAACCCACTAGCAGCAGAGCCAAACTTCAACTAAACTGGGAGCTCAGACAAACTCCTAGGATTTTTATATGGCACCATGTGAGTCTGACAACAGCCAATAGAACACATGTTCTTGCACAGAAACAGGAAGTTCAAATGGAAAGCCCAAGAGAAGGCATAAATAGCTCCCACTCTTAACTCCATGTGATCAGCTGCCCAGAACCACCCATATCCTTCTGCTTTACCATTAAAACCATCTTTCCAATCAGCCTCCATTTTTCTAGTGTTTTTCTCTTGGCTTGGAACTGAACCAGATGGATATTTCTCCCAACAACCTCAGATGGAGGGAGATTCGGTCATTAAAAACAAACAATTTGTAAGTACTTAGGTCCACTGGAGGAATTGAACTCTTTCACTTTTAAATATTCAGATGTTACCTTTCTCAGGTCGTTGACCTTGTATGCAAAAGTCATTAATAAAACAAGATTCTTGTTAAAGTAATAAATACAGAATTTGCAATGCAGCAAAGTTCTCAGCATTAGCCCGACAATGTTACCCTGATGTTTTCCTATCTCCTTTCTGCTGGATAATAAAATTACTTTGTTTGCATGTTCAAGTCTTGTAATTTGTTCTGTCCTTAATTTGAATACTTGAAATCCCCGCGCTTTGATTGGCTAAAGCGCGGGGATTTCTGATTGGCCAGGCGAGCCACGCTGATTGGCCCGATTGAGGTCTCCCGTGATTGGCTCGCTCCAAGAGCGGGAGACTTGAATTGCTGCCATTGGCCGCGGCCGCCGCAGCGAAAAGGATAAAAGCCGCGGACTTTTTCCTTTTCGCCGGTTCGGTTCACAACTGTTTAATAAAGAGCTTGAAACTTAGTCACCGACTCCTGGCTTCTTTTGCGGACACGACACTGGCGACGAGGGTGGGATCCCGACCCTGAACCGAACCCCGTGTCCAACAAGAGCCAGTTTCAGCACAGAGATGGCGAAAATCGCACCGCCCGCCCCCTTCAACCCCGCCACCGAGGACTGGGAATCGTTTTCAGACCGTTTCCGCATGTACCTCGAGTGCACCGGAATGAAGGACGCCCCGGGCCCACTAAAACGCGCCGTCTTCCTCACACATTGCGGAAGCGAGGTCTTCCAGATGGCCAAGGCATTGGCCAAGCCGGCAGACGCAACCGCCATGGACTGGGACGTCCTCGAACCTATCCTGCGGCGCCATTATGCCCCCGAGGTCCCCATCCTGATCCGGCGCAACGAATTTTACCGCCGAGATCAGAAACCAGGCGAAAAACTGAGCGATTTCGTCGCCGAGTTGCGGCGCCTAGGAGGGCTCTGCGAGTTTGAAGGTCTAAACAGCCTCCTAAGAGACCGATTCGTACTCGGCCTATGGGACCCTACACTCCAGAGCCGGCTTATGGCCAAGGGCGACATCAGCCTAGCAGACGCCCTCACCGCAGCCGCAGCCGCAGAAGCAACCCGCACTTCCGCTGACAGCATGCGAAAATCAGATGCGAAGGGCGGAAACAACAACCCGACAAGGTCGGCCGACCCTAAAAGCGAATCAACTGCCCACTACGGAGAATTCCAGTCTACGTCCAGCACGTCGGAAGACGAGGAGGACATACATCGCGTGCAGACGGGTCGCGGCGACCAGCAGAACCGAAGAGGTCGTAGGTCGAGGACCAACTGTGCCGGGTGCAGCGGCGACCACCCCAGATCAGAATGCCGATTTTTTGACTCTATCTGTAGGCATTGTGAAAGACGGGGACACATCGCTCGAGTTTGCCGCCAAAAGAAGACCCGCAGCCTGCCCAGATGGGAACATCACGACCGAAAGAAGGAAAGCCCCCCGCCCAGAACCAGAGATCGCCAATCGGACGGTCGGTGGGACCGAATCCAACGATCTTCAAGAGGCGGCGACAGTCGGCGCAAGGAAGATACCCACCAGACGGTAACCATCGGCCACGCCATCTCCGACGGCGCCAGAAAGGTACACGTAGAAGTCCATATTGAAGGCCAACCATGCAAGATGGAGGTGGACTCCGGGTCCTACCTCTCCATGATTGCATGGCACGAGATAAAACGGCTAGTGCCCACCCTCCATAAGAGGAACATTAATGCCAAAAAATCATTATAAAAGACTACCAGGGAAACCGCGTCCCGGTAGTGGGCACCAAGAACTTTAATGTAACCTACAAAGGCCGCACCGAACAACTCCCACTCACAATCGTCGATCGCGACCGCCCAAGCCTGCTGGGCCTACAATGGTTCGCCCCGCTTGACATCGCGCTGACAGGAGTCAACCACGTCGTCGACGACGGCTGGGAACAGCGGCTAGCCCAGGAGTTCCGGGAGGTCTTCGACGGAAGCCTGGGCAAGTACCAGGGGCCCCTTATCTCATTTGACCTAGACCCTAGGGTTCCCCCCAAGCGACTAAAACCTAGGAGGGTACCATTCGCCCTAAAACCAAAAATCGACGAGCAGATCGACAAGCTCGTCAAACAGGGGGTGTTGCAGCCGATAGACCATGCCCGATGGGAGACCCCTATAGTGACCCCAGTCAAGCCAGACGGGTCCGTGAGAATTTGTGGGGACTATAAGGCCACCCTAAATGACGCATTGCAACAAAGCGCCTACCCCGTCCCAATCGTGCAACACCTACTGCACTCACTGGGAGGGGGCAAGGTATTTGCCAAGTTCGATCTCGCCCAGGCATATCAGCAGTTGCCGGTCGACGAAAAAACAGCGGAAGCCCAGACCATCGTTACCCATCGGGGGGCATTCAAATGTAACCGGCTCCAATTCGGAGTCAGCGTGGCACCAGGCATCTTTCAGAGCCTGATGGAACGTTTACTGCAGGGCATCAAGGGGGTGGTGCCCTATTTTGATGACGTATTAGTGGCGGCGCCAAACGAAGCCGAATTAGAAAACCGACTCAGGGAGGTCTTAACAAAATTTAAAGTAACGGGACTCAAAGTAAAACGAGAAAAATGCCAACTATGCACAGAGCGAGTGGAATTCTTGGGCTACCTTCTAGACCGGCATGGCATTCACCCTACAATTAAAAAAGTGAAAGCCATCAAAGAAGCCCCCACCCCAAGGTCTAAAACGGAACTACAGGCTTTCTTAGGCTTGCTGAATTTTTATAATGTTTTCCTACCCCAAAAGGCTACGGCGGCGGAGCCTCTGCATAGGCTCCTGGATAAGGCGGCAACTTGGACTTGGGGGAGACGAGAGCAAGCCGCCTTCCAAAAAACCAAAGACCTCCTCACCTTCGATGCCGTCCTGATTCAATTCAGCGAAACCTTGCCCTTGGTTGTCACTTGCGACGCATCACCTTTCGGCGTCGGCGCTGTCCTCAGCCATACTCTCCCCGACAAAAGAGAAGCACCCATCGCTTTCTTTTCCAGGACTCTAACTAAACCAGAGCGGAACTATAGCCAACTGGACAAAGAAGCTTTGGCTATAGTTGCCGCCGTTAAGCGATTCCACGAATACCTTTATGGCCGCCCGTTTACCATCGTGACAGATCACAAGCCGTTGCTGGGCATCCTCGCAGGAAACCGAGCCACCCCGAACATTTTATCACCCCGGATGACAAGGTGGTCCGAGTTCCTGGCAGCCTACAGCTACGAACTGTTACACAAGCCAGGTAAGAAAATTTCGCACGCGGACGCTTTAAGCCGCTCGCCTTTACCAGACTCTGATCCTGACCCAGCACCAACAACAAACACCCTTAACATCGAAAATTTGCCCAACCTACCCATTACAGCGTCAGACATTGCCAGGGAAACTATCAAGGACAGGCGTCTGGCGCGAATTTTACATTGGGTGGAAAAAGGTTGGCCTGAAAGGGACAGTGACGAATCCGTTAAGATATTCAGAAACCGCCAGACTGAACTTTCACTACTCAAGGGATGTATTTTGTGGGGTGACAGGGTGGTCATCCCGGACAGGTTGCAAGGGAGGGTCTTAGAGATGCTGCACGAAGGGCATCCTGGCATCGTCAGAACTAAAGCCCTAGCCAGGAGTTACGCTTGGTGGCCAGGGATGGACAAGCAGATAGAGGCATGGGTAGCCAAATGCCAACGATGCCAGGAGACCAGACCCAGCCCACCCGCAGCACCCATCCTGGACTGGGAAACACCAAGGGGACCCTGGTCCAGAATCCATTTAGACTTTGCCGGTCCCACGAATGGACATACATTTCTGATCACAGTTGACGCTTACTCCAACTGGTTGGAGGTAAGCGACATGAAATCCACTACCACGGAGGCCGTTATTAAAGAACTTTGCAAACTCTTTTCCACACACGGCCTCCCAGACGTCGTCGTCTCAGACAACGGGCCCCAGTTTACTTCCCTCGACTTCGAGAGGTTCCTGGCAGAGAGGGGCATCCGCCACGCATTAAGAGCACCGGCGCATCCGCCGGCGAACGGTAGGGCGGAACGGATGGTCCAATTTACCAAAAAAACCATCCGGAAAATGGACCACGGGGAGATCAACGACAAAATCAATAAACTCCTCTTTATACAACACATCACCCCGAACACCACTACCAACAAAAGCCCAGCCGAGTTGCTGATGGGTAGGAAGCTGAGGTCCCCGCTCGACAGGTTACACCCAACATATAACCCGGAGCGACCCCCAGACTCCAGCACAAAATACCGGACCTTTGCCCCCGGTGACCTAGTGTACGCAAAAAATCTGACGGGGGACCCCCTATGGATCCCTGCCGTCATCACTCAAATCACAGGTCCACGGTCGTACCGGCTCCAAACCACCGATGGGCGAGCCTGGAAACGACACATAGACCAGCTCAGGTCACGAACAGCAACGGACCTCAACCCCCAAAACACGAACCAAGGGGGGAGGGAATACCCGAATAAACAAACGCAAGAAAAAATAATAAACCAGCAGTACTTACCGGAACGCAGCCATCGCGATCCCCCACCGGAAAAGAACCAACCGGCCAGCTCAACCGACTCGGAGAAGCCAAGCGGGAGTGGCGAAACCCGTAGCTCAACCAACCCGGAAGGCCCAGGTGGGAGCCACGGAGAAAGAACCGGCCCGATCATCCAGCCGGTTCGCACAGAAGAGGGAGCAGCCAAAAACATGACCGCTCCGGCCGAAATCCAGCTTGCAACTGAGTTGCGCAGGTCAAGTAGGACTAGACGGAGCCCCGCCTACCTACGTGACTACGCAACGTGATGGACTATACCAAGAGGGGAGGGGTGTTCTGTCCTTAATTTGAATACTTGAAATCCCCGCGCTTTGATTGGCTAAAGCGCGGGGATTTCTGATTGGCCAGGCGAGCCGCGCTGATTGGCCCGATTGAGGTCTCCCGCGATTGGCTCGCTCCAAGAGCGGGAGACTTGAATTGCTGCCATTGGCCGCGGCCGCCGCAGCGAAAAGGATAAAAGCCGCGGACTTTTTCCTTTTCGCCGGTTCGGTTCACAACTGTTTAATAAAGAGCTTGAAACTTAGTCACCGACTCCTGGCTTCTTTTGCGGACACGACATAATTTTAATGGGTTCCTAATGTAATTAGCAAGTTTATGCTAGATTATGCAAATGTGCCAAGAGAAAAAAAGAGCAAACTATGTAATAGTGGCTTCTTTATCATCAGGATGTGAAAAACTGAAATGATTTTGGAAGATGATTTGCTTGTCTCTTGATCTTGGCAGGGAAAGATGGCACCTGATGCTTTGGTCTGGCACAAATAAGTCAGATAGCTTTGGATAGGTAGACAAATAGATTAGGGGGCTGCTTCTTTCTTCACACACACTCAGAGATGGTATTCAGCAGGTTCTGACAACTTCTGGAGAACTGGAAGCGGAAATTTTGAGTAGTTCGGAGAACTGGCAAATACCACCTCTGACTGGCCCTGCCCCCACCTATTTTCTGCCTCCTAACTCCCAGCTGATCAGCTGGGTCTTCTTTTGTTGCCCTGCACAAGAGAACGGAGCTGGAAAGCAGGTTAGTGGGGTGGGGAGGGAATGGGATTTTGCAGTAACCTTCCCCCAGAAATCAGGAGGGAATGGAGATTTTGCAGTATCCTTCTCCTGCCATGCCCACCAAGCCACATCACGCCCACCAAGCCACACCCACAGAACCAGTGATAAAATATTTTGAATCCCACCCCTGGTGGGGAGGGAATGGAGGTTTTACAGTATCCTTCCCCTGCCACACCCACCAAGCCACACCCACCAAGCCACGCCCATGTACAGAGAAGCAGCCTTTCAAAAAGCCCCTTTTTCCTGCTTTTTTAACTGCAGCTGTGCCTCGCACAGCAGCTGAAGTTGAAAAAATCAGTAAATAAAGGTCAGGTAAGATCCCGGGTGAGCAGGTGGGGAAAAACATCAGCAGACATAGAACCAGTTCTATGTCTGCTGCTCTTCAACAGAGGTGGACATAGAACCAGTTCTATGTCTGCCGCTTCTACAGAGGTGGACAGAACTGGTAGAAACCCACCCCTGCATCCACACCTGCCTACCCCAGGTCCTGAGAAGGACTTGATAGGTGCATAAAATGTCAAATTCAGTCTGAACATCTGGCTGATTGTATGATGAACCATCATCATCCTAATAATCCCCCAGTGATGTATTAACTTGATGTGGTGGTGGGGTGTTGTGGTTCACTGGCAGCAGGTGTAGATGGCTGGGGTCTCAGAGAATGAGGCCTCGGATGAGGGGCCCGTGTGTGATGCAGGGATGAGGCTAGGACTATCAGAGAGCAGAATGCTGCCTTCGGAGGCTGACAGCAGTGATGCAGAGGACCCCGAGGAGTCTGGCCCCAGTGCACGTGTGCGCAGAGCTGCTCGAAGGAAAGAGCAGCTGCAGCAACACGGGCGACTCGGGAGTGAGACTGCAAGGTAATGGCCCCTCCCTTAAGAGATAAAAGCCAGCCTGAGAGACTGGGGTTCTTTGCAGGAAGCAAAGAGATTCTTGCACTTTAAGCCTTGTGGACATTTGGACTATCCTGGTTTGTGTTTGGAGACTTTTTGTTTTGAATATTTCTTGGCAACTTAATCTAGTGTTCTTGGCAGCCTTGCACAACCTTAGCAAGGCTCATTCTTATCAGAGATAATAAGAGATAATAACTGTGAATGAACAGAATTCGCAGAGAAGCATTAAATATGTTAGGGATAAGATTGTTTACCCTAACTGGTTTAGGTAAAATAATAAATATGTTATCATGGTTTGTTAGTTAAAGTGTCTGCAACTTTAACTGTAGGAATGTAATGAAAGGAATGGTAAAAGCACCATAAAAGAAGCAAGACAACGACAGCTCTCTCTCTGGCTTAATGATCCCTAATTACTGGATGGATTCAAGACTGTGTTTTTCTCCTACTGGAACGGGAGAGAGAAAGGACTGTTAATCTTATCAACTGTGAGAGGACTGATGTATTGTAAGTGAACTGACATTGGATATTCTACACGGACTTTGCTAATTGAATATCCTTGAATGGACTGACTAAAACGATACATGACTAATGGACTGTTATTTTGACTATGCTATAAACTCTAAATGGAATAAACTATATTTTTGATAGCACAAGCGTATCTGTTATTTTTACTGTATGTTAACAAACACACAAACTTTTCTCACTCATTTATCTGTGTGCCTATCTGACTAACGCTGCACATTCTGTTTAGCTTGTCTTCTTAACCCTGGTTGGGGAACACAGGCTTAACACTGGTTATGGGCCCAGGCTTAACAAAAAGATTTTGCTTTTACCTCTGTTTAGTGTTTGTTTCCTTGAAATAAGGCTTGGGTCAGAACATGGGGCTTGGGTGCTAGGGGAAAGATAAGTACTGTGCTGGAGGTTCAACCATACTGATCAGTTCTCATTAATGGAGTCAGATGGACACCAGATCCCATGTAGTGAGACGTAATTTACAGAAATCCATACTGGATTGGTTGATGCCCAGATCAATAAGGACCATGCTAGGCGTTGGAGTTCCTGGACATCTGGAAACAAATGGACTACAGGACACAGAAATGTTGATTAAGCATCCAAAGGCCAGCAGTCACAGAATTACTAGAAGAAAAATTGTTTACCCGTCACCAATACACAACGACTGAAAACAAAGAAATAATGATCAACTATTACAAATCGTCCAACGAGAAGAAGATATTTGAAAAAAAAGGTATTATTTCTGGCAAGAATAACATCCAGAGTGAGAAATAACAGAACAGAGGCAAGCAGATCAACATACGCTCAGACAATCTCAGAGCAAATAAAAACAAGACCTGAGAGCGGCCAAGAGCAGGAAATTTGAAGAAAGAAGCAGAAAGGCTAATGCTGGCAGTGGCAAGCCTTAAGAACTAGAATTGAGAAGACGACAATAGAAGCAAATGCTGCCTTGCAAACAAGAAGAAACAGCGGACAATGTAGCTGATTTACAGTATTTATTTATTATTTAGCATATGGCAGAAGTGTTAAAAAACACATCGCCAATATATTCTCAATGAGCAAATATGAAACCATTTACACTATTCAACCAATTCAAATGTAGACTATTTATATAGTCAATACACGATGGAGTTGTTATGCCGAAAGACTTTGGGGTTTCCCTAAAATGCGCTCAGGGGACATTCTTCTACAATAGGTTGACTATCTGCTGTGGACAAGGAAAAGTCTTGGATGATGAGAAAGAAGCCTCCTTGAAGAGTTTAGCCATCCTACAGTTGGGTGTCCCTTGGGCAATGACATAGAGTTGGTTAATTCTTCCACAATGGCAGGCAGACTATCTGTGTGACTGCCTTGCTTAAAATACATCACTTATGGGACCATGCAGTTAGGTGCTGCAAGAAGATTACACAGACTGACTACAAACCAGAGGTGGTATTCAGCAGGTTCTGACTAGTTCTGGAGAACCGGTAGCGGAAATTTTGAGTCGTTCAGAGAACCGGCAAATACCACCTCTGACTGATTCCCCCCCCCCCATCTATTCTCTGCCTCCTGAGTCCCAGCTGATCGGCTCGATCTTCCTTGGTTGCCCTGCACAGGAGAACAGAGCTGGAAAGCAGGTTAGTGGGGTGGGGAGGGAATAGGAATTTTGCAGTATCCTTCCCCTGCCACACCCATCAAGCCATGCCCACAGAACCGGTAGTAAAAAAATTTGAATCCCACCACTGCTACAAACAGCAGCATTGCAAAATAACAATAATGCTGCATTAGAATATCTGCATGAAATACCATTTGCCTGCAAGAAGAAATAGTGGAACCACAAAATAGACACAGTAATAAAAAATGAAAAAGCTAAAGTGCTCTAGGACTTTAGAATTGAAACTGGAAAGGACCTACTTTTAACAGCATCAAACAATAACATCTGTTATTTTAAGGACTTGATAGGTGGGTAAAAATGCCAGATCCATCTAAACATCTGGCTGGCTGTGCAACAAACCGTAATAAAAATAGAGAATGAGGTAAGGTGAGTGAGTTGCTCATCCTGGCTGACTGTTCCTTTTAGAACTACGGAGACTAAAGAATTTAATCCAAGAAGCAAAGAGAGTGACCTGGAAAATTTTTCTATATTGAATTTGCAAAAATGGCTTGTTAAAGATTTGAAGAATGTTAAGAGGTGGACAAAAAAAAGATATCAAATAACTGGATGACTAAGAATCTCCATAGACATTTTAGTTATGCACTTTGGGATGAACATCCTTGGAATGGTGCAGGAGTATGAACAGATTTCCAGAAAAAAATGCAGACAATGGGAACCATTTCTGCTTTAGTTTGAGATGCTTCAGTTTGAGATGCAGACAGCACAGATTCATCCCCAGGCATGACCTGGATATCTAATAATCTCCATAGACAAAGACATCAAATGACACTATTTGACTGGACTAAGAAGTATAAGAAAGGAATATAAGGTTGGTTTACTTGATCAAGATTAAAATAGATATGCTCTTGGGGGATCCTTGGTGTTCTCCGGTCTTGGTTGTCCTTGCTGATGTTTCATTACCAAATTAGGTAGCATCATCAGCACTATGCCGATGATCTTGCCTGCAAGAAAATAACCCAAGCTAAAAATCACTCTAATTTCTCTAATAACCCTTAATGTACTTTTGCTGGTAGCAGGCCTGAAATGATGGTAATTTATGGATTTGTTTAACAATAAGAGATGGGATATGGGAAGAAAATTGTATTTTAAGAAAAAGTGGTAAGTTATTTAAATTGTTTATTCTTGCTATGATTTGTGGGAAATCACTTCTTTATATATATATATTTATTTTTATTTTCTATATTTTTCTTTCTTTCTTTTCTCTTTTTTTTCTTTCTCTTCTGCACCTTCTACTATTTTTTTTTTATTCTCCTAGCTTTTTAAAGTTTGTATTAGTTTTTACTGTTGTAATTAGAATCTTTAATAAAATTATTATAAAAATGAAAATGCAGGGACTAGATTCAACCATCACACTATGGCTTGTTTGTTTTGATTAAATGTGCTCTGTGAAGGCAGCCATATGATTTGTGAATTGTAATATATAACATTGTGTGCTACTTGCTCACAGCGTAATAGAATTTATGCATCAGAATATAGTTAAACAAATTGTGGCTTAATTTGTGAACCCAGAAATGTAACAATTCACTCAGAATCTCTGCAATTTCTCCATCTTCTTTTATTACGTCTTTAAGTTCCTGGTACATTAATCTAGCAGCCTCTGTAGAGTACAGTCAGAATAAAGTACACTATTGAGCTAATTGCAAAGGAAACCACTTCTAATTTAATAATGCAAGCAATGCATTGAATATTTTAAAAAAATCTAAAATCTCAGAATTGGAGATTAAAGCACTGTCATCTAACATAGGATTGTGGCATACACATATGAAATTGCCAGATGTGACAACAGAATGCCTCTGCTTTTCAAGTCTGAGAGTGAGCATTTCAGGGGCATAAAACGTTCAATTTGATTTAAAACTTTCAAAGAAGTTAACAACAATGCACTTAGATAAACTGATGAAAAATGTATACTAAAACATTTTAGATCGTTTCCCAGTAAATCAATACTGAGGCTGTTTATATCTATCTTTAAAAATCATATAAAGCCACTGTAAAAACACAGTAAAATTAAATGATAGCATGTCTCATCAGTGAGATCACAACTGCTCTTGAGTCTAGGAATAATTGATCTAGCTTCTCCCAAATGTTTTGGTCATCAGCTTAATCTCCAGTCATTTCCACAACATGCTAAGCTTGCTTGATGTTAAGGTCTTTTTTGCATTTCTTTTTGACGGCTTAATTAAATGGTTAGATTAGTTTAAGGTATTGGGAAAACCCAGGAAGTCTGGCCACCAAGCCCAAATTTGAATTCTTCATCAATTCAAATTTAAATTGTATATTTAAATGCATACAAAGGTTCTGAAGGGGCAAAGGTCACGTTATGGCCTTTTTAACAATTAGAAGGCTTGCAGTGACCTTGTGGTCAAGATCCAACCGCCAGAAGGTTGCAAAAGGTGATGCTGGGACATGGCAATGTCATAAATGTGAGCCAGTTGCCAAGTGTTCAGATTTTGATCATGTGTCCATGGGGCACATGCAATGTCATAAGTCACTTTTTTCAGTGCCATTATAACTTTTAATGGTCATTAAAGAAAGGTTTTAAATCAAGGACTACCTGGATTTGGAAATTCTCAGTCATCCAGGTCATAGTTGTCCCAAAGGTGCTTTTCTTTTCCCAAGAGACAACTGGACTTTCTGTTTTTTCTTTGAAGATGTTTAACTTCTCATCCAAGAATCTTCCAATATCCAGCCAGAGCTGAAGAAGCTTCTTGGATGAGAAGTGAAATGTCTTCAAAGAAAAATCAGAAAGTCCAGTTGCCTTGTGGGGGAAAAAAAGCGCCTTTGGGACAACTACCTGGATTGTTATTTTTATATAGGCATAAATTTTATAACAAAAGAGTTTCCAAATCTGATAATTGGGAAAGGATCTGAAGTCACTAGCAAAGTATCTATTTGGCATTAAAAGAGCTTTCAGATTCAACCCAGGTATGAAAGACCTATCTCTAAGATTGCTCTAAGATGACCATTTATTGTGAGGTCAGTATGGGAATACACTCCTAAAAAATATATACAAGTAGTCCTCAACTTAAAACAGTTCATTTAGTGACCATTTGAAGTTACAACATCACTTTAAAAAGTGACTTACGACCATTTTTTTACCCTTATGACTGTTGCAGCATTCCCATGGTCAGTGGTGGTGAACCTATGGCACACAAGCCACAGGTGGCATGCAGAGCCCTCTCTGTGGGCATGGGTGCTGTACCCCAGCTCAGCACACACACCTCCCACTGGCCAGCCGCCCTTCGGGTCTCTGCTGTGCATGTGCGGGGGCAGGACACATGGAGATGCAGGCATGCACATGCATGGGGGGGGCATGGGCACATGCGCAGGGGGTATGCATGCACCACTTTCCATTTTGGGTATGTGTGTGTGTCCGATTGTGCTTTGGGCCCTTGGGCCCAAAAGGTTCACCCCATGGTCATGTGATCAAAATTCAGGCACTAGGCAACTGACTCACATTTATGACCTTTGCAATGTCCTGGGATCATGTGATTGAGATTTTCAAGAAGAGATTGGACTGCCATTTGTCAGAAATGGTGTAGGGTCTCCTGCTTGGGCAGGGGGTTGGACTAGATGACCCACAAGGTCCCTTCCAACTCTGATTATCTGTTATGTGTTATCTGATCCCCTTTTATGACCTTCTGATAAGCAAAGTCAGTGGGGAAGCCAGATTCACTTAACAATTGTGCTCTTGAGTTAACAATGGCAGTGATTCACTTAACAACTGTGGCAAAAGAAAGTCATAAGGTGGAGCAAAACTTACTTAACAACATAAATTTTGGGCTCAGTTGTGGACATCCATCGAGGACTGAGGTGGTATTCAGCAGCTTCTGACCAGTTCTGGAGTACCAGTAACGGAAATTTTGAGTAGTTTGGAGAACCGGCAGATACCACCTCTGACTGGAGATTTGACAATATCCTTTCCCTGCTACGCCCACCAAGCCAGGCCCACAGAACCAGTAGTAAAATTTTTTGAATCCCACCACTGGTCGAGGACTATTTAATATTATTAATCTGTAATTCCTATGCCATCTTCCAATTCTCCCAGATTTTCTCTCTGCTTTTGTTTTGCTGAAAATATGATAATAAGGGAAAGCAAAACAGGACGGTATATTTTTGACATTGGATCTAAAATGTATGCAAAGTGGGGAGGAATTCTGTATACAGAAGATGAATCATATGTCAGAGATGTCTTTTGTTTTCCTGATTGCTTACCAGAGTTCCTGTTGCATAATAATTTCTTGCTCTGCAGCTCAGCTCTTTTCCACTGAAGGACATTGAGTTCTATGTTTAATATTTGCATATTATTTGTCTGACAAATAATGCTTCTGTGAAATCCGAATTATCATATTTTGGACATATTAGGCAAAGACCCAGTTTCCTTGAGAAGTCTGTGACGTTTTGAAAAGTAGAAGGAAAGAGAAGAAAATGATGACTAGCAGCAGCAAGGTGGATAGTTTCGATTAGAGTATTTTGGGAGCATTACTGAAAGACCTGAAGAATGAGGTTGGAGACAGATCATGCTGTAGAAAATCTATCTATATGATTGCTATGAGTTGACACTGAATTGATGGCACATAATCCATTAATCCATCCATCCATTAATCCATCCATCCATCCATCCATCCATCCATCCATCCATCAATCACTCACTCACTCACTCACTCACCCAATCAATCAATCAATAGTATATTTGACACTGATATGGTCCTTGGACTGCTAAGGCTAGAGGACTATGCAACTTCTTAAGATAACAGATAATCAGAGTTGGAAGAGACCTTGTAGGTCATCTAGCCCAGCCCCCTGTCCAAGCAGGAGACCCTACACATTTCTGACAGATGGCAGTCCAATCTCTTCTTAAAAGCCTCCAGTGATGATGCTCCCACAACTTCTGAAGGCAAGCTGCTCCATTGGTTGATTGTTCTCACTGTCAGAAAATTTCTCCTTATTCCCAGGTTAAATTTCTCCTTGTTTAGTTTCCATCCATTATTCCTTGTCTAGCCTTCGGGTGTGTTAGAAAATAGCTGGACCTCTTCCTCTCTGTGGCAGCCCCTCAAATATGAGAAGACTGTTATCATGTCTCCCCTGGTCCTTCTCTTCACTAGACCAGTTCCTGTAACTGTTCTTCATATGTTTTAGTCTCCAGTCCCCTAATCATCCTGGTTGTTAACTAGTCATGTGTATTTGTGGGAGTATGTGTGTATCGATGTTCTATGTTCTATGCCTATATGGGTGCATATTTCTTGGTGGACGTTTATAAATGATGATTGAAATGCTTTTTTTTTCCGGGGGAGGGAGGGGAGGGGGAGGGCAGCAATAGCGAGACAGCAGAAGCAGAAATGGCTAATTATTAAGGCCAACAGGTCTTGACTGCAAAAGCCAGATGATGAGATTACCACTAGATGGCAGCAGAAAGACAGAGAATTCTGTAGTCCTTTGCTGTCACTTAATGGATAACTGCATTTTTGTGCCCTTGAGCTAATAGTCACATGGTAATAAGAGTGGTAGTCTTAAGAACTATATGGACCTGATGTGTGCTTTGATTAAGTATCTTGAAACTGGTCTGGCATCTGGATTAATATAATGATTCACCTAGTTATTTTTTAAATATTTAATCTGTTGTAATATCATTAACAAGAAGTCGTTTGGTTAGTGGTAAGAGACTAGAAAGAAGGTGATGGAAAGCCCCAATATCCCATGGCTGCCCAATAGGAAATAATAATACTAATGGAAGAGAATATTTATAGTTTAGAGTTGGGCCTCTTTGGTATTCTCTGAGCTTGGTGGTTTTCCTGCAGGCATTTCATCACCAAACGAGGCAGCAGCATCAGTGCAGTGAGGGTACACAGGTGCACTGATAACATTACCTAATTTGGTAATGAAACATCTGTAAGGAAACTACCAAGCTCAGAGAGCATCAAGAACCCCCACAGTATGGTTTAGTTATATGGAGAGAATAAATGAAGATCAAATCACAAAACATAGGTGAATGAAACGTAGTTGAATTGAGTAAAAGCTGTGACTGGATAGAACAGAGTTCTTGAAAAATGAGTTGAGATGTTTAACTAATGTAGATGTGATGAAGCCAAAGGCAATCTGCAAAGAGAGAAATGTATGGACAGGTATAAAAAGATATAGTGAAGAGTATTGGAGTAAAAATAGCCATGTTTCCATTTGAAAAAAATCATGCTTTAATTTCTCTTACTTGCTGTCTCTTATTCTCATTCTGCGCTTTGCACGTTGTTTACCTTGGAAGAGGTTTGTGTGATGCAGAGGTGGCATTCTGCAGGTTCTCACCAGTTCTGGAGAACTGGTAGTGGAAATTTTGAGTACTTCGGAGAACTGGCAAATCCCCACCTCTGTCTGGAGATTTTATAGTCTGCTTCCCCTGCCAGCCCCACCGAGCCACCCCCACAGAACTGATAGCAAAAAAATTTGAATACCACCTCTGGTGTGATGGCCTTGTAGCTATTCATGTTGGAAGAAGATTGATGAAACGCGTTCTTTTTCCTTTCATCCTTGAGGGAAAGCAGACCAGCAGATGGCACTGCTGTACCGTGGTATTTGGTTCCCTTCCTCCCTTTCTGACACACTTTAGCAATTGTTTGGGGACACTTTGCCACAATCGATACAAACCTCTCAACTGAGTTTATATAAATAGTGTTCAGTGTTTATTGTTTACATTTAAAAGACTGTGTGCTATTGAGTTAATCATTTTGCTTCTCACTCAGGTCCAGTAGAAATTGAAATAATAACAGCCTGTCTCAGTGACAAGTTTAATCGACCCTGTTATTTTTATACCTTTTCTATACATTTTATTTCACTGTATGTTTTCTCCTTTTCCCTCCTGGGCTGACGACTGATATCACGGAGAATAGAATAGAATACTTTATTGGCCAAGTGTCATTGGACACACAAGGAATTTGTCTTGGTGTAAATACTCTCAGTATACATAAAGAAAAGGTACATTCGTTAAGAATCAAGAATCATAACGTACAATGCTTAATGATAATCACAGAATACAATCAACAATTAAATCATACTAGGAAACAGTCAAGTGGGAGGGGATGGGTAATAAAGAGTGACGAGAAGATTAACAGTAATAGTAGTGTGCACTTTGTAAATAGTTGAACAGTGTTGAGGGAATTATTTGTTCAGCAGAGTGATGGCTTTCGGGGAAAAACTGTCCTTGTGTCTAGTTGTTCTGGTGTGCAGTGCTCTATAGCGTCGTTTTGAGAGTAGGAGTTGAAACTGTTTATGTCCAGGATGTGAGGCGTCTGTAAATATTTTCACAGCCCTCTTTTTGACTTGTGAAGTATACAGGTCCTCGATTGAAGGCAGGTGGGTAGTATTTTTTTTTTTCTGCAGTCCTATTTATCCTCTGAAGTCTGTGTCCTGTTGGGTTGCAGAACTAAACCAGACAGTTATAGAGGTGCAGATGATAGACTCAATAATTCCTCTGTAGAACTGTATCAGCAGCTCCTTGGGCAGTTTGAGCTTTCTGAGTTGGTGCAGAAAGAACGTTCTTTGTTGTGCTTTTTTGATGATGTTTTTGATGTTAGGTGTCCATTTTACATCATGTGATATAGTAGAACCTAGAAATTTGAAGGTCTCTACTGTTGATACTGTGTTGTCTAGTATTGTAAGAGGTGGCAGTATAGGAGGGTTTCTTCTAAAGTCTACCACCATTTCTATGGTTTTGAGTGTGTTCAGTTCCAGATTGTTCCAGTTACACCACGAGGCAAGTTGTATAACCTCCTGTCTGTATGCAGATTCATCGTTGTCTTGAATGAGACCAATCACTGTTGTGTCAGTATTTTAACAGATGGATCATTTGAGATGCAGTCATTGGTATATAGGGAGAAGAGAAGTGGAGATAGTACACAGCCTTGGGGGCCCCCTGTGCTGATTGTACAGGTATTGGATGTGATTCCGCCTAACTTCACCTGCTGCTTCCTGTCTGTTGGGAGGCTTATGTTCCACTTACAAGTGTGTTCAGGTACTGCTAGTTGGTTTAATTTACTTAGAAGAGTGTCTGGAATGATGGTATTGAATGCTGAACTGAAGTCTACAAAGAGGACCCTTGCGTAGGTATTTGGAGATTCAAGGGGTTGTAGGCTGTAATGCAGAGCCATGTTAACAGCATCATCTGTCGATCTATTTGCTCAGTATGCAAACTGCATGGGATCTAACAGCAGATCTGTTGTGAATGCATTGGCCTTAATAAAGATATCTTAAGCTTGGAGTCAAGTGCAGGGTTCTGGCCCTGCACTTCTGATTGGCTGTTAACGGCAGGATCGGATTGGCCTGTTCCGGGGAATCCGATTGGCCATTAATGGAGCGTTCTTATTGGTTAAGGGAGCTAGCGCTCCTAGATTGTTATTGGTTAATAGTTATTGGGTTGCCTATTTAAGGAAGGCTATAGCGGCCATCCAGTTGAGCTGTCACACCATGTAAATAAAGAGTTGAAGTTCACCGTTCCAGAGGCTCGTCTCCATTCTTTCTCGCCCATGCTCCATACTTAACACTGGCGACGAGGATGGGATATGGAGACATCTGAGCCGACTGAACTAAGAAGAAACACCGAGCATGTGACTGACAGCGCTACACGACGGAACCATGTCCGGCGTCGTCGTACCACCCGCTCTGTTCGATCCAGTGCAAGAGGACTGGGAGTCCTACATGGATCATTTCCAAATGTTTTTGGAAACAAACAACTTAAAGGATGCCACTGGAAGAAACGGGTGGTATTCCTAACACATTGCGGTCCAACCATATTTAAGATGGCTAAAGCACTAGCCAAACCTACCGAAGTGAAGACGATGGACTGGGACGACCTCGAACCCCTACTAAGAGCTCATTACGCACCGACCGTGCCCACGCTTGTGAGATGGCACAAGTTCTATCAGAGAAACCAGCGAAAAGGAGAAAGCGTTGCCGATTTCATAGCAGACCCCCGAAACCTGGGAGGCCTCTGCGGATTCGCCGATTTGGAAGAGGCACTGAGAGATCGAATAGTTCTGGGATTAGATGCACCAGGCGTGCAGAGCAAGCTGATGGTGAAAGGCGACATCAGCCTTGCCGATGCCATCGCCGATGCTACTGCAGGAAGTCGGCTGCACAATTACGCCACAACCGTGCTCCGGTACACCAACCGACAAGCAAAATTTTACCCAAGTCAGAAGGGCAGCTTTCAACGACACACCATGAGGACCTCTCTTTGTCGTCAGACAGCAACGAAGAAGAGGTCCATCAACTGCGGTCCGACAGGGACCACCACCCGAAGTCCCTATGCCCTTGCGCTGGCTGTGGAGCCAACCATGCCAGGTCCGAATGCAAATTCCGTGATGCGCTCTGCCATGAGTGCGGGAAGAGAGGCCACATCGGACGGGTCTGCCAAAGTTTACAAGGACCCAGCCAGGCCTCAAAAGGGGCTAACTATCACCAATCAACAGGAAACCGTCCTGTAAGGCAAGAACCAGTAAACCACTCCTACAGAAACCGAGTTTTGCAGCGAGAAGAGGCTCACCATACTATCACTATCAGTCACGCCTCTGCCTTGGATGCCAAGAAAATCCGAATTACAGTGGCCATCGAGAACCAGCCTTGCCACATGGAAGTCGACTCGGGATCATCCCTCTCAATGGTGTCCTGGAAGACCCTCAAGCAACTCATCCCCACGATCCAGCACCAAGACCTCCGCTTCCAAAAACTTATTCTTAAGGACTATCAAGGGAATCGAATCTCTGTTGTTGGTTCCTGCCGAGTCCGGGTCTCATTCAAGAAACACACAGCGTACTTACTGCTAACTGTGATCGACAAAGATTGGCCTAGTCTGCTAGATCTCCAATGGTTCACGCCACTTGGCATTGAAGTGGCAGGCATAAACCGAGTCAGCGGAAGTGACTGGGAGGAGGACCTCATCCATGAATTCAAGGACGTATTCGCGGAAAAATTAGGCGAGTACAAGGGGACCCCAATATCGTTCAGCCTTAATCCAAAGATAGCTCCCATCCGCCTTAAGCCTCGTCGAGTTCCGTTTGCCTTAAAGCCGAAAATCGACGAACAACTCGATAAACTAATAACTCAGGGGGTGCTAGAACCTACCGATCACTCTCCCTGGGAAACCCCAATCGTAACACCCATTAAGCCGGATGGTTCAATCTGAATTTGTGGGGACTACCGGGCCACCCTGAACCACGCCCTACAGCAAAATGCATATCCGGTGCCGGTGGTGCAGCATCTCCTCCATTCCCTGGGGGGCGGAAAAGTCTTTGCCAAATTAGACTTAGCTCAGGCATATCAGCAATTACCTGTTGATGAAAAGATGGCACAGGCACAAATGATTGTGATGCACCGAGGTGCCTTTAAATGTACCCGGCTCCAATTCGGAGTCAGTGTAGCCCTGGGGATATTTCAGAGCCTTATGGAGAGGCTACTACAAGGAATTAAAGGCGTGGTCCCCTACTTTGACGATGTATTAATTGCTGCACCTACAAAAAAAATCTTACGGGATCGTTTAAAGTTGGTCCTACAAAAATTCCAAGACGCCGTTCTTTAGGTAAAAAAGAATAAGTGTAAATTGTGTACAGATAGTGTTGAGTTTTTAGGGTACCTAATTGACAGTCGGGGTATTCACCCTAACCGACAGTAAATTAAGAGCAATAAAAAATGCTCCCAGGCCTCGGAACAAGGCCGATCTCCAGGTATTCCTGGGCCTCATCAACTTTTATAATGTATTTCTACCACATAAAGCAACTGTCGCTGAGCCGTTACATCGTTTGCTAGACAAGAAAGCAAATTGGTTATGGGGTCATAAAGAAGAACAGGCGTTCCGTAATGTAAAAAAACTGCTGACTTCTGACTCTGTACTCATGCAGTACAATGAGACTTTGCCGTTAAATATCACATGTGATGCTTCGCCTTTCGGAGTGGGCACCATTCTGAGCCATGTACTGCCTAATGGTAACGAAGCCCCTGTTGCATATTTTTCAAAGACACTTTCAAAAACTGAGTGAAATTATGGCCAAATCGATAAAGAAGCCCTCGCAATTGTATCGGCCGTTAAAAGATTTCACGAGTACGTGTATGGCCGGGCTTTTACTATCGTGACTGACCACAAACCGTTATTGGGGATAATAGCTGGAGATAAGCTGACTCCCTACATATTATCCCCCAGGATGACTCACTGGTCAGAATTCTTGGCTGCAATACCGCCTGGGGAAAGCCATTCCCCATACCGACGCATTGAGCCGAGCACCGCTTCCAGAAACTCTCGACAATCCCGCACCAATGATAACCACGTTACAAATTGAAACACTCCACTCGCCGCCATTAACCGCTCGAGATATTGCGAGAGAAACCAGACGTGACCCCACCTTGGTGCGAGTCCTAGGCTGGGTAGAACACGGATGGCCATTGGACCAATTATCAGATGACTTCACACCATTCAAGACTCGACAAATGGAGTTGTTCTCTCAAAAAGGCTGTGTCATCTGGGGCGATAGAGTCATTATCCCAGAATGACTCCAAAAAGCAGTACTGAGAACCTTGCACAATGGCCACCCCGGTATCGTGCGGATGAAAGCCCTCGCATGAAGCTACTCATGGTGGCCAGGCATCGACAAGCAAATCGAAAATTGGGTTAAAGCTTGTCATAGATGCCAGGAAGTGAGCAACGCCCCACCAAAAGCCATCCCTACCGAATGGGAGACACCACGGGGACCCTGGTCCCGTATTCACCTGGATTTTGCAGGGCCGACCAAAGGCCACACCTTTCTTCTAACCGTCGACGCCTACTCGAATTGGCTCAGATTCACCGCATGATGAACACAACCACTGAAGCGGTTATCAAAAAATTGGAAAGACTGTTTGCAACCCACAGACATTCTGGTATCTGACAACGGGCCCCAATTTACCGCACTGTCCTTCGAGCAGTACCTGGCTGACCGCGGCATTTGACATGCGCTCACCTCACCTGTGCACCCTGCGACCAATGGCAGGGCTGAGCGCATGGTCCAATTCGTTAAGAAAACATTGCAGAAATTAGACTACGATAACATCGATGACAAAATCAACCGAATCCTTTTTCTACAACACATCACACCTCACAGCGTCACCAACAAAACAGCAAACCCTGTAACTTTTAACCAATAACGAGCTAGGAACGCTAGCCCTTAGAACCAATAGGAACTCTCTGTTAAGGGCCAATCGGATTCCTCGGAACGGGCCAATCCGGTCCGGCCGCTTAACAGCCAATCAGATGTGCAGGGCCAGAACCCTGCACTTACTTCAAGCTCACACTTTATTAATCTTTATGCATACACAACACTGCTGAATACCACCTCTGACCCCCCTTTTAAAAATGAAAAACATTACTAGGGTATATGCCATATATTTGTCACAGGGAATCCTTCTCTGTGGTCATGCTCTGATTTTGAAATATCCTGCAAAGCATTTCAGAGTTCTTGACTTGGTAGTTGCAACTGAATCCAACCTCCTGTTCAATGCATTAGTCTAAAGCAAGGGTCTTTAAACTTGGAAAGTTTAAGACTTGTGCACTTCAACTCCCAGAATTCCTGAGCTAACATGACTGGAGGAGGAATTCTAGGAGTTGAAGTCCACAAGTCTTAAAGCTGTCAACTTTGAAGACCTCTGGTCTAAGGCAGTGGTGGGTTTCAAATTTTTTTTACTACCAGTTCTGTGGGCGTGGCTTGGTGGGCATGGCAGGGGAAGGATACTGTAAAAATCTCCAGTCAGAGGTGGTATTTGCTGGTTCTCTGAATGATTCAAAATTTCCACTACCGGTTCTCCAGAACTGGTCAGAACCTGCTGAACACCACCTCTGGTCTAAAGGGTCCCTGGGTTATTCAACTACTGCCCATAATTTTCCTAGATAATTTGTTTTGCTGTTGAATTGCTGTTATTGTATGGAAGCATTTTATTGATTTATTTGTATTTTACAAACAATTCAAGGAAGCAAATTTATCCAGCACATCTTCCTCTTCTGTTTTCCTCACAACAATGCCCTGAGGCAGTGGTGGGATTCAAAAATTTTTATTACCGATTCTGTGGACGTGGATTGCTGGACATGGCAGGGGTTATTGCAAAATCCCATTCCCTCCACACTCTACTAACCTGCTTTCCAGCTCCGTTCTCCTGTGCAGGACAACCAAAGAAGACCCAGCCGATCAACTGGGACTCGGGAGGCAGAGAATAGATGGGGGTGGGGTCAGTCAGAGGTGGTATTTGTTGGTTCTCCGAACTAAAAATTCCTGCTACCGGTTCTCCAGAACTGGTCAGAACTTGCTGAATACCACCTCTGCCCTGAGGTGAATTGAGCTTAGAGTGATTGGCCCAAGGTCAGCCAGCTGGCTTTCATGGCTAAGGCAAGAACTCTTGGTCATTTTCTAGCTTGGTGCCTTAACCACTGGACTAAACTGGGTCATTTAACTAAAATATGCCACGTTGCAATCTGACTTCATAATTATGTGTTCTATGGTGGTAAAGAACAAAGTGTGTCTTCCTCCTTCAGAGGCTTGTGGGGTGCTGTCTTATTTTTCTTCTGTTATCTTTTCCCATGCTAGAAAATTCTTTTCCTAATAATATCCATATTGACAATATTCTTTTGGTCACCACATCCAATGCACTTCTGTGTCCAGAGATACCTGTGTAGAGGTTTTAGAAATGTAAAATAAAATTTATATGAATGTTAGACTTGTTATTTTTTATCAGCTGATTTTACAGTATTTCTGTCATTTAAGTTTTATAGTAATATCACATTTTAAAAATGAATATATATTACTATTGTAGTATATTACTTTTGGCAAGGAATGAGCAGAATAGAAAATGAAAGTGTCTTTTCAGAATAACGTAAATCTACATAGGACAGCATTGCCTGAAAATTAGAGATGCAAATGTGTGATTTTTTTGTCACTCATTTTTAATATATACACACACTTTTGAATAAGCATTCACAATAGCTTAGCATTTGTTCCTGGGATGCCATAAATATTCATTTTTCCACTCTGAAACATATTTATGGATTTTTAAGGCTGCTTTAATTTTAATACTATGAGAGATTTACAAATTGGTCTTCCTCATCTTTGAATCATAAGATTTGCCATTTTTTAAATTTTCTAAATACATTGAAATAGCTTTTTTTAAAAGAGCAGATGAATATATTTAAAATTTAGACTTTCTCTTTCAAACCCAGCTATACAAATGTTTTAAACAAGCTAATTTGAAACCTAGGTGAAATGTTAATATATGTTGCGAGTCATGTATGCTATACCATACTCTAAATAACAAACAAACAAATAAATATAGGATTGAATCTCCCAGAATGCCTAGCCAGGATTTCCAGGAGTTTGAGTTCTAAATATATCTCAAAAGAAACAAGTGGGGAAAAGCTGAGAAATTTAGAGCTCTGCATTTTACAGTTCCTCAACTTGAATTAAATTTCTGAGCCAGATTTCAAAATTACACACCATAAGGCAGGAGCACAAAAGGTAAGTCTGGTATAACACATATAATATTTTTAAAACTGTCTCCTTCATTTGTGATGAAAATAAATTCTAGAATTTGTTTATAAATGTACATGAAGCTACAACAAGGTATACCTGGAGGTACTTTAACATACTATTCTGTTATATAGCTATTTGTAACAGCAGAGAAAGCCATAGATAACATTCCTTAAAAATTTTTTTTGGACTTTTCTGTGTTTGTCCTCACAGAATAAGCTTTGTCCAGATGAATAAATGAATCTTCCATCAATTTACATCAACACATCTAAATGATCTGATTGAAGATGATCCTGCAATTTGCCTTATTGAAGAATAAAGCCCAGGAGGGAAGGCAGGTAGCTCAGGAAAAGAAAAATAGTAATTAAAAAGTCTGTTAAGTTTCAGACCAGTAGCCATTTTTATATACTGGGTAAATATTACAATCATTGTATTATTTCAGCAATACTGGTAAAAATATTATTCTACTGGTAAAATATTAATACAATTGAGAAAGTCCAGACCTAGACAACCTAGAACTACGCCGCCTTCAGTTCGATCTAAGTATAGTACATAAAATTATATATTGCAATGTCCTACCTGTCAATAAATACTTCAGCTTCAACCACAACAATACAAGAGCACACAATAGATACAAACTCAAGGTAAACCACACCAGACTTGATTGCAGGAAATACGACTTCAGCAACAGAGTGGTCAATGTCTGGAATACTCTACCTGACTCTGTGGTTTCTTCCCCAAACCCAAAAACTTTAACCTTAGACTGTCTACTATTGATCTCACCCCTTTCCTCAGAGGTCTGTAGGGGGTGTACCATCGTGCCTACCGTCCCTGTCCTATTGTTTCTTTCTTTTTTCTTATTCATATTCATTTCATGTATTCTTAACCATATTTATACTTATACCTGTTATCTAATAATTGCTTGACAAAATAAAATAAATAAATAAAATAAAGCTTAGAAGCTATTTGAGCACAAGATGGTGGAAACAAGATTTTTCTTCTTTTTTTAAAAAAAAGAGTTGGTAGGTGTGCTGCATGCATGTGCATTCTGATGCTTTTACCTTGTGTATATTTGTACAGTGTGTGTGCATTTGTATGAATGATTCTACAAAGTATCCATTAAAGATGATAAGACTGGAATAGCTGCAAACAGTAGATGCTATGGGTCATATGTTAGGAAGCATCAACTCATCATTTATGAAGAATTGAGTCCTTTCTGTGGCTCCAAAGTGTATGGTCTCTGAGTGAAAAGATAGGGGCTGCTTGTTTCCATGTAGTTTGAAGGGCTTTGTTCTCTGCAAAGGCGGATGACAAGGAAGAAGGAAGGTGCTAATCATATGAAATGAGGGGTCTTTGGTGCTCTCTGAGCTTGGTGTTTTCTTGCAGATGTTTCATTGCCTCAACTAGGTAACATCATCAATATTAACCAGAAGATTATCGGAAGCTCACTTCCTGTTATTGAGGATACTGCTTATAAGCACTATGTGCTTAGAGTTCAAAGCATTGTTAGAGACCCTGCACATCTGCTTTATGGTCTGTTTTTGTTGCTCCCCTTTGGGAGGAGGTTCCGAAATATTTTTAGCAGGACTACCAGATTCTGTAACCTAAACCTGTTCCCTAGGCCATCCATCTGGTACACTCACAAGATCTCTTTTTTGCGCCATGTACATCCGAAGTAGACTGTTGTTTCTCTGTGTCATATGATATATTTGAGTATATGCATATTTATTTATTTATTTATTTATTTATTTAGTCATGTTTATGTAGTGTATATTGAAGGTGGTGACCCTTTGAGAGCTGTATGCAATGAAATTTCATTTTAATGTATGCCAATTAGTGTACATTCAAAGTGACAATAAAGTTATTCTATCTATCTATCTATCTATCTATCTATCTATCTGTCTGTCTGTCTGTCTGTCTGTCTGTCTGTCTACCTATCATCCATCCATCCATCCATCCATCTATCATCTATCACTGTGATGGCGAACCTATGGCATGCGTGCCATAGATGGCACACAGAGCCATTTGTGCCAGCATGTGAGCTGCAGGCAAACTTATATCACTGCGCATGTACGTGCCTCATAGCTGATTTTCGGCTGGTTTGAGGCCTTTTTCAGGCTCCCAAAGGCTTGAGGAAGGCTTCTGCAGGCTTCTACAAGCTTTGTAGGCCAAAATGTAGCCCCGTCTCATCGCTTCCGGTATTTTTGGGAAAACAAGAAGTCACAAAACGGGGCTAGATTTTGGCCTACAAAGCTTGTAGAAGCCTGAAGAAGCCTTCCACAAGCCTTTGGGAGGCTGAAAAAGATGTCAAACTGGCCGAAAATCAGCTGTGAGGCACAGTGCAGGTAGGGGGCAGCGGGGTGGGGGTGGGGGGTGGGTAGGGTGGGATTCCACACACATGTGTAGGGGGTGTGGGAGGGCCCCGCGCATTGCCTTCTGGGTGCTGGCATGCGAGCATGAATGTGTAAGCACGTGCACAATTTTTGACACAGGAGCCCAAAAAGGTTAGCCATCACTGATCTATCTATCTATCTATCTATCTATCTATCTATCTATCTATCTATCTATCTATCTATCTATCTATCTATCTATCTATCTATCTGTCTGTCTACAGGTGAGTAGCATCGGTTTATTGGTTTGTCTATTCTAGGTGGGGGGTGTTCTGCTTGCATTAGTTGGTTTTCTTCATTTCTTTCTCTATCGCTTGCCGATTCCCCCCCCTTCTAGTTTCTTGTTCGGGTGTCTGGCTGGTGGTGACGGCTATTCTTGACCTAAGTTGGTTTATGTGCCGTTTCCAGTTTTTTCCATCGCTTGTTTCCAGTCGGTATGATAGGGGCCCGGTTATCTGGGTGATTGTTGCTGGCACCCAGAGTGGTTCTCCTGTGAGATTTTTGGAGTATACTAGATCCCCTACACTAAATTTTCTGTGTTTGCTGGAGGAGCCTGGGGGTTTGTCTGGGTTATATGCTGGGTGCATTCTGTCTAGTGTTGAACGTAGTTTCCTGCCCATCATTAGTTCCGCCGGGCTTTTATTTGTGGTTGCATAGGTGTGTTGAATGAGGAGCATTTTATTGATTTTGTCCTGTATATTGGCTGTTTCTATTTTCTGGATGGCTTTCTTGGTGTATTGGACCATGCATTCCGCCCGCCCATTTGCCGCCAGATTTGCCGGTGCAGTTAATGCATGGCATATCCCTTGGCCTGCCAGAAATTGTTCAAATACTAGTGCAGTGAACTGGGGCCCGTTGTCCGACACTATTACGTCTGGCAGGCCGTGCGTAGCAAAAAGTTTACTCAGTTTCCTTATCACCGCCTCCGTTGTAGTTGACTTCATGGTGCTTACCTCCAACCAGTTGGAGTAAGCATCTAGTGTGATAAGGTACATATGTCCCTTGGTTGGCCCCGCAAAATCTATATGAATCCTAGACCATGGACCTCTTGGTTTTTCCCATTCTTGGGTTGGGGCGGCGGGTGGATTGGATCTAGATTCTTGGCATTGTTTACATTTGGCAACCCAGGTTTTGATCTGTTTATCCATTCCTGGCCACCATGCGTAGCTTCTGGCCAGGCTTTTCATCTTAACCATCCCCGGGTGCCCCTCATACAACATTCCCAATACCTTTTCCTGTAATTTTTCCGGAATTACCACTCTGTCCCCCCAAAGTATGCAGCCCTTTTTGGTAAAGAGTTCAGTTTGTCTGTTCCGGGAGGGTCTGAATAGTTCATCTAAGTCCCCTTCCGGCCACCCTTTTCCCACCCAGCTCAAGACTCGTGCCAGCCGTTTGTCTTTATTTGTTTCTCTGGCAATGTCTGGCGCGGTCATGAGTGGGTTAGATATTGTCTCTATTTGGAGTACCTCTGTTGTGGGTGTCGGGTCGTCTTCCCGGTCCGGTAGGGGTGACCGGCTCAGGGCGTCTGCATGGGCCATGTTCTTGCCGGGTCGGTGTATCAGCTGGTAATTGTATGCTGCTAGGAATTCGGACCACCTTGTCATTCTTGGCGATAGAATGTTCGGTGTGGCCCTGTTTCCCACCAGGATTCCTAGCAGTGGCTTGTGATCCGTGACGATTGTAAAAGTCCTACCATAAAGGTATTCGTGAAATTTCTTGACGCTGGCGACAACTGCTAGGGCCTCTTTGTCGAGTTGGCTGTAGTTCCGCTCTGGCTTTGAAAGTGTCCTTGATGAGAAAGCGATGGGTGCTTCCCTTCCGTCTGGTAGCTGGTGGCTGAGGATGGCGCTGATCCTGAATGGCGACGTGTTACAAGTTACCGTCATTGGCAGGGACTCGTTGTACTGGATTAGTACCGCGTCGGATGTTAGCAGGTTCTTTGTGTTGTTGAAGGTGCTCTCCTCCCATGCTCCCCAGGTCCAGGTGGCTGTTTTATCTAACAGCCTATGCAGCGGTTCCGCCACAGTCGCCTTTTGAGGTAGGAAGACATTGTAAAAGTTTAACAGTCCCAAGAAAGCCTGTAATTCCGTTTAGTTTTTTGGTCGCGGTGCCTCCCTTATGGCTCTGTTTCTTTTCTGTGGGGTGAATCCCTTGTTTGTCTAGGAGGTACCCTAGAAATTTGACCCTTTCGGCCCATAGTTGGCACTTCCCTTTCTTGACTTTAAGTCCCGAGTCTCTGAATTTCTGCAGTACCTCCCTCAACCTGGCTTCTAGTTGTTTCTCATTTTTTGCGGCCACCAAGACATCGTCAAAGTAGGGCACAACCCCTTCTATTCCCTGGAGGAGTCTTTCCATAAGGCTTTGGAAGACCCCGGGTGCCACGCTGACTCCAAATTGGAGCCGGTTGCAGCGGAAAGCCCCTCGGTGCGTTACGATGGTTTGGGCTTTTGCTGTTGTGGCGTCGACCGGCAGTTGCTGGTAGGCTTGTGCCAGGTCGAGCTTTGCGAAGATCCGGCCTCCCCCCAGTGAGTGCAGAAGATGCTGGACTACTGGGACGGGGTATGCGCTTTGTTCGAGCGCATGGTTTAGGGTGGCCTTGTAGTCACCACAAATTCTCACTGACCCATCTGGCTTGATGGGGGTGACAATTGGGGTCTCCCACCGGGCATGATCGATCAGTTCCAGCACCCTTTGTGCGATGAGCTTGTCAAGCTGCTCATCGATCTTGGGCTTGAGTGCAAACGGTACTCGCCTGGGCTTAAGGCAGATTGGCGTGATACTTGGGTCTATGTTAAAGGAGATAGGGGACCCCCGGTACTTGCCTAGGCTGTCATTGAAGACTTCCTGGAAGTTCCTCATGAGTGCCGCTTCCCAGTCCGCCTCTCCGATGTGGTGTATGCCGGTTACTTTGATGCCCAGGGGTGCGAACCACTGGAGTCCCAACAGGCTCGGGCGATTTCGGTCGACGATCGTCAGGGGTAGCACTTCTGTGTGGCCCTTGAAGGTGACCTTAAAATGGCCCCTGCCGACTACAGGGATTCGGTTCCCCTGGTAGTTCTTGAGGGTTAGTGTTTGGTCCTCCAATTCATGGCGGCGGATGGCGGGAACCAGACGCTTGAGTGTGTGCCAGGAGACCATTGAGAGGTAGGACCCGGAATCCACCTCCATTTCGCATGGTTGGTCTTCTAGTCCCACCATCACGTATACCTTCCTGGCGTTGCTTGTGGAGGAGTGGCCGATGACGACGGTTTGGTGTGTCTCCTCCCTTTGTCTTGTCTCCTGGAGTCACCTGTTCCAACCTTCTTGGCTCCATTGATTCTCCGTCTGGTGATCCCGGTTTCTGGTGGGGGTGTTCTCTCTCCGTCGAGGGCTGCCTTCTCGTTGTTGCGGGCTGTAGTGTCTTTTGTTCTGGCATACCTTGGTGATGTGCCCCCGTTTCTCGCAATGCCGGCAAATGGCGTCGAGAAAATGGCAGTCCGCCCGGGGGTGATCGCCGCCACAGCCAGCACACTGGAACCTCGACTTACGACCTCGGGGCCCTCGTGGATCCCGTGCTGATTGGAGGCGGTGGATTTCCTCCTCCTCCTCCTCAGTTTCCGAGAAGGAGTTGATGTCGCCGTGATGCGTGGTTGTGTCTCGATGGTCAGCTTCTGGTCGCTTCTGGGGGGTTGATGTTGTTTCTCCGGCCAACGGTCGTGGCATGATGCTTGATTGCCACATCCAAGCCGCTGATTTCTTGGCCGCTTCAGCTGCTGTGGCCTCGATGAGGGCATCGGCGAGGGAGATGTTCCCCTTTGCCATGATGCAGCTCTGGAGGACGGGGTCTCAGAGTCCTAGGACGATGCGATCTCGCAGTGCCTCATCCAGGTTAGCGCACAGACCGCCCAGGTCCCGTAGTGCCGCTATGAAGTCGCTGAGCTCCTCACCCTTGTGCTGATCCCGTCTGTAGAACTTGTGCCGCCAGATGAGGATGGGCACGACGGGGGCGTAGTGGTTCCGCAGCAGGGGCTTGAGATCGCCCCATTCCATCGTCTTGATGTCCTCTGGTTTGGCCAGGGCTTTGGCCATTTTAAACACTGTGGGCCCGCAGTGTGTGAGAAACACAGCTCATTTCTAGTGGCCATTGGCATCTTTAAGATTGCTACTCTCGAGGAACATCTGGAACCTATCAGTATAGGATTCCCAGTCCTCGGTAGCAGGGTTGAAGGGAGCGGGTGGTGAGTTGATTCCGGCCATTCTGCTTGCTGCTGTGTGCCGCCTCGCCACATGCTGGATGGTCTCCTTGTCTCACGATCCCACCCTCGTCGCCAGTGTTAGATCTGAGGTGGATCGGTTCGACAGAGACGCGAGACCGTTCTAGTGATTTCAGCTCTTTATTTGGAATGAGAATAGTCTGACAATGAGAGCCGCGGCAGCCCTTCATATAGGGCTGGCTCACGGCTCGGCGGCCAATGGCAGCACTTTGAATCTCCTGCGATCGGCACAGCCAATCGCGATAGATTCCTAGTGCTCCAATCACGGCCGAGCCTTCGGCCAATCAGGTCTCCGCCTGTCCGGACCAATCGGTTGCGAGGGTTTTGGAGTATGCTAATAATGTACAGAAACCCTCTTATTCACCCATAGGGACTTTTGATTCTATTCCCTGTGTGAATACTATGAATGGACAGATGAATGGGATATACTCCCAATGCTATTAAACAGGATAATCTCTACAATGCCTCCTTAGAGACCTCACATTTGCAACATTTCATCTGAAATCCAGTTATCTGGTAAAAAGCCAAGGCTGGATAAATATTCATGGTGTCACATGAAAAAACAACAACACAGGAAGCTACAACATGAGGGCCAAGCAATAAATGGGCCACAAAGTGGATTCTCATGGATACATGCTTTGATCATACTTCTACGCAGAAAGATATTAAGGTTATTTTTCTACTGTGAGGAAAACTGAATTGTAATATTTTTTTTTGCATTATCTGGAGATGTTGTATATTTTCTGCATGATTTTGCCATCATATTGTGCCCATATCTAATGTCCTAAGCAATTTTTTTTTCAAAGGGTCATGCTTTTGATATGGGTTGGGACTTACCGGCAGCTAAACAAATTGGTCTTTTTATAGGCAAGAACCAGTGGTGGAATTCAGCCAGTTTGCACCGATCCGGGCAAACCGGTTTTTAAATTTCTCCCCTCTCTGCTATCAAAGTAGATTCTGGGCACTTTGCTGCAATGGAGAATTGGGCAATGGAGCAGCCAATGTGCAGGAAGGAGAAGGCCACTTTCCCTTTTTCTTCTCCCTGCTCCTCCTCCTTCCCTCATGCCAGCTGCTCCTTTGCTCGTTTCTCCATTGCAGCGCAGTGCCTAGGGTCCACTTTGATAGTGGGGGTGGTGATTGTAATTTAACCACCGGCCTCCCAGGATCAGGTTGGCCATTTGGAAGGCTCATCCCGCATGTGTGATGGAGCTGGAGGATTGGGATGGGCCACACCTCCCATGACAGCCAACCTGACCCTGGGCAAACTGGTTATTACATTATTTGAATCCCACCACTGGTAAGAACCACAGTTTCCTTGACAAGATCTTCAAAAGTGGTTTGCCACTGCTGCTTCTTCCTAGGGCTGTGAAAGAGTGACTGGTCCAACTAACACATCAAACTGGCTCTCTGTTATAAGCATTAAATGCCTGATAATATCCAGCAATCACTATTGTTAACCACATTGATGTTTTTGCCATGATAGCGATACTGGTTAGAATGTATATTGCAGGCTAACTCTGTCCACTGCCAGGAGGTTGATCCTGAATGGCTCAAGGTTGACTCAGCCTATCATCCTTCTGAGGTCTGTGTTGTGAATGCATAAAGGTTTAATAAAGTTATCTTGAGCTTGGAGTCAAGTGCAGGGTTCTGGCCCTGCACTTCTGATTGGCTGTTAATGGCAGGATTGGATTGGCCCGTTCAGGGGAATCTGATTTGCCATTAACGGGGCATTCGTATTGGTTAACGGAGCTAGCGCTCCTAGATTGTTATTGGTTAAATAGTTATTGGGTTGCCTATATAAGGAAGGCTATAGCGGCCATCCAGTTGAGCTGTCACACCATGTAAATTAAAAGTTGAAGTTCACCGTTCCACAGGCTCGTCTCCATTCTTTCTCGCCCATGCTCCAAACTTAACACTGGCGACGAGGATGGGATGTGGAGACATCGGAGCTGACTGAACTAAGAAGAAGCAATGAGCACGTGGCTGACAACGCACCACGACGGAACCATGTCCGGCGTCGTCGTACCACCCGCTCCGTTCGACCCAATGCAATAAGACTGGGAGTCCTACATGGATCGTTTCCAAATGTTGTTGGAAACTAACAATTTGAAGGATGCCATAACCGGGAAGATATTCCTAACGCATTGCGGACCAACTGTATTTAAGATGGCTAAAGCGCTAGCCAAACCTGCAGAAGTAAAGGCGATGGACTGGGACGTCCTCGAACCCCTACAAGAGCTCATTATGCACTGACCGTGCCCACGCTCGTGAGATGGCACGAGTTCTATCAAAGAAACCAGCGAAAAGGAGAAAGTGTCGCCGACTTCATAGCAGACCTCAGAAATCTGGGAGGCCTCTGAAGATTCACCGATTTGGAAGAGGCGTTGAGAGATCGAATAGTTCTGGGACTAGATGCACCCAGCGTTCAGAGCAAGCTGATGGCAAAAGGCAACATCAGCCTTGCGGATGCCATCATTGATGCTACTGCAGCAGAAGCAACCAGGAAGTCGGCTGCCCAATTGCGCCACAACCGCGCTCCGGTACACCAACCGACAGGTGACATTTTACCCAAGTCAGAGGGACAGCTATTAACGGCCCACCACGAGGACCTCTCTTCATCGTCAGACAGCAACGAAGAGGTCCATCAACTACGGTCCGACTGGGACCCCTACCCGAAGTCCCTACACCCACGCGCCGGCTGTGGAGCCAACCATACCAGGTCTGAATGCAAATTCCGCGATGCGCTCTGCCATGAGTACAGGAAGGGAGGCCACATCGGACGGGTCTGCCGAAGCTTCCAAGGACCTGGCCAGGCCTCAAAAGGGGGAAACTATCGCCAATCGACAGGAAACCATCCTGTAAGGCGAGAACCAGTAAACCACTCCTACAGAAACCGAGCTTTGAATCGCCCCACGAAGTGAGAAGAGGCTCACCAGACGATCATTATCGGTCACGCCTCTGCCTTGGATGCCAAGAAAATCTGAATTACAGTGGCCATCGAAAATCAGCCTTGCCAAATGGAAGTTGACTCGGGATCGTCTCTCTCGATAGTTTCCTGGAAGACCCTCAAGCAACTCATCCTCACTATCCAGTGCCAAGACCTCCATTCCTAAAGACTGTTTGCAACCCATGGATTACCAGACGTTCTGGTATCTGACAACGGGTCCCAATTTACTGCGCTGTCCTTCGAGCAGTACCTGGCTGACCGCAGCATCTGACATGTGCTCACCTCGCCTGTGCACCCTGCGACCAATGGCAGGGCTGAGCGCATGGTCCAGTTTGTAAAGAAAATTTTGCAGAAATTAGACTACAATAACATAGACGACAAAAGCAACCGAATCCTTTTTCTACAACACATTACACCTCACAGCATCACCAACAAAACTCCCGCCGAACTGCTAATGGGACGAAAGCTCCGCTCCCACCTTGACCGGTTACACCCAGCTTATGAACCGGAAAAACCACTCGGATCCAGCGGCCGATGCCATACCTTTCAGGTAGGTGATTTGGTGTACGCTAAAAACTTATCGGGCGATCTGCTGTAGGTAGAGGCGACAGTAATCCGTGTAACCGGCCTGAGATCCTATCTTGTACAATGCCTTGACGATAGACTATGGAAACGCCATATCGATCAATTACGATCACGGCTCCGGTCGGGCATTTCTGAACTCCCTTATGACCAAACTGGGGGGGGGGGAGATACAGAAGAAGACGAAATCCAACTAGAGGAAAACCCGTTTGAAGGGAACGATAGTGGAATAGAGACATGGGAACTGGAACCAGAGATGGGAATAGGTTCACCTCAGGGAGTTGCCGAAGATATTGGTGACAACGGAAATGCGAACTCTGAACCAGAGGCAACTCCTTCACCAAACAACGATCTACCTCAGCGAGATTGCAGCCAAATGCAAAACGTACAGCGAAAATCAAGCAGACTAATAAAGCAACCGTCCTACCTTAAGGACAATATAACTGCGCCCTGTAAACAGAAGCCAGGGGGAAGGGGTGTTGTGAATGCATAAAGGTTCAATAAAGTTATCTTGAGCTTGGAGTCAAGTGCAGGGTTCTGGCCCTGCACTTCTGATTGGCTGTTAATGGCAGGATCGGATTGGCCCGTTCAGGGGAATCTGATTTGCCATTAATGGGGCATTCGTATTGGTTAACGGAGCTAGCGCTCCTGGGTTGTTATTGGTTAAATAGTTATTGGGTTGCCTATATAAGGAAGGCTATAGCGGCCATCCAGTTGAGCTGTCGCACCATGTAAATAAAGAGTTGAAGTTCACCGTTCCACAGGCTCGTCTCCATTCTTTCTTGCCCATGCTCCAAACTTAACAGTCTGTAAAGTGAGGGCCCAGATTGTTGGGGGCAATATGCTGACTCTGTAAAACTGCTTAGAGCGGGCTGGAAAGCACTATAATATAAGTCTAAGTCCTATTGCTATTGCTGTTTTCAGGAGTGATGTTGTACTGTTAATAAAGTCAAGCATTCTGAGACAGACAAATTTATAGTCAAAACCATTACAAATTTCTACCATTGTAAATGTAGACAGTCAGAAGCTGAGTTAGAATAAGTCCTATAACAAGGGTCTTCAAACTTGGCAAGTTTAAGGCTTGTGGACTTCAACTCCCAGAATTCCTGAGCTAACATGACAGGAGGAGGAATTCTGGGAGTTGAAGTCCACAAGTCTTAGAGCTGTCAAGTTTGAAGACTTCTGTCCTATAAGATACATAGGGCCAGGATTGAAAATGTATTTTAAATGTATAAAACTTCAGAAGTTGTCCATGCTCCATCACTGCAAGTTTTTATGAAGAGATTGGACAGCCATTTGTCCAGAATGGTATAGGGTCCCCTGCTTGAGCAGGTGGTTGGGCTAGAAGAGTGGTCACCAACTAGTGGGCCAGGCACCACTGGTGGTCCATGAGAAAAATTTGGTGGTCCGTAGAGAAATGCCACCCACAAAGCATCCCCCAAAGCTATTAATCTAGGCTGCACTGCCCACATGGCCCGCAGGAACATAAGGCTTGCATCGCTTGCATTGCAAACAACCCGAGGGAGTGAGGGGAAGAGGGAAAAGGCCGAGGGGGGGAAACTTGCCCCACTTGCCCCAAGTGCATGGTCTGGCCATTGGGATGCTTCTTTCCACTTCTTTCTTCTTATGGGCTTCACACAAGGAAAGCAGCAAAAGTCTTACTTTCTCTCCCCAAAACTCTGAAAGAAATGAGTCTTTGGGATCTTGTGAGACATCCTGCTCCAAGAGGCTGCGCCGGTGTGACAAGTCTCACAAAGACTCATTTCTGGTGGAGTTTGGGGGACAGAAAGAAAGACTTCTGCTGCTTCTGCTGCTTTTCTTGCATGAAGCCAAAAGTCTCTCTTTCTCTCTCTCCTCCCTCCCCCCCAAGAACGGAGCTGGAGATGGTATCCTGTGATCTCAAATAAAGAATGATTGAATGATCGAGAACGGGGTGGGGCATTTTCCTGCAGACTTTTTTGGGGGATTTTCCCAGGGTCTCTGGTCCAGTGGAATTTAAAATTATGAGTATGGTGGTCCCTGAGGTCCAAAAAGTTGGTGACCCCTGGGCTAGAAGACCTCCTTTCAACTCGTTCTATTATTCTGTTATAATTCTCTATTTGTAAAATACAGTATACAACATGGGTGAGTCTTGGCAATTTGGCTGGGCCTATCCTGCAAAAACTTTCTGAAGTATTTACTGCATTTTCTTCTAGACTCCTCCAGAGCCAACCGTGTGATATGGCTGCAATGAAAGCAAATGTAGTCCTAGGCTGCATCAACAGAAGTACAGTACAGTAATATCAAGGGAAGTTGTTGTTCCTATCTATTTTGTATTGGCTCGACTGCATCTAGAATTTTTCTCTAATTTTGTACACCATATTCTAAAGATCTTGAGAAATTGCATTCATCCAGAACAAGGGTCTTCAAACTTGGCAAGTTTAAGACTTGTGGACTTTAACTCCCAGAATTCCTGAGCTAACATGACTGGAGGAGAAATTCTGGGAGTTGAAGTCCACAAGTCTTAAAGCTGTCAAGTTTGAAGACCCCTGATCCAGAAGAAGGGACCAAGCAGCTGGAAGAAAAAAAAATATCAGAAACAATTAGAGGCATTAAGCATTTCTTTCCCTTCCATTTTATGTTCTATGGTGGAACGATTTGGGGAACCAAGTTATTGTTTGAAGCACATCATGTAACACATGAACATCTTTCACTCTTTATAAATCACCTTAATCTGATCAGTTCTGGGTGGTGCACAGAAGCAAACGGACATCTCAACAATTAAAAGAATGAGAAATAGCATATTGCTAACTTAGATAAATTTTAATAGCAATAACAAAAAGACTAGATACTTTGGCTCAAAGGGACACTGAAGTAGGACTGTTTTCTTGGAAGTAGGGAGAGCAGAGGTCAACTGTAGTCCACAATGCGAGGGTTACTAATGAGAATGCTTATAGCCTCTTGACTTCCCATGAAGTGGAATTCTGAGCAGATTCTTTCTGGTTTTGGGCTGGGTTGACCGAACAAGCAAGCTTTCCCAGATGCATACCAGTGCTACACCATACATGACCCACGAGATCTGTGATTGCGAACCTATGGCATGCATGCCGGAAGTGGCATGCAGAACCTTTACTGCCAGCACACGAACTGTTGCCTAGAACAGATCCACTGCACATGCACCTCCTGCCAACCAGCTGATTGTTGGGTAACCGCTGTGCATGCATGGGGAGTGGGGTGCACACGGGGTAGGGGTCACGCACACATGTGCAGAGGCTCGCGGCATATGGTGTGTGTGTCATGTACTCATTGCATTTTGGATGCAGGCACTTTCGGCATATGAAGACAAAAAGGTTAGCCATCACTGCACTAGTTGGATGATAATCAGCACTTAGAAATTGACCTGGAAACCTACTAGCAGTTAATATAGCACTTGTAGAAGAACTACAACTTGTAACATGTATATGATAAAGTAGAAGAGTATAAGCTTCTCTACATCTCTAAAATAGGGTACCCTAAATGATTCTGCTGTTACTACTTAAAAAAATGGAGAGAGAGGAGTTTTAAATTGGAAATGCAATCATACCCGATCCGTCTGTTGCTCTGATGAGCACCAAGTGAGTTCAGAACTCAGTGAGTTCTCATCTTACAAACATACTTTTAATGACCATTGAAATTATTATGAAAAAGTGACGAACAACTGGTCCTCACACTTAGGATGGTTGCCTCATCCCCATGATCATACGATCAAAATTTGGGTCTTGGCTACTGGCGTGCATTTACAATGGTTGCAGAGTCCCAGTGACATGTGATTACCATTTATGATCTTTGGCTTCCAACAATCACAGCCAATAGAAGAAGGTGGATCTGAAAATTGAGCAAGGTCATCCGATACATCATTATACATACCATAAATGTGGTGAGAATAGCCCTCACACAGGGATGGAAGAAGGAAAAGATACCATCTGAAGAAGACTTGACACAAAAAATAATGGATTGTGCGGAACTGGATAAATTCACAATGGAATTAAGAGGCAAAGATGATTCAGACTATTATGCGATTTGGCATAGGTGGTATAAATGGATGGAGGATAGAAATAGGAGCTGATGTTTATGTATAAAAGGAGAGGTATGTATTAATAACAACACAAACACTGTTAATGTGAATAGAGATTTGTATTTTTGTTTTTAAAAAATAAAATATTTATGAAAAAAAAGAAAAAAAGAAGGTCGATCTGTTTAGTGACTGTTCTGAACAGGGCTTCCTGAGACTGTAATTAATCACATGCTTAATCCAAATAACCCTCTTTTTATTTCAACGGCTGGGAATTCTATTCATTCCCAGCCTATAATGAGTCCCAAACAGTCTCTTGAGATAAGCACCCACCTTGATCTGCTTTGAATTGCTACCAACAACTAAAGTGCCAGATTAACTGTAAAAAGCCAAACGGAGTACAAAGTCCACATAGAGCTTCAAGGTTTAATCCAAACACAGCAAACAAACACCTCCAAGCCTTACTCCCAAGTCACCCCTTTTGTCTTAACTGTTCTTGCCTTCTGGCAGCTCTGCGCACGTGTGCACTGGGAACAGGCTCCCCTTGTTCCTCTGCCTCACTGCTGTCAGATTTTGGAGGCTCCGGAGTCAGCACATAACTCCCAGATGGCCCTGGCCACATCTCTGTATCAGATGCAGGACCCTCATCTGAGTCCTCCCCAGACTCCCGGCCTGGCCCATGTTCCTTCTCACTGTCCGACTCTGCTGCCATCTCCACAGGCTGCCAGCTGACTGTGTGATTCACTTAACAACTGTGGCAAAAAAGGTTGTAAAATTAAGTGAGCATGGGACTCAGTTAACTCCCATATTTAGTGACAGAAATTCTGGTCCCAATTCTGGTTGCAAGTTGAGGATAACTTGTTTGCAAGAAAGGTTATAAATCAGGAAGAGAACAACCATTAAGATTTTTGGTGGAAAGTTTGCTATAGAGATACAAACTTATGGTCAAATATAAATGAAGACTTTTCCTTTATTTTCAGACTCTAAAACAAGAGATTTTGACTAATAAGACTGCTGTCTGGCAATCATATTTTTAACTAGCTTGATACCCGTGCTTCACTAAGAAACTATGAGGTCAGGCTTACTTTTGGGGAGGAAAATAAGGAAAAAAAAAATCTGCCTCTGCCGACCAGCATCCATCGGTATTCATTTGGCTAGCATCCTGTCAGTGTGTTTGGAAACTGCAACAGTATTTGCTGTGTGAGCAAGAAGGAGACAGCAAGGAGTTTGGGCATAGCTTAGCTCAACTGTTCTGTACTAAAGCTACTTGATGCTGTGAAACTAAAACTGAAACTCCTTTCCTCTGCTTGTGCTTTGCATTTGAAACAGATTTCTTTTCAGGTGGGAAGGGGGAGTAGAATTCCTTAGCATCAAAGCGTATTAATAATAATATACGAAATACTAATGCTCTGATGGTCATTTTGAAAAATCCTTTCTTAGTGAGCAGAAGCCAAGAGGAACATACATGCCAAATTTCAAGTTTGTAGGTTTTACGGTTCTGGAGATTTGTGATGATGCGTGAGTAGTATTTCACTTTTATATATATAGGTAAGTATGTTCTGGAGAATGTTGGTGTCCAGTGGACAATTTGAAAATATTCCACAACCCAGTCTCACCATCTAATAAAAAAGCATTTCTTTTGAGGATTTTGGATCCATTCAGTTTCAGCTGCCAAATTAATATACTATCCATAAATAAGAGATGTTGGCAGATCAATTCTCAAACATCACATTAAAATGGCATAAAATAAAAAGCATAACTAGACACCCTAAAATGTTAGTTATAAATGAAAAGGTATTGAAGCTCTTAATTTTCAGCACTTATGACAAACAAGATCAAATATTAAAACAGAGAGAACATTTTACTGAATCTTACTTTAATAAATCTCTCTCTAGATATTAATGAAATATCCATAATTTGTAGGCTCATACATCCTGTTAAGATTGTAATTTGCATATTAAAGATAAGGGAATAAAGAATTTTATTAAAGCATGTTCTTTTTTCATATTCCTTTGATTTTCCTTCTTTTATAAAAGAAATAAATGTTCATTAGAAAAAATTGGGTGTTCTATGGTATTGAAAAATTAGAGCCACTGTCCTTAAGTATGTATTTGCATGTAAGAGACATTACGTTCAATAGGACTTAGTTCTGAGTTAGAGATGAATAGGATTGTATTGTTAGGCCATTATTATTTTGTTAATGCATGCAACTACTGTCCAGTACATTTTTGGGGGTATTCTTATTTAACTGAATGAAAAAAACATGCTTTCAAAATTAGTTTTCAGAAAAGATATATATTTCAGTAAAAATTCTTCTTGGTGAGGTGCTTGATTTTGCTCACATTAATTACAAGGTACTTGTGAAGGGTATACAAGCATTCTATCTTTGATCAAGCAATAAATTTTATAGTCTCCCTGGTTTCCATTGCTTTTAAGAGTATAGGTAGTCCTCGATGTATGACCAAGAAGACTCCACACTCATTTGCACTATTGGGGTGACCCTGAGGACCCAGATAAACCTCCAAGTGGTCTCAACAACTTTCTAAAAGAATGCAAATGACCAGTTGTCTGCCAGGAGTATAAATCCTTTCATTCCCCACCATCCAGTCAGAACTGAAGAAGCTTCTCAGATGAGAAGTGAAACATCTTCAAAGAAAAACCAGAAAGTCCAATTGTCTCCTGAAAACAGCATATTTGTGATGACCATTCAATGTTAACAATGGCACTGAAAAATGTGAGTTTTTACTGTTTTTCATGGTTAGGACCTTTGCAGCATCACCATGATCATATGATTAAAATTCAGATACTTGGTAACCGATTCATATTTATGACTGTTGCTGTGTCCCAAGGTCACCTTTTGTGACTTTCTGACAAACAGTCAATGGGGATGCCAGATTCACTTAACAGCTGGGTTACTAATTTATCAACTGCATGATTGACTTAACAATTGCTGCAAGTCCTAAAAATGGGGTAAAACTCACTTAACAAATGTCTCACTTAAATAAATTTTGGGCTTCATTGTGGTCGTAAGGACTACCTGTATAACGTCCAATTTTAATTGTTGTTATTGATGCTTTCCAGTGCAAGATCTGCATTTACTGTTTTTAATATTTATACAGGACACCAGAAGTCACAGCCAAAGGAAAACATTTTTGCTTCACATTGGAATTTTCTAAATCTCTCCAAGATAAGTTTCCTTCTCCATCTCATTTGAAGCTACAGCACTGATTCCTTAGGAAATGAGATAGTTGGTCCTTTGCTATTATGGACTTGCTAACAAGTGATCAGGGCCACAAAATTGCTTGAAAGTTAAGAAATTCATTGGCGATCTTGTGTTTGTTGCCGGTGATGAATATTTGACATTGCAGCTTATCTTACGAACAATCTTGGTAGGAATTTCACCACGCTTCATGGCATTTATTCATTTCAAATTCCATTAGCTCAATGATATATGAAGTAGATTATAGCAGATAAATGAATTAGACAAAATGACAAAAAACATCAGATAGGAGATATAGGAAACATTCCCAGAGTCAGACATAAAGATCACAAGTGCCTATATACAAATGCACAAAGTCTGGGGAACAAACTATTAATACATGAAGGTAGATATGATATAGTTGGAATAACAAACACTTGATGGGATGTAACCCATAACTGGAGCATAGTGATAGAAGGATACAAATTGTTCAAAAAATACCAGACCCCCATAAAAGAGGAGGTCTTGGAGGAGGTGGAGTTGTAATGGACCACTATATTGCTACAGAAATGTATGAAACATGCATTTATGATGAAAACCTCCTTAGAATGCATATGAATCAATTTAAAAGAAAAAAAGAATGCCATGGCTGTAGGCCTATACTACAGGCCCCCTTTTGCTAACCAACTAACAAATATATGTAGGAACAATCAACCAATGGAACAGCTTGCCTTCAGAAGTTGTGGGAGCTTAATCACTGGAGGTTTTCAAGAAGAGATTGGACTGACATTTGTCAGAATATGTAGGGTCTCCTGCAGACCCTGTCAGTATATGTAGGGGGTTGGACTAGGTGATCTACAAGGTCCCTTCCAACTCTGTTAATCTGTAGGTCAGACAAAATGACTTCAATAGTTTTTAAGTTCTCCTTGGGAATGTCTATGAAGTTGTGTGTCCCACAGTTACCTTCTTAACAGAATGAATCCCATCTGGAGAAGGATAACTTGCTCACCATACTATGGTTGGAAGTCCAGGGGAATTAGAGGACATTTGTAGTCTTCTTCATATTACCATTCTTCTTAATACTTTACTCAAGTTGGCCACAATATTTGTAGGAGCAATATGTTCTAACCTTACTCCATCACCTGCAGGACCCCAAGAGCAAAAATAACAGCATGCTCAGGGAGAAAATACTGCACTTATTTGACAGTGCATCCAATATTCCTATTTGGAAAAAAGAAAACTGCTTTGCTTCACAGTCTAATAAAAATCTTGCTTATAAAATGTCTGTTTGAGGTCGGCCATTATTTCTTGCTGTGCTCTATGCTCTATAGTTCCTCAACTTGAACTAATGTTACTGAGGCATATTTTGATACAAAATGCAATTGCATTTTGTTTATATAACAGAATTTAAATCTATTTTCAGTGCAGACAAATTAACCAAATGAAACTACCGTGTTTCTCATATAATAAGGCCGGGTCTTATTTTTTTTTGAGCCCCGAAAAAATGGCTAGGCCATCTTTTCGGGGACTGACTTAATTCCCCCCCTTGCATCTTCAGGCAGGCGGGCGGCGATGGTTTGGATGTTGACCTCGGCGTTGGTGGGGCACTTCATATTGGGGTCAACGCAGGCAGCACCATATCCAGGTGTGCAACAAAAGTACTTCCTAAAGGCAAGCCCCCCCATCATTCCCCCCATTTCACATGTTTTAATATAGGCCTTAATTTGGGGGGAGGGGCTTAATTTCATTTCATGCCTATAAAACATGCTGGGACTTCCTATTGGGGGAGGCCATATTGTTGGAGAAACAGGGTATTTCATTAAAAGATCTGTGCTACAGTTAGAAAATGCAATGCCCAAACTTAGATAAGTAACGTGCATAAGTGCACCAACGTGCCTATCGCCCCGTCCTATTGTTTCTTTTATATTTTTTTTATTTTTCTTATATGTATCCATGTATTCATAACTATGTTTTTACTTATACCTATTATCTTGTAAGCAATTGACAAATAAAAAAATAAAATAAAAATAAAATAAAATAAATAACCTGAAATATGCATATATTCCTTCCGCCTTTGTTTAAGATGGTGCATACTGTACACACACCCACACACACAAAATTTCTGAACCACTCATCTCTCTCAAAGAGGGATTGCAACATGATTTTTCCTATATGCTTTTATTCCATTCTTAAATCAATGCGAACACTCTGCCGATACATACAGTAAGAGACTGGCATAAACCCCCCCCCCCAAGTCTATGATAAAAATAGCAATCTTTGAATGAAAGTTTTTGGACTGTATTATTTATTTGAAAGTTTAGCTTCAGTTTTCAACTTTTCAGAATCTTTAGAATCATATCATATTTTCTACTTTCCTTCCCTGCCATTTTCTAAGAAAAGAAAAATAGAAAAATACCCATGATTTCTATCAGTGATTATAGCCATTGTTGAGAATACTGGGAGTTGATCCTATAGCTCAGTGATGGCGAACCTTTTTGTTGTGGTGTGCCGAAAACGCACATGTGTGCGATAATGCATGCACGCCAGCACCCACAATGCAATGTGCCCTGCCCCCCCATGCACATATGCACAACGCCCCTTACCTGCACTGCACATGCGTGCACCACCCAGATGATTTGAGGCCATTTTGAGGCCATTTTCACCCTCCCGGGGGCTCAAGGGAAGCCTCTGCAGCCTTTGGAGGCCAAAAAATGGGCCTGTTTTGGCACTTCCAGTTTCAGCACTTCCGGTATTTCCGGAAGGCCCATTTTTCAGCCTCCAAAGGCTGCAGAGGCTTCCCTTGAGCCCCCAGGAGGGCGAAAAAGGCCTCAAATAAGCCAAAAATCAGCTGGGAGGCACGTGTGTGTGCAGCACAGGTAAGTTTGGCTGGGACTCATATGTCCACACAAATGACCCATAGTTTCTCAAAATAATCCCAAACCCAAAACATATATTAAAGTCTGGTAAAGCCTTCAACTTAACTTCTCTGTTTTATTAGGCACAGTTTAAAGTCACAAAAGTAAATAAGGAGGCAAACAGAAAACCAAAACAAACCTTGATGAGAGTTCTGAAGCAAGCCGAGATAACTAATTATAAACTCCAGGAAAATAGCCAAGAAAAGTCCATGGGAAGAACGCCAGCAAAGATAAGCCTCTTTCAAGGTGAACACTCATTGACTTCAGCTAACTGCACAGTTGGAAACTTATATACATAGCTCCCACCTGCAAGTCAGGAGGAGGAACATAGTAATCTCCTCTTGAGTAGACCTCGCTTTTCCCTGATCCTCTCCTTCCTGCGTGACCTAGGATGGATAGGGGATGGGCCTGGATCCTCCTCTGACTGCTCAGCCAGCCTCTGCCCTTCCCCAGCCTCCTCCACTACCTCTGGAGCCACACTCCCACTCCCCGTTGGCAGTTCCTCCCCTTCCTCTTCCTCAGACTCCACCAGGGCTATGACAGGCTATAGCTAAATGACATTAGGCACTTAGGCTGGGGAAAGTTGACCGAAAACATAAGGGCAACATTTACTGTTTTTGACAGTAGCAGAAGTATTAGTACTACTTTATAAGGTCTTGGTAAGACCACACTTGGATTACTGCATCCAGTTTTGGTTATCATATATATAAAAAATGTTGAGATGCTGGAAAGTGCAGAGAAGAGCAACAAAGATGATTAGGAACTTGGAGGCTAAACATATGAAGAATGGTTGCAGGAATTGGGTATGTCTAGTCTGGTGAAAAGAAGGACTGGAGTGAGGTAGTAGCAATATTTGAGGGGCTGACACAAAGAAAAGGGGGTCAACTTATTTTCCAAAGCACCAGAAGGCAAGTCAAGAAACAATGAATGTAAAATAAACAAGGAGAGAACCAAGTAGAATTAAGAACAAATTTCCTAACAGTGAGAACAATTAATCAGTGTGCTTTCAGAAGTTGTGGATGCTCTATAACTGGAGGCATTTATTTATTTATTTATTTATTTATTTATTTATTTATTTATTTATTTATTTATTTATTTATTTATTTATTTATTTATTTATTTATTTATTTTGGTTTGTCAACCTCTTACAAGATAATAGGTATAAGTAAAAACATAGTTTTGAATACACGAAATGGATACATATAAGAAAAATAAAAGAAACAATAGGATAGGGATAGTAGGCACATTGGTGCGCTTATGTACGCCCCCAACAGACCTCTTAGGAAAGGGGTGAGGTCAACAGTAGAAAGTCTAAGGTTAAAGCTTTTGGGGTTTTGGGAAGAAACCACAGTCAGGTAGAGTATTCCAGACATTGACCACTCTGTTGCTGAAGTAGTATTTCTTGCAATCAAGTTTGGTGGGATTAATCTTGAGTTTGTATCTCTTGTGTGCTCTTGTATTGTTATGGTTGAAGCTGAAGTATTCATTGACAGGTAGGACATTGCAATGTATGATTTTATATACTATACTTAGATCGGACTGAAGGTGTCATAGTTCTAGGTTTTCTAGGTCTAGAATTTCAAGTCCAGTGGCATAAGGTATTCTGCAACGAGTAGAGGAGTGGAGAACTCTTCTTGTGAAATATTTCTGGACTTTCTCAACTGTATTACTATCAGATCCATAGTGTGGGTTCCAGACTGATGAGCTGTATTCGAGTATTGGTCCAGCAAATGTTTTGTATGCTCTAGTTATTAGTGTAATATTACCAGAGAAAAAGCTACGTACGATTAGGTTAATAACTCTTAATGCCTTTTTGCCTATGTAGTTACAGTGGGCTCTAGCACTTAGATCATTAGAGATGAGTACCCCAAGATCTTTGACAGAGTTTGGATCATCAACAAGGTTTTGACTAGTCAGCCTGTATTTTATTTTCTGATCTTTTTTGCCAATATGTAAGACAGAACATTTATTTGTTGATATTTGAAGTTGCCATTTGTTTGACCATTCTGATACATATTTGAGGTCTTTTTGAAGGGTAGCAGTATTGCCTGTGGTATTGAATAGCTTTACATCATCAGTGAAGAGAATGCAGTTGCTCTTAAAATGATCACAGAGGTCATTTATGTGGAGTATGAAGAGAATTGGTCCTAGAACACTGCCTTGGGGGACACCACTATTGACAGGTACAGAATTTGATTGGATGTTCCCAATTTTGACCATTTATTGTCTGTTTGACAGGAATGCTTCTATCCAGTTTTGCAGGTGTCCAGAGATACTCTAAGACTTTAGTTTTAGGAGTAGTTTGTTGTGTACCACTGAATCAAAGGCTTTACAGAAGTCTATGTAGATTGCATCTATTGCTTTGCCCTGATTGAGTTCTGTAGTCCATAAGTTTTTGCAGTATAAGAGTTGCAGATTGCAGGATAGTTTTTTTCTGAAACCAAATTGTTTATTGGAGAGTAGGTTGTTTGTCTCTAAGTGGAGGATATTGGATTGGTTAATAATTATTTCCATGACTTTACAGGTGACGCAGCATAAAGAGATTGGTCTGAAATTTTCAACTAGGCTGGGGTCTCCCTTTTTGAAGATGGGGATGACTGGCTTGTGTCCATAGTTTTGGCAAGAAGCTGGTCCTGAAAGATTTTTCGAAGATTATACTTAGATGTTCAGCTGTGGCAGTGGATAGCTTTTTTAAGGAGTAGGCACATATTCCATCTGGTCCAATAGATAGAGATAGTTTTAGATTGCATAGTGCTTTTTCAACATTGTCTACTTTAAAATCGATTATTTTTATTTTTTATTTATTTTGATTTGTCAATCGCTTATAAGATAATAGGTATTATACATAGATATGAATACATGAAATGGGTACATATAAGAAGAATAAAAGAAACAATAGGACAGGGACGGTAGGCATGTTGATGCGCTTGTGCACGCATCATTGTAGTTGTCTGTGGTTCGACTAGGAAATACTGGGCATGATCCATTGCTATTTACAAATACTGTGCCAAAGAATGTGTTAAAGAGGTTGGCTTTAATAGTGTCGTCGTTGCAGTCTTTACCATTAGGTGTTTTTAGGGGTGCAATGGACTTTGAGTCTTTTAGTTTGTTGTTTACAAAATTGTAGAAAGTGCGGGTGGAATTGGTGTGTAGAAGGTTTTCCTCTTGTTTAATGTGATAATTGGTGCATTCAGTCTTTATCTGGTGGCATAAATTTTTGTATCGGCTTTTGAAGTTGGCAACGTGACCAGATTTGTTTTTCTGCCAAAGTGATCTCTTTTTGGATTGAAGCTTCCTCATTGTTAATCTGTTTTTTCTGGTTTTGATGACTCTTTTGACTTCAAGTAAAAATATGTTGTAATGGTCTTCAGCAGTATTGCATCCAGTGAATAGAAATTGCCAACCAAGGGATGAGAGATCGTTGTCTATAATGTGGAGTTGTGGGTTGTGCGACTTACTTTTGATACAAGCAGCGCGGTAGTCAATTTAGAGATCCTTCTCTCCATTGTCTAGATGTCTTTTGAGTTCCTTGTGGAGTTCACGGGAGCAGATTCTTTGCAGTATGAATAAGTCTGGTCTTGAGCAAATTTTTTTGTGGTTGGGACTGGTTTTTGCAATGGCGTTTATTGTATGTATGAATATGCGTTTGTTGGACTCATTTTTGCAAACAACTCTACAAAATGTTGGGGCCACCGAGCCATCATTGTATCTGGACTCAGGGCCATCTGGTTACTTCAATGATATCTTCAGGAGAGATGTTTGTTGTATTTGAGTTGCTTATGATATTACGAACTTTGGTGATGTTATCTGATTCGTTTGGTGTCTTCAAGACCAAATAAGATGGCATTTGGACATTTCTGATCACATTCAATGGTGTCTCTGATGAGCAAGGAGATATCATTTGTGGAATTATTTGATGGGGTAGTAATTATTTGTGGTTGTGGTTTGGTGATTATTTTTGGTTGTAGTTGTGATTGTAGTTGAGATAGCAGTTGTGGTAGTGGTTGTTGGGTTGGGATTTGATTTTGAGCTGATAGGTAGTCGCTGATCAGTGCTGTATTTTTTTTTAAAGAAAAATTAGGCTTTCTTGTATAATTGTTTCAAAACGTGTTGCTAAGCATTTTTCTATTGAGTGCATGAGTGATTCTACGCTATCAACTCTGTCAGGCAGGGTACTTGGTTTGTTTAGCTTAGGAAAATGTGATGGACATACAAGGGAAAGTATCTAATGATTTTAGGAGATCAGCTAGGTCGTTGTTTAAATTTAAGTAGGCAAGGTGGGCTTTATTGTCACATAGGTAACATTTGATGTTATTTTCACTTTTGTTGATGGTTTTAAGACATCTGAAGCATGTACAGGAGTCTGGGATATCATTTTTTGTTGTTGTTTGGTAGTGGAGGATTTGGAGTTTCTGGAATTGGCATGGTCAATGACAATAGTACACTAAACAATTACAATAGCTAATTAATGTGATATGTAGACAGTTACTTAATGAATGCTGGTAATTAATAAATGTTAATTGATAAGGTAGAGAACAAATCAAAAGTAAGGTTACTTATTACTAAAAATCAATCAATCAACTTATTACTAAGAATCAATCAATCAATCAATAGACTAGATGATCAATGATACAATATTAAATCTCTATCAGTTCAATGAATCAGTAAATTAGTGTTCATTTAACAATTAATTATTATACTATTATATGATAAATCAATTATTATAGTCAAAGCATTATCTATAAATATTTGGTCTTGAGGTACTGAAATAGTGGAGGTAGTATAGTATTGGAGGTTTGTGATGTAAAGTTCCTTTGTTTTTCCTGAAAGCCACGTTTTTTGGTTTTTGTTTTGTTTTTATTTTAAAGAGGAAGCATTGCTGTTTGATAGATTTGAATGGAGAAGATTTGAATGGAGAAGATTTGAATGAGCTCATCAATCATCTACTTTGGAGTTTGGAAAGGATGAGATTTGGGTGGGGGTTTAGTGGAGGTTGTCCAATCAGCTGAGTGGGAATTTAAATTCAGGCTGACTAATCAGCTGGGTTGTTTAAATGGAGCGGGTGATTTATATGGAGACTATCAATTCTCCATGAGTCTCCTTTGTTCTCCTCAATTGGTGGTCGTTTATAATTATTTTTGATTTGATTTAAATGGAGACTGTAGACATCATTCCAGTTCTTCCACCATTGGAATTCACAATCAATCTCAGTTTCAAAAGGCAATTTTCCTGAATAAAAACCTTCTTCACACCTCTTCTTCTCGTCTAGTCCCCTTTTTTCTCTTTTTTTCTCCTTTAATCACTCTTTTCTCAAGCTGCCATTTAACGTCCAGAGTTAGAGGGTAAAACCATAAATTAAGCCGCTGCCACTTAATCTCCACACTCACCCCTTCTGCTCTGGACTCTTCGCTTTTTAAGTTGTTTCTGACTCAGGTCCACAGTAAATCTTCGAGCCATTTAACCATTCCTTCCTCCACTGAAAAATGCACTGCTGATCTAAAAGGAGCCAGGGGAGACACTCACCCACACTTGGGTAGCTTCTAAGCTTGCAGTTGGCAGTTGTTGCAAATCCCACAGCTCGTTCATTTAAGAAGAGTCTGAATAACCATTTGGCTGGAATTGTATAGGGTCTGTGCAGGGAGTTGGACTAGAAGACCTCCGAGGTCTCTTTCAACTCTGTTATTCTGTTCTGTTAAAGGAGTTAAGCCAATCAGAAGCTTCCAGGAAACTCTTTAGCAACCTATGCTTCTTTCTTGATTCTGAACTTGCATGTGATATTCAGCTGTAGATACTACCTTTGTACTTGGATCCAAGAAACTAACGCTGCAACTTCTCGATGTGTTCTGCTTGATAGAAAACTGTCAGACTTTAATATGTATGATGGAATACAGACTTGGCCTCGCATATGAAGAAGGGTGGAAAGAAACACCGAGGAAGGTGTTAAGTTCTGCGCATGGCCGCAAGGAACGGAGACGAGACAGTGAACAGTGAACTTCAACTCTTTATTAATCATTCTGAACAGAGCAAAAATCTAGGGCAGCAGCAGCCCTTTTATAGGCAAGCTGCTGATCTAGTAACCAATAAGAAATGTGGAGCGTTAACCCCTTTAACCAATGAGAGTGGCTCATTAATAGCCAATCAGATTCTCCTGAATGGACCAATCCGATATCGCTATTATCGGCCAATCAGAAGTGCAGGACTAGAACCCTGCTATTTTCTAAAGGTTTTGATAAACTTTATTTAAGCGTTTATTAGTTCATAACACCCCTTCCCCCGGGTTCCATTTAGGGGGTGCGGTGACATAATCTCTGAGGTATGACAGTTGTTTTGACTGTCTATTGGATTTACGCTGTCCCACCGGTTCTTGTCTGTAACCTTGTTTTAGCAGGACGTTTTCAGGCAAGTCGGGTGCTGGTGGTTCTTCATTGGAAGACTCAGTGCTGCTAATGTTCTTGTCGTTGTCCTCTGGCCTTTGCGGGCCTGCCTCTGTTGAGGTGTTCCTCTTTGGTGAGAACACACCTGTCGCTGATCCTTCTTCATTTATTTCGCCCAATTGCTGACTTTTTTCATTCGTGCTTTCTGCCATCTTGAATTCGGTTTCTTCCACATCCCCTCCCCCCTCAGTTTGGGAGTTACAGGAGTCGTGGAAACTAGGTTGTAGCCTTGAGCGAAGCTGATCTATATGGCATTTCCATATTTTTTTGTCGCAGGTTTTCACCCGGTACGACCTGGGTCCAGTGGCTTGAATTACAGTTGCCTCGACGCACAACAGTTCGCCAGAAAGGTTTCTGGTGAAAACTAAGTCACCTAACTTGAACTCGTGGCATTTTCCGCTAGATCCACAGGGTTTCTCTAGCTAGTAAGATGGGTGAAGCCGGTCGAGGTGGGAGCGGAGTTTGCGTCCCATCAATAATTCAGCTGGAGTCTTGTGGTGACGCTGTGCGGAGTGATGTGTTGAAGAAGGAGTATTCTGTTTATCTTATCTTCAATGTCCCCATAGTCCATTTTGTAAAGGTTTTTTTTAACAAACTGTACCATGCGCTCGGCTCTTCTGTTAGCCGCAAGGTGCACTGGCGAAGTTAGCGCATGGCAAATATCCCGGTCTGCTAAGTATTGTTCGAAAGGGAGCGCGGTAAACTGAGGTCCGTTGTCGGATACCAGAACGTCTGGCAGTCCATGCATCGCAAATAATCTGTTCAACTTCCGGATGATGGACTTGGTTGTGGTACTCTTCATTTCGTGGATCTCGAGCCAGTTTGAATAGGCATCCACTGTCAGGAGGAATGTGTGTCCCTTAGTAGGTCCCGCAAAGTCAATATGAATGCGGGACCACGGTCCCCAGGGTGTTTCCCATTCTGTCGGAGTTGCTTTCAGTGGGGCATTGCTAACTTCCTGGCACTTTAAACAAGTCTTTACCCAGGCTTCGATCTGTTTGTCGATGCCCGGCCACCACACATAGCTTCATGCGAGCGCTTTCATATGCACAATGCCGGGGTGGCCCTCATGCAGTGTCTTTAATACTGCTCGTTGTAACCGCTCTGTGATGATGACTCTATCCCCCCATAGGATGCAGCCCTTTTGTGAAAAAAGTTCTGTTTGCCGGTTCTTGAAGGGGATGAAGTCATCAGGGGTTTGATCTACTGGCCATCATCGTTCGACCCAGCTAAGAACTCGCGTTAAGATAGGATCGCGTTTTGTTTCGATTGCGATATCTCTAGCTGTTAGCGGCGGTGAATGTAGTGTTTCAATCTGGAGCATAGTAAGGGTTGGAGCTGGGTCGTTGACGGTTTCCGGAAGTGGTGCACGGCTCAGCGCGTCAGCGTGGGGAATGGCTTTCCCCAGGCGGTGTTGCAGCTTATAATTGTACGCAGCCAAAAACTCCGACCAGTGAGTCATTCTGGGTGATAATATATAGGGGGTTGGCTTGTCTCCCGCTATAATCCCCAGCAAAGGTTTGTGGTTGGTAACAATGGTAAAAACTCGTCCATATACATATTCATGAAACCATTTTACAGCAGATACAACAGCAAGAGCCTCTTTATCGATTTGACTATAGTCATGTTCAGCCTTTGATAAAGTCCTTGAAAAATAGGCAATAGGGGCTTCACTTCCATTTGGTAACACATGACTCAAAATGGCTCCTACTCCAAAGGGTGACGCGTCACATGTGATTGTTAAAGGCAAAGTCTCGTTATACTGCATTAAAACAGCATCTGAAGTTAATAGGTTTTTCACTTGTTGGAATGCCTCTGCTGTTTTTTTTATCTACAGGCAGTTGTTGGTACACCTGTGCTATATCCAATTTAGCGAAGACTTTTCCGCCCCCCAGGGAATGGAGGAGGTGTTGTACCACCGGCACCGGGTAAGCGTTCTGTTGAAGGGCATGATTCAGGGTGGCACGGTAGTCCCCACAAATCCTTAACGATCCATCCGGTTTAATGGGTGTTACGATTGGGGTTTCCCAAGGAGAGTGGTCGGTTGGTTCTAACACACCCTGGGCTGTTAATTTATCAAGCTGCTCGTCAATCTTTGGTTTAAGGGCAAAAGGTACTTGACGAGGCTTAAGGCGGATGGAGGCTACTTCAGGGTTAAGGTTAAATGATATCGGGGTCCCCTTGTACTCACCTAGTTTGTCTGCAAAGACGTCCTGGAATTCCTGGACGAGGGCCTCCTCCCAGTCGTCGCTTCTGGTTTGGTGAATGCCAGCTACCTCAATTCCAGGTGGAGCGAACCATTGAAGGCCTAACAAGCTAGGCCGATCACGGTCGACGATGGTCAATGGTAAAGATGCAGTATGATTTTTGAATGAGACCTGGACGAGGCTGGATCCAATAACCAGAATTCGGTTTCCCTGATAGTCCTTGAGAATGATTCTTTGGATTCTGAGGTCTTGCCGCCGGATGGCAGGGATTAATTGTTTAAGGATCTTCCAGGAAACCATCGAGAGGGATGATCCTGAATCGACTTCCATCACGCAAGGCTGGTTTTCGATGGCAACCTTCACTCGGATCTTCTTTGCGTCTAATGTTGAGGCGTGACCAATCGTAATGGTTTGGTGTGCCTCTTCTCGTTTCGTTGACTGGGCTGGTGGTTTATTTCTGCAGGAGTGCTTGTTCCATTGGTGGTTCAAATGATCCCGATTAACAGGACGACTTCCTGTGTGCTGGCGGTAGTTGGTCCCCCTCTGAGGTGGGCTGGATCCTTGCTTGCTTCTACAGACCTTTCCGATGTGGCCTTTCTTCCCACAAATATGGCAGAGCGCGTCGAGGAATTTGCAGTCTGATCATGGGTGGTTTGCCCCACAACCAGTGCATTGATACTGCAATCTCTGGTTACGCTGCTGGTGTTGGTCTCGTTCAGACCGGAGCCAGTTGACCTCTTCCTCATCACTTTCTGATGATGATTCGAGGTCCTCGTGGTGGGTTGCCATTGCATGTCCCTCACGGCGAGGTGAGGTTTCGCTGACGAGTTGGTGGAGCGGGGCATGGGTGCAGCGCATTCGGGCAGCCGACTTCCTGGTTGCTTCTGCTGCAGTAGCGTCAGCGATGGTATCTGCAAGGCTGATGTCGCCTTTCGCCATCAGCTTACTTTGCACGTGTGGTGCATCTAGTCCCAGAACTATTCGGTCTCTTAGAGCTTCTTCTAGGTCAGCGAACCTGCAGAGGCCTCCCAGGTTCCAGAGAGCCGCGATGAAATCGGCAACGCTTTCTCCTTTCCGCTGGTCTCTCTGGTAAAATTCATGTCTTTGGACAAGCGTTGGTATGGTAGGTGCATAGTGGGCCCGTAGAAGGGGCTCGAGGATGTCCGAGTCCATGGATTTCACCTCAGCCGGTTTGGCCAGTGCCTTAGCCATCTTAAAAACGGCAGATTCGCAGTCAGTCAGGAATACCGCTCGCTTTTTTCCAGTAATGGCATCCTTCAAATTGTTGGTCTCCAGAAACATCTGGAACTGGTCCAGGTATGAGTCCCAGTCTTCTTGTGCTGGGTCGAATGGAGCGGGTGGTATGGTGCCGCCGGACATGGTTTCCGCCATTGATGCGCCTTCAGCCATGTGCTCTGTTTGGTGCTCTGTAGTGTTCAGTCAGCTCTGACGTCTCCGCATCCCATCCTCGTCGCCAGTGTTAAGTTCTGTGCATGGGCGCAAGGAATGGAGACGAGATGGTGAATAGTGAACTTCAACTCTTTATTAATCATTCTGAACAGAGCAAAAATCTAGGGCAGCAGCAGCCCTTTTATAGGCAAGCTGCTGATTTAGTAACCAATAACAAATGTGGAGCGTTAACCCCTTTAACCAATGAGAGTGGCTCGTTAATAGCCAATCAGATTCTCCTGAATGGACCAATCTGATATCGCTAATATCGGCCAATCAGAGGTGCAGGACTAGAACCCTGCTATTTTCTAAAGGTTTTGATAAATTATTTTTTGGCGTTTTATTAGTTCATAACAGAAGGAGTTTCAGAGCAGATTATTCAGCCTGGAAAGAAGCAAACGAGAGAAAGAAACTGAAAACAATCCTGCCTTGATTATATCTAGTAGAAAATATAGTAGAAATAAACTCTATAGGATTTCAAGATTTCATTGTAGAACAATAGCAATAGCATTAGCATTTAGGCTTACATACCGCCCCATAGTGCTTTACAGCACTCTCTGGGTGGTTTACAATGTAGAAACATTATTTGCATACTGCCCCCAACAATCTGGGTTCTCATTTTACTGACATCAGAAGGATGGAAGACTTAGTGTTGTGGTGGCCTAGTGGTGAAGCTAATTGCCTCCCCTTCAGAAGGTTGAGAGTTCAATCCTAGGTAGCGGCAAATATTTCTCTCCCTGGGTGCAAAGAAAAAAAAAGTCTGCTGTGAACTCTACATGGCGTCAGGAAGGGCATCTGGCCAGTAAATGCTCAGCTCCATCCAGTTGCCCCTCAAAGTGGACCCTGCATTTGTGGAAACATGCTAGGAGGAAGAAGAATAAGAATAAGGATGGAAGACTGTGTCAACTTTGAGCCCTGTCAGGATTGAACTCCAGGCAGTGGGCAGAATATTCCTGCAATAGGCATTTTAACCACTGTGCCAACAGGGCTCTTAATAAAGAACATTTCTGAAGTTCCTGCTCTTCTTGCACCTTGCCGACCCTGAAGCAAATAACTTGGCTCATGACACACATGCTTGGCTGTCCCTTGTTTCAGGGAACTGGATGATGGCCACTTCCGCCAAAGCAGAGAGGTCTCATGAGATGGAGAGGGAAGATTAATCACACTCTCTGCTTCTACTCCACGCCAGTCTATTTGTGCCTTTTCCAATGGATGCTAGCAACCATCAGACAATCTCAATACAAATTCCCCCCCCTGACAAGATAAAGGATGGCTGCTACATTCACATCCTCCATCAATATATTCTCAGTAATCTCAGTAATTTCCTTTGGGCTCTGAGCCTCTTTTCCCCCAGCTGTCTGATAAGCCATGGTTTTTTTCCATCTGGTTTTCTTTGGAGTACCTGCTTGAGATAAGCCCTTAGGATGGGTGGAGGTTGCCAGCTGCCTAGGCTGTCTGATGAAATGGTGCTTGGAAAGTAAAAAAAGAAAAAAAAAAGAGAGAGAGATGAAATTTGTCTTGGAAAACAGCAAGTTCAGATAAAGCGCAACCTTGAAAACAAACATTTTCTGTAAATGAGATGCACTTTAGCAAACTACATCTTGGTATCACATGCTCAGGTATCTGGAAGCAGACTAGCCGGTGCAAATATTACAAAGAAAATGGTTGCCCTCTGACTTTCAGTCCAGTGAGGACAGCCCTTGACAGACTAATGGAGACGTGTCAGACTTCATGGATAGATATATTGCTCAGTTCTTTTAAACCTCAAAACCACACCATTAATTATTTTTTTAACCTGCTTAGCTCTGGGATGCTGTTATCCTCCAGGCTTGGCTCTATTTCTAAAGTCTGTATTTAGCATATTTATGGCTTGCCCTGAGCTTTCTTGAATTCAATAACAAATAACACTCTTTAAAAATAACAACCATCTGTAAAAAAAAAAGTCAAGAGCGTTTATGATACTGCTTGGTATATTCTTAAAATATACACTGTATTCTTAAAAAAAGAAAAAATCATAAATGTATATAATTAAAACAACATTCCATTCCAATTCAATTCTATCATTAATATTAATATTCATTAAAGTCTTAACATCTTTAACATTACTGTTGTGAATTAATAAAAGTGCTTAAATAAAGATTATTAAAACCTTTAGAAAAGTGCAGGGTTCTGGCCCTGCACTTCTGATTGGCTGATAATAGTGACATCTGATTGGTCCGTTCAGGAGAATCTGATTGGCTATTAGCGGACCTCTTTCATTGGTTAAGGGAACTAACGCTTCCCGTTTCTTATTGGTTATTTGATCAGCAGCTTGCCTATAAAAAGGGCCATTGCTGCCGTAGTTTTTGCTCTGTTCCACAATGTTAAATAAAGAGTTGAAGTTCACTGTTCATCGTCTCGTCTCCATTTCTTGTGCCCATGCACAGAACTTAACACTGGCGACGAAGGTGGGATTTGGAGACATCAGAGCTGACTGAGCACTACAGAGCGCTAAACAGAGCACGTGGCTGAAGACACACCAACGGCTGAACCATGTCTAGCAGCGTCATACCACCCGCTCCATTCGACCTGGCACAAGAAGACTGGGACTCATATATGGACCGATTCCAGATGTTTCTGGAGACCAACAACTTGAAGGATGCCACTATTCCTAACTCATTGCGGGCTGACCGTGTTTAAGATGGCCAAGGCACTAGCCAAACCGGCTGAGGTGAAGTCCATGGACTGGGACATCCTCGAGTCCCTTCTACGGGCCCACTATGCACCAACCGTACCAACGCTTGTTCAAAGACATGAATTTTATCAAAGAGACCAGCGGAAGGGAGAAAGCGTTGCAGATTTCATTGCAGATCTCTGGAATTTGGGAGGCCTCTGCGGGTTCGCCGACCTCAAAGAGGCCCTGAGAAACCGAATAGTTCTGGGATTAGATACACTAGTGACCCAAAGTAAGCTGATGGCAAAAGGTGACATTAGCCTTGCAGATGCCATTGCTGATGCTACTGCAGCAGAAGCAACCAGGAAGTCAGCTGCATGAATGCGCCGCACCCACGCCCCGCTCTGCCAACTCGCCGGCGAAATCGCACCTCACCTGGAAGGACAGGTAACGACAGCCCACCACGAGGACCTCGAATCGTCATCAGAAAGTGATGAAGAAGAGGTCAACCGGCTCCGGTCTGAATGAGACCAATCAACGTAACCAGAGAGTGCAGTACCAATGCTCTGGTTGTGGGGCAAACCACCCACGATCAGACTGCAAATTCCTCGACGCGCTCTGCCATGTGTGCAGGAAAAGAGGTCACATCAGAAGAGTCTGTAGAAGCAAGCAAGGATCCAGCCCACCTCAGAGGGGGACCAACTACCGCCAGCACACAGGAAGTCATCCTGTGAATCCGGAATACTTAACCCACCAATGGAACAACCACTCCTACAGAAACAAACCACCAGCCCAGTCAACAAAACAAGAAGAGGCACACCAAACCATTACAATTGGTCATGCCTCATCATTAGACGCCAAGAAGATCCGGGTGAAGGTCGCCATCGAAAACCAGCCCTGCATGATGGAAGTCGATTCAGGATCTTCCCTCTCGATGGTTTCCTGGAAAACCCTTAAACAATTAATTCCCACCGTCCAGCGGCAAGACCTCAGATTCCAAAGAATCATACTTAAGGACTATCAGGGAAATCGAATTCCAGTCGTTGGATCCAGCAAAGTCCGTGTCTCATTAAAAATCGTACTGCATCCCTACCACTAACTGTAGTTGACCGGGATCGGCCTAGTTTGTTAGGCCTCCAATGGTTCGCCCCACTTGGAATTGAAGTAGCTGGCATTCACCGAACCAACAGCGATGACTGGGAAGAGGTCATCGTCCGGGAGTTCCAGGACGTCTTTACAGAAAAATTAGGCGAGTACAAGGGGACCCCAATATCATTTAACCTTAACCCCGAAGTAGCTCCCATCCGCCTTAAGCCTCGCTGAGTTTCATTTGCCCTTAAACCAAAGATTGACGAGCAGCTTGATAAATTAATAGCCCAGGGTGTGTTAGAACCAACCGACCACGCTCCCTGGGAAACCCCAATCGTAACACCCATCAAGCCGGATGGATCATTAAGAATTTGTGGGGACTACCGAGCCACCCTGAATCACGCCCTTCAGCAGAACGCTTACCCGGTACCGTTGGTACAACACCTTCTCCATTCCCTGGGGGGCGGAAAAGTCTTCGCTAAATTGGGTTTAGCACAGGCATACCAACAACTGCCTGTAGATAAAAAAACGGCAGAGGCACAAATGATCGTTATGCACTGAGGTGCATTTAAGTGCAACCGACTCCAATTCGGAGTTAGCGTGGCCCAAGGAATTTTTCAGAGCTTGATAGAGAGACTACTACAGGGTATAAAAGGGGTTGTACCTTATTTTGATGAAGTTTTAATTGCTGCTCCGACTAGAGAAATACTCAGGGAGTGCCTGAGGTTAATTCTCCAGAAATTTAAAGACTCTGGCCTTAAAGTAAAAAAAAAATAAGTGTCAACTGTGTACGGATAAAGTAGAATTTTTGGGGTACTTAATCGATAAACAAGGCATTCACCCCACTGATAGCAAGCTAAGGGCAATCAAAAATGCCCCAAGGCCCAGAAATAAGACTGATCTCCAAGCTTTCCTGGGCCTTATCAATTTTTACAACATGTTCCTGCCCCACAAAGCGACCATAGCCGAGCCCCTACATCGTCTGTTGGACAAAAAGGCAACCTGGGTCTGGGGACACCAAGAGGAACACGCGTTCCGACAAGTAAAAAACTTATTGACTTCAGACGCTGTTTTGATGCAGTATAATGAGACTTTGCCCTTAACAATTACATGTGATGCATCACCATTCGGAGTGAGTGCCATTTTGAGCCATGTGTTACCAAACGGTAGTGAAGCCCCTATTGCTTACTTTTCAAAAACGCTATCAAAAGCTGAACGTAACTATAGTCAAATCGATAAAGAGGCTCTTCCTGTCATTTCTGCTGTTAAACGATTTCATGAATATAGTTATGGGCGAGTTTTTACTGTAGTTACCAACCACAAACCTTTGCTGGGGATTATAGCGGGGGACAAGCCAACCCCTTAAATATTATCTCCCAGAATGATTCGCTGGTCGGAATTCTTGGCTGCATATAATTATAAGCTGCAACACCGCCCAGGGAAAGCCATCCCCCATGCTGACGCACTAAGCCGTGCACCACTTCCGGAAACCATTGACGACCCAGCTCCAACCATCACAACGCTCCAGATTGAGACACTTCAATCACCACCACTGACAGCTCGAGATATCACAATCAAAACCAAAAGTGATCCCATTTTGGCACTAGTTCTTAGCTGGGTCGAGCAAGGATGGCCATTGGATCAAATCCCTGACCACTTCAGTCCTTTCAAGAATCGACAGACGGAACTGTTTTCCCAGAAATGCTGCATAATTTGGGGGGATAGAGTCCTCGTCCCAGAGCGGCTGCGATGAGCGGTATTGAAAACCTTGCATGAAGGCCACCCTGGCATCGTGTGCATGAAGGTGCTCGCACGAAGCTACGCGTGGTGGCCGGGTATCGACAAGCAAATCGAGGCCTGGGTAAAGACTTGTTGCAAATGCCAGGAAGTTAGCAATGCCCCACCGAAAGCAACCCCAACAGAGTGGGAAACACCCAGGGGACCATGGTCCCATATTCATATTGACTTTGCGGGACCTACTAAAGGACACACATTCCTAGTAACGGTGGATGCCTACTCAAACTGGCTTGAAATCCATGAAATGAAAAGTACTACAACCGAATCCGTCATCAGGAAATTGGACAGATTATTCGCAACCCATGGACTGCCAGACGTTCTGGTATCTGACAACGGCCCCCAGCTTACAGCACTTTCTTTTGAACACTATTTGGTGGACCGTGGCATTCGCCATGCGCTAACTTCGCCGGCACATCCTGCGGCCAATGGAAGAGCCGAGCACATGGTACAATTTGTCAAAAAGACCCTACATAAAATGGACTATGGTGATATCGAAGATAAGATTAACTGGATACTCTTTCTTCAACACATCACTCCCCACAGCGTCACCAACAAGACTCCGGCCAAATTGTTAATGGGATGAAAACTCCGCTCCCACCTTGACCGACTACACCCATCGTACGAACCAGAAAAACCACACGGATCCAGTGGGAATTGCTGCAAATTCCAGATAGGCGACTTTGTCTTCACTAGAAACTTTTCTGGTGATCCTTTGTGGGTCGAGGCAACTGTAACCCAAGTCACAGGACCCAGGTCGTACCGAGTAAAAAGTCGCGACGGAAGAATATGGAAGTGCCATATTGATCAGCTGCGTTCAAGGCTGCAACCTCATTTCTGCGACTCCAGTAACTCCCAAACTGAGGAGGGAGGAGATGCCGAGGAGACCGAGTTCAAAACGGCAGAAAGCACGAGTGGAAGAAGTGAGCATTCGGAAGGATCAGAGAGGGTGGTGGACTTGCCTCAAAGAGACACCTCGTCAGAAGCAAGCCCACAAAGGCTAGAGGACAACGAGGACATTAGCGGCACCGAGTTTTTAAATGAAGGACCGAAGGCACCCTACTCGCCAGAAAATATCCCGCCCAAACAAGATCATAAACAAGTACTGGGGGGACAGCGAAAATCTAACAGACAATCTAAACAACCTGCCTACCTCAAAGATTACGTCACCGCACCCCTTAAATGGAACCTGGGGGGAAGGGGTGTTGTGAATTAATAAAAGTGCTTAAATAAAGATTATTAAAACCTTTAGAAAAGTGCAGGGTTCTGGCCCTGCACTTCTGATTGGCTGATAATAGCGACATCTGATTGGTCCATCCAGGAGAATCTGATTGGCTATTAGCGGACCTCTTTCATTGGTTAAGGGACTAACGCTTCCCGTTTCTTATTGGTTATTTGATCAGCAGCTTGCTTATAAAAAGGGCCATTGCTGCCGTAGTTTTTGCTCTGTTCCACAATGTTAAATAAAGAGTTGAAGTTCACTTTTCATCGTCTTTTCTCCATTTCTTGCACCCATGCGCAGAACTGAATAATTACTTTTCAATTAAATATCATACTTCTATGGGAACAATTATAAGCTTTCCATAGTTAATTTCCCCCCACCTTCACTTATATTTTATAAAACATTAACTAATTAAAACGTACCTTTCTAATTCAATTTTCTCATTTATTTTATTTCACTTATTTTATTTACAAACATTTCACTAAATTACACTCTATTTTATCCCTCATTTTAATCATACGCTGTTTGCGGTATCTGCCATCCCGCATTAGATGGGCGCCTCATGAGAGGGAGCAAGGGAGAGAGAAACGACACGAGACGAGGTTTCCTCGGGATGAGCGCGCGCCAAATGCCTCGGCACTGGCTCTTTTATTATGCTTTTTCACAGGGGGGTGAAATTCTTCAAAGCCCAGGGTAAACAAGACATTCATGAATTATAATAGCTTAGGTCAGCAGGAAATACATAAGATTTATAATAGCTCAGGTTAGTAAAGACAACAGGGTATCAGAAAGCGTAATTTATAGGAATTCAGGTCAATTAAAACATCATTCTGTATTGACAGCTGTTTAAACTCCTCTTCTCTTTTGCATGCCTGGCAAAGATCACTGAAGAGATAGGAGTCTTAATGTTTACAAAAAGATACAATGCAGACAGGAGTCTGATGTTTACACAAGAAAGCTAAATCGTTTCGATGCTAGGATGGTACAGAATTGCACTGATAGTTACAACAGCTGTTTCCAATTTTCTAAAGTTATTTCTATTACTAATATAACAATACAATCTTATGTACCTTTACAGAATCCCTTTTTCAGTTAGTTTTTCACCCATTATCTCTAAATAGGTCCTGTTTCTCTATATCTTGCTCTGGTCCTTTGTAGCTTCTTTTCCTTTCCTTCTTCCCTCTCTTCTTCTCTCTCCCCTTTTTACCCCCTTGTCTCTCTACTCTATTTCTCTCTTCTTTATTCCCCTTTTCTGTTGCTTTCCAGTATTATATTTATTTCGAATTATTTTTCTTTTCTTTGGTTGTTTTTTTTAATTCTCCATTCTCTTTCCCCCCTTTCCTTTTTCTACCCCACATAAAATTGCTTGTTCATTAAAGATGGCTTCTTCTTTGTCCCAGTCTTCTTGTTTTGCAGTCGTTTCTTGTTGTTTCTCATAGTTCCAAATCTCAATTTCTAAGAATTGAAAAATGAAGCCAAAAGAACCCTTCCCTTCTTGGGCCTCTTCTTGGCACTTTTTAAGTTCCATTTTCAATTCATCCAGAAGTGGTGCCATGGTATAAATTTTTAAATAACCACCTGATTGATTTTAGTCATTTAAATATAATAACCAAGAATCCAAAGATCACCAAATAATCCAAATACACGCAAGCTGTTTCTTCTTTGCTCTTTTTTTTTTCACTTTCTCTTCCTGGGGTTACTATTTAGTTGCAAAGTTTCAGTTAAAATGTATCTTTTAGAAGTCTTGTTGAAGTTTTACTGTAGATTCTTTTTAATTCCAGGCAGTCCCCTCCCTCTTCCAGATCCTGCACTTATTCTTTTTCTCTCCCTTCCTGCTTATGAAAAAGAAAATTTTTAATGTCCAGAAATCTTTATTATCCCTTTGGCATTTTGTTTTATTTTCAGCTTAATTGCCTATTGATATCAAAGCGGATTTTTCCGATTTCTTATTTAAGTCTCTTAGTTGTCAGTATAGGGAAGGAGAGAGAAGAAAAAAACCCCCAAACCTTCCCCTCTTCACTTTCCTTCACTGCTTCCAACTCTTCTTTGGGAGCGATGTTATTTTTTGTAAGTTTAAATTTCCAGGGTACCTTAGTTGTTGCTTTTACAATTTAACCCAGTCAGCCAAACTTTCACTTCTTATCTTCCTCCTGCACATTCTTTTCCAGTTGAATTCTCCTTTGTGGTGGCCATTTCTGACCACTGCTACAACTGCCTTCGGGAAAGGGAGTAATGGCCAGCTGAGGAGGAGAGATGCGGTTCTCCTCAACCCTGCTGGCAGTCTCCCCCCTCTTCACCACCTCTATGGGGTGGCTTAGCTCCAAAACCAGCCAGCTTGGGGCGCTCCAGCGGTGAGCCCAGACAGAAACTGCACATGATCACGGATTTCTGTCTGTCGCCAAAGCCCTTCAAACCGGAAGTCTGAAAGTTTTTACTTCTTCAGGTATGGCCATTTGGAAAAGTTCGATACTGCAGGAGAGCCAGTGGGAAGACTGCAGTTTCATGGCCTTGTTTGCCAAAACTTCTCGTCTGGCAAGGTCTTTCAACCAGGAAAAGGGAAATTAATTGGGAAAAAATTAAGAAGCCAACACAAATGTTTAAACAATACCCTCTAGAATCTGAGTGTGTCTTAGAATAGAGATGATTTGAATGTATGACATAGACCGCTCAGAACAGACTTGAAAAAAAGGTGCAAGACAGCAAAAAAGAAGACGACCAAAAAGAGAGGCATGAAGAAACAGAAGCTGTGGTAAGCCAGCAAAGGCTCTTGAAAAGATCTGACAGTCATCCAACCTTGTGGAGGATGTGGGGGGAAGGGGAATCCTAACCTTTTCCTTCCATGTGGGTTGGATACTCTAGAATGAACAACAGTAGAGGACCTAGATCTAAAATCTGGGCAGAGGTTGGGGCAGCAGCTTCAATTGGTCTTCAAATGACTATTTTTCCTCACATCATTTTCAGGATTTCCTCACAAATGGGAGCAATTCAACAACCTATAGAAAGACCAAGAACAACCTATAAAAAGTAAACATTTCTTTGTCCAGTCATGTCCGACTTGAGGGTGTGGTGCTCATTTCTGTTTCTTGTCTGAGGGAATCAGCATTGTCCAAAGACATTTTCCATGTTCATGTAACCAGCATAGCTGTGTACCAAAGGTGCACAGAATGCTGTTATCTTCTCACGGAAGTGGTACCTATTCACATGCTTTCAAACAGCTAGGTGAAAAGGAGCTAGGGCAGGAATGGGAGCTCATCCCATTGTGCAGCACTCAAGTCTTGAATCTGGGCTGTCAGTTTTCCAGGTGACAAAGTGTTTTTAACCACTGAACTATCATTCCCCATACAATCTATAGACAACATTAAAAAAAATAAATTATCTAGGACAGCATGCATTGTTTCTAAGACTGGACCAGTAGACTGTCCCCAGTTTGGATGGCATACATGGGAAGCAAAACTGCCCAAACTTTTTCAAAGAATAAAAAGACAGTTGGGCAGGAAGGCCCAAACATTAAAATTTTGAAAGTTGGATGATTTTATTCTTTTTATTCTGGGCTGTTGTTAAAGAGTAACCATCAGAAGAATCAACTTAGGGTTGGGTTCTTTTTTTTTTTTTTTTTGTGAGTAATAGGTGAATTGGTGAGAAGAAAAAACAAACAAACAAAGTCTGTATATTTAAATCAAAAGAAATGAATAATAAAATAGTGAATCGAATTCACTGACTAAACTCATGATAAATGGTAATCAAAAATTGATCAAGACATAATCAATTATTAAATTCTAGCTCCTTTCCCCAGTATAAGCATCCAATTAAGTGATTGAGGGAGTATAACATTATGCTAATAAATAAATAGTTAGCATTCTAAATATTTAACAGCAAGTTAAATATTATATTGAACCTTTCAACTGAAGTGAAAACATCTGCTAGGGGTTTCAGGTTGAGCTAAAAATGCCAGAAATAAAGAAAAGCAAAGAAAGGGAGAAATTCTGAAGGAGAAAGTTTTCTACCAGCTAAGGAACATAAAATAATAAAATGACCTGGTTTTCTATCTTGGGAAAGAACTGAAGGTTTAAAAGAAACCCAGCAGTTTCTCCTTTAGCATGCAAAATGAAGCGGCATGATTTTGGTTACATCTTCTTTTTTTCCTTAGGGAAGTAGTTTCAATAACAGCAGCAATAGAAAACCTGGAAGACTGGGGACAGATTCCTCCTGGAGAAAATGTATCTATACGGTTGCTAAAAGTTGACACTGTCTTGATGATGCATAATCAATCAATAATCAATCAATCAATCTTTTAGTGATATAGAAGCCCTGGTGGCACAGTGATTAAAATGCAGTATTGCAGGCAAACTCAAACTCATGGCGACTCAAGGCGGCTTACAGAATATAAAACTTCATTTAAAACAATAAAACTAATAAAAAAGAATCAAATAAATTAACATAATAAAATATCATAAAATCACCCCTGCCCCAGTGACTGCAAATCACATGAGCCATTTAATGGACTCCATCCTGCTCTGGGTTCCCCAGGCCTGCTGGCAGAACCAGGTCTTCAGAGCCTTCCAGAATAGAATGGGGGCTCTAATCTCTGGGGGAATGATGTTCCAGAGAGAGGGAGCCACCACGGAGAAGGCCCTTCTTCTGGGTTCCACCAGGTGTATCTCCCTAGGGATGGTTGGGTTGCAACCGGTTTAACAACTGGTTCTGTGAGTGCGTGATCCTTAACATCACTACATTGTGTTGCTTCAACTATAAATCATGCAAGTGTTTTTCTTTCCTTAAAGCAATTTTTTTTTAAAAAAACCCTAGATCAGTCTTTTTCTTTTTTCTTTTTGAACAAATTTTATTAATTTTTAAAGACATACAAAACATAAAACATAAGAACATAAAACCTTTTTTCTGAAAGTTATTTGTAAATTTTAAGCAAATAAAACATTTTATACATCATTAACACATCTCCTTATAAACACATAGATATCCTTTCAAATTCCTCATTATTTCTCCCTGTACTTTTATTCAGTTATATTTCTTTTCTATATTTATCTATTTTATATGTTTTTATTCACTATACTTATTTTTCCTTTCTGGCTTACTTTATTCTCTTCTATCTTTTATTTTCCATTGTCCTTTTCTAATATTCCTCCAAGATTTTATTAGCTCAATCAAGAATAAATACACAGAAACACAAAACATAAAAACATAAAACCCTCTTTTCTGAAAGTTGCTTAGTCCCGGGTTAAAACTCTTGGTACAGACACAAATTCAAATTCATATTCATTTTGTATACCATTCCATATCTTATTAGCATTTTCAATTTTCTATATAGCTTCTCCTCTCTTTTAAATTTTCTTAATTTTATTTTATTTATCTCATCTCAATTCGAATCATAATATTTATTATTCTTTGTCTGTTCTATTTCCAGCTATCCATTTATCTTTCTTCTTTGAAGAAAACTTCTCCTGTACACTAATTGGAGTATGACGCCTTTATCTCTTTCCTCTACATTTATAATACTTAATATAGAATACATAGCTTACATTGGGATTCTGTCTGGTACATTCTAAAATTATACAATATTATCAATACCAATATAAATCTATTCATTAATATTAATATTCATTTATATCTTAAACACTTAACACATTGCTTTTCAGTTAAATCACATACTTTTATGGGAGCACCTACTTTCCATAGTTATTCCCCCCCCCACATCACATATTATAAATCATTATTTCATTAAAATGTCCCCCCTTCTCCTATTACATCTCTCATTTCACAAAAAAATTCACTAGGATAATATAGTCTAATCATTAATATTAACAGTCATTTATATCTTAAGCATTTTACCCATTTCAATTAAATATCATGCCTTTATGGGAACACTTATGCTTTCCAAAATTATTCCCCCCCCACATCACATATCTTAAATCATTGTTTCGTTAAAGTATTCCCCTTTTCTTAACAAAAATTTCACTAAATTATACTAAATATTTTATCACATTTTAAATTGCATATTATTTCCAATTTTCTAAGATTATTTCTAAATACAAATGTAAAAATACAATCTTATGTACCTTTCCAGAATCCCCTTTTCAATAAAGTTTACCCATTATCTCTAAAAGGCTTTTGTTTCTTTGCATCTTGCTCCCCACCATTAAGGCTTCTCATCCCTTCCTTTCTCCCTTGCTTATTCTTCTCCTTGTCCTCTTTACCCCCTTGTCTCTCCACCTCCCTTTTATTCTGCTTTCCTCCTTTCTGTTGTTTTCTAACATAATATCCCCTTTTCACCTCATTCTTCTCCTTTTTGGCTGTTTTGCCCAGTCTCAAAGTCTTCTTTCCCTTTTTCTCTTTCTCCTTTCCTTCCCCGACCAAAGTCACTTGTTCATCAAAAATGGCTTCTTCTTTGCCCAGTCATCCTGTTGCACATTCAGCTTTACATAAGTACAAACCGCCATTTCTAAAAATTGAAAGAGAGTGCCAAGAGTATCCTTCCCTTCTTGCTTTTCTTTTTCATATTTTTGGTATACAAATTTCAATCCATCCACAAGTGATGCCATTATAGAAAGAAAAAGTTTTTCCAAACAACCACCCAAGTGCTTTTAATCAGAGATAATTCTCAGAAGTTCCAAAATCACCAAACAATCCAAACAAGCTGTTTCTTTCAAATACTTTCTCCTTCTTCACTTTCTCTTTCTGGGGTTAAAGTTTAGTCACAAAGTTCCATTTAATATATATCTTTTAGAAGTCTTATTGATGTTTAATAACTCTTTAGAATTCTAGGCAATCTTCTCCTTATTTTCAAATTTTGCTCCAATTTTTTTCCTCTCCCTTCCCACTCACAGCCAAAAAGATTCTTTTTTTTTAAATGTTCAGAAATCCTTATCCCTTCAGCATTGAATTACCGCCAATGCAGGTTTTCCAATTTCTCTTATGGTTCCATCCGCTGTCATATTAGGAAGGAGAGTGAAAAGAAAAAAAACCTTTCCCTTTTAGGATTCCATTCACCGCTTGTAACTCTCTCTGGAAACAATGTATTTTTAGCAACTTTCAAAATTCCAGGCTACTTTCTCTTTCTTTGTCCCAGTCCAAAAACCACTTTCACAGCTCTTCCAGCTTTCTTCCTCCTGCACAATCTTGTCCGACTGCAGGTTTCTTCGTGGCGGCCATTACTGACTGCTGCTCCTCTGCCTTGGGAAAAGGGGGTTTCGCCAGCTGGGGAGGGGGTCTGAGACGCCCCCAAACCCCTATCCGGATCCCCCTGTCTTCAGCTGCCTCTACAGGGCAGCTATATCTCCCAAATCCAAACAAATCAGGGGAACCTTGGCAGCGAACGCAACAGGGATCATGCATTATTGTGAATTCCTGCCGTTGCCGAAGCCTTGCAAATCGCAAGTCCCTAGATCAGTGTTTTTCAACCTTGGCAACAAGATGTGTGGACTTCATCTCAGAATTCCTTAGCCAGTATACTGGCTGGAGAATTTTGGGAGTTGAAGTTTCTCTCTCTCTGTCTCTCCCTCTTCCTCTCCCTCCATCATCTATCTATCTATCTATCTATCTATCTATCTATCTATCTATCTATCTATCTTCTCTCTTTTATCTTTCTCTCTCATCTCTCTCTCTCTTCTCTCTCAAGCTGTTCAGCCACAAATTTGATACTGAGTGAACATAAAAAAACAATTGAAATGAACAAAACAGCAATTAAAAACAGAAACAGGTACAATAAAAAACAACAACTTCAGAATAAAGATTAGCATCCTACATGCAATGTAGCAATCTTGTAGGCTCCAATTTTAAAATTGCCAAGTTTGAAAAATATTGGTTTAGTTGAAAACTTCCAGAGTTTGTTGTTCTCAAGAAGTACTTTGGTGAGAGGACTATTTTTTTTTAATAATTCAGGAACCAAGAACTCTAGGAAACTCTATGAAACCATAAAATATCTGAGTTTCCTGCACAAAAACAGTGTATCATATCTGCTTTTGATTTTCATCTGGTTTGTGTATCCCCATAACAACTGACTTGCATGGCTTTCAAAAAACAAAGAAAAAAAATCCTCTATCCCTTTTGTATAGGTTTTCATTTGTTCAAAACTCACATTTGTTCATTCTGGGCAAGTCCTTTGTGCAAGAAAATAGTTTGCAGTATCTGCTATCCCGCATCAGATGGGCGGCTCATGATAGGGAGTGAAGGAGAGAGAAACGACAGGAGGCGAAGTTTCTCGGGATGAGTGCGCCCCGAATGTCTTGGCACATGCTCTTTTATTGTGCTTTCTTACAAGAAAATGATTTAATCAAAGCTCAAGTCAAACAGGATAATTCCATCAGGATGTGCATGTTTACAAAGCTGCATACCAGACAGATCATTTACAATGTGGATAAGCTTATTGACAACCGTCTAGCTCCTTGTCCCTTGTACGTGCCTTGCAAAGGTCACTGAAGAGACAGAAGTTAATGATTACACATGAATGATACATAGTTGCAATGATACATAGTTACAACATCTCCTCTGTTTTTATTATTTGTGACGAGTCTTCTTCCTCGTCCGAGAAGACAGGAACCATTTTTATGGAATGTTCGCCGTCCCCGTCATCTGGGCAAGAGTGCGACCCATCAGCGTCAGGGTTGTCCAAGGAGCGGTAACTCAGCAATGACATTTTTTCGTCCGGTGTTGAGGATATAACATGAGCTTGCAATAGCACATTAACATCAGCAGTTATGGAGGATAATTGATTTTTTTAAAAAATTGCAATATTCTATTAAAACAACAAGTTCCTATAATACATATCAATATAATGATTATTAATGATCCTGCCAATGCAGTTAAAAAGGTTGTAAACCATGGCGAAATAGAAAACAAGCCCCCTGCTATCGGCATAAAAACAACATTCTTCTTTAAGCGTAGCACACAATCCCCCTTGTTTTAAAAAATAACAGATCTAAATCTTTATGATTTTGCAAAAGGGGGTATTCCATGGGTACCTGTAGGGATATAAAATCATCAGAGTTATACACACAAGCCATATTTGAATGCAAAATGATTTGGATTTAACAATTTCATCCCCGTGAACACATGCCATGAGACCGGTGGAACAAGTCCAAACAAAATTATTGCCAGGGATAAAATACATTCCTTTCAGGCGTGATGTTAAAGTTCCTCCTGAAGTGGTGTAGATTGCAGAATATCCCCTGGTTGTGTGGGTGCGTCTGCCAAATCGAATTGAAGTGGTGGGTAGAAGTCTTCTATGCGAGAAAAATTGGTTGTAGAACTTAAACGAACTCCTTGAAAGTCAGTTATAGTCCAAGCAATATTATATCTTCTATGAGGCTTCTGCGGATCGTCATGGACAGTTCTTTTGAAGCGTCGTTTGTTGACAGGATCAGAGTTTGGGTATATAAAAACATCACAAGCAGGAGAGAGGGCTATGGACAAGTTAGTTGTAGAACATTTGCGAAATGAGGAGGGAATGCAATTAGTAGAAAAAGAATAATAATTACAATAATGACAATAAAGATTAATTTGGTAATTCATCAAGGATGTTAGTTGGGGTGGGGGAACCCATAATGCCAGAAGGAGTTGTTTTGAGCCAGTTTACATTCCATATTCCTTAATGTCTCTTGTGTCTTGAGATGAATAGAATAGATTAGAATAGAATAACAGAGTTGCAAAGGACCTTGGAGGTCTTCTAAGCCATTCCCCTGCCTAGGCTAAGATCAGATGTGTTATGGATTAAACCATCGCAGCGATACAACCGAAACAGCTTCATCTTACAACAGGCTTGTAATCCTGCAATTCTTATTGGCCTGTGAATAGCGAGTCACGATTGGTCAGGCTTGGCCAGTCTGATTGGCTGTTAACAGAAGCCCCTGAATGGACACTTGTGAAAGCGATAGACTCAGTTCATTGGTTGTTTAACGGCAGCAAGCTCTATAAAAGAGCTACTGCTGCCCAGGTTTTTTGCTCCAATCTTTCTTGTTAAATAAAAAGTTGAAGTCACAGTCCGATGTCTCGTCTCCATTCTGACACCCATGCCCCGAACTTAACAAGATGTACAATATATGCTGGTTTCATATTTGAGATTCACCTTTCCCAAAGCTCCATCTGTGGGTCAGGCGGCTTTACTTTGATTCCTCAATAAGCCAGGGATGAATAATAATGTATGGTCTTTTGGATGTTGCTGAAAACAATCTTCCCTATCACCCTTCACCAGTAGCCATGTGAAATGTTTGAACTTTTAGTTCATAAGTGTTTGAAAGGCTATATATATTATATTTCACTCCAGAAGAATTGGAACAACAGTACAGCTTCCTGTTTCTCAAAGAAGAATCTTTTTGCCGTTATGTTGGAATGTGATTTTACTTTGCCATCTTGATCCTTTTCAATTCAGCCTTGACCCCCCCCCCATTTTCTTGCCTATAATCCTTCCTTCCTTCCTTCCTTCCTTCCTTCCTTCCTTCCTTCCTTCCTTCCTTCCTTCCTTCCTTCCTTCCTTCCTTCCTTCCTTCCTTCCTTCCTTCCTTCTTTCCTTCTTCCCTCCCTCCCAACCCCTCCCTCCCTCCCTCCCTTTCCCTTACAAAGTGTTTGTGTCAGATTCTTTTCTCTACCCTCTTCGGTGCAGCAAAAGGGGAATTTAAATGAATCAATCTCATTCCTTCTTAGAAGAAAGTTAGGGTTAAGATGCTAAACACTCAGTTCTGATTGGAGAGGGTTGATCTGTTTGCTCCACACATTCCTCAAGGCTATTCTCAAATGCTGATTTTCAGATTAACTGTGGAATTAGAAACCTCATAAAGATCCTCGATCATTTCAGATTTAAATTCGCTTCCTTTATAAGAGTAAAGATCTAAACTGGTTCAAGATCTGAACTGGTTATTGAATATCCCCAAATCCCTCACCATTTTCTGTTGCTGTTCTAACTATATCTTGCAGGGAATTTTCCAAAACTCAAAAGCTTGTAGCTCTTCTGGTGAGATAGAGGCATTCCCTTATGTATTTTACCTTATATTTATTTACTTTTGAGTCTGTCAAGCACAGCCCTTGAAGAGCAGAGGCTGAGTTACTTTATAGCTAAGATTCCAGCTGTCCTCCTGAATCCAAGATGCTTTTATTGCCATTGGCAATAATAATGCTGATGCTAAGCCTGTCTTACATTTGTGAGGTAATTAGCTTCGTTATTTGCCTTCTCTCCCATTGTTTGCTGGAATCAATGATGAGTGAACCTTTGCTTTTGAATGCTAGAGGCTAAACATGCTGAGTTGTCTTGGCTCATTTCTCTTTTCAAGACTTCAACTTGTGCTCTGGGGTTGGACTTTTTCCTCAAAAATGCCCTTTTCTTGTGTAACTGGAAATCAACTATGCATGCAGGGACCCTTTAGGAGCTAGGCTTCTATCAAGCAGGTGGGTCATTGGATGATCATATGTCAATCACATATTTAAAAAAAGATGCTTTCCTATCATACAAATGAGGCAGTGAGACACCATGAATGAGGCTTCAAAAGAACCACACAAGACAGCTTCCCAAGCTTCTTATATGCATGTGCAGTCCAACATCTTCCCATGTTGTTGACAGGTGGTGATGGCAGTGGGCAGGGAACTCATGCTACTCTTCTTAGTATCTTCCAGCAGTTCAAATTAGTGGCAAATATTATTCCAAAGTGCCATAGATGTCCTAAAAGAATTGTGGTATGGTCACATTCCTGGGAAGAAAAGGGCAAAGTGTCCAGTCTTGACTTAACCATGGCTTCAATTGGGAAAATGTGACCATCCAAGATCAAGGCTGTTCAAAAACACCAAGGGATTTCTAAAACCCTGGCACTTTGACAAATTAACCAACAATAGGCACATGGACATGAACAAGATTTGTAGATGATGCAAAAGAGACAATCAACCCCAAAGGGAACAAAAAACCCAGGCACCTCTCCACCAGCAATCAGCATCCAGATCAGGGGACTGGAGGCTAAAATATACGAAGAACGGTTGCAGAAACTGGGTATGTCTAATCTGATGAAAAGAAGGACTAGGGATGGCATGATAGCAGTGTTCCAATATCACAGGGGCTGCCACAAAGAAGAGAGAGTCAAGCTATTCTCCAAAGCACATGAGGGCAGGGCAAGAAGCATTGGGTGGAAACTCATCAAGGAGAGAAGCAACTTAGAACTAAGGAGAAATTTCTTGACTGTTAGACTATTAATCAGTGGAACAACTTGCCTTCAGAGGTTGTGAATGCTCCAACACTGGAAGTTTTAAAGAAGAAATTGGATAACCATTTGTCTGAAATAGTGTAGGGTTCCCTGCTTAAGCAGGGGATTGGATTAGAAGACCTCCTAGGTCCCTTCCAACTCTGTTATTCTATTCTATTCTATTCTATTCTATTCTATTCTATTCTATTCTATTCTATTCTATTCTATTCTATTCTATTCTATTCTATTCTGATGATGTTACCTAATTTGTGTAATGAAATATCTGCAAGGAAATAAGCAAGCTCAGTCCAAACTTGGTGGAGAAGAAGACTGCCTTTGTCTTTAAGTGCTGACAACAGACTGGGACAGGTTTGCAAAGATGGGTTTTGTAGTTCATGACTTTGTCTTATTCACTTCTCATGATTTCTCATTTCCTCTCATTATATAGATGCAATATGAATCTGACATCGATTTCTATGAGAGCATATATACAAGATACATTGGATCAGATTCCAATAATCCAGCTGTGACATTAGCGCTGAATGGCCCAAACCCACAGAAAGAAACCATTTATTTGTGAAAGATGCATCTGGAAAAACATGCATGGTTCTAAAAGTTATGTTCAATTAAAAAGAACTTATACAGTGGCAATTTCCATTTTACAAGGCTGCTTTGGAGAAATGTACATAGCAAACAATGGTATCGGGAACATTCACTTAACAAATCCCTATCGTGGAGACATTTATGTGAAGAATGTCATTACCATCACATTAGGGAAAACTGCATATAAAAGAGACAACTCCATATGTTAAGGAAAGTTGCAAGCAAAAATGGGTGAATATTTTTTTTACAATAAAGGGATGGGTTAGACGCTAACTTCCTAATGAACATGCTAAAATAGACTGAATTAATCTGTATACCATTAATCCAGGTGTGTCTTTTCAGCAGCCTAAAATTATAAAAGGCCCATGGAGAATTGTTATTCTGACAGCGTGAAAAATTTGCATTTACTTCAGGTCAAGAAGGGGCATCTAACCCAGTTCAACTCCAAAAGGCACTTTTATTTCTCCCTCTTTTTCATGAACCCATTAAGCAGGTTTTTCCAAGCAAGCTTTTTATGTTCAGGACTGACCTTTCCAACAGCCAATTTATATTGGGACTGTTTCCCTTAATCTCTTCTTCTTTTCACTTTAAAGCCATGCGTATACTTGAATACCAAACATTAAGTTGCCCAAATGCCCAGTGTTGACAACACAATCTTTAAATGTCAGCTAGGTTTTAATGCCCCATAAGGATGCAAGTCCCCTTAAACAGCGTTCTTCCATTTTTTTTTGCAAAATACAGGCAGTCCCCTTTGCATTCAGGTTGGAGGTGAGGACAGATGGATTACATTTTGCAGGAGAGCTCCTTTGCCCAAAAGGCATTATGGTATTGAAATCTGTACCTGGGAGGGAAATTAGTCCAGTTCTGCAAGACCTGATGAGAGAATGCTGGTTAGTTTATAATTAACTCATTAAAGGCATAGAATTGTGCAACAGTAGGGGTGGGACTTGAATCCTTTTTGCCTTGAAATTGGTTGTTTAAAAATCTATGAACAGTAAGGGAGATTTTGAGCATTTTGTATGTGTCTGTCAGGCCAGTAGATTCTTCTTAATATTTACCACTGATTTGGGGCAGGGGGAGAACAGAAATTGTCACATTCAACAGAGAGAACTTAAGAGAATTTGGTCTAATGAAAATTGGCCAGGATAGTTTGACAGGCCTTGATTAACACTCAAATCTTATGTGGGAATGGATCCTCATGTGGGTAAAAGAGCATTGATGCAGACTGTTGCAAGGAAAATCTGATCTGGTCCCAATCCTGGAGAAAGACTCTGGAAATAAAATGGAGGCAGGCTGCAGGAAAGGAAATCTTTGTTTATTTGCTAGCCAGAAACCAGTGGCAGCTGTGTGTTTCTGGGGTGATTGACAAAATGGGGTTGAGAGTGGGTGGTTTTTATACATTCTTTGGGGCTTTGTGATTAAGATGCCTGTTCTTGTATCAGAATATGTCCTTTAATATTTTAATGGCTATTGCCAGATTCCTAGGGGGTTATGGAGGGGTTATGGCTGGCTCTACAGGCAAGAGGGAAAATGCAAATCCTGGATGTTTTGTTTGAGCTAATCTTGTCAGCTTTGGTGCCTATTCTGTTGCTTATTTGGAGTTTCTAGTTGCTTTTCGCTTATGAATAGATTGGCCCAGTCTTTCTGAATGGATACAAAAATCTCTCCCTTCAAACTTCTGCTTGAGGCTTTCTTATGACAGGAAGACTGAGGCTGCTTTCAGCCTTTGTTAAGATTTTTCTCCTCTTCTACTTTAGGGGAAATATTCTATCCTGCCTCTGTCTGTTAATATCCTGTAGAATATTCTTATTTTAGGAAGGGGGGACTTTCTGTAACACAAAGAAGCATGGTAATAGATAATATAGAATGTGGATGTAAGAGCTTGGAGATCTAATTCAAACCTCACCCGACAACCAAAGAGCAGCCATGTGGTGGAATCTCCAGCTAAACTAGAGGAGACGTTAAGAGGGGGCTGAGCTTGGAGTCCTTTGCATTGCAGAATGCGATACCTCCCCAGAATCTGACAGTTCTCAAAGGAATATAGTCAATTTGACAAGATTTTTGTACAACAAAGCTTCTGCTTGAGACAGTTCACAAGTGCTTCAGATCCAGATTATCCCCATGTATCCTCCTGTCCAGTATAGTTCTTCATGTCCTGTATGTGTGTGCTTACCATTTTCTCACCTAAATGTGTGACTTTGCATTTCTTCCTCTTCAAATTCATCTTGCACAAGCTTCTGACAAATTATTCTTTTCACTTGTCATGATCTTCCTGAATCTTGATACTGTCTCATAAGGTATTTTCTGTCCCTCCTATCATTGCATTGTCTGCAAATTTGATAATCATATTTTTAATTCCTCAGGAAAGTTATTGATAAATATGTTGAATAGCACATGGTCTCAGAGACCATGAGAACAATTAATGTATTCTCATAGGATAGGATTATGTAATCATTTCTGTATTCATCTAATGGAGTGGTGCAGTGGCCTAGAGGTGGAGCTCTCACCTCACAATCAGGAGGCTGTGAGTTCGATCCTAGGTAGAGGCAGATCTCTCTCTCTCTCTCTCTCTCTTGGCACACTGAGAATATATCCGCTGAACAAAACTCCGCATTGGCAACAGGGAAGGGCATCTGGCCAGTAAACACTCAGCTCCATTCAATTGCCCAAACTCCACCCTATGCGGGATTTATGGGGTCATCAAAAAAGGATGATCTGTATCCATCTAATGGTAGAATAGCCCAGCCCGCATTTTATCATCTTCCATTCTAGTATCTCATGGAAGACTGTAGAAAATTTGCTGTAGAGAGATATATTATATTCTTACAATCCCATAGTCAACTAGTCAGTCTAGTATAAAAAGATCAGATTGGTATGACATTATTTTTTGGGGGAAGGTGTGTGTCTTTGTGTAATATTAATTCCTGGTCACTAGCAATAGCACTAGAGCAATAGCACTTAGTCTTACAGTGCTTTCTAAAGTCCTCTCTAAGTGGTTTACAGAGTCAGCATATTGCCCCTAACAATCTGGGTCCTCATTTTACTGACCTTGGAAGGATGGAAAGCTGAGTCAACACTGAGCTGCTCAAAATCAAATTTCTGGAGTGAGAGTGAGCTAGCTTGCTGCAGTTAAACATATTTATTGGCTTGGTTGAGGTAAGTACTTTGAATAGGCTAGTGCAAATATAAAAAAAGTTTAGGATTCTGAGAATATTAGTCCTTTGATGCTAAGGATTAAAGAACTCGAATAGCAAAAACAATCTATATTTTATGAGACATGTACTTCGAAAGTCTTTAATTAAAATTTGGGCTGATATTAGAAGAAATCATTACACTAAAATTCTGAGGTGGTTTTCAACGATGGAGGCAATGTTCCACTTAAATACAATGGGTAGCAGTAAAAAACTTAAGTACCATCAAATATTAGATAAAGAGGGAAGAATTAAAATGATATAGGAACTAGAAGTACAAGGGATAGTCATTGGTAATTGGTCATATTTGCAAGTAAAATCGAGATATAATAAAGACATTAAGGAATATGGAATTGAGCTAAAAGATACATATTTAGACAAAATATTTTCAAGTCCCAAGAAAGGGTTGATCTCTAAATTATATAAGTATTTATTAGAACATGAAATGGCTGAGAGAACCGTGAAAGGACCTATGTTAGCTTGGGAAAAATTTTTTTGGTTATAGTATAGATCTGGATGACTGGGAAGAAATTTGGCAAAAAAATCTCGTATTAACTAAATCAGTGGCACATAAGGAGAATCTGTATAAAATGATGTATAGATGGCATTTGGCACCCTCTAGATTGGCCAAAATATTTCCGACAGCAAACCCATGCTGTTGGAAATGCAAAGGGAAATTTGGTACTTATTTCCATTTATAGTGGACCTGTCCTGAGACAAAGAAATATTGGTAAAAAATAAAAGAGTGGATAGAAGAAATCATAGAGTGTGGGCTCGAGTGAAAACGGGAACTGTTTCTGTTGGGAATGATTAAAGGGGATTATACCCCTAAAGTAAGATATCTGACCATCCATTTATTAACAGCGGCACCGATTTCATTAGCACAATATTGGAAGAAACCAAATGTACCACTGATACATGTTACTATTAAAAAAAGGTATGAGTGTGCCTAATTGGAGAGGCTCATGCTCATAATCAATGGGAAGGAGGATACAGATTACCACAGGATATGGGATAAATGGTACAATTGGGTAGAACATAAGGGAAAATCATGTAAATGAACCCAAGAAACAAATTATATTCAGCTGTTTATATGGATTGTATAAGAATGACAAAGGTCTTAAATCAACTTTTCTCTTATATTATTATCATTATATATTTACTATATCTGTTTATTCATTATTTAAATAAAATGAATGCACTATTAATTGAATAATAGTTATAAACCAACGAGAATATTAATAGAGTATTGTGAGTTATTTAATGATTAAGGTGTGATAGTAAATGAAAATGCGATAAGTATCAGTTAGTACTGACTGTTAGGACTTACCAAATTTGATATCAAATGTAAAGAGGAATGTGTTATTTACATACTATTGTTTTTGTATTTTTAAATCTGTATGTTTTTAATTCTTGTAAATAAAGTTTATTAAAATAACAACAACAACAACAACAACAACAACTTGTGCATGGGAGGATTCCAATCTCATTGGGGTAAAATTGTCACTTCTCCACTAGCTTTTGTGATTAGGGTTTTTGTAGCAGGCAAATTTTGGAAGTCATGGAAGCAAAAATGTTACTTGTAAAAATATCCTGCCAGCCTAAGATCAATGGGATTGCCTGCAATGCTGTCCTTCCACTTACCTCTGTTAGCTGTGAGTGGTTTCTTCTTCATACTTTGGAGGTTAGGACTGTCAATCTCTACGTGCTATCCTGTGGAACTTCCAATCTCATCTCCCTCCATGGAACAGTTGTCAAAGAAGCTGGCCTTTGAAGCATCTCACCTGTGATTGCCCTGGACTGAGATGGATGTCTATGCACAAGGAGCTCTCCTCTTGGACTGCTTTGATCAGCCTGCCAATTCAGACAGTCCTGAATTGACACCAACATTAATCAGATAAATTATCTTGCATTCCCACTTACTCCCCAATAGTTACATACATTGTAACTATTGATTCAGTGGTACACGACAAACTACTCCTAAAACTAAAATCTTACAGTATCTCTGGACACCTGCATAACTGGATAGAAGCATTCCTGTCAAACAGACAATAAATGGTCAAAATTGGGAGTGTCCTATCAAATTCTGTACCTGTCAACAGTGGTGTTCCCCAAGGCAGTGTTCTAGGACCAACTCTCTTCATACTCTACATAAATCACCTCTGTGATCATTTTAAGAGCAACTACGTTCTTTTTGCTGATGATGTAAAGCTGTTCAATACCACAGACGATACTGCTATCCTTCAAAAAGACCTTGACTATTATCAGAATGGTCAAACAAATGGCAATTTCAAATCTCAACAAATAAATGCTCTGTCCTACATTTTGGCAAAAAATAAATAAATCAGGAAATAAAGTACAGGCTGAATAGTCAAGACCTTGTTGATGATCCAAACTCTGTCAGGGATCTTGGAGTACTCATCTCTAATGACTTAAGTGCTAGAGCCCACTGTAACTACATAGCCAAAAAGGCGTTAAGAGTTGTTAACCTAATCTTACGTAGCTTTTTCTCTGGTAATAATACACTAATAACTAGAGCATACAAAACATTTGCTAGACCAATACTCAAATACAGCTCATCAGTCTGGAACCCACATTATGTATCTGATATTAACACCATTGAGAAAGTCCAGAATTATTTCACAAGAAGAGTTCTCCACTCCTCTACTCGTTGCAGAATACCTTATGCCACCAGACTTGAAATTCTAGACCTAGAAAACCTAGAACTATGCCGCCTTCGGTCCGATCTTCGTATATAAAATCATACATTGCAATGGCTTACCTGTCAATGAATACTTCAGCTTCAGCCACAACAATACAAGTGCAAACAATAGATACAAACTCAAGGTTAATCCCACCAAACTTGATTGCAGGAAATACGACTTCAGCAACAGAGTGGTCAATGTCTGGAATACTCTATCTGACTCTGTGGTTTCTTCCCCAAACCTCAAAAACTTTAACCTTAGACTGTCTACTATTGACCTCTCCCCTTTCCTAAGAGGTCTGTTGGGGCCATGCATAAGTGCACCAATGTGCCTGTCCTATTGTTTCTTTTTTCTTTTTCTTTTTTCTTTTTCTTATATGTATCCATTTCATGTATCCATCACTATGTTTATCCTGTTATCTTATAATTGCTTGACTAAATAAATAAATTAATTAATTAAATTCAACTTCAAGGGGATTCTTTCAAAATGTTGGAAAGGAAATGCTAATCAATGTAGTGGTTTGAAGAGCAATACAGGTAGTTCTCACCTTACAGCAATTTATTTAATGTCTGTTCAAAGTTACAATGGCACTGAAAAAGGGACTTATTTTTCACATTTGTGACCTTTGTAGCATCCCCATGATCACGTGATCAAAATTCAGATGCTTTCCAGCTGGTTCATACTTATGATCATTGCAGTGTCCCAGGATCGTGTGATCACTTTTTGAGACTTTCTGACAAATGAAGTCAATGGGGAAGCCAGATTCACTTAACAACCATGTTACTAACTTATCAACTGCAGTGATTCACTCAACAACTGTGGCCAGAAAGGTTGTAAAATGGGACAAAACTCACTGAACAAATGTTAACAATAGACATTTTGGACTCAATTGTGGTTGTAAGTTGAGGACTACCTGGAGTTACAAGATGGCTAGGGGCATATCAATATTGGTGAAAGATCCAGAATTTTAGGCTTCTGATACTAAAGATAATAGTTTTGAACACAGGTCTTAGCCTAGCGCTAGACCTGCATTTAGAAAGAGCTTGACTGACATGCCACGGGCACAAAACACTTGTGTTCCTCTAATACTGATGGTAAACAATTTCACAGATAGCTAAACCTTGCATTCCAAGCACCTATGATGACCTATCACACCACATATTAGGGAGAAGCATTGATTTATTATAATTTATAAGTAGCCTTCAAATTACAAACATAATTGAATTGGTTGTAAGTTGTGTTAGTTGTTAAGCAAGTCACCATATGCCTGTGCCTGATATTATATTTTGTGCAATGGTCATTAAGCAAATTCATTGTCTGTAATGGACATATTTTGTTGGAAACCAGAAGCAAACACCAGTTTATGGCAAGCATGTTGTAAATTGTGATCACGTGACCATGAAATGTTGCAAATTGTTGTAAATACAGGCTGGATAGCAAGGACTCAAAATAATAACCATGGGAGGTGAGGTGAGGGTGGCTGTTGTAACTTAGAATCTGGGTCATAAGTACTCCTGGGGAGGTCCATTGTAGCTTTGAATAATCATTAAGTGACCAGTCATAAATTGAGGATTATCTTTATTAGATTGTCATTCCACACTCAAGGCAATGAACATACATAATGCTTCTTCCACCTCCTATTTTTCCCACAACAAAAGCTCTTTGACATGGATATGGTAGAATAGAATAGAATAACAAAGTCGGAAGGAAAGTCCAATCCCCTTCTCAGGCAGGAAACCCTATACCATTTCACACAAATGATTGTCCAATCTCTTCTTAAAAAACTTCTAGTGTTGGAGAATTCACAACTTCTGGAGGCAATTTATGGAAACTGTAAGAGGTGTTGTTATAACTTATAACAAATCAATAGCAATAGCACTTTGACTTATATACTGCTTCACAGTGCTTCATAGCACTCTCTAAGTGGTTTACAGAGTCAGCATATGGCCTCCAAATTGCCCCCAAAAACTTTTATGTTGATGTTCTTTGTTAAGCTAACTATAAAGATAAGCCACTTTTCCTGGTTCCCCCTTTTCATAGGGAGATCGCACTTTAGTAGAGCACTTTAACAAATTAGTCTGAAATGATCTTCAGACTTGGTTGCAGGGTGGGATTCTATCTGGTCGGATTGGTTCTATGGAACCAGTTGTTACATTTCTGCACAGTTTGGAGAACCAGCAAATCATGACACTGGTTGGTTCCTCCCCTTCATGCCCATTCACTCCTTATCTGGCATGCATGCCATCCAACGTGCCTGCCTTGTGCCTTCACCTAATTTTGGGTAAGTTGCTATTTTTCCTTTTTTTTCCCTGACCATCAGCTGTTCTGACTATCAGCTGTGCTGGGAGATTTGGATTAGTTAGAAAGCAGGAAATCATTGGATTTCTTGCTTTCTAACTAATCTAAAAGCAGAGCTGAACTTTCCTTAGGACTGAAGCTTCTATTTTTCAGTGCAGACTCAGGCAATAGATTGCCGAAAGAGTGAATCTGAGTAAATCTGTGATTCTGTGAGCAACTCAATCTGCCTTCCTGCTTTGCCTGATTTTGGGTAAAAGTTGCTCCTTTAAAAAAAACAATATTTACATAAATATTTACAATATTTACATACAAGCCACGCCCAGCCAGTCACATGACCACCAAGCCATGCCCAGTCAGCAAGCCATGCCCAGCCAGTCACATGACTACCAAGCCACACCCACAAATTAGGCCACGCCCACAGAATTGGTTGTTAAGAAATTTGAATCTCTCCACTGCTTGGTTGCTTATTGGAAAAGGTAAGCCAAGCCAGAACCTAGGGCCAGCTTTGGCCATCACTTCATCTGTTTTCTCTGCCATATTTCCAAGGCCTACTTTCCTTTCTCCTTGCCTGCATCTCTTATACACCCAGTATACTCTCTTATATACCTAGTATTTGCATTGATTAGATTTTATTGAATTGGGATTATCACCCAAATCTTTATAAGCAGGCACTGATTGCAAATAGCTCACAGATATTGAGCTAGGACTTTAAATACTGCATCATTATTAATAGAGGAACCCAGTAGAAGAAAACATGGAATATGGAATACAGACTGGAGGAATCATCAGAAAACTTTCAGGCTTCTGCTATAATATCTAAAGGACTGTACTTGATGCTAAAGCAGGGGTCTCCAACCTTGGCCCCTGGAAGCCTGGCGGACTTCAACTCCCAGAATTCCACAGCTGGCTGTGGAACTCTGGGAGTTGAAGTCCGCCAGGCTTCCAGGAGCCAAGGTTGGAGACCCCTGTGCTAAAGGAAGGATGAACCCCTGAACTGCTTTGTGCACAAGCTTGAGTAACCAAAATGAACTGGAACTCCAGGAATTGTGGCCTCAGAAGGATACTTCAGAGTTCATTATGTTGTTTTATTAACATGTTTTTAATGTGCATAAGCTAGTGGACTTCTATCCAATGGCATTTTATAAATCTATTTAGGTATCACTTGACAGCCCAAGCGCGAAGTCTAACTTTTCAAATTACTGTATTCTCCATTGGGCAAACCAGGGGAACATGTTAAAATACTATTCTTCAGGTCCCAATAGAAAAGCCTGCTGGGACCAACAGCATTAGCCTCCTAGCTGATCGTTATTCTGCTGCAGAAATGAGGCTGGCGATTGGTATGGTCCTTATTGATTTAGTATGGGATAAGTTAAAACAAATAATGGGTAAATTTCCCTGGCTTCATGTTTGCTCCCACTAAGCTTTATAAAAGCCAGCTGGGTGGCTTCAGCTACTCACTGCCTTTCTACTTAGAACTAAAAAGAAGCAACCTAGAACTATGAAGAAATTTCCTGACAGTTAGAACAATTAACCAGTGGAACAACTTGCCTCCAGAAGTTGTGAATTCTCCAACACTAGAAGTTTTTAAAGAAGAGATTCCACAATCATTTGTGTGAAATGCTATAGGGTTTCCTGCCTGAGAAGGGGATTGGACTAGAAAGGACTCCAAGGTTCCTTCCAACTTTTTTATTCTATTCTATTCTACCATATCCATGTTAAAGAGCTTTTGTTGTGGGAAAAATAGGAGGTGGAAGGAGCATTATGTACGTTCATTGCCTTGATTGTGGAATGACAATCTAATAAAGTTAATCCTCAATTTATGACTGGTCACTTAATGATTATTCAAAGCTACAATGGACCTCCCCAGGAGTACTTATGACCCAGATTCTAAGTTACAACAGTTCCTGCTCCCATGAAAGGCTTGACATTGGATTATGGAGGATCAGGAGCTATAATGGTACAAATCTCCCACTTTCTGTTTTACAGTCTGAGAAGTTAGGGAGGTTCCCTTCTCTTTCTTTGCCTGTTATGCAGCTGTAGGCTGTGCCTTCCCTTATCTAATTGTTTCCTAGGCAGCATCTCTCCACCCATCTCACAAGCTCAATTCCATATACCATCACATGAGTCCCAGGCCATTCAGACATACACACACACACACACACACACACACCTGAATAGAAAGATCTGACTGCAGTTCATTACATTATAAAGCAAAGTGAGTCATCCAGATACAGTGGAACCTTGGGTTGCGAATGCTCCTGTTCGTGACCAAATTGGGTGGCAAACAAAAAAATCCACCTGATCTTTGAATTGGGTCATGATTCAAAAACCAGGTGGCAAACAAAATTGGTGCATAAAGATTCCCTTTCCATGCTGATTTCCCCTTTGGCACCATTTTTTTTGACTGTGCACATGTGCAGTTGGTTGTGCTTCTGGACGTGACCAAATCAGGTCATGACTGGAGTCTGGGAATGGATTATGGTCATGACCTAAGGCTCCACTGTATAGCAAGAATGTGAGACCTGTCAGAGCTGCCACGTTACTGCACCAGTCCTGCTTAGCTAGATGTCAGGCTGTCATGAGAAACAGGGGGGAGGGAGCTGTGAGATGGGACAACGGGGGGAGGGGAAGGATAGAGGAAAGGAAAGTGAACATCTTTGGGCCACCAGCTGTTCCAAAGTCACCCAATGAAATGCAACACTTTCAAACCCGTGCAGCTGGGGACTGTTACCAAAAGAATTCATTTAAGTACTATTGGACCCTCACCGATAACCATGGGGGGATGGGACCCAAGGGAGAATGTTAACTATATGTTTTGGGCATGAAATGTCAGATTTGGCTTTGCTACATTGTAACCACTTGGCTTTAGTAAAGCTAGCCATGAGCCCAAGAGTATTTCTTTTCTAATTGACCAAGTTGGGACGTCTGATATTAGAGACATAGTTCTTAGTGCAGTAGGTCCTTTTTCTTTTTTTAATCATGGAGACAGTTCTGTAAATCAGGGTATGCCATGAGCTCTCCAGATGCTGCAGAAAACTAATCTCCAACCTCTTTATCATTACTTGTGTTAGCTGAGGATCATGGGAATTGTTGCTTAGGAATATCTAAAGGGCTACAAACTCCTCACTCCAAGAAAGAATGACTTGCAAGACATGTCCCAGCTTCAGCATCTAGAAGAAAAGTTTCCCACTTTTCACATGACTTAAATCCTTTATTAGAAAAATGCTTCTTCCAAATCTTAAAAGAAGCTACTTCTCTGTGAAAGATTTGTTTTGGTTCATTTCCTTTGCAATTACATTGCTTTTTGATAAAAATAGATAATAAAAAATGTTCTTCCTGAAATGATTGTGTCTGCAGAGGTGAAACAAACATGCAAAGTAAGAAAACTAATTTTTGCTGTTTTCTGCAAGGTTCTCCAGTAGAGACTAATTTATTTACCGGATACACTAAGGTTTTTTTTGATGATTGATTGATCAGGAATATATTTCTATCATAAAAACAAGGTGCAGTATCTTAAATTGTCATTTATGGTGATGGCTTATCTTGAACAAAGAAGGATTTTAATTACTTCAGACGAGGCAGGAAGAGTATAATTTCATATGTTGCAATCTTGTACAGTTAATAATTCCTCATTGCCTTCTGAAAAGTAACTGCAATTCTAGACAGGGCCATTATTTTAAGTTAGGGTCCGCCAATCAGGTGTTCTGTAGATGTGTTAGACAATAAGTTCCATCATTCTTAGTTAGCAGAGCTGCAGCAGAGCTAAGCCCATGGGGGAAAGCTTGGAAGTCAGAAAGCTCCTCTCCCAGACGTCCTCTACTTCTGCCTTCTGCTTGGATATAGCAGCTTGATAGTTGTCACTGCCATAGTCTATTTGATTTGATTTGATTTATTTGATTTGTCAATCGCTTACAAGATAATAGGTATAAGTATATACATAGTTATGAATACATGAAGTGGGTACATATAAGAAAAATAAAAGAAACAATAGGACAGGGAGGGCAGGCACGTTGGTACGCTTATGCACACCCCCTACAGAACTCTTAGGAAAGGGGTGAGGTCAATAGTAGACAGTCTAAGGTTAAAGTTTTGGGGGTTTGTGGAAGAGTCAGGTAGAGTATTCCAGACACTGGCCACTCTGTTGCTGAAGTCATATTTCCTGCAATCAAGTTTGGTGTGGTTAACCTTGAGTTTGTATCTATTGTATGCCCTTGTATTGTTATGGTTGAAGCTGAAGTATTCATTGACAGGTAAGCCATTGCAATGTATGATTTTATACACCATACTTAGATCAGACCAAAGATGGCATAAATCAAAGTTTTCTAGGTCTAGAATTTCAAGTCTGGTGGCATAAGGTATTCTACAATGAGTAGAGGAGTGGAGAACTCTTCTTATGAAATATTTCTGGACTTTCTCAACTGTGCTAATATCAGATACATAATGTGGGTTCCAGACTGCATTTCTGGAATTCTGCCTGACTGCTTGAATTATTGCTGGGCTTCTGTGTGCTTATCTTGCCTTGTTGGAATTATTGGACTCATTATCTTGCTCTGTTGGAGTGATTTATTGCAGTCATTCTGCTTACAGCGTTTGGACTGAAGTATCTGCAGCCAGAAGCTGTTGCTGGTTTGTGGGAGAGCTTTTCTCCAGGCTGGAGAATAAACGGAATGTTGGGGGCAAAGTTGGAGCAAATAAGGGCACTCATACCTGTTCTCTGGCTGGGTTGATTTTGTGCCATGCCCTGGGTCATCACAGTGATCATGTGGCCAGCTTGACATGATTTTGAACTGTTAGGTGGGCAGGAGTTGGAGCAAATAATGGGAGCTCATCCCATTGTATGGTATCAGATCAGAGCTGTTAGCTTTCCAGCTGACATGTTTTTAACCGCTGAGCCATTATGCTCCCTAGTCAAATGTATGGGCCTTTTTTATAATATTATGCTGTATTTAGCTTGTTATATGGAACTTAAAATAACTCTATAAAAACATGAAGGGTTGGTTAAATATAGGCTTCTTAGGACCTAGAAAATAGGGCATTAGCAGGATCTATTGATGGGCGGAAGGCTTCTATGACTTTCTCCAAAATATTTATTTTAGATAGACTTCCTTGTTCTTTCTTTATCATTTTACCTACCTCCTACAATTCTCTACTAGATGGTTAGGACCCTGCTGACTAGGAATGAATGGATTAGCAACACAACTCAATAGAGACCAATAGAGTCAGGAAAGAGGTTGTAAGGCCGCAGTCCCCAACATTTGTGGCTTTGTGGTCCAGATTGGGGGTGGGGGGAAGAGGAGAACCAGATGGTGTGAGTGGCATGTGTTCAACCTGTGTAAGCTGTAACTTGAGCTATGTGTGCATGCATGTGCATGCCAAATCACTGTGGGCATGGCCTGGTTGTGAATAGACCACAGCCTGGTAGTGGGTCATGGCCCAGGGGTTGGGGAGCCCTGTTGTAAAGTAACAAGGCAGAAATGTGCACATAGCTTTTGATGGTTTCTTGCTCCAAATCAATATTAAGCAGTAACTCACACTCATCACTGCCTCAGTGACTGCTTCTATCCCACAAGCATTTTCAACCTGCTGTCCCTCAAAAAGCATTCTGAAACTGGCCTATGGTTATCTTCATGTCTTCTAACTAGAATACAGAGAATATCATGAGCTAATTATTGGCCATCTCATTGCAGAATGCAGTGTATAAGCCAATCAGTGCCCTGCCTGTGAAGATCTACTCACAGAAATGTAAGAAAATTGCCATCCACTTTTTTCAGTACATGTATTTGCAGGAGGGGTTTTTTTTTTTTTCTTTTTAAAGTCTGAGAAGTTCCCTGATGGAAATCTATGTGAGGAAAGATTGATTGTATAAAATATAAATAAAAACACTGAAATTACACCATGAAAACCATATTTGATTTGATTTGAATTAGACATTCCAAGAAGTTATAATTTGATTTAAGTTTGGATTCAAGGACAATGTGATTCAATTCAAGTCACTTCAAAATTCTGTCCAGTAAAAAAGGCGTCTGTAAGCAATATTATTGGAAGGCATCAAAATGCTTCCTGGGGCTTCATTTTTTTATGGAACAGGATGAAAATATCAAGGATGGTAAACCCTTCAGAACACATCCTTCCCACCAAGATTTACTATCCTCAAGAACTTCACCACAATCCAATTTTTCAAATGACATCTCTCCATCACCTCTGTTAAGGAAAAGACAGCAGGGAAGAGATATGACGGCACAATAACATCCAAACTGAGCATCAGAAATTTTATGGGGAAGTTATCCTGCACAAATACAGAAATTTCCTACTTAAATCTACTACCCCTTCCCAAAAGCCCACTTTAAAAAAAAAAACTGTTTCAAAATTTAACTCAAGCTTTCCATTTGCCCTTCTGTGGTGCCTGGTTTGATATGATCCCCCCCAAATACCCACTGATTCATCCTACTGGGTGTTATGGCTTTGCCATCTGAAATAACTTCTAAGAATGCATGTAAGAAGAGACAGGGTGAATGTAAGAATATGAAATTGAAATCAGTATTGAGGTTAGTGGTAGGAAACAAAAATGGCTGGTTTAACCTAAGGAGTCAGATTAATCCTATCTGAGTGAAAAATGATCATCCACAAGGTTTGCTAAATTGCATAAATTCTGAGGGAAATAAGAACTTTACTATGTTTTAGACAGAGTAAACCACAACACAGGCAGAAATACAAAGGGTTACCTCTCAAGAAGAGATGATGTGAAATGCATCAAATCTAGAACTGATCCTAGTCTAGTGAAGAGAAGGAGCAGAGGAGACCTGATAGCAGCGTTCCAATATCTGAGGGGCTGCCACAGCGAGGAAGGGTCCAGCTATTTACTAAAATGCCTGTAGGCCAGACAAGGAATAATGGATGGAAACTGATCAAGGAGAGATTCAACCTGGAAATAAGGAAATATTTTCTGACAGTGAGAACAATCAACCAATGGAACAGCTTGCCTTCGGAAGTTGTGAGAGCTTCATCACTGGAAGCTTTCAAGAAGAGATTGGGCTGCCATTTGTCAGAAATGTGTAGGGTCTCCTGCTTAGGCAGGGGGTTGGACTAGATCCCTTCCAACCAGGGGTGGGATTCTACCAGTTCGCACCTATTCGCTAGAACTGGTTGTTAACATTCTAGGCAGTTTGGAAAACCGGTTGTTAGAAGAAATTACTGGCCTAATCCTGTAAGGAAGGCAGGAAGGAAACATTTTGACGTTGCTTACAGAAACTGCCTCTCCCTTAACATTTAATACATTCTTGGCAGGACTAGACTTCCTATCTCAGGAACATCTCTGGAGTTTTTTCCCCCTTCTTTGCTAGTACTTTGCTTGTGTGGAGTGACCATTCAAAGTTACAATGGCACTGAAAAAAGTGACATGACCATTTTTCACACTTATGACTGTTGCAGTATCCCCACAGTCATGAGAGGCCAGGCGAGGAAATGCGTGCCTCCATATGAGTGATATTGAGTTGGCCACACCCAGCCAGTCACATGACCACCAAGCCAGGCCCACCACCTAAGCCAGGCCCACAGAACCGGTTGTTAAAATTTTCGAATCCCATCCTTGCTTCCAACTCTGTTAATCTGATCCCAAAGACAAGCAACCTATAAGGGGAAGTGCAAAAGGCTTGCTGTGAGGATATTAGAGAAAGATCTAGGAAAATGAAAGACTCTCTCCTCTGTTTGAAAAGATGAGGGAAGCATGTTTTCAGCTTTCCGGGTTAGCCTTTTAATGCATTACCCCTCCTCAGGGAAAGCATGCTGCACTGGGAAGTATAGGTTCAAAATGTAAGAGGATTCTTGCATCTTGCTGATACTTACTCTATTCTCTTTGCTTCTCCCCCCACCCCCCTTCAAGGATTATGACAGAGAAAGGACAAGCGAGGCATTCAATCCATCTCTCAGTTCTGACAGATGAACATTAAAAATACCTTTCTTGCCATGTGGTCAGAAGCAAAGAATCAATATTTAATTTCTGAAGCAGCCAGGTTTTAAAATATTTTTTTTTAAAAAAAAAGTGTAATTTTTTGGCAGTTAATGCAGCAAGGCAGATTAAGTAGGAAGTGTTTTTCTACTCAAGATAATGATCCACGTTTTATTTATTTCTCTGAGGTTGGAATGTTCTGTTCGTGGAGGACCAGTATATGTCCCCAACTGACTCCCACTGAACAAGGAATACACAAACATCTCTTCATATTAGTAGGCTGACATTTCAAGTTACTTAAAAGTATATTTGATTGGCTTATGTTCCAAGGACATCACTAAGGCTTTTGAAAAAAACACCCCACATTCTTTCAAAACTTGAATATTACAAGGCTCTTTGACATAGGTCAAATATCCTTTGGATTCCCCATAATTTCTTATCCTCCTTGCAGTATTTGCTCAGTAGCACAGAATTTGAATTATTTTTTTGAGAAGCCAGAGCAATTTCCAGGGTCCTGTGTGTGTTTAAGGAAATATAACAAAGCTATTTGGGGACAAGGGTGGTTGAAGCATTTGATTCAGCAAAATTGCAAGACAAAATCCTCTGTTCTTGCTGCATTCTTCTGTTGTATTCATGTTGTGTGTTTGTCTAGTGGAACGGACCCTTCAGTTCCTTCTTTCTTGTATCTGTTTCATGTTTTGCCTTCCATCTGTTTATCTACTACAAACTCTTGCCCATTTGACTTGTTCTGTCCAAGATCCACCAAAAGGTTAATTCCAGCATGTGAGTTGAGGAATCTCTCATTGGGGAAGGAGAATCTACTGGTGCCTAAGATGGCACCCTTATCAAAGACAATGATCCAATGCCAGACAAAATTAAGAGTGGTGCTGCTAACCTAAAAAGAAGTTAATTTGAAAGTTGTTTTTAATGATGGGCTCTTGTTTACTCCCAACTATTAAGAGTATTTGGATGGTTAGAGCTTGGCCTAAAAGTGTAGGAAGGCTTGTATGGAATTGCATGATCTACATCCAGAACAGATGAAAATATGGTCTGTTTCTTCCTACTTGCTACAATTTGTTCCCACTCTTTACTGGCTTCCTAAAATCTTGATGTGCTCTGTGCTGTTGCCATTTTAATTGGAACCAATTAAAGAAAGTGTTTTATATCAGAAGAAAAAAAATGATCCAGTCATCTCCATATTATTCTTTTAATTAACATTGTATATTTTTAAAGCTTCAATTTAAAGCTTCAAAATTTGCTGCAAATGATGTATACTTTTTTAAAAATTCCTTTTCCCAGAATGTATAAAACAAAGATCTTCAAATTGGGCAAGTTTAAAACTTGTAGATTTCAACGCCCAGAATTCCTGAGCTAACACAACTGGAGGAGGAATTCTGGGCGTTGAAGTCCACAAGTCTTAAAGCTGTCAAGTTTGAAGACCCCTGGTATAAAATGTTTAGGTAGTGAAGATCCTGTATCTAGACTACTCAGGATAGAGAAAAAGTTATGGCAATCTGTGTCTCCATTTTGTTTCTATAACACCTTTAATAAACAAGGTATATTTTTTCAGGAAAGTCAGAGTCCAAACTATCATACCAGAATTCTAAAGACCTTTCATCCACCCAATATATACTGAGAATGTGACAACCTAAGAATGACAGAACAGTCTAGCCAAAACTCAGTTCCTTATTTGTTTATACCAGGTAGGCAGAACCTTGCCAGACCAAACCTGTGCTAACCAAACTCTAATGGATATACCCTAGGAGTTCTATAGAACGATTACCCTAAACCCTTTCCTCTTTTTCTGATCCATTTCTGTACTGTTTTGTCTCTTGATTCATCCCCTCTTCTTGAAACGTGCTTCCTTCCTGGGAAACTGTCTCTTCATTGTAGTCCAGGGGTGTCAAACTGGTGGCTCGCAGGCTGGATGTGTCACACACAGACCACGCCTACCCCAGCTCCGCGAAAGGGAAAAATGTCATGAAATGTCATGTGATGGCAATGTGATGTGGCAAGTTTGACACCCTTGCTATAGTCCATCACACACAATCCATCACAGCAACTTTTTCATTTATTTATTTCAAACATTTATTTGACTATTTTAAACTGAACTCCAGGTGGCTCACCATCTAAAGATAAAATAATATGTACAAATGATAAAATAAAACCAAAAATACAACTAGAGACAGAAAACATGACAGGAAAAACCACATTCCCTCATACAACCATAACAGTGTCTTACTATTTTGATCTCATCCTAACCCCACACCTGAAGGAAAAACCAACCATTTATGTAACATTGCATGTCAGCTAGTAAACTGATGAGATGAGACAGCCCATGTCAGCTGATGAGACAGCCCATGTCAGCTAGTAAACTGATGAGATTTATGTTAGAAATAGATTGTTTCTGCCTGAGCCTTTAAAAATCTGCAGGTAGTTAACAATTTATGAAACTGATGAGTTAGGACCTTCAGACCCTACCCCAAATGGTTAAGTCTATTCTATTTAGCTCTGTTTGGATCGAAATTAAATCTGCTGTATTCAGATTTTAAAAATATTATCCTTGCTGAAATGTAACCCTACTATATCATGGGACAAGGCAGACACAAATATAAACTTAGACATGGGAAAGAGGGAAACAGTGGTTTACAAGTTGTGTTTGTGAACAATGCATGCATGGATGGAAAATACTAACTTGCTGATTAATTACTAAAATTGCTAATAGGAGTGCAAACGGTTTTTAGAAGGTACTAATAAAGGAATGTGATTCAACTCTCCTTTGTTCCTATAAAGTAGGGACCAAGGAACTTGGGGGGCACACAAGCTTTGGGAAAGATCCCTTTGTGTTTTTTTGTAAATTTTGCACAGAATTAACTTTCTTTCCAATCCCTAGTATGTGTGTCATTGGGCTTCCACACATCAGACATGAAACCTAGGGACATAAAAACCCTAGATGTTACAAAAGGGGAATGTATGAAGTGGTACTAATTATTCATGTGATTTTGATTCCGTGCATCTGTTTATACAACCAAGGATTGTGTTACCTTTTTTGTCTGCTGCCGCATGCCACCGGCTCATATTTACGTGATAGTCCACTAGGACTCCAAGGTCCCTCTCACAGTTACTGTGTTTGTGTCAGGTTTTCCCTAAACTATATTTGCACCTTTGGTTTTTCCTGGCTAGGTGTAGAACCTTGCTTTTCTTCACATTAAATTTCATGTTGTTGGATATAGCCCTTTGTTCAAGTCTGACGAGATCTTTTTGGATCCTGAGCTTATGTTCTGGGCTGTTGGTTATTCCTGCCAGCTTAGTGTCATCTCCAAATTTGGTGAGTTCCTCTTCTATTCCCTCATCTAAGTCATTTATGAATATATTGAAGGGTACTGGCCCTAAGATGGAACTTTATGGTACCACACTGCTTGTTTTCCTCCATGTTTCCCTCCAAGGGCCATGCATTGAGTATGGTTTGTCAGCCAGTTAAAAATCCATCTGGTGGTGATAGCAATAGCAATAGTACTTACATTTATATTCTGCTTTATCGTGCTTTACAGCTCTCTCTAAGCAGTTTACAGAGTCAGCATATTGCCCCCAACAATGTGTCAACCTTGAGCCTGTGTGTCTCAAACTGCTGGCAGCTCACAGCCAGCAGAAGTAGCCTGCAGTACTGTATTCTAACCACTGCACCACCATTTGCATCTAGAAGTGATGCTATCTATCCCACATTTTTCTAGTTTATCAAGAAGTAGGTTGTGGTCTAATTCGTTGAATGCCTTGCTGAAATCTAAGTATACTATGTCCACAGCATTTCACTGGTCTATAATTTAGTCACTCTGTCAAAGAATGAAATAAGATTGGTTTGGCATGATCTCTTTTTAACAAACCTAAGCTGGCAACTAGTTAACTTTATTTGTTTCTAGATGTTCACAGATCTGTTTTTTAATTATTTTTTTCAGTATCTTCCCAGGTATTGATGTTGGCTGATTAGTCTGTAGTTTCCTGGGTCTGTTTTATTTCTTTTTTTGAAGATGGGAACCAAATCCACTCTTTTCCAATCCTCTGGTAGTTCCCCAGTGCTCCAGGATTATTTAAAGACATGGTACAATGGTTCTGAGATAACATCTGTCAGCTCTTTCAGAACTCTGCAATGCTATGTTTTTGGTAGGTTGGGCTATAGTTTCTTTTTGTGCGAAGACTGATGCAAAAATTGAATTGAGCAGCTCTGCTTTTTCTCTTCTGTCTGTTATTTCCTTGCCATCATCTCTCTTTAGTGGATCAACTGTTTCCTTGACTTTTTTCTTGTTATTTATATGTTGAAAGAAACTTTTTGACAATTATCTTTGACTTTTGTTTCAAGTGTTTATTCATTCCGAGCCTTTGCTTTCCTGACTTCATCTTTGCAGATTCATGCTACTAGCTGGTATTCTGCCTTAGTTATGTGTCCCTCTTTCCATTTTTTTTTGTACTTATCCTCTTTGTCTTTCAGTTTATCAGAGATCTTTGTGCAACCATGCTGGTTTCTTCTTGGATTTCTTGTTTTTCTTTTTCAATGGTATTGTGCTGAACTGGGTTTTTATGATCAAAATTTTCAGTTTCCCACACTTCTTGAGTTATTTTCTCCTTTAGGATTTGTATCCATGGAGTTTTTCTTAAGCTCTTTCTGAGTTTGTTAAAAATCAGCTCTTTTAAAATTTAAGACATGGATTATATTTTATTGCTTGTGTTTACCTTATATTGAATTCCAATATGATGTAGTCACCCTCACCTAAAGTTCTGGCAACTTCATCTTGTGCTATATTAGCATACTCCAAAACCTGACACCTGATTGGTCCGCACGGACCGCAACCGGATTGGTTGACTCAGCGGCTATGATTGGAGTGTTAGAAATCTACCGCGATTGGCCGAGCCGATCACGGGAGATTCAAAGCGCTGCCATTGGCCGCCAAGCCAGGAGCAATCCCTATATGAAGGGTTGCTGCAGCTCCAGTTTTCTTGTACTGAGCTGAACTATAATAAAGAGCTGAAAGTTACTATGGTCTTGTGTCTCTCTGGGAACCGATCCACCCCGATCTAACACTCTATCACTTCTTCTGTATTAGTAAGAATTAGGTTCAGTATAGTTTTTACTCTAGTTTCCCCCTCTACCTTTTGGATGTCAAAGTTGTCAGCTAAGTTGGTTAGGAATCTATTCAATTTCCCACTTGTTGCAGAATTGTCTCCCAGTTGACATTAGGGTGGTTAAAATCTCCCATTACTACTGTGGTATGTTTTCTACATACATTTGTTAATTGATTAGCAAAGAGTTCATCCATTTCTTTTGCTTGATTCGGTGTAGTATATGCCTATAGCAAGGTCATTCCCCCCCCCCTTTATATTGCCCCATATGGATTCTAGGAGGTTTTCATCCTTGGTTTCGTTTATTTTTGTAGAGATGTAGTGATCTTTTATATTTACTGCAACACCTCCTCCTCTTTTGTTAAGTCTGTTTCATTTGAATAGCTGGTATCAAAAGATCCAAACTAGTTTTGGGTATGAATTTACTTGGGAAATGAGTGGACAATAGTCTGGACAAGCCTAAGATATTTTGCAAAGTAATTTCTTTGAAAAGCGGCAATGGCAACAGAGCAGTGAAAGAATTCCTGAGGTATATCATTCAATAGATGACAAGCTGCCTTGTTAAAAATATAGTCACACTGTGCTACTTCTTGCAATCTTATTTTAAAAGCTAAACTATGAGGAATCATATTTTTGATGTTTGAATTTTTTTTGGAAAATGTATTAAAAATCTTTCTTCCATTATATCTTATTCAGAAGCAAAGCAGACCAAAGAGTCAAAAGAAATATTACGTTTTATTTGTTTTTAAGGAAAAGAAAACAGTTCAATGGAGTTTACTCCCAAGTAATTGAACTAAGGAAACAGAAAAAGATTTCAAGAAGCAAAATGGCACTACTGCAGGATTAAATTCTGTTTTTCTTTCTGTGACATCACAGCAAACACTGATTTATTGATCCATATCTGATTGACATCTGTCCAGTGTCAGGTGTCACAGCCAGGACAGAAAGAGATTTTAAAAAATATGTTCTTTAGTATAGTGGAGAGAATTGCTACAATCTGGATGCTGTTGAACGACATGTTTATTAAGCTTACATGCTGAAGGTAGCTGGATGATCAATCATAGTCAGAAATATGGAGTACAAAAAATATGCCTGTTCACTGCTCTGTGCAATTGCACACTAGAAGAATAAAGAAACTGCCTGCCCATCTTGTATCTGGAATTCAATCTGATTATAAGAGTCCTTTATTCCAGAAGTATACCCAATTGAGGTCACTCAAAATATGATGAGGTGCCCTGAAAAGAGGTAAGAAGTGGTCTTGTACCAAAAATATGTTTAAAGGAAAAGATCAGATTCATAGGAAAAATAAAAACAGTGAACTATTTTGCAGTCTCCTTTTCTCTTTCTTTCATTTTGATAAACAACCCCCCCGCCCATAAGCTACAAAAGATGCTGGCTGGATTTGAATGGGAAACGATTTGTGAATGAAGGCAAATATATGTGTCCTATGATAATGTTGCAGGACTCAATCTGAGTCACTTACCGGGACCAAAGGTTTATTCTTCCAAGCTTTTGGGTTCCTCCTGGAGCCCATCGTCAGGGAAGTTATCTCTCTCTCCAGAATATGTACATTGAGCTGTTCTATGCATTGTATTTATATGGTTGCTGGTTGTGTGTAGCTTTTAGTTGTTAATTAAGGTGTTGAAGTCACTGATCATTATTTCTTTCTGCTGCTGTCCCTTAAGCTCCTAAACACCTGATAAGCTGATAATCAATCAGCAATCCTGTTGATTGATGAGGGCCCCCTTTTCTCAGGTTTCAATTATTTTTCTGGCTATTTTTATCCCTGCTCAGCCAACAATCATAGTAACTTGTTTGCGTTCTCGCAAATGATTCATACAAGGGGCAATCAATTGCCAAGAGATATTTGATCAGGTTGGATGAAGATCACCCTTATCTATATGGGACAATGCAGCATTGCAGGAACATCTACAATGTTCTTCTACACCAGGGCTGATAAACTCACGGCTTGCAGGCTGGATGCATTACACGCACTGGCCATGCCCTGGCCACGCCCATGCCTGGTTTTGCGAAGGGGAAAAAAAGTAGTGATTATGTCATGTGATGTTGCTGTGATGAGGTGAGTTTGACACCCCTGTTCTACATCAAGCAGTTTTGGCTTCTAGCATTCTGAGTTAAGCAAAGATCCAACTCATTGTAGCAATTGACTATTCTGACTGCAATGTTGAAGAGGCAATTGCTAAAGAGCGATGTCAGAGTGCCAGAAGGGGTGAATCTATCAGTTTTATTTTCTTCCACATTCATTTTTTCTTCTACCTTCAAGTCTCTTTTCCTATCCTGCACATGAAAAGATTTTAAAATTTGGGGATGGAAAGACTTCTAGTAAAAACCCAAACTGAAAGCTCATCTGCACTGGCCAAATTCAAGAGCCTGTGTTGTGTTTGTCTGCCTGCCTGCTAAGGAGAAGATAAAGATGATGAATTGATTGTTCCCAGGTGAGCAGTTTGTGTTATCATCCAAGCCTTGCTAATGCTGTGTAAGACACACCAGATTAGTACTGGAAGATACAGAAATTCATTTCTCTTCTGATGTTCATAATAGCATCTTAGGCCCACTTCGATGGGGAGAAAGTGCTGGGGTGTTTCATGACCAATCAATGATAGGTGTTGATGCTTTCCAAACTGGTCTTTCAATAATAATATTTTGTTATCATTCACAGATACTTCCCATATTTCATCTGAATGTCTGTGTAGTTCTTGGAGCTGATGAATACTGCCTTTTACAGAAAGACAAGGAAAGGAATTTGTTTCTTACTCTGCTACATGATCTGCTGGCCCCTGTAAATTTAAATCCTTTGGAAGCTACCCAGGTAATTACAGGTAGTCCTTGACTTAAAATCATTTGTTTACTGACTATTCAAAGGTACAATAACATTAACAAAAGTGACATGACAATTTTTCACACTTATGACCATTGCAGCATCCCCAGGGTTACATGATCAGAATTTGGAGTCTTGGCAACTGGCATGTTGCACTGTCCCAGAGTCATGTGATCACTTTTTGATAAGCAAAGTCAAGTGGGGAAGCCAGATTTAGTTAACAACTGTGTGACTAACTTAACAACTGTGGTGATTCACTTAATAACCGTACCAAGAACGATTGTAAAATGGGGAAAAATTCACTTAACAACTGTCTTGCTTAGCAATGGAAATGTTGGACTCCATTGCGGTCATAAGTCAAGGATTATCTGTAGTGAATTGTGAAGATGTGAAATAAGATTAGATGAACAGCTGAATGAATGAATTCTGTTAGAAGGACTGTATTCCAGGAATGGAGAAACTGTGTGAAACAGCCAGAAGTGTGAATGAATCTGGGGTAGGTTTAAAAGAACACCCAGATCTTCTTTACCATAGGGAGATATGGTGTGAAGACAATAATTTTATTCAATTGTTGGAAGAAATATCCTTCTGGGTTCAGTTCCAAGTGGGAAAGAAAGACACTGGAAACATGGTGACTGCTTGGAAAGATGGTTTAATGGTAGTTTAATACCTTGGGTAAAGAAAGAAGAAAGGGCTGATATGCTGAGAGGGCCTGGGTTTTATACCCTCTGTTGAGATTTGAATTTGAGCTTGTATTCTGATTGGTTGTCAGACTCCCATTGGGCCATGCAGGGGCAACTCTGTCGGCTGTCCTGAGTCCCAGGCTTGGTTGAGCCTTGCTGGATGATGATATAATGAAAGGGCTTTGGCCAATTCCTATTATAACTCTACCTGGAGATCTTTGTTATGTGAAATAGACTGGCCCAGGCCAGAGTAATGGTCATTAGCAAAGGTGTGGGTGAGCTTCTGCACCTGAGGTGAGCTTCTGCTTCTGAGTTTTTCCTTCTCTTTTAGGGGAAATATTCTGCCTTTTTAATATTTCCTAGGATATTTCATTTTTCTAAGAGAGGGGTGGGTGCTAACTTCCTACACTCTATATCTTGGCATTGTTTGGACAGCTAATTTTGGGTACAGGAGGCATTGATTGGTGTGTTAAAACAGTTAATAGGCCTTGGGGAAAAATAATAGATAATCTAATTGTGCAAATAAGACTGAATCTACAGATATTCAAGAAGACACCCTCTAATCTAGCATGCTATAAGTAGTTAAGGGCTGGGTAGGTCTGTGTTCAGTTCTGCCCTCTGTCATGGAAACTCACTGGCTGACTTTGGGCCAGGCCCCCAGCTTCTTGTTGTTTGGCAAAAAGGGGAGTTTGTGTTTCTTTGAGTTAGTGAAAGAAAAATGGGACATAAATCTATCGAATGGTAGATAATTATATATATAAAACACATTTACCTTTCTTTAATTCATGAATTATTTATAACCTAGTCTGAATTTTGGGTATTTAAATGTTTTAATTTAAAGCTCAGTCAAACACAATCCTGGCCATTCCCTTGGTCCCATTGCTTGCTTTACAGCAGGTGGCAGCCAAGTCACATTCAGAAAGCAGAAAGGTAAGTCCAGCAGTGTTCCAGGCTCAGCTACTTAGCAATATGCTGGTAACAGTAGAGTTGGAGAAGTGTAAAAAGCGGGAGATTCCCAGATCAGAACTGAAAAACCAAAAAGGAATGCAAAATGGAAGGCCATTGATCTCTATTATAGAATGAACTAGAGTTGGACTACATAGACCAAAACAAAACCTTTGCTTGCTATAGGAGAAGAAGAAACAGTTCAATCTTGCCCACTTTTTAAATAAGGGAATTGCAGTTTGTGAACAAAAGGCATGTTATGGGTCTCTCCAACATCTTGGATGATAACTGTTGGGAGGATATGTGAAATCACTCTGTGTTCACTCTTCCCGTTGTAAGTACCACTTTCCTGTTGTAGATTAAGTTATTATTTCCCTTCTTATGTTGGTTCAACTCGTACCTTTTGCTTTGCCTGGTGCATTTTACTTCATTATAAGCTAACCCCAGTAGTTCATTGGCTACTTCACAGAGGTTAGGAATATACCTCAGTTGAGTCAATGGTGTTTAATATCTTCCAGAGTACTCTTAGCAAGAATGCTACTATAGCACAATAGTTGTAACACTTGCCTTATGAGTAGAAGGTTGCTAATTTAAACCCTGGCAGAAACCAATGTTTAAATTTTTTTCTTTTCCTGAGCTACCTAGTTTTTTCTAAGTTTTAAAATAATAAATGTCCAGTAATAACAATAATACAGTTATATAATAATAGTTCAGTTATGCAATAACAACACTATATTTCTCGTCATCTGTTGCAGAAGGCTTTCAATACAAGCTCTCAAACAGCCCACGGGTAGCCTGTTCTTTGGTTGATGTTGCCAAAATCTGGAGAGGAATTTCTTAAGCTATTTTAGAATCAAGCTAGCAAGACCCAGGATAGGAGGTTAAGGATGGAATATGGATATGCCTTTGACTATTTTTTTTTCTGAATCAGACTTATAGGCTCACATTGGTCAAGGCCTTCTATTCAGGCAGACAATATAGGAAATGTTTCTATAATTTGAGGGGAGTTCTTCTAAATTTTGATTCAGTAATTAAAATGTTCTTCACTTAAGGCACAATAAGTATGCAGGTAAAATAAATCCATAGCAATAGCACTTAGAATTATATACCGCTTTATAGTGCTTTACAGCCCTCTCTAAGCGGTTTACAGAGTCAGCCTATTGCCTCCAACAATCTGGGTCCTCATTTTACCCACTTCAGAAGGATGGAAGGCTGAGTCAACCTTGAGCCTAGTGAGAATTCGATCTGCCAAATTGCAGGCAGCTGGCTGCAGCAGAAGTAGCCTACAGCACTGAATTCTAACCACTATGCCACCATGGCTCTACTACCTGTCATATCGATTCTATACCTTACAATGGATTTCCATACCATACAAGGCATATACCAAAAAAAGAGAAGGTCAAAGAACACGAGACAGAGCCAGAAGAAGATGGACAAACAACATCAAAGACACACTACCACAATATCAAATAACAATGGCTGAGGCCAGCAGAAGAGCAAGAACCAGAACTTTGTAGAAGCAGTAGAAGAGGAAGAGAAGAAGCAGTAGAAGAGGAAGAGAAGAAGAAAAGAGGAGGAGGAAGAGGAGATAAAATAAAATCCTAAGGATTATTCCAGTATTTTGGGATTTCCCACATGCTGCTGTTTACTGACTTATTGGTTTCAGTGGACAAGAAGCAAGAAAGAAAATCAAGACGCAATGAATCAAAATATGTGAGAGAGTCTCTGTTTCTCAGTTTCTTTGAGCCTTAAAAAGGCAATACCTACAGTATGTGTTTATAGTAGGTGCTCCTGAATTCCACTTGTGATACATGCTTAGTATATGGTAGGATATGCAACTGTTTAACTTTTCCTTTCTATGTACATTAAGTATGTTGGTGGGAAGGAATACAAGAGACACTCATAAGAGACCACATCTGGATCATCAATCCAGCTCCAACTGGCCTTTTATTTCTACACATACAAAAAAGACTGCCTGGTATTGAATTGGTGAACCAGATGTGATCTTTGCCATGTAATCACCCATCAAAATAGCAAAGGGTGGGTTCTTTGGTTGGTGTGTTCATTATTAATGGAACGTATATCCCTCCTTTCTATGGTAGGCAATAACTGATGCAGCTGTAGTTCTAATTTTGTCAAATGTGGGTAACTTTATGGCCCGTAGACTTCAACTCCCAGAATTCCTGAGTCATGCTGGCTCAAGAATTCTGGGAGCTGAAGGCCTCATGTTGTAAAGGGGCCATAGTAAAGGGGCCATAGCTGTTCACTCCTTTTTCTAGACCAAACCAAGGAAGCATGGCTCATAAAGATTGAATATTTCAATGTTTTTTTTCTCCCTTGTAAGGATAACAAAGCTCCACATTTTTGTAAAAATTGATGGACAATGCCCTAAAATACCTCTGATCTAGTTACCAATTACACATTCCACTCGGGGAAGGCAGTTTTTAGTACCTGTAAAAAAGCAGCACCACATCAAATATACTGTGAACTCACAAAATATGTCTGGATGTGGTATGTAATGCTGCTGAATAATCATTCAGCACATGTCAGATATGCCTGTTTCCCAAGCTATGTCACTTGAAATCTCTTAACCAGAGGTGGCAGGGATCAAGCTTGAGATCTTCCACTGAACCATGCATTGGGTCTGAAGCATCCTTTTCAGTATAATTTCTTCCAGGGAAAGTCTTCTGAAAAGTAAATAATCAAGCCACATATTTGACTCAATCACGGGAGATAGATTTAGAAAAAGACCTGCGTTCCAGGTTCAACAGGGCTAGGAGAAAATGAGTTCACCATAGATCCATCTTGACAGATTTGTTTAAAAATGAAAACTGTCAACAGAGGAAAATCAATCATCATGTTGACAGAGCATGGTTTCTTACTTCCAGCAGCTGGGTCCATCTGGCCAGCCAGGAGCAGTAAAACAACATATTGAGTGCATAACGCCTATAGCTGAAGTGGCCCCAAGGTTCATTCATGATGCAGTTTGCAGCATCAAATAGCCAGATTGCTCTTTTGCCAGGATGAGTGAGGGGTGTCAGTCAGGAGGGCCTGTCATCTGTAATTTCCCTTAAAGCATTTTCCTGGCTGCTGGGGAGACCCTGAGGATAACAGAGGGGAATTTAGATAAATTTTCAGCACCCTTTCAAAACGCAGCAAGAATCCTTCCCATCGTTCAGAACATCTGGCAATTTGAGAGCAGCTTACCTTTGTTCTGCTGTTATTGTTGTTCATAAATTTGATAATGATAATCATAAATCAAAATCTGTGAGAGTTCAGAGGGCAAGAGATCTGTAACGATTGAGCTAATGTGATTAAAGGAGCAAGCAATAAATGTTTATTTCAGTACTATGAAGCTCAGAAATGACAGGGTTTAGCCATAATTGAGCATCATCCTTGTTTAATCCATGGATGTCCATTGGGCTTAATTTGTTCAATGTACCCTAAAATCAGTGGTAGGATTCAGCCAGTTTGCACCACTTCGAGAGAACCGGTTGTTAATTTCCTGAGCAGTTTGGTGAAATGGTTGTTGGAAGAAATAATTAGGGCAGAGAACCGGTTGTTAAATTATTTCAATCCCACCACTGCCTAAAATGCTTGTCTATATCTCCTTAACTGGGTCCTGAGGTGGAATGCTCTGTTCCCTCTCAGAAACTTTAAAGTATGTTTTGCTTCTATGGGCCAGGGTGTTTCTGTTCATGATCAAATATATCAACTTCATGGCTTCTGCATAAAATTCATGGCACTTCAGGGCATGAGGAGCTAGCTGTCTTGTCCCAGTTACATGGACCTGCCCCACTTGATCAAGCAGGGAAGGCATGCTTGCGAATCCTGTCGGCCAATGAATGTTGATTGGTGGGATCTAGAAGGTGGGCCTTCTCTATTATTGCCCCCACCCTTTAGAATAGGGATGTCAAACTTGATTTCATTGAGAACCACATTGTGTTTGACCTTGAGGGGCCAGAGGGGGTGTGGCCAGGATGGGTATGGCAGCTTGATGTCACTTGTGTCAGGGGGGTTGTGGTGGCTGAGCACTCTTGTCAACAAAAATGGGCTCCCAAGCTCTGTTTAGGCTGCAATGGCTTCCTGCAACTCTCCGCCAGCGAAAATGAAAATTGGGAGGCACTGCAGATCAGTCCTTCATTGTTTCCAGGGCAGCCCCATGGGCCAGATTCAAGCAGCCTGCAGGCTGCATTCAGCCCCTGGCCTTGAGTTTGATATCCCTGCTTTAGAACCCCTTGGAAGTGAGGAGAGGCCCCATTCTTCTGGTTTTCCAGAAGAGTGTTAAGAGTGGGCTCTACCAATTAACATGGGAGCCTATGATCCAATCTCTCTCTACCTTGTTGATTTTTAAGCCTTCTATTTTTTAAAAAACTTTGAGTTTATATTTAACTTGTTCTTAATCCCGTTTTCCACTGTGCTTTTAGTCCTGTGTTTATAGTATATTTTTTTGTTATGATGTTGTAAACTGTCCAGAGTCACTTAGGTGAGATGGGCAGTGTAGTAATTTAATAAACAAACAGCAAACTGGCATTGATTTTGTGAGCAAAAGAAAGGTTGTTCAAGTATTATTGCAGTTCCCAGTGTGCCAGTTTTTCAATCCACCTGAATTGCATACTTTCTACCTGCCACTTTCTTTTTCCATGGTTTGCAGTAGCTTCCATTCTTACCCAGAAAACTAGAATTTACTTTTCTTTTTCAGGCTCAGATAATTCCATGAAAACTTGGCATGGCATGGCCTATCCAGCAGCATGTGCATTCTACTTTCTGAGAGAGGAGACCCCCAATAAGGCCATTACTGACCAGTCAGTTTGGTAAAAGTAGTTAAGGCACCAGGCAAGAAAGTGGGAGAATGTGAATTCTAATCCCTCTTTGGATATGAAAGCTGTCTGGGGGACTTTGGGCCAATCACCAGGAGAAGCTGAGTTCTAGTCCCACTTAGGCATGAAAGCCAGCTAGGTGATTTGGGGCCAATTGCTAGAAGACTGAGTTCTAGTCCCACTTTAGGCACAAAAGATGGTGGGGTGACTTTAGGCCAATTACCAGGAGCCTGTGAGTTATAGACCTACCTTAAGCATTAAAGTTGACTGGGTAACTTTGGGCCAGTCACATTCTCTCTCAGCCCAACTAACCTCACAGGCTTCTTCTTGTGCTGAAAATAACAGGAGGAAGGTGTGTTGAATATACTTACGACTTAGAGTTTTTTTGTAAAATTAATAAAGGGGGAAATAAATAAATAGATGATAGATAGATAATTAGACAAGCAGACAGATGGACAGACAGATGATAGGCTAAGAGACAGACAGACAGACAGATGGTAGACAGTTAGTCAGGCAGTCATCTCATCACTAAGGCCATTTGCCCCTCAAATCCCCAGTCATAAGGCTAGTAGTCTCTCTCCCTTCAGTTTTGTCCTGCCTGGATCCTTGAAAGATGCCAGTTGGCATGGCAACACCTTCCTGAATTATCAGCATTTCTTCTGAGTTAAAGAATGCCTCAAGGAGGGAAAGGTGCTGTCTCTCAAAGTAGCAGGGCTGGAGCTTTTGCAAAAGCAGCAGCAAGGCACATCAGAGGAATACAAATAGAGTTTACGCAGCCGTAGTATTTCCAGTTTAGGCAAATTTGCCTACCCATGCTACAGTCTGGGAGCATCAAATCAGGCAAGTCCAACATGCCTCTCAAAAAAATGCTGCTTGATTTCACTGTGGACAGTTCATCCTCCAGGCTGTTTTCTTGTGATTAGTACAGCTCGGATGAAGAAGGGGAGTTAAATATGTTGACTTTAAAATGGCGAAACCTTAGATTTCAGGGCTGTTGGTGAGCTGTAAGTATCTCTGCCACTGAATTGCAATTTTTATGTTACTGATGGGAATCACAGTTAAATTGATGAGAAACACATATTGATTGTAGTTTAATTTCTTTGAATGTAATTGAAATATACTTTTCTGGAGTGTGGCCTTGTGTCTGAAAAGCAGTTATGTGCCAGGCTCAAGATGTATTTTCTAATACTTATGCTTGCTTTGATTTTTCATGACGTGATTTGCATATTGACTATGAGCATGTCTTCCTTGAGAGTATCACGATGCTGGGTGATAATTTAAGCAGGTTTGAAGCGCGAGTTAATATAGCCAAGTAATTGCTAAGAGGTCAAGGTTTTTCTATTTCTTTCTTTCTACAACACTGTAACTCTCAAACTTTTGCTGCCCTGCATCCTTCTTCCTCTTATAGACAGGAAGTCTGACAAATTCTGTTTGTTTAACACTAGCAGATGGTTGTAGAACAGGCAGGAGCTGTTGCCCCCGCCTTCAATATTGTAGTGGGGGTCCTTAGGGTAAGAGGTGCATACACAAAGTTGGGACTGTCTCGGGCTTTAATTAGGAAGGAAAGGAACTTCTGTCAACAAATGATTTGAAGAATGATCCTAACATTTTATATTTAATCAGTCTGAGGAAATACCCTGTGGGTGAAGAAACCTCCCTGACCACCTCTGGGGAGGACAAATGACACTGAGATGGATGGCAAAAAGGGACCCAAGGTTTTGCCAGCTGGCTGGATGTTTTGCTATCTAGAGTAAGTTTTTGAATTGTCCATGTAAACCGCTCCAAACTCGATTGCAGAAAATATGACTTCAGCAACAGAGTGGTCGATGCCTGGAACACCCTACCTGACTCCATTGTTACAGCTTCAATCTAACCCTATTCTTAAGAGGTCCATAAAGGGGGTATGCATAAGTGCACCAGCGTGCCTACCGTCCCTGTCTTACTGTCCCCATTTATCTGTATTTATTCCCATTGTCTTGTTTATGTTCATATTTGTTATCTGTACATATTTGACAAACAAACACACGTACATCCCTCTGAGGTTCTCAGAATAATGCACTGGAAAAGGCTGACTATCTGCCTGCACATGTAGCCACTGCAACTTCCTCATGGAGGAAGACTTTTTTTTTTTATGCTCATGTTCCTTCAAGTTAGTGATGACTTTTTGGCACCTGTCTGGACAGTTTTGTTGAAGAGATTTCCATTCCATGGTTTGCCATTGTCTGCTTCCTAAGTTTAAGAGAGAATGATTGGCCCAAAATCAACCAGTTAGTTTCATGCCTACAGTGACATTAGAATTCACAGTTCTCAGTTTCTAGCCTGACGCTTTAACCATTGCGGTAAATTGGCTTCCTTATGGAGGAAGAGGCTGGTCTGAAATCCTATATAGTTTTCTTGCTTCTCTGAAACCTCCAGCTTCACATATTCTGTGCAGATTGCATTTATTCACTTCTGCTGATTCTTTATGCAGTGGTACCTGAAGTTTCCTCAGCCATTAACATCAGGAATGCAGGAATATAAAGAACTGCCCAGCCTTGATTCATCTAACTCAAGATTGTTGACAGTGACTGGCGGCAGCTCTCCAGAGTTTCAGGCACAAGTTGAATTGTTCCAGTCCTTTTTGGAGATGCAGGAGAACAAATCTGGATGCAAATTTGATGCTGATACTGAGTGATGGCCTCTCTCCTGTTCACATCGTTCAGATGCCCCTGGGAATGGAGGAATAATAATTTGGGATAGAAGGCCATGCATTTACTCCTGCTTAGAATTCCTGGCACGCTTTCTTTCCTGAGATTGCTCTGTCACGTGGGCAGTACATTCATCCCTTAACAAGGTCCAGACTCATTTATCTGACAACAATAAAAAAGCAACAAAAGGAAGGACATTGGAAGCCTCTTAACAGTGATAGTGCTAATGAAGCTTTAAAATAAAGGGCAAGATTTAATTCCCTGAACTCTTTAAAGTCATCTTCAAACAATTATCTGACAGGAAGAGAAAATGGAGAGCCTGGCAGATTCACAAGCCAACTGGGGCCCTGGAGGAACTATTCATTTTGGGTTGTACCTGAATGTCTTTCCTTGTGTTTGTCAAGTCAGCCAGTTCTAGAATTGGGTTTTGGAATTTATTCTCAATATTCTTCTGTGATGCTTGTAATAGAAGCCTTTATAGACCACAGCAACTTGGTAGATCTTTGGGTGTTGTGTTGCAGTTTTTCCTTTACTTTCATAGCTGGGCAACTGTCTTCTCGGATCAAGGGACAACTGGTATTTAGGTGTTGAAAGATAGAATCACGGTAAAAATTAAACTTGATTCCATTTAAATGTACAATGTTCTGTCCTCGCTACACGTTGATCTGTGTGCAGCTCGACATGCAGCTAAACCCACCTATCCTCCAATAAAACAGACCATGTGTGTAGATCTGAATGCTTTATTGAAAGAACAGGATATGGTGAAACTGTGGAAAATAGGAAAACATACAATGAGAACAAAATACAAGATAGACAGTATTAAGTTCCTGCTAAACATAACAATTAATAAATACAAGCAATTTAAATCTGACCAGTGATGCTCTGTGTATGGGATGTGGGTTTGTCCTTGGATGACCATTTGCCACAGATTAAGATGGATTCTTCTTTGTGCTTCTGCCTTCTCCAAATGCTAAAGGAAATGGAATCTTGCACTTGTTTTGAGAGTGCGGGCTGATGGGTAATGGAGTGGTATCAGCTTTAAACAATAAACTTGGTATTTGTCCCTCCAGCCACTAGATGGGATTAGAGTGCAACAACAGTAAAGATCATATGTTGGGGCATATTTGTCCCTTCTGCCACTAGATGGGGTTAGAGAGCAACAACAGTATATAAAAGTTATACGCTGAGGCATGATATACAACATTTAAATAATCAACAATTTAAAATTGAATTATGACAATTCCCTACTTTTAAATTAATTTATCCCACCTGTTATCTTAAAATGACAAGTAGAAAATAAATTTTATAGTAGGTCATCTTAAAAATTTCAGTACCCACACATGGGTCTAGTCATTTAGTTTTTTACTCTGATGAAGGTTGACCTTGGTTAATGAGAAAGTTATTGCCTTTTATCTAATAGGAGTAATTTACAGTGATACTTCATGAAAAGCTGATTTGTTGTATTCAAGGGAGGGTGAAGGGAAATAGTCTCTCTGACAGTGATACTAATGTTATATACAGCAATTAAGGATCCCTTATTGGGATGCTGAAGTAATCTTAGGCAAGTCCCTGATTCCTAAAATTGGTTCACCTTCAGTGGAATGAAGAGCATATAAAGGTAAATTCTCTATCGTGACCTATGTGGAACCTAGTTCCTATCGCCTGTGATAACCCTTTGCTTATCACTTTCATCTTATATCTTTAAAAAATACTGACAGGACATTTCACTCTTGATGTCTTCATTACTCAGCATTATTCAAATGTTGGTAAATAATAATGCATCCCAAGTTTCTTTGCAGAAGAGAAAAAGAACCCTACTCTCAGATGATGTCTTGTCACTGTCATTCCAGCTTGCTTTAGGCAGGTATTTGATTGGCATCATTTAATTTGCTTATATAGCAGGTATTGCTTTGCGATAGGGTGACTAACCAAAAGTTTTATGGTGGAAGGAAGAAGATCCTGCTCAGATTCTACTGTACTACATGCTTTTGATACAATAGATTTCCTGGCTACGTATCTTCTACTTGAGTTGAGATGAATAACAGAATTGGAAGGAAGCTTGGAGAACTTCTTATCTAAGCCCCCTACTCAAGCAGGAGACCCTATACCACTTCAGACAAATGGCTGTCCAATCTCTTAAAAACTTCCAGTGTTGGAGCATCCACAGCTTCTGGATGCAAATCATTCCATTGATTAATTGTTCTGTTAGGAAATTTCTCCTTAGTTCTAAGTTGCTTCTCTCCTTGATCAGTTTCCACCCATTGCTTCTTGTCCTGCCCTCAGGGGCTTTGGAGAATAGTTCTTTGTGGCAGACCACTGTTATCATGTCACCCCTATTCCTTATTTTCATTAAACTATACATATCCAATTACTGCAGACATCCTTCATATGTTTTAACTTCCAGTCACCTAATCATCTTTGTTGGTCTTCTCTGCACTCTTACCAGAGTCTCAACACCTTTCTTATATAATGGTGACCAAAACTGGATGCAATTTCCTTACCAAGGTGTTATAAAGTGGTGCTAACACTTTACATGAACTTAATGATGCCCTGCCATAAACAAAGACTGGTGACTTTCAATAATATTACTCAAATAGTATTTCCTTAAACAAGTAAATATTTATTTATTTATTATACAGCCATAATCATAGTTGAGCAATCTTCAAGGATGCTTCTGAATTGACTGATCTAAAGCTTTGTTGGAATATATAACCAAGTGGTCCAAGTGGTATGGAATGATTTGATGTTCAAGTAACCATATCCTACACATTTTATTCTGGCAAGATATATTATTGATCATTAGTTTGGACAGTTTAAATGGGGATTCAACGCACTAAGTGAATATACAATAAGACAATCGGTGATTAATTTACCTATGGAACCATCTTCATTATATCCGCCTGTCCCACTCAGGTCAAACAGAGGAGATATGGTGCAGATCCTGTCAGTTAAAGAACTCTGACTGGTGGGAAAATCTTCTCTGCTGTTGTCCCTGCCCTGTGGATCATTCTCCCCCAGAGGTGATGCAGGCCTCTCTCTCCGGGCCTTCTGAAAAAGAGCTAAAAAATAGCCCCACATGGAGAATCCCAAAGAACATGCAGCTGTGGGGCTTGTTGCTGCCCTGAGAGTCCTCAGTTTAAATTTTTAAATTTTAAACTAATTTTTAACACAATTTAATCATCCGTGCTTCCTTCTAAATTCTAAACTTTTGTATGCTGTTTTTATATGTTAACGTTTTAGTGTACACCACCCAGAATCCCTTTCTGAGAGAGATGGGTGGTTCAAAAATGTGAAAAATAAATATAAATGCAACACACACACCCTTTACTGTGGCTATAAGTTATTCTAGTGTGGGAAATAGAATGGAATAGAATAACTTTAGTCACTTTAAATGTACATTAATCAGCATATGTTAAAATGAAATTTTGTTGCATACAGCTCTCAAAGGGTCAGCATCTCCAATATACACTACACAAATATGACAAAAATATAAATAAATATGCATACACTCACATATCCACATCAGAGATGGTATTCAGCAGGTATTGACCAGTTCTGGAGAACAGGTAGCAGAAATTTTGAGAACCAGATAATACCACCTCTGACTGGCTCTACCCCCATCTATTCTCTGCCTCCTGAGTCCCAGCTGATTGGCTGGGTCTTCTTTTGTTGCCCTGCACAGGAGAATGGAGCTGGAAAGCAGGTTAGTGGGGTGGGAAGGGAATGGAATGGAGATTTTGCAGTATCCTTCCCCTGCCATGCCCACCAAGCCACACCCACCAAGCCATGCCCACAGAACCAGTAGTAAAATTTTTTGAATCCCACCACTGACCCACATATATTATATGACACAGAGAAACAACACAGTCTAGTTTGGATGTATACATGTACATGGCAAGAAAAACGAATCTTGCAAGTTTACCAGATGGGTGGCATAGAGATATATCTCAGTAATATTGTTATCTGTGGTATCATTTGCCTTCATGTCTTAGTAGTGACTAAGCCTTTTGGCAACAGAATGTTGTACTAGATGGATGTTTGGCTGGATTTCCCATGGACAATTTATCTTACTCCTTCTTGGGGCTTTTTTGCACCACTTTGTTTTTGTAGATAATTCAATGTGTACCAGTGGAAGCACCCCCCCCCCCCCAAAAAAAACCCAACTAGCAATCCTGCACTAATTTGCATAGATCCATTTTGCATATATTAAGACCAGGAAATAGCAAGCTTTTTTTTTTTGGGGGGGGGGGGGTGTTTCTAGGGCTGTTCAGCTCCATCTGGTGGGAGCCCAGAGGCAATTTCCTTTCACTCACTCACCTTTGATTTCACATGCATGCAATCCTCAGAGATAGAAATGTTTTTGACATTTTCATGCAGTTGCTGTTATGGAAAAAAAAACCTATTCAGAAACACTAATCACATTTGTAATAAGCAGAACTGACCACGGAAAGAAATTGATGGAGTAGAAAATATGGATGCTGTGCCACAGCCTGAAATTTTGTGTTGAGCCAATTCCTCTTCAATAGATTTGTGCACAAATGAATGTATGAGTGTTCAATCTATACTCTGATACACTGAAACTCTTCCTCATAGATATATATTTAGATAGGCATCTAGCTATTCTCTCTCTCTCTCTCTCTCTCTTTCACACCCCCCCCCACACAAAACACAGATAACAGATAATCAGAGTTGGAAGGGACCTTATAGGTCATCTAGTCCAACCTCTCGCCCAAGCGGGAGACCCTACACCATTTCTGACAAATGGCAGTCCAATCTCTTCTTGAAGGTCTCAAGTGATTCCGCTCCCACAACTTCTGAGGGCAAGCTGTTCCACTGGTTGGTTGTTCTCACTGTCAGAAAGTTTCTCCTTATTTCCAGGTTAAAACACACACATATCTATCATCTATCATCTCTCTCTCTCTCTCTCTCTCCATCTATCATTTATCTTTTATCAGTTCTCCTCTCTCTGTCTTCCTCTTTCTCTCTCTCTCTTTTCACCCAATGGACAAATGAAAACTGATGCAATAAAAAACAACACTGAGGAGGCAAAAATGATTTCTCAGCTCAGCACCATTATTCTTTTTGCATAAGCTGCTGTTCCTTTGACCAATGCCCTCTATATAAGTTTCTGTTCCTTTGGCCAATGCCCTCTTTACTTTTCATAATACCCACCCAAACTCCAAACAGACTACACAAAATTTAACAAAGAGATTTTCTTGGCCCTTTCAACTTTTTCAATAATGACTGGTTATCTTTGGACTTGATTTTGAAAATGGGATGCTTTTTTCCCAGAAAACTCAGGCATTTTTTTTCCTAGGGTGTAGCCATATTGTTTTGCCAACCACCATTTTACTTTTCTCAAAATGGTTGAGAATGAAGTAGGATAATGAAGCTCAGTTTCTCTGAACCTTTCCCCACATCCTGATTTTGAATAAGGATAGGTACTTTGGGTGTGAGCTGGTGGATTATGGTCAATTCAAGAGTTTTGGATTGAAGCTCATTAAAATTACACAAAATATTATTGAGTCCAAGCATATTCTAAGGCAGGCATGTCCAACCTTGGCAACTTTAAGACTTGTGGGCTTCAACTCAAGTCCACAAGTCCACAAGTCTTAAAGTTGCCAAGATTGGACACCCCTGTTCTAAGGCATGGAAAACTAGGAAGAATGTTTCTTACTGGTGGAGATTTTAATAAGCATGCTAGCTTCCCGTAATGGTTTCTTCAAAGGCAGCCCCAGAGATGTTTGATTATCATTTCTGTGCAGGAGATGAGAGAAATTCAGATTATACCCAGTAGTATCAGCAGAATAAAACCCACCAGCAAAATAGGCTCTACCCCTCCCCATCTCCATCCCTCCTGTACATCTCTCAGATCTGTTTAAGATTGCTTGAGAGATTTTGAAGCTGATTTCTGAAATACTTAAAAGGTATTAAGCATAAAGGGAAACTGTTGCGCCTTGTCCCTGTTTTCCTTTCTTTTCTCTTTTTGTTTCTTAAATTCCTTCCAAATTAAAATATAATTCTATTCACAGAGGTTATCTCTAAAGACTGTTGGTTGTTACTACCATCAAACCTTTTTCTGATTTGGAAATTCTTCATCTTCTCTCTCTCTTGTGGGAAAATAGAGAGAATAGTTACTTTGTTGATATTTCAACTAGGGATCAAATTAACATTTATTAAACAATTTACAATGGCTTGTAAACAGATTTCCTTAATATTCCAAAAGACAGTCCTGGCCTTCCTTGACATAGCACATATCTCTGTCACACTTTGATATTTCTAATACCCAATCATTACAGAAGACCATTTGTATGAGTGGAAACATGTCTATGTGCTGTAACCTGAAGGAAAGTTCAGAAATTAATTAGCAAATAACACGATTCAGAGAAAAAGTTGGGGAATGGAACATAGAAAAAAACCCCAATTTCTTCTTGAAATAATGGCCAATTTGTGATTAAATAATTTCTCTCTTTTTTTCTGTTTTTAAAAAAGGCACTTACAATTTTGGAGGATCAAGGGTTATACTCCAAAAAGACATCTAGGATAAAAAAGTAGACTGGAATAGAACAAAAGTAGTATTTAATTTAATTGGCAATTATATCTGTATATCTATATCTATATTTATATCATTTCTCTATCTCCCTATGAAATATTAAACACAGTAAAGACAATGTTTTTGTGTGTGAGTATGTGTGTGTGTGTACAATATGCAACCCTGGATTGTGAACTATGTAATCTCTATTTTACCTATTTCTTTCAGTTCCAGTATTCAGATGGGCTTTTACATGGGTCAGATTTTTATCACCTTGCTGTGACTGTTATCTGCAATCTGTCATAAAATATGTGCGTATGTGTTGCATTTTTACAATCTGACACTTGATAATTGTAGTGATTACATGATCACAGCAGAGAATGTAGACAATTAATCCACACAACTTTAATGTAAATGAGAAATGCTTTCTTTATAAGAGATGGCAAAGCTCTGTTTGTTTGCTTCTGTTTAATGTAGCAGGCATAGTGTCATTCTAAACACTAATTATCCCAAAGTTAGGACTGAAGAGAGGTTATACTACAGGTTTTATCATCATTAAACTGGGTGGCTGTACAAATTGAATAAACAAATAAATAAAAAAAATCATGTGCTAAGTTACATTCACCCATGTGATGACAATGAATACAGTTTCAAAAGCACTGTCATTTTGGGAGCTACAATGCCTGAATCTGGCAATTTATGGGCCCATTTTTTTTTATTTCCAAGCAAGAAATAATGCCAGTTGGAAGCCCATATTATCCGAAACCTCAGATTTCCAGAAATAAAAACTCAGCAAGGATTAGTGAAAGTAGTTCCTGTATTAATATAAGAATTTGTCAGTGAAATTAATAGACAAGGAATACCTCCATGTGCATTGATTGATTTACATGTAATGATTGAGCAAAATGACAATTAGGACCGGGACTACTGTTAAGTGATACATTTTGTCAATGTCACATGACCACATCACTTAGCCACTAGCCAAGTTGGTTGGTAGCTGAGAGTTGTAGGTAAGAGCTACAGGTAGGCGGATGTTGCAGGCAGGCACAATGGCGCACAAATGTGTGGGTGCTGGAAGCAGGTGCTGCAGAGTACAGACAGTTAGAAGGTGCTGTGAGAGAGTATGTGGATGCTTTTGGGGTAGGTGGGTGTTACAGGAGGTGGGTGAGTGTTGTAGGCAGATACCACAGAGCCCATGCAGGCAGAAAAGCAGCAGGACTTGGAGTTCCTGATGGCTTCCCCACTGATTTTGCTTATGGGAAACCAGCAGGGAATGTTGGAAAACATGAACATACAGTATGACTGTGGGAACTCTGTGATGGCAGAACTCTAAGGACCTAATGTTACGTCCCCCTTGTGCAGCACTACTGTAACTTTGAATAGTCACCGAATGAGTGACTGTAACTCAAGGATAATGTGTACTGATTTATTTTGTTTAGTGGTATATATGTAGGCTGCTCCGAGTTAACACCTACATCTGGAGCACACACCCATCATTATCTTCTTCCACATTTTTATTAAGGATCATGACTGCCCCATGTGGATTGTTCAAGAGTATGAGATTGTTTGAAGATTGTTTGATCAGATCTTGTTTGAAATAGACACATCACAGTACTTGAACATGTTTTCCAAAGCCATCATTGCTATCCTATCAAGTGCCAGAATTATAGTTTGTTGAAATAGACTGTAATAAGAGGATCTTGAAAGCTTTATTGTGCTTTGTCTCCATTCCATCTTATATCCTATTGAGTCCAGGAGCAGACTGCCTGAGAGTTGTTGTTGTTTAAATACCATACTATGTTACTTTCCAGGACTTAAGAAATGATTCAGCCCTCTTTGCTTATATTGTTCTTGCCTTTTTCCCTCAAGGTCATCAAGGCCATCTGCATGGTTCTCTATAGGCCAGCAACTGAAAAGCCCTAGAGGTCCTAATAGAAGACAAAGCACTCAAAGGGAGCCCCTTCTATCTGATCTTATCAAATGGGCAGAACCAATTGAGAGGAGGTGGTTCTGAAGATGTTCAGATCCTGATCCATGAAGGACTTTAAAGAACAGTCTAGTACTTGCTGTTTTCTTTAAGGAATTATACTTTTATATGGCTTTCTCATGTATTTGTATGCACAGAAGCTTTTATCCCTTCTTCCTGTTTGACACTAATGTGCATCCTTTCTATTTTTAATTTTGTACCCTTATGATATCATTATAGTTCCATTGCCAGAATAATATAGCAATAGGTATTGTTTTAATCCTATATTCCTCTCTAGGTCCATGGAAATGCTATAGCAAGGAAGAACTGATAGTAGAGTTTCATAGAACAAACTAGCAACACTCTTAGTTTCAAGTGAACAATCACTTGGATTGGAAAAGAGCAGTTGTGTCAAATCAGAAAAACACATGGATGGATGCATTCATGATGGATGAGAACGGAAGAAAGAACGAGTAATCTTTTCCTGCACTCAGAAGAAGTGAAGAACTTGTATTAGTAAGGGGTGAAGCAGAAAGCATGGTTCTGTCCACGAATCCATCAGCATGAACCTTAAGTTGATTTTATGGTAGGACTAAATCCATATATGAGTGAATTCTTTTCTGCTCCTCCTGGCCTATTATATTATCAGCTTAGAAAACTAATTGAATTCCCTAGTTAGGTAGAGTCCCTTGCATGGCATTATTCCATATGGCATTTCAAACTTAATCACTTTGTGATGGAAGAGAATACAGTACATATCAACAGAGATGATCTAGCGGACCTCCCCTCCAATTAAGACATGAAACCCCTATCACAGAATTCAAGCACCATAAATAATCTGTCCTCCTTGATTAATGAATCAGGACTATTCAAAGTAAAGCTGGTGCCAAAGCCATGAAATTGGGTGCTATTCCCAAGGTTGTTTGGAAAATGGACATTTTTCTGTTTCTGAAGAATGAGATGTTGCTAGAAACAAAAATTGGGGAGCTATGAAATATTTCTCAGACATGATGAGGACTAGGAGAAAGTTTTGAAATTTTTAGAGAAAAATCAGTAGGGGATGAAGATGGGGAAATAATTCCAATCCAATCAGAGGGCTCTGAAAATATTGCTTCTTCCCCTGCCAGTCCTGTCTTGATCTCCAGGCTACTTCTGGCCCTGGATTAAAGTGATGGCCATATATAAGTGGGCCTTGCCTGCGATGTCCCCCATTTTTTATTTTTTGTTTTAAAATGTTGTTAAAAACATATTTTTAGCTAGGGGCATCCACAGCATTGAGAAGGACTGGCAGAACCTAGGATTGGGGTGAAAAAAGGAATCAGCCTAAAGTCCCAAGTAGCCACAAGCAAACTAAGTTAAACCCTCCTTGAGTGCTGCTGACCTTTTTCTTACTCTAAGCAGGTGCTGATCATTGAGAAGATTCAAATAATGCCAGTTTTTCTGAAATCTTTTCCATCTCTCTATAATTTCTGTTTGTCAAGTTTCTATTTTGTCATCAATTTAACTTCTCCCATTAAATGCCTTATAGATTCTTCAACTGTTTTGGTAACTTCTTTCATCTCAATAAATTTTTCTTCCACTCTCTCTTCAGAAACAACCAGCTTACTTTTGACAGATTTAACAGATTCAGCTATATGCTTTTCATTTCTTCAAACATTTTTTGTAGTATTTCTGGGATAATTCCTTTATCGGTTGGGTGGTCTAATAAACCTTCCCTTCCCTCGCCTTGCTTTGTATGTTTTATGGTAATTGCCATTTTTAATTTATAATTCAAAAGTAAAAGTAAGCCAAAGGTTTTATTTTTGGATTATACAAAGTTCAAGGTAAACAGTAGGCTTCTCTTCCAACCCTCTTTTGCTTTCTCTATATCTTTAAGCTTTTAGTCAGTCTGTCTTTCCATAGTTTAGATGACACATAGTTTAGATGACAATCTATCTCACATTTCACTTATCTCCTTATTTTGTAAACTTCACCAGTTATCTTTTCTGTTTGTTGTCAAAAAGTTGACATTCCTAGGAAAGTCTAATCTTCTTATTTAATTCAGATTAATGCCAAAAATACTTTCACCAAAGTATTTATATTTTTGATTTATACGTCCGCCTTTGACTGTTTATAACTTCCTTAGACAAAATCTTCATTAAACTCTTTGCTGTTATTTTAAAATCTAAAAGTATTATTTTTCTCTTTGCTTTATTTTTTGTAATCCGGAAGCTAGATTAATTGATCTATTTTCAAAGAATGCCTTTAACTGTAAACGTCTGATTGAGATTCATATTTGGTGGGCTCTTATCTGGGCTCATTTTTTCCCAAAAGAGAAAACATTGAAAGTCAGTACACTATACATGGACTTTTACACTGAAAGTCAGTAAGGGATTCCAATATTTTAGGTTTTCCCAGATCCTTTTTTTTTTTTTTCTGGGCCATTGAGTTCAGTGGACAAACTAAAAAAACAAAACAACAAAAATTGGAGAAAAAACAATTAACTGATCCAGCAAGTGAGAAAATAAGTAGGGATTCAAATGGACATCCTACATTCAAATTTAGACCATTAAAAAGACTCTGGCTCTGTATGTGTTAGATCTGCGGTAGATCGGTTTGACAGAGACGTGAGACCATTCAAGTGATTTCAGCTCTTTATTAAGGATAAGGAATAGTCTGGGAATGCGAGCCGCAGCAGCCCTTCATATAGGGCTGGCTTGCGGCTCGGCCAATGGCAGCACTTTGAATCTCCCGCGATCGGCACAGCCTATCGTGGTAGATTCCCAGTGCTCCAATCACAGCCGAGCCTTCGACCAATTAGGTTTCTGCCTGTCCGGACCAATCGGTTGCGAGGGTTTCGCAGTATGCTAATATCGTACACCCCTCTCCTCTTGGTTTCGTCCATCGGTGCATAGTGATGTAGTCACGTAGGTAGGCGGGGCTTTGCACCTGCCTACTTGACTTGCGTGGTTCAGTTCTGGTGTGGTCATTGACCGGTTCGGATGCCTTCTCTGTCGCTCCGGTTCCTTGGGATGGAACCGCCTGGAACGTTGAGCTGGGCCTTTCTTGGTGGCTTCCTCCCGGTCTATCTGGGCTGGTTGAGCTGCCACTTCTGCTCCCGCCAGGTTTTTCCTGGCCGGGTGAGCTGGTTTGGCTGCTCCTTCCAGGTGAAGATTCCGGGGTTTCATGTTCCATTGGTCCTGCGTCTACAGGTGAGTAGCATCGGTTTATTGGTTTGTCTATTCTAGGTGGGGGGTGTTCTGCTTGCATTAGTTGGTTTTCTTCATTTCTTTCTCTATCGCTTGCCGATTCCCCCCCCCCCTTCTAGTTTCTTGTTCAGGTGTCTGGCTGGTGGTGATGGCTATTCTTGACCTAAGTTGGTTTATATGCCGTTTCCAGTTTTTCCCGTCGCTTGTTTCCAGTCGGTATGATAGGGGCCCGGTTATCTGGGTGATTGTTGCTGGCACCCAGAGTGGTTCCCCTGTGAGGTTTTTTGCGTATATTAAGTTCCCTATGTTAAATTTTCTGTGTTTGCTGGAGGAGCCTGGGGGTTTGTCTGGGTTATATGTTGGGTGCATTCTGTCGAGTGTTGAGCGTAGTTTCCTGCCCATCATTAGTTCCGCCGGGCTTTTATTTGTGGTTGCATAGGTGTAATGTATTGAATGAGGAGCATTTTATTGATTTTGTCCTGTATATTGGTTATTTCTATTTTCTGGATGGCTTTCTTGGTGTATTGGACCATGCGTTCCGCCCGCCCGTTCGCCGCCAGGTTTGCCAGTGCGATTAATGCATGGCGTATCCCTTGGCCTGCCAGAAATTGTTCAAATGGTAGTGCGGTGAACTGGGGCCCATTGTCCGACACTATTACATCTGGCAGGCCATGCGTAGCGAAAAGTTTACTCAGTTTCCTTATCACCGCCTCCGTTGTAGTTGATTTCATGGTGCTTACCTCCAACCAGTTGGAGTAAGCATCTACTGTGATAAGGTACATATGCCCCTTGGTTGGCCCCACGAAATCTATATGAATCCTAGACCACGGACCTCTTGGTTTTTCCCATTCTTGGGTTGGGGCAGCGGGAGGATTGGATCTAGATTCTTGGCATTGTTTACATTTGGCAACCCAGGTTTCGATCTGTTTGTCCATTCCTGGCCACTATGTGTAGCTTCTGGCCAGGCTTTTCATCTTAACCATCCCTGGGTGCCCCTCATGCAACATTCCCAATACCTTTTCCTGTAATTTTTTCAGAATTACCACTCTGTCCCCCCAAAGTATGCAGCCCTTTTTGGTAAAGAGTTCAGTTTGTCTGTTCCAGTTTGTCTGAATAGTTCGTCTATGTCCCCTTCTGGCCACCCTTTTCCCACCCAGCTCAAGACTCGCGCCAGCCGTTTGTCTTTATTTGTTTCTCTGACAATGTCTGGCGTGGTCATGAGTGGGTTGGATATTGTCTCTATTTGGAATACCTCTGTTGTGGGTGCCGGGTCATCTTCCCGGTCCGGTAGGGGTGACCGGCTCAGGGCATCTGCATGGGCGATGTCCTTGCCGGGTCGGTGTGTCAGCTGGTAATTGTATGCTGCTAGGAATTCGGACCACCTTGTCATTCTTGGTGATAGAATGTTCGGTGTGGCCCTGTTACCCACCAGGATTCCTAGCAGCGGCTTGTGGTCCTTGATGATTGTAAAAGTCCTACCATAAAGGTACTCGTGAAATTTCTTGACGCCGGCGACGACTGCTAGGGCCTCTTTGTCGAGCTGGCTGTAGTTCCGCTCTGGCTTTGAAAGTGTCCTTGATGAGAAAGCGATGGGTGCTTCCCTCCCGTCTGGTAGCTGGTGGCTGAGGATTGCGCCGATCCCAAATGGCGACGTGTCGCAAGTTACCGTCAATGGCAGGGTCTCGCTGTACTGGATTAGTACCGCGTCGGATGTTAGCAGGTTCTTTGTGTTGTTGAAAGCACTCTCCTCCCATGCTCCCCAGGTCCAGGTGGCTGTTTTATCTAACAGCCTATGCAGCGGTTCCGCCACGGTTGCCTTTTGAGGTAGGAAGACATTGTAAAAGTTTAACAGTCCCAAGAAAGCCTGTAATTCCGTTTTGTTCTTTGGTCATGGTGCTTCCCTTATGGCTCTCAGTTTCTTTTCTGTGGGGTGAATCCCTTGTTTGTCTAGGAGGTAACCTAGAAATTCGACCCTTTCGGCCCGTAGTTGGCACTTCCCTTTCTTGACTTTAAGTCCCGAGTCTCTGAATTTCTGCAGTACCTCCCTCAACCTGGCTTCTAGTTGTTTCTCATTTTTTGCAGCCACCAAGACATCGTTGAAGTAGGGCACAACCCCTTCTATTCCCTGGAGGAGTCTTTCCATAAGGCTTTGGAAGGCCACGCTGACTCCAAATTGGAGCCGGTTGCAGCGGAAAGCCCCTCGGTGCATTACGATGGTTTGGGCTTCTGCTATTGGGGCGTCGACCAGCAGTTGCTGGTAGGCTTGTGCCAGGTCGAGCTTTGCGAAGATCTGGCCTCTCCCCAGTGAGTGCAGAAGATGTTGGACTACTGGGACGGGGAATGCGCTTTGTTGGAGCGCGTGGTTTAGGGTGGCCTTGTATTCACCACAAATTCTCACTGACCCATCTGGCTTGATGGGGGTGACAATTGGGGTCTCCCACCGGGCATGATCGATCGGTTCCAACACCCCTTGCGCAATGAGCTTGTCAAGCTGCTCATCAATCTTAGGCTTGAGTGCAAACGGCACTCGCCTGGGCTTAAGGCGGATTGGCGCGATATTCGGGTCTATGTTAAAGGAGATAGGGGACCCCTGGTACTTGCCTAGGCTGTCATCGAAGACTTCCCAGAAGTCCCTCATGAGTGCCGCTTCCCAGTCTGCCTCTCCGATGTGGTATATGCCGGTTACTTCGATGCCCAGGGGTGCGAACCACTGCAGTCCCAACAGGCTCGGGCGATCTCGGTCGACGATCGTCAGGGGTAGCACTTCTGTGTGGCCCTTGAAGGTGACCTTAAAATGGCCCCTGCCGGCTACAGGGATTCAGTTCCCCTGATAGTCCTTGAGGGTTCGTGTTTGGTCCTCCAGTTCATGGCGGCGGATGGCGGAAACCAGACGCTTGAGTGTGTGCCAGGAGACCATTGAGAGGTAGGACCCGGAGTCCACCTCCATTTTGCATGGTTGGTCTTCTATTCCCACTGTCATGTATACTTTCCTGGCGTTGCTTGTGGAAGAGTGGCCGATGACGACGGTTTGGTGTGTCTCCTCCCTTTGTCTTGTTTCCTGGAGTCGCCTGTTCTGACCTTCTCGGTTCCATCGATTCTCCGTCTGGCGATCGCGGTTTCTGGTGGGGGTGCTCTCTCTCCGTCGAGGGCTGCCTTCTCGTCGTCGCGGGCTGTAGTGTCTTTTGTTCCGGCATACCTTGGCGATGTGCCCCCGTTTCTCGCAATGCCGGCAAATGGCATTGAGAAAACGACAGTCCGCCTGGGGGTGATCGCCGCCGTAGCCGGCACACTGGAACCTCAACTTATGACCTCGTGGCCCCCGCGGTTCCCGCGCTGATTGGAGGCAGTGGATTTCCTCCTCCTTGTCCTCGGTTTCCGAGAAGGAGTTGATGTTGCCGTGGTGCGTGGTTGTGTCTCGATGGTCGGTTTCTGGTCGCTTCTGGGGGTTTGATGTTGTTTCTCCGGCCGTCGGTTATGGCGTGATGCTCGATTGCCACATCCGAGCCGCAGATTTCTTGGCCGCCTCAGCTGCTGCGGCCTCGGTGAGGCATCGGCAAGGGAGATGTTCCCCTTTGCCATGATGCGGCTCTGGAGGACGGGATCTCGGAGTCCTAGGATGATGCGATCTCACAGTGCCTCATCCAGGTTAGCGAACTCACACAGACCACCCAGGTCTCGTAGTGCCGCTATCAAGTCACCAAGCCCCTCGCCCTCGCATTGATCCTGCCTGTAGAACTCGTGCCACTGGATAAGGATGGGCATGACGGGGGCATAGTGGTTCTGCAGCAGGGGCTTGAGACGAGATCGCCCCACTCCATCGTCTTGATGTCCGTTGGTTTGGCCAGGGCTTTGGCCATTTTAAACACTGCGGGCCCGCAGTGTGTGAGAAACACAGCTCGTTTCTTGTGGCCATTGGCATCTTTAAGATTGCTACTCTCGAGGAACATCTGGAACCTATCGGTATAGGATTCCCAGTCCTCGGTAGCAGGGTTGAAGGGAGCGGGTGGTGAGCTGCTGTATGCCGTCTTGCCACGTGCTGGATGGTCTCCTTGTCTCACAATCCCATCCTCGTTGCCAGTGTTAGATCTGCGGTGGATCGGTTCGACAGAGACGTGAGACCATTCAAGTGATTTCAGCTCTTTATTAAGGATAAGGAATAGTCTGGGAATGCGAGCCGCGGCAGCCCTTCATATAGGGCTGGCTCACGGCTCGGCGGCCAACGGCAGCACTTTGAATCTCCCACGATCGGCACAACCAATCGCGGTAGATTCCCAGTGCTCCAATCACAGCCGAGCCTTCAACCAATCAGGTTTCCGCCTGTCCGGACCAATCGGTTGCGAGGGTTTCGGAGTATGCTAATATCGTACAGTATGTAATGGGAAAATGTGCCAGATGCAACAGAGTTGATTGTCTGGATGTGATAAAATCTAGCATGGTAGATAGTTTTTGTGGGTCTGTAATCTCCAAAACCTTTCCTGTTATTACTACACAGATATGATGCAGCCAGAAAAATGTGTGTCAGAAGGTTGAGGTTTCAAGACAATTCTCCCCTTCTGTTCTATGAAGGAAAAAGTAAGGCGATACATATCTGAGAGAGGGCAGAAAATGTCTTCCTTAAGTGACCTGCAAATAGATATCAGATTTTTCAATAAATCAAGTTGTATATATATATAGAACAGCCTTTTAAATACCTCAAGTTCAAATGAGGCCAACTGTTGATTAACATGGCCTCATTTCCCTGTGATTAGTCTTGAGAGAGGCGGTTGATTGGAAATGACATATTGAAAGTTAACCTTGAAGCATTCAAGCTATACTGACATATCTTTCTCCAGAGGTTTATCAAAACCTGATGGCTGGTGTTTGTAAAGTCATGTGAAGAGATATCCGGTGAACCTTGAGGGTGTTCCCTGTCTTTATACAATGATTATGCCTGATTAATACCCAGGCAGGTGTGCACGTTCTATAGAAGAGGCAGTCTGAAAAAAGTGTTCTGAAATAAGATTGCTAGGACATGTGTAGCACAGGAAATATGCAATTACTATAGTGTATATAGAATAGAATAAAAGAGTTGGAAGGGACCTTGGAGGTCTTCTAGTCCAACCCCCTGCCTAGGCAGGAAACCCTACACCACTTCAGACAAATGGTTGTCCAACATCTTTTTAAAAACTTCCAGTGTTGGAGCATTCACAACTTCTGGAGGCATGTTGTTCCACTGATTAATTGTTCTAACTGTCAGGAAATTTCTCCTTAGTTCAAAGTTGCTTCTTTCCTTGATTAGTTTCTACCCTTACGTCTTGTCCTGCCCTCAAGTGTTTTGGAGAATAGCTTGACTCCCTCTTCTTTGTGGCAGCCCCTGAGATATTGGAACACTGCTATCATGTCTCCCCTGGTCCTTCTTTTCAGCAGATTAGACATACCCAGTTCCTGCAACCATTCTTCATATGTTTTAGCCTCCAGTCCCATAATTATTTTTGTTGCTGTTCTTTATACTATAAATATAGTATTCATTGAGATCCACATCACCTTGTCTTCTGATATCAGGGGTTTTCAATTCAATTGTATAGAACCATGATGGCAAACCTGTACCACAGGTGGCATGCAAAGCCCTTTCTGTGGGCATGCGAGCCATTGCCCCAGCTCAGCTCCATCACGCATGTGCATGTGCCTCCCACTGGCCAGCTGGTCTTTGGGTCTCTGCTGCACAGGTGTAGGGGACGGAACGTATATGGGGGGTGGGTGAGTTGGGCGCATGCACTGGGGTGGGTCACATGCATGGGGGACACACATGCATTGCATTTTGGGGGTGCATGGGCTGGTGTTTTGGGCACGCAGTGCCGAAAAGGTTAGCCATCACTGGTATAGAATGTGAAGGATGTGTGTTTTTGTTTTATCTTTTAATTATTTTTTGAAGATGGCATTTAATTTTGTTGTATGAGGTGCAATGATAATAAAGGAAACTAAAACTAAAATTAAAAAAAAAAAATTAAAGTAGGAGTTTTCAAATTGCAGAATAAAGAGCGAGAGAGGGGGATTGCCTAGCCACCCCAGTTTTTCCCCCTTATTCTTTCTCTTCCAGCTTGATTTAGTTATTTGGTAGAGCAAAGCCTAATGGGGCTTATATGCAAAGCCACTGACTCTGATAGCACCGGCAACAGAAGATTGAGTTGCTGGACTGGCAGAAATTAAACTGATGGGGCAGAAATTCGCATTGATTGCCATTGCTATCTTCCAATTACATCTCCTGCTGAAACACTGTCACATCTGGATCCCTTAATTGTACATTACCATTATGTTTGCCAAACCATAAGTGACAATTTGGAGCATTGGAAAAGGCTGCAGAAGGGGAAGTAATTGGATGGCATAATACTATACATCCTTTCATTGAAGATCTTTTCCTCCGTTTCCAGGGTGTAAATGGCTTTGCAATTACAAGTTTTAGGACAGAATCGTTGTTGATGGAGAGGAATTCCGGAGCTTCATTCACATGCCAGGTTGTGTTGTGTGTGAGGGACATATCAGACGCCCAAGTGCTAGAATGAGCAAGATGCGATCCAATTTTTCCCCTTTCTCTAGTCTTTTTAAGAAAGATGATACCTTGTTTACTCTCTGAGAAAGACCTGTTTCCTTACAGATTTATCCAAGCTGTTTCCCTAGTAATGACTTTCAGCATCTTCCAAGCACCAACCAGCCATTAGTGAGGTGTTAGAAAGCCTATCCTTATTACAGTTGGCAAAATGATGGTTGGATAACTTTAAAATAGTAGTGTTGGAAGAAACATCCTTCTGGGTTCAGTTCCAACTGGGGAAAAAGACACTGGAACCATAGAGGCTGTTTGGAAAGATGCAGTGGTTCTATTTTACCGATTTGGCCCAGTTCTGGTGTACCGGTAGCGCCGAAGATCAACGGAGAGGTGCAAAGTGCATGTTTGGCAAGTGTACAAAGTGTGTGCATTCACGCAAAGGGCACCCACCAAGCCACGCCCACCGAGCCATTGGTAAACTATTTTGAAATGCACCACTGGAAAGATGGTTTAATGTTGGATGGGATTACAGGCCTTGGAGTTCTTGGCAAAGAAAAGGGAAGGGATGCTGAGAGTCCCTGGGTTTTCTGCTATCTGTTGGGATTTGAATTTGAGCTTGTATTCTGATTGGTTGTCAGACTCCCATGGGGCTATGCAGGGGCAACTCTGTAGGTTTTCCACCCCTGGCCTAGGCTATCTCTTGATCATCCTCTCTAAGCAGTTTACAGAATCAGCCTATTGCCTCCAACCATCTGGGTCCTCATTTTACCCACCTTGGAAGGATGGAAGGTTGAGTCAACCTGGAGCCTGGTGGGATTTGAACTGCCAAATTGTAGGCAGCTGGCTGCAGCAGAAGTAGCTTGCAGTACTGCACTCTAACCACTGCGCCATGAGGTAGCCCTCAACTTATGCCTACACTTGGGACAAAAAAAATTATGTTGCTAAACAGGATGGTTCAGTGAGCCACATCTGACTTTACAATCTTTGTTTGCAATGATTGTTAAGCAACTGCAGTAAGTGAATCACACAATCATTGTCACTTTTAAAGCCCTTCATGGCTTGGGACCAGGTTATCTGAAGGACCGTCTCTATCTGATCCACTAGAGTGAGGAGGCAAGGAAAGGTGTGAGTCCTGTTCCCTAAGGACATACATCAGGTGGGACCCAGAAGAAGGGCCTTCTCTGTGGTGGCTCCCTCCCTCTGGAAGTTAGACTGGCCCCCACTCTAACACTCTTTTGGAAGGCCTTGAAGATGTGGTTCTGCAGCAGGCCTGGGAAATGGCTGGTATGTTGCCAGCCAGGGTGGGCAGGCGGGTTGTTACTATTTTATTATTTTTATTTTAAAAACATTATATCATGTTTTTATGTCCTGTAAGCTATCTTGAGTCGCCTGTGAGTAGGTGGCAGTATAAATTTTCTAAATGAAATTTTTTAAAAAAACCTGAATCCAGCTTCCCCCATTGAATTTGCTTGTTGAAAGTTGTTGGGAAAGGTTATAGATTGTGGTCACATAATCCCAGGATGATGCAACCATTAAAATACATGCTGATTGCCAAGCACAGAATTTTTGATCATATGACTGTGGGAATGGTGTAATGGTTGTAAAGTGGAAGGACTGGTTTAAAATCCCTTTCTTCAGTGCCATTGTAACTTTAAATGGTTGCTAAGTAAATCGTTGAGAATAGAATAGGATGGCATGGCATGGCATGGCATGGCATGGCACAGAATAGAATAGAGTAGAGTAGAGTAGTGTAGAAAAGAATAGAATAGGATGGGATGGGATGGCACAGCATGGCATGGAATAGAGTAGCATAGTGTAGCGTAGTATAGCATAGCATAGAATAGGATGGGATGGAGTGGCATCACACAGCATGGCGTGGCACGGAATAGAGTAGCATAGTGTAGCATAGCGTAGAATAGAATAGAATTATTTATTGGCCAAATATGATTGGACACACAAGGAATTTGTCTCAGGTGCATATAGCTCAGAGTGTACCTATAAACAGCAAATAATGGGTCCTCGGTCATAATCACATTAATGACTAATCATTAATCATAAGTTAAATAGAGGACTACTTGTACTTCCTTTCATTTAGAAATGAGATGCCTCATCACTGCTTTCCTTAGTTAGATATTCCCCAACTGTATTTTTAAATCTGTCAGAATCAATTTGGAGCATCATAAGGGGGCATCTGGTTACTTAATTTGTTATTTCAGTTCATTCTGCATTTTTGCATATAGCCAGTTAGCTAAAATACAACACATCTAGCTTAAAAAAGCAACTAAAGAATGTATTTATATTCGACAGCCACATCATAGAAGACTTTTCTTCCTTCATGGGCCCTATAAAACATGTGGGCACACATGGATGATCCTTTTCTCTGGGTTTCCAACTGATGTTTATAGTTTGCCTTCAGGGGTAGCCCTCAAGGAACCCATTGTGGTAATCTACTCTAACTGACATGTAATAAAGACAAGGTATACTTTTACCAGACATGACTGACTTTGGAATGGCTGCAATTGACACACCAAAAATAGTTGTGCAAATGTATTAAGAATTTTTTTTCACAGTTGAAATGACATTTGCTAGGAGACATGTTATTTGCTGGTGCTCCTTCCTTTCAAATCCTGGGCTCTGAAATTAATACATGTCTTTAAAGCTAACATCTGCATTAGCTAGCTTTTTATAGAAGAGAATATATGTAGCTCAGGGTTGAGGTTACTTTGAAGTCCTTTGTGCTGTCTGGGTTTGATTGCTTTCTTGCAGGTATTTCATTACCCAGCTTGGTAACTAGTGTTAACAAAACATCCAGGGGTGGGATTCTACCAGTTTGCACCTATTTGCTAGAACCAGTTGTTAACATTCTAAGCAGTTTGGAGAACCGATTGTTAGAAGAAATTACTGGCCTAATCCTGTAAGGAAGGCAGGAAGGAAACATTCTGGTGTTGCTTACAGAAACTGCCTCTCTGTGGAGTTCCGGTTTTGCGTGGCTTCGGCGGCAGCAGGAATTCGCTACTGCTCACAATTCCTGCTGCGCTTGCTGCCAAGGTGCTCCCGATCCAAATGGGTCTGGGGGATATGGCTGCCCTGTAGAGGCAGCCAAAGAGAGAGGGGATCCAGACAGGGGTTTGGGGGTGTCACAGAAAAACCCAGAAAACCCCCTTTTTCCCAAGGTGTGGAGTGGCGGTCAGTGATGGCCGCCACAAAGAAGTCTGCAGCCGGGTAAGATTTGTGCTGGAGGAAGCAGGAGAAGTGAAAGTGCTGGCTGAGCTGAGACAATAACAACAAATAAAATAGAATTAAAAGAATGAGTAGGAGAGAGAAAATATATGGAAAATAGAGAATGCCATTTAAGATATGAGATAGTATGTTAAGTGAGTATAAATTTTGATTGATATCTGTATAAAAAGAGTTAACTCGGTGTAAGCTGCCTTCCAAAAAGAAGTTTTATGTATTTATGTTTTGTGTAATGTTTGTTTAAGTCTGACAGGATGTGGAAGAATACTAATGAAAATATATTCAATGAGTACATATTTTTAAGGCAGAAGAAATATGATTAAATAGAAGGAAAGGGAGTAATAAAGAAAAGTTTTGAAAGGATATGAAGTTGATAAGATAAGATAAATATATATATAGAAGTGTGATAATTTGGAATTATCTTCTTTTTAAATAAGATGGTTTATTTGTTTCTTCTAGAAATGATATTTTGTGTTACTCCATCCTATGTTTTGTTTGTGTGTGTTAAAAAAATGAATAAAGTTTGTTAAAAAAAAAATAGAAACTGCCTCTCCATTAACCTTTATTACATTCTTGGCAGGACTAGACTTCCTGTCTCAGGAACTTCTCTGGAGTTTTTACCCCCTCCTTTGCTGGTACTTTGTTTGTGTGGAGTGACCATTCAAACTTACAATGTGTCAGCCTTCAAGATTTTCTCCCTTTGCTTTGCATCTTTCGGCTGTCATAAGTAATGGGAGGAGGAGGGGGTAAAACTGTGGGAAGTGAGCTGGAGGTGTTACAAACCAGAACTGTATAAACTGGGGTGGGGGGTAGGGGAGTACATTCTTGCTTAGGTTTCTGTTCCTTGCTTAGCTTTCTCTTCTATGCTATGCACAGCTGCAAACCTTTATCAAACTATGCCAAGGTCAACGGACAGAAGCCTCACCACCACCTGAAGATGTCCACATGATGATATTCACAACTTTTAATTGGAAGAACCATTTGAACTAGTAGGGGTGGGAACATCGCCATTACTTTGTATATGTGATTTACGCGCCCATTTTCTCAGATTCAGAATTCTTTTGTTGCTAGCACTTGATTTCCAGTAAAAGATATCTTTTCTCTGATTAACGGAGTCTAAGTATTTCTTTCTTGGATTTTGAATGGAGCACCAGCTGACATAACGGGACTGAAAAAAATGACTTATGACCATTTTTCACACTTACGACTGTTGCAGCATCCCTTCAGTCATGAGAGGCTAGGAAAAGAGATGCGTGTCTCAATGTGAGTGATATTGAGTTGTCCACACCCACCCAGTCACATGACCACCAAGCCATGTCCACCTAAGCCACGCCCACCACCTAAGCCACACCCACAGAACCGGTTGTTAAAAATTTGAATCCCACCCCTGAAAACAACTGCAAGAAAACTGAATCCTAAAAAAACTCTTTGTGGGTGAATCTCAGCTTTGCAGTGCCTCCAATCATTTATACTTCACAGAGGTCAAGCTATCTGTTTAGTATTGACTCTCACAATGAATTTTAATACTTTGTTTTGGCCTTATAGTATTCCTTCTTATTTTGGTGTGTCAGTTCCTTTCTTGAAGAAATAAAGACCTGTTTGGTGGTACCAGCTCTGCAGCCATGATAGATGAATGTTTTGTTTAGCCTACTTCTGTTTATCAGTCCTAAATGGTGCTAACAAGTGATTAAGCTAGGATTCTCCAGCCCTTTTCTCTTGATTAACTTTTGCTCTTCTTTTCTGGTCACCTTGTAACAGCAGGATATATAAAGAAGATAGAAGGATTTAGAGAGAATATGGAAGAAAGACACCAGAGAACAGAATAAAGAATGAAAATAAAGATATAAAGATATTATATAAATATTGTAAATACAAGTAGTCCTCTACTGATAACCACAGTTGAGCCCAGTTGCTAAGCAAGATGTTTGTTAAGTGAGTTTTACCACATTTTACAAACTTTCTTGCTGCAAGTGTTGTTTTTTCAGTGCTGTTGTACTGTAGCTTCAAACTGTCATTAAATGAATGGTTGTACATTGAGAACTACCGGTATACATTTCCTATGAGTTTTCATATATTTCATGTTCCGTACAGATTGAACTTCAGCTCTGATCAATCAGCACATAAAATATTGAGGTATGCTGGGAATTATAGTTCACCAAATTCTGGAGGTTTATAGGTACTTTCCCCTCCCATTATTTATGTATAAGCTGTGGGGCTTCAAAGATTCCAAGTGATTTATAAAGATAAATAATACAGTATATAAAATTCTACATAACATTGATTATAAATATTAAAACATGAACTATTTACCAACCCTAATGTCTATTCTCCCAGTTCAATTCTGAATTAAAAGTTCTGTGAAAGAGCTCTTTTCACTGCTTTCCTAAATAGCAATTCATTGACTGTATTTTAAGTGCATTTTTTATGTTTAAGAACTGTCCAAATTCACAATGCAACTGTGACAGTGGTCCTATGGTCATCGGATCAAAATTGGCATGTATTAACTATAGTTACAGAATCCTGAAGTCATGTGATCATCATTTATAACTTTCTCAGATGGCTTCCTACAAGCAAAGTCACAGAGGAAGCTACATTCACTTAATGACTATGGTAAAAATGGTTATAAAATTAACTCATTTAATGACTACATCACTTAGCAATGGAAATTCTGGTTCCTATTGTGATCAGAGGTCAGAGGTTAGTTTGACACCCATGGGCTAGACATGATTATTTGAATATAGATTTTTTTTAACATTTATATTTTATTGCATTTTACAAATCTAGGTGACATGTTAATATACACTGCTCAAAAAAATAAAGGGAACACAAAAATAAGATATCCTAGATCTGAATGAAGGAAATATTCTTATTAAATAAGTCGTTCATTACATGGTTGAATATGCTGACAACAAACTCACACATAAATTATAAATGGAAATCAAATTTAGCAACCCATGGAGGTCTGGATTTGGAGTTACACTCAAAATTAAAGTTGAAAAAAACACTACAGGCTGATCCAACTTTGATGTAATGTCCTCAAAAAAAATCAAAATGTGGCTCAGTAGTGTGTGTGGCCTCCACGTGCCTGTATGACCTCCATACAATGCCTGGGCATGCTCCTGATGAGGTGGCGGATGGTCTCCTGAGGGATCTCCTCCCACACCTGGACTAAAGCATCCCCCAACTCCTGGACAGTCTGTGGTGCAATGTGGCATTGGTGAATGGAGCGAGACATGATGTCCCAGATGTGCTCAATTGGGTTCAGGTCTGGGGAACGGGTGGGCCAGTCCATAGCATCAATGCCTTCGTCTTGCAGGATCTGCTGACACACTCCAGCCACATGAGGTCTAGCATTGTCGTGCATTAAGAGGAACTCAGGGCCAACCATGATATAGTTTCAGGCATGGGTGAAATGAATGGAGACAATCTTAGTTGGTGAACTTTCAGCTCTTTATTACATAGTGACTTAAGAGAGTGAACAACAACAACTCTGTCTTATATAGGTGACCTTAATGTGAAATAACCAATAGGGAGCTGTAAGATGCTAGCTCCAGAACCAATAAGAGTCCTTCGTTAAGGGCCGATCGGATTCTCTGAACCCAACCAATCCAATCAAGCCGCTTAACACCCAATCAGAAGTGCAGGGCCAGAACCCTGCACTTTACCCCAAGCTTGCTTTTATTTAAACTATTTACATACATAACACCCCTTCCCCCTGGCTCCTCAATTATGGTGTGGTTATATAGTCCTTCAAATAGGACGGTTGTCTTTTGGGTCTATTAGATTTTCTTTGGACTGGCTGTGTGCAGTCCTGTTGAGGTAAAATGTTGTTTGGCAGTGGCTCAGCTTCTCGTTCTGGTGTGATTTCCCTTGGAGTGTACGATTCTTCCTCCTGCTCCATTTCCTGAGTTTCACTAGATTCATCGCTCTCTTGGAACAGGTTCCCTGGAATGTCGTCTTCTTCCATTCCTTCCCCCCCCTCAGTTTGGTCGTAGGGGAGTTGCTGGCTGGCCGAAAGGAGTCGTGACCGTTATTGGTCAATATGTCGTTTCCACAGTCTTTCATCAACACATTTTACAATGTAGGTTTTGGGCCCAGTCTCGCGTATTATCGTTGCTTCAATCCAAACCGGGTCGCCCGATAAATTTCTTGCATAAACGGGGTCGCCTACCTTGAAGGTACGGTAGCGTCCGCTGGATCCTGCAGGCTTTTCTGGCTCATAAGCAGGGCACAATCGGTCGAAGCGGGAACGGAGTTTTCGCCCCATGAGAAGTTCTGTGGGAGTTCTGCCGGTTACGCTGTGCGGAGTGATGTGTTGTAGAAGTAGAATGCGGTTTATTTTTTCGTCAATATTATCATAGTCCACTTTTTGCAAAGTCTTTTTTACAAATTGGACCATGCGTTCCACTTGGCCATTGGTAGCAGGATGCGCCGGCGAGGTGAGCGCATGGCGGATGCCATTATCAGCAAGGTACTGTTCAAACATTAGCGCTGTAAACTGTGGTCCGTTGTCTGACACCAGGACGTCCGGCAATCCATGAGTTGCAAAGAGTCTATTGAGGACTTTAATGACAGCTTTGGAGGTTGTATGGGTCATTCGATGAATTTCCAACCAATTAGAGTATGCATCGACAGTCAATAGTAATGTATGTCCTTTAATCGGCCCTGCGAAATCCAGGTGGATTCTGGACCAGGGCCCGCGTGGCATCTCCCATTCAGTCGGTGCAGCTTTTGGCGGTGCGTTGCTGTTTTGTTGGCACTTGGTGCAGGCCTTGACCCATTGCTTGATGTGTTGGTCCATACCTGGCCACCAAGCGTAGCTCCGTGCGAGTGCTTTCATCCGCACGATCCCGGGATGTCCTTCGTGCAAAATTTGTAACAGCGAGTTTTGGAGTCGTTCTGGAACGACGACTCTATCGCCCCAGATGACACAGCCTTTTTGCGAAAAAAAGTTCAGTCTGTCTTGTTTTAAATGGCGCGAAGTCATCTGACACCTGGTCCAATGGCCATCCACGTTCTACCCAGCCTAGGACTCGAGCTAGGGTGTGATCTCGTCTGGTCTCTCTCGCGATATCTCGAGCGGTCATAGGAGGCGAGTTGAACGTTTCGATTTGTAATGCCGATACTGTTGGTGCCGGATCGTCGAGAGTTTCTGGTAGCGGTGCTCTGCTGAGTGCGTCGGCGTGGGGAATGGCTTTCCCCGGGCGATGTAACAATCGATAATTATAAGCAGCTAGGAACTCTGACCATCGAGTCATTCTTGGGGACAATATATAGGGGGTTGGTTTGTCCCCAGCGATTATCCCCAGTAAAGGTTTGTGGTCAGTTACAATGGTAAATGTCCTTCCAAATACATACTCATGGAATTTTTTTATGGCTGCCACAATTCCAAGAGCTTCCTTATCTATTTGTCCATAGTTACGTTCTGCCTGAGAAAGAGTCTTCGAAAAGCATGCAACAGGGGCCTCGTTTCCATTAGGCAGCACATAGCTCAAAATAGCGCCCACCCCAAACGGTGAGGCATCACAAGTTATAACCAATGGTAATGTTTCATTATATTGCATGAGTACAGAATCAGATGTAAGTAAATCTTTTACATTTCGAAACGCTTTTTCCTCCCGGTAACCCCAAACCCACAATGCTTTCTTATCTAATAACCGGTGTAACGGTTCAGCCACAGTCGCCTTATGCGGTAAAAACACATTATAGAAATTAATAAGGCCTAAAAATGCCTGGAGATCTGTTTTGTTACGGGGTCTGGGAGCATTTTTTATTGCCCTTAATTTACTCTCAGTAGGGTGGATACCCTGACTATCAATGCGATAACCTAGAAATTCAACACTATCTGTATACAGATGACATTTATCCTTTTTTACTTTCAATCCCGCTTCTTGGAATTTCTTAAGAACACATTTTAAACGATTCTGTAGAATTTTTTTACTAGGAGCTGCAATTAACACGTCATCAAAATACGGAACCACGCCCTTGATTCCCTGCAATAATCGTTCCATTAAACTTTGGAATATTCCCGGGGCTACACTTACGCTGAATTGCAATTGGGTACATTTAAAAGCACCTCTGTGCGTTACTATCATTTGAGCTTGGGCTGTTTTATCGTCCACGGGCAATTGTTGATAGGCTTGAGCTAAATCTAACTTAGCAAAAACCTTTCTGCCTCCCAGGGAATGAAGGAGGTGCTGTACCACCGGCATTGGATACGTGTTCTGCTGGAGGGCGTGGTTTAGAGTGGCCCGGTAGTCCCCACAGATTCGGATTGACCCATCTGGTTTAATGGGGGTTACAATAGGAGTTTCCCATGGGGAATGATCAATGGGTTGCAGTACCCCTTGTTTAATTAGTTTGTCAAGTTGTTCATCGATCTTGGCCTTAAGGGCGAACGGAACTCGACGGGGCTTTAAACGGATCGGGGTGACCTTAGGGTCGAGGCTAAATGAAATTGGGGTCCCCTTATACTCGCCCAGATGATCTGCGAAGACATCGCTGAATTCAGTAATAAGGTCCTCCTCCCACTCGCAATCACCGACTCGGTTCACGCCGGCTACTTCGATGCCGAGTGGCGCGAACCATTGGAGGCCCAACAAACTAGGCCTGTCCCTATCGATGATCGTTAGAGGTAAGTATGCCGTATGCTTTTTAAACGAGACGCGGACTCGACAAGACCCGACCATAGGGATCCGATTCCCTTGGTAGTCTTTAAGGATGAGGCGTTGCATTCGAAGGTCTTGGCGTTGGATGGTAGGAATGAGTTGCTTTAATGTCTTCCACGACACCATCGAGAGGGACGATCCAGAATCGACCTCCATGTGGCAAGGTTGGTTCTCTATGGCCACTGTGACTCGAATCTTCTTAGTGTCCATGGCTGAGGCGTGACCTATAGTGATAGTATGGTGGGCCTCTTCTTTCTGCAACGCTCGATATCTGTAGGAGTGGTTTGCTGGATCTCGCCTTACAGGACGGTTTCCTGTCGATTGGCGAGAGCTGGTTCCCCTTGAGGCCTGACTTGGTCCCGGTAAACTGCGACAGACTCGACTGATGTGGCCTCGTTTTCCGCACTCATGACAGATCGCATCACAGAATTTGCAGTCTGCCCTGGGGTGGTTTGCCCTGCAACCAGCGCAAGGGCGTGAGGGTTTAGAGCAAGGGTCCCGGTCGGATCGCAGTCGATGGACCCCTTCTTCGTCGCTGGCTGACGATGAAGAGAGGTCCTCGTAGTGCGTTGTCGCTAGCTGCCCTTCTGAGCTGGGTAAGATGTCGCCTGTCGGTGGGGTCGTTGGGTTTTGGCTTCACCGTAGTTGCGCCGCGGACTTTTTGGTCGCCTCAGCAGCGGTGGCTTCGGCGATGGTGTCAGCAAGGTCGATGTCGCCTTTCGCCATCAGTTTGCTTTGCACACCTAGCGCATCTAATCCAGAATTAAGCGGTCTCTCAGTGCTTCATCTAAGTTTGCGAACCCGCAGAGGCCTCCCAAGTGTCGGAGGTCTGCCATGAAGTCAGCCACACTCTCTCCTTTTCGCTGGCTTCTTTGATAGAATTCGTGGCGTCTCACGAGTGTTGGTACGGTTGGCGCGTAATGGTCTCTCAGGAGAGGTTCGAGGTCGTCCCAGCTCATTGCTTTCACTTCTCGAGGTTTCGCGAGTGCCTTTGCCATTTTAAAGACAGCCGGGCCGCAATCCGTCAGGAACAGCACCCGTTTCTTGGCTGGTGTGGCGTCCTTCAGGTTGTTTGTTTCAAGGAACATTTGGAAGTGATCCATGTAGGATTCCCAATCCTCTTGGGATGGATCGAACGGAGCGGGTAGTACGATGCGGCTGGACATGGTTTCCGTTGGTGGCGTCGTCTTGGCACGTGCTCTGTTTTTCTTCCCGGTTCCTTAAGATCAGATGTCTCCAAATCCCATCCTCGTCGCCAGTGATATAGTTTCAGGCATGGGTGAAATGAATGGAGACAATCTTAGTTGGTGAACTTTCAGCTCTTTATTACATAGTGACTTAAGAGGGTGAACAACAACAACTCTGTCTTATATAGGTGACCTTAATGTGAAATAACCAATAGGGAGCTGTAAGATGCTAGCTCCAGAACCAATAAGAGTCCTTCGTTAAGGGCCAATCGGATTCTCTGAACCCAACCAATCTGATCGAGCCGCTTAACACCCAATCAGAAGTGCAGGGCCAGAACCCTGCACTTTACCCCAAGCTTGCTTTTATTTAAACTATTTACATACACAACAAACCGCACCAGCATATGGTCTCACAAGGGGTCTGAGGATCTCATCTTGGTACCTAATGGCAGTCAGGCTACTTCTCGCGAGCACATGGAGGGCTGTGTGGCTCCCTAAAGAAATGCCACCCCACACCATTACTGACCCACTGCCAAACCGGTCATGCTGGAGGAAGTTACAGGCAGCAGAACATTCTCCACGGCGTCTCCAAACCCTGTCATGTCTGCCACATGTGCTCAGTGTGAACCGGCTTTCATCTGTGAAGAGGACAGGGCACCAGTGGCAAATTTGCCAATCTTGGTGTTCTCTGGCAAATGCCAAACGTCCTGCACAGTGTTGGGCTATAAGCACAACCCACAGCTGTGGATGTCGGGCCCTCATACCACCCTCATGGAGTCTGTTTCTGACCATTTGAGCAGCCACATGCACTTTTTTGGCCCGCTGGACGTCATTTTGCAGGGCTCTGGCAGTGCTCCTCCTGTCCCTCCTTGCACAAAAGTGGAGGTAGCGGTCCTGATGCTGGGTTGTTGCCCTCCTACAGCCTCCTCCACATCTCCTGATGTACTGGCTTGTCTCCTGGTAGCATCTCCATGCTCTGGACACTATGCTGACAGACACAGCAAACCTTCTTGTCACAGATCGCATTGATGTGCCATCCTGGATGAGCTGTACTACCTGAGCCACTTGTGTGAGTTGTGGACTCCGTCTCATGCTACCACTAGAGTGAAAGCACCGCCAGCATTCAAAAGTGACCAAACCATCAGCCAGAAAGCATAGAAACTGAGAAGTGGTCTGTGGTCACCACCTGCAGAACCACTCCTTTATTGGGGATGTCTTGCTAACTGCCTATGCTTTCCATCTGTTGTCTATTCCATTTGCACAACAGCATGTGAAATTGATTGTCAATCAGTGTTGCTACCTAAGTGGACAGTTTGATTTGACAGAAGTGTGATTGACTTGGAGTTACATTGTGTTGTTTAAGTGTTCCCTTTATTTTTTTGAGCACTGTATATTGCTAACCCACGTAAGATATGCCATCTGCTAAATAAATAAATAATACTGTTCTAAGGCACAAGCATAGGGACGCAGTGGCTCAGTGGCTCAGATGCTGAACTTGTCAATCAGAAAGGTCGGCAGTTCAGCGGTTCAAATCCCTAGCGCCGTGTAACGGAATGAGCTCCGGTTACTTGTCCCCGCTTCTGCCAACCTAACAGTTCAAAAGCACGTAAAAAATGCAAGTAGAAAAATAGGGACCACTTTGCTGGGAAAGTAACAGCGTTCTGTGCACCTTTGGTGTTTAGTCATGCTGGCCACATGACCATGGAGACATCTTTGGACAGTGCTGGCTCTTTGGCTTTATAACAGAGATGAGCACCGCTTGCTAGAGCTGGAAATGACTAGCACGTATTTGCAAAGCAACTTTTTATTTTTCATCTCTGAATCAAAATGATCCTGGAAATAATGGGCATCATTTAAGCCCTTGTTGAAGCCCAACTCAGGCAGTATTTCTTTCCATTTCTTTCTACTATGCTAAGTGTAGCTGTACATGAAAGTGAGAGGTAAGACTTCAGCCTTCGAAACCGGCAAAGGACCATATAAATGAGTGAAAAAGAACTTGTCCTTCCTCTTTGTGTAACCCAGCAAGATTTTGGTATTGATATTTCTAACTTTCAGTTCTTACAACTTCCTATATAGACAATGACAAAAGGGAGCTTTGAGAAAGGCTTCATATGGGGACTTTAGCAATAGAAATAAGCACTTAATGAATTGGGCTTGCACTAAACATACTGAGATTTGTGAGCCAGGAGATATTTTCCTTGAAGCAAATGCTCCAATCTTCCAGCAAGTCAATACATTAAGATTCATATCACATATTCAATTTCCAATGTTAATGTGTCTGAATTTGTCAAATTTCTCTTTTATATGATATGGTAGACTAGGCAAGAATTAATGTTAATGGCTCCGAAACAGATATAACTTAGACACATCCCACTTGGGCTCCACTGAGGACTGCAGTACTTTCTCATTTGATAGTGGGTAAAATTAACTCATTTCAAAGCTTGTCACGATCACCCAAATTTATTACCAATGGTAACTGTCTGACAGAGTCCTGCAGATACAGATTTAATTGCATGAGAAGAAAGGTGGCTGTACAAAAGCCAGACTGGCCTGTTATGACATGTAGAGAAAGTGTATCCAGTTGCTTGAGATATACTGGATTAGAATTCAAGATTCTCGGCCAACTTGACCACAGGGCCAGTTGTAGGATGATTGTAGGTCACCCTCAATTTATGACCACATTTGAGCCCAAAATTTCCATTACTAAGCAATTCAGTTGTTCAATGAGACTTGCCCTATTTTACAACCTTTTTTGTCACAGTTGTTAAGTGAATCACTGCGGTTGTTAAGTAACACGGTTGTTAAACGAATCTGACTCTCCAATTGCCTTTCATTATCAGAAGCAATAGCAATAGCACTTATATACCACTTCACAGTGCTTTGCAGCCCGCTGTAAGTGGTTTACAGAGTCAGCATCTTGTCCCCTACAACCTGGGTCCTCATTTTACTGAGCTTAGAAGGATGGAAGACTGAATCAACCTTGAGTAGGTCAGGATTGAACTCTTGGCAGTGGGTACACTTAATCTACATTCTAACCACTGTGACACCAGAAGGTTGCAAAAGGTGATCACATATGACCCCAGGACACTGCAACTGTCATAAATACATGCCAGTTAACAAGCATCTGAATTTTGATCATGTGACCATGGGAAGGCTGCAATGGTTGTAAGTGTGAAAAACAGTCATAGGTCACTTTTTTCAGTTTGGTTCTAGAAAAACTCTCAAATAAGCTCTCTCTAGTCCTCATCACTGACTTTCTCCGTGGCAAATTATAATTTTTTTTGCCTCCCAACCTAGTTTAAGATGGTTGTTCTTGAAGCAAAAAGTATGACAATTCTTACATTAAATATATTCAGTGGTGGGATTCAAATATTTTTTCTACCAGTTCTGTGGGCGTGGCTTGGTGGGTGTGGCAGGGGAAGGATACTGCAAAATCCCATTCCCTCCCCACCCCACTAACCTGCTTTCCAGCTCTGTTCTCCTGTGCAGGGCAACAGAAGAAGGCCCAGCCAATCAGCTGGGACTCAGGAGGCAGAGAATAGGTGGGAGTGGGGCCAGTCAAAGGTGGGATTTGCTACTTCTCCAAACTACTCAAAATTTGTGCTACTGGTTCTGCAGAACTGGTCAGAACCTGCTGAATACCACCTCTGAATATATTTGCGAAATTGTTCCAAATCTTTATCCCCTCTGAAGGTTATCTGGTTTCTTACAAATGAAGACCACTAAAGAGAGAAGGTTCATTTCTTTTACCTGATGTTGTTGGTGAGTAACCCAAAACCCTTGGATGAGTAGGACAGAAAAATATATTAACATGCTACGCAACTATTCTTCAGATATGTCAACTCACTTCCCTTGTAAGGAGATTCCTTAAGCATGATGTGTCCAGGTATCCCAGACATGGAGAAAAAAATGAAATGTGGAAACTGATAGCGCTTTCACAATGTGGAATGTGCAATACTTCAGTCATCAGCTGCAGGAAGCATTGTGGAGATTTCATCTAAGCCAGTCATTTGAAATCTGTCTTTAATGTCCAATGTGATGGTTCACTCAAACATTTGTATGCTGAAATGTAGCATACAAAAATCTTTGAACTTCCCCAGGGTGGCAACTGATAGATGATTCTTTGAATAATGTTTGCCTTCCTATTTTGAACTATCTCAAACCATTAGCCATTCATGCAGAAACCTGCTGACTGACTGACTTCCTCTTGACTTTAACAGTCTTCTAAGTAATTTTCATAAATGAATTTGCTCGATATTTGTGCACTTGAAGAAGCAGAGGAGCTAATCAGAACAGAAAGAGTGTCACTGGAGGGAGTTCATACATGCAGGGTAGTCCTCTAAAATTACATTGGGGGGATTTTGATCTTAATTGATGTTGACTATGGTGTCTTGTCTGTTATATGTTAAGTCCAACAGGTGTTTCCTAAGTGTCTATCAGGAGGCCTTGGGGATATGGAAAGGTTATTGGAACTAGTGACAGAAATGCATTTGTGCTTTTGCTTTTCAATTGAAATATTTCAATGAAGGATTATAGGTCACTGGGGACAAAAATATGTGTAATATTTATAGCCAGGTCATTTTTCTAAAGCTTTTTGGAAGGTCAGCTCATTCAAGATAAAATTTACTAGAATATATGCTCATTGGTTAGTGATCAGTCATGATCAGTCTTTGATAATCAGTCAAATTATCCTTTGATAAATTACAAATGCAAAGAAGGATATGCCACCATGTAATCAACACTTCCTGCCACAGGGAATAATTATACAAAGTATGCGTGCTACTAGGAATTGGTACATCTTTCTTTCCTGGTTGTTTACATCAATGTTTCCCACTTTTTTTCTGTGTCATGTTGCCAGCATGGTTATATGCCAAAAGAGCATGGAATGCGGTTACCTTCGCATTGAAGTGGTACCTTTTAATCTATTTGCATTTGTGTGCTTTCAAACTGCTAAGTGGGAAGGATTCTCTAATATGGGAGTGTAAATAGGAACTGCTCAACCTTGGCAACTTGAAGATATATGGACTTCCAGAATTTGGTAGCCAGCATGCAGTTTGAAAGCATATGATAACACAGTAAGATGCACAGAGAGGCTAGACCAGGGGTCTCCAACCTTGGCTCCTGGAAGACTGGCGGACTTCAACTCCCAGAGTTCCACAGCCAGCTGGCTGTGGAATTCTGGGAGTTGAAGTCCACCAGGCTTCCAGGGGCCAAGGTTGGAGACCCCTGGGTTAGACTGATACAGTATTTAAATTGGATGAGATGTCCACTTTGCAATGAAATAAGTTGCAACAGCTCAGTAGTGGGATTCAATTTTTTTTATTATCGATTCTGTGGGCATGGCTTGGAGGGGGTGGCATGGCTTAGTGGGTGTGGCTTGGTGAACGTGGCAGGGGAAAGTTACTGTAAAATCCCCATTCCCTCCCCACCCCACTAACCTGCTTTCCAGCTCTGTTCTCCTGTGCAGGTCAACCAAAGAAGACCCAGCCAATCAGCTGGGACTCGGGAGGCAGAGAATAGATGGGGGTGGGGCCAGTCAGAGGTGGCATTTGCCCGTTCTCCAAACTACTCAAAATTTCCACTACCGGTTCTCCAGAACAGGTCAGAACCTGCTGAATACCACCACTGCAACAGTTCATGAAAACTTATGTCTTTCAATATCATTTGTTATTCAGAAAAGGTGCTTCTGACTTTTTATACTGTAGACCAGGGGTGTCAAATTGGTGGCCCGCAGGCTGGATGCATCACACGCAGGCAGGGGTGGGATTCTACTGGTTTGGGCCGGTTTGGGAGAACCGGATGTTAATTGTACATCCAGTTCGGCGAACTGGTAGTTCCAAAGCTCAGTAGCACTGGCCACCCTGGCCCTCCCTTCCCAGAAGTTGCCATGCACCTGGATATTTGGTTGGGGTGTGCCAGGGTAATCAGGGCAGGGCACATCGGGTGTATAAAGGTGGTGGGGCGGCCTAGTGATTAGCCCTGACTTTAATATCTGTCAGCTTTTATTGTCTAGCAGCTGGTCAGTTAAGTGCCGGCACACATTCCGGAGGAAGATCAACTGCTTACATCAAACCCTGTTGTGGCTTTCTTTCGGCGTGTGACGGAACCTGACACATTTGCCAAATGTAGCTTCTTGGAGAAAGCTTTTTTTGTAGTTCATTTCAACCCATCTCTTCCTCACTGTCCACCCCTTCAAATCATTTCCTTTTTCACCCATGTTCTCTTACTTTCAGTACTAAGACTCCAACTGTCAACACTACTCTAAACTGGCTAGCCATCAATCCTAAACACCTTCCTTAGGGTAGTCAGTGCTTTCCTGTCCTTTTCTGCATCCATTTTGTCTTCCCAAACTCATCCTAATCTTGCTTCCAATTCATTCCCCTGTTCTCTGATGGGGAACAGATTTCCAACCCGGATAGCAGTTTTTTGAGTGCAGTGATTATTGGATGCAGTCAGGTTTGTCAGCAACTTCTCAAACACACCACTCATTCTAACTGCATTCCAATAGTTCTGGACTTGCATTCAGTATGCCACCAGCTACTATGATTAAAAAAAGAAATGGAATTTATTAATTGGATTTATTGCTATTTAAAACTGTATGTCCAGCTGGGTAACAGCACTTAACTGATCTTGGCTGACCTCAGAAGCAGGGTCAGCTCTGATGAATAATTGGAAAAAGGAAAGACTGGGGCAGTAGGTTAGATTGGAATGTCATAATAACAAACTAGAAGACAACAGTGGAAACCTCTTTTCAAGGAAGGTGCAAAGATGAGGCCATGTAAGCCCCTGGACAAACTCAATTTGAAGCTGGTAGAGGATTGTAGCCTAAGGCTACAGCTTTTTCTCTTCTACTTCCAGATAAATCTTATTGAAGGCACTTAAGGCTTTCCCACACATTTAACTGTATTACAAGCATTCCCAACGTCTGCCCTGCATCCATGACATTGTTGTCATCTTGTCCCAGAATACCCAAGGCAGTCTTAAGTCATCTGTAGGGTACTTGGTGTTGAAATAATGCTTTCCTCTTAAGCTGAAAGCAACCAGTGGTAGATTCAAGTTCTGTCAAAGCTGACTTGTTTTAGTAGTGAGGATGATCGTCGCACATTATTGGAAAGATGAAGAAACACCGCAAGATGAAGAGATAATTAAGAAGATACTAGACTGTGCAGAAAAGGATAGACTTACATTGAAAATCAAACAGAAAGAAGACATAGAATATTATCAAACATGGAACTTATTTTACTAGTGGTTGGAAAAAAGGAGTGGAACGTAAGAATGGCATTTGTATTGTTAAGCAAATTAAATACCCAGACAACATGATGCTTATTAAGCACTAAGAAATGTAATTAATAGAAAATTACTGTAATAACATTTATTTTTTTTTAAAAAAACTGACTTGTTTTATCACCCATGCCTTTGGTGGCCTAATCAAATGATAATGTAAGGGAGAAGATCAAGCCAGCATCTATTAGCCACTTGTGACTGATGAGGCACACATCCTGTCAAGATTCACAGTGTTGGGCCAGTTCAAAGAAGCAACAACTGCATATCCCAAAGGTGCTTTTTCAAAAGGCAAATAGATTTTGTTTTTCCTTGAAGAGGTTTCACTTCTCATCCAAGAAGTTTCTTCAGTTCTCTTTGGTTCTTCTTCAGAACTGAAGACGTTTCTTGGATGAGAAGCAAAACGTCTTCAAGGAAAAACAGTCCATTCAGAACTGAAGAAGCTGTCAACACATAAAGCATTCCTGGTCTGCTCTTGAATTGCCATAGGCAGGAAGGGGGGAGCTGATGGAGAAGTTCGGTTGCTATGACCAGAAGCATGTTCCACGCACACCTTTCTCCAGATTGTATCCCAGGTTACTAGAGCCAGCTGGAGACGTGTGTTTTCTTCAATCCTCGAAAGTGCTCCATTGGAGAATGTGATTTATGACACACCATGGAAGGAGGGGGGGAACAGGGTCAAAGGTGAGTAGTAAATTATGTGGGGCAGAGCCAACTGCACTTGGGAAAGTGCTGACTTGTTGCTCCTAATAAATAATTGGATTTCTTTTGAAAATTAGCTCAAGGCTCGTGAATTAATTAGGGCATCCGGAAGCCTGACAGAAGCTTCTTGGATGAGAAGCAAGATGTCTTCTCAAAAAAAAAACCCAAATCCAGTCATAATTGAAGAAGCTTCTTGGATGAGAAGTGCAACATCTTCAAGGGAAAAAAAAGTCCAGTTGCCTTTTGAAAAAGCACTTTTGGGACAGCCATGACCTGGATAAGAACATAGATAAGAACTGCATGGATTTCCTTAATGTTTGCTGAATGTCAACCTTAATACTTGGAAACGGGAGGATGAATTTTCCATGTACAATAAGTTAATAAAGTGGAGTCTTTCTGAGTACTTCTAAAGCTCTTTCCATCTGAGCTAAGTTGCCATATAGGGGATAAGTTGTCAGCTTATTCATCTGCAATCTCTTGATGTCTGGTTTCTGTTTTATAATTTCCTAGTCTTACCACCATCTCCTTCCATCTGTTCCCCAGATATTCTCCCCTCCCCAGTACGGTAGACTTACACAGTTGCCAGGTTTTCAAAGCTGTCGGCAATCTCAAACTGGGGAATAGACCTGCTTTCTGCTTTGCTGAGCATGTCATCAAGCTCTGCCCCTCTCCCACCTCACCAGACTCTATATTGTCCTGGTGACAATCTCCTGATGCTTGGAAATGTTTGAGCGTGTGTGTTTGTGTGTGTGGTGTGTGCAGAGGTGGTATTCAGCAGGTTCTCACAATTGTGGAGAACCGGTAGCGGAAATTTTGAGTAGTCCAGAGAACCGGTAGTGAAAAGGTTGAGTAGTTTGGAATACCACCTCTGACTGGCCCCGTCCTCATCTATTCTCTGCCTCCCGAGTCCCAACTGATCAACTGGGTCCTCTTTTGTTGCCCTGCACAGGAGAACGGAGCTGGAAAGCAGGTTAGTGGGGTGGGGAGGGAATTTTACAGTATACTTCCCCTGCCATGCCCACCAAGCCACACCACACCTACCAAGCCACACCCACAGAACCAGTCATAACATTTTTTGAATCCTACCACTGGGTGTGTGGTATATGTAAGTAGATGGAATGTTAAAACAGCTGCTTTGCTTAACATGCTTTGAACCTGTGAAAACACCATCTTTCAGCAGCCAGCCAGAAGAGAGTCCATACCAGAGGTGATATCCAGCAGGTTCTGACCAGTTCTGAAGAACCGATAGCAGAAATTTTGAGTGGTTTGTGTTAGGGATAACATTGTTTACCCTAACTGGTTTAGGTAAAATAATAAATATGTTATCATGGTTTGTTAGTTAAAGTGTCTGCAACTTTAACTGTAGGAATGTAATTAAGGGAGTGGTTGTAATAGCACCATAAAAGAAGCAAGGCACTGCAGCTTGCTCTCTCTGGCTTTGATGATCTCTAATTACTGGATGGATTCAAGACTGCGTTTTTCTCCTACTGGAAAGGGAGAGAGAAAGGACTGATTTATTGTAAGTGAACTGACATTGGATATTCTACACGGACTTTGCTAATTGAATATCCTTGAATGGACTGACTAAAATGATACATGACTAATGGACTGTTATTTTGACTATGCTATAAACTAAATGGAATAAACTATATTTTTGATAGCACAAGCGTATCTGTTATTTTTACTGTATGTTAACTAATATACAAACTTATCTCACACATTTATCTGTGTGCCTATCTAACTAACGCTGCACATTCTGTTTAGCTTGTCTCCTTAACCCTGGTTGGGGAACCCAGGCTTAACAGTTTGGAGAACTGGCAAATACCACCTCTGACTGGAGATTTTACAGTATCCTTCCCCTGCCATGCCACCAAGCCACACCCACAGAACTGGTAGTAAGAAAAATTGAATCTCACCACTGGTGTTAGGGATACACACCCTAGCAGAATGTGCAACGGCAGTCTAGCAGGCAGGCAAATTATTTGAGATAAACGTTGTTGTAGTTTACACTCAGTAAGACAGATACACTGTGCCAGTTAAATAGTTTTTTATTCCAGCAAGAGTTATAGCATAGTCAAACAGTCCATATGTTATAAACTAGTTCAGTCCATCTGGGGATTAATCAGTTGCAAAGTCCAGTGTCGAAAAAGAGGTCAGTAAACTTACAAATAATCAGTCCAGCAATATATCTCTTTTGCAGTCAGAGATATGAAGAAAATCAAACCCCTTTTCTTCGTTTCAGCAACAGCAGGGAAACACACGCAGTTATCACCATCAATCCAACATTGTCAGCTATCCAGTAAAAGCCAGCAAACAGTGAGCTCTCTTGCTCCCTCTTATGGTGATTTTACAACCGTACCGAAAATACACGTTTTGCAGTTAAAGTGATACATACACTTAAACTCACTAACATAGTTTATATATATTATTTTACCCAAACTAAGTTAGGTAACCAATGTTATCCCTAACAACTGGTCCATATAGGCAGAATAGGGTTCAATCATGGGGACAGTACACTTTGCGTCAGTAGAGTTTTCTATCAACTCAAGGAAGAGTGGATAGCCGGGGTGGGATTCTATCAGTTCGCACCTATTCGCAAGAACCGGTTGTTAACATTCTAAGCAGCTTGGAGAAATGGTTGTTAGAAGAAATTACTGGCCTAATCCTGTAAGGAAGGCAGGAAGGAAACATTCTGGTGTTGCTTACAGAAACTGCCTCTCCGTTAACCCTTATTATATTCTTGGCAGGACTAGACTTCCTGTCTCAGGAACTTCTCTGGAGGTTTTTTCCCCTTCTTTGTTGGTACTTTGCTTGTGTGGAGTGACCATTCAAAGTTACAAAGACACTGAAAAAGTGACTTATGACCATTTTTCATACTTATGACTGTTGCAGCATCCCGACAGTCATGAGAGGCCAGGTGAGGAGATGCGTGCCTCGATGTGAGTGATATTTTTTTTTTTGGAAAGAATTTTATTAATTTTCTACAAACAAGCAAAACAAACAAAACATTAAAACATCAACTCTCATATGTACATCCAGTGTGTCGGTTGGTTCATCAGTTCTGTGCATTCATTTTGTAGTCTCAATTACAATTATGTTACATAAGAACTCATATTGTCAATCCAAACTTATATATCCTAATATCGCTATTAAAAAAAAAGAAATTTTTGACTATACTTTTAGTCATTCATGCTTTATGAGATAACAATACTTTAAACAGTTTATTCTGTAACAAATCATATAACCATACCAAATCAATCCTAAAAACACTTTATAAATATAGTGTGAAATAACAAAGGCAAGAAAATAAATAAAGATACCGTATATACTCGAGTATAAGTCGACCCGAATATAAGTCGAGGCACCCAATTTTACCACAAAAAACTGGGAAAACTTATTGACTCGAGTATAAGTCAAGGGTGGGAAATGCAGCAGCTACTGGTAAATTTCAAAAATAAAAATAGATACCAATAAAATTACATGAATTGAGGCATCAGTAGGTTAAATGTTTTTGAATATTTATTTCAAAGAAAAACAGTAAACTAGCTTTTTAAGTGGAAAAGAGAGCCAACAAAACCAATATGGTATCAACAATAACTTTAAAAGTACAAAAACCTTAGCTCAATCAGCAACCAAGCTAAAACACAAGAGTTAAAATCCTTCAAAACTGGATTCCTCCTCATCATCTGTTTGTCCAAACAGAGCTTCAACTTCATCTGGTGTGAGGCTATCAGCATAGACATTGTCATCATCACTGAGTTCGCAGTCATCACCATCACTGCTGTCGTTCTCATACAAAGCGCTGTCTTCACTGCCATCCATAGCATTACTAATGCCACATTTCTTGAAGGCACGTTGCACCATGTCCTCTGGAATCTCTTCCCATGCATCACGAACCCACTTTGCTATTAATTCTATGTTGGGCTTCATCAGATTTCCAACTTTTGTCAATCGGGCTTGACCAGATGACATCCATTCATGCCACATTTTTCGCACACGGTCTTTAAAAGGTTTGTTTAAACACACATCTAGGGGCTGCAATACAGATGTAAGCCCACCTGGAATAACAGTCAAAATAACTTGAGAAGACTTTGCCAATTTTTTAATGTCATCAGATGTGTGGGCTCTAAACATATCCCAAACTAGCAATGATGGTTTTTTCTTTAAGGCTGTTCCTGGACGTCCATTCCAAATTTCTTCCAGCCATTTTTTTGTTCCGTCTTCATCCATCCAGCCTTTAATATGTGCACGCACTGTAATTCGTGGTGGGAATTTGACCTTTTTAGGCAAGGTCTTTCTTTTGGAAATAATGACAGGCCGCAGCTTAGTTCCATTAGCCAAACATGATAGAACGACTGTGAAATGGTTTTTTTTCATTTCCTGTGGTTCTGAGTAAAATAGATTTTTCTCCCAAACTTGCCACAGTTCTGTTGCTAGGAAGATCAAAGGTCATAGGTGTTTCATCCATATTCCCAATATCTCCCAGGTCAAAGTTATGGATCCTTCTTTGTTTTATGATGAATGAATGGAATGACATCACTTTCTCATCAAGGTCTTTTGGCAACTTCTGTGAAATCTTTGTTCTTTACCGCAAACATATGCCATGTCTATTCATAAAGCGGGTACACCATCCTGCTGACACAACGAAATTTTTAATTCCTGGTGATTTTAATTTGTCATCTTTAGCCATTTGAAGGGCACGTAAGCGAATTCCCATACATGTCACGCAGTAACCATTTTGACGACACTCCATAACCCATTTATACAATTCAGTCTCTAGAGCTTCATATGAAGGCTTTAAACCACGTCGAGCTTTTTTTGCCTTTGGAATCTTTTCCAAGTCAGCTTTCATTTTCCGCCAGTCCCTCACTAGTTTTTCGTCAACACAAAATTCCCTACTTGCAACACTGTTATTGCTCTCTTCTGCTCTTGACACAACCTTAAGTTTGAAACCAGCTTCATATGACCTACGTGTTTGTTTTGGTCCAGGATTAGATGTATTGGGATCCATTTCTAACAGGATAAAAAAATAAACTTTGAAAACTTTTGAACAGTACGCATGCACTCATATTATTTATGGACAAAAGTGGATATTCATTCACTAATTTTTTAGTGCATAACAGATGAAGTGCCTGACAGATGAAAGTCCTCTTAGGAAACTTTAGATCTTAACTGGCATTACATTTAAAATCAAACATGTTCACATTCTTAACATCTCAAATTTTTTCCATGGCAAAGTGTTTCTCAAATAATCCATAATAATGCCATAGGAGGGAATTATTGTCTAATTAAAACTTTCACTAGGACAGTTGAGAATAAGTTTGATGTTCACAATTTCCTCTTTGAAAGAGACATCCTGTTTTGGAGAGCCACCATCTCTTTCACAGCTCTCCCTCATGCCTCCATTGCATCTGCACACATGCCATGGCTCAGTAGTAGGTCAACATACAGATGTCACACTAGGTTCCCTCCTCAAAAGGAACATCCAACCTTTCTTGAGAAGTACAAACTTCATCTGTTCAGGATTGTGGTGACAAAGGTGAAGGAGGATGGGGCTGAGAGAAGGGAAGGGAAGAAAAGATCATTGACAGGGAGAAAGACAGGGAGAAACACCTGGAAGTGTGAGCCCTCGAGTTTCCTTAGGGAAGACCAGACAACAAGGGGAGAGGAGGAGGAGGAGGAGAGTTAAAAAAAAAAGAGTGCTGCTGCCAGAGGGGTGCGGGGGGGGGGCTTTGCAAAAAAAAAGAGAGAGTGAATGAGAAAGAGTGTGAATGAGAATACTGACCGCTTTTGTGACGGCGGAGGTGACTTAAGATGACTCCCCGTGTGGGAAGTCACCCGGCGCACACCTCCTCCTTCCAGCCTGCTCGAGTAACCCCCCCTCCCCCCGCGCGCGCTTTCGTGGCTGCTTGACGCGCTGGGAGAAACCCGCGGCCGAGGCAATTCCCTTCCCAGCTCGCACTGCAGTCTGAAGGGAAGGAAAAGCCTTGCTGGAGCCCAGCCCGCCCTTCGCTTTCCTCCTGGGCTCCCCCGACAACTCCACAGACAGCTTCTCTGCTGTCTTGCTAACAAACCCTGCCAACCCTCAGCCGCGATCAGAGACAGATCAAAGACAGAGACGAGGGGCGCCCCCGAAGAGCTCCGACTGCAGCGAAGGCGAGCGGCCACCACTTCCCCGGTGCGCGGCGGCGGGGCAACTCCTGGCGCAGACTGGCCCAAAGTCCGAGTGACTCGCTGAGCCCTGCAAACGGCCGGACGAAAGACGAGAGGAGGATGCCCGGGCGGCTGCCACCCCTGGATCCTAACTGGAAAGACCCCACTGCTGCCGCCACCTCCCGCTCAGGCAGGGTCCCCATTCCCCTGGCCGGCCAGGGGCACAGCCGCTTCCCACTCCCGAACAGCCCGGGCGCCGCTAGTCAGCCTCGCTCAGTGCGGCATTGCAGGCACAGCCTTTTGCAGAACCGAGCTGGGCCACGCCTCACCTCACCTCCTCACCTCCTTCTCTCGCTCTTCTCGACTTGGCGGCGAGCGGCTCCTTTACCACCTGTTGTATGGGAGCTACCGCACTTGCCTCCGGAGCAGCCTCCACAGTTTCAGCCGGGGAGGGAGGGGGGCACAAAGCAGCCCAAACGCGTAGCAGTGGAAGGAAGGCGTGCTGGTGCGAGGAAGAGAGGAGAGAGAGAGACACACACACACACACACACAGAGAGAGACAGACAGACAGACAGACACACACTCACTTCGCCACTTTGCACCTTGCAAATGCAAAATCCTGGGGTTTTTGCATTTGCAAGGTGCAAAGCGGCGGGGGCAGATCCCGCGTGCTGGAAAGGGCTTGACTGTATTACGGGGAGAGAGAGAGAGAGAGAGAGGGAAGCTGAGTGGAGCCGAAGCAACCTCGGCTCGCGTTGTTTTCTCAGCCTCGCTTTTGCCTTCTCCCTACATCTTCCCTCTGTTAAAATCCCCCCACCACCACCACAGAGGGGAATCTGACTCGAGTATAAGTCGAGGGCGGGTTTTTCAGCACAAAAAATGGGCTGAAAAACTCGACTTATACTCGAGTATATACGGTATTCCTTACTGCCTAACATTCTAAATATTCTATTATCGTATTTTATCATCTAGCCATTGATAAAAAAGATCCCAGATTTCATAAAATTGTTTATCCTCTTGCTCTCTAATTTCAAATGTCAATCTACTCATCTCAGCACATTCCAATATTTTCTTAATAATTTCTTCCTGTAATGGTATTTTCTCATTCTTCCAGTTTTTAGCAAATACAATCCTAGCAGCTGTTAATACATTTACAATCAGGTATTTCAAATCTTTACTATATGTATCGGGTAAAATTCCCAATAAAAAGATCTCTGGTTTCAAGTCTATGTGTTTCTTTGTCATTTTTTCCAACCACATGCGAATTTTAGTCCAATATTTTCTAGCATCCTCACAAGTCCACCACATATGGTAATATGAGCCAGGTATCTGATGACATTTCCAGCATTTTTCAGATTTGTTCTTAAACATTCTTGCTATTCTTGTCGGGGGAAAGTGCCACCTGTAAAACATCTTATACAAGTTTTCTTTATATGCTGTTGACATTGTCATTTTATAATTTTGAGACCACAATTTTTGCCATTTCTCTAAATCAATCCCATATCCAAAATTCTTCCCCCAAACAATCATAGTTTCTTTAACTTGTTCTTCCTCTAATTTAATTCCCAGTAAATAACCATATAATTTTTTAATCACCTTCTCATCAGTACCCATCAAGATCTTATCTAAATCAGTCTGTTTATCATAGAATCCCTCCATTTTAAAATCTTCATCATACCTTGAATGTATTTGCGCATATGAAAACCAATTCATCCTTATACCTTGTTCCTCTAAGTTTTGGATCGATTTAAGTTCACCCTTTTCATCCAATAGTTCCCCATATCTAACTGTTTGTTCCTTCTTATAGATTATAGGATAGGAAAATGCTTCAATAGTCGATAACCAAACTGGAATTTTCAAATAACATTGTTTTTTTATCTTCTCCCAGTTTAACCACAAAGACTCCCGTATATAATGTCTTCTAAAATAACCCTGTGTTTTAGTCCCCTTATACCATAAAAAAGCATGCCAGCCCAACAGCAAATCATGCCCTTCTAATGTCAACAATCTATGTTTTCTTAATGTTATCCATTCTTTGACTCACATCAAACTTGCAGCTTGATAATACAATTCCCAATTAGGCAGGCCAAAACCTCCTCTAATTCTAGCATCTTGCAAAACCTTTAGCTTTATTCTCGCTTTTTTACCTTGCCATATAAACTTCAACATAATTTTATTTAAATCTTCAAAATAGTCTTTTCCAAGCCTAATTGGTATTGTTTGAAACAAAAATAGAATTCTGGGTAAAATATTCATCTTGATTGTTGAAATTCTCCCTATTAATGACAATTGCAAGTTTTCCCATTTCTTCAAATGTGTAGCTATCTGTTGTTTGTGTTTAATATAATTATTCTCTTTTAATGTGCTACAACTTGCTGTCAAATATATCCCCAGATACTTAACCTTATTTGTAACTTGGATTTTCAAAAGGTCTGCCAGTTCTCTTTGTCTCAGTAGCATGTTCTTTGTCAAAATCTTTGTTTTATCTTTATTTATTTTCAAACCAGCCACCTCACCATATGTCTCTATCTTTTCCAATAACTTTGGAGCTGTTTCTAGCGGGTCTTCCAGAATAAAAGCTAAGTCATCAGCAAAAGCTTGTAGTTTGAATTCTTCTTTTTTAATTTTCATTCCTTTTATGGTTTTATCATCCCTAATATTTCTATTCAATACTTTTAAAGTCAACACAAATAGCAAAGGAGAAAGGGGACACCCTTGCCTTGTGCCTTTTCTTATATTGATAAAATCTGTAAGTTCTCCCTCCATCATTACCTTTGCTGTCTGTTTATTGTTTATGGCTTCTAATTGCTTGAATAAATTTTCTGGCAAAACCCATCTGTTCCAATAGTATCGATGTGAGTGATATTGAGTTGGCCACACCCAGCCAATATCATGACCACCAAGCCATGTCCACCCAGTCACATGACCAACAAGCCATGCCCACCACCTAAGCCATGCCCCAGAACCGGTTGTTAAGAAAATTGAATCCCACCCCTGGTGGATAGCACTTTAATTCAACAGTAGGGAAAGACTCTTAGTACAAATTAGAACAAGATACAAGGTGAGTGTTTTTCCCCTCCAGTGGGACTGGTCTATCAGGGCAATCTAGTCTACCCAATTATGGGATGGAGCATATTGCTTTCGTTTTTGCCTTTCAGCCCCAATCCAGGGGCCTTCGCAGGCAGTCACTTTTGTGACAAACTATTTTTGTGTTAAATGTATGTTTTTCCAACAAAGAAATAGATCTTGAAATAGATCTATACTAGTCTCCCTTTTATTTCTTTGTCGATAAAACATAAATTTAACACAACATGACGCAAACTTATATGACAATAAACCTCATTGCCATATAATCTGAAACCCAGTGTGATATCTTTAACAGAATAACAGAGTTGGAAGGGACCTTGGAGGTCTTCTAGTCCAACCCCCTGCTTAGCCAGGAAACCCTACACCACTTCAGACAAATGGTTATCCAACATCTTTTTAAAAACTTCCAGTGCTGGAGCATTTACAACTTCTGGAGGCAAGTTGTTCCACTGATTAATTGTTATCACTGTCAGGAAATTTTTCTTTAGTTCTAGGTTGCTTCTCTCCTTGATTAGTTTCCATCCATTGCTGCTTCTTCTGCCTTCAGGTGCTTTGGATAATAGGTTGCCCCCCTCTTCTTTGTGTCATCCCCTTAGAGGTTGGAACAGTGCTATCATATCAGCCTCAGTCCTTCATTACATTAAACTAGACATACCCAATTCTTCAGCCTCCAAATTTGTTGGATATTGAAGTGCTTTATGTGTCAGTGAGTGTTTCTGAGAGTGGAAATCTGACTTGAGCAAAGATGTGTGAAACAGGCAATATAATTTAAAGAAAAGAGAAGTTTATTAATGCACTACAAGCAAAGCCTAACATCTATTTATTTATTTATTTATTTATATTTATTTATTTTATTTTATTTGGTTTGTCAATTGTTTACAAAATAATAGGTATAAGTAAAAACATAGTTATGAATACATGGATAGATATAAGAAAAAGAAAAGAAACAATAGGACAGGGACGGTAGGCACGTTGGTGCAATTATGAACAGACCTCTTAGGAAAGGGGTGAGGTCAATAGTAGACAGTCTAAGGTTAAAGTTTTGGGGGTTTGGGGAAGAAACCACAGAGTCAGGTAGAGTATTCCAGACGTTGACCACTCTGTTGCTGAAGTCGTATTTCCTGCAATCAAATTTGGTGCGTTTAACCTTGAATTTGTATCTATTGTTTGCTCTTGTATTGTTATGGTTGAAGCTGAAGTATTCATTGACAGGTAGGACATTGCAATGTATGATTTTATATACTATACTTAGATCAGACCAAAGACAGCGTAGTTCTAGGTTTTCTACGTCTAGAATTTCAAGTCTGGTGGCATAAGGTATTCTGCAACAAGTAGAGGAGTGGAGAATTCTTCTTGTGAAATATTTCTGGATTTTCTCAATGGTGTTAATATCAGATACATAATGTGGGTTCCAGACTGATGAGCTGTATTCGAGTATTGGTCTAGCAAATGTTTTGTATGCTCTAGTTATTAGTGTAATATTACCAGAGAAAAAGCTACGTAAGATTAGGTTAACAACTCTTAATGCCTTTTTAGCTATATAGTTACAGTGAGCTCAAGCACTTAGATCATTAGAGATGAGTACTCCAAGATACTTGACAGAGTTTGGATCATCAACAAGGTCTTGATTATTCAGCCTGTATTTTATTTTCTGATTTTTTTTTGCCAATATGTAAGACAGAGCATTTATCTATTGAGATTTGAAGTTGCCATTTGTTTGACCATTCTGATACATTGTCGAGGTCTTTTTGAAGGGTAGCAGTATTGTCTGTGGTGTTGAATAGCTTTACATCGTCAGCGAAAAGAATGCAGTTGCTCTTAATATGATCACAGAGGTGATTGATGTAGAGTATGAAGAGAGTTGGTCCTAGAACACTGCCTTGGAGGACACCACTGTTGACGTGTACAGAATTTGATAGGACGCTCCCAATTTTGACTATTTGTTGTCTGTTTGACAAGAATGCTTCTATCCAGTTATGCAGGTGTCCAGAGATACTATGAGATTTTAGATTTAGGAGTAGTTTGTCGTGTACCACTGAATCAAAGGCTTTACAGAAGTCTATGTAGATTGCGTCTATTGCTTTTCCCTGATCAAGTTGTAAGAGTTGCAGTGTAAGAGTTGCAGATTGCAGGATAGTTTTTTTCTGAGACCAAATTGTTTATTGGAGAGTAGGTTGTTTGTTTCTAAGTGGAGGATAATGGATTGGTTAACTAGGCTGGGGTCTCCCTTTTTGAAGATGGGGATGACTGTGGCTTGTGACCATACTTTGGCAAGAAGCTGGTCCTGAAAGATTTTTCAAAGATTATGCTTAGAGGTTCGGCTATGGCAGTGGATAGCTTTTTTAAGAAGTAGGCACGTATTCCATCCGGTCCAATAGATAGAGATGGTTTTAGATTGCATAGTGCTTTTTCAACATTGTCTACTGTAAAATCGATATGTATTAGATCATTGTAGTTGTCTGTGGTTCGACTAGGAAATACAGGGCATGATTCATTGCTGTTTACAAATACTGAGCCAAAGAATGTGTTAAAGAGGTTGGCTGTTAGATCATAGTTGCCTTTTTTAAAGTTATATTTGGGGATCACATCATTGTGTTGATTTTTGTGTGGACATATATTGAGACAAAAGTCAATCATGCTGTGGTCACTGTTGGAAAAGGGTTCTTTAATTTGTATTCCATAAATTGAATTCAAACTATTGCAGAAGATGAGATCGAGGCAGTTGTTAAGTCTAGTATTGTTGGTTACTAGTTGTTCCAGTCCCAGGTTTGTTTCACAATTGTGGAAGGTTGCATGTATGGGTTCAGTTTTACATTCATTTAGGGTCCAGTTAATGTGAGGTAGATTGAAGTCACTAAGAATGATAAAAATGTGTGGGCACGATGTTGCCCATGTTAGTAGTGAATTTAGCTTTTTTACATGGTCGATGTCATAATCAGGGGCTCTGTAACATAGTAAGAATTGAAATATGATATTTAAGGACACTTCACAGACGATGGTCTCAGGAAGAGCAAGCTCTTGAGTAACTTGGATGTTTTTTAGATGTAAGGACTTTTTATAGAAGATAGCAACACTACCTCCTCTACGGATTTCATGATCTGATTGGTAAACATGATAGTTTCTTACTGTGGTAATGGAGTCAGGGAGAGATGCATTGAGCCATGTTTCACAGACAAATATGATGTCGAATTTAGTCATATTTAGTAAGAGGAGAAATTCAGGTATTTTATTCACAAGGCTTCTTGCATTGAGTAGCTTGCATTTAAGGCCAATTGTAGTTGGAATTGAGATAGTTAGGGGTGTGCATGCCTAGTTTTGAGTGATGGTGGGTTGAATGAGGTAGGGTTGGATGTGGAGTTGTGGGTTGTGTGACTTACTTTTGATACAATCAGCGTGGTAGTCAATGTAGAGATCCTTCTCTCCATTGTCTAGATGTCTTTTGAGTTCCTTGCGGAGTTCACAGGAACAGATTCTTTGCAGTGTGGATAAGTCTGGTCTTGAGCGAAGTTTTTTGTGGTTGGGATTGGTTTTTGCAATGGCGTTTATTGTATGAATGAATATGCGTTTGCTAGACTAATTTTTGCAAACAACTCTACAACATTTTGAGGCCACCGAGCCATCATTGTATTTGGACTCAGGACCATCTCTGGTTATTTCAATGATATCTTCAGGAAAGATGTTTGTTGTTTTTGAGTTGCTTATGATGTTACGAACTTTGGTGATGTCATCTGATTCGTTGGTGTCTTCAAGACCAAATAAGATGGCATTTGGACATTTCTGATGGTGTCTCTGATGAGTAAGGAGATGTCATTTCTGGAATTATTTGATGGGATAGTAATTATTTGTGGTTGTGGTTTGGTGGTTATTTTTGTAGTTGTGATTGTAATTGAAGTAGTAGTTGTAGCAGTAGTTGTTGGGTTGGGATTTGATTTTTAGCTGATAGGTAGTTGCTCATCAGTGCTGTATTTTTTTTTCAAGAGAAATTTGGCTTTCTTGTATAATTATTTTTACTTCCTCCATCTCTTTTTTTTAACTGGATCTGAATCATTGCATGTATTTTTTTTTATCAAGCTGGTTTTTTTTTTTTAACTGAGTATGAAGGCTTGGTTGGCTGTTGCTGTCATCCAGGATAATGTCAAGTTTTTTGGGAAAGGAAATCGGGCAGGATCTACAGCATGCTGGATTGAATGGGATGGGTGGGGACTCTTGGAAAAAAATGGTTCCTCAGGTAACCCAGTCCCAAGCCATGAAGAGCTTTAAAAAGAACAACCAAGGCCTTGAAATTCCTCTGAAAACACACAGTAATAATGTTTTATGTGCTGTGTGTATCTTGCATCATTTATTGCCCATGTGGCTGAGTTTTGCAACAGCTAAAGTTTCCAAATTGCTCTTCAAGAGCAACTCTATGGAGAGTGCATTGCAGTAATTATAAACAAGTGGTTACAAGAGCGTGGACCTCTCTAAAATCTTGATACTAAGGTGAATGAAAGATGTAGTTCTTCTCAGCAAACTCCACCCTGCTTGCATCTATGCTTTACAGGCTCATTTCTGACCCTCCCTTACACAACCCATCAGCCTTCTCATTGCTTTTAAATGCAAGTTAATTATGAATTAAAGTTTGCCAGATTGCTCCCATGAGGTTGGAACTGGGTACTTCCTGCTTCCATAAAACATTAATACAAAGTGACCTTTTAAAATTTCTCAGTATATTGTTTGAGAAATGTAAAGGTTTATGTGGACTTGTTTATCATATCATTATTTTTATTTATCTATCTATCTATCTATCTATCTATCTATCTATCTATCTATCTATCATCTGTCTGTCCACCTGCCCATCCATCCATCCATTATCTGCCTGCCTGCATACCTACCTACCTACCTATCTTATATGTGGCCCATCTCAGTGTTGAATGACACTGTCTTATGTTGCCTCCTTGTTGAGTGCCACTTTCGCAAAACCTAATTGTTCTACAAGTAACCTGGGATGGCTCAGGAAGGGTCTTACATACTGTAGCTTGAGAATGGCATGGGTTTTTTTGTAAACTAAAAAAAGCTGGTTTTTATTCTTAGTATAAATATGCTGCAATATAATCTGGTTGCCGGGTTTAGTATAACTAAGCTAATGTTAATATGAGAAAGGTTTCTTTAAGTTCTTGCTTTGACTGTTACACCCAGAGGCTAAAGGTCTAACAATATTTATGAACAAAAGTATTATTATCCCAGGTGATGAAGGAATTAAACAAAGGGCTTTCCCCCCTAGAAATAGTAAAGAAAAGAAATATTTTGGCAATAGGTGGGTTCAACAAAGGATTTGTTTTTTTGACTTGAACATTGTTCCAATGGAGGTTTGGAGAACATACAAACAGAATAGAGCGGGATAGAATAATAACTTTATTGTCACTTTAAATGTACACTAATCAGCATACAATAAAAGGAGATTTTGTTGCATGCAACTCCCAAAGGGTAACCTCCAGGTGTAATTCAAGATGCTGGTTTTCACCTTTAAAGCCCTGAATGACCAAATACAGATTATCTGTAATACCATTTTACAGATAAGAATATATGTCCATTCTATTGGGTGGTAGTTGTGCTCCAGGTCCCTTTTTCTTAAAGGTTGTCATCTAATAGGACCTGAGATCTGGCAGGTACCCATCCTTCTAGCCTTCTGGAGAGTTTTAAAAAGTTGGCTCATCCCCTCTCCCCCTCACAACATTAGGACTGGATCAGTCTGAAGCTTGGTGGTTGTGATTTTTTTAAATGTATTAGAATGTTGTTTAGGCCACAAAGGCTTTTTTGTGTGTGTGGGTGGGAACATTGGTGTTTATTGCCTTTTATGTTCTTATCATTGCTGCTATGTGCTGCCCAGAGTTATAACACGGAAGATGGGAGTATTTTAAACCAACTAATAAACCCGCAAACATCCTCCAGTATGGTTTATTGTTCTGGTTGTTTTAGTTTGGGCTGCCTATTTATGTGTGTTTAATTGTTTTAGCTGTTTTCTAGATTTTGTAAACCTCCCCAGAGTTTAATGGAACAGAGAGCTATAGTAAATTTAATAAATGTATTACATTAAGTTAGTACTATTTGCTTGAGGCTCTTTGCAGGAGTCCTTCCATCAGCAAATGCTTCTCCCACCTGCCAACTCTTTCAGCAACACCCTAAGGAGGAAGAAGGAGGAGGAGAAGGAGATATAAGCTGTTTCCTAATGTTGTCCATTGTTATATACATTTTCCCAGTTGAGGTGTTTGCATCTCCCTTTATAAAATTAACTACCTCTTTTTTATGTGCAGTTTTCAAACACATCTGGACTTTTGGATGGACAAAAAGTTTCTGTATGTAAACTTTTGTCTAGTAAAAGACGAACAGTGGTTGATTCCATTCTATGCTGTATGATGAGCTCTTTGTATCAGATCTTGAAAATCAGTTCCTTAAAAATCAGTGCTGGATGGTTTTCTTTTACTTTTTAATACTATTTCCTGCTGATCTCAGGTAGGGTCACCTCTGGGTAATCAGAAAGGGTTTTTTTTTTCCACTCAGGACTATGCTGTTCTAAATTTTTCCAAAAAGAATGTAGCTGCCCTAAATGGTTAAAATGCACACAGCTACACACCACTTAAATAAAGTTCATCTTCTTTTTTGTGTTAAATTTAGTGTCAGAACTGAGTATTAGTATAACCATATAACTAGATCCTGTTTTTAAAAGATGTTCTTATTTTCACTCACATTTCCAAATTTTTGTTTTTTTTTAAATAAAAAAGGTCATTAAACAAGATTTTTTTTAAAAAAAAAACCCACAGAAACATAGAAGAAATAAAAAATAACAACAAAAGGTTGAAAGAAAAAGTAAAGAATAACAAAAGAGCAAAAGAAAGAAAGATATTCATACAAGTGACTTCTGATCTTTTCTGAGGAAGCTACAGCCACAGCAGTTACCAATTCCAGCCTCCCATATTATGTTATCAGAGTTCTCTTCCCATAAACAAATCTTTGTCATCAATAAATCCCAAAAACAATAGTATCATTTTATTTTTTCTCAAGTCCACCATGTGAGATAAAATGTCCCTTCATGTTTTTCATGTTTTCAACAGTTATTAGAAGGAATTTTATACATCTATAGACAATTTCTTTGGAGTTAAATGTTGATGCTACATCATTTTTGTAAATGTAAAGTTTTCCTTTACATTGTAGGACAATAGGAATTTCAGACCTTTAGCTGCATTCTCTCCCACTGATCCATTTCAATATTGTAACCAAAATTCTTGGCTAATTTTGCCATACATTTTAATAATCTGCTCTTCCTTGATTTCAAATCTTGACAAAAGTTTATGCATTTACATGTTCATCATTTGTACATAATTCATGTTCAAATTCTGCTTTATCACATTCTATTCCTGGTACTTTTAAAAACCGTGATTAAATCTCTCCCTTAAATATGAGAAGCATTGAAAATTAAATCCCTCTGCAATTAATTGTGCCACTTTCAAATTTTCATAGATAGCTAAATGAAACCTGTCTGCTGGAACTGGAAATGGCTTCATGAGTTGAAAGAAGGAAGGTTAGATAGTGGAAAATTTGGCCTTGGTAGAACTACAAAGTGCTTGGCAAAAATATGTCTTGAATGTGTATGTGGATTCTCTAGCTCAGTGTTTCCTAACTTCAGCAACTTTCAAATATGTGGAATTCATGTCCTGGAATTCTAATGCTAGCTGTAGAATTCTAGTATTTGAAGTTACATACCTAGAATGACCAAGATTGGGAAACTAGCTGGTCCAGACTTCTCAAGAGAAGGCAGCTCTTGAGTGCAAAGAATGCATAAATCCAGATATCCACATGGTGACAGCACAGATGGACAGAAAACATTTGCTCTCTGCTGCCACCTAATGTTTGCCTAATTTCTGCAACCAGCAAGGCTCACTTCATCTTTCCTTTTGGATGACCTGGAAAATCTGGGTGAAACGACTTGCAAGTATAGGAATTATAGCAACTGTTACCATCTTACCTACAGCAGCCAAGTTGCCTTTTCCAATGTATTGTCCTGCTCCTTCTGCCTTCTGCTTTCTTTTGGAGTTTGGTTCCCTGCAGTGTGCAGAGTCACAAAACACAGTGTGCAGAGTCACAATTCCCACTTGTTGAGAAAAAAGCAAGACAAATATGGTTGATTTGTTTACATATTCCTGGAAGACACGACTGATGATAATCACTTTAATTAATTAGATAATGCTGCAGGCATCATTGAGTGACTGCCAAATAATGAGCAATAGGCTGCTTGTTACACACAACATGACCAAGGTGAGAAGACAGCATGGAGCTCTTGGAAGAGGAATGGGCTAAGTCATCTCTTGTGTTACAAAGACATAGGGTACCCGAATTTAACAAGCCAAAGTTTGTTCCAGAATGTTTAGCACCAGGCTGCTCAGTTTCAGGAAACTGTGGGCTTCCATAAACTCTCTTGAATGAGTGGTAATGCTAGAATTAACCTTGACTCGTGCTCTTCTGATCACAAGAAACTGAGAACACATTCTTGTTGCCTAAAAATGCAAGCTTTAAGGAAAGTGATTTCAAGAAACCTGGTTTTCAATTTTGAGAAGTTTTTTTTTTTTTTTTACGCATTCCTTGGTTGGATAGCTCCAAAGCTACAGGGTGCCCTCAACCTTTTTAGTTTGAAATATAATTACAGGCTTTGTTCAAAAGAGATCAAAGGGTTTAATTTGAAATTGTACTCTGACTAGCTGACCCATCTGAAATTTGTGCATTTAGACTCCTAAGAACAACAACAAAACCCCACCATAATATGGGAGAGACCTAAGGTATTTAACTTTGTGCTTCATTATTGTAAATAGTGCTTTCCAAGTGCAGTAGGAGGACTACCCATCTTTTATGAAACCATGGCTAATTTATGGCCCTCCTACAGATGCCTGCTTTGCTGCTCAATTCAGTGTAACTCCTGAATGAGAGGGAGGATGTTCAAAGGTTGAAGAATAATTTTTACCCAGGGAGAGGATGATAACTAGCAATTAGCATCCCACTTGCTATTGAGGGGATTCATTTAGTTTTCAACCTACTTTCTTATGGTCAAGGCATCCTGAGCAAAACTGCTGTCTTGCAGACAAGGAGACATTATAGAACTGGCATAAGGACATGGGTCAAATTCCAGATTAAGAAGCTTTACAGATGGGATCTGAAGAACAGTGAAAATAATGGCTTAGAAAATGGAAGGAAATCTCACAAGGGCTAGGTTGCTGCGGCTGGTCTTCAGTAGCTTTCAACTACAGGTAGTCTTTGACTAATGACCTTTCATTTAACAAATATTCAAAGTTATGATGGTGCTGAAAAAAGTAACATATACCTTATAATTTATAACCAGTCCTCACCTGTGGTGGGATTCAAACTTTTTTACTACCAGTTCTGTGGGCGTGGCAGGGGAAGGATACTGTAAAAAGTCAGAGGTGGGATTTGCTGGTTCTCCAAACTACTCAAAATTTCTGCTATTGGTTCTCCAGAACTGGTCAGAACCTGCTGAATACCACTTCTAGTCCTCACATTTACAACTGTTGCAGCATCCCTGCTGTTACGTGATTAAAATTTGGGCATTTGGCAACTGGCATATATTTATGACGCATTTTGGGGTCACATGATTGCCAGTTATGACCTTCCCAGGGGCTACCAGCAAGAAAAGTCAAGGCAGCAGTGGCTTTTTTGGAGCATTTGAGACCTCTGGTAGTTTTCAGCAGCCTCTGGCCAGCCACCACAGCCACAAAGGCTTCTCGCAGTCACACCAAACAAGAGAGCTTGCCTTCTTCTCTGCCACCAGCCACCTTGGGAGGAAGGCAAGCCTGAAGGAAGAGACAGTTGTGGGGGAGGAAGTGGGGCTAGAGCCAGAGACTCTGAAGGGAAAACAGGGAGATGTGTGTGCAACTGGTGAAGGGAGAATGGGTGCCATTCAGGAGAAGGCCTTTGACAGATTAGGCCAGGCCTAGGTAGAAAATAGGTAGAAAGAAAGGCTGCAATAGGTGTAAGTTCAATTTTTTCCTCTACCTGTTAGGTTCTGCGCATGGGCGCAAGAAGTGGAGACGAGACGATGAACAGTGAACTTCAACTCTTTATTTAACATTGTGGAACAGAGCAAAAACTACGGCAGCAATAGCCCTTTTTACAGGCAAGCTGCTGATCAAGTAACCAATAAGAAATGGGAAGCATTAGTTCCCTTAACCAATGAAAGAGGCCCGCTAATAGCCAATCAGATTCTCCTGAATGGACCAATCAGATGTGCAGGGCCAGAACCCTGCCCTTTTCTAAAGGTTTTAATAATCTTTATTTAAGCACTTTTATTAATTCACAACACCCCTTCCCCCTGGGTTCCGTTTAAGGGGTGCGGTGATGTAATCCTTGAGGTAGGCAGGTTGTTTAGATTGTCTATTAGATTTACGCTGTCCCCCTGGTACTTGTCTATAATCTTGTTTGGGCGGGACGTTTTCTGGTGAATAGGGTGCCTCCGGTTCTTCATTTAAAAACTCAGTGCTGCTAATGTCCTTGTTGTCCTCTAGCCTTTGTGGGCTTGCCCCTGACGAGGTGTCTCTTTGAGGCAAGCCCACCACCACCCCTGATCCTTCTTTATGCATTATGTCCGAATGCTCACTTCTTCCACTCGTGCTTTCTGCCGTTTTGAACTCGGCCTCCTCGGCATCTCCTCCCCCCTCAGTTTGGAAGTTACCGGAGTCGCAGAAACCAGGTTGCAGCCTTGAACACAGCTGATCAATATGGCGCTTCCATATTCTCCCATCGTGACTTTTTACTCAGTACGACCTGGGTCCTGTGACTTGGATTACAGTTGCCTCGATCCACAACGGATCGCCAGAAAAGTTTCTAGCGAAGACTAGGTCACCTATCTGGAATTCGCGGCATTTCCCACTGGATCCGTGTGCTTTTTCTGGTTCGTACGATGGGTGTAGTTGGTCGAGGTGGGAGCGGAGTTTTCGTCCCATTAACAATTCAGCCGGAGTCTTGTTGGTGATGCTGTGTGGAGTGATGTGTTGAAGAAAGAGTATCCGGTTAATCTTATGTTCGATATCACCATAGTCCATTTTATGTAGGGTCTTTTTGACGAATTGTCCATTTTATGTAGGGTCTTTTTATGCAGGGTCTTTTTGACGAATTGTACCATGCGCTCGGCTCTTCCATTGGCCGCAGGATGCGCCGGCAAAGTTAGCGCATGGCGAATACCACAGTCCGCCAAATACTGTTCAAAGGAAAGCGCAGTAAACTGGGGGCCGTTGTCGGATACCAGAACGTCTGGCAGCCCATGTGTTGCGAATAATCTGTCCAATTTCCTGATGACGGATTCGGTTGTGGTACTTTTCATTTCATGGATTTCAAGCCAGTTTGAGTAGGCATCCACCGTTAATAGGAATATGTGTCCTTTAGTAGGTCCTGCAAAGTCAATATGAATACGGGACCATGGTCCCCTGGGTGTTTCCCACTCTGTTGGGGTTGCTTTCGGTGGGCCATTGCTAACTTCTTGGCATTTGTAACAAGTCTTTACCCAGGCCTCAATCTGCTTGTTGATACCCGGCCACCATGCATAGCTTCGTGCGACCGCCTTCATGCGCATGATGCTGGGGTGGCCCTCATGCAAGGTTTCTAATACCGCTCGTTGCAGCCGCTCTGGGACAACGACTCTATACCCCCAAATGATGCAGCCATTCTGGGAAAACAGTTCCGTCTGTCGATTCTTGAAAGGAATGTAGTTGTCAGGGATTTGATCCAATGGCCATCCTCGCTCTACCCAGCTAAGGACTCATGCCAAAATGGGATTGTGTTTGGTTTCGATCGCAATATCTCGAGCTGTCAGCAGCAGTGATTGAAGTGTCTCAATCTGGAGTGTTGTGACGGTCGGAGCTGGGTCGTCAAAGGTTTCTGGAAGTGGTGCATGGCTTAATGCGTCAGCGTGGGGATGGCTTTTCCCGGGCGGTGTTGCAACTTATAATTATACGCAGCCAAGAATTCTGATCAGCGAGTCATTCTGGGAGATAATATATAAGGGGTTGGCTTGTCTCCCGCTATAATCCCCAGCAAAGGTTTGTGGTCAGTAACTATAGTAAAAACTCGCCCATAAATATATTCATGAAATTGTTTAACAGCAGATACAACAGCAAGAGCCTCTTTATCGATTTGACTATAGTTACATTCAGCTTTTGATAGTGTCTTTGAAAAGTAGGCAATAGGGGCTTCACTACCGTTTGGTAACACATGGCTCAAAATGGCACCCACTCCAAATGGTGATGCATCACATGTAATCGTTAAAGGCAAAGTCTCATTATACTGCATCAAAACAGCATTGGAGGTCAATAAGTTTTTTACTTGTCGGAACGCATGTTCCTCTCGGTGTCCCCAAACCCAGGTTGCCTTTTTGTCCAACAAGTGATGTAGGGGCTCGGCTACGGTCGCTTTGTGGGGCAGGAAACGTTGTAAAAATTGATAAGGCCCAGGAAAGCTTGGAGATCAGTCTTATTTCTGGGCCTTGGGGTGTTCTTGATTGCCCTAAGCTTGCTATTGGTGGGGTGAATGCCTTGTTTATCAATTAAGTACCTCAAAAATTCTACTTTGTCCGTACATAGTTGACACTTTTTTTTTTTTAACTTTGAGGCCAGAGTCTTTAAATTTCTGGAGAACCAACCTCAGGCGCTCCCTTAGTATTTCTCTAGTCGGAGCAGCAATTAAAACATCATCAAAATACGGTACAACCCCTTTTATCCGCTGTAATAGTCTCTCCATCAAGCTTTGAAAAATTCCCGGGGCCACGCTAACTCCGAATTGGAGTCGGTTGCATTTAAATGCATCTCGGTGCGTAACGATCATTTGTGCTGCTGCCATTTTTTTATCTACAAGCAGTTGTTGGTATGCCTGTGCTAAATCCAGTTTAGCGAAGACTTTTCCGCCCCCCAGGGAATGGAGAAGGTGTTGTACCACCGGTACTGGGTAAGCGTTCTGTTGAAGGGCGTGATTCAGGGTAGCTCAGTAGTCCCCACAAATTCTTAACGATCCATCCGGCTTGATGGGTGTTATGATTGGGGTTTCCCAGGGAGCGTGGTCGGTTGGTTCTAACACACCCTGGGCTATTAATTTATCAAGCTGCTCGTCAATCTTTGGTCTAAGGGCAAATGGAACTCGACGAGGCTTAAGGCGGGTGGGAGCTACTTCAGGGTTAAGGTTAAATGATATCAGGGTCCCCTTGTACTCGCCTAATTTATCTGCAAAGACGTACGAGGGCCTCTTCCCAGTCGTTGCTGTTGGTTCGGTGAATGCCGGCTACTTCAATTCCAAGTGGAGCGAACCATTGGAGACCTAACAAACTTGGCCGATCCCTGTCGACTACGGTTAGTGGTAGGGATGCAGTACGATTTTTAAATGAGACACGGACCTTGCTGGATCCAATGACTGGAATTCGATTTCCCTGATAGTCCTTGACTATGATTCTTTGGAATCTGAGGTCTTGCCGCCGGATGGTAGGAATTAATTGTTTAAGGGTCTTCCAGGAAACCATCAAGAGGGACGATCCTGAATCGACCTCCATCATGCAGGGCTGGTTTTCGATGGCGACCTTCACCCGGATCTTCTTGGCTTCTAATGATGAGGCGTGACCAATCGGAATGGTTTGGTGTGCCTCTTCTCGTTTCGTTGAATGGGCTGGTGGTTTGTTTCTGTAGGAGTGGTTGTTCCATTGGTGGGTTAAGTGTTCCCGATTCACAGGACGACTTCCTGTGGGCTGGAGGTAGTTGGTCCTTGTCGTGTCCGTCGGAATGATGCCAGGAGTCGGTGACTTCTGCATTAGCTCTTTATTGGGTACAGGAACCGAACTGGGGCTAAAGGCAAACTTCGTGGCTTTTTATTTCCAAGCCGCGGCGGCCGCGGCCAATGGCACTGCTTTGAATCTCCCGCGATTCGAATGGACCAATCGCGGGAGATTCTCAGCGAGCCAATCGGCGCGGCTCGCCTAGCCAATCAGAGTGCCCTGCGCTTTGGCCAATCAAAGCGCGGGGATCTCAAGAATGCAAATGAGGGGACAGAACACCCCTCCCCTCTTGGTTCAGTCCTTACATTGCATAGTCCCGTAGGTAGGCGGGGCTCCGTCTCTGCCTACTGGACCTGCACAGGTCAGTCGTAGGTTGGATCCCGGCCGGTTTGGTCGGGGTCTCTGTTCCTCCAGACTCCGTCATGGGGACCGCCTGGTCTGTCTGGCCGGGCTGCTCTCCGCAACTCCCTCCTGGGCTACCCGGGTTGGTTGAGCTGCGGGTTTTGCCGCTCCCGCTTGGCCTTCCCGGGTTGGTTGAGCTGGTCTGGCTGTCTCTTCCTGGTGAGGTTTCGTGCTGGCTGCTTTCAGGTGAGTATGGCTGGTTTATTCTTTCTCGGTTTTGGTTCCCTGGGTATTCCCTCCCCTCTTGGTTTGTGTTGTGGGGGTTGGTTTTGCCTGGTTGGGCATTGGTGGTCTCTTGGGTGGTCGTCCTCTACCTTAACTGGTCGATGTGGCATTTCCACGCTCGTCCATCGGTTGTTTGTAGCCGGTACGAGTGTGGGCCTGTTAGTTGTGTTATGACGGCCGGTACCCATAATGGGTCTCCCGTTAGGTTTTTTGCATAGACGGCGTCGCCTGGTGCGAAGGTTCGGTGTTTGCTGGTGGAGTCTGGGGGTTTCTCTGGGTTGTACGTGGGGTGTAATCTATCGAGTGGGGACCTTATTTTCCTCCCCATTAGCAGTTCGGCTGGGCTTTTATTTGTTGTGGTGTTTGGGGTTATGTGTTGGATGAAAAGCAATTTATTTATTTTGTCCTGGATCTCCCCGTGGTCTATTTTCTGGATGGTTTTCTTTGTGAATTGAACCATGCGTTCCGCCCTACCATTCGCCACCGGATGCGCCGGGGCTGTCAGCGCGTGTCGTATGCCCCTCTCCGCTAGGAATTTTTTGAATTCTAGCGAGGTGAATTGGGGCCCGTTGTTGGAAACGAGGACGTCTGGGAGGCCGTGTGTTGCGAAAAGTTTGCCAAGTTCTTTGGTCACGGCCTCCGTGGTGGTTGTTCTCATGTTGCTTACCTCCAGCCAGTTGGAGTAAGCGTCTACGGTTATTAAGAAAGTGTGTCCTTTTGTGGGCCCGGCGAAATCTATGTGGATCCTAGACCACGGTCCCCTGGGGGTTTCCCACTCTAGGATGGGTGCTGCGGGTGGGCTTGGCCTAGTTTCCTGGCATCGTTGACACCTTGCTACCCAGGCCTCGATCTGTGTGTCCATCCCTGGCCACCAAGCGTAACTTCTGGCCAGGGCTTTTGTCCTAACGCTGCCCGGGTGCCCCTCGTGTAACAGTTCCAAAACTTTCCCTTGTAGTTTTTCCGGGATGACCACCCTATCCCCCCATAGTATGCAACCTTTTAGTAACGAGAGTTCCGTTTGCCGGTTCCGGAATGTCCTGACGGACTTGTCGTTGTCCCTTTCCAGCCACCCTTTCTCTACCCAATGCAAAACCCGCACCAGACGTTTGTCTTTATTAGTTTCTCGGGCAATGTCTGACGCGGTTATGGGTAGGTTTGGTAGAGTCTCTATGCTGAGGGTGGTCGTCGTGGTGCTGGGTCAGCGTCAGGTTCCGGTAACAGTGAGCGGCTTAGGGCGTCCGAATGGGAGATAGTCTTACCCGGTCTGTGTGTGAGTCCGTAGTTGTAGGCAGCCAGGAACTCGGACCACCTTGTCATTCGGGGAGACAGAATATTCGGGGTGGTCCTGTTCCCTGCAAGGATCCCCAACAGCGGTTTGTGGTCGGTGATGATGGTAAAAATCCGGCCGTAGAGGTACTCGTGAAACCTTTTTACTGCGGCGACGATAGCCAAAGCCTCTTTGTCCAGCTGGCTGTAGTTCCGCTCCGGTTTGGTGAGTGCGATGGGTGCTTCTTTTCCGTCGGGGAGAGTGTGGCTGAGGACAGCGTTGACACCGAAGGGTGATGCGTCGCATGTGACGGCTAGTGGTAGGGTCTCGTTGTACTGGATGAGGACGGCATCCGAAGTGAGTAGGTCCTTTGTTTTCTTGAAGGCAGCTTCCTCGCATTTCCCCCAAGTCCAGGTTGCCGCCTTGTCCAAGAGCCTATGCAAAGGCTCCGCCGCTGTCGCCTTTTGGGGCAGGAAGACATTATAAAAGTTAAGCAGCCCCAGAAACGCCTGCAGTTCTGTCTTTGACTTGGGTGTGGGGGCTCCTTTGATGGCTTTGATCTTTTTGTTGGTGGGGTGAATGCCGTGACGGTCTAGAAGATATCCTAGGAATTCAACCCGCTCCGTGTATAATTGGCATTTTTCCCTTTTTACTTTGAGCCCGGTCTCTTTGAACTTGGTTAGCACCTCCCTTAGGCGACTCTCTAGTTCGGCCTGGTTGGTTGCCGACACTAGGACATCGTCGAAGTAGGGTACCACCCCCTTGATGCCTTGTAACAGCCTTTCCATTAGGCTTTGGAATATTCCAGGTGCCACGCTGGCTCCGAATTGGAGTCGGTTGCATTTAAAGGCTCCCCGGTGGGTGACTATGGTTTACACTTCTGCCGTTTCCTCGTCGACCGGCAATTGTTGGTATGCCTGGGCGAGGTCGAGTTTAGCGAAAACCTTGCCCCCTCCCAGTGAATGTAGTAGGTGTTGCACTACTGGGACGGGGTAAGCGCTTTGCTGCAAGGTGCCATTGAGGGTGGCCTTATAGTCCCCACAGATTCTCACCAACCCATCCGGCTTAATCAGGGTGACTATGGGGGTCTCCCACCAGGCGTGGTCTATGGGTTGTAGGACCCTTTGCTTGACGAGCTTGTCAATTTGCTCGTCAATCTTCGGTTTAAGCGCGAATGGTACCCACCTTGGTTTTAGGCGTTTCGGGGAGATGTTTGGGTCTAGGCTGAATGATATAGGGGGCCCTCGGTACTTGCCTAGGTTTCCGTCGAACACCTCTTGGAATTCCCGGGCTAGTTGTTGCTCCCAGTCGTCGTCGGCGATGTGGTCGATGCCCGTGACTGCGATGCTGACCGGTGCGAACCATTGGATTCCCAGTAGGCTTGGGCGGTCACGATCGACGATGGTCAAGGGAAGTCTTTCAGTGTGCCCTTTGTAGGTTACCTTGAACTGTCCGGTTCCGACTACAGGGATGCGGTTTCCCTGGTAGTCTTTCACGATTAGTCTCTGGTTGTCTAGGCCTTTCCTCTGGATGGTAGGCACCAAGCGTTTTATTTCTTGCCATGCTACCATGGAGAGATAGGACCCGGAGTCCACCTCCATTTTACATGGCTCGCCTTCAATGCCTACCTCCATGTAGACCTTCCGGGCATCGTTGGTTGTGGCATGGCTGATGGTGACCGTCTGATGAGTCTCCTCTCTTCGCCGGGTCTCGCCGCCTCATTGGGATCATCCGTTTCGGTCCCATTGGTTGTCAGTGGGGCGATCTCTGGTCCGGGGTGGTGTGCTCTCTCGTCTCCGTTCGCTCTGGTCCCTTCGTGTAGGGCTGTGGTTCTTTTTGAGTCGGCAGACACGGGCGATGTGTCCCTTCTTGTCGCAATGCTGGCAGATTGAGTCGAAGAACTGGCATTCGGACCTGGGGTGGTCACCTCCGCAACCAGCACAGGTGGTCCTCGACTTACGACCCCGCCGGTTCCGCGGGTCGCAGCCTGCCTGGAGACGGTGGATTTCCTCCTCCTTTTCGGATGTGCCCAATGCGGAGTGGACGTTGCCCTGGTGGGTAGTCGTCTCGGATTGGGCCTCGGTCGACCTTGCAGGGTGGTTGTTCCTGCTGCGGTCCCCGGTGTTCGGTCTGCGCATGCGGTCGGCGGATTTTCGGGTAGCTTCGGCTGCTGTGGCTTCGGTGATGGTATCGGCGAGGGCGATGTTGCCCTTGGCCATCAGCCGACTTTGGAGGACGGGGTCCCAAAGGCCGAGCACGATTCGGTCTCGCAGGGCTTCGTCCATGTTGGCGAATTCGCACAGCCCCCCTAGGCGCCGTAGTTCTGCGACGAAGTCGCTGAAGCTCTCACCCGACCGTTGGTCCCGTCGATAGAACTCGTGTCGTCGGATGAGGATGGGCACGGCTGGAGCGTAGTGTCGCCGGAGTATTGGCTCGAGGTCGTCCCAGTCCATCGCGGTCACGTCGGCGGGTTTGGCTAGCGCTTTGGCTATCTTAAACACCGCAGGCCCACAGTGGGTTAGGAAAACGGCTCGCTTCTTCGGGCCGGTGGTGTCCTTCAGGTCGCTGCATTCGAGGAACATGCGGAATCTGTCTGAGTACGATTCCCAGTCCTCGCTGGCGGGGTTGAAAGGTGTGGGTGGTGCGATGTTTGCCATCTTGGAGTTTCGTCTGGCTTCCGTCGGACACGTGCTTCGGTTCAGGATCAGTATCCCACCTTTGTCGCCAGTGTCGTGTCCGTCGGAATGATGCCAGGAGTCGGTGACTTGTGCATTAGCTCTTTATTGGGTACAGTAACCGAACTGGGGCTAAAGGCAAACTTTGCGGCTTTTTATTTCCAAGCCGCAGTGGCCGCAGCCAATGGCACCACTTTGAATCTCCCGTGATTCGAATGGACCAATCGCGGGAGATTCTCAGCGAGCCAATCGGCGCGGCTCGCCTAGCCAATCAGAGTGCCCCGCGCTTTGGCCAATCAAAGCGCAGGGATCTCAAGAATGCAAATGAGGGGACAGAACAGTCACCCTCTGAGGTGGGTTGGATCCTTGCTTGCTTCTACAGACTCTTCCGATGTGACCTCTTTTCCCGCACACATGACAGAGCGCGTCGAGGAATTTGCAGTCTGATCGTGGGTGGTTTGCCCCACAACCAGCGCATTGGTACTGCAATCTCTGGTTACGTTGATGGCATTGGTCTCGTTCAGACCAGAGCCGGTTGATCTCTTCCTCATCACTTTCTGATGACGATTGGAGGTCCTCATGGTGGGTTGCTGTTGCATGTCCCTCAAGGTGAGATGAGGCTTCACCAGTGAGTTGGCGGAGCGGGGCGTGGGTGTGGCTCATTTGGGCAGCCGACTTCCTGGTTGCTTCTGCTGCAGTAGCGTCGGCAATGGCATCTGCAAGGCTGATGTCGCCTTTCGCCATCAGCTTACTCTGCATGTGTGGTGCTTCTAGTCCCAGAATTATTCGGTCTCTCAGGGCTTCTTCGAGGTCGGCGAACCCACAGGCCTCCCAAATTCCGGAGATCCGCAATGAAATCTGCAACTCTTTTTCCCTTCCGCTGGTCTCTGTGGTAAAATTCATGTCTTCGGACAAGCATTAGTACAGTTGGTGCATAGTGGGCCCGTAGAAGGGGCTCGAGGACGTCCCAGTCCATGGACTTCACCTCAGCCGGTTTAGCTAGTGCCTTGGGCATCGTAAACATGGTCGGCCTGCAGTGAATTAGGAATACCGCTCGCTTTTTTCCGGTAGTGGCATCCTTCAAGTTGTTGGTCTCCAGAAACATCTGGAATCGGTCCATATATGAGTCCCAGTCTTCTTGTGCTGGGTCGAATGGAGCGGGTGGTATGATGCTGCCGGACATGGTTTCAGCCGTTGGTGCGTCTTCAGCCACGTGCTCTGTTTAGCGCTCTGTAGTGCTTAGTCAGCTCTGATGTCTCCGAATCCCACCTTCGTCGCCAGTGTTAGGTTCTGCGCATGGGTGCAAGAAGTGGAGACGAGACGATGAACAGTGAACTTCAACTCTTTATTTAACATTGTGGAACAGAGCAAAAACTACGGTAGCAATAGCCCTTTTTATAGGCAAGCTGCTGATCAAATAACCAATAAGAAACGGGAAGCGTTAGTTCCTTTAACCAATGAAAGAGGCCCGCTAATAGCCAATCAGATTCTCCTGAACGGACCAATCAGATGTCGCTATTATCGGCCAATCAGAAGTGCAGGGTTAGAACCCTGTACTTTTCTAAAGGTTTTAATAATCTTTATTTAAGCACTTTTATTAATTCACAACACTACCGGGTTCTGTGGCCTGGGGTCCTGTGACTGAATGGCTGTGGCATGAGTGATGTCAAGTTGGTCATGCCCACTCAGTCACATGACCCCCACCAGGCCACACCCACCAAGCCATGTCCACAGAACCAATAGTGAAAAAATTTGAATCCTACCCCGGAAACGCAGTAGTTCATTAAATGATTACAGCAAAAAAGGTTGTAAAATCTGGTGCGACTTGCTTCTCAAATGCTTCATTTAGTGACAGAAGTTCAGGTCCCAATTGTGGTCACAAGTTGAGGACTATCTGTATTTGTGATCTGGTACACAGCTTTCAGTTCTGTCACTAACTGATGTTTAGAGCAGTTGTGAGCTGCTGTTTGGGATATCAGTGAGAGTTAACAGCATATCTTCTGTCAGCCATTTCTCTAGCAGGCTCTTTTCCAAAAACTCTTGTCCAAGATATTTATGCTTTAAATTCAATTTTAATTTTTTTCCAGTGAGGAGTTTGCTTTTACTTCACCTAGTATGGAATGATTTGTTCTAGTTACTCTCAATAATCCAAGATATCTTGAATGGTCAGTTTTTGTGCTGATTATCTTTTGTTCAATGTGGTGTTCTGTAAATCACAAAGTTCAGAGATGTATAATTTTATGGAACCAACGGACTACATCAATGGGTAGATTTTGGGAATGAGGGTAGATCTATCAGGCATCTATGTGCCTCTTATAGGGGTACAATTCTAGGGGCAGTTTGGCCCTTGGAAAACAGTGTGACCAACTGGTATGGACCAATTGTGCACAGAACTACCAAATCTGGTTTGCAAAATTCCATTATGACAACTACAGTAGAGGGCAGGGTGAGAATTTGCCATTGTTCCTTTGCTGCCATCTAATAATTATTCTGGGTATAGACCATATGCCGGTAACCCTAGACTTTCGAATCTTACAAAAGTAGAAATCAAAGGAAAGGATTGGGAAAGTTTTCCAATTTGCTCTTGATAAAATCTCACAGAGCAATTCCAACTTGTATGTGTTAAGGATGATTGAAATACAACAGATAGTATCAGGCATTTAAAAAAGACGTATTTTATTTCCAGACCTTTTTCCACGTTAGAATCATATAGTATACCAAGTGAGAACTAGTTGATTAATCTTAGAAATTTCTTTCTCCACCATGCTAGTTTTGAGTCTTCCAACCCCCAATAATTAATTCACCTTTTTCTTTTGCAACTTTTGTGATAGCATCTACTACATGGGTTTTTAGTATACAAAGCAGACCTCCAGGAGCAATGGGGGAATTTGTTACAGATGTCATCCATTTTGTTTCAGAATGATCATTTCAAACTCAGCTTCTGGAGAAAGGATCCCATCTAGTTTCTTAAATGAAGTTGGCAGTTTTGCCTCCTGTCTGAAGCGTATTGGAACTTCCAAGTTCTTTGCAACTGCCAAAATTTTCTGAGTTGTTAATTAGCCTTCCATTACCAGTAGTTTGAAAAGCTGCCAAGCCAGTCAAATGACTTCTTTGCTAAGCTTCTTATGGTGTGGAGGCTAAGGCAGCACCAGGCATTTCCCCAGTGGTAGAAGTACTTTTACTGAGCAGTTTGAAACATTCACATGCTGTCTTGTAAATTGGCATATTCACCTAAAGCTCTGATACCTATATTAGTGGCCCAAATACTTTTTTTAAAAAACAGAACTATATTTGTTCACAAGATGCAGGATCTCTCAATATGTAAAGAATAATATATAACAGGAGGCAGCTGTGCTCAAACCATGGTGAGTCGGAGATCATGAATAGTTTCCAGAACTTGGTATATAGCCCCCTTGAACTGTAATTTTTAATATGGCAATAAGGGAAAGTTGCCAGCTTTATAGAAAACAATCATATTCAATATTTAGTTCCATGCAAGTGGCAGGTGAGCGCATTTGCATGCGCCTGCCACATACACAAATAGAGCTTCATGCATGAATGTGCATGCCTGCCCCTCCCATAAGTGGAGCTGCACACGCTTGCCTGCTCGTTGCTTGTGCAATCTGGTTCTGAATGGGTCACATCTTAAGGGTTGGGGGCCCCTAGTGTAAAGAATAGTGTAGGACAGGGTTCTCAAATTCAAGGCCCAGGGATTGGATCTGGGCCATTGGGCCTCCCTGGAAACAGCAAAGGTTCAGCCCGTGGTGCCTCTGCCAGTGAAAATGCAGCTTGGGAGGGCCATGTGCAGCTCTCCCAGGCTCTGTTATTGGCTGCGACGGCCTCCTGCAGCCCTCTGCCAGCAAAACTGGAGCTCCATTTTCGCTGGTAGAGGGCTGGAGGAGTCTGGTATGGATGAAAACAGGGCCCGTGGGGGCATGCATGGCCCATTCGAACTCTGTTTTCACTGGCAGAGGGCTGCAGGAAGGCATCACAGCCAAAATGGAGCTCAGGAACCTGTTTTCACTGGCAGTGTCAGCTCTGAGATTCAGCTGCCAAGTATGATAAGCGGGGTGGAGGAGTCGGAAAGTTCAAGGTTATTCCATATGTCACATTAAGAAATTCGAGCTGCAGTTAATTGGTTCTCATGATTAATGAAGTGTAGAAGTGGGAGGAGAGAAGGTGGATTTTGTGTAACGTGCGAAAATGACTTTCACTTTTGGAAATGCCTTAGAAGTACCAGAGCTGTTCCTAATGAATCAGTTGGAGATTATATTGTCTCGGAGTGACTGATTACAATGGATAATTTCTGGATGCCTAACAGACAGAGCACTTGGGCCACCATAAGCATCACTGACACGAGTGACATCAGGCTGACCATACCTCCCTGGCCATGCCCACCCCAGCCCCAGATGTCACACACAACCCTGATGTGGCCCTCAATGAAATCAAGTTGGATGCTCCTGGTGTAAGAGATTATCCAGTTGAGCTTGAGGGTGGGTCAAATGCACCATCAGTTTGGAGTTGCTATGTCATGTAAGAGATTTAATTCCAGTTCCTCTTGAAGTCCGTTGATTCTTACCTGGAACCAATTTTCTTGGACTTTTAGTAAGTCAGATTCTTGGGTATAGGTTGCATGGAATAAACTTGTGAACTCTATCCTGGGCTCCTGATTTCCAGTGCCTGACAGACAGATCTTGTTGCCGCTCAAACCAATTCACACCAGTCATCTCTGTTGATACCTGTGGGTTTACATTATCCTTATTCTGTAATAAATGGATCTGATTTGAAAAACTCGGAACTGAGAGAAAAAAAATGACAGAAAGGGGGTTGCTTTGAAATGATTGAATCTGAACTGGAACTGTTGCTTTAGTAAAAGATGCAGGAACAATGTGTCGTGTCCGGAAATAAGCTCAGAGTCGGTGACTTCAATTAAAAGCTCTTTATTTGTAACAAGTGAACCGAACCGGCGAAAGGCAAAAAGCCCGCGGCTTTTATACCTTTCGCAAGGCTGCCGCGGCCAACGGCAGCGATTCAAGTCTCCCGCTCTTGGTTTGCACCAATCGCGGGAGACCTAAATCAGCCAATCAGAAATCCCCGTGCCTTGGCCAATCAAGGCTCGGGGATTTCGAGCATACCATTTTCAGTACATAACACCCCTCCCCCCTTGGTACGGTCCGTCAGGTGGTGTAGTCACGCAGGTAGGCGGGGCTCCGTCGAGTCCTAGTTGACCTGCGCAACTCACTTCCCTGTTGTATCTCGGCCGGAGCGGTCGTTCCTTTGGCTGCTCCTGCCTCTTCGCGAACCGGCTGGATGATCGGGCCGGTTCTTTCGCCGTGGCTCCCGCCTGGGCCTACCGGGTCGGTTGAGCTGCGGATTTCGCCGCTCCCGCTTGGCTTCTCCGAGTCGGTAGAGCTGGCCAGACGGTTCTTCTCCGGAGGGGACTCGCGATGGCTGTTTTCTGGTGAGTATTTTTGGTTTATTTTATTTTGCGATTGTCTTTCCGGGTATTCCCTCCCCCCTTGGTTCGCTTCTTGGGGGTTGAGGTCAGTTGCCGTTCTGGACCTTAACTGGTCAATATGCCGTTTCCAGGCTCGCCCGTCCGTGGTTTGGAGCCGGTACGACTTTGGACCAGTGACTTGTGTTATGACGGCTGGGATCCATAGGGGGTCCCCCGTCATGTTTTTTGCGTAAACCAGGTCGCCTGGGTTAAATGTCCGGAACCTGGAGCTGGAGTCTGGGGGCTGCTCCGGGTTGTAGGTCGGGTGCAGTCTGTCAAGTGGAGACCTCAGCTTCCTGCCCATTAATAGTTCTGCCGGACTCTTGTTGGTTGTAGTGTTGGGAGTGATGTGTTGTATGAAGAGTAGGCGGTTGATTTTGTCGTTGATCTCTACGTGGTCCATTTTCCTGAGTGTTTTTTTTGTAAATTGGACCATCCGTTCCGCCCTACCGTTCGCCGCCGGATGCGCCGGTGCTGTCAACGCGTGGCGGATGCCCTTCTCTGCCAGGAACCGTTCGAATTCGATGGAGGTGAATTGGGGCCCGTTGTCTGAGACGATGACGTCTGGGAGGCCGTGTGTGGAGAACAGTTTGCTCAGTTCTTTTATGACAGCCTCTGTGGTGGTGGATTTCATGTCAGCCACCTCTAGCCAATTTGAGTATGCGTCGACTGTGATTAAGAACGTATGTCCATTTGTGGGGCCCGCAAAGTCGAGATGGATTCTGGACCAGGGCCCTCGTGGTGTTTCCCAATCCCGGATGGGTGCTGTGGGTGGGCTGGATCTGGTCTCCTGGCATCGGTGGCATTTGGCGACCCATGCCTCAATTTGCTTGTCCATCCCTGGCCACCAAGCGTAGCTTCTGGCCAGGGCTTTAGTCCTGACGATGCCAGGATGACCCTCATGTAGCATCCTCAAGACTTTTTCTTGCAATCTATCTGGAATTACCACCCGGTCACCCCATAGAATGCATCCCTTCAGTAGTGACAGTTCGGTCTGGCGCTGGCGGAATGTTTTAAAAGTCTCGTCACAGTCTTTTTCCGGCCAGCCCTTTTCTAACCAGTGTAAGATTCGCGCCAGACGCCTGTCCTTAATGGTTTCCCTGGCAATGTCGGATGCAGTAATAGGTAAACTTTCTATGCTCAGGGTATTTGTGGTAGGTGCTGGGTCAGGTTCAGAGTTAGGTAAGGGCGAGCGGCTTAAAGCGTCTGCGTGCGAGATTTTCTTACCTGGCTTGTGTAACAGTTCGTAATTGTAGGCTGCCAGGAATTCCGACCATCTTGTCATTCGGGGTGACAAGATGTTGGGCGTGGCTCGGTTTCCCGGGAGGATGCCCAACAGAGGCTTGTGATCCGTCACGATGGTGAACGGGCGGCCGTACAAGTATTCATGAAAACGTTTAACGGCGGCAACTATAGCCAAAGCTTCCTTGTCCAGCTGGCTATAGTTGCGCTCTGGTTTGGTCAGAGTCCTGGAGAAAAAGGCGATGGGTGCTTCTCTCTGGTCTGGGAGGGTGTGGCTGAGGACAGCGCCGACGCCGAAGGGTGATGCGTCGCAAGTGACAGCTAGTGGTAAAGTCTCACTAAATTGCATCAGGACAGCATCGGAGGTGAGGAGGTCTTTGGTCTTTTGAAAAGCGGTTTGTTCTCGCCTCCCCCAAGTCCAGGCTGCCTTCTTGTCTAGGAGTCTATGTAAGGGCTCCGCCGCCGTTGCCTTTTGAGGTAGGAAAACATTATAGAAATTTAGTAATCCTAGGAATGCTTGTAATTCCGTTTTGGATCTTGGGGTGGGGGCTTCCTTGATGGCTTTTATTTTTTTAGTTGTAGGGTGAATGCCCTTTTGGTCTAGGAGATAGCCCAAAAACTCTACTTGCTTTGTACATAGATTGCATTTCTCTCGCTTAACCTTAAGTCCTGTTTCTTTAAATTTTGTTAAGACTTGTCTGAGTCGCGTCTCTAACTCGGCTTCATTTGGCGCCGCTATTAGTACGTCGTCAAAATAGGGCACCACCCCTTTAATGCCCTGTAACAAACGTTCCATCAGGCTTTGAAAAATGCCTGGTGCCACGCTGACTCCGAATTGGAGTCGGTTACACCTGAAGGCCCCCCGATGGGTTACTATTGTTTGGGCTTCCGCCGTTTTCTCGTCTACCGGCAGCTGCTGATATGCCTGAGCAAGGTCGAGTTTTGCAAAGACTTTGCCCCCTCCTAGCGAGTGTAGTAAATGTTGTACTATAGGGACTGGGTAGGCGCTTTGTTGTAATGCGCCATTTAGGGTGGCCTTATAGTCCCCGCAAATTCTCACTGACCCGTCCGGTTTTACTGGGGTCACTATAGGGGTTTCCCATCTGGCATGGTCTATCGGTTGTAATACCCCCTGTTTGACGAGTTTGTCCAGCTGCTCGTCAATTTTTGGTTTTAATGCAAACGGTACCCTTCTAGGTTTAAGTCTCTTAGGGGGGACCCTTGGGTCTAAGTCAAATGAGATAAGGGGCCCCTGGTACTTGCCCAAGCCTCCATCGAACACCTCCTGGAACTCCTGGGTTAGCCGCTGTTCCCAAGCTTCGATGGTGACTTGGTTGACACCTGTCAGTGCGATGTTAAGCGGGGCGAACCATTGTAGACCCAGTAGGCTTGGGCGGTCGCGATCGACGATTGTGAGTGGTAGTTGTTCGGTGTGGCCTTTGTAGGTTATGTTGAAACTCTTGGTGCCTACTACCGGGACACGGTTCCCTTGGTAGTCTTTAATGATGATCTTTTGTGTCTGCACGTTTCTCTTTTGTAGAGTGGGCACCAGTCTTTTGATTTCACGCCATGCAATCATGGAAAGGTAGGACCCAGAGTCCACTTCCATCTTGCATGGCTGGCCTTCTATATATACCTCTACATGTATTTTTCTGGCGCCGTCGGAGGTGGCGTGGCCGATGGTTACCGTCTGATGGGTTTCTTCTTTCCGTCGACCGTCGCCGCTTCTTTGAGATCGTTGAGCGCGGTCCCATCGACCGTCTGGCTGTCGTTCTCTGGTTCTGGGCGGGGAGTTTTCTCTCCGTCTGTCGTGCTGTTCCCATTTGGGCGGGCTGCGAGTCTTCTTTTGGCGGCAAACTTGGGCGATGTGACCCCTTCGTTCACAATGCCTACAGATAGAGTCAAAAAATCGGCATTCTGACCTGGGGTGGTCGCCGCCGCACCCGGCGCAGCTGGTCCTTGACTTACGGCCTTTTCGACTTCGTTGATCGCCGCGTCCCGTCTGTACTCGGTGAATGTCCTCCTCGTCTTCAGACGTGCTGGAGTTTGACTGGTATTCACCGTAGTGTGCGGTCGCTTCACTTCTTGCGTCGGCCGACCTTGCCGGGTTGTTGTTCCCGCCCTTCGCGTCAGATCTTCGCATGCTGTCTGCCGACGTGCGTGTTGCTTCAGCGGCTGCGGCGGCTGTAAGGGCATCGGCTAGGCTGATGTCGCCCTTGGCCATAAGTCGGCTCTGCAGTGTAGGATACCATAACCCGAGTACGAAGCGGTCTCTTATGAGACTGTTGAGACCCTCGAACTCACAGAGTCCTCCCAGGCGCCGCAGCTCTGCGACGAAATCGCTCAATTTTTCGTCGGGCTTCTGGTTTCGGCGGTAGAACTCGTTGCGCTGTATTAGGATGGGGACCTCGGGGGCATAATGGCGCCGCAGTATTGGTTCGAGGACGTCCCAGTCCATGGCGGTTGCGTCTGCCGGCTTGGCTAATGCCTTAGCCATCTGGAAGACTTCTGGTCCGCAGTGTGTAAGGAAGACAGCGCGTTTCAGCGGGCCCGGGGCGTCCTTCATGCCGGCGCATTCTAGGTACATTCGGAACCGATCCGAATACGATTCCCAATCTTCGGCGGCAGGGTTGAAGGGGGCGGGCGGTGCTATCTTCGCCATTTTAGTGCTGTCGCTGGTTCTTAGGTGGACACGGGGTTCGGTTCAGGGGCGAGATCCCACCCTCGTCGCCAGTGTCGTGTCCGGAAATAAGCTCAGAGTCGGTGACTTCAATTAAAAGCTCTTTATTTGTAACAAGTGAACCGAACCGGCGAAAGGCAAAAAGCCCGCGGCTTTTATACCTTTCGCAAGGCTGCCGCGGCCAACGGCAGCGATTCAAGTCTCCCGCTCTTGGCTTGCACCAATCGCGGGAGACCTAAATCGGCCAATCAGAAATCCCCGTGCCTTGGCCAATCAAGGCTCGGGGATTTCGAGCATACCATTTTCAGTACATAACACAATGAAGTAAAAAATTGCAAAAATCTTTTACCATATGGCTTGCTCTGACATCCCCATGAACCTATTCACCAGAAACATGGAGACTGATTTCCTTCGAGAAGCAAATATTCTGGCAAATTATACTGTATTTGGCAGAAAAATAATAACAAAGACATTTATTTTTATGTCCTTTGTAAAAAGACAATCAAAAGTCCCGGTTCCTGGCACGTTCTATTTCTCTGACAATGACAGGCTTTAGAGCTGCCAACAGAACCATTTTGTCGACAAACTGCACACAGTTCTGTTAACAAAAAAGGAAAGCAATTTGATGACAAAAGGTGATAGCCACTAGAAGCAGAGCCCTGCAGATTTCTAAAGTGAGTTCCCAAGTGGACTTGGGAAGTCTCAAACAGGTTCAGATAAATTGGGAGATGTGTTTTATCACCAAACTGAGGTACAAACAGAATTGCGATCAGAGTTTACTCTGCTTTCAATTAGGGAGACCTGGAACCCAAATATTAATCTCCTTGAGGGAGATGGATGGTCTAGAAATACAAAATATAAATGCAATAAAAATAAAATAAATTCATTTCTCAGTAACAGCCCCTTTCTCTAGAAGAATCTGCCCCACACCCTAGGTTAAATATGTATAGAGCTGAAGAAGCTTTTTGGATGAGAAGTGAAACACCTTCAAAGAAAAACAAGAAAGTCCAGTTGCCTCTTGAAAAAACACCTTTGGGACAGCCCTGATCTGGATGTCTGAGAATTTCCATAGACGTATAATATCTTTACTCAGATATTTTGAATGATGATAAAAATAAACTTGTAAGATTCAGGTGATGACAGATTCAGGTTCATTTGTAGCTTTCAATAATTTTGTTTACTGGTTTTAGGGATGGGTTGTAATTTTATTTATTGATTTTAGGGATGTAATTTTATTAATGATTTGTCTCATAAATGGTAAGCCACACAATACTGGAAGAGTGGATAGGATATACATTCAGATAGATAGATAGATAGATAGATAGATAGATAGATAGATAGATAGATAGATAGATAGATAGATAGATAGATAGATAGATAGATAGATAGATAATCTATAACATTCCAAACCCTGAAAAGTGTAATAAAGGAATGAAGAATTACATTGTAGAAAGGACTTTCTGGTGAGTAATAACATTTATATATGGAATCAGTGCTCTCTGAGCTTGGTTGTTTTCTTGCAGATATTTCATTACCAAACTAGGTAACATCACCAGTGCTGTACTGCCACACTCATGATGTTACCTAGTTGGCAATTTTTTTCTGCAATAAAATACCATGATCTGAGAGCCCCAAGGGCTCCCAGTTCAACTCTGAGCTACAAATATGCTATCAGTACAACACACACACACACACACACACACACACACACACAAAATTCATCATTGGTTTTGTGAATGTTTTCTGGTTTACAGTTATTTAGTTAGGCATCAGCCAGCAAAAAAGCTTTTATTGAGGAATAAGTTCAAATTTCACCTAGAGCATGGATGAATCTCTAAAGGCTGGACACTGACTTCATGGCATTTTATCAATTGAAGTTAAAAATTCAGAAAGCAACTAAGGAAGCTACCTTTTAGAAATGCAGATTTGGTAATCCCTTCAAGACAGGATATTTTGAAACAAAGGCAGAATGGTAGGATTAGCCCTCACTCAAGATCCAAAATAGGACGAAATCCATTAATCCACAAGAAGAATTGCCTAACATCCTTTCAGAACACAAGCCTCTTCATTGCATCATCTCAGAGCAGTCTAAACTTCAATCAAACCTGGGAGCTCAGACAAATACCAAGATTTGCATTTCGTCTTTTGCAACCAGCCATCTATGACCCCTACATAACCTCTACATGACCCCATAGGAATCTTACAAGAGCCAATAGAATACATGTTCCTGCACAGGAACAGGAAGCTCAAGTGCAAAGCTCAAGGAAGGTATTCAAACCCCTCTCTCTCAACTCCATTTTTCAGCTGCACCAGAACCATGTGCTTGGTAGTTTTGTTCATCATTAAATCTTCTTTCCAATTACCGTCCATATTTCCAGTGTCTTTCTCCCAGCTTTGAACCGAACCAGATGAATATTTCTTCCAGTGGTGGGATTAAAACTTTTTTACTTCCGGTTCTGTAGTGTGGCTTGGTGGGCATGGCTTGGTGGGCATGGCAGAGATACTGCAAAATCTCCATTTCCACCCCACTCCTGGGGGAAGATTACTGCAAAATTCCCATTCCCTCTCCAACCCACTAACCTGCTTTCCATTTCTGTTCTCCTGTAAAGTGCAACAAAAGAAGACCCAGCCAATCAGCTGGGACTCAGGAGGCAAAGAATAGATGTGGGCGGGGCCAGTCAGAGATGGTATTTGCCAGTTCTCTGAAGTACTCAAAATTTCTACTACCAGTTCTCCAGAACTGGTCAGAACCTGTTGAATACCACCTCTGATTTCTTTCCACAGTTTCATTTATAGAAAACTAGGCAACCTGTGGCCTGTTGAGTAGTTTCAGAGATATTTCCTCACCTAAAGAGAGAAACAGAATGACCGTGGCTAAGCAAAAAAGCAGTGTGAATAGAAGTGGCTTCTGATTTCCTCCCGGCTTGACTATGACTAACTACCCTCCACCAGCCAAAGGAAAGGCTGGTGTACTTGACTTCTGGAAGGATAAAATGGGACTAGTCTACTGATCCTTCAAGTGCTGGTGTCACAACACATCAGCACTAAAGTGACCATAAATTTTAATCCCACGGGAATCATGGATTCTGGATTTGGATGCATTCTGTAAGTTAGTTCATTTGAGGTATCTTGGTTCCAAAATTCTTGCCCTATTATGCACTGTTTTGTTCAGTTAAAGGTTACAGACAAGATAATTTTAGTATTATATAAATGAATGTGGGAATGATAAATTAGTTTATCATAATTGTTTTTTTCCCTCTGCAGTCTTATTTTTGTATGCAAAGGGTGGGTATCTCAGCAATGATTTTGCATATTGTTTTTGATGGGCCGGGGACAATTTGCTGTGGTCAACTTGCACAGTCAACTTACCATGGTCTACTCACCACAGCCAATTTGCCATGCCAACTTACTGTGGGACAACTCACTGCAGGACAAGACTTACACTAATATCAAAGAAATGGTGGAATAGAATCATTAAATAAAGAATACAAAAGGAGGGAGAGAATGAAATCTGAATGGCAAAAATTAAAATAATTATTTATTTTAAATAATGCAACAAACCTGCCTTCAATCAAGGACCTCTTTAATACTTGAGTCAAAAAGAGTGCTGTGAAAATATTTACAGACCCCTCACATCCTGGACATCAACTGTTTCAACTCCTTCTCTCAAAACGGCACTATAGAGTACTGCACCCCAGAACAACTAGACACAAGAACAGTTTTTTTTTCCTGAAAGCCATCACTCTGCTAAACAAGTAATTCCCTCAACACTGTTCAATTATTACAAAGTCTGCACTATTATTACTGTTAATCTTCTCATCACTCCTTATCATCCATCCCCTCCCGTTTGTGACTGTATGACTGTAACTTTGTCGCTTGTATCCTTACGATTTATATTGCCTGTTTCCTAGTATGATTTGATTGCTTATTGTACCCTATGACTATTATTAAGTGCTGTACCTTTTGATTCTGGACTCTTGATGAATGTATCTTTTCTTTTATGTATACTGAGAATATTTGCACCAAGACAAATTCCTTGTGTATCCAATCACACTTGGCCAATAACGAATTCTATTCTATTCTATTCTATTCTATTCTATTCTATTCTATTCTATTCTATTCTATTCTATTCTATTCTATTCTATTCTATTCTATTCTTGAATTTTAAATTGTGCCACAGCAAGTTGGCCTGCAGTGAGTTGGCCGCAGTGAGTTGCCTGTAGTCAGGGGTGGGATTTAAATTTCTTAAAAAATGGTTCTGGGGCGTGGTCTAATTTGTGGGTGTGGCTTCATGGTCATGTGACTGGCTGGGCATGGCTTGCTGACTGGCATGGCTAGGTGGTCATGTGATGGGGTGGGTGTGGCCAGGTGGTCATATGACTGGGGTGGGCGTAGCTAGGTGGCCATGTGACTGACAAACCAAATATAAGTGGTCCTCGCTTAACTGCCAATTGCTTAGCAAGTGTTTTAATTTATGACCGACCTCCCCAGAGCTACTTGACCTGTTTTGGTGTTTTGACAACTATACATACATACACACACACACACACACTTATGACCAGTTACAACATCCCACACAGTCTTGTGATTGAGGTTTTCTATGTTTTTTGCCAGTTTCCAACAATTCCTTCTGGTTTCTGGTTAAAAATGTCCATTGGGGAATATGGACTTGTTTAACAAGTGTTTGCTTAATGACCACAAGGTTCACTTAACAATCATAGTGTTTGCCTAACCCAGGGGTCTGCAACCTTAAACACTCAAAGAGCCATTTTTCTATTTTCTTTTAAAAAGGTATCTCTGTCTCTTTCTTTCTCCCTCTCTCTTTCTCATCTCTCTCTCTTTCTTCCTCTCTGTTTTTCATTTCTCTTTCTCTCTCTCATCTATAACTGCTAAGATTGGAAGCTGTATTTTTATAATCCTATTTCTTTGCAGTTTTTTTCTCCACACATTTGTGCATATGTATCCAATACTTTTTTCCTTAGCACTATGTATTCAAAATGGGCAATAACATTTTTTTTGTGTGTGGCATGTGTATATGTGTGTTATGTATGTGTATGGATATGTATATATATTTCACTTTTAATGTGTGCCAGTGTACTTACAGTAAAAAAATGACAATAAAAGTTATCTTATCCTATCTTCCTTCTTTCCTTTCCAACCCCATTCTTCCCCACACCCCATTTTGTGTTGGCTTCCCAGCCAAGTACTTACCAGGTCTGATCCTGTTTAGCTTTCTAAAATCACCCTACTGAAATAAACACCAAACTAAACTGCCCAATAATTTACCCACCTTCACTATCTTGCACTTGATTTCAACGTAAACAGCCAATCTGTAGTATTACTAAATTTTGCTAGACATCTGCTGCATGTTATTCTCTCTTCCTTGATAATCTAGTCGAGAGGTCCCCAAACTTGGCAACTTTAAGACTTATGGACTTCAACTCCCAGAATTCTACAGCCAGCTATGTCCACAAGTCTTAAAGTTGTCAAGTTTGGAGACCCCTGACATAGATCAACCACATGTACATGAAGTACACACAAAGCACTTCCACACCATACAAATGGGTTACAAAGATAAAATGATGAAAAATGGGAGACACTGATTACAACATAGACAAAAAAAATCAACATAGACAAAAAAAATCAAATATAATTATTGGGTAGGAGATGATAGCAAAAAAGTAACATAAACCACTCATGGTTAGTGTTAAGTCCTGGGCATGGGCGCAAAGAACAGAGACGAGACATCGAACGGTGACTTCAACTCTTTATTTAACAGGAAAGAACAGAGCAAAATACCTGGGCAGCAGCAGCTCTTTTATAGAGCCAATCAGACTGGCCAAAACGACCAATCACGATTCGCTATCTTTGGACCAATGAGAAGTGCAGGATTACAAACCTGCTGCCAGACGAAGCTGTTGAGGGTTGTATTGCTGTGTTGGCTTAGTCCATAACAGTTAGAACTTGCTTGCTTGAGTCCCAGCACTTTAGGATTGTGCAGTCCATTGGCAGCCGTGAAAAGCCATCCAGTCCCTTAGAATTATCCATTCACTCTAGTCACACATACACACACGTCCCTTATCCTTGCACGAAGGTGTTGAGCTTTGAGGAAAGTTCACCTGTTCACGTCCCAGGTAAACTAAAAGTCCTGCAGGGGGTGGGGGATGCAGCAGCAGTGAGGTGGCGATGGCGATTTGGTAGCATAGGGCTTCCGGGATCCTTTCTCCCCTGCCATCCATTCGGCTGCACGTGTGGTGCATCAGGTCTTCCAGGCTCTGCTCCATGCAGCCACTGTCAGCTGTCCTGGAGTTGATTAAGGGGCACCTTGCTGACACAAGCCTCTGGCCAAGGAGAGGAAAGAACATTCCCTTCTCTTCTCTCCTCTCACTGGCAAACACAGCGCCAACCCTGTGGCAGCTTTTCCGTGGCCAACGGGGGCAGGAGAACGCTCTCTCCTCTCCCTGGCAAGCATGGCCCCAGCACTGCAGTGGCTTTTCCGTGGCCAGTGGGGGCAGGAGAACATTCCCTCCTCTCCCAGGCAAGCATGGACTCAGCCCTGCAGTGGCTTTTCCGTGGTCAGTGGGGGCAGGAGAACGCTCTCTCCTCTCCCGGACAAGCATGGACCCAGCCCTGCAGTGGCTTTTCCGTGGTCAGTGGGGGCAGGAGAACGCTCTTTCCTCTCCCGGACAAGCATGGACCCAGCCCTGCAGTGGCTTTTCCGTGGCCAGTGGGGGCAGGAGAATGCTCCCTCCTCTCCCGGGCAAGCATGGACCCAGCCCCCTGGTGGCTTTTCCAATGCCAGCAGGGGCAAAAAATGCTTGTACTGTCCAGACAGTTTAGAATTAATGAGATTTGGGATAGTTAGTTAAGAATTGTGAGTTGTCCCCTTAAGGGAATGCATCATGGTAAATGTAGTTTAGGTGTCCTGGGAAATGTAGTCCATGTCATGTGGTCACATCTGTAATCCTGATTGGTCACTAAATTGACCCTTGTTGGGTTGGGGGAGACTCCCTCACTCTTGCCTGAACACAGCCTTATGATGGCAGTTCTACCCTCTGCCTCTGCAGCTATGGGATAGAAAGATCAATATCATTTACACTACAATTTCAACTATGCAAAGAATTGGACATTAGATGCATCTCAACATAACTGTGAATCACCTTGAGTATACCTAATATAATCCAATAAAGGAAACTTTGTATGGAAGAATTTGTAGAGTTCTTCTATCTGTCTTTGTATTCAGCAAGTGAATCATAAGACAGAATACTAAATGATATTAAGAACTTGAAATCCTGAAGCCCATCAGTATAAAGACAGTTAATTTGGATTTTGTGATAAAGCAAAGTAATATTGAAACCAGGAGTGAATATGCAATGCTAATCTAAGCCTGAATTCTCATCATCTTTCTCTCTCTGTGCAATATAACTTTTTACATGCTGTTTGGATTGTGGGAGGTGCTGGAATTCCCCCACATGCTAGAGACAAAAGAGAGCTCCTGAAGCAATGCTTTCTCTGCATATCTCTTTCTGAGCCAGTTTGAATTACAGGAAACCTGCCCCCCTGCTCAATTTGTCTTCCTGCTATCTCAAAGATTCAATTTGCATAACAAGAAGGAGAGTTAGAAATTTCCCAGCTCTCAAAGGAAAATCAAACCTCTTCTACAAATGCAGTGAGTGAGTCTGAGAAATCATGCCTGTGTTCCAAAAAGTAAAATGAAAGCTGATCCTCCTCTGCTCATCTGGAAGGGATGCAAAGCCATAAAAAGAGGCCCTCCCCAGCCAGTTAACAACCTGGTATCCAAGTAACAAGGTCGTAAAAATTCCTCCTGCCAGAGCCATCTCCAGAGCAACAGGCACATTCTTCCCCTCTGAAGAGAGACACTTAATCTAGCAATGATTTAAACAAAGCCAACACCTTGCTTTTTGCTATACTGCTGAAGTCAATAAGGATTTTTCCTTTAACAAAATTAGTAGAAATCTAAAAGCAAAGAGAAATTATTTAACCATGGTGGCCATGCAATGTACTAAAGCATTGTGTCTATATAATAACCTTTCCTTCCAGCCTCCTCAATTGCCATTCAACTGCTAGCCTCAAGCACCATCTGGCAATCAAGTAGAAAATTCCAAAAAAAGTAATGAATTTGCAGGAAGTTTTCTAATTTTATCAACTTCTTCCCACTTTAACCCAAGGGTCAAGCATCACTAAGAGACGTATTTGATACACAAATATGTCTCTTAGTGATGCTTGACCCTTGGGTTAAAGTGGGAAGAAGCATCAGTGTCTTCCAGGCCTAGCAAGTATCACAAACAGGCAAATTTGTGCTGTGCGTCAAACATCTCCCAGACTTTGCAATGCACCCTAAGTGGCCAAATTGTGTACTTTGTCAGCGTCTCCCACTTTTGCAACACACATCTCTAGTGGTCAACCACTGAATTTTGCAAAACTTGGTCAATTCAGCCACACGCCTGCAGCGCCATCTACATGGTCAAGTACTGAATTTCACAGAAGTTGTTATGTTCAGTTACCTGCTTGCAGCACACCCTAGTGGAAAAAGGGAATTGCACAGAAAACCACTAAATTTTCCAAATTCACTTTTACCAATTTGAAGCATGGCAACTTCTTCAGCCATGATAGATGTCCCTGAAGTACCAGAGGACTTGAACCTTCCATCTACCCTAGATGTAAACGTGGAGCCTAGTTCCCAAAACCCTCATCTGGACATCCAAACCTTTGAAGACATGGCGATACCTCAGAAAGCCTATGACCTCAGAAAGAGTAAGAAGCTTACCGAACCCATGGAAGAACACTTGAGGGACAATTGGGAGAGGCAATATCACTGCCACGCAGACTCATGGTTGGAGTTAGAGGAGATCTGTGATGCCCCAAAACACAAGCAATAACACTCTCTCCTCTCCCTGGCAAGCATGGCCCCAGCCCCGTGGCAGCTTTTCCGTGGACAGTGGGGGAAAGAAAACACTCTCTCCTCTCCCTGGCAAGCATGGCTCCAGCCCCAGGGCAGCTTTTCTGTGGACAGCAAGGGCAGGAGAACGCTCTCTCCTCTCCCTGGCAAGCACGGTCCAAGCCCCATGGTGGCTTTTCCATGGACAGCAAGGGCAAGAAAACGCTCTCTCCTCTCCATGGCAAGCACGGCCCAAGCCCTGCGACAGCTTTTCCGTGGCCAGCGGGGGCAAGAGAATGCTCTCTCCTCCCCCTGGCAAGCATGGCCCCAGCCCAGGAAAGTCTGGGGATGGGTCAGGGTGTTGGGAGACAGCGCAGCAGTCTAGGCTGGCCAGGGTTGGGTGTCGACTCAACTGGGGCTTGCTTGTAGGCTCACTCACCCAGGGAGATCAGGGCCACAGTAGAAAGCAGGCAGCAATGGCGGACAAAGGCAGGTTAGTAATGGCAGGCAAGATGAGGAATAACTGGGCAGGGCAGGGAGTGGGCAGGCAGGAAGAGGCAGGGCCAACCAGAGGCGCAATTTACCGGTTCTCCAAACTGCTCAGATTTATAACATCTGGTTCTATAGAACCAGTCTGAACTGGTAGAAACCCACCCCTGCCTGTGGTGAGTTGTCCCATTCTGGTTTTTGGTACAGGTCTGTATTTTAATGTTGGCAAGTTTGAAAAAAAACAACCACTGTAATAGATTTTCTATTGTATACTTACTATATCTAATGCCATCAAAGTTCTACTATTTGTTAACAAAGAGTCAATGGTTATTTCTTGCTCTCAAACAATAAAATGGCTGCACTTGCATACAGCCCTGTGTACTTCAGAATATGTGGAAGGGCAATCATAGCATCTCTTTGAAACAATTTTCAGATTTTTTTCCAGAAATCCCTGAACTTGAAAAGACATGGTTGCTTTAATAAGCCAAATTTAAATCCCTGAAATATTTGTTTATCTAACGATATTTATAAGCTGCTCTAACCTATGTGGAATAATGCTCCAATACTGAAAGTTGTTTAAACAGAGATTGGACAACCGTTTGTCTGAAATGGTATAGGGTTGGTTTCCTGCTTGAGCAGTAGGTTGGACTAGAAGACCTACAAGGTCCCTCCCAACTCTGTTATTCTGTTAATGGCCTAAGATACACTGAAAAATAATAATAATAATGGTACTCATATAAACAACAATAAATTGTGTGCCTGTCGACACAAAACACTTAATTTGCAAGTTATAGTTCTCCAAGTGGTAGGCTATATATTCTTTTGCATCAGTACTTTTATGGAGCCGTGAAAATGATTTGCAGTGTTCCTCATTTTTATTTCATTTTAGGCATGTGTGACTTTAACTTTATGGCAATCTTATATGTATTTTGAGACAATTTGAATCAATTTGACTATTTGAAACAATAGTCTTATTTGCTTTTTAGGCCTCTAGCATTGATGTATTACTGGGATGGAGTAGATATATACAGATAGATAGATAGATAGATAGATAGAGAGAGAGAGAGAGAGAGAGAGAGAGAGAGAGAGAGAGATGGAAGAAACACATTTCTAACAGTCAATGCTTTTCCTTTTAAAATCATTTGAGATGAGTGAGATGGTTTAATAGTTGTCTTTAGTGTCTTTTTGTTCTGTGAATATTTATTTTCTATCTCAAAGTGTAATCTCATGTGATGAAAAACAGTTGTACATGTCTGCTCCCTAGCCAGGTAGCATTCTTCAACAGAAATAAAATATCCATTAAGGAAGTTCGTTGCACAGTGAAAGAAAAGTTCTGCCGGAAGGTTGAATTTTTTTTCCATTTAATACTACAGGTTGGGGATGTGATGTTTAGCTCTTCACAGCAATGCACAATCAAAGGAACAACAATTAGATGAACTTCAATAAGGTGAATGAATGCAACCATTAGGGGTATATTATCTTGGAAACTGTGATAGGAACCCCCAGCTCTTTTTTCCCCCTAACCCAGAGTATCTTTGCATGTTTTGAATCTCTTTTTTCCAAGGTCTCACAATCTGGACCATTTATGAGATAAGCTGCTATCAAATTCTACTTCCACCTGTGCATAATGAATGTCTAGCATTCCTCCCATATCTTTCTTTGCCTCTCCACAATCTCTCACAGGCAGCTGCAGAAATATCAGCCTTTTTGTACCTTTTATTCTATTGACTATTTGATGAGTAGAACGAACAAGCAAGAAAATCTTCCTTTCTTCCTCTTTGGCTCTGTTTTTCTTTTCTTTGATTGGAAAATTGATCCTTCTGGGCTCTTTCCTTCAGTTGGTTTCCTACGAGAGCAACAGAAAGCCTCCTTCCTTCTTCTATCCTCATGATGGTGTCTGAAAAGCTCAGAGGGACAGGCTGATTTGTCCTTTGGTATTTAAGAATCTAAGATGATGGCACTTGGCCCTCTCAATTCCTGGCAAATGGATGGGGAAAAATGGAGGTAGTGACAGATTTTATTTTCCTGGACTCCAAGATCACTGCTGATGGAGACTGCAGCCCAGAAATGAAAAGACACTTGCTCCTGGGGAGGAAAGCTAACGCAAATCTAGACAGCACACTAAAAAGCAGAGACATCATCCTGCCAACAAAAGTGTGAATAGTCAAGGTATGGTTTTCCCAGTTGCAATGTAATGGCTGTGAAAGTTGGACCATAAGAAAGGCTGAGCGCCAAAGAATTGAGGCCTTTGAACTCTGGTACTGCAGGAGAAGACTCCTGCAAGTCCCTTGAACTGCAAGGCGATCAAACTGTTCAGTCCTAGAGGAGATCAACCCTGACTGCTCTTTAGAAGGCCAGATCCTGAAGATGAAACTCAGATACTTTGGCCCCCTAATGAGAAGGAAGGACTCACTGGAGAAGAGCCTAATGCTGGGAGAGACTGAGGGCAATAGAAGAAGGGGACGGCAGAGAATGAGGTGGCTGGATGGAGTCACTGAAGCAGTAGATGTGAGCTTAAATGGACTCCAGAAGATGGTAGAGGACAGGAAGGCCTGGAGGAATGTTGTCCATGGGGTCGTGATGGGTCGGACATGACTTTGCAACTAACAACAACAATTTAAGTATCTCTAGAACAGGGGTGTCAAACTGGTGGCTTGTGGGCTACGCCCACCCTAGTTCCATGAAGGGGGAAAAATGTCACAATACATAACCTGAAAGCAACGTGCTGCCGGGAGTTTGACACCCGTGCTCTAGAGCAGGGTTTCTCAATCTTGGCAGCTTTAAAGGCATGTGGACTTCAACTCCCAGAATTCCCCAGCCATGAAGAATTGAGTCTTTGTTTAGTGTCATTCCCCATACTGGCTGGGGAATTCTGGGAGTTGAAGTCCACAAGTCTTAGAGCTGCCAAAGTGAAGAAATAGAATAGAATAGAATAGAAATCTTTATGGGCGAAGTGTGATTGGACACACAAAGAATTTGTCTTGGTGAGATTGCTTTCAGTGTACATAAAAGAAAAGACTCATCAAGAATCAAGAATCATAAGGTACAACACTTAATAATAGTCATAGGGTACAATAAGCAATCAAATTTTACTAGGAAACAGTGAATATAAATCGTAAGGATACAAGCAACAAAATTACAGTCATACAGTCACAAGTTGGAGGGGATGGGTGATAAGGAGTGATGAGATTAATAGTAATAGTAGTGCAGACTTTGTAAATAGTTGGACAGTGTTGAGGGAATTATTTGTTTAGCAGAGTGATGGCGTTATTCTGATGTGCAGTGCTCTATAGCGTTGTTTTGAGGGTAGGAGTTGAAACAGTTTATATCCGGGATTTGAGGGGTTTGTCAATATTTTCACAGCCCTCTTTTTGACTCATGCAGTAAACAGGACCTCGGTGGAAGGCAGGTTGGTAGTAATTGTTTTTTCTGCAGTCCTAATAACTCTCTGGATTGAAGTCTGTGTCTGTCTTGTTGGGTTGCAGAACCAAATCAGGGAGTTATAGAAGTACAGATGCAGACTCAATAATCATCTGCTCTAGAGTCTTGTAATGAGTTTATTTCTACTCAAGCATATATGTTCTGTTAAATAAGGGCACAGGGGACAAACTGGAGATTTTCAATCAGGTTTATTTCTTTTCCACCTAGACTACATGGAGTTAAGATATTTTCAGGATCCCTTAAATCTGGATACAAGAAAGAACATATTGTTGTTACCTAAATTCCATCTTATCCCCTTTTTGTTTTTGAAATTATGTATTTATTAGTTTTGGGAAAGTTGGTTGTGTGGTTCTTCAATTGGTAACTCATTTGCATGATCAATTGAAGAAATTAGATGCAATTAATGCAACTGAACTTTGAAGTGATGGTAGTTAATCGTATTCTTATCAAACAGTGGGAAGCTTCTTTTAAAAATGTGAAATTAGTTCCCTTTGATTTCAGAGTTAAACTAATCCAGCAGAAAAAACTTTCTGGACATCTCAGAGAATATTTAATAAAGGCTGATTGAACTTAAATCTATACAAAAACTAGAGGAACAAGGTATAAAGATGAATTGGTTTTCATATGTGCAAATACATTCAAGGTATGATAAAGATTCTAAAACAGAAGGTTTCTATGATAAACTGACTGACTTAGATAAGATCTTGACAGGTATTGATGAAAAGGTGATTAAAAATTGTATGGATATTTATTAGAAATTAAACTAGAAGAGGAACAAGTTAAAGAAACTATGATTGCTTGGGGGAAGAATTTTGGATATGGGATTGATCTTGAGAAATGGCAAAAATTGTGGTCTCAAAATATAAAATGACAATGTCAACAGCATATAAAGAAAATTTGTATAAGATGTTTTACAGGTGGCACTTTCCCCCGACAAGAATAGTAGGAATGTTCAACAATAAATCCAGAAAATGTTGGAAATGTCAGCAGATAGCTCGTTCATATTACCATATGTGGTGGACTTGTGCGGATGCTAAAAAATACTGGACTAAAATCCACATGTGGTTGGAAAAAATGACAAAAAAGCATATAGATTTGAAACCAGAAATATTTTATTGGGAATTTTACCTGAAATATATGGTAAAGACTTGAAATACCTGATTGTAAATGTATTAACAGCGGCTAGGATTGTATTTGCTAAAAACTGGAAAAATGAGGAAATACCATCACAGGAGGAAATCATTAAGAAAATATTGGAATGTGCTGAAATGAGTAGATTGACATTTGAAATTAGAGAACAAGAGGATAAGCAATTTTATAAAATTTGGGATCTATTCCAATGGTTATAAAATTTGGGATCTATTCCAATGGTTAGACAATAAAATATAGTAATGAAATATGTAGACTTTTAGAAAATAATAAATAAATAAAGATGTATTCTTTTCTAATTATATCTACAAAATGATTCTAGGATAGATCGGGGATGATGATATGAATTGTTATAAAACAAATTAAGTAAAATATGATCATTTTGGAAAACATGAATGAATGAAGGTATAGTCAAATGATTAATAATGATATTAATGTATTTAACATATTGATTGAAAATACGAGATTATATACAATGTAATTATAATTGAAGACTATGAAATGGAAGCACAAAACAATTTGTAAACCAACCGGCACACTGTATGTACATATATGGAAGATGTTTTGATGTTTTGTTTGTTTATATTTGTTTTAAAAACCAATAAAAAAAATACAAAAGGCTGATTGCAATCACCCTGCTTTTGAAGAACAATTCGGAAACTGCAGTATCAACTTACATAGTCTTTTTCCGTTTTTACTGGTTTGTCAGATATAAAAAAATATAATTGAGTTTGTGACCAGATTAAAATCTCTTCCCTTACAACATTTCTTTCCCACTATTAGTGACTAGCCCTTGGAAAATACATTTATAGATAAAATACGTATAAAATGGATGTTTGAGGAAGAGTAGATGCCAAAAAACAAGCATTAAAGGGATCACAGATGTGCATATCATTTTTGTGAAAGATTTTCTAGTTGTAAGCTGATACCAAACATGAAGAAATGCATAGAAGATTGGGAAAATTAGAAATGAAAGCATTAAAACATCATCTACTCTTGGTAAAAAATGAGACTAACCATATTCAGTTAAAATTCTCTCTCTCTCTCTCTCTCTCTCTCTCACACACACACACACACACACACACACAAACACACAAACACACACAAATATGGGACTTCTGCCCATTAGTAATTTCCTTATGAATTTCAGTTATTATGAGATAGAAAAGCCTCAGGTATTTGTCTTTTGCCCAGTGCTAGGCAAGTAGAGTTAGAGGAATAAAAAGTCAGAGAAGGTGAGTTTGCAAGGTGAGTTCTGAAGATCAAGAAAAGACAATTCTGTCTTTCTTTACTTAGTTCTACTATTTATTCAGAATCCAAGAACCTTGCAGGGAATTATTTCCTGAGTGAAAGCAAAAAATAATCCAGTAAGTGGCAGTTTGGAAGCATCCACAGCTGTTGCAAGGCATATTTCCATTTGACAGGATGGTAGAGGAGTCCCTTTCTCCTGATCTGTCTCAATTAACAGCAAGTGGTGCTCACGCACCATTGATTAGCAATACAGCATTACTATTAAATCTAAGTACCAGAGATAGAAGATAGCCATCATTTAGAAATCACACATGGAGGTGTATTCTTCTGTGTCCTGACATAAAGCATATTTCACTGCAACATCTGCTTGCTCAAATTGCCACTTCATTATGAATTCCTTAAGAACGGCAGGCAGAGAGCATGTGGAGAAGGCAGCTAGCTTCACAAGGACTGTCTATGACTCTAAGAGCAGTTGCAAACATTTTAGTTTGTTCAGCTTGAAGACAAAGACCCTGACTTTGTTCACCTTGAAGGCTGGTTGACTGAATTTACCCATGGCACTAAAACAGAAAGCAGATTTGGTACAGGCTGAGTGTGTTTTGTATAAATCCAGTCATTGTAGCAGTCATAGTGTATCCCACAGCAGTATGTATGGTTCTACTATGACTCATGCAGAAAACCACATTAAAAACAGGCTAGGTCGGGTTTCCGGTTTCGCGTGGCTTCGGGGCAGCAGGAATTCGCGACAGCTCGCGATTCCTGCTGTGCTAGCCGTCGAGGTACCCCCAATCCAGATGGGTCAGGGGGATATGGCTGCCCTGTAGGGACAGCTGAAGAGAGAGGGGAGTCGGATAGGGGGGTGGGGGTGTCGCAGACCCCCCCCTTCGCCAGAAAAACCCCTTTTTCCCAAGGCGGTGGAGCGGCGGTCAGCAATGGCCGCCACGAAGAAGCCAGCATCCGGGTAAGATTGCGCTGGAGGAGAAGAGTGAAAGTGATGTCTGAGCCGGGTCAAGTAACATCCTTTAAATTGCCTGGAACTGAGCTGTTTGAATTGCTGGAGGATACATTGTATCCCTAAGAAGAGCGAAAGCGGCGGAGAAGCTGTTAAAGGGAACTTTTTTTTTTCCTTCACTCTCCCACCCCATGGAAACAGCAGAAATGTTTGGTTATATTGGACATTGAAAGTGAATTGTTTTGAGAGTTGAAGCTAAGGGACAAAAGGATTTTTGGACATTGAAAAATTTAAGAAATTGGAAAACCCTTGTTGGAGGTATGGATTTCTGATTATTTAAAATTGATATTGCAAGTGGGAAGGGAGAGGAGAAAAAATTGGAGCAGAAGCTGAAAAAGGAGGAGATTGCCTAGAATCCCAAAGAAAGATATATGGTAATTGGACCTCTTTGATTAAACATTAACCCCAGAAAGAGAAAGAGAAGAAGGAAGAAAAGTATTAACTTTTGGAACTTTTTTTTGAATTGTTTTTGATTAAAAATACTTGTGGTTGTTTTGGGAAAAGTTTCTCTTTTCATAATGGCATCGCTTGTGGATGAACTAAAGACTGAATATCAAAAATATAAAAAGGAAGATACTTTGGGCGCTTTGTTTCAATTTTTAGAAATGGCGTTATGTACTTATGAAAAGTTGATTACGCAGCAGAAGGACTGGGACAAGGAAGAAGAGGAAGAAGAAGCCATCTTTGATGAACAATGGGTCCTTTCCGGAGAGGAGGAGAAAAAGGATAAGAAAAAGGGGATTTTAAGAATTATAAAAACAACCAAAGAAGAGAAAAATGAGTGAAAAGGTGGAGGCAAGGTTAGAAAGCAAAGGAAAAGGAGTAAGAAAAGGGAGGAGGAAAAACAAAGGGGTAAAAAGGGCAAGGAGAAGAATAAGCAAGAGAGAAAGGGGGGGAGGAGAAGCCTCAATGGGGGGAAGCAAGATCTAAAGAAAAAAAGTTTATTTAGAGACAATGGGTGAATTTAATTTAGGATAAAAGAGGGATTCTGGAGGGTACATAAGATTGTGTTTTTATATGTGTATTTAGAGGATAAAATTTATTGTGTAATTTTAGAATCTTTTAAACAGAATCCCAAGAAAAATTGTTATACGAAGTACTTTTAAGTTAGGGTAATGAGTTATAGACGTTACTCCAATTGGTGTATAGGAGAAGTATAGTAAAAGAAAAAAGATGAATGGATAGTTGGAAATAGAACAGACAAAGAATGTTATTGAAAATGGTAATAAGAAATGAAAGGATATATAAAGATTTTGTTATGGTTTTTTTTTTTGGATTTTGTATATTGATAAAAGGCAATAAAATTTTAATTAACAAGAAATAATTTGGATGAAAAGGAGAAGCAGGGATAAGATATGAAGTTAAATAGATAAAGTATTGATACTATAATTTGGAATTGTTATGTTCTATTGGTTTTTTATTATTATTTTTTCCTAGAAAAGAATTTATAAGCTGTTATGCCTTGATTTTTTGTGCATTGTTTTTATAAAATTGATAAAAATGGTTTATATATATATATAACAAAAAGAAAATGATAATAAGATATGGAAGGATATACAAAGTGAATATGATGTTTGAATTTGTGTCTGTGTGAAGAGTTTTAACCCGGGATCAGACAACCTTCAGAAAAGATCTTTTAGTTTTGTTTATGTTTTGTGTTTTGTATGTTTGTGTATTGTGTTTTCTGTAAAATTAATAAAATTTGTTTAAAAAAAAAAACAAAAAACAGGCTAGGTCAACCTTTGAATTTGGACTTAGTGAATTTTATAAACAGCCATTAAGACTTGCATTATGAATCCATCTAACCACTATGGTTTATTTAACAAACTAATTTAAAAAAAACCTCCTGCACTAGCATGATGTCCAAACTCATCTGCTTATATCCCAAAGTGCTTTTTCAAAAGGTAACCATACTTTCTCTGTGTTTGCTTGGAGTCGTTTTGCTTCTCATCCAAGCAGTTCCTTCTGAACTGAAAAACTTCTTGGTTGAGAAGCCAAATGTCCCCAAACAAAAACGAGGAAAATGTGGTTGTCTTTTGAAAAGCACTTTGGGACAATCATGACTTGGATGACTGAGAAACTCCATAGTCACATGCTTATAACATTCATGTGGTCTGCCTCATTTAAATTCTTCTTATTCCTTCATAGCTTTGAACTATTAAATTACATGGATCTGGATTTTCTGTGCGGAGTCTTGCAGTCTTAGGTACTGATTACTTCTATATGATCTGTAAAAGAGGGAGCAGCTTGGTGCCAACAGTGAGGTGCAGACTGCAGCATCCCAAGAACTCCAGATTGTTGACATTGAATTCAAGAGCACTGGATATGCCTTGTTCTTGCGAAATGTAGTCCCATGAGATTTTTCTTATCTGAGTGCTCAGCAGTAAGTAAAACCGAGGTGCCCAATCTGAAGCCTTGGGGTCATCATGTGCTTCTGGTAGTCCTGGGTATGGTACTCCCTTCAAATATTTTAACCCAACTCTCATTTTAATATGACCCAAAGGGGAAATGATTGAACTCTTGCTTGGAGAGTGCTTGCATTTTATTATTGATTTCTTAGGCTTATACTGGAGCTTTCTGCTGGATGTTAAGATGGCTTTATTTGAAGATGTTGCTTCAATTTACTTCCCACAATAATAACCCCATCCTTCCTTCCTTCCTTCCTTCCTTCCTTCCTTCCTTCCTTCCTTCCTTCCTTCCTTCCTTCCTTCCTTCCTTCCTTCCTTCCTTCCTTCTTTCCTTCCTTCTTTCCTTCCTTCCTTCCTTCCTTCCTTCCTTCCTTCCTTCCTTCCTTCCTTCCTTCCTTCTTTCCTTCCTTCCCCCTCCCCTCCCCTCCCCTCCCCTTCTCTTCCCTTCCCTTCCCCTTCTGTGGGTGGGGAATCCTGGAATAGCAACCAGCAATTGTTGTGGCTGTCCTCCAAATTGTTCAAGCAATGAATGTCCTTCTGTCTATTTTCAAGCTCTTGTCTTCTGCATTGAAAAGCCAGATTTGTTTTGTTTTTGGTGGCACAGAAAGAAAAAGGAAAAAAATAACCCCAAATAAATATGAAGCTATCTGCTGAATGTTATTGGCTTCATCCAGATGGTCAGTAAATTTTGTACAGATGAAGCATTGTGGTGGGACCCAGTGAAATGGTCATTTGGAAAGGCTCAGGGAGATCTTTTTTCAGCAATAGTGTCCACAACCAATATTTTAATTAGATTTTTCTCTTCTTTTAAAAAAATGCAAGACTTTGTTTGATAGCAATCATTTGAGGTCGGGGCACCTTGTTTTCTCACAGTTGTTTTGCGTTGAGGGTACTTAACTCCAGCAAATTGAGAAAAGGAACAGCTGAGTTTAAGCAACAGCCTGGGAGCAGTTGCTTCCTGACCATGGACAAACAAGCTGGGTTCGATCACACAGGAGTATAAATATTGTTTCCCCAAAAATACAACCTACCCTGAAAGTAAGACCAAGTTTGATTTTTACACATGTGCCCAATATAAGCCCTACCCCCCAAATAAGCCATAATTAAGATCCTGCCCACTCCAGAGCACACAGGTAAAAATTAAGATAGGGTGGGGATGCGGGAGTGGAGCTCCCCTACTACTTCCCTTTAGACAGTTGTAGCCAGGCCTCGCACATCCTGACACCTGCATTGCTGGCCCATTTCTTTTGCAGCTGGCAAAGCTGGCAAGGCTTTCCTGAACATCTCTTTAGCTGATAACAAAGCTCCAGATCGATCCAGAGCTCTGTTACTGGCTGCATAGGCCTTCTGGAAAGCCTTGCTAGACACAGAAAAAGTTCCTAAAGTCTTCTGACAGTGAAAAGGAGGCTGGGGATGACGTGCGCAAATGAGGTTAGTTAGTGGATGACCTCCCCCTAAAATAAGACAGGGTCTTATTTTTTGGGAAACACCATATATATGACACACTCTCAGCTTGAAAAGATTAATGATTTGGGAATAGACTTGAGGTGTGTATGTGTGGGGAGTAAGTCACTCTTTGATCAGGACACAACAAATGAAATTGACTATGGAATAATGTTATTTCAAAGATATGTATACCTGTACATAAACTATGTATGTATAACTTAAATTAATCCAATTACATAGAATGATTACTCCTCTTATATTGAACCATTTTTTCAGACTTTTAAAAAAGTCATTTAAAATTACAAATCAGCAGCATCTATAAGAGGCATTCTGGGTGGGAGGGTCACACACAAGGTTCTGGAGAACTCATATAGCTTGGTGCAAATGTTGTATATATTTGGTAAAAGCATTCCCACTATCACTTCCCTGATTGCTTTACATTTACTGTGATTGCAGCTTCTTTCATTTTTTAAAATGCTGAGGTCTATGAAGATGTATACTGTATGGGATTCTAATATTATTACATTTTGTTAGAAGCCGGTGATATGCAATAACCATTTCTCCACTGTTGGTCTCATGTTGTATTTTGGAGGGATAGAATCATCACTGGCTTGATTTCTTATAGGAAGATACTTATGTAAGTCACAAAAGAACAAGAGCTGAGGGGGAGGGGGGATGAAAATCTATCTTGGCACATATACCAGCCTCAGCCACCACATAAGTTATCATTGATCTATTTTTCCTTTGTTTATTCATTCTGTAAAGTACCTTTGTGAGATCAGCAAGTAAAGTAAACTGGAATAACAGGTGTAAGGGTGACTCCCAAGCCTTTCTTTTATGTCACTTCTCTGCTAAAAATCATCCAAATGCAGCTGCTTTCCATCTACAGGCAAAAAGAGATTGAAAAGCTATCTTTTATCCTCATGGAAATAAAACAACTTGCCAGAATCTCTGCTCTGTGAGAAACCGTCCGGAACAGCATAGTCACACACACAAAAAAACATAATGTGCAATTTGGGAGATACATAGAGCTCAAAATATGTGGTGATGCCACCGATGGAAGATGGACAAGAAGTGAAAGATATAGCAGCAGCACTTAGACTTATATACCATTATATAGTGCTTTTCAGCCCTCTCTAAGCAGTTTTATAGAGCCTATTGCCCCCAATAATCTGAGTCCTCATTTTACCCAATTTGGAAGGACGGAAGGCTGAGTCAACCTTGAGCCTGGTGAGATTCGAACTGCCAAATTGCAGGCAGCTGGCAGTCAGCAGAAGTAGCAGCTTGCAATACTGCACTCTAACCACTGCACCACTGCAGCTCATAATGGTAGCCCTTGACTTGTAACAGTTCATATAGTGACCATTCAGTAACAATAGCACTGAAAAAAGTGAATTAAGAACGTTATATATTGCTTTAAAACTCTCTAAGCAGTTTTACAGAGCTCATTGCCCCCAACAAACTGGGTCCTCATTTTACCCACCTCAAAAGAATGGAAGGCTGAGTCAACCTTGAACCTTGTTGGGATTTGAATAACCAAATTGCCAATTGCAGTCAGCCATCAGTCAGCAGTACTGCACTCTAACCACTGCACCACCAAGGGTCAATATAATACCAAACAGGAGCATAGAGCTTGGGCCACAGCTCCCATTGCTGGAGAAGACTTTAGTTACTGACTTCACTCAATGCACTTGATTTGTTTACCAAACAAACCCACCTTAGTGGTGTGCTTATACTGCATAATAAGTTCTCTACTTACAACCACAATTGAGCCCAACATTTCCATTGCGAAGCAAGATGGTTGCTGTGAGTTTTGTCCCATTTTATGACCTTTCTTGCCACAATTGAGTGATTCACTATGGTTGTTAAGTTAGTAACACGGTTGTTGAGTGAATCTGGTTTCCCCATTGGCTTTGCTTGTCCGAAGGTCAAAGTGATCACATGACCTCAAGACACTGCAACCATCATAAATACACACCAGTTGCCAAGCATCCGAATTTTGATCAAGTGACCATGGGCATGCTGCAATGGTTGTAGGTGTGAAAAATGGTCATAAGTCACTTTTTTCAGTGCCATTGTAACTCAGGCACTAAATGAATGGTTGTGTGTCAAGGACTACCTGTGTACTGAATCATAAGCTAATAAAATAGTTGAATATCAAACAAGGTGCTAAACAGTGAGCAGGTGTGGCAAGCTGTGTGAATGCAGCTTCTAGATCTTGAATCCATCTACTTGTGTTTTTTGATCACAGCCTATGACAGTAGATGAATAAAGCAGGTGAGGCTGGAGCATCCCTTTTCTGGGCCTCAAAGACTGAATTGAAGAGGCTGGGAATTCTCATGTGAATCATAATGTTGGTATCCAAAACAAATCCCAAACTAGTGAAACAACTTGTCAGCTTTGGAAGTCATATTGAGATGCTCCCACGCTGCCACAATTGAACCTGGGAAGGTGGGAGGGGGGGATGTATTGGAGTATATCTAGTTAGACATAATAACATTCTTTTCCTGATTCAAGATCAGGTCGTGTTGCGCATAGTGAAAGGAAGTCTTAACTTGGGACAGATGGTGATTGGGCCACGTGATCTGATGATGGGTTCAGGGGATGGATTTTGTAGTTTTTATTTATTGTAAGGAAGCCCGGAACGTTCAGATTCGGGATTCCACAGTTGTGCCAGTTACTATCCAAATAAAAGGAACCTTTGAGAGATGTCTGTCTCGGAGTTATTGGGTGGAATGGAAGGTTGCTGGAACACTGACACAGCTGTTAAATGGGGCAGTGAAAAGTGCATGTATGCTTTTTGTTTGTTTTAAAGGAAAAAGTTAAATGCTAAGCGTTTTTATTCAAAACAAAATGAAACAAAAAATCCATTATTGTCTATAGGAAACACCACCTTTAAAGTTTTCATGTAGTAACCTGACATTAATTTAATCCCTTTCTCTCCTTGGGAGAGTCAACCACTTTTTAAAAAGTGGCAGTCAATCATTCTTATGGATGTGTATGTGTATGTGTGTGTGTGTGTGTTTGTGTTTTTTTTTGTGTGTGTGTAGAGATCCAATAAGACTACAAATTACTGTAGCTGTCACATTTTTTTGAAAAGGTTTTTCTTAAGAACAAATATGAAATAAAAAGCTTGTGCATTTGTCAACTCTTCTCCTTGAGAAACAAGGAGTTTCAGTCAACAGGTTTTTTTTAAAAAAATATCTAATTGAACCACAAAATTTGCCGCTGCCGCAGCAACAATACCAGGTTAACAACAACAGAGAAACCCAGAATTATTGGATTCTAAACTTAACATAGAAATAAAAATATTATTTTTGTGAGGACTGTAGTTGTTTGCATATCAGATTGACATTATTTACTGTTCAAGAGATACAACACAAACCTCATATGAAACAAGGTAAATTTCAGTACCTTGGACAACTCCAGTCATTCGATAGAAAATTGGCCATATTACTCCATGAACTGAAAAAAATCTGAGGATCGAACCATACAAAACCAAGTGAGTTAACTCAACCCACCGCTGGTACTGCATGCCTCATGTCTCCCAAAGTTGGTGAACATTTGCTAGAATGCACTTTCTGAACCTTCAGAGGAATGCAGAGGGATCTTTTTAGAATGATGATGTTTTCTTTACATGCTTCTGGATGCACTCAACACTTTTTCACATTATTGTCTGCTGGATAGTTCCTGGAAGAGACCATATATAGTTCTGGTGGGACCATCTGCAATGGCACAACAATCCCTGCACATTAGAGGCAATTCCTTAAATATGTTTCTCTCAAAAGAACCACTGGCAATCTGGCCCTTCTATCCCTTTTCCAGGTGACCAGCCTGACCTGGCCTAGGTCCACCAACTCACATTGGAGGGAATTATAGTTAAATAAAGCAATGACTGTTATGATAAGAATGAAATCAAATTAAGCAACACAACAATATAAAACATTCAAATGGTGAACAAAATGTCCCAAAGACTTTTCTTTTTGGTTAAATGGGCCCTCACAATCCAGTTGCCTCACAAACATGTCCTCTCAGGCCCACTGAGAGGCCTATCAGTCTCCCTTTCATGGCAGCAAAAATGCAGTCTCTAGGATGATGGTAGCCATCCTCTCTTCCTTGGGGTGGCAATTTCAAAATCTCTTTTTCTGAAGGAGTGCAGTTCTTTCCCTCATGGAAGCTTTGTTCTTTTCAGTCTCTCCCAGTCCTGTTTCTCCTCAGTTCCCTGAAGCTGTTGCCCTTCTCTCCTCACTCTCATTTTACTCTCCCTTCTGAGAACCATCTCTCCCAAAAAATCTTCTTCAGGGCTCTTCCTGCTCCCATTCCAACCCCAATCACTCACCCACCCACCCACCCAACCAACCAACCAGGGAACACTGCTAATAGAACAGGCCACACTTAATTTGTCCAAACTGCACAATGGTCACATTTTCTTAAGAAAAAAAATGGAAAACCTGAAGTTACAGTGCAGGAAGTAGAAATTCATCTGGGGATAGAAAATGCAGAAATTATAAATGGAACCCCCCCCCCAACCAATATGAGAACATGGATAGCTGTATTGAAGGGGAGATGGGTGTTTAAGGGGTGCCACTTGGCAGTCCACTTGCACCAGGAAGCATGCTGAAGTTTCTAAGAAATGATTTCCACAATCTCCAAGTCTGACAGGGCCCTTAAAATACAGGTCGTCCTAAACTTACGACCAGAACTGAGCCCAAAATTTCTGTTGCAAAGTGAAACATTTGTTAAGTGAATTGTCCCCCTTTTTTCAGCCTTTCTTGACACAGTTGTTACGTGAATCACTGCAGTTATTAAATTAGTAACATGGTTGTTAAGTGAATCTGTTCCCCCATTGACTTTGCTTGTCAGAAGGTGTCAGAAGCTGATCACATGACCCCAAGGCACTGCAACCATCAGTTCTGACCAGCACTTCCTGACACATGCTTTGTCCCCAAAACCCTCTCTTTATTTCAATGGCTGTGAATTATATGCATCCACAGCCCATAATGAGTCCCAAACAGTTTGTGAATAGTCCAACAGAAGTCTGCCACAGTCTTTTTGGGATAAGGCTGATAAGCACCCACCTTTATCTCCCTTGAAATGCTGCCAACGACTAAATTGCCCATTAGCTGTACAAGGCCAAACGGAGCACAAAGTCAACACGGAGCTTCAGAGTTTAAACCTATCAGAATGAACAAAGTTGCTTCCTGCAAAGGCTCATGTCCTTATGGGAGGGGCCAATCAGCTCCAAGCCTCACTCCTGAATTGCCCCTTTTGTCTTAACTGTTCTTGCCTTCTGGCAGCTCTGCACAAATGTGCACTGGGAACAGGCTCCCCTGTTCCTCTGCCTCACTGATTTCATTTTCTGGAGGCTCCAGAGACAGCACATAACTCTCCGATGGCCCTGGCCCCATCTCTGTGTCGGATGCAGATGCCTCATCCGAGTCCTCTCCAGACTCCAGGACTGGCCCCTGTTCCTCCCCATTATCCAACTCTGCTGCCAGTTCTGCAGGCCTCTGGCAGACCACAACACCATCATAAATATGAGCCTGTTGCCAAGCATCCGAATTTTGATCATGTAACCATAGGGATGTTACAATGATTGTGTGAAAAGTGGTCATATGTCACTTTTTTTCAGTGCCATTGTTACTTCAAACAGTCACTAAATGAACTAAATTAACTTGTTGTAAGTCAAGGACTAACTGTATTTCCACGAATATCTCTTGAGGGAGAATCTTCAGCTGTACATGCCTTGCTGTTAACATTTTTAAAAAAATGTTACCTTGTATAATGGTATATAAATTATATTATCTCTGAGCAGCTGTTCCTGAGGCTGCACATACAGTTTTGTTCCAGATGCTCCCGCAGCCCTTTGGCGGCTTGACAGATTTGTAAGGCTTGGGTTGACCTCCCTTGTAAAGGTTGCACCAGCACCTAGACCAGGTGGCCAAAGACAATAGTGGCAAAGCTTTCTGAAAACAGATGTCAGTACAACTCTTCCAAAGTGAGGTGGCAATAAACATAAAAGAGTAATTAAAATCCCACTCTTGTCCAACTGCATAAAACAAACTTGGCATTGGGTGGTGGGGATGGAAGGAGGGGCAAAGAGAGAGGGAGAAAAAAAAGATAGCACGCAAATAAAAAAGAGAAACGTACAAAAGTATTCAGCTTGTTTTGGAAAAGAAATAATTTCATCGGTCTAGGAAGCAGCCACGTAATTGGAGTAACACTAATAAATGTCTGTGTGTAAATCTAGGGTGTGATCACACATCAATATAGGTCTCCTTCAAACATTTGGGGATCAGAGAGAGGGGAGGATGAGACTGCGAATTCTTCCTTTAAGCAATTTAAACTTTACCTAGAATACTGCATCCAGTTTTGGTTACTACACAATAAAAAAAGATGTTGAGATTCTAGAAAGAGTGCAAAGAAGAGTAACCAAGATGATTAGGGGACTGGAGGCTGAAACATATGATGAACAGTTGCAGGAACTGGGATTGGCTAGTCTAGTAAAGAGAAGGACCAGGGGAGACATGATAGCAGTCTTCCAATATTTGAGGGGCTGCCACAGGGAGGAAGGGGTCAAGCTATTTTCTAAAGCGCCTGTCGGCCAGACAAGGAATAATGGATGGAAACTGAGCAAGGAGAGATTTAACCTGGAAATAGGGAGAAACTTTCTGACAGTGAGAACAATCAACCAATGGAACAGCTTGCCCTTGGAAGTTGTGGGAGCTTCATCACTTGAGACTTTCAAGAAGAGATTGGATTGCTATTTGTCAGAAATGGTGTAGGGTCTCCTGCTTGGGTGGGAGGTTGGACTAGAGGACCTACAAGGTCCCTTCCAACTCTGATTATCTATTATCTAAGGAATAATGGATAGAAACTGATCAAGAGAGATTTAACCTAAAAATAGGGAGAAATTTTCTGACAGTGAGAACAATCAACCAATGGAACAGCTTGCCTTTAGAAACTGTGGGAGCTTCATCACTTGAAGCTTTCAAGAAGAGACTGTACTGCCATCTGTCAAAAATGGTGTAGGGTCTCCTGCTTGGGCAGGGGGTTGGGCTAGATGACCTACAAGGTCCATTCCAACTCTGTTAGTATGATCTGAGAAAAAGTACTGAAGAGGGTTAGGGTCCTTCAATGAATTGTAAGAAGATTCTGATCCAATAAAAGAAAGCACCTTATTTTCACGAAGTTGGTTAAACTATGGGATTTACTTTCCCCAGAATGAGAGATGATCATTAATTTAGATTATTTTAAAAGATAACAAGACAAATTCACAGAAGACATGTATATCCATGGTAATTAATCTTGATGGATATATATTACCTAGTAAACAGCATGCCTTAACTATCAATTGATGACAGAAGAAGATTTTGATGTCCTACTTTGGCATTTTACAGATGCATATACCTACCTCTGTGGGATATAAAATATTGAACTAAGGCCTTTAGTTTAATCTAATAGAGATTCTCTTCTATTCCTAAAGAGAAAAAAGCCATACCACCTCGCAATGCAGCATCTTTATCATCTGGAGCTACCTCTGAAATTTGGGGTATTGCAGTTTGGAATGAAGCCCCAGGAAGTAGAGTAACAGAGGTCTGGAATTGCAAAGAGATACTGCATAAATGAGAACCTGTATCTTTCTCATTCCTACCAGAGGAATAGAAAAGCAACTATATTACCCAATTTGGCACAAGCAAATAAAACCTGGCAATTCTGAGATCTCCAAAGAAGCTAGCAGGAAAACTACTTTCCTGATGATATACTGAATGTAAAAGTTTCTTTATTTTCAGCCAGTTCATCTATGGCATCTATCAGGTACAAGTCCCTTGCGCTGTATGGTGCCACTTACTCTTTTCCCCATATTACCTGACTGAACTAGTTTTATCTACATCAGTGGTGGACGTTGCAACAAACAACCCCTATACTTCTAGTGTCCAACTTATAACCATAATGGAGCCTGCCCATTATGGTTGTAAGTCATCATGGTTGTAAAGCAGGTCAACATGAAACTGAGCTGATTTTATGACTTTTTTTGTGGCAGTGATTAAGTAAATCAGCATGGTCCTTAGGGGAACCCGTTGCTTTCTATGAGCATGTTTGCAGAAAACTGGAAGTAAATGCTGGTTTCTGGCAAAAATGTGATAAATCACAGACATGTGACTGCAGGATGCCACAACTAGCTGTAAATGTGGACCAGTTGCTGGGCACCCAAAATGTGGTCACATGTTCAGAAGGTGAGGCTCAGCTGTCAGAATTTCAGAACTGAGTTGTAAGTACCTTTTGGAGCATCTATCATAACTTTGAATGGCCATAACTTGGGATTCTACTGGTTCGGACCGGTTCTATAGAACTGGTTGTTTTGATTCTGCGCAGTTCGGAGAACTGGCAAATTGTGCCCCTGGCTGGCCCCTCCCCTCTCATCCGCCCCTCCCCTCTCCTCCCTGCCCAGTCAGTCCTTATCGCGCATGCCCAACATCGCTGACTGCATTCTTCCCCTCCCAGTCACTCCTTAAGGTATTTCTAGTCACATGGCCACACCTACCTATCCACGCCCACAGAACCGGTTGTTACAAAATTTGAATTTCACCCCTGGGCATAAGTTAGAAATTGAGAAGTTCTTGTAATTATCTTCTTTTAACAACCGGATAATCTCTTGTGGAGTGGAGTCTGGGTAACTGAATGGAGCTAGCAGAGTTTTTAAATAGCCGGATGCTCTTCCTGTTGCCAATATGGAGTTTTGTTCAGCAGATATATTGTCAGGGTGCCCCGAAAGAGAAGGATCTGCGTCTACCTAGGATTGAACTCATAGCCTCCTGATCATGAGGCAAGAGCTCCACCTGCAGGCTCCCCCACCACTCTTTGAGAAGTACTTGTAATGCTGTCATTATTATACCATGACTCTGCCAATGTATGCAAGGAAATTTTCTGAAATTGTTATACAGATAGCACAAAAGAGTAATGTGTTCCATCAGAGCTGCTCATGAAAAAATCCTTGATCTAGGAGTTTGGGTTTTTTTTTTTGGGGGGGGGAGTGGATAGGCTTCCAATCAGACTTAACTCCAGGTGACTACATGGATAAATTCATGCAGTTATCTAGGCCACATTTTGGAAGTGCAGTACTTTTCCATTGTCTTCTTCCCAGGGCTAAGAGCAAATTAGCTGGTTTCTATGCCGAAGACAAAACAAGAACTTAGGAATACTCACTCTTATCCATCAGGCCAAGCGGGTATAGTTCCTATGGCATATTTGTAATAGTGAGATTATATTGAAAATAGTTCACACAGGTTACAAGTCACCATAAGGAATGGCAGATATTGTTTTGATGGACATATGCTGCTTCTGCAAGATGAGCATCACAGAAGATAGTCATGTGCTGGATATAGCAATAGCACTTAGAGTTATATACTGCTTTACAGTACTTTACAGCCCTCTCTAAGCAGTTTACAGAGTTAGACTATTGCCCCCAACAATCTGGGTCCTCATTTTACCCACCTCGGAAGGATGGAAGACTGAGTCAATCTTGAGCCTGGTCAGATTTGAACTGCCAAATTGCAGGCAGCTGGCAGTCAGCAGAAGTAGCCTGCAGTACTGCACTCTAACCAACGCACCACCTTGGGTAAAATATCATTTAGAGGAAAGAAGAAAAGAGGCAGACTCTTCAAAACATTGCAAAATGCATACATACATATATAGGTGCAATTTACAGAAGATTGGAAAGCAATGAGATCACATGGGACAAACAGAAGTTATTGTATTGATCAAAATCATTGGAGAAAATTTGTCCAATGTGCTAATATAGAATATAGAATAAAGACCTCAGTCTACGTTTCTCTATTTCCTCTCATAGAAAAGCTGAATATTCCAGACTGGAATATGGGAACCAATCTTGTTTATGTGAGTAGATTTGCAAGATCTATCCATGTTAATTTTGATAAGGCACAGAAGGTCTTGTAAGATGGAGGTAATCAGTGTTCTTTAAATATCTATTTTTTAGATATCAGAAATATCTAAAAAATCATAGATATTTCTTACAGTTACACATAAATATGACATTCTCAGCATGATTTAGATCAGGGAAATTTACTTAATAAAATTTGCCTTTAAAAAACCAGATCCTGGTTTTTTTTAACTTTAAAACAAACCAAACAAAGTTATAGCAGTAGAATTTTTGTTGCTTTCTTCCAGACCTTTCACTACCAACTAGGTAACATCTTCAATGGTAGAAGAGAGTGGAGTTTATTTTCTGTTTATATATGGTGGCTTGCCCCGACAGTATTAGAAGGAGTTTTGTTTTCTTCTTGGTAGTTCCTTGATTAGGCTGTTGTTTATTGTTTGATTGTTTACCCGAGTTGGTTGTTTCTTGACCAGGTTTACTATTTGATTGTTGGCCTGGTATTAATACTGGTGTTAATTCTGGCTTATCTGGGTGTTGATTGCTGGCAAGGAGGCCTTTTCATCTGTTTGTTTCATTTTTAGCTTTTTAATTGATTCTTTTGAATGGAATGTAAATGTTGTTTATCTCTATGTCATGGTGGCACAATGGTTAGAATGCAGCCAGCAGTTCAATTCTGACTGGCTCAAAGTTGACTCAGCCTTCCATCCTTCTGAGCTGGGTAAAATGAGGATCCATATTGTTGGGAGCAATTTGCTGACTCTGTAAACTGCTTAGAGAGGGCTGTAAAGCACTGTGAAGTGGTATATAAATCTAAGTGATGTTGCTATATGCCTATTGATAACTGATTTGTTTGCATCCCAGGTTTTCAGCAATACTCTAGTGTTTTGTTTTTTTTTATTACTTAGTTTTATCTAGGATGATCATAGTTTCCCAGTTGAAACATCCTTAGTCCTCTGTAGAAACATTTCCCAGTTCAGCATAAAAATGAAATCAAGTTCTAGGATATAATTTGAAAGGATTAAAGATTAAGATTGTTAAAAATAAAAAGATGGAAAATAAAGTTAATTTATATGATCAAATTAAAATATATTGTTTCAGATAAACATTAATAGACTTTTGCTAACTAGGACTGATGAGGTTTAAAGAATTCATTTATAGATAAGAGAGGAAATATGGAAAGAAAAGGTCATTTGTTGCATATCAAGAGAAGGTGATAATTTATTAAGATTTATACTTTTTGTAAGGAAGAAGGAAGTCGTTAATTTGTTAATTTGTTTAGTATGTTCTTAGTTTTTCTTTTCTATTTTTTCTTTTCTGCATTTTCTCTTTTTTATTTCTTCCATTTAGCTTATTTCTGTATTAGTTTTTATCTTTCTGGTTAGAATGTTCAATAAATATATTATAAAAAGAAAGATAGTTCAAAATTTTATATCTTTAACTCCAATTAAGTGTTCTAAGCATTAATCCTTCTGCGACTAAAATCAGACAGTGTGTTTTTTTGGGAGGAGGGAAGGGAGATGGAGAGAAGAGCTTAAGGATCTGAGAAGGAATTCCTGTTACTAGAAGTGGCAGAAGAAAAGACAATGAATTACAAGCTTGTTCAAACTTCACTGAACACAAACCTTGATTAAAGAGGACCAGTCCTAATTTCTCTGCTAGATGGGAGAAAATGCTGCAAATGACATCCTTGCTCTCTTTGCTTATAGGCTCTTTTTCTGTTGAAAGAGGAGATCAGAGCCATCTCTTTCTCACATGTGGTTCATTCGTAATTTTTTTTTTAAAAAAAACAACAAATCAAATTTCTTTGAGATGGAATAGCAAAGGAAACAACTAGATACAACAACTGCAAGATTCAGAAAGAATCCATGCAATCCCTTACAAAGTGGTGGTTGGCATTTAAGAGGAACAGAAGGGAAAGAAATGTATTTGCATGAGGGAGGAGGAAGAGACTAAACATTCAATTATTGACAAATGACCGCTACATAATATTACAGATTAGTCAACCATAGGACTTCTCCCTGAGGTTCAAAGGGCTTATTATAGACCTAATATACAATCTGTGGACTCTCAGATGAACAAAACATTGTCCAGTCAGCAGTGGTGCTATTCTACCAGTTTGGCCTGGTTCTGGCGTTCCGGTAGTGCTGAAAATTGGCTGAGACTGAACTGGTTCTCTCTGATAAGCTGCTGTTGGGCCCACCCACCCAGGCTCCCAAACTGGCCTTTATTTCCTGCTTTTGAAGTTCAGCTGCTTTGCGTGGCACAACAGATTGCCGCTCATCAGCTGTTGAAGCTACAGGGTTTGCAGAAGGTAGGAAAGCCTCTGTGCATATACAAAGTGCACGTTTGGCACATTCACAAAGTGTGTGTGCATGCACAAAGCGCATCCACCAAGCCATGCCCACCAAACTGGTGGTAAACCTGTTTGAAACCAACCATTGCCAGTTAGGCATTGTGCTATTGTAGTAGCTGGGCATTGTGCTAGTGAAGTTTGTAAGAAAGGTATATATGGAGATGGAAGGACCTTTTCTAAAGCAAGGAATGGCAGCAATATCCTATCAACCTTGTTATTAACAGGGCACATTTTGCCACGTGGCTCTCATTGGTTAATGGAGGAATGCTCCATTGACAGAGCCTCAAGAGAGCCTCCAAAAGAATTGAATGCTTCAAAGACTGAAAAAGCCACCCTCTGTTCACCATGATGATTCCCCCTTGGTCATTACATGGCTTGAGTGAAAATCTACAGCCTGAACATGATGACATAAAGCTCATGGGGACAACTGTGGCATGAAAGACATAAAATCATGTTGATTCCTTGGACAGGCATGAGCAAGATGAAATTAGATGAAAGTAAATGTCAGGCTTTTTGTTTAAGGGGAAAAAAAAAGTCTGGGGTATATTTACAGAATGGGAGACATCTGGCTTGTGCATGTGAAAAGGATGGGGATCTTTTAATGGATCAAGAGTTGTTAATTTTTTTTAACTCACTTGTTGGTTTCTCAGAGAACCCAACAGGAAGACCCAAAGGATTGCTTGCTTTTTTGTTGTTGGGTCTACTCATTGCTGTGACAATCTACCAGACCATACATTTGAGGATAGAATACCACAAGCCAGACAATTAAAAAATATTTTAATATTTTAAAATATTGGCATTCCAGATGCCAACTGGAAGAACCATTTGAGGCAGAAGAGCCTTGGTGGCACAGTTGTTAGTACTGCAAGCTACTTCTGCTGCAGCCAGCTGCCTGCAATTTGGCAGATCAAATCTCACCAGGTTCAAGGTTGACTCAGCCTTCCATCCTTCCAAGGTGGGTAAAATGAGGACCCAGATTGTTGGGGGCAATAGGCTGACTCTGTAAACTGCTTAGAGAGTACTGTGAAGCACTGTAAAGTGGTATATAAGTCTAAGTGCTATTGCTATGTTGGAAGTCCTAATCATGATAAGTGGGTTGCCATTAATTGAATCAGTATGGACAGCAACATCACAAGGAATATGTTGGGTACGTTGCAAGACAGAGCAGAAGGCTCTCTTGCAAATCCTGGTAAGAAATGAAAACAATCACAAAGCAGTCATGAGGATTTACCCTACCCCAAAACAGGAAAAAAAAGAGAGAAAAACTAAAGGTGATTATCCAGGTCATAGGTTTTTTTTTTTTTCCGCTCTGCAGTGAATGGCTTTAAACTGTCTAGCTTAGGTACATAGGCATTTGCAGAGAAAAAAAAAAGTTTACAACTCCTTAGGAACACCTGCAGCTGGGATCTAGGATTCAAAAGAAAGAAGCATAAAAGAAGCCAGAGCAGGTAATCAAGGGAGGATGTTTTCTTCTAGGTTTGGCAGCAGAGGTGGCTGGAGTGAGAGGTGACATGCTATGGAGCAGAGGAGGGAATGACTGGGAAACTCAGAAGATACAGGACGCACAACCATGGAGAAGAGCCAAGAAGGTGTCTGAGGCAGCTGAAACCAAAGAAGCTTCAGAAAAAAAGATAGCAAAAAGGAGACAGTGGGCAGAGTGAACTTCAGGTAGTCCAGTTGCTGGAGAATTGGGCAAGAGAGTGTTAAGAGGAGAAGCTGTTAGCATTCCTGTAGTTAAGATAGCATGGGAGAAGGAAGGACCTAGCAGCAAATAGCAATAGCACTTAGATTTATATACCACTTCACAGTGCTTTACAGCCCTCTCTAAGTGGTTTACAGAGTCAGCATATTGCCCCCAACAATTGGGCTCTTCATTTTACCAACCTCAGAAGGATGGATGGCTGAGTCAACTTTGAGTCTGGTGAGATTTGAACTGCCAAATTGTAGTTAAATCAAGTTATATTAAAAGCAAAGTATTAGACATTAAGTCTACTTCTAAATATTAAGTCAGTATATTATTGTAAGTTATGCTAGATAGATATATACAATAGTAGACAGAGCTAAATATACTCTATAGACTACAGGTAGATAACACTATGTAAAATCTTGGAAATACACTTTGCATTACATCTCCATGCACTATAGTAATAAACAGTTCAATCTTCATTCATGATCTACATGTTTCTCTCTTATTCATTCCCATCCTCTGACATGACCATTGATTCTTTCTGAAGCCTCTGGGGTCTTCTAGAGTTAGCCTTCTTGGCCAAAGATTTTACAAGGAAGACAGGGACAAAAGAGATTCTAATCTTGCAGGACAGATCATTAAAACTTTATGGATGGGCATCTTCAGAATGGTCTGTATATCTACCCAAAGGCCCCAAGTAATAAACTAGGAAGGAGATTTAGTTTCCATCTGCCATGAGGAATTGTTGGTAATACTCCATGCAGCTACCTCTAGGCTTGCTTTGATGCATTATCCAGTCTTTTAGTGAGTTTTCCTCTGTCCCAAGCTTATTAGAACATTTATTATCACTTAACGGATTTCCTTAGCAGAAGCTCAGAATAATTGGAACCTATTAATATTTTCTTGTGATTCAGCACTTTATAGCTAACAAGTGATCTATTGAAGAGCTCTGACTGCATTCTCACCTATTTTAATGTACGGAACACTGGTAATGCAGTGACTATTGAGTTGGTTTGCTATTGTTGAAAGTCTTGGAGCAGCCTTACTAAAGAAAAACAACTCCTACAAGAGGTTAGGTTACAGGAGGCCAAGTCACCTTGGGCATCTATGTGCAATCTTCAAGATAGACTAGATTAGGAAACCAATGTCATGTATGCCAGTGTTAATTTTATTGTCAAACTATAGAAACAGAATCTTACTAATTTTGATATGTTTACCTATCTATTTATTTCATATCCTGCCTTTATAATTTATATAAATAACTCAAGGTTATACCTTCCCGCTCCTATTTTCTCCACAATAATAACCCAGTTGAGTGTCAAGTGAAGAAATCAGGAATCAAGGCAGTTCAAATGAATACAGGTTTATTGCATGCTAATACTGTCAACAAGAATCTGAATTAGTAATGATAAAAGCAAATTGGTGGTAGATAAGAATCAAAGGAATTCAAGGTAGGCTGGTCTTAGAACTCTTGTAGGCACAAAGGACTTGAGACTGATGGCATGCTTGACTCCTCCCTCAGCCCAGCCTGGTCATCTTCCATGAGGTGGAAGATGTGAGAGTGTGACTGGGCTGTGAGAGTGTGACTGGGCCAGAGTCATCCAGTGGGCTTTCAGGGCTAAGGTAGGACTTGAACTCCTGTTTTCTAGCTGGGTGCCTTAACCACTAGACCAAACTGGCTCTCAATGAATGCATTCTGAATGCACTTCCCTTCTCCCTCCTTTTACCTTTATGTGAACTAGGGAGGGGCTTGTATGAGACATTTCTGCAAATTAAATTCTTGCCTTGGACTCAACTTCCTTTTATGTGACCGCTGCCTTGGCAACATCTCTTCTTCTTCCCCTCAAGGTCATTCCTTCTTCCCTTTGCAATCTATCACAAACACAGCTCAGATACACAAAGGCATATTTTATTCTATTGAGCTGATAATTAGAATCCTGATAGGAAATGTTTTAATTTCTCATTGGAAATTAAGGGCTGCTGAGCTGGCAGTGGTGGGAGGAATCTTCTAAAATGCATTTCTTTTGTAATTTCTTTCAAAAATGCAGAAGTAAGAGCTTTGGGAAGGAGAACTTGAATTGAGGAGGTGTGATGGCTGAAACCCTAACATAAATCTACCAACTATTGGCTGTGAAAGATTTGTTGCTTTAGTAAAGAGTTGTGTTGACTGCTGATTCTAAAAGGGATTAAGCAGATTTGATCTATATCAGTCATGTTAGTTTATGAGGAGTCAGAAGACTCTTGAAGCAGGGGAGGTCACAGTCTGGAGAAATGTGCTGAAGATCAGTGAAATTAGGATGGGACAGATTCTATCCAGCATCAAAGTCTCCAGAATAGCCAAAAGAGAGAGGAAGATAACTTTTTTTTTTTTTGCTGTAGTCATAAGAAGAAAATACACTTGTCAAGCTGAGAGAATGGCTGGTTGGATGGGGAAAGCTATCAGAACCTTTTAATCCCATTCTTAACTCTAAAGAGGAAGAGTTTGAGACCTTAGAAACAGAGCAGTGTACTTGCATATTAAATTAACATCACAAGACTATATGGATATGCCATTCCAGAATATTTAAGCTGCATAAGGTTCATCTAAGGAAGAAAGTTCCTTTAAAAATGCATTTTAAATCACAAGCTGTGCCTTTGTTCCTTCCCTGGTCACAAATTTGGCAGGAGAGGATGGGTGAACCCAGGTTTGAATCTGGCTGTGCATAATCTTGCAAACAAAATGTGGCCGAAACCATAAGTTGATGCTATTTGTCTTAATGAAAGAGAGGAAAGAAAACCCCAAGATGTGTTTTGCATTATTTTTCACTGGATCCTTAGAATTCAAAAAGACAGACCATATGAGTGATGAATGTTTTTTTTCTCTGTAATGGTGCCAGTTATAATTTAATAGCACAGCAAGCAGTTGAGTTGTGAGATTATGGATATTGCTGGACATATCTGAATGTTGAGAGGATGTTATGAGTTTTATCACAACATGGTTTCCATTAGCAGCCTGGAAAATTATATATATACAAAAACTTAGCCCAGAAAACAAAGAAGGTAGCTTAATCCCCACTCCTTCTTTGTTCCCAGGATGCTCTCTGCCATCAGCCAGCAGCACAACTTTCATTACAAAATAGCTTGTTCATTGGAGGTCTTCAAACAGTTGTTGAATAGCCATCTGTCTAAAATGCTTTAAGGTGAAGACGAGAGCCTGAAGCAGAAGTTGATTTGCAGGTGGAAGGATCAGCCATCTTCCTGTCACAGATTTTCCTTCACCAGGATCGTATTGGGAATACTTTAAGTCAGGGGTCTCCAACCTTGGCTCCTGGAAGCCTGGCGGACTTCAACTCCCAGAGTTCCACAGCCAGCTGGCTGTGGAATTCTGGGAGTTGAAGTCCACCAGGCTTCCAGGGGCCAAGGTTGGAGACCCCTGCTTTAAGTCATCCTGAATGGCTTCCTTGAAGACAGGCTTGGCATGGTGAAATACCTAGAGCCTGGAGATGTTGGAATGATCCAGTATCAGAAATGAAAAAATGGGCAAAGTGTGACCAAACAGTATTTTTTCTTCAGATTATGTTAAACCTCTTCTAAGTGCAACACTCTTATTCTGTCTGCATCATACCTAAATGTAGTGGAAAGCTATACTACCAGAAATATCTACAGAGTGCCCTGGCAGTGTAAATAATGAATGCATCACCTCTTTCATGTAAGCATCAAGCCATCACAAAAAGAGCAAAGGAAGCAGATTTGGCATTGATAAGGTTCAGTGCTATTTTTTGGATTTAGATGAATAGAATAGAATGACAGAGTTGGAGGGAACCTTGGAGGTCTTCTAGTCCAACCCCCTGCTTAGGCAGGAAACCCTACACCACTTCAGACAAATGGTTATCCAACATCTTTTTAAAAACTTCCAGTGTTGAAACATTTACAACTTCTGGAGACAAGTTGTTCCATTGATTAATTGTTCTGTCAGGAAATTTCTCCTTAGTTCTAAGTTGCTTCTCTCCTTGATTAGTTTCTACCCATTGCTTCTTTCCTACCCTCAGGTGCTTTGGAGAATAGCTTGACTGCCTCTTAGTGGTAACACCTGAGATGAAAATGTCGGGTCTTGTAGACACCTTCCCCAAAGCACCATTTTTATTTTTATTTAGCCATAATAGTCAAATAGGATCTTTGGTTTGAAAACATGGAGTCTGAGAAGAAAGGAGCTAAGAGGAAAGTACACTCAGTCATATGTTGTCCGTGGTTAATAAGTTTTACCACAGAACCTTTGAGTACCTTACATTAGAACTCATGTCTTCACAGCAGATGAATTAGAAAAGCTAAAAAGGTGTCAAAACTGGACTGCCTACCAGACTCTTGGGGAAAAATGGTTGAAATTGATCAGATTTCCAAAGATTTCTGACAATATTTTGTATAGATTTGGAGACAGAGAAGTTCCTATTTCAATACAAGTAGTGGTTGACATCCGACCACAATTGAGCCTCAAATTTCTGCTGCTAAGAGAAACATTTAGGTGAATTTTGCCCCATTTTATGACTTTTCTTGCCACAGTTAATCACTATAGTTGTTATAAGTTAATAACATAGTTGTTAAGTGAATCTGGCTTCCACATTGACTGCCTGTCAGAAGGTCACAAAATGTGATCATGTGATCCCAGGAGACTGCAACCATCACGAGTCAGTTACCAAGAATCCAAATTTTGATCATGTGACCACGGGGATGCTGCCAGTGTCATAAGTGTGAAAATCAGTGCCACTGTAACTTTGAACTATCACTAAACTGTTGTAAGTTGAGGACAATCTGTCGTTCCAAAATAACATATGGCCTGTGCAGAAACCAATTAAGTTGGCACCCAGATGCAATTTGCAAGCACTTAATGTTGAAAGGACAAAGGAAAAGGAAAAGAAGCAACATGAATGCTGAAACATCCCCCACCTCCCCCAAAAAGGCATAACAATGTCCTCAGTCTGGAATGTTTGCATAGGCTTCAAAGAACCTTCTGAAATCTGTGATTCTTTACTTATGCAATTTTGCCTTTTATGAACAGCGTAAGAAGCTGTGTAATCCTTTTGGTTTTGCACAGCTCTTCTTTGGAAAAATCCAGCTAGCACTGCGCCTTGATGTGATTGAAGGAGTCTTTTCTGGGAAATCATTATTCATGCATGCGCTGGTTCAATTGAAATATTCTTTTTGGAGATGGAGTAATGATGACCCTGGATTCAGCTCAATTCAGGGTTCCTTTAAATTAAATTGCTAATAGCTGGCCATATAGCAGGCCCATTGGCTTCATAGAACTTGCTAGGATATATTGTCTGAGTTTGCACATCACACTAGCCTAAGCTAAAAGGGAGTCGCTCATGATCCAGCATATTATGAGAACCAACCCTTCTTGGTAAGTCTTTTTGGTTTTGTGGTTCAGTTGCTAAGTTGTGTCTGACTGTTTGGAACCCCATGACACCAGGCCCCATCTTCCACTGACTCCCAGAGTTTCCCCAAATTCATGTTCCTTGGTAAGTCTAATTATCATATATTTGTTTGAGTCTGCTGCATTGTACAAACCAAGTAACTGTATTTCGTTGACTTAAATTAAGGCCTAGCACATTTACTTAACACATTTGTAGAGCTACTCATCTCACAAGTGTGATTCTGGGTAGCTCAAAACAATTAAAATAACAAAGCACTAATAAGGAAATAAACACAGAAGCATACAACTATCCTTAAAACCACAATTAAGAATTCAACATACCATGCAATACAGCCTTTGCTCAGGCTCACTAATACTGCTAGATTCCCTCTCCTCCTCCTCCCCAGGCATGAGGTATAACTAAATCTTCAGGCCCTTTCTAAAGACCAGAAGGGTCAAGACCATCTAAGTCCTGGAGGAATGTTTCAAAAGGAAGACACATGGTAGTGTCAGAATAATTTGAGGTTCCAAGGCAGGGTTGTACAAGAACAAATCAAAATGAAATTCAGATATCTGTGAAGAAAGATTGATTTATTCCCCAAAAGCAAAGAGAAAATGAGGTACAGAAGGGCTGTTTTATAGGGAAGCTTGTCTTTTGTTTAGGTTTTGAGAGGTGTGGATGTGTGTTGGTTCTAGGATCAAGGATCTTCAAACTTGGCAAGCTTAAGACTTTTGAACTTCAACTCCCAGAATTGCTGGAGTTGAACAGGACTGGAGGAGGAATTCTGGGATTTGAAGTCCACAAGTCTTAAAGCTGCCAAGTTTGAAGACCCCTGTTCTAGATGCTTGTTTGGCAAAGAGAAAACTGATCTTTGTATGGGAGCAAAATAATACAGAACAACTATACAATAGGGTTAGAAAATAATGGTGCAGTGTTGGCTAGCATGTTTCAAGCTATATAACCCTCTTTTCTATGAAGTGAAAAATTATTTTGGGAGGAAAATAATTTGAAAGGGTCAGTAACAAGAACAATTATCCCAACAAGTTACAACTCTCACAATCTGCCACACCCAGTCTTCTGCAACTTTTCCCTGGAGTTTTACTTGATGGGGGTTCACTTAAGGCCACGTTTGCATATGCACACACACATATTACATGATGCATTGATAAGTACACATACTAAAGCATACCAATAATTACATAGATAATATCCAATTATTTTTCCCTGCCATTCCTTTGTTCCTTTAACCTGACATAACACAAATCCTAGTATGAATTCAATCAGTTGTTCAGTGACAGCAATGTAGGTTGATTTTGGTGTCTGTGGTTATCAACAGGAAGTAGAAATTCAGGCAGAGGGTCTGGTTGATGAAGGCTAACCAAAGTTCAAAGTTTTCAATAGCCTGGAGATCTCTTTCTGAAGTGACTGCAGTTTCTCCTACTGAAGTCTACTGAATTAAAAGACAATTGTTAGCCATTGTTGTGGGGGAGCCAGGGTTCTATTAACACTCACCGTACATCTATGCCCAGTAGTGCCAAGTCTGTTACTGAGTGCCCACTCAACTTCCATATTGATGACATTTCAGTAGTTTTCAGCAATATCCATCAGCAGAAAAGCAGGTTCTTGCTGCTTTCTCTCTTGGGGGAAGTTCTTTTGTTAGGCCTAGACTGGGTGAGACTCAACAATTCATTGGAGTTCAGGAAAGCTTGATCTCAAAGAGGCTCCAGCTCCTTTAATGACTGATGGTCAGCAGGACACAGATAAGCTGTTAAAAGAAAACTTTAAAAATAATGGGTGCTATAACTACAGCTGCAGAATTTAGTAAGTCTCCTGGCCTCAGTCCTGTTGCCTCCCGTACTATGACAAGACAGTCCAGGTTTAAGACCCAAGTGCCAAGAGATGGGGTGAGCTCCCATTACTTTCCCCAGTTCCTGCCCACCCAGCAATTCAAAAGCATGCAGATGCAAGTAAATAAATAGGTACCACTTTGGTGGGAAGGTAATAGTGTTCTGTGTGCCTTGGCATATAGCTATGCTGGCCACATAACCACGGAAATGTCTTCAGACTATGCTGAATGATGAGCATTGCTCCTAAAGTTTGGACATGACTGGATAGGGAAAACTTTACCTTTATACCCTAAGGCAAGATTTGGATCATCCATTACTTGAGCTGCAAAGGTATTTAATACTTTCCCCATTTTTGTGATGACCCGGGGCATGGCACCAAGATAACACAGGCACTTGGCAGTTCAAACAGCCCCTTTATTGATCCAAATTTCCCCAAATGCTCCCACATTTCTGGCAAGTCCCAGAGCAAAGTGATAACACACAGAGACATACCTCAAACAACCTCTGGCTGCAAATAGTCCAGCCCAACGCTGTGAACACCACAGGGCAAGTTGAAGAGTCCAGGAAGCAAGGGAGCATAGCAAGTAATCCAGAAATCTAGAAGGAATCCAGGAAAGTTCAAACGTGGTACTCAACACTCCATGAATACAGCATTTCTTCCTGACCAATGCCCCTCCCCACAGCGGCTCCTTAAATCTCAGTCCCCAGGTGTGCCTTGTGAAGAGGGGTGGGGCCCTCTCCTCCTGAGTAGCTGCTCAGCCTGCACTGTTCTTATCTTCTCTCCGTGCTCATGGGTCAGGAGAGGGGTGGTCCTTGCTCGTAGCCTGAGCTCTTTCTCTCATGTTCCCTGCTTAGCCTCTCTGCCATTCCTCCCTGCCTACAAGCTGTCCTAATTCTGAAAGGCCCTGGCCTGACTGGCCTTGCTCCTCCCCATTTTCCTCTGAAGCCAATCCCTCAATCTCTGTCAGCTCCAGTTCCCCAGCTCAGACAAGGGCATTACACTTTTTAATAATTGCCCAGAATGAGATTTTGCAAAGCTGGGAAGGTACACAAGAATGTATTTTTCTTTCTTTGTATTGATTAGGAAGTAATTCTTTTCAGTAGCATATTCCTGTCCCTGGAGGTTCTATCAAATATGGCCAAACTTTGTTTTTCCTGCCCTCTTTTACCCTTATCGGATGTCACATTAAGGGGCAAAGATGAAACCCAGCAGATGTGCTCCTAAACAATCCACTTAGGATTTTCAAAGGTAAAACACTCAGGCAAAAGGTAAAAAGTTACATACCTTTAGGTTTTGTTGTTTTTCTTATTGGCCTGTGTTATGTATGTAAATAGTTGAATAAAGGCAAGCTTGGGGTAAAGTGCAGGGTTCTGGCCCTGCACTTCTGATTGGGTGTTAAGCGGCTAGATCGGATTGGTCGGGTTCTGAGAATCTGATTGGCCCTTAACGGAGGACTCTTATTGGTACTGGAGCTAGCATTTCACAAGCTCCTATTGGTTATTTAACATTAGCATTACCTATATAAGTAGAGTTGTTGTTATACAAGTTAGAAGTCACTATGCAATAAAGAGTTGAAAGCTCACCAACTAAGACTGTCTCCATTCATTCTACCCATGCCTGAATATATGATAGCCTGCATTGAGCCCACAATGCTGAATCGTTTCTATGGAAAACAGATGATAGGATTACTGATAAGAGGTAAAATGCAAATTTGTCTTGGTAGATTAGCAACAGCAGCTGGGAAAGCAAAAGTGAGCTTTCCTCCTAGGGCTGAGAGAAAATGTGACTGGCCCAAGATCATCCAGCTGGCTTTCATGGCTAAAGTAAGGCTTGAACCAATATTCCTAAATTTCTACTCTGGTGCCTTAACCACTAGACCAAACTGGGTTTCTCTGAATTTGTTTACCTTCCTTTCTTTGGCTTCAAGAGAGAGGAAAAAAAAAAACAAGTTTAACACACATAGCAACAACTGGTCTCTTCCTTTAGCCATCCAGGCTAAAATATTTTAAAACTCATTTTGCCACCCAACCTATGCAAGCTTCAAATCTTCTAAATCACATTTCTTAAACTTTATCACTGACCATCATATAGAGCAGGGGTCTCCAAACTTGGCAACTTTTAAGACTTGAGGACTTCAACTCCCAGAATATGCTGGCTGGAGAATTCTGGGAGTTGAAGTCCACAAGTCTTAAACTTGCCAAGTTTGGAGACCTCTGATAAAGTATAAAATTTCTCTTCCTGCTTTCCTATATTCTATCTAGACCACAGTTTTAATTCATACTAAAACTGGCATTCCCCCCCCCCAAACCCCCTTTCCTACACATCATTAACTTTTTTACAAGCAAAAAAAAGGTATATAATTGTGAAAATGAAAGCTGTAAGCAGGACAGTTGTACTTCTCCATACATACCTCTTACAACGCAGTTTACAAATACAAAGACAGAATGGGGCTAGCGTTGCCTTTAATATACCTTGCAGCTAGTAATTGGGATACAAGCCTCTGCTGGGTTGTGAGGTTGCAATTTCTTCCTCTTAATTAGCACACCTGATAAGTAAAACAGTAAATTAACCAGGAATTAATTGAAGAAAACAGCTAGCTAAAGTTAGGACTGATTAAATTATCCACTGGGCTGCTTTCCTCCTTTTCTTGCAACATTGACAAATTACAGTTAGGAGGATATATTTGACTAAGGCATTCACACAAGATTTTCAAAACAGAATTCTTGTCTTTCTTCTTGAGAGAAGATATAAGAAAAGAAAGGAAAGGGAGGGGTGGTGGGAGGAAGTTTCTCTCTTTGCTGGTCAGGCATATCAAGGTGGATTCTTTCCCATAGCTTCATTCAGTCTCTTCTTAAAGAGATTAGAGGGAAAAATGGTTAGCAGAGCAGAGAGTGATTACAGAATTCCTCTCCTTCCTTTCCTCAGCCTCCAAGCCATCTGTTTGTTAGGCAGGTAACATGGAGGAACTGAAGAAAATATATTGCTTTCTATGGGCTTCTTGGATGTAGATCATCAATCAACAGTCCAATTAAGTCATCTTTTTATATTAACTTTCTTACTTCAGAACATAAAATCACAACACAAATACAATGACAGTAAAATCATCTCACTTTTCATGGAAAGATAACATCAGAGTTCCTGGCCAGGCATTTTCTTTATTAAAACTATAACTTTTCATCTTGTTTCAATTTACACTTGAAGAAACATTCATATAAAGGTAAAAGTATAAGTTTCCTCTGCTCAGTTGTGTCTGGCTCTAGGAGGCCATGTTCATTTCCCAGCAATGGATTCAGTGGTGGTATTCTACCAGTTTGTCCTGGTTTTAACATACTGGTAGTGCTGAAGATCGGCAGAGACTGAACCAGTTTTGTCTGAGGAGTTGCTGGAGCTGCTGTTGGGCCCACCCGCCTACCTGGGATGCCATACTGACCTTTTGTGATGACCCGGGGGTGTGGCACAAAAGCAATAAAGTCACAAAAATAGGTAAAGTCCCTTTAATATGTCCAACTTGGCCTCCAATGTCCAGTTATCCTTGGCTGGAGATCAAACTCGTCCAAAAACAGTCTACAAAGGAAAGAAATGCAGTCTTTGAACCCAAAGTACTGATAAAGTAGAAATAAAAAAAACCAACATAAACCACACTGAAATAATTAACACAACAGGCCAGGGTCATAAATTGTAGACTTCCAAAAGACACCGAAGCACACACAGTTGGGAGAATGCCAAAAGATAAGCCTAGATAAAGATAATGCAGGCTTTGTTTCCAGCAAGGTGCTGTGTGCAAACACCCTTCTTATATCCTGTTCTCCCAGTTACAATTAATGAAAAGGATCAGGCCTTTTTCTTTCTTTTTTTTAAATAAAGTTTTATTTGGGTTTTCACACATACAAAATACAAGTAAAACATCTTTTTTGAAAATAGCATGGTCCCGGGTTGAACTTCTTTATGCAGACACAAAACTCAATTTCATGCTTCTTTTTGTGTTCATATACATATCTAATACTATTCTACATTTTCTATATAGTTTTTCCCCTCTTTTAAGTTTCTCACTTTTATTTTGATTATCTCATCTCAATTCAAATCATTATATTTATGCTTTTGTCTGTTCTGTTTTCAATTTCATATTATCTTTTCTCATTAAACAGATTTTCTCATGTAACTAATTGGAGTATGACACCTTTATATCTTTTAATTACATCCATTCAACTCTTATTTAAACTTCAATATATACCTTAAGGTTATGACCTTCAATATAATACATAATACATAACTTCCAATAGAATTCTGCTTGGTACATTCTTATAACACACTATATTCTTTTCTTAAAAAAGGATCATAAATATATGTAATTATAAACCCTCATTCCATTCCAATTCAGTTCTATCATTAATAATCATTAAAATCTTAACATCTTTAACATTTCTTTTCAATTAAATATCATACTTCCTTAAAGACACATATAATCTCCATAATTAATTTTTCCCTTATTTCTCTTCACATGTTTTGTAAATTATTAAATATTCATTTTGTTACATTTATTTATTGACAAGCATTCCACTGAATTATGATAGCTATTTTATCAAACATTTTAATCATACATTGTTTCATATTTTTTTGAAATTATTTCTGCTTCTAATATAACCATACTATCTTATGTATCTTTGCAGAATCCCTTTTTCCATTAAATTTTCACCTATTACCTTTAAATAGGCCCTGTTTCTCTATATTTTATTTCTGTCCTTTATAACTTCTTTTCCTTTCTTTCTTCCCTCTCATTTTCTCCCTCCCCTTTTTACCCCCTTGTCTCTCTACTTCTAATTCTCTCTTCTGCATTTCCCTCTTCTGTTGCTTTCTGATTTTATACTTATTTTTCACTCTATTTTTTTTGGAGTTGTTTTTCCCAATCTTAAACTTTCCATTCTCTTTCCCCCCTTTCCTTCCCCCCCCACACCTAAGATTACTTGTTCATTAAAGATGGCTTCTTCTTTGTCGCAATCTTCTTGTTCTGCAGGCATTTCTTGTTGTTTCTCATCATTCCAAATCTCCATTTCTAAAAACTGAAATACGAAGCCAAAAGAACCTCTCCCTTCTTGCGCATCTTCTTTGTACTTTTTAAGTTCCATTTTCAGTTCTTCTAAAAGCGAAGGCATTTTAAATAGTTTTAAACAACCACCCAATTGGTTTTAGTCATTCAAATACAATAACCATGAATCCAGAAACCATCAAGTAATCCAAATAGTCCCGAGTTATATCTTCTTATTTCCTTTTCCACTTTCTCTTCCTGGGGTTTTTGTTGCAATATTTCAGTTAGAATGTATCTTTTGGAAGTCTTGTTTGCTGTAAGTTCTTTTTAATTCCAGGCAGTCTCCTCCCTTCCAGATCCTGCCCTTTTCTTCTTTTTCTCTCCTTTCCTGTTTTCAAAAACTTTTGATTATCCAGAAATTTTTATTATCCCTTTGACTTTTTATTTTCAGCATTAAATGCCTATTCATGTCAAAATGGATTTTTCCCCCAATTTCTTACTTAAAGGGATCAGGCCTTTTTCTCTCCCATAAGCCATGTTGCTCCCTTCTCCGTTCCTCCCTTCTCCGTTCCTCCCTGCGTGCCCTAGGATGAAGAGGGGGTGGCCCTGAGTCCTTCTCTGAATGCCCAGCTGGACTGTGCCCTTCCCCGTGTCTTCCACAGCCACTGGAGCCACTTCCCCACTCCCTGTCAGCTGTTCAGTCTCCCCCTCAGAATCAGACTCCAACAAGGGCATGATACCTTTATTCCCTGCTTTTGAAGTGCAGCTGCTTTGTGTGGCACAGCAGATTGCTGTGCGTCAGCTGTTGAAGCTACAGGGATTGCAGGAGGCGAGTAGGAAAGCCTCTGAGTATGCACAAAATGTGCCCACCAAGTCACACCCACCGAACCGGTGGTAAACTATTTTGAAACCCATCACGAATGGATTCTATGACCCCCACCAATGGAAGCTTACTATCTCATGACTTTTATTGTTTTATCAATGTATAAAATACAAAGAAAAAGAAAAGTAGGAAATTAAGGGAAAGAAAAAGAGAGGGGAAAAGAAAATATGAGGTACAAAGGAAGAAAGAAAAAGGCATTGACTTCCAGCTCTTTTTAGCACAATAAAAGATAACAACATTATAGCTTCCACTTTTTACTTTTACATCTATGGTGATTCTCAGTCATCCTGGTCATGGTTGTCCCAAGAGGCAACTGGGTGTCCAATTTAGCTATACACTTTGGGATGAACACCCTTTGAATGGTGCGGGAGTATGGATGGATTTCCAGAAAATTTGCAGACAACAGGATTCATCTACGCTTCAATTTGAGATGCAGACAACGTAGACTCATCCCCAACAGCCTGCACTTATGTTCAACAGTAAAGGGACACAGTGCAGAAAACATCCTGCAGAAAGCACAGCTCCAATTTCTCAATGAATGAATAAGACAGATTAATTTTTAATTTTACAATTGAGGTTTTGAAAGAGAGAGTGGAACTCAAACTCCAAAAGCTGAAATCACTTTACCAACAGAAGTATTTTTTTTACTTTTACACATTAGTATATAACTAGCCATTTCTATAACAAGAAATCTATCTAATTGGCAAAACCAAAGCCAAAATTTCATTTTGTTTCATCACAAGCATAAATCCAGGGGTGATATCCAAATAAAAAACATAATTAAATATATTCCCCTCTTTGAATAAAATAATCGGTTCAATGGAAGTTTACAGACCATGGCTGATACGATAAAACCTGGCTGATATATCCCAAAAGTGCTTTTTCAAGAGGAAACTGGACTTTCTAGTTTTTCTTTGTAGATGTTTCACTTCTCATCCTGAAGCGAAACATCTTCGAAGCTGAAGAAGCTTCTTGGATGAGAAGCAAAATGTCTTCAAAGAAAAACCAGAAAGTCTAGTTGCCTCATGAAAAAGCACCTTTGGGACAAACATGACCTGGTTGACTGAGAATCTCATAGACCAGGGGTGTCCAACCTTGGCAACTTTCAGACTTGTGGAGTTCAACTCCCAGAATTCCTCAGCCAGCTTTGCCAGCTTTGCTGGCTGAGGAATTCTGGGAGTTGAAGTCCATAAATCTTAAAGTTGCCAAGGTTGGACACCCCTGTCATAGACATTTGGTTGATATAGGTGATTTCAAACAAAGGTGTCTGATGGGAAGGCTGTCAAAAAAGTCAAGAGATGACCAGTGTTTATGTACATTGCATGTCTGATGCATATAAATAGAGGCAGAGCTTTGATTGCCATCATCCTGACTTGTTTTCATCTTCTATCTGGATACTTTGGATTTTGAATTAATATTCTCTCACTCCAGGGATGGAGGAGAAATCCCTCAATTCTCATTTGAATGGGAATTTATCTAATTTTATAGTTTTTTAATCTGTATCTTGAATGGAAGCTGAACACTTAAGTTTTCCAGTAAGCTTGCTGTGAGTTTTAATTTTTTAATTTTAATTTTTTTATTTTTTGAAACAAATTTTATTAATTTTAAAAAATAAACATTAAACACATAAAACCTCTTTCCATTATAAATTTTTACAAAACAGATAAAACATTTTATTTTATACAACATAATTATAATATATCCCATTTCCACTTAAATTTCTTTTAGCAGATTTCTCATCATTTCTCTTTACTCTTATTCAATTATGCTTCTTTTCTATATTTATCCATTTTATACTCATCATATTCATATTTCCCTCTGTTTTGTTTATTATCCTCATCTAGCTTTCCTCCAAGGTTTATTATCCTCATCTAGCTTTCCTCCAAGGTTTTATTAAATCTCAAACAAACATAAATACACAAACACAAAAACACAAAACTTCTTTTTAGAAAGTAGCTTGGCCCCAGATCGCCTCTCTTTATATGGACTTCAATTAAATTTATGCTCATCTTATATACCATTTCCTATCTTATTTACCATTTTGTATCTTCATTATAGCTTCTCCCCACTTTCCAGTCTTCTTAGTTATATTTTATTTATTTTGTCTTAATTTACATAATCATTCTTGTATCTTTTGTCCATTCTTTTCCAATTACCTATTTATCTCATTCCCTATAGTAGAAAAAAAGAATTTCTCCTGAAATCACTAATCAAAGTATGATGCCTTTCCATTGCTCCCCTAAATTAACATTTAAGGTAAGACCTGTTTCCCCATCTGATTCTGCTTAGTACCTTCTACTTACTAATTTTTAAAAGAAAGAAAAAAATAGTAAACCTATAAAGTAATTAAATACATAATTAAACATTAAATCTTATAACATTCCAATGATCTATTTGAAAATAAAATTCTAATTTCAATTACTACAATACTATCTTATGCACTTTGCAGAATCCTTTTAAGAAAAATTTTACATTACCCTTTATCCCTAAAAAAAAATTTCTTTTTCCCATCTTGTTTCATACCTTTGTGGCTTTTTTCCCCCTTTCCCCTTCCTTTTTTATCCCCCCTGGTCTTTTTACCCCCCCTTCTCCAAACCTCCACCTTTTTAGCTTCCTCTCTCTGTTGTATTTCTCTTTTCTTTTGCTTTCTAACATTGTGTTGATTTTGCATCTTATTTTTCTCTTTCTTGGATTTTTTTTAAAGTCTTAAGTCCTTTTCCCTTCCTCTCTTTCTCTTTCCTTTCTTCAACTTTTTGGATTCATTAAAGATGGCTTCTCCTTCTTCTTCTTCTTCCTCTGCTTCCTCCTTCAATTGTTGTATTTTCTGGTAAATAGCAAGCGCCATTTCTAAGAAGCAAATAGTTTCTCTCCAAGTGTCCTTGCCTTCTTCCTTTATTTTTCCATATTCCTCTCTTAAATCATCAACAGAAAGAGCCATTATAAACCTTTTCTTCTTTTCTCTTCTTCTTCTTGAAACAACCAAGATATTTCAAAACTTATAACAATTCCCCAAACTCCCAAAGTCATCAAACAGTCCAAACAGAGCACAAGGTTCTTTCCTTCACACTTTTTCTTCCTGGGGTAATATCAATTGGAAAGGAAAGAAAAAGCCCAATCTGTATTTAAAAGTCTTATTGCAATTAACTTCCAATCTCAAAGTCCAGGCATCTCCTCCTACAAAATCTTAATATAAATTTCTCCTTTGTCCTCTCCATCCCTACTTGTCACAAAGAGCTTTAAATTTTTACCTTCTATAAAAAAGCAGGCTTTTCAATGTCCATTTGTTGATTCCATAGGGAAGGAGAGTAAACTTTCTCTTTCACACTTTCACTCGCCGCTTATAAATCTCTTCTAAAAACAAAGTATCGTTCAAAAATCAAGGTTTTCAGGATGTTAAATGCATCTTATGCTCTCGGTTCCATCAAAAAACTTTCACTTCAAAACTTTCTCCTTCTTCTTCCAGCACAATCTTGTCCAGCTGCCAGCTTCTTTGTGGCGGCCATTGCTGACTGCCGCTCCACCGCCTTGAGAGAAGGGGGTTATGCCGGGTGGGGAGGGGGTCTGCGAAACCCCCAAACCCCTGTCCGGATCCCCCCTATCTTCGGCTGCCTCTCCGGGGCAGCCTTATCCTCCAGACCCGTCAGGATCAGAGGCACCAAGACAGCTAGCACAGCAAGGATCGTGCAGGATCGCAAAACCCTGCCGCCGCCAAAGCCTGGCAAACCGGAAGTCAATTTTTTTATATTTTTTGTATTTCCTAGGTGGTGATTGCACTTTTCTTCTCTGTTATATTGTGGTTTTAACTTATCTTTGAATCACTTGATGATTAGGCAGCTTGGCAAATCGAGCAAACAAACAAATGAAATTCCTTGTTTGCATATATAAAGCATAATTATAAAACAAAAATGCCTATGTTTGGAGAAATGTGTAGCAATTTATATACACATTTGAATACATACTTAAAAAAATAATCTATTGACAGTACACAAAGGAGAACCTGAGAAAAGCAGAGCTTGGCAGATTAGCAAAAATGAAACATACAGTCTATCCCAATTCTCAGTTGCCAAACACCCGCTCCCCTACGCAATGAAGCAGCAAAGCCAACCTGCAAGTTTTTGTTTAGTTTTTGTTTTTTCACTTAGAAAGTGCTCTGTGTGTTATCCTCTGTCTGTTTCTTTGAGTAGACTACAAGAGCCTTAACACTTAGACTTACATAACCCTTCACAGTGCTTGACAGCTCCCTCTAAGTGGTTTACAAAGCCAGTCTATTGCACCCAGCAATCTGAGTCCTCATTTTACAGGCCTTGGAAGGATGGAAGGCTGAATCAACCTTGATCGAACTCCTGGCAATGAGGAGAGCCAGCCTGCTGTCAGTGTTCCAACAAACCGCCATTCCACCCAAGAACTCTGAGACAGTCATCTCTCAAAAGTTCCTTTTATTTGGATAGTGACTGGTACAACTATGGAATCCCAAATCTGAAAATTGTGGGCTTCCTTACAATAAGTAAAAACTACAAATCCATCCCCTGCACCCATCACCACATCCCATGGCCCAATCACCATCCGTCCCAAAGTAAGAGTTCCTTTCACTATGCGCAACATGACCTGACCTTGAATCAGAAAAAGAACGTTATTATGTCTAACTAGATATACTCCAGTGAACTCCCCCCTCTCACTTTCCCAGGCTCAATTGTGGCAGTGTGGGAGCATCAGATCTCAATATGGCTTCCAAAGCTGACACCTGCAATATTGCATTGTAATCACTATACCATCACTATCCCTAACAAGTGAGCCTACAATGGAAACTTGCTGTTAGATTTCAGAGTCTCTTAGCCCTGCTTTAGGGAACAGTTCAAAAGCTCAGGTTCATATGACTCATATGGAGACTTCGTGCCATTTTGGGAATGAAATGTGGCAAATCTGTTCATGAATAATTGAGGGTAGCACACAGCATTCCTTAAGTGAAGGCATTCATCTGTTATGCTGTTTTCCTTAGTATAGAGCACAGTTGAGAGGGTTTTCATTATAGATACAAGCTTGGAAAGGTGCCTTGTATTATGTAAGCATTTTGGGTGGTTTAATTTTTGTCTTGGTGTTTAAGAAAAGGAGTTGGGGGGGGGGGGGGGTAAGGCAATTCCAAAGAAGAAAGATGCAAAAAGTTATTCTCAATCGTCTGACTGAGGCTGTCTCTTTAATGCTGTCCAATTGTGGTGACAGATTTCTGCAGTTAGAAAATACTTCCCGCGTGGATTTCAATTAAGGTTCCATTGAAATAATAGCTGATTAGCATATTACTATCAGCAGCCAGCCACTGTGCCTGCAGCTAGGACAAATTGTGCACATTTTCTGATATGTCATTTCTCTAGGTTTCTGACATAAAAAGATCTCTATAGTAGCAGAGTTCAGTTTTACCACAAAGTCAGAGCACTGATGCAAATATATTTTCTGTATTGTTGTTTCTTTCCCTTTCCACCCACCTGCTTCTCAAGTGCCTAGAATTCTATGAGGTAGAAACATTTTCTCTTGATACTTTGGGCTGTGAGGTGATGTTACCATCCCTGAGGCATAATGCTGGCAATATTTGCTTCATCAAGGTGATTCCTGTTGGGTCTGAAGCCTCCTTCACCAGCTGGAAGGAGCTTCAGCACATCTGTTTCACTTCTTAGAAGTATTGCGACTTTACAGAATAACTTTGAAAGGGTGCTTTGTTTTTAAAGACATTGCTTTGGAGATTTGCCCAGCCTTGACGCAGAACATTTGCCTCTTAGGATAATATTGAAATACATCTGAGGTAGTCGCACACCATATGCCTCAAATGCTTATGCCACATAGTCAGGGGTGGAATTCAATGTTTTTAACAACCGGTTTTGTGGGTATGGCTAGGTGGGCATGGCCATATGACTGGGTGGGTGTGGCTTATTCATCTTTGTCTTCTTTTTTGCAGCACCCCCCCCCCACGCTCCATTTTTGGGCTTCCTGGGGCTCAGGGAAGCCTCCTGAGGGGCGTTTTTGCTCCCAGAAGGCTTCCTGGAGGCCCAGAAAGGCAAAACAGCAAGACAGTGAGGGGGATCCCAGCACAGCTGATCATTAGACCAGTGATTGTTGGGAGGGGAAAAAAAAGAAATACCTTAAGGAGTGACTGGGCGGGGGAGAATGCAGTCATCAGACATGCACGTGATGTTGTGTATGTGTGATAAGGACGCAGGGAGGGAAGTGGCAGGTGGAGAGGGCCAGGGCCAGCCAGGGGAATGATTTGCCAATTCTCTGAACTGCACAGAATTGTAACAATCAGTTTTATAGAACTGGTCCAAACTGGTAGAATCCCACCCCTGCACATGGTATATTTACTGGTAGACCTTGCTAAACAATGGTACCTGGGGCCGGCAATTCCACTGCTAAGTGAGGCGATCCTAAAGCACAGCATCACATGAGCATGCTGGCCTATGGCAGTAGACATGGTAGTTCTGGTTGTTGCCGTTAGTCGCCCAAGGTTGCTTGGCACAATGTCATGTAATCTCCGTTTGTAACTTCCTGATGGTTACTCCATTGATTTTGCTTTTGGGAAACCAGCCCTGAAGGTTGAAAATGGCAGTTATGTGACCGTGGGACTCTGCAATCATCGTAATTGTTAGCCGTTTGCAATCCACCTGTATCACAATCATGTGACTGCTTTAATGACTGCAATTACAAGGACATAAGTCTTCTTGTTCAGTGCCATCATAACTGAATGGCCTCTGAACAGGGACTACCCTATTAATGTTTTTGTTATGGCTTGTTCATTTTACTACATAAAAAGAAGAAAGTTTATATGTGTTTATATAGACACATATAATCCCATATTTGCTCCATTTTCTTCCATGGCTGCCTCTCTTTGAGGCTTTTATGCAGTGCCTGGGGTGTTCAGGAGCATTTGGTTAGAGATAAGAGGTAGAAATTAGATAAAGGAAGATTAATGCTATGTATGAATTAAAGATGGTTTATAATTATGAATATGCTTATATAATTAACAGAATTATAAACAAGCTAATATAAAGAGAAATCTAGTTAAAACTATTCTGTTATACTACTACTATTGTTACCAGTATATGTATGAATGTGTTGGTTTGCCTTTTCTTTATTTTTCTGATATGCCTTGACAATACACTGTATTCAAAATGTTCATGAATAAATAAAAAAACATACACCAAAAAAAAGGGGAGCATTGGTGCAAAACAGGGGAGAGAGAATTGCCCTGGTCTGCTGAGTTTATCGTGAATGCTTGATAAATAGGAGAATACAATTTTCCCTAACTTGTCCCTTGACTGATGAACTAGAACTACGATGTCTGGGTTTCCCAGAATATGCTGCAAAAGACTGAGATCACAAAGGACTTCTGGAAAGGGTTATATCTGAAGTTCTTACTCTTGTAAAAGTTGCAAGATGCAACTTTTACTATTGGGACCTGCAACATATTCAGATTCAGTATTTCTCAACTTTAGCAACTTTAAGATATGTGGACTTCAAATCGCATCTGTCTGGAGAGGAAATTCTGGGAGTTGAAGTCCATACATACATCTTATAGCTGCTAAGGTTGAGAGACACATGGTCAAGATTGAAGAAAACAGCTGGAGTCACCTAGGAGAATAATACTATGAGAGCAACAGGTCAATAACGTTTTCAGTCTGGTGAAAATGTGTGTGAAAGGGCCCTCAGTTTTGTGTTGTCATGAAACCTGTTGATAACAATGCAGCAACTATGGCACTAAATGCTGGAGTTTATACTGTATTATGCACAATCCAAGATAATTCATTTCTGGGAAAAACATTAGCAAAGAACTCAATAAGCATATTCTTAAAATTGTAACAAACTCTACAATCAGCAAACTGCTTAAAAACAAAACAGCCAAATTCTTATTAATCTGAATCTTGCTCCTGGAAATTTTTATATATTCTCTGAAAACCACAGGGCAATGTCCGGGGATTCTTGGCTCAGATAAAAACACATTTATTGAGGTTTGCCCTGTGCATTACAGAATAAATTTAATTGTAACAAAGCTATTTGAGTTACATTATCCGGTACAACCTTTCTCCCAAAAGATGCACGTCAATGCAACTGTAAAATAACATCTGAAAAAGTTACCCTCAAACTATATCTTTTAATGTAACTGAAAAACTCCATTAACTATATTTCACTGACAACAACTTCATTTTAGATTAATTTTAAATTAAATCAAATTTAATCTTTGTCCTGGTTCCTATGCCTGCTTTGCCTTGATTCAATTTACAATCTGGAGTGAAATGACACAACGGCCATGTGCAACCCTTGGTTGGAAAAAGGAAGGCACAATTTTTCCATGGTTATGGAATAATATCATTATTATGGTATACTGCAGCGATGGGTTTCTGGATTTAGTAATAGCAATAGCACTTACACAGCTCCATAGTGCTTTACACTTATATACTCCATAGTGCTTTAGTCCTTATATACAGCTCCATAGAGTTTTACAGCGCTCTCTGAGTGGCTTATGATTTCAACATATTGCTCCCAGAATCTGGATCCTCATTTTACTCATCTCAGAAGGTTGGAAGGCTGAGTCAACTTTGAGCCCATCAGGATCGAACTCTAGATTATGGGCAGAGTTTTCTTGCAATACTGCATTTGAACCACTGTGCCACCAGGGCTTATTGAAATGGCACCACACTCTCTAGTCTAGAGAGCATCTTTTTTCAAATGTGGCTGAAATTATAACTAAAGATGGTGCAGCCTTCACTTAATCTAGGGAGGAAAGGACTTGGTCACACCAGCCCTTAGCATGTTGATAAACTCCTTTTATTTTTCAGTGGGAGCCACATGAAGCTCTGATGTCATTTAATGGCAAAGAGAGCTATGACTCAAGGCAGAGAAGCCTACAAAACCATCTTCTCCAGACTGAATCAATTTTTGACTTTGCTGGGGGTCCTTGATGCAATGGAATGCCACCTATAGGGACCAGCCTAACTTTTCAGACTCTGCAATGAGAAGGACTGAAAGATTTATGATAGGTAAGACTCTAGCCAAAAAGAAACAAACAATAGGCATTCCTTTGCTATGGAACATTTATTATTATTAAGAAGTCTTTAAGGGTTAGCTGAATTCTGCTTCCCTTTTAATTCCATTCATTAAACCTAATTCTGCTCTATGGAGCAACAAAGAGTGAAACCGCTCTCTTTTCTGTTTGTAAATCTTTTTACAATTAGATTCCATACTTATTATTTTTTTAGATTTATATTACCTGAGTAAGAAATGTATTAATATAGTAGTAAAGAAGCAAAGGAACTGGTGGCTCAGTGGCTAAGACACAGAGCTTTGTCGATCAGAAAGTTTAGCAGTTTGTTGGTTTGAATCCCTGAGCATTGCGTAATGGAGTGAACTCCCATTACTTCTGCCAGCTTCTGCCAACCTAGCCATTCGAAAGTAGGTAAAAATGCAAGTTTATTTTTATTTATTTATTTGATTTGTCAATCACAAAATAACAGGTATAAGTATAAACATAGTTTTGAATACATGAGATGGATACATATAAGAAAAATAAAAAGAAACAATAGGACAAGGACGGTAGGCATGATTGGTGCACTTATGCACGCCCCCTACAGGCCTCTTAGGAAGGGGGTGAGGTCAATAGTAAACAGTCTAAGGTTAAAGTTTTTGGGGTTTGGGGAAGAAACCACAGAGTCAGGTAGACTGTTCCAAACATTGACCACTCTGTTGCTGAAGTTGTATTTTCTTCAATCAAGTTTGGTGCGGTTTATTATAACAAAATTATATTCTGTATGTATGAAAAGCAAGGTATATGGTTGTATGTTTTCCTATCATCCAGGACTGGTACAATCATATGTTGAACGAACAGCCACTTCAAGGAGTAGAATATGCCAGGCACTGAAATGGGACCATTTGTCCATTTACCTCATTATCTGAAGCAAGAACTTCCTTTCACCCAAGACACACAGCATTTTGACTGGCTTGTCTCTCTGGTTGCCTGTCCCAAACACAATGATTTGACAACCCAGAAGCTGAGATAACTAGATCTCCAAGCCTACAAAGATAAGACTGACCTGGAAACTGAGTCATGACACCTGGACGTCTTTTCTTTTGTTGGTTTGAATTGTTTCATTGCTTAGCCAAACAGTTTCTTCAATCTGAGCAAATTGGTTGGAGGACTCCATACGTGTCCTTCAGGGTGGTTTCATTTCTCAGCTAATCAGCCTGAAGAACATATATAGGGATCTCCTTAATCAATTTGCTCAGACTGAAAACACTACTTGGATAAGCAGTGAAATATTTCTTCTTTCAAATGAACAAAAGAAGTCCAGTTGCCATGACTCAGCTTGGAGACAACTCTATTGGGATGATTGAGAATCTTCATTGACATAAGGCAGAGTCCTGGTGGCACAGTGGTTAAAAAGTGGTATTGCAGGAAAACTCGGCCTCCAGCCTGGAGATCAAACCTGACTGACTCAAGGTTGACTCAACTTTCCATCCTTCTAAGGTCAGTAAAATGAGGATCAGGATTGTTGAAGGCAATATGTAAACCACCCAGGGAGTGCTGTAAACTGCCATAGGGTGGTATAAAGTAGGATAAATACCTTGCCCTTTCTTATGTGGTTTTTAACTTCAGCCTTTGCATAGGAAAAGCTTCAGGCATATAGAATGTACTTCCAGTCCCCTTTTCCAGAGCTTTTCTTTTTTCTCCTGAAGAAACATTAAGCAAGTACACCAAACAATCAGTCGTGTCAATTAGTCTAGGTATAAAGACCAATCAACTACAATGTTCAGTTTCAGTACATTTATTAAGAAATCCAGGAAAGAGGAAAAAAATAAATTTTAAGTTTATTGTAAATCAGTTGTAAATTAAATCAGAACAAAACCCAAAACTCTTTATTAAAGCACCAAGCTATCTAAACTTATCAAGTTTCATCTATACTTACAAGGTGTTTTTTTTTTTTTTTGAAAAAGTTTTTATTAATTTTCTACAAACAAACAAGACAAACAAAACATAAAAACATCAAATCTTATATGTACATCCAGTGTGTCAGTTGGTTCATCATTTTTGTGCATTCATTCTGTAGTCTCAATTACAATTATGTTACATAACAACTCATATTGTCAATCCAAAATTATATATCCTAATATCACTAAAAAAAGAAATTTTTGACTATATTTTTAATCATTTTTGCTTAATGAGCTAACAATACTTTGAACCAGTTTACTCTATAACAAATCATCTAATCATATCAAATCAATCCTAAAAAATCCTTTATAAATATAATAGCAAATAGCAAAATAATGACAAAATAAAGATAATCCTTACTCTCTAGCATTCTAAATATTCTATTATCGTATTTTATCATCTAGCCATTTATAAAAAAGATCCCAAATTTCGTAAAATTGTTTATCCTCTTGCTCTCTAATTTCAAATGTCAATCTGCTCATCTCAGCACATTCCAATATTTTCTTAATAATTTCTTCCTGTAATGGTATTTTCTCATTCTTCCAATTTTTAGCAAATACAATCCTGGCCGCTGTTAATACATTTACAATCAGGTATTTCAAATCTTTACTATATATATCAGGTAAAATTCCCAATAAGAAGATCTCTGGTTTCAAATCTATATGTTTCTTTGTCATTTTTTCCAACCACATGCGAATTATAGTCCAATATTTTCTAGCATCCTCACAAGTCCACCACATATGGTAATACGAGCCGGGTATCTGATGACATTTCCAACATTTTTCAGATTTGTTCTTAAACATTCTTGCTATTCTTGTCGGAGGAAAGTGCCACCTGTAAAACATCTTATACAAGTTTTCTTTATATGCTGTTGACATTGTCATTTTATAATTTTGAGACCACAATTTCTGCCATTTCTCCAAATCAATCCCATATCCAAAATTCTTCCCCCAAACAATCATAGTTTCTTTAACTTGTTCTTCCTCTAATTTCATTCCCAGTAAATAACCATATAATTTTTTAATCACCTTCTCATCAGTACCCATCAAGATCTTGTCTAAATCAGTCTGTTTATCATAAAATCCCTCCGTTTTAGAATCTTCATCATACCTTGAGTGTATTTGTGCATATGAAAACCAATTCATCCTTATACCTTGTTCTTCTAAGTTTTGGATCGATTTAAGTTCACCCTTTTCATCCAAAAGTTCCCCATATCTAACTGTTTGTTCCTTCTTGTAAATTATAGGATAGGAAAATGCTTCAATGGTCGATAACCAAACTGGAATTTTCAAATAACATTGTCTTTTTATCTTCTCCCAATTTAACCACAAAGACTCCCGTACATAATGTCTTCTAAAATAACCCTGTGTTTTAGTTCCCTTATACCATAAAAAAGCATGCCAACCCAACAGCAAGTCATGCCCTTCTAGTGTCAACAACCTATGTTTCCTTAATGTTATCCATTCTTTGACCCACATCAAACTTGCAGCTTGATAATACAATTCCCAATTAGGCAGACCAAAACCTCCTCTAATTCTAGCATCTTGCAAAAGCTTTAACTTTATTCTCGCTTTTTTACCTTGCCATATAAACTTCAACATAATTTTATTTAGATCTTCAAAATAGTCTTTTCCAAGCCTAATTGGTATTGTTTGAAACAAAAATAAAATTCTAGGTAAGATATTCATCTTAATTGTTGAAATTCTCCCTATTAATGACAATTGCAAGTTTTCCCACTTCTTCAAATCTGTAGTTATCTGTTGTTTAAGTTTAATATAATTATTCTCCTTTAATGTGCTACATCTTGTTGTCAAATATATCCCCAAATACTTAACCTTATTTGTAACTTGAATTTTCAAAAGATCTGCCAATTCTTCTCTCTGTCTCAATAACATATTCTTTGTCAAAATCTTTGTTTTATCTTTGTTTATTTTCAAACCAGCCACCTCTCCATATGACTCTATCCTTTCCAGTAACTTTGGAGCTGTTTCAATCGGATCTTCCAAAATAAAAGCTAAATCATCAGCAAAAGCTTGTAGCTTAAATTCTTCCTTCTTAATTTTCATTCCTTTTATGCTTTTATCATCCCTAATATTTCTATTCAAGACTTCCAAGGTCAACACAAATAGCAAAGGAGATAGGGGGCATCCTTGTCTTGTGCCTTTCCTTATATTAATAAAATCTGTAAGTTCCCCCTCCATCATTACCCTTGCTGTCTGTTTATTATATATAGCTTCTATTGCTTGAATAAATTTTTTAGCGAAACCCATCTGCTCCAATAATAATAACATAAATCTCCAGTTGACGTTGTCAAATGCTTTTTGAGCATCTAGGAATATCAAAGCCATTTGCTTTTCAGGATGAGCCTCATAATATTCCAAAGTGTCCAAGATTACTCTCATATTGTCTCTAATTTGTCTCTTTGGCAGAAATCCATTTTGATCTGAGTGAATAAAATTATTTAAATATTTTTTAAGTCTTTCTGCTAAAATTGAAGCAAAAATTTTATAGTCTGCATTCAATAAAGAAATAGGTCTATAATTCTTAATTTGCAATGGGTCAGTCTCTTCCTTTGGTATAAGTGTGATATAGGCCTCTGACCATGTTTTAGGTATCATCTTTTTTAACATAACTTCATTCATAACTTCTAACAATGGGATGCTCAATAATTCTTGAAATGTTTTATAAAATTCTACTGGAAGCCCATCTGGGCCCGGAGCTTTCCCATTATTTTGTCTCTTAAATGCTTCATTTAGTTCCATCATTGTTATATTGCTTTCTAGCATTTCTTCAGTCTCTTTAGGTATCTTTGGTAAATTAGCTTCCTGTAAATACTGTTTGACTTTTCCTTCATCAATATTCTCTTGTTTATATAATTGCCCATAAAAATCTCGGATAATTTCTTTTTTCTCCTTGTTCCCATAACAAACTTGGCCTTGTTCATCTATTAACTTCAATATTTTTCTTGATTCCTTCTCTTTTCTCAATTTATATGCTAGCCATCTACCTGGTTTATTTGCATCTTCAAAATAATTCTGTTTAGAGTTTCTAATTTTCTGTGCCAATTCTTCTTTCTCTATTAATTCCATTTTATGTTTGATTACATCCAGCTTCAATTTAATATCCTTTTTCTGTGGCATTTTCTGTAATTCTTTTTCAAGAGTTTTATACTCATTTTCCAAGGCCTTAGAAGCTTGCCTTTTCCTAATATTCTTTTTTCTTGTATAATCTATTATCAAACCTCTAGCGTATGCCTTCATAGTATCCCACACATTTTGCGTTGAAGTATCTTCTTTTTTATTTTCTCTAAAGAAAAAAGCCAATTCCTTCTCCATCCATTGTGTAAAATCTTTCTCCTTTAAAATAGTATTATTTAATGTCCATCTCGATCTTTTTTTTTGTCCCTTCCATTTAATTGTCATTGGGCTATGATCTGCCCAGGTACTTGTTTCAATGCTTGTTTCTTTAATATTAGATATTAGTTCTGTTGAGATCCAAATCATATCTAATCTGGACCATGATAAATGTCTATTTGAATAAAAAGTATATTGTTTAGCTTTAACGTTTCTTTCTCTCCAAATATCTTTTAAAGTTAATTCATCTGTCATTTTAAAAAAAGACCTTGGGAGAACCTTTCTATTTTGCTTTGTTGTTGTTGCTATATAGTCCAGTTTATTGTCCACAATTCCATTAAAATCTCCCATCATAATTATATTAACATAGTCCAGTCCAATTATTTTCATGTGCAGTTTTTTATAAAACTCTTCTTGTTTATCATTCGGAGCATAAATTGCAATCAAGAGTATTTTTATATTATTATCCATTATTTCTACCATTAATACTCTTCCATCATCATCCGAGTAAATCAATTTTGCTGGAATAGCCTCTTTAATGTATAAAACCACACCTCTTTTCTTACATTGGGTCAAAGAGGTAAATGTTTTCCCTAATTTTGGCTGTAATAACAATTGTTCATGTTGTTTTTTAATGTGAACTTCTTGTAAACAAATTATATCAAATTTTAATTTCTCTAATTTATGAAAAGTTTTCCTTCTTTTAACAGCTGAATTAAGTCCGTTTATATTCATTGTAATCAGTTTTTTTTCCTCCATGATTATGCTTTATATTTAGGTCTAACAGCTCTCGTGGATCTCACTTCACGCTGTTCTTTACTATCAATCTGTCCCCCTATTGCTCCTTTCTCTTTTTCAGTCTCCAGTTGTTCATCTTGAAACTCAATTAATGAAACCTCTTTCTCTGCTTCCTCTTTTCTTCCTCCAAAAAATTCTGCATGAAAAAGTTCTGCTTTCTCAATTGAGTCAATTCTATGTCTCTGCTCTTGCCACGTAAACATTAATCCTTCTGGAATCAGCCATCTATAATTCACTTCGTTTTCCAATAGTATTTTGGTCAGAAATCGATATTCTCTTCTCATCTCTCTCACTCTTCTAGGTATTTGTTTTAAAACCACAACCTCTTTACCCTTGTATTTCAGTGTTTTCTCTCTTGCTACTTGTAATATTTGCGTTTTAATGGATTTTTTGGTAAATCTAATATGGACTTCCCTGGGTAATTTATTTCTCATCGCATATCTTGTATAGACTCGATATATCTCATCTATTCCATCCATCATCTTTTCCTCTGTAATTTCCAAAGCATCTGCCAAAATTTCTATCATTACCACTGCCAAATTTTCTCCTTTTTCCTCCTCTATATTTTGAAATCTAAGGTAAAATTCTGACCTTTCCATCTCCCACCTCAACATCCCACCTTTTTCTTGTTCAACCGCTGTTAATCTGCTATCAATATTTCCAATCTTCTTCTCTCTTTGTTTTCCTTCTTCCTCAATTTTTTGGAATCTCTCCTCATACTTAACCATCATTTGTTTAATATTTTCCACTTTTTCATCAGTCTTCTCTATTCTTTGTTCAATATTTTCTGTTCTTTGTTCAATATTTTCTATTCTTTGTTCAATATTTTCTGTTCTTTGTTCAATATTTCCTGTTCTTTGTTCAATAATATCTGATTTTATCTTAAGTTCTTGAATTCCTTGCATAATCATCTGTAACTGTAAAGTTATTTTTTCTTGTTCCTTATCTTGCTTCAACATTGTCTGAATTAAACGTTGTCCTCCAGCTGGTGGGGAAGCAGAGGTAGAAGCAGCAATGCTAGATGGTATTGATTTCTTGCTCATTTCAATGTTTCCAAAACTTCAAATTCTTCTTAACTTTTAACCCAACTGGTAGAGCAGCCAATTATAATCCAAAATGGAAAACTCCAATAGTAAAAAACACGAAACCAAAGAAGAAACAGAAAAAAAGGAAGAAGAAAGATCTTCAGGTTCTTCTAGACCCTAATCCAATTACGAAATAGTCCACCATAAAAAAGGAAAAAATAGAAAGGAAAAAACCAACAAATCCAAAAGATAATAATATTAATTAAGAGCAAAAGAAAAAGGAAAAAGCAAAAAGAGAAAAAACAAAAACAAAAAACAAAAAGTTCCTTCAGGATCTTCACACCTTAATCCAATTAAAAAATCTCAATAATCCAAAAAATAATCCAAAAAAGGAAGAAGAAAAATTAAAAAAAAAAAAAATCAACCACAACAGAATAATCCAAAAAGATAAATATGAAAAGCAAAAAAGTCCCAATAAAAAGGAAAAAAAAAAAAAAAAAAGAAGAAAAGAGAAAAGACTCTGAGGCTTTCCCTTTAAAGTAAAAGGCAAAAATAAAAATATTACTAGAAATTAAGATTTAAAAAAAAAAACTAGCGAATGGGGTACATATAAAAAAACACACTGCACTTTGTTATTTATCCAAGGCTCTTGTTATGACTCTCTTCTCCAGCAGCTTCAAAGCCAAACCTCAAGTGTTGATAACAGTCCAGGAAAGCACCTGCAATAATATTTTGCTGTGCTCTCCCTCTATCTTATCACGTTCCAAAGTCCTTGAGATGAGGTCTTTTTGCAATTCTCTCCAATTCAAATAGAATACTTTCAAGCCTCTAGTTGGCAGTGTTACAAAGTTTCTTAATGCTCTTTCTCAGCCCCAACCGGAAAAAAGAATTAATATATACAAAAAAAAAGGGAAAAAAAAAATAGCCAAAGGAAGCCTCTATCCTAAAAAAAATAAAAAAGTCAAAGGGAGCCTAAAAGTATATATAAAAGAAAATTCAGTCCGGTTACCTAAGTCACAATAAAATCTTTCCCATGGAATATAGAAAAAAAAAAAAAAAAAAAACACCCCAAGCCTCAATTTGACAGCACTTTAAAAACGCCGCTCAAACAATTTCAATCAAAAAAAAAACTCACAGCTTCCTCCTCTCTTCAGAATGAACTTTCCAACCTCAGCGAATTTTCAACACAAAGAGTTTTTCTCACCCAACCGACACACTTCAATCCAGTCACTTTCTTTTCGGAGCTGTCCCGACTTCAGCAGCTATGGAGGCTGCCTCTCCGCCGCCAGCAAAAGGGCTTCTTCCGAATCTAACCAGAGACTTTGCGATGTCTCTGGGATCCTGGAACAGTGCCCTTCACGATCACCGTCTCTCCGGGACGATTTAGGTCCGTTAGGACCGACCAGGGGCGAAAATATCAGCTGCGATCTCAGAGCCCCGAGATCGCAGCTGTAACGCCGGCACGAAGCTCCGCCTTCTCTATACTTACAAGGTGTTTTTGGAGGACACCCAATAAGATCTGTATGTGGGAATGGCTTTGGGAGGCTGGGCCCAGAGATCCTGCCTGAGGAGAAGTCAGATAAGAGACAGCATAGAGTGTAACTGGATAATGGGCAGGGATTATGAGAATCTCCCTAATTTTTGAGGGTGTAAAAGAGACTGGTGTGTGTGTGGAGATTTGTACTTTCACACTTGCCAGATTGTGTTAATGTAGCCTTACCAAAAAAGAAAAAGCTTATCTGGTCATGTTTCCTGGTTGGTCAACTGACTGTCAGCATCTTGAGGAAGTTCAACAAAAAGGGGTTCGCTGAGGCAAAATAGCTTCAAAGGAAGGAAATCCAAGCCTCCTAATAAATGTTTTGTTCAGAACAATGTTTTACAGGAGATTCTGACAGTTCTGCTTAGCATAAGGCTGAATAATTGGAAAATCATCCAGAGATCTGGACATAGGTAGGTTTGGGTCTGGAATGCCTGGACAGCCCTGGGCATGCTGTTGGTTTCAAGGAATGCTTTAAAAATGGGAGAGAATTGGGATCCAATGTTTTCAGAACTATACATTATGAAATAGCTTTGATCTTATAGGCAATTAGAACAGCCATTCCACAGACCTCTTAGAGTGGAGGACTAACTGAGCATTCAGAAGATGAATGGAAGAAATTCACCCCATTCCTAAGAGGTCCTTAAAGGGGGTGTGCATAAGCACACCAGCATGCCTACCTGTTGTGGTCCGCCAGCGGCCTGTGGAGCTGGCAGCAGGGTTGGACAGTGGGGAGGAACATGGACCAGTTCTGGAATCTGGGGAGGACTTGCATGAGGGATCTCCATCCAACACAGAGATGGGGCCAGGGCCATCTGATAGTTATGTGCTGTCTCTGGAGCTTCCAGAATTTGACATCAGCAAAGCAGAGGAACAGGGGGAGCCTGTTCCCAGTGTGCGCTTGCACAGAGCTGCCAGAAGGCAAGAACAGTTAAGACAAATGGAGCTACTCAGGAGTAAAGCTTGGAGATGATTGGCCCCTCCCATAAGACATAAAGGAGGAACAAAGGGATATGCGCCTTTGCAGGAAGCAACTTTGTTTGTTTTGGTCAGTTTAAACTCTGAAGCTCTGTGTTGACTTTGTGCTCTGTTTGGCCTTGTACAGTTAATTGGCAATTTAGTTGTTGGCAGCATTTCAAGGGAGATAAAGGTGGGTGCTTATCAGCCTTATCCCGAAAGACTGTGGCAGACTTTGATTGGATTATTCATAAACTGTTTGGGACTCATTACGGGCTGTGAATGCATATAATTCACAGCCATTGAAATAAAGAGAGGGTTTTTGGGGCTAAGTGTGTGATTGTTACTGCCTCAGGAAGCCCTGGTCAGAACATTACCATCCCTGTCTTACTGTCCCCATTTATTTGTATTTACTCCCTTTGTTCTTGTTTATGTTCATACTTATACTTGTTATCTTATACATGTATGACAAACAAATAAAATAAATAAATAAATATTATCATTTACCAATGGGTGTGCAGAAGGGAGCCTGCATAGGAGTGACAGAGGGTATATTAAGACAGAAAAAATTAGCTTCTTCCTGCATCAGGTGCCAAATCTCTTTGGGCTATTCCATCATCACTCCAAGATTTTTTGTACTTAGCTTATTCTACAGCTCAACACATTCAGATTATGTTTTCCAAAAAGGAAAAGGAGAGAATATCTCTAACTCAGGGTTGAACTCTGGGGCTCTTGGTGCTCTTTGAGCTTAGCTGTTTGCTTTCAGGTGTTTCATTGCCCTACTAGGTAACATCATTAATGCAAGTGAGTAGGGGGTTTGTTCCCTATTTATAAATAGAAAGTTGCGTTGCCAGTTTTAATGGGGGAGTGGTTTTTTCCTTGGTAGTTCCTTGATTAGGGCATTGTCTTCTGTTTGATTGTTTGCCTGGTGTTAATTACAGTTTATCTGAGTGTGTGTGGCTGGAAAAAATGTATTCCGATCTTTTCATTACCTTTTTAGCTTTGTAGTGTCTCTTTGGAATGGTGTGTAAATGTGGTTTATCTCTACATGCCTATGTGATTATGTATCTCAATGTATGTCTATACATTATGTTTTCTTTTAGATATTGGCTAACTGCCAAATTTCTCCTGATACCTTTGCAATCTTCCCCAGTTTGATGTCTTCCTATCATGTTAACAATTGCAAGTTCTGAAAAGCCATGTTATCTGTTAGGTGTTCTGAGCCAGTGAACTGATGTTTCCTATTGGCTCTGTTACTTTGATCCTGCACAGGAGACTAGACTCTAGTGTCATTTTCCATTTAGCAGTTCATTTTTAATGATACCCTGGATGAGCAGTCAATGGGTTAAATTGTGATAAAGTCCCTGGTCCAGTTACTTCCCCTGTTAAATCAATTTGAGTCTGCTCTACCATGACACACAGACCCATTTTTAAGGAGTTCTGTTGTTGCACAGGTTCAGATATGGAGCTCCATGTGCAGTTAACCTTGCCTACAGCTCTATCACATCCCTATGTCATAAGTTACGAAGGCCTGGCACCATTCACTGTTTTCACTGTTCAAGTGCTTCAGTTGGCGTGTCAATGGGTCAACTAGTAGACATTATTGGCCATATGATTGATTGATATCCAGAAAAATTGGAAAAAAGTAAAAAAGTCAGCATGACTATTAGTGTTTGTACAGAAGATTCCCCCCGCAATAGCAATAACATTAGACTTATATACCACTTTACAGTGCTTTACAGCCCTCTCTAAGCAGTTTTACAGAGTCAGCCTATTGCCCCCAACAATCTGGGTCCTCATTTTACCCACCTTGGAAGATCGGAAGGCTGAGTCAACCTTAAGCCTGGTGAGATTTGAACTGTCAATTGCAGGCAACTGGCAGTCAGCAGAAGTAGCCTGCAGTACTGCACTCTAACCACTGTACCACTGTGGCTCATAGAGTCTACAGAATTAACATTTCCATGCCCTTTGTTCAATTCTTAATAATAGGTTAGGTTCTTGAACCTTCACAAAACTTCTAATCTTCTGCCCATGATTGAGAGGCTTCTTTTGTTCTACCGTGAAGGGTGCTGGGCCCACCTCATCTAGGTGAACTATAAAACACTTTTTTAACATCCTTTGCTTTAAATTCCCCTGCAGGCATGTTTCCCCACCATTTTTCATTTGCAGAGCAAATGGAAACATTTAAATGCACAAGCTTTTGTTTTCTTTCTTTGTCCTTGCCAGACCATCTTTACCCTTCAATCTTCATGTCACCTACAATAGCTTAACAAACTAAATTTAGTGCAATTTCTCCAGAAAGCCTGATTTTTAGGGCTGCGGGATGTTAAATAGCATCTCACATAATTTGTTTCATCCTTGGAGGGAAGTAAGATCTGACTTATAAAAAACAAACAGATAATATTTCAACTGTGTGTACTTCAAATTTAAGCAAACATATGTTTCTTCCCTGCTATTGAATGATGATATTTCATTCATTCTGCTTGAGGTAGTATTCAATAAATGAGGAAAGTGCAGGAGACTTTATTGTATTTCCTATTTTCTGCTTTAGCCATCCATATATTCTGAGATGGACAGAGCAGACAAACCATGATATTTTGCTTGATCAGCTTCTATTAGAATTCTGATGTTGGCTTCCTTGACAAATGGGCATCTGATGCATTAGTAAATTTCAACAAGGTTGGATTGAGTCAAAGAATTGTCAGCATCACTTTAAACTAAGGGGATTTTCACACATGACTTTGGTGTCATTTGCACAGAAATGCCATACACCTAGGTATCCATGCTAGCATCTTTACAGAGGAACCAAGCTCATTATCTTTTTGCTTGGTTGCCCAAAAATTCAAATTGCAAATCTTTCACTTTGTAATTTCAGACACTGGCACATTTTGAGTTTTAGGGTAGGCTGGTTTCCTATTGGCAACAACTTCTGTGACCCCCTCTTCTGATTCTTTGGCACATCTTACAATTGACAAATAAGGGCCTTTGGATTGGATTTTGGGGTATGCAGCCAGTGAGAAAATGCTGTTGTTTATTCCTCCCCCAAACAAGGGAAAAGTTTGGGATGGTTCTGGCAGGAGGCTAATGCTAGTCAGCTAGAGAAAGTGCTAGTTATCTCTGGTGAGAGGGACAACTGTGGTCAATGAATGTGAGGAACTGATGAGTGGAGATATTGGTGATGTTGAAATGGATCCACAACCTCAGTGGTCGGGAGGAACAGGTGAGGTTGGGATCAGGTTTGGCTCTAGACACTGTCATACCACACCTGTTTAAAAGGCATCTGCAGGTTGTCCCAAAGGTGTTTTTCCAAAAGGCAACTGGACTTTCTTGATTTTTTCTTTGAAAACATTTTGCTTCTCATCCAAGAAACTTCTTCATTTCTAACTGACTGGTGGGGAATAGAAGGGTTTATATTATTTGCAGGTTGTTAGCATTCTAAGGGTCAGTCATTAACCCTAGAGTTGTTGAGGATTTATCTGTACTCTCAGAGTGCAAATAGGTATGCAGCAGAGGTGGTATTCAGCAGGTTCTGACCAGTTCTACAGAACCGGTAGTGGAAATTTTGAGTAGTTCCGAAAACCAGCAAATACCACCTCTGAAATGGCCCTGCCCCCATCTCTTCTCTGCCTCCCGAGTCCTGACTGATTGGCTGAGTCTTCCTTGGTTGCCCTGCACAGGAGAAAAAGACCCAGAAAGCAGGTTAGTGGGGTGGGGAGGGAATGGGAATTTTGCAGTATCCTTCCCCTGCCACACCCATGAAGCCTTGCCCACAGAACTGGTAGTAAAAAAATTTGAATCCCACCACTGGTAAAGGAAACTTCTTGGGACTGCTGTGTTGTAAACAGGAGGTTGGTGGTGTCATATCCCTCCCCTTCTGTTGAGTAGGACTTTTAAATTTTAACACAGAACCATCCCCCAAATCGGTGGTCTTCTCTGCTATTTTCAAAAGAGTGACCTCCACCCCCCAGATGTAGAATATCCATAGACACATGCAGGTTGTGTTAAGATATTGACCTAAACTGCATGATTGAAGTCCTGGCTCTTTTTCTTGCAATGCATGTAAGAAAGAGCAGGACTTTGATTGTGCAGTTATGGGTTCCATCTTGATTTTTGGGATCATCCTGCAGAAAATCTGGTGTGTTTTGTCTTGTAGTCAGACTATCACCAGAGCAGAAAAGCAATATTCAAAATATAAAGGTGTTTTTGCACTTTGCTCTTATCCAACATTCTAGAAAACAGTTTGGAATGAAAAAGATAATTCCAGATGCAGTTAATAAGAACATGAACTAAAGCCTTGTCTTTTAAGAAATATCATCTCTGCTATATGGTATTTATCAGATGTTATTTTTCTAAAAGAAATATAAATTGAAATATTTACAATATTTCTCTATTGGTTCTATTTTTTTCCTTGTAGTTATAGTCCAATTTATTTTGCCATTGCATGAGATGTATTTAAAAACTGGTGTCATTTCCAAATGCCAAGTATACCTCTATATAATGGAATGTATTGAAGTGAAACTGTAACAGTATATTTCTGATCAATTAAAATTCAGATTAATCTATCCTCATGCTTTATAATAAATATCTTGACATGCTTAATAATAAATGCAAAATGTGTTACATTTAAGTCATATGTATTTATGTACTTATGTACTTACCCATCATAGTGTTTTGGTACACAGTGTTATGTAAAATGAAGACATTGTAAATCAAAGTAGTCAAAGACAAAAAGCAATATGTAATGATATATGGTAATAGCTTTGGAGACCAGAGGAAAAGCCTCAGAGTAGGCGATGGTCAGGTAAGGGGTATAGTGAGCTCACAGAAGGAATGAAGTCATGACTAATGTCTCAGAAGGAACCCTCCCTAGTTTCTTATGCTACAAAGGCAAAGTGGTGGTGGTTTGGGTGATGTAATTTCAGACTTACAAGATTCCCTTAATATAATCTTCAATAAAGATAAAGAGCCAGTAGTACTGGGTGGGCTTCTTGTCTAGAAGGCAGACACATAAGAAAAGAAATGGAAATGGAATAGAAACAGAACTAAATGAATTTCCTAGGCGAGAAGCAAAACATTTGCAAGGAAAAACCAGTTGTCTTTTGAAAAGCATCTTTGGGACAACCATGACTTAGATCAAGGATATTCAAACTTGGCAAGTTTAAGACTTATGGACTTCAACTCCCAGAATTCCTGAGCTAACATGACTGGAGGAGGAATTCTGGGAGTTGAAGTCCACAAGTCTTAAAGCTGTCAAGTTTGAAGACCCCTGACTTAGATGATTGAGAATCTCCATAGGCAATGGAAATATAGCCTAATTACATTTACCCCAACACCAAAAAACATGGCCAGATGAGTTTAATTGGCTGGGCATGTCTCATCAGCAATGGGAGGAAGAAGACAGTGAAAGTCAGTTGGAATTGATGCGGATATCACTGGCAGATGTAGGCAGTGGCAGAGTACAGGATGGGCGAAAGGGCAGAGATGTAGGCAGTGGCAGAGTACAGAGATAGGCAGGGGGTGGGGACTTGAAGCTGAGGCAGAATTCTGGCATCCTCATCTAACAACAGCACAGTCCTTACCTAATAACTGCAACCAGGACCACTGGAATTGCAGTTGCTAAGCAGTGAAGTCATGTAATGTTTGGCCTAATGACCACTTTACAATTAGTCACAGAGACAAGTTGTAAAGTCTCTGTTTTTCCGTCGTCATCACTCTATTGAACACCTAATCCCTATAGCACTGTCTTATGTCTAAGGATACTTGTACATGTAGTAGGGCTATATTAATATTATTCTTCTCATCTTTTCTTTTACCTTCTATTATTAGTATCTTATGATTATATTACTTTGTTGTTTGTATGTAGACTGAGACCTTGTGCACTGGAGACAAATTCCTTGTGTGTCCAGTCATACTTGGCCAATAAAGAATACTCTATCCTACTCTACACATTTAGAGTTGTTATTGGAGGATTATAGATATAATAAATAATAGTAAACCAGTATGATCCATTATGGAAAATTCAATTTTATTATTTTTCCTTACAGTAAGCTATGCTGTGATTAAAGAATTATGCAAAGCTAAAGAGGAAAATTTATTGTCCAACACTGAACAAGGTTGAAAAATTTGGTTGAAGGGAATGCTAGTCACAAGTTTATACAGACTCAGAGTGTTATGATCACCTTACTTTTTTGAGATTGGTATTGCTTTTAAACAGGCTAGAAGGTCTGAAATGGAGATGAGGTATATGTGTGTGTGTATACACATATGTGAATGAGTAGTTAGCTGTTGCAGCTGTGCAACTAAAGCCCCACCACTTTTTAAAACAAATGTGTCATATGTCACAAGCATGTTAAAAGCAGCAGGGCTTTGATCACATACCCATGACCATTCCTCTACCCATTGCAGAATACCTTATGCCACCAGACTTGAAATTGTAGACCTAGAAAACTTAGAACTATGCTGCCTTCGGTCCAATCTAAGTATAGTATATAAAATTATATATTGCAATGTCCTACCTGTCAATGAATACTTCAATTTTAACCATAACAATACAAGAGCACACAATAGATACAAACTCAAAGTAAACCGCACCAAACTTGATTGCAGGAAATACAACTTCAGCAACGGAGTGGTCAATGTCTGGAACACTCTACCTGACTCTGTGGTTTCTTCGCCAAACCCCTTTAACCTTAGACTGTCTACTATTGACCTCACTCCTTTCCCAAGAGGTCTGCATAAATGCACCAACCTGCCTACCATCCCTGTCCTATACTTCCTTTTTATTTTTCTTATATGTATCCATTTCATGTATTCATAACTATGTTTATACTTATACCTGTTATCTTATAATCGCTTGACAAAATAAAATAAATAAATAAATGACCACCATTGTGATGTTTGACCTCCCGATAGATGCCCCTGGAGAAGGCACAATAATTGGTGCTTTCCCTATTTTTTTAACTCTGTGGTCTTCTGTTTTTTGTTCACAATTTTGCTTTTCTTGCCATTGGTAGCCATCTGTCTCTCCATCTCCCACCCACCCACCTGCCGCCATTTTCCTTCTCCCAAAACAAATACTTCTTGCATTGTTGGCACCTCTTATTTCTAAATCAATTAACCTGCTAGGTCAAACTCACAGGCAAAGATAGTGCCACTTTTCCTTGACCTGTACAACGGTTTAATGCAGAGTTGTTTGCTTCCTCACTTCCTCCTGTTTTCATTCTTAATCTATGCTTTTAATTATATGATATTATTAATTGCATTTGGCTGCCATCTGCTCTAGGATGGTGATACACTTTGGACTGATATATTGTTCACAGCATTCAGAAGAGGCTGAGTGGCTTATTAGAATAAGTGGATGAGCCTGGCTTTGGATCTTGATTTAGTGCATCAGTCCTGACACATGGCTATTATGAATAGGCTTAGTAATTAGTAGAAATGTTCATAACAAACATGCGAGTGTCTCTCTCTCTCAAGCAGCAGTAGCAGCAGCAGCAACAGCTAAGGTTACATTCAAATGAACAGGATGGTATTCCAAGCAGGCAGCACTTTCAGCTTTAACATAAAGAAAGTTAAGAAGAAATAAGGGAGAGGAAACAAGTTATTTTTGAGCTACTATGGTTCTGATGTAGAACAATGACTTCAACTGAGTTGTTGATTTGGTTTGCAGAAGCTGAATACATCTAATTAAACTTGGAGAAGTGGAAGAGCCAGAGCCAGATCAGAAACTCTGCATAGCTCCTATTACTCATTCCAAAGTCCCCAATCTCAGTGTCCATAGCATCAGTGCCTGTTCAGCTGGAATAAGCAAATAAAACCATCTGTCGCTCACAGGTGCTTTCTATAAGTTTGGAAGATAGTATGGATTGGGTTCAAGGAAAAGGAATACAGTAGATAGTGGTCAAAGCAATGGTATGAAGGAGAGGGAGTCCTTTGAGGGTTGCCAGCTCATTGGGAGCATCTTGCAATTAAGTCTGGGTCCCAGCCCAGAGAAGAACTTCTTCTTTATTCTATAGAAAATAACTATTCCTGCAAAAAAAAAAAAAAGGTTGGATAAACTGCTGAATTTGCTCCCAGGAGTTGCAAATCTTCCCAGTCAAAGAGTTGTAGGTATATATAATTTTTATGATTTTCCAGCAATATGTAGCTAGACATCTCTGGCATCAGAGTATCAGTGTAAATACACTGAAATAATGCAAAGTACTCTGAAAAAAAAAATCACAAAACTATGTCTCGCTTATTTTGGCCATGTCACACAGGAGATTTCACTGGGGAAAGCTGTTATGTTTGGAAGAGTTAAAGGTAAACGGAAAACAGGCAGGAGTGGACTTCCAAAATTTTAGCAAAGAGTTCTCTGCCTGGTGACTGGGTGGGCGTAGCCATGGTAAGCATGGCCTAGTTGGCCTTCTGCACCCTGATGGGGGTGGGAGTTTGCCCTTCCTGGGCTTCATAGGCTTTCCTTGAGCATCCGGAAGGGTGAAAATGGCCTCCCTGGGATCTGGAGGCTCTCTGGAAGCTGAAAACAGGCGCATTTCAGGCCTTCCCAAACTTCTGGGAGGTCTGTTTTTTGCCCTCCCTGAGCCTCCACGCACCCTGCACTTAACTACATCCAAAACAGGTCCCATGGTCCTGGGAGGGCCGGGGCAGGATGGGCAGGGCCATCCAGGAGTGGGACTTGACGGTTCTCCAAAATTGCATAGAATCTTAGTTAGGGGCTCTCCCAAACCCCTATGAACTACCAGCAGCCCACCCCTGAAACCAGGCCACCAAAGAACACGATGGCTGGACACCATCAAAGCTGACACCAGCCAGAGCATAGAACAACTCAGAGAAGTAATGCAAGATGGGGAGATGGGGAGATGGGGAGAGACCCAGCCCATAGAATTGCTAAGAATTGGACATGACTGAATGGATATCATCATCATCATCATCATCATCATCATCATCCATGTTGCTTTGCCAAGCATCACTCAGAAATATTATTTTTTTGAGGGAAGTCAGAATGTATTGCATTGTAGCCAGAGGTGGTATTCAGCAGGTTCTGACCAGTTCTGGAGAACCGGTAGCAGAAATTTTGAGTTGTTTGGAGAACCGGCAAATACCACCTCTGAGTGGAGATTTTACAGTATTCTTTCCCTGCCACGGCCACCAAACCATACCCAGAAAACCGGTAGTAAAAAGATTTGAATCGCACCACTGATTGTAGCAAACATGAAAGTTTAGAAAGATGCATGAGAAAATGTGCAGACGATTTTGTCAAAGATTGTGGACGTTCATTAGTTCACATTTCCTATTCAATAACATTCGTTTTGTCAACAAACTTTGACAGCATTTGTTTCCATTGTTTTATGTTTGTTTTTAAAATGTTCCTATATCTTATTCATCAGCAGGGTCAGTTTCCATGTGTGGGGAAACCGAGTCTGCATTCTTCTTCAGAGCACAGAAGGGATCTCCCTTTGAATGCACACTGGAACATCTGTGTCATTAAAAGTGAAAAGCTAATGGAAGTCTGCAGTGGTGGTATTCTACCGGTTTGGCCCAGTTCGGCTGAATCGGAAGCTCCGAAGATCATCTTTGAGTGAACCGGTTCGCTCTGATGATCAGCTTCTGGCCCCGCCCATCTGCCCCGGCTCTACACTTTTCTTCCTGGTTTTGAAGCTCAGCTGCTTCACGCAGCACAGTAGATTGCGGTACGTTACCTGTTGAAGACATAGGTAGAGTGCAGGATTGCAGGAGAAGGTCAGTAGAAAATCCTCTGCGTGTGTGCAAAGCACACCCACCAAGCCACACCCACCAAACTAGTGGTAATTTTTTTTGAATCCCTGGTAGTAAATTCAATATAGAATCCTTCCCTTAAATAGCAATAGTGATAGTACTTGGACTTATATACCACTCCATAATGCTTTTCAGCACTCTCTGAGCGGTTTACTATGCCAGCATATCACCTCCCCAAAATCTGGGTCCTCATTTTATTGACCTTGAAAGGATGGAAGTCAATCTCCAACCCTGCCAGGATCAAATTCCTGGTTGTGGACAGAGTTAGTCTGTAATACTGCATTCCAGCAACTGAACCACCATGGCTCCAAGCCTTTAAATCAGGGGTGTCCAACCTTGGCAACTTTAAGACTTGTGGACTTCAACTCACAGAATTCCTCAGCCAGCTTTGCTGGCTGAGGAATTCTGGGAGTTAAAGTCCACAAGTCTTACAGTTGCCAAGGTTGGACACCCCTGCTTTAAATCATAGACAATCAACTTGGAACTGCTCCAGATGTTATGACCATGAACTCCCATTAAGCCTCAGCATGGTTAATAAAAATAGTTCATGAGAATTGTTTGAGCTCTGAATTCCAGAGACCCTCAGCTCTTTTTCTCATGGTAGTTTTCCGAGACTTTTCTGCCGCTTAAATCTCCTTTTTGGCCTATTGTCAAATGGAATGTGCCTTGCATGTTCTGAATAATATCTCTACTTTAAATTACACTAAATGAAAATAATCTAGAAATAATGTCCATTGAATTGACAAACACACAGGTGCATCATTACCAGAGTTTAGTCTGCATGTAGATGTAGACGGCTTTTTTTCTTTTTCTTTACCAAATTAGCATTTATATTTCTCCCTCTGTTGCTTATTATGTTGAAATGTTAGAATAAGTATCTCAAAGAAATTGATAGTCATTACAGGCATCACAATGCCAACAAGCAATAGAAATAAGTGATTTTTTTCCAGAAAGGATTTTAGAACCAGAACTGTTATATACAGAAAAAGCAAAGCATTTATGTTTATTGTTGTGTCCGTCGGAAAGGAGACCAGGAGGCAGTGACTAGGTTTCAGCTCTTTATTGGTCCCCGGAACCAATCTGGCTTCAAGGAAAAAACAGCGGCTTTTTATTCCCAAGCGCGGCCAATGGCACCACTTTGAATCTCCTGCGATTGTATCCACCAATTGCGGGAGATTCTTAGCGGGCCAATCAGCACGGCTCGCTAAACCAATCAGATCGCCCCACGCTTTGGCCAATCAAAGCGCGGGGTTTCAAGAATGCTAATGAATGTACAGAACACCCCTCCCCTCTTGGTTTGGTCCTACGTAACATAGTCCCGTAGGAAGGCGGGGCTCCGTACTTGCCTACTGGACCTGCGCAGGTCAGTCGTGGGTTGGCTCCTGGCCGGTTCGGTCAGGTTCTCTGTGTCTCTCGGACTCGTCGGTGCAACCGCCTGGTATGTCTTGCCGGACCGCTCATCGCAGCTCCCTCCCGGTCTACCCAGGCTAGTTGAGCTGTGGTTTTCACCACTCCCCCCTGGTCTTTCCGGGCTGGTCGAGCTGGCCTGGCTGCTTCTTCCTGGTGAGGTTCCGGGCTGGCTGCTTGCTGGTGAGTATGGCTGGTTCCTTTCTTCTGGGATTTGGTTTCCGGGGTATATTTGGTTCCCGGGGTATTCCCTCCCCTCTTGGTTTGTGTTAAGGGGATTGGTTATGTCTGGTTGCGTGTCGGTTGTGTTTCTTTTGGCTGTCCTCGATCTTAATTGATCCATGTGGCATTTCCATGCTCGTCCGTCGGTTGTTTGTAGCCGGTACGAGCGGGGACCTGTCATTTGGGTTATGGTTGCTGGAACCCATAGTGGGTCTCTGGTTAGGTTCTTTGCTTAGACGGCATCACCTGGTGCAAAGGATCGGTACTTGCTGGAGGAGTTTGGGGGTTTCTCTGGGTTGTATGTGGGGTGCAGTCTATCGAGTGGGGATCTTATTTTCCTCCCCATTAGTAGCTCTGCCGGGCTTTTGTTTGTTGTCGTGTTCGGGATTATGTGCTGTATGAAAAGCATTTTATTTATTTTGTCTTGGATCTCCCCGTGGTCTATTTTCTGGATGGTTTTTTTCGTGAATTGAACAATCTGTTCCGCCCTTCCGTTCGCCACTGGATGCGCCGGGGCTGTCAGTGCGTGTTGTATGCCCCATTCCACAAGGAATTTTTCAAATTCCAGCGAGGTGAATTGGGGCCCGTTGTCCGACACGATGACATCTGGGAGGCCATGTGTTGCGAAGAGTTTGCAAAGTTCCTTGGTCACGGCCTCTGTGGTGGTGGTTTTCATGTTGCTTACCTCCAACCAGTTGGAGTAAGCATCTACGGTTATTAAGAATGTATGTCCCTTTATGGGCCCAGCAAAGTCAATGTGGATCCTAGACCAAGGTCCCCTGGGGGTTTCCCATTCTAGGATCGGTGCCGTGGGCGGGCTTGGTCTGGTTTCTTGGCAGCGTTGACACCTTGCTACCCAAGCCTCGATTTGTTTGTCCATCCCTGGCCACCAAGCATAACTCCTGGCCAGGGCTTTTGTTCTAACTATGCCCGGGTGCCCCTCGTGTAACAACTCTAGTACCTTCCCTTGCAGTTTTTCCGGGATAACCACCCTATCCCCCCACAGTACACACCCTTTTTGTAGCGAGAGTTCTGTTTGCGGGTTCCGGAATGTTCTGAATGTCTTGTTGTTGTCCTTTTCTGGCCACCCTTTCTCTACCCAATGTAACACCTGCGCCAGACGTTTGTCTTTATTAGTTTCTCGGGCAATGTCTGACGCGGTTATGGTAGATCGGGCAGAGTCTCTATGCTGAGAGCGGTCGTCGTGGGTGCTAGGTCAGTGTCTAGCTCAGGTAGCGGTGAGCGGCTTAAAGCGTCTGCATGTGTGATCTTCTTACCGGGTCGGTGTGTGAGCCGGTAGCTGTAGGCGGCAAGGAATTCGGACCACCTTGTCATTCTAGGAGATAGAATGTTCGGGGTGGCCCTGTTCCCTGCGAGGATTCCCAGCAGTGGCTTGTGGTCAGTGATAATGGTGAACGTCCGGCCCTAGAGGTACTCGTGAAACCTCTTCACTGCGGTGATGATAGCCAGGGCCTCTTTGTCCAGCTGACTGTAGTTTCTCTCTGGTTTGGTGAGGGTCCTTGAAAAGAAGGCGATGGGTGCTTCTTTTCCATCAGGGAGAGTGTGGCTGAGGATGGCGCTGACGCTGAAAGGTGATGCATCGCATGTGACGGCTAGTGGTAGGGTCTCGTTGTATTGGATGAGGACGGCATCCGAAATGAGCAGGTCCTTGCTTTTCTTGAAGGCAGGTTCCTCGTGTTTCCCCCAAGTCCAGGTAGCCGCCTTGTCCAAGAGCCTATGCAAAGGCTCCGCCGCGGTCACCTTTTGGGGCAGGAAAACATTGTAAAAATTAAGTAGTCCCAGAAACGCCTGCAGTTCCGTTTTAGACCTGGGTGTGGGGGCCTCTTTGATGGCTTTAATTTTGGTGTCGGTTGGGTGGATGCCATACCGATCTAGGAGGTACCCCAGGAATTCGACCCACTCTGTGTAAAGTTGGCACTTTTCCCTCTTCACCTTTAGCTCGGTTTCTTTGAATTTGGTTAGCACCTCCCTTAGTCGACCCTCTAATTCTGGCTGGTTGGCTGCCGATACCAGTACATCGTCGAAATAGGGCACCACCCCTTGATGCCTTGTAAGAGTCTCTCCATGAGGCTCTGGAAAATTCTAGGTGCCACGCTGACTCCGAACTGGAGTCGGTTACATTGGAAAGCTCCCCGGTGGGTGACAATGGTTTGCGCCTCCACGGTTTCTTCATTGACCGGCAGCTGCTGGTATGCTTGGGCCAGGTCGAGTTTTGCGAAAACCTTGCCTCCCCCCAGTGAGTGTAGAAGATGCTGCACTACTGGGACGGGGTAGGCGCTTTGTTGCAAGGCACAGTTTAGGGTGACCTTATAGTCCCCGCAGATTCTCACCGACCCATCGGGCTTGACTGGGGTGACTATTAGGGTCTCCCACCAGGCATGGTCTATTGGTTGTAGGACCCCTTGCTTGACGAGCTTGTCAATTTGCTCATCAATTTTTGGTCTGAGTGCGAAAGGTACCAGCCTTGGTTTTAGGTGTCTCGGGGGAACGTTCGGGTCTAGGCTGAAAGAGATAGGGGGCCCTCGGTACTTGCCTAGGGTGCCGTCGAACACTTCTTGGAAGTCCCGTGCCAGTTGTTGCTCCCAATTGGTCTCGGCGATGTGGTTGATGCCCGTGACTTCAATGCCAAGTGGTGCGAACCATTGCAGTCCCAAAAGGCTGGGTCGGTCTTGGTCCACGATTGTTAGGGGAAGCTTTGCAGTGCATCTCTTAAATGTTACTCTGAATTGTCTGGTTCCGACTACTGGGATGCAGTTTCCCTGGTAGTCTTTAATGATTAGTCTCTGGTTCTCCAGTCCCTTCTTTTGGATGGTAGGCACCAAGCGTTTGATTTCTTGCCAGGCGACCATGGAGAGGTAGGACCCGGAGTCCACCTCCATCTTGCATGGCTCGCCTTTGATGCCTACCTCCATGTAGAATTTTTGGGCATCGGTGGTTGATGCGTGGCCGATGATGACCATCTGGTGTGTTTCCTCCTTCCGCCGGGTCTCGCCACCTCGTTGGGCTCGCCTGCTCCTGTCCCAACGGCTGTCGGCTGGGCGATCTCTGGTTCTGGGGGGTGTGCTGTTCCGTCTCCGCTCACTGTGATCCTGCCGTCTGGGGCTGTAGGCTTTCTTCAATCGGCATACACGGGCGATGTGACCCTTTTTGTCACAGTGCCGGCAAACTGCATCGAAGAACCAGCACTTGGATCTAGGGTGGTCGCCTCCGCAACCGGCACATGCAGTCCCCGACTTACAACCCCGCCGACTGCGCTGGTCACGTCCTGCCTGGAGCCGGTGGATTTTCTCCTCCTTGTCCGAAGTGTCGGAGGCGGAGTGGAATTTGCCATGGTGGGTGGTAGTTTCACGGTGACTTGCTTCCGGTTGCCCGTCCAGGGTTGTTGTTCACGGTGCGGTCCCCGGCGTCCGGTCTCCGCATGCGGTTTGCTGACTGCTGGGTGGCCTCGGCTGCGGTGGCTTCAGCGATGGCATTGGCGAGGGCGATGTCGCCTTTGGCCATCAGCCGACTCTGTAGGACTGGGTCCCGAAGCCCGAGCACGACTCGGTCCCGTACGGCCTCGTCCACGTCGGAGAACCCGCATAGTCCTCCTAGGTTCCGCAGCTCCGCACCAAAGTTGCTGAGGCTTTCGCCCGACCTCTGGTCCCGCCGGTAAAACTCATGCCGTCTGATGAGGGTGGGCACGGCGGGAGCATAGTGTTTTCGGAGTAAGGGTTCGAGGTCGGCCCAGTCCATCCGGGTGACGTCAGCGGGTTTCGCTAGGGCTTTCGCCATCTTGAACACTGCGGGCCCGCTGTGTGTCAGGAAGACGGCTCGTTTCTTCAGCCCGGTGGCGTCCTTCATGTCGCTGCATTCGAGGAACATGCGGAATCTGTCCGTGTAGGATTCCCAGTCCTCGTTAGCGGGGTTGAAGGGTGCGGGCGGAGCGATGCTGACCATCTCGTCGGTCTTGCTTCCGTCGAACACGTGCTTGCTGGGGTTCAGAATCGGGATCCTACCTTCATCGCCAGTGTCATGTCCATCGGTAAGGAGATCAGGAGGCGGTGACTAGGTTTCAGCTCTTTATTGGTCCCTGGAACCGATCTGGCTCCAAGGGAAAAACAGCGGCTTTTTATTCCCAAGCTGCGGCGGCCACGGCCAATGGCACCGTTTTGAATCTCTCGCGATTCTTATCCACCAATCACGGGAGATTCTTAGTGGGCCAATCAGTGCAGCTCGCTAAACCAATCAGATCGCCCCGCGCTTTGGCCAATCAAAGCGCAGGGTTTCAAGAATGCTAATGAATGTACAGAACATTTATAAACATATACTGTATGTGGGAGTTAAGCTCTTAAATTCAATTATTTTAGGCATATTAGCTATTCCAAACAATAAAAAAGAAAGATCAGTCCATCCAAAATGATTTGCAACCCAGCATAGGCTGTGGCTTGAAACAGTAAAAATGTTTCTGAGCCTTAAGGCAACACAAATCTCTCTTTGCAAGTCTTTGCTTTGAGTTTTTCATATCTATTTATTATTACATCTACATATAAAGTGCATGTCTCACAACAATATCTGGGACATAGTAGTTTCCATAAAGAAAATAAATTAATATGGAGAAGCCAAGTAGCAAAGTGATTGTGGGGTAGGGAAGAGTGGGAGGAAAGTAGATAAAAATAATAACATTTGTGAGAAGTTTTCTTCAAGGCTGATCCAGACAACTTATGAAGGAAACCAACTTTCAGAACCCTTCTGTCTTGTAAAACAAAGATTTTCAGAATTTTCTCCCATCTGATCCCTGCCTTTCTAACAAAATAATAGATGAGAAATGGTTCCATCGCAATTTTAGAGTAATAATAAATGAGAAAACCCTGAATTTAGCATCTTAATTCACAAATTTAAAAAAAAAAATCATATAGGCACATACACACCAACAATGTCTATTTTGTGTGGTTCAAGGTGCTGCTATCACCTATGAAGCCCTACACAGCATGAAGCCTGATTAACTGAGGAATTCCTTCCCTCCCATAGTGTCTGTCCTGCTAATAAGAATTGACAGAATAACTGTGCTCCCCTCAATTAAGAAATGTTTTCTTTTGAGACCCTCCTCATCACCAATCATTACGCATATAAACAGAGATTAACACCAAGATTAACACTAGATTAACAATAAAGCAGTAAACAATACCCCAATCAAGGAATTACCAACTCAAGCAATCAAACAGTCAGCAACAGTCTAATCAGGGAATCACTAAGAACATTCCCACTGACACAGACAGAGCAAGCTACTTGCATATAAACAGAGAGCAAACCTTACTCCCTTCTAGCACTAATGATGTTACCTAGTTGGATAATGAAACATCTGTAAGAAAACAACCAAGCTCAGAGAGCACCAAGGACTCCACATGCCTTTTCTGTCATGGTGTTTGGAATAAGGTTCTCACTGGGAACTGGCTGGGTCTTGATGGCAATTTGCCATGGCCAACACACCACGGCTAACTCACCATGGTCAACTTGCCATGGGAAAATCATTGCAAGACAACTCACCACAACCATCTTACCACAGGACTACTTGGAGTTACACTAATATCAAAGAAATGGTGGAATGGAATAGTTAAAGAAAAGATGCAAAAGTTGGGACAGAAATGAAATGTAAATGGAAAAAATTAAAATAATTTTTATTTATTTTAAATAATTAAATAGATTTGTTAAATTGTTCCACAACAAGTTGTCCCACAGTGAGTTGGCTGTGATAAGTTGGCTATGGCAAGTTGGCCATGGTGAGTTAGCCATGATGAATTGGTTGCCACAAGTTGGCTGTTTCAAGTTGTCCCATATCCCCGTTCTGGATAGGGTTCGTGGTACCATTGGTTTTTTGCATTTAACACATAGTCATATTAATGGTCCAGATTTGCCCTTTTGTTTATTTCCATCATTATAGTTTTGATTTATCTTATTGGTATCTGTATTTGTCTTTTTCCTCTGTGAGCTGCCCAGTTGTTCTGGAGTCCTCAGTGAAGTAGAAATAACTGAATGAATAATGAATGAGTTAGATTTAGAAAAAAGCACGTGCAATGCATGCAGATTAAGCAAGGTACATATAAAGAAGGCACTCCAAAGATTCATCCAAACTTTATACATGCGCCAATGTATAATTTTTCTGCTGAATACATACTCTAGCTGCGGAGTATATATTATTTACTTCATTAGAAATTTATGCTGCTGCAAACATACAATTCCTGATGGTGTAAAAACTATTTGGTTAAATAAAATATGAACAAAAACAAAATGGTTAGGATCATTTAATAATAGAGCATTTCTGAATATTTTCTAGACATTTATGAAACAATATTGATGGAGCTCTATTCAGTATACTCTGATAAGAAACTATCACCCAAAGGGCTACCTAAAATATAACATTGCTCTTGTAACTTAGTGAACTGTGTGGTTTATTTTTTTAAGGATTGTATGAATTCTGAATCCTGTCCTGGGTTAAATAAATGGATAGAGGACTAAACAGAGCAGGGCGATATTTATATATGGTTTAATTTAATTTAATTCATGAATACAGAATGGAGTTACTGTAGTAAGAATGTTCTTTATTAAAAAATGATAGTGCATTCTATTAAAATGACATTGGTGGTAACTCTATGAATGGATAATAGGGTCATTACACAAAGGTTTTGAGGAGCAGATTGTATGTAAGAATTTAAACTCTTTTTGCATGGATCGGGCAGTGGCAGCTAAGCACAGCTTTTTTAAAAAACAATTACTTAATTACTTGATACTTTGCATTGTACAAATAAATTTCCCCTTTCCTGCTCTCCACAAGGGATTTTAAAAGATGAATTAACTCCTGGTAGATAAACAATTAAATAATTGTGTTTATTAATTGCCCAACAGCACATGAAAAATTAATATTACTAATTTGATGCCCCACAAACAGCTTTCTTGGAGAAGTGTTCTTGATCTATTTGTAGCATTTGCTTGTTTCCAATTTCATTTTAATTGTTGCTTGCCATAATTCAGTTACATGAATGATTACATGCTTCATCAGACAGAACAGTGTGCTTTACATCTGCAGCCTGAGGCTTCAGTTCCCTTCCCAGGGAGTTATTATTTACCCAACAAGTAGCTCCTGAATCAGAACCATCTCTTCTTTACCATCTATGAAGGATTAGGAGGAACCAGAGGAGAGAAAAATGCCTTAATGCAGACATGCTTAACCTGAAACTCAAAAGACTTCTATTTCATTCATTAGCTTACTTTGTTTGGTTACTAACATTAATAGCAATAGCACTTAGATTAAGATACCACTTTGCAGTGCTCTGCAGCCCTCTCTAAGTGGTTTACAAAGTCAGCATATTGTCCCCAACAATCTGGGTCCTCATTTTACTGACGTCGGAAGGATGAGTCAACTTTGAGCTGGTGAGAATTGAACTGCTGAATTGCTGGCAGCCGGCAATCAGCAGAAGTAGCCTGCAGTACTGCATTCTAACCACTGTCCCATTGGTGCTTTTTTTTTTTCTTTGAAGATGTTTTACTTCTCATCCAGGAAGTTTCTTCAGCTCTGACAGGACCATGGGGAATGGAAGGATTTATGTTCCTTGCAGACAGCTGGTCATTTGCATCCTTTTCGAGGGTCATTGAAGCACTTGGAGCTTTATCTGTGTCCTCAGGATGACCTGAGTAGTGCTCCTGGTTCCTGTAGTCTGCCATTTTTTTCCCTCTGGAAATCTATTCCTACACCCACACCATTCCAAGGGTGTTCATCCCAAATTGTATAGCTAAAAGGCTGTAGAGATTCTCAGTTATATAGGTCATGGTTGTCCCAAAGGTCCTTTTTCAGGAGGCTTTCTGAACTGGACTTTCTTGTTTTTTCTTCGAAGATGTTTTGCTTCTCATCCAAGAAGCTTCTTCAGCTCTGAGTGGATGGTGGGGAATGGAAGGATTTATATTCTTTGCAGAGCTGGTCGTTTGCATCTTTTTAGAGGGTTGTTGAAGCACTTGGAAGTTTATCTGTGTCTTCTAAACTTGGAAGTTTATCTATGTTCCTGTAGTCTGCAATTTTTTCTTTGAAAATCCATTCCTACTCCCACACCATTCCAAGGGTGTTTATCCCAAATTTTATAACTGAAAGTCTGCAGAGATTCTCAGTCATCCAAATCATGGTTGTCCCAAAGGTGCTTTTTCAGAAAAAAACAAAGTCCAGTTGCCTCCTAAAAAAGCACCTTTGGAACAACCATGATTTGGATGACTGAGAATCTCTACAGAATTCTAACCCCTGCACCACCACTATACAGATAGTCTTCAACTTATGATCACAATTGACACAAGAAACTGCATTGCTAAGCAGGGCAATTATTAAGTGAATTACATCTAATTTTATGATCATTTTTGCCATGGTTGTTAAGCAAATCATTTTAGTTGTTAAATGAATCAGGTGAGTATTAAATGCATCTGGCTTGCTACTTTGATTTTGCTTGTCAGAAGTGAGCTGAGAAGTCGCACATGGTGAAAACATGAATCCAGGTGTCTGCAACTGTGGTAAATACATGCCTATTGCCAAGTGCTTGAATGTTGATCACACCATCATGAGGAGGCTGTGATGGTTGGAAGTGCGAGGACCATTCGTAAGTCAAGTTTTTCACTGCAGTTATAACTGCGAATGGTTGCTAAGCAAATAGTTGTGTCCTGAGAATTGCTTGTATACATGTGAATAGATGTGCTTGTATTTGCTGGGCTGCCACTGAATTCCCCTTCTGAGGCTGAGAGAGGTTATCTCTCTTCAGATTCCTACCTTCAAAGGACCACTTTCATCTCCTGGTGGAGGCTGGAGTCAATATCTTGATTATGAATCCTTTCCTGGGAGAAATCAGGAAATGCTAGAGTTTTAAGTTTAGGAAGTTATAATAAACAACATAGAAGTCAATGGTGATACACTTTTATTTGACTGTGTTCATGATGTCACCAAGAATAAAGTTTGACCCGAGGGTGCCTTTATATCAGAGGTGGTATTCAGCAGGTTCTGACCAGTTCTGGAGAACCAGTAGTGGAAATTTTGAGTAGTTTGGAGAACCGTCAAATACCACCTCTGACTGGCCCCACCCCCATCTATTCTCTGCCTCCTGAGTCCCAGCTGATCGGCTGGGTCTTCTTTTGTTGCCCTGCACAGGAGAACAGAGCTGGAAAGCAGGTTAATGGGGTGGGAAGGGAATGGGGATTTTACAGTAACCTTCCCCTGCCATGCCCACCAAGCCATGCCCATGAAGCCATGCCATGTCCACAGAACTGGTAGTAAATTTTTTTAATTCCCACCACTGCTTTATATTGATTTTTAACTAAATTTCATTTTTCTTCTGGTTCTTCTGTCCATCTCCTAGATTTTCAGAAAAAGGCTGCTGTTGATCAATTATAGACCATTTTCAGCTGCTAGTGACCGCAGATATTCTTCATGATGAACTATCCACAATCCATAATTTTTCATCTTCTAACATGATAATACTGCTATCATGTCGTCGTCCCCCCAGTCCTTCTTTTCTTTAGACTAGCCAAACCCAAATCCTGCAACAGTTCTTCCAGTTTCCAGGTCTTTGATCATCTTAAATTTTTTCTCTGCACTTTTTCTAAAGTCTCAATATCTTTTTTGTAGTGTGGTGACCAAAACTGGATGCACATTCCAGGTGTGATCTGACTAAGGTTTTATAAAGCAGTACTAATACTTCACGTAATTTTGATTCTATGCCTCTGTTTATACAACCAAGGATTGTATTAGCTTTTTTGGCTGAATATTGTTAAAGAGTTCAAAGTCTAACTTTTACAAATCATTTTTTTTTTGCTTCACAGAACAGAAAGCTGGAAAAAGTGATGTGAAACTGAGAAGGGGAAGATATACACTCTTCACTGGGCACAGCCATAGTATTCTCGTAGAAAACTTTCAGGATTTCTTTGAGTTTGAAAATTAGGTATTTATAACTATTATACCCTACTTTTCCTTCCAAAGCTCAAGGCAAGATTCTCACTTCATTTTTATCCTCAGAACAACAGGTTGGATTGAGTGAATGTTCAACAGATAAATCTTTGAGATTCATGGATTTAATCTTCAGAAGGATTGAATGCTCAGCACACCTCACTGGCTCATTAATTTTTAGTTTTCTTAACTGTGTTTGCTTGGATTCCCAAGCTTGTTGATCAATAAAAGCGAGCTAGGAAAAAAAGGAATTATACTCCATATCACTTATTATTTCAATAGTTTCGCTTTTTTCATTATTGTTCATCATTTCTTTTAGCAACAATCATAGTTTTCATTCCTAATAGAAAGAATGACAAAGATGCAGCTCCCTTGTGACTTTTGATGCATCTTTGGTGCTCTTGGATTAAGCAACAACAAACAAGAGCTTCTCCAAGGAACAATTTGGATCTTCTCCCAGGAATTCATTTGGTATGCAAAATATATTGGTGCAAAACTCAGCTTCAGAGCCATAGGTTTTGCTTTACACTTTCTCTTTACAGAATATGAAAAAAGGAGGAAAGAAAATGAAAATGTTCCGTTCTCATTCAGATTGCAACCAATTATGGATATAAAAGAAAAGTGATATGTGATTTCAATTAATGATTAGCATTTTGTTTTTATTGAAATCATTGTGGATAGAGAGGGAGGGAGGAAAAAAGCATTTTAAAAAATATTATCAGCATCTAATATTGAATACGGCACAGTAGAAAATTAAGTTTAAAAATACTTCACGTTTTCAATTTTCTTGTAGTTTGCAGATTTTATAATAACATGAATAATGTTTTATATAAAGCCATATGGAATAGTTTCCAAAATAATGCTCACACATACACATCCCAGCTGAATAGCTGAGTTGAATGAAGTTAGCTTTATATTACATCAGTGGGCAATTTACACAAGCACTTTATTCTATCAGGGTGATTTCTGACTCATTTACGAAGTACAAAACACACTTCCCAATCCATCCTCCTGATGTCATTTTCTCCCAGTATTCTGGCTTAAAACAACAAACAAGCCTCAGATTGCTTTTATTATGGATCTTCAGGGTAACCACAGCTTATGCTCCCTACTGATTAAACTGTGCCTTGATTTTGCAGTGTTATAGTTCTAGCTAGATTAGAGTGATGTAGACGCACACCTTCTACTCAGAAGGTTGAGAGTTCAGTCCCAGGTAGCAGAAAAATGTTTCTCTCTTAAGGGGCAAAAAAAAAAAAAAATCTGCTGTGAACTCCATTAGGAAGGGCATCCAGCTGATAAACACTCAGTTCCATTTAGTTGCCTTGACTCTACCCTGTATTAAGGGACTACAGGGTTGTAAAAAGAAAAAAAGTTCAGAAGTTCTTACTAGATTGAATGGTTTCAAACTCCTGTTTTGGGGGGATAGCAAGGTGTGAGGGGCAAGCCTAATATCTTTGAGAAGGACTGGGGCAGTTTCACATTCTTTGCACACTCTAGATGAGTGTGATTCTGTAGGGAGGAGAAGAATATTAGGAGAGAAACAAAAGAAAGCAAAATATAGTGTACCAAGTGTGAGAAATCAGGAATTCCAATCAGTTCAAATGAATATAAAGTTTTATTGCAAGTTTAAACTCTTTACAACTACTAATGGTCAAAGCAAATTGGTGGTAGATAAAAGTTAATGGGCTTCAAGTTTGGCTGGACTTAGATCTCTTGTGAGCATGAAAGGATTCGAAACGGATGATGCGTTTGATTCCTCCCTCAGGCTCATCCTCAGATGTAGGTCATCTTCTACACAGTGATTGCTAAAAGAAGCATTGCTACATAGTGATTGCTAAAAGAAATCACACTTTTTTCTTTGAGATTTTTTTTGAAGGAAAGGGTTTGCAGGAAGGAAATTAGCAACTAAAAAACCCCCAACAGCATAGAGAATTATATGCAATCCTCAGGCCAATTTCATTTGGCCTTTTGCCTGATTTCAAAACCCTCCACGGGAAATCAATTACTTCAGATATCTAGTAAGAATTATTGGTTTCTTCCTTGTTAAACAAATGCTGGGGGACTTACTGGAAAGAGGGAGGAAAAAGTTCTTTCAAGGGATATAGTTCCAGACAATGGAAGATGAGTGACCTGAAATCATTCCTTTCCTGTCTGTCTCCAGTTTGAATTCTAATCAATGCTCTCCCCTCTTCCTTTTCTCTGTCTGTCATTAGAACTTGTGTTGATCGAGTGAATTCTGATCTGGACAGCTTGTCCAACAAGAAGATTACGGTATCAGAACCTGCTGCCTTGCAGTTAACTGTTCTGCAGGAGACAGAGATTTCTTCCTCTAAGAGAGAAGTGATTGCTGTTTTTAGAGATTCTGTCAACCCTGAAGCTGACCTGGCTGTGGCCATTTTGGAGCTTCAGTACTGCCACAACTGGAGCTGTGGGAAAGGGAGGGGGGAGTATAGATAGCTGGGATGCTATAGCCAAAATAAAATATTTCCTCTTGGGAACCAAGAACATTCCCACCAGGTGTGCAGAAGGAGGGGGCTAGAGTCATCTAGCAAATTGGACTATATCCTGATTGGACCATGTGACTGGAGAATGTGAAAGAACTTTTACTTTTAATTAGGTGAAAACTACGGGAACATTTAGAGTCGGTTTCCACCAGCTTGTGCCAACATGACATATCCAATAAATCTATTCTTTGAGGAATCCAACTGCCTCGGAGTTTTGATTGCTATGGATATGTTACTTGGAACCCTGACAGATTCTCCTAGACAGAGAAGGAAGAGAAAAACAGCTCTAAGAAACTTATAAAGAAACTAGGAGAGAGTAGGCAAAGAAGCACCAGGCTATTCTAGATATGAGGGAAAGGGAAGGAGACCTATAGAAGGAGGAGATTATCGGGAAAATCATACAGTTAGCACAGGGTCGGCAACCCGTGGCACCTCTGCTGTGGCTCCCTGCTGAACTGGTAAACTTTTTCTACAGGCTGATGCCACCACTGGCTGACCCCTCCCCTCTCCCCTCCCCTCCCAGTCACTCCTCACCCAGCCTGAGAAGGTAAGGGTGACATCAGGGGATTGAAAGCAGATGGGGCTGATTCTCCACTGCCTCATCTCTTATGGTCTTGTGGACACTTCTTCCAACTCTTGTTGGTGCTGGGTGTGCCTTGGTTGCTTGGGGAGACATGCAACCTGCTCTCTGCACCGAGATCTGCCCTAATGACCAGATGGGTAGGCGTGGCTGGGTAGGTCATGTGACTAGGTGGGACTGAGTGATGGAATGTTGGCCACGCCCACCAGTCACACCAGTTGTTAAATTATTGGCTCTCAGTGTTTTCTTTTCTGTTGGCAATAGGCCCAAATGACTCTTTGAGTGTCTAAGGTTGCATAGAAGTGGTATTCAGCAGGTTCTGAATTCTGGAGAACCGGTAGAGGAAATTTTGAGTAGTTTGGAGAACTGGCAAATGCCACCTCTGACTGGCCCTGCCCCCATCTATTCTCTGCCCCCCAAGTCCCAGCTGAGGGTCTTCTTTTGTTGCCCTGCACAGGAGAACGGAGATGGAAAGCAGGTTTGTGGGGTGGGGAGGGAATGGAGATTTTTCAGTAATCTTCCCCTGCCATGCCCACCAAGCCACGCCCACCAAGCCACGCCCACAGAACCAGTAGTAAAAAAGTTTGAATCCCACCACTGAAGTTACAGACCCTTGAGTTAGCATATAGTTCTGATAAAAGTGGTCCTTGACTTAATAACCATTTGGTCAGTGGTTGTTTGAAGTGAAAACAGCACTGAAAAAAGTGAGTTATGACCATTTTTCACACCTATGACAGTTGCAGCATTGCCATGGTTGTATGATCAAATTCAGATACTTGGCAACTGACTCATTTTTATGATGGTTGCAGTGTCCTGGGGTCATGTGATCTCCTTTTGTGACCTTCTGACGAGCAAAGTCAATGGGAAAGCCAAATTCACTTAACAACCATGTTGCTAATTGAACAAACTACAGCATTTCATTCTGATGTTTCGTTTCTCATCCAAGAAGCTTCTTCAGCTCTGGAAGAAGTTTGTTGGGTGAGAATGACCTGGACGACTGAGAATCTCCACAGACATTTGTTGAAGGAAAGGTTGTAAAATGGGGCAAAACTCACTTAACAACTGTCTGGCTTAGCAACAGAAATTTTGAGCTCAGTTGTGGTCATAACTTGAGAAGTACCTGCATCGTTAAAAATAAAAACACAATGCTGAATCAGGTCATTAGCGAAACAAGGAATAGATAGAAACTATATTTCCTGCCCCAAAGAGAATCACATCTAGCACTTCACATAGAGCCAAAGGGAGAAAGATACAAAATGAATTTGAATATTGATTGCTATAAATGAGGCTTGCATTTGATACATAGCAGTCACTAGAATTGGCTTTTCACTTTTCTGTAATACAACTGCCTTAATAGAAGTTCCTGGATAATTGTGTTTCTTTTTAATTAGTTCTAATCTGGCCTGTTGGAGGGAAACTTGACCATTACAGATCATCAAAAGCTTCCCTTGCTGTCTTCCTTGCAGCTGATAGGAATCTCTCTATACATTCTCCTGCTAAACTGTCACATCTGTGTATCTGTCATTTCTTCAGTGGAAGAAGAAGAGGGAGGCGGGAGACTGATAAAGAAATCCTTTCTTGATGTAACCTGAATATATTTAATATTATATCGAATTTGTATAACCTACACATGATACAATCTGGGAGAAAACCCAGATGGCCGGAACCTATCACCTCTGAGAGGCACAGCCAAGAGATGAGAAGACCATAAAAATTCCACAGTGTGATATGCCCTGAGAAACTGTGAAAAAGATCGTTCCTTACAAAAGGGGTGGGGGGAATTAACATACTGGCTTTTGTTTCACTAAATACACATCGAGATAAGGGGAGGGGTTCTAAACTCCCTTATCTATCCCTGTATGCCTGAGAGACTTTAGATGCTGCTTCGAACTCCTACATGAATTGTCTCATCTCAATAAAGAATTCCTTTTGATATGTTTGGTTTTCAGAAGTTCATACTTGTTAATTGAATGGGAAAAAGTTCTGTAGTCTTTATCTTGCTTTTGTAGAAAATGTTACATTGAATATCTCCTTTGGAGAAAAAAAAAAATCTCGCACTGTTGCCATGCTGACATGCAAAAAAAGGTTCCAGGTAACTGACAGAGAGCTATCTTATAATACTGTGGGAAATAGGGCATTTTCAAGGCTGGGTTTTGCTAATTTGAAATTGTGGTTCAAGTCTTTTGCTGGTTGCTCCAAATAAATTTATTGTTTCCCTAGACCACTCCTACAGAAAAACATGTCCCTGTTCAAATTCCCCAGATGTCTTTAGAACAGCCCTAAAAAGCAGATACTGGACCACACATTTGAATGATGGAAAATGTGTCTTGTTAAAGGCCACTTAGTAAATTCATGGCCACAATGGAATTTTTCCAGAATATATGCAGTAAGTGATTGCTGAGTCAACAGAAACCTTGCTAATCCTGATTACAAAAGGTCCAGGAGATGGAATATTACTGCTTGGGGATTTGTTTTGATTCAGAGTTGAGATCTGAGTCAGATCTTCTAGATATTGATGAACTATAGCTCTTAGAACACCTCATCAATGTCCTGTTACCCAGGCTCCTAGAAGCTGAAATTTAGCATCTACAAGAGGATAGATTCTTTCCCAGTAATAATTCTCCACCACCATCATTAATCAGTCATGATTGAAGAGGAGGACTGTGTTCAGCAGAGAATTGAATTATGAGTTATCTCCTGGTCTTTTCTGCTGTCCGAATTATTTAGGAGGGCCTGTTCTTCTTCTCCCACAAGAGAGCCAATTTGGTCTAGCGGTTAAGACACCAGGCACCATGAGTTCTAGTCCTACCTTAGTCAGGAAAGCCAGCTGCCAGTCACTCTTTCTCATCCCAAACCAGCTCACAGAATTGTTGCTATGGGGAAAATAGGAGGAAGGTTTGTTGGATATATTTGCCTTATTATGAGTTATGCTTTATTTGTAAAGATGGGATATAAATGAATAAATATTTAAATAAACAAATAAATCAACAATTTAGTTCCCAGGCCAAAACCTTGAAAGAACAATCTTTTCTTGTCACAGGCATCTGTCTCCCAAATATATGAGTTTAAAGATGGAAAGAATAAATATATGCAGGGAGAAAGTTAGTTTCACTTGATTTACAGGGATTTAAGCCCAATACAACCCTCAATAGATCTGTCTTTCTTGCTTTCTTTTGGAAAAGTGTCTTGGCTTTTATATATGTTCTTGAAATAGAGCAATTTCTTGCTTTTTTCTCTTTTTTTGGGTGGGGTGGGGTGGGAACAGTTCTGCACCTTCTATATATTTCAGATGTGTTTTGTATTAGGTTTTTCTATTTATCAGTTTAATATAAATCTCAATAACATTATTGAAAAAAGAGTAATTAGAATGTTATTCTTTGCTTTTTAGATTTGCAGGCAGACCCATTCATTTTTGGGGGTTCCCCAGAGGAATAATGGTTCCTGTTGATGGATTGGTTCCTGTTGATGTATTTGGCTGTGAAAGATTCAAGTTTTGAATTCCCAGCTTTGGATGCGAAGCACTTGTTCTGAGTCACTGTTTGGTGGCTTACCTAACTCATGGGACTTCTAAACAGTCAAGAGAAAGTGATGCATCATTTTAATCTGAATGAAATTTTGTGAATGGAGTAAGGGATGAATCATGATGCAACAGATATCTAGTTTGCTGAAGAGACAACCAATGAAGGAAATGGCCAATGCTGCACTGAAAAAGACAGGGGGAATAAAAGAATTAGGGTTCAATTTCCTAAATGTATTACCACTTTATGTACAGAAAAAAATCCCAAAGGAATTTGCAAGCTCAAACATTAGTAAAACAATCAATTTAAGAACAACAACAACAACAACAACAAATCAGCCTTCCTCCATTCTCCCTATTTGGTTTTTGTTAGCAATCTTTGACTAGTTTATCACATCTTACCCTTTTCAAAGCCACTGCATTGTTTATGTCCCTCTTCCTCTCCAGGCACTATTCTTATATGTCTTATTTTTCCAAGCAAAATGGCACTTTTGTTTTCACACAATTAAGGGGGCAAATCAGAGTGTCCAAAAATAATTACACAAACAAAAGCTCATTAACCATGTTGATGACAATTTTCCAGTACATTTTAGCTCTAATGCATATCCAGCACATCTTTGTTACCATAATTAATTTGTGCTTCTTGGAAAAGGTGTTAAGGATGGATTCTCCCAAATGATGTCATCATTCAAGTCCTCAAAAGGTATCTTTCATATTATGAAAATAAATGCAAATAATCTTCCTCCCCTCCTCCTCCTGCTGATAGGAAAATTTCCCTTTCAATTGAATTCCTGGAACCAGTTATTCAAAGAAGACTGTGAAACAAAAATGAGAAGTGACAAATTAATAATTAATTTGATACAATTAAATAATATAATTAATAATTCACAATACACTTAATAATTCACAATTAATACAATTAATAATTCACATCCCAGTTCAAATAAGTTTTGCTTTTTATAAAGACAATGTTATCTCATCCAAAAGTGGGTTCCTTCCCTTAGTTGGGCTTCATGATTTCCTTCAACCATCAAGCACAGCATATTTTGTTGCATGGCTTCTCAACACACACTCTCTCTCTCTTGGAAGGCAGTGAAAAGTTTGTTGGTCCCCTCTCACCATTTTTTCTTTTCCTTTTCTTGGTGACTTTTTTCCAAAGTGTTTCTTAGATGTGCTACTGGCAGAAAAGCAGTTTTAGTTGAATTCTTGAATCACTCGGCTGTAACTCTGAGGCAGTGACCTTGCAAAGAATACTCTCAAGCTTCCCTTTTAAAATGTTCTTGTCAAAGGCACCAGAAAAATGTTGCTCTCTTTTCTGGGTGGGCAGCTCTGCTCCATTGCCTAAGATTTCCAAGAGAACAGGAGAGTGATGCTCGTAATGAGCACCATATGCTGTCTCATTATAGTCTTGCTCTGTTGAGGACAAAATAACAAGACTTCTCCATTAGTATTGTTAATTATAAGAGAAAGCAAGCAAAGCATGTACAGAAAAAAACCCCAATGGGTGTGGATTTCTTTCTTTCTTTCTTTCTTTCTTTCTTTCTTTCTTTCTTTCTTTCTTTCTTTCTTTCTTTCTTTCTTTCTTTCTTTCTTTCTTTCTTTCTTTCCTTCCTTCCTTCCTTCCTTCCTTCCTTCCTTCCTTCCTTCCTTCCTTCCTTCCTTCCTTCCTTCTAATTTATATAGCTGCCCATCTTACAGGAAGGTGATTCTGGACATCTTATAACACTGTCTTCTTCTCTAGTGTCTTTTAAGTGAAATTATGAATTGATACAAATGATTCCTATCAATCAATTAATTTATCCAGATTCAGCCATTTCTCATGGATGGTTTATTAGCTTTTCTGCAGATTACAGAGGGTTTGAACTAGATTATATTTGTGGTCCATTACAGTTCTTTGGTTTTATGATTCAATCACACTTATTGGGTGTGTTTATGTGTGAGGAGATGCAATTCACCTCTGCTTTAGTTATCAATCAGCCTCTGGTGCTAAGCAACTCAGCAACACCTGTGAGGACCACATATCTCTTTCTTGTCAAGAGACATTCTTGGGACTACATCTGCAGGTTGAGCCATTTGACAGGCAGGGTAGATTCACATCTCCAGACAGGGCCTGCTCTGTCTTGCTCCTATCCTTCTTAATCTACCTCATGTTGCTGATAAAAACTTTTCCCAATTGCTCCTTGAAATGTTTAGACCGTACCGCCTTGAAAATTGATGGCAGTTTTTTTTCTCTTTGTTTGGTTATTACAAAAAGTGGGTTATCACAGTGTGCAGTGTGCAAGAGGCCTGCAATTTGGCGCCTAATGCACTGAGCTTTCCTACACCTTGTTTTTATGCTGAGATTTATTATAAGTGAATGTATCACAGCCACAAAGCCAGCAACCAGATTACTCCTCACATGGTAATGAGAATAAAACAAAACAATGTACCTCTGAATTTTTCTCCAGGAAAATGATAGGGTGTGATCTGTAATAAGAGCCTTTTCCCTCAGAGAGTGTATAAATGTTGTTTGCCATTCTATTTGCAGAGTAGAGCAGAAGGCAATTAACTTCTACTCGTCCTTGGATATTTTTTAGGGAAGTTGCTTTCTGTTTCCTTTGGAAGTTTAATGTACCAGGTTCAGCATTTCCAGACGAGATGCACACAAAAGGAAGACTGACTGAAAATCTTCTCAGATGACCTACTCCTTTGTAGAGGATTCCATCCAGTCTGTGTTTTTCACCAAACTGACCTGTTGACTATCCTTGGGATAATATGTGGGTCAGAACCAGTGATGGGATTCAATTTTTTTTTACTACCAGTTCTGTGGGTGTGGCTTGGTGGATGTGGCAGGGGAAGGATACTGTAAAATCTCCAGTCTGAGGTGGTATTTAGCAGTTCTCCGAACTACTCAACATTTCCACTACCGGTTCTCCAGAACTGGTCAGAACCTGCTGAATACCACATCTGGTCAGAACAACTGCTGTCCTTTGGTTTTCTCCAAATCTTGTGACTTGTGGTGAATCTCCCAGAGTCACTTGGAATTGGGAAGCATACAAATTTAAGAGATAAATACACATCATAATGGCATATTTCAAAATGCACACAAAATGAATATTTTGTAAAAAAAAATCCCAACATAGTAGATTTCTGGATATATATTTTTTAAAATTAATTACTAATTGAGTTACAAATAAGATGGAAACAATACAAGTAGTCCTTGACTTACCATCAGAACTGAGCCCAAAATTTATGTTTGCTAAGTGCAACATTTGTTACATGCGTTTTGCCTCATTTTGTTGCCATGGAAAATAAAAAGAACATAATTTGGGAGTTTTACAAGAAGCTATATGAAAAAATATCAGAGGGAAAAATAATGCAATACATGGAAAAAGTTAACACCAAAAGTGTCTGAAAGGGTGAAGAATATGCTAAATGAAAGAATAACAATAGTAGAAATAGTAGAGGAAATTAAAAGACAAAAAAATAACAAAACACCAGGTCCAGATGGACTACCAGCAGAAATTTAACAACCCTCTAAAAGGATGCAGATTAGCAGCAGTCTGTAAGGAATATAAATCCTTCCATTCCACACCATCCAGTCAGAGCTGAAGAAGCTTCTTGGATGAGAAGTGAAATGTCTTCAAAAAGAAAAACAAGAAAGTCTAGTTGCCTTTTGAGAAAGCATCTTTGGGACATATAGGAACCTTTGTATATAAATGAATGTCTGATGCTTTAGGGGCGTGTAGTAGAGTGGTGGGATTCAATTTTATTTTTTTTTACTACTGGTTCTGTGGGCATGGCTTGGTGGGCATGGCAGAGGAAGGATACTTTAAAATCTCCAGTTAGAGGTGGTATTTGCTGGTTCTCTGAACGACTCAAAATTTCTGCTATTGGTTCTCCAGAACTGGTCAGGACCTACTGAATACCACCTCTGCTGTAGCACTGGTTTAACTATCTTTGTCAGACCAACACTTTTAAGTACTCCCCTTCTGATGTGAAATTAGAAGTTTGCATTGATGGAAAATCTTGTATTCTGAAAGTGCCAGTAGGGCTGTTGCATCTGGAATGCTGAATAATCTGTTAACATTCTGCCACTTTGGAAAGAAAAGAGGGATGATTGTGGATTTTTTTGATGCAACCTTTTGCTCGATAGGCTATTCAGATATGTGCTGAGTCTTTTTTATAGCACGGGTTTTTATTTTTATGCAAATCGCTTTGTACATTTAAAGAAGCAGCCTAAAAGTGTGCAATACAGGTAGTACTTGATTTACAACCATTTGTTTAGAGGTCAAAGTTACAACAACCCTGAAAAACAAAACTTACAACCGGTCTTCACCCTTGCAACCATTACAGCATCTCCGTGATCACGTGATCAAAATTTGAGCACATGGTAACTGGTGTGCATTGACAACAGTTGCAGTAACTTGGGGCCATGTGATCACCATTTGTGGCCTTCCCAAATGGATTTCAAAAAACAAAGTCAATGATGGGGCGAGGGGAAGCTAGATTCACTTAATGACAGCATGATTCACTTAACAACCCCAGGAGAAAGCATTCTGTTTTGACTACAAGCCCCTTTTATCTCTATTCCCCACCCTCCATCCCTCAGTTCCAGTGTGGCAATACTGAAGCCTCAAAATGGCCTCGGTCAGGTCAGCTTTGGGGTTGACAGCCTGCTCTAAAGGTTCAATGAATATGGACCTAGGAGTCTGACTAAAATTTAGAAGTTGTTTCATGCATTTCAGGAAAGTCCATTCCAAATGTTATAGAACAGAATAGAATTCTTTATTGGCCAAGTGTGATTGGACACACAAGGAATTTGTCTTGGTGCAAATGCTCTCAGTATACATAAAAGAAAAGATACATTCATTAAGAATCAAGAATCATAATGTACAACACTTAATAATAGCCATAGGGTACAATCAGCAATCAAATCATACTAAGAATCAGTCAATATAAATCATAAGGATACAAGCAGCAAAGTTACAGTCCTACAATCACAAGTGGGAGGGGATGGGTGATAAGGAGTGATGAGAAGATTAACAATAATAGTAGTGCAGACTTTGTAATCGTTGAACTGTGTTGAGGGAATTATTTGTTTAGTAGAGTGATGGCTTTTGGGAAAAAACTGTTCTTGTGTCTAGTTGTTCTGGTGCGCAGTGCTCTATAACGTCGTTTTGAGGGAAGGAGTTGAAACAGTTTATGTCCGGGATGTGAGGGTTCTGTAAATATTTTCACAGTCCTCTTTTTGACTCATGCAGTATACAGGTCCTCGATTGAGGGCAGGTTGGTAGTAATTGCTTTTTCTGCAGTCCTAATTATCCTCTGAAGTCTGTGTCCATCCTGTTGGTTTGCAGAACCAAACCAGACAGTTATAGAGGTGCAATTACTCTGTAGTTATGTTTTAGACCATAGACCTATTATTAGTGTTGTGTGAAAACTGAGACACATTTAGTATTTTCTTGCTCTTTGGATTCCCAAAACAATCACAGACTCCTGTATGAAATCCTGAAGAACTCTGTGAATCAATATGAAAGCATTGGGTTGGAAAGATCGGTAGCCACCCAGAGTTGCCTCATACTGTGAGATGGGATGTTTGTAAATTTAATAAACAAACGAACAAAGTTGGAAGGATCAAAGTACTGACTCCATCTTAAACAAGTTCCAATGCTTTTGTGAATGTACAGCTACCAAACCTGGACTGCAAAAATCTGAAGGGATTCCTTTCTTTATTTGATTTGTATGCCAACAAATCCAAATAGACTGAGAGAGAGAAGACAATCTCTCTGTGGATATTTGAGCATTTGGAGCTTTGCAGCACGGGATAGTGTTTCTTAACATTGGCAACTTTAAAATATGTGGATTTCAACTCCCTGAATTTCCCAGCCAGCAATGGAGTTAAAGCTTATGTATCTTAAAGTTGCCAAGGTTGAGAAACACTGGCTTAGGGGATTGAAGGTGAATGTGGAACATGGACATTTGTCTCTGTTGTCAGACATTACTCTGGAAAATGCTCTCAAAAACATGGAGTTATCAGAGCCTTATCTCTTTCACTAAAGACACTTGATGTTTTAACAGAGAGATACCTGTTTGATATTTGTCTGCTACCTGTTATTGCCAGGCACCTGTTCATTGGGTTGCACTGTTGTGTTCTTACAGTTCTCATTTCCATGGCAACTGCTGCTAGACAATGGTCTCTGACTGGCTTCTCTTGATTTTAGCTAACCAGTCTTCTTCAATGATATTTAAATACTTCTAGGCACAGTGATGGGATTCAATGTTTTACTACTGGTTTTGTGGGCATGGCTTGGCATAGCTTGGTGGGTGTGGCTTGTTGGGCATGGCGGGGGAAGGATACTGTAAAACCTCCATTCCTCCCAACTCCTGTGGGAAGGTTATTGCAAAATCCCATTCCTCCCCACCCCACTAATCTGCTTTCCAGCTCCATTCTCCTGTGCAGAGCAACAAAAGAAGACCCAGCCAATCAGCTGGGACTCGGGAGGCAGAGAATAGATGGGGGTTGGGCCAGTCAGAGGAGGTATTTTCTGGTTCTCTGAACTACTCAAAATTTCTGCTACAGGTTCTCTAGAACTGGTCAGAAACTACTGAATACCACCTCTGCTTAGAGAGATGAATATGATGGAAAAAAGAATTAAGATAAAGATAGAACTTTTGAATTCTGTTGACAATTCAGAAGTTTCATAGTTAATACTTTAAAAAAAAAAAAAACTGCATTGTATATCACAAAAAATAGACCTTGTGCAATACATCACTGTTTGTCTGGAATCACTTGTTTCTTCTAAGTGAGCAAGGGAAATTAGGTTTTGCATTTCCCATAATACTCCAAGCAAAGCCTTATCTAACTTAAAATTGCTTGAGAATCCATCTCTTTAGTAGAGTCATGCTGGACATCAAGGCTTTGGAACTGCCAGTCTAGGGAGATTTTGGAAGTGCCATCCAAAGGAGCTTCTTCACTTGGCAGTGGTTCAGTTTTCTTCTGAGAATCAGATTAAAAAAATCTTTGCTTTTGCTCAAACAGTCAGCAGTCTGTTTTATAAATGGGGAGGAGAGGAGAATGTATTGCATCGGTTGTTATGTTTGCAATATAAATATATTTAGGGGTGGGATCCGACTGGTGTAACTACTGGTTCGGTGATTTTTCGATTTGCACGCACCAGTGTGGAATGTCGTCATCTATGCTGCCCAAACAGCTGAGCAGCACTGGGATGGGTGCGCAGCATTTGAAAAAGCACTATTTTCCTGCTTTTTCAACTGCAGCTGTGCCACACAAAGCAGCTGAGGTTGAAAAAGCAGGAAATAAAGGTCAGGTAAGAATCTGGGTGGGCAAGTGGGCCAAAACAGCAGCAGACATAGAACCAGTTCTGTGTCTGCTGCTCTTCAGAGCTATCAGTTCTATAGAGCCAGACAGAACCAGGAGAATCCCATCCCTGAATATATTTATTTATTCATCCAAATCTACTTACGGCTAAGGAAGCTGTTTCAGTGACTTGGGGCAAGAGATGCTTTGCCACTAAGTCCTTGCTTTGAAGGAGGAAATCTTGCTTTGTGATTTAAATTTTGAAACTCTGAGAATAAGATGTATGCTATGTAACTAAATAACTGTGCAAAGAAGTTATATGGAGGATGAATAGAAGTAATATGCTAAGCAGTCATTTGACCTAATTATCAATAAAGCATCAATTATTAATAATGTGGTAGGACTGTGCCAACATGGCACCCTGGACCATGGCAATTTAATTCAAATCAAATCAATGTCAAGCAAAGATAAATTCTTGAGAAATGCATTAAAAAAAAACCTACAGTTTTTTTAGTAGGGTTGTTTTGTATCCCGGGATTGTCAGATCAAATTGTCTTATTATACCAGGTTTTATATGATCACCATAGAAAGTGATTTATTTATCAAAGTTGTATCTGCTTTAATCACCAGACTGTCACTCAATTTCCAGCAATTAAAAGCACTGACAAAAACAAGGCAATCAGAATTAAATCATCTATAGTAACATTAAGCAGGCATACCAAACTTAAATCATAACTCAATCTGGGTCAACCTATTATTCACCATAAGTGTGAGTGGACACACAAAGTCACAAAATATATTGAAAAACCACACTGTTGCTAGCGTGTTGCAGTATTGGAGGGTAGCAATACCACGGAGGGAAGCTGCTCTATAGTTGGTATTTGGTTTCCATCCATGGCTTCTGTCTTCACTTCAGGTGCTTTAGAAGGGGTCAACCTATTCCCCAAAGCACCTGAAGGCATGGATGGGAATTAATCAAGGAGAGGAACAACCTAGAACTAAGGAGACATTTCCTGACAGTGAGAACAATTAATCAGTGGAACAACTTGCCTCCAGAAGTTGTGGATGCTCCAACATTGGAAGTTTTAAAGAAGAGATTGGACAGCTATTTGTCTGAAATGGTATAGGGTTTCCTGCCTGAGCAGGAGATTGGAATAGGTGACTTTCAGGGTCTTTTCCAACTCTGTTAATCTTTTATTCAAAGTTCCCTTCCCTTTCAATCAAGTTTCACCCAGATCAGATTGCTTCAAATGATGAGGTGCTTTTCCTCCCTCAGGACAAATGGGAGATTTAATGGCCTTTTGGCTGGATAACATATCTAGCTTTACTCTAGTTCTGAAGATTTATTTCCCTCCAGTTTCCATAAAAGTTATTGCAATTTCTGAAAGACTTAATTTGGTTTTTAGTCTTCTGCTATGTGGTTTGCCGTTCTCTTAATGGTCAGCTTGATGCTGACACTGAGGAGACTGCTCTGTATTGGGTGAATTTCAATCTCAAGAGGCAATAAGAAGTCTAGCATCTGAGATTGACTCTTCCAGCAATCAAGAGCAGTTTTCTGGTGGTCTGATGAAGTGGACCAAGATTGACCACATTCATACACTTGTTTTAACCAGAAGTACAACTTTAGCAGCCTAACTTCTGTAAGTGCATTTCTGTGATTGACCCAGAATAGGACACTTTTAGAGGTTCACTTTGAATTCCCAGAGGTTCACCTTGGGGCAACTTGCTATCTATACTGCTACGGTCTCAGGAGTAACCTTCATACCTTGTAGCTCTTGTTTCCTGTTCATGAAGATCAAACTCTTGGTTGAACTTTGTCAAACAAGGCAATTGTTAAGTCAGTTGTGCCCCATTTTAGGACCAATTTTTGCTCTAGTTGTCAAGCATATCACTGCAGTTGTTAAGTGAATCATGCAATCATTAAGCAAATTAGGGGACTGGAAACTAAAACTTATGAAGAATGGTTACAGAAACTGGGCATGGCTAGTCTAGTGAAGAGAAGGACCAGGGGAGACATGATAGCAGTCTTCCAATATCTGAGGGGCTGCCACAGAGAGGAAGGAGTCAACCTATTTTCTAAAGCACCTGAAGGCCAGACAAGAAATAATGGATGGAAACTGAACTAGGAAATTCAATCTGGAAATAAGGAGAAATTTTTTGACAATGAGAACAATCAACCAATGGAACAGCTTGCCTTCAGAAGTTGTGGAAGCTTCATCACTGGAGGTTTTCAAGAAGAGATTAGACTGCCATTTGTCAGAAATGGTGTAGGGAGTCCTGTTTTGGGAGGGGTTGGACTAGATGACCTACAAGGTCCCTTCCAATTCTGTTAATCTGTTAAATCTTGCTTCTCTCATGGACTTTGCTTGTTAGAAACTGGCTGGTAAAGTTGCAAATGGTGATCATATATCCTCAAGACACCACAACCATAATAAATGCATGCCAATTGCCAAGCACCGAAATTTTGATCACATGACTGTGGGGATGTTACATCGGTCACTTTTTTTTTTAACTTTGAATGAATGGTTGTAAATCAAGGACTACCAGCCACTGTTTTATCTACAATAAACTATGGCAGGAATTTTGCTCACCAAATATGATCAACAACACTTTGTGGATTTAATGAATGATATACATTGTCATTAGTTTTGGGGCTTTCTGAATTGTTCATTTCAAACTGTGCCCAGTTTACTATGCCAGCTGTATATCTGATTACTAGTATTACCCATGTGTTCATGATATTTCTATCATGCAACTTTGAACTTACTTTTTTTTTTGCACTCATTTTATACATTGTAAATTAGATTTCTTTTTAGTTTTCCCATTCATAAGTATTCCTAGATATTTGTAGCTTTCCTTTATGAGCAAAAATTTTATGAATTTCCATTCTTCAGATGTATACTTTCACTTTGTTCAGTTGTTTATGCTAGATATTGCATTTGTCAAATCCAAATTCAATTTTGATATACTCATTGTATATTCTTGTCACATTAAATATTCAATTTCAGTTTTTGATTTTTTTTTTTTTTTTGGTAAAAGTTTTATTGATTTTAACTTATAAGAAGGAACAAACAGTTAGATATGAGGAAATATTGGATGAAAAGGGTGAACTTAAAACAATGCAAAATTTAGAAGAACAAGGTATAAAGATGAATTGGTTTTCATATGCGCAAATACATGCAAGGTATCTTAAAGATTCTAAAATAGAAGGATTTTATGATAAATTGACTGATTTAGATAGGATTTTGACAGGTACAGATGAAAAAGTGATTAAAAAACTATATAGTTATTTGTTGGAAATTAAATTAGAGGAAGAACAAGTTAAAGAAACAATGATTGCTTGGGGGAAGAATTTTGGATATGGGATTGATTTAGAGAAATGGCAGAAATTGTGGTCTCAAAATTATAAAATGACAATGTCAACAGCATATAAAGAAAATTTGTATAAGATGTTTTACAGGTGGCACTTTCCCCCGACAAGAATAGCAAGAATGTTCAAGAATAAATCTGAAAAGTGCTGGAAATGTCATCAGCTACCTGGCTCATATTACCATAAGTTTTTGATTTTCTAAATAGCTTCAAATCATCCATATATAACTGGGGAGTTATTTTTGCACTTTGTCTTAACAATTCATATTGAATTTTTGTTATATTCAAAACTTTGAAGAGTGTTATTGAAATGGCAAGGAAAGAATAAAGTTAATCCTTTGATAAAATCCACTTCTCATGTTTATATTTCCAATTTCTTTGCCCTTTACCATCAGAGCTGTTTTCTACTTTTTTATAGTTTTTCTTACAAAATGTTAAATGTTTCCAAACATTTTTGTATGCAACGATGTGGATGAGAAATTAATTCCTTGCTTGAATCAATCTGAGCTATTGATAAATTGCTTCCAACTATATTTTGCCTTTGTTGTTTACTCTTTTTTATATTCGGTAATTTTTCCTTTTATTTCCCTTTGCCTGCCAGACACCTGATATTTACTGTTTGTGCAACATTTCCATATTTTTCATCTTCATTGTTATCTATTTCAGAATTTAATAAAAACTTATGTTACGCTTCAAAAATGTCGTTCATTTGACAATCTTCAGTTTCATTTGTGCTGTTATCAACAGGGGTGGGATTCAAATTTTTTAACTGGTTCTGTGGGCATGGCTTAGATGGTGGACATGGCTTGTTGGTCATGTGACTGGGTGGACATGGCTTGGTGGTCATGTTATTGGCTAGGTGTGGCCAACTCAATATCACTCACATTGAGCCACGCATCTCCTTGCCTGGCCTCTCATGATTGTGGGGATGCTGCAACAGTCATAAGTGTGAAAAATGGTCATAAGTCACTTTTTTCAGTGCCATTGTAACTTTGAATGGTCATTCCACACAAGCAAAATACCAGCAAAGGAGGGGAAAAAAAACTCCAGAGAAGTTCCTGAGACAGGAAGTCCAGTCCTGCCAAGAATGTAATAAGGGTTAACGGAGAGGCAGTTTCTGTAAGCAACACCAGAATGTTTCCTTCCTGCCTTCCTTACAGGATTAGGCCAGGAATTTCTTCTAACAACTGGTTCTCTGAACTGTTTAGAATGTTAACAACCAGTTCTAGCAAATAGGTGCAAACTGATAGAATCCCACCCCTGGTTATCAATATTATTAGCATTTTTCCAATTCTTGCAATTTCACATTGGTAAAAGTTTTTGTTCCAAGAATAATCTTTGTTGATCCATTAATTGATGTTCATCAGTTTCTTGAGCCTGAATATTTGTTTCTGAATATCATTTTGTATTGAAATATTTTAGGTATGATTTGATTCAAGGTAGAGTTTAGGATTTGATTTTTGCTTGATTTTCTTCACCTGATCATTATTATTATTATTATTTTGCTTTGCTGGGTCTACTAATAGCTTTACAGCCTGTTGTCCTAGTTGCCTTGCAGGAGCAGCTGAACCTGAGCAGTTACTGATTAATGCTAATAAATCTAAATGCTAATAAATAATAAAGTGGTTGTTGATTAATGCTAATAAACCATTGCACCAGACACTATTCTTGTTGTCCTGGCAATCACAGGGCAGTTATGGAAATTTTATTTTTTGTGTTTACCACTGAGAATGGGTTTGTGTCACACACTTTATTTGGTCTCTTCACCAAAACCTGTCTGATATGGTTGAAACTTGTGGTAGTTAAACTACCACCCATGTATGTAGTCTGGAACGTAGTCTGTAGTCCCAGGAAAGAGAGCTTGCTTGCTTTCCAAAGGGCAAAGCGGTAGCATAGTTTAAAAGGTCTGGTGGCAGGATGAGAATTAAACTGACCCCTCCCTAGCAGCTCAAATAATATATCTTTAGTTATGTGGATAGTTATTTTAGTCTGACAAGATTCTGGTTAAAGGCGAACAGTAATAAATAAACTACTCAGAAGTGTCATTTTTGGTTCTTGGGGCCTGACACAAACAAACAGACCTCCTTACTATAGTGCAGAAGTGGGGAACCACAGTTGTCCTCTTATGACTGTGGACTTTAACTCTCATAATTCCTGGCACAGCATGGCTGGCTTAGGAATTCTGGGAGTCGAAGTCCCCAAGTCACAAAGGGGCCAAATTTTTTTACTACTGGTTCTGTGGGCATGGCTTGGTGGGAATGGCAGGGGAAGGATACTATAAAATCTCCAATCAGAGGTGGTATTTGCCGGTTCTCTGAACTACTCAAAATTTCTGCTACCGGTTCTCCAGAATTGGTCAGAACCTGCTGAATACCACCTCTAGGCCATAGTTCCCTACCCCTGCATACTGGGATAATAGTCTGTGTGGAGATCTGTGTAGCCTAATCATACCAGGAACTATCTTTATTACTATTATTTTTGTACCATTTGTTCCTTATTTACATTTTTTAAATTTTAATTATGCTTACCTTTGGCATTTTAATTGGTTGTAAATTCTTAATGGATTGGTGTAAACCTAATGTTTTTATTGATTGAACAGCACATCAATGGAATGAATAAATAAACGAATAGAATATGCTCTGAAGAAACACAATTTAGAAGAAGTAAAAAGGGCGGGGGGGGGGAGACATGTTGGTTGGGAGAATGGGTTAAACAGATGTTAGGCAAAAGTCATACATAATCCTTTCCTCCACAACCTTCTACAGGTTCTCAGCAGGAGCTGAACTAATAGGAGGCAATAGAATTTGCTACCTTTAGGCAAAATGGCAGGCTGCCTTTTTGGGTCTTTTTTTCATGTTCTATTTTTTGCTTGCAAACTGCTCCTATAGCCAGAAACATGACATTTCTCTTCATGCTGAAGCTGTCTCAAGGCAAGATCCCACTGCTAGAAGGGAATATTGATTAGAGAAGAGTTTTTCCACCCCTACTGTTCAGAACAAACAGTAACTTATTAAAATGGACGCTTGGGGCTTGCTGAATATAGCAGAAACCTCAGTATTGAGATGTGCTAGCATCTTCCCTCTAGATATTCTTAAGCCTCCACTAGGGGAAAACATTAACATTTTGTTCATTTTCATGGAGCAAAATATTAATTAATCTAAAATTATTGAACCATGAAATAGTTTTCCTAGCAGTTTTCCTAGGTGATGAATGTGGAGCCAAGAGCAGAACTATCAAGGATAGGAATGATAGGAATGGCTGGGCAGAGATTAATCACATAAATACTTCTTATGTCCCTCACCACAATTGTTACTTGCTGTTGGCAGTGCACATCATGCGAGACTGCAGGGCTGCCAACCTTGAGTGATAGTTCGGAGTGAGACACTGCGAGGGAGCGAAGCGACCGTGGGGGGGATGGTGTGGAAGGGGGGTGTCCCCCCTTCCACGGTAAGGAGCTTTGACAATTTTACATTTTAAATGGTGCAATCTGATGCATACTTTAGTCATGATTTGGACATATACATACATACATACATGCAAGCAGCACCAATGTACTTGAACCGGATTTGTAAGATATTAATAATGCAGTTCACTGACCATGAATAATTGAAGTTCCTGACTTGTAACTGCAGTATTCTACCTCAACTGACTTTATTAGCTTAGTGATGTACTATAGACCACTATAGGATGAATTCAATGTGCAACAAAAAGACAAAAAACCCGAAACAACTACAGAGATAATGCAAATACATCAATGGGTATTCTTCTTTCTGTATCAAATACCATACTACATGCCAATATCAAATGCTATAGTCTCAGTCTTTAATTATATACTAACTTGTTGACTGAAATAGGGGTTCATAATTTCAGACATGTATAAACTAAACATTTAATCAAATAATGAGTGCTTCATATAAATATACATATTGTTAACTGTAAAACTCATCTACTGTATTCTGAAGCTTGAGCACAGTGAGGAAACAGTATATTATTTATTGGGTAAGTTTAGATTCTGAACTTAATGGTCTTACTGCTCTTTGGATGGTAAATTGTGTTAAGATTAGAATATGTTCTAGTTGAGTCAGGGCTATCCCAATTTGGGGCTGAGAAGCCTACTGGCATCAAAAAAAGTCCTTATTGAGTCCTTATCTAAGGGTTTGAAAATATGATAATAATGTAGTACAGTCCTGTCGATCTGGTGCATGGAGACCTAGGATTTAAACTCAAAGGAGAAAGAGGAAAAAGTGATTCCTTCATCCACTGCCAGAGATGTAATCCTGTCAGTCCTCCAACCTTTCTATTAAGTATTTTGCAAAAAAGCTGCCCAGCCCCTTTATAGATCAGCCTGGCGCGCTTCTCGCCTTGCTGGTTTGGGAAGACTCTTTTGGATCAGCTAAAAGAGAGCATAAGGCGTGTAAAGGGGTGGTAATAATAATTATAATAATAATAAAATTTAAAATAATAATAATTTTATTCAGAGTTGTGTTGGATCTCTTTTTTTTTGGGGGGGGGGGGGTTGTCCCATTCTTTCTTGGTGTTCTTTCTGTCCTTTTTGCTTTTTTAAATGGTCTTTCTCCCCTGGGTCAGAAATCCAGCCAGAGAAAATAAAGAAACATCACCAAAGATTTAAACACCAAAGGGTTAAATGGAAGCCACTCCGTTGGCTTTGCTTACCATTGTTATTACTGGCCGAGGCTGTAAAGAGGCTTTGCCAGCCCCCTCGTGTCCTTCTTTGGAAAGCCTAGGGCAGCTGGCTTGTCCCAGAGGACATTGCAGAGAGGGAGAGGGTGGGGCAAAGTGGCTGCGAGCGCCCCGGGCGGCGAAGAAGCCTCCTGCTCTTTGCTTTCCTGAAGCGATAATGATCGGCATCGTGACAATTACGGGACGCCGGCAGAAGGATTAAGGCGGGAAAAGAGGCGCGGTGGGGTGGCTGGGCAGGGCGGGGTGGCTGGGCAGGGCGGGGCGGCGCTGGGAGCTCATCCTTCTCCTAAGCTAAGGGGAATATTCGGAATATAATCAGAGAATGTAGGGATATTTTTGTACATTCCATGATTTTGGGGGTTTAGCGTGAGATTTTGTTTATCAGAGTGAGACAGTCAAAATTGATTGAATTGCGTGAGTCTCACGCTGATTGCGTGAGAGTTGGCAGCCCTGAGACTGTGACTTTAAAGAGATGTACTGATCAATATAAATCTATTCCATTTTCGGTCTGTGTTAGAAGTTGAACAACTTCTTAGCCTATAGTCCTTTAAAAATAAATTTTAAAAAACCCATTAAATTTGACTTTAAGGAACCAGTTTAATTCACAACTTTTCTTAATATATGGCTCTTTAGTTCTCTTCCTTACTGAGGAGTCATAGCACCAGCCAGCCATTGTTGAGGCAATATAAAACATGTCCTCATTTCTGTTACATTAGCACAATCCTGCTTGGATGATGCTAGAAGACAGTTGCTGTGTTCAAAGACTAGCAGCAGTCCTCCCTCCGGTCCGCTGCCAACGCGGGAGCGCCGATCGCTCCCATTGGTTGATGCCGTTTGACAGCCGGCTATAAAAGGGAGCTGTCAAACGGCATCAGCTGTCACCACCAACTGGCTGTCAGAAAGCCTCGGCAGCCGCGGCAACCCTTTATTCGCAAGAATAAAGTTGTTAGCCTTTAGTCTGGCTCTGTCTCTCTTTGTAACCACCGCTCCACAACACTGGCGATGAGGATGGGATACAGCTAAGACGACCAGGCAGGAAATTGAGCCGAAGTCACAACAAGAAAGAGCCGAAGCCGCTATGAGCTGATCGAGTCACCGCCACTGACGCTCTCCAAAGAGCGCGAAATTTAAAAGCCCTCTCAGCTGAGAAGCCGAACGCCGCTGACAGGCGCAGCCAGAAACGCTTTTCTAAAAGCGAAAACTCTATTTTTCCTCAGCTGAGGAAACCAACGCTGCCACTCTAATGGTCTCTAATCCGACATTCCCGCACTTCCAACTGGGGGCAGAAACATGGGAATCATATATGAATAGATTTGAATGCTTTTAAAATGCCATTGATCTAACTGAAGTCACAGATCTAAGGAAAAGCGCCTATTTTTTAAGTTTCTGTGGGGCCACAGTTTTTGAGACAGCCTCTGCGCTAGTGTCCCCACGTTCTATAAAGGCTATTCCCTGGGATGAGTTGAGAGAAATCTTGTCAAATCACTACTCCCCCAGACCCTCTAAGATAGCCAGGAGACTGGCTTTTAGAAGAAGAACTCAGGCTGAAGGGGAGACTGTGAGTCAGTACATGGCAGCATTGAGATCTGCTGCCATACACTGCGGCTTTAGGGACTACCTTGAGGACATGCTGCTCGATCAAATTGTGGGAGGAGTAAGGGAGCTAAAGCTGCAAAGGCGGTTACTGGCTAAAAAAGACTTAACCCTAGCCTCAGCTATTGAGGAAGCTCAGGCTGCTGAATTGTCAGAATTATCAGCAGCTGAAATTCAGGGGAACACCCCTAAGCAAGGGCAGGCTACAGTCCACTACGATGAGGTCTCCCAAGAAGTGGAAGAAGAACCTCTGGAGGTAAACCGCCTCATGCGTCCAAGACCCCCCCCCCCCAGGGCCACCTAGGAAATACAACAATCAGACAGCCAAACAGCAAACCCCTTGTATAAGCTGCGGAGGCAACCACCATAGATCAACCTGCAGGTTCAGAAATGTTATCTGTCTGAACTGCCAGAAGAGAGGGCACATAGCCAGGGTTTGCCAAGCTGAGCAGGCCTCCATACAAAGACCTCAAGTTTCTGCCTCCTACCAAAGGCAAGTGGAACATTGTTACACTTGTTACCACGCGAACACCACCACCTCTAGGCCTAACAAATTAAGCATTTCTCTCTTTATAGAAGGTAAGCCCTGCCGAATGGAAGTAGACACCGGGTCAACCCTCTCCATCATTTCGTGGGCCTCCCTGAAGAAGTTGCTGCCTTCGCTCTCAAAAAAGAAGCTGACCAACTGCCACCTGACTCTTCGGGACTACCAGGGGAAGACCATCCCAGTCCTGGGTAAGGGAAAATTCCTCATTCAATTCCAAAACTTTAGGGGTCACTTGCCACTGGTGGTTGTAGATGGTGCCCTTCCTAGCTTGCTAGGATTAGATTGGTTTCCTGCCCTAGGCCTCAATGTTACAGGAATTCACTCTGTGGAAAATTCTGATGTAGATGCCCTTTTTAGGGACTACTCTGATGTTTTCAGCAGTGAACTAGGTTGTTATTCAGGCACCCCCATATCTTTTGATGTGGGTCCACAAGCCACCCCAATTCGTTTGAAACCTCGGAGGGTACCTTTCACCATTAGGCCTAAGTTAGATGCTGAATTAGATAAACTTATCAAACAGGGAGTGCTAGAACAGGTAGACTTCGCCAAATGGGAAACCCCCATAGTCACCCCTTTAAAAAAAGATGGCAGCGTGAGAATTTGCGCTGACTATAAGACGTCCCTCAACCGTTTCCTACAAATTAGCGCATATCCAGTACCTGTAATCCAACACCTGCTCCACTCTTTTGAGCCAGGCATAATTTTTGCAAAGTTAGACATGTCCCAGGCATACCAGCAATTTCCCGTTGACCAACACACTGCTGACCTACAAACTATAGTTACTCACAGGGGCGCATTTAGATGTAAATGTTTGCAATTTGGAGTTAGCGTAGCCCCTGGCATTTTCCAATCACTCATGGAAAGAATCCTCCAGGGCCTACCTGGGGTGGTTCTATACTTTGATGACATTTTAGTTTCTGCCACCAACAAAACACAACTTTTACTCAGAGTGAGATCTGTCCTTGACAGGTTTAGGCAAAATGGGCTTAAATTGAAAAAAGACAAATGCACCATTGCCACCAAACAGGTAGACTTCCTGGGTTATCGAATTGATGCATCTGGAATTCACCCCATAGAGAGTAAAGTTAGGGCTATTCACGAGGCACCCACTCCCTCTAACAAAACTGAATTGCAGGCCTTTTTAGGACTCCTTAATTTTTATGCTTCCTTTTTGCCTCACAAAGCCTCTGTAGCTGAACCCCTACATAGGCTCCTAGATAAGAAAGCCACATGGCAATGGGGACAAAGGGAAGCCGACGCCTTCCAAACAGTGAAGTCTCTCTTAACTTCAAGCTCTGTGTTCGTTCAGTTTAACCCAAACCTGCCCCTAGTGCTAGCCCCTGATGCCTCATCCTTTGGCATAGGAGCAGTATTGAGCCATAGGCTCTCAAATGGATCAGAGGCACCCATTGCCTATTTTTCAAGAACTTTCTCCGCTGCAGAGAGGAACTATAGTCAGATCGATAAGGAGGCCTTAGCAGCTGTAGCCGCTGTAAAAAAATTCCATGAGTTCCTTTATGGCCATAGTTTTGAACTTGTAACAGATCACAAACCTCTATTAGGACTGCTAGCTGGGGATAAGCAAACCCCACAGGTATCCCCGAGAATGACCAGATGGACTCTATTTCTGGCTGCCTACTCTTACACACTGGTACATCGCCCAGGGAAGACCCTGTGCCATGCTGATGCCCTCAGCAGATGCCCCCTGCTATCACCAGTCGAGGACCCAGCTCCCATCCACGCAATCTTCGACTGCAATGAACTTAACCTACCAGTCTCAGCTGGGGATATTGCTGCACACTCCAAGAGGGACCGTGTTATTTCCCAAGTCCTGGACTGGGTAGGGAGGGGGTGGCCTGACATTCAGTTCGCCCCTGAATTCATGCCATTTAAGACCCGCAGGCAGGAGCTTTCTTCACTACAGGGCTGTCTGTTATGGGGGATAAGGGTGGTCATACACCCACCTTGCAAGAACCAGTTTTAAGGGCATTGCATGAGGGTTACCCTGGCATCGTAAGGATGAAGGCCTTGGCCCGCAGCTACGTCTGGTGGCCAGGATTAGATGCCCGGATTGCCAACTGGGTTAACACGTGCCAGCCCTGCCAGGCAACAAGAGCAGCCCCACCAGCAGCTGCCCCAACCAAATGGGAAGATTCGGGGGCCCCTTGGGCCAGGCTGCATGTAGACCTGGCTGGTCCCATACAAGGGAGGACATTCCTGGTGGTTGTAGATTCATTCTCCAAATGGACTGAAGTAGCCTTGTTACCCTCCACCACAACGCTGGCTGTCATAAGGACCTTGACCAGACTGTTTGTTACTCATGGACTTCCTGACACATTAGTTTCAGATAATGGCCCCCAATTCAGTTCTAACGAGTTTGCCATCTTCACAGCTAATCTGGGCATCAGACACGCTCTCACAGCCCCCTTTCACCCAGCAAGTAATGGAATGGCAGAAAGGGCTGTCAGGTCTGCCAAGGAAGTTCTGGCCAAGCTAGGCCAGGCAGACTGGCACGCCAAACTGTCAACTTACCTACTCACACAACATGCCACCCCGTGCCCTTCCACCAACAAGTCCCCTGCTGAACTGTTAATGGGCAGGTTGCACCCCCGCTACGCTCCCAGCACGCCACTAACGTCTAACAGCCATGCCAGGGAATTCGCCCTGCAAGACCAGGTGTTCGCCAGGAACTATGCGGGGTACCCCTTATGGCTGCCAGGGCAGATAGTCTTTGTTGCAGGACCCAGATCATATAGAGTCCTTCTGGAAGATGGCCGGATTTGGAGAAGGCACGTGGACCAGCTGAGGAGGATTGGAACAAGACTGCCACCGAAATCCCAGTCTACCCGCCGCCAGACGACCCGGTCTACTCACCGCCAGCCAACCCGCCGAAGGACCCGGTCTACCTGCCGCCCGACAACGCAACCAGCCGACTGCCGTGGGAAGACTCACCCAAGCAGTCGCCAGACAGCAGTCCAGGGATGGCCGGAGACCCTCTGCAGGTTCCAGTCACCGCCCGGGAGGAACAAGACGCACCAGCCGCCGACAAGCCTCAGGAACTTCGGAGATCGGGCCGTGAGCGAAAACAGCCATCATGGCTACAGGACTACGCATGCTCATGGCCAGGGGGAAGGAGTGCTGTGTTCAAAGACTAGCAGCAATCCTCCCTCCGGTCCACCGCCAACGCGGGAGCGCTGATCGCTCCCATTGGTTGATTCCATTTGACAGCCGGCTATAAAAGGGAGCTGTCAAACGGCATCAGCTGTCGCCGCCAACTGGCTGTCAGATAGCCTCAGCAGCCGCGGCTCCATCTCTCTTTGTAACCGCCGCTCCACAACAACAGTATAACTTGCTAATGAAGAACTGACCTCGGAGAAAGATAAGGAATGAGGAGATATACAGTATGGTGATTGCAGAGAAAAAGCATTAAGTTTTAAGAAGAGAATTGGAAAATGGGAAGGAAAGAATGAAACTGAGGAAAGGACAAATGAACATCTAAGAATATGAGAGACCCAGAAACCTTGTCAGCATTAGGCACAGTGTTATCCAAAGGACATCATTTTTTAAATGACAATTTCCCCAGTGCAACTTTTACTTTTGTTTTGAAAAACAACAAATGCAATTTTCCAAAAGATTTTCTTTTTCTGGCTAATTTTTCACCATTTCTGGCATATGAAGAACTTTGGTCAGCCAACGATAGACTCTAACATGTCCCGTTCCATGTTCCTTTCTGTGCAATTGATGAAGTGACAGATGGCTTGAAAAACCTAACCATGGTTCCTTGCCAAAGTGGCAGGCGATGTCTAAGGGGCTGCCACAGAGTTTAATCTTGGGCTCTGCTCTCTTCAACATTGGTGTTTAATTACTTGGAGGGAATGCTTATCAGGTTCACAGATGACACAAATTTGGATGGAATCCCATTGCTCTGAATTGGTCAGAGCTCACCTTGGCTTCTGTATCCACTTCTGGCATCAGACTGAGAAGAATCCAATCAAATTAGAACAGGCACCGGGTACTAGAGGTTGAGGCCTCAATCTCTCTGTGTAAGAGTCTTCTTGAGAATGAGGATCTGTTCTGAGCAAGTTTTGTATTTATTGTAGAAATGAGATTTATTTATGGGAAACATATTCAAGGATTAGGCAATACCTAGCATCCAGCTAACTGCATCCTACTGAGAGTCTCAAGTTTCTCAGTCATTCAGGTTAGGGATCCAGGTTAGAACTGAGGAAGCTTCTCGAATGAGAAGTAAAACAACTTCAAGGAAAAATAAAGAAAGTTGCCTCTTGATAAAGCACTATTGGGACATCCTACTGAGGGAAGAGTCAGAGAATATGTACTCCAGTATCAGTGTGTCTAGGAACAAAGGGAAAAGGAAGTGACCAAACATTAAATTTAGACAAAGAGTAGCAAAGTAGTGACCAACAGGGAACATGGAGTCAATCTTTAACTCTCCCTCTATGTTGTATTGTTCTTTCTAGTCAGAAGGTGATATTGAAGAATCAGTGCCACTGGATTTGAACCTCTAACACAATGAAGGGTGATGAAGATAATTAGGGATTGGAAATTAAACTTTAATGTAAACATAGAGGGAACATGATATGCTTAATCCTGAGAACACACACAAGGATGATAGTTCCCTTCAAATATTTGGAAGTATTTCATGCTGAAGATCAAAACTTGTTCTCTATTGATCCAGAAAGAATTGGTGAGACTACATTTGGAGTTTTGTGTATGGTTCTGGGCACCACATTTCTAGAGCAAGATTGATAAATTAAGGATATTTTAGAGCAGAAACAAAGATGATATGAGGACCTGAAGACGTTCTCCAGGAAGATAGGCTGAAGATCTTTGTTCCATCTGAAGAAAACTGGTAGGAGACATGATATTCATATTTAGTTGCACAGAGAGGTCAGGGAAAATGGTTGAGAGCTAATTTCTACAGCTATGGTAATCAGGCCTAGAAACAATGAGTATACATGAAGCTACCTAGATTTCATTTAAATATAGGGAAAAAACATTGTCCTGATGGAAGTCAGTGAAAACAGAGCTCAAGAGGCTGCCCGTGACCCTTAAGGCCTCTATTTTCACCTGCGATAGCTTCCTGGAACCCTCTGCCAGTGAAAACAGGGCTCAGGAGGGCCGCCTGTGGCTTTTGCGAGCTTGGTTTTTGCTGGCAGAGGCACCATAGGCCAGTCCTTCTCTGTTTCCAAGGCAACTCCATGGGCCAGATCTAAGAAGCCCACAGGCTGGATCCGGCCCAGGGCCTTGAGTTTGACACCTCTATTCTAAACAGGCCCTACCACTTCTATGACTTTGTCATTTTTTGGATCCATTTTGAAAGAGCTCAGTGTAATTTCTGCTGTTGATATAGCATAATACATGGGGTGGGCTTTAAAATTTTTAGCAAAGGGTTTTCTGCCTCGTTACTGGGTGGGCGTGGCCATGGTGGGCATGGCCTAGTTGGCCTCCTGCACCATGGCCAGGGGGGGGCATTTTTGCCCTCCCCGGGCTCTGGAGGCTCTCTGGAAGCCACAAATGGGCCCATTTCCAGCCTCCCCGAACTTTTGGGAGGCCCATTTTTTGCCCTTCCCGAGTCTCCGTGCACACCTGTACTTACCTGTATCCAAAATGGGCCACATGGGGACTCCTGGGAAGGGCAGGGATGGGTGGAGTGGGTGGGGCCAGCCAGGAATGGGATTTGGGGAATCTCCAAACTGCACAGAATCTCAGCTAGGGGCTCTCCCAAATCCTTGCGAATCCCCAGCAGCCCACCTCTGACAATACAGAAAGTAATCCAGTGCTACTCTGGATTAAGGTTGTTACCAGTCAGTTAAGCAGAATTAGACTTAGATGCTCCATTGCAATTCGATATGGGAAGATGCTACTGCTGCTGAATTTTAATTAGTTGTCACGCCCTTCAGTTTTTGAAGTCCGTGGCTGCTGTCATCTCAAGGAATCATACCACAGGCTAAGGACTAAGTTTTGTTGCAAACAGATTAATATGACTGATCGACTCTGATAGCAAAGAAATTGAACAACATCTGCCCAGTTTCCTCTGTACAATCTAATTCTACTTTTCTCTTTTCCCAGCTGCCTCTTGGAGGCAGTAGGATCTCAGCATGTTTTGCATTCCTTCTACAGCAGAAGAGCATTGTCTTTGATCTGAAAAATAACCTCCCTCCTCAGCATCCTGATAATAATAGAATACCTACCAGAGGGCTACCTTATGCTGACAGGCAATGCATTTTTTTTTGCCAATATGTTTGCCTCCTTCGCCTCAACGAAAGATCTCCTTTGTTCCATGCGATGTCACAGAAACACATCAATAATCAAAAAGGGAGAAACGCATTTTTAATTCCAGATCTCTTCAGATTTGCAAGAACAGCCATAGATCTCTTTGGCTTAATATATTACAGCAAAACAAACATAGATGGCAAGCTTTTTAATTGTGACTCACTCCCCAGCCAAAATTATTTTGGGGATGATACAAATTAAAAAACTAAAGCCTCTCTTTACTGCAAATGCCCAGGCCAAATAAAGCACGTGTATCTTAAGGAACATAATTTTAAATGTAAAGTTAAATAAAGCAAATGCTCCATGATATTAATTTTTTATAAGATGTACTAAGGTTAGAGATGGGTCTAGATGCTTGTGTTGGATTATATGAGAGAAAATAAGCTGATGTTTAATTCAGACGAGAGCAAGAAATTCTGGCCATTCACAAAAAAGATAAAGAAGTAGAGTTTCAGCTGTTAGTGTACAAGATCATATTCCTCTTCCCTGTAGCAACTAAGGGTTGCAATTATTTGCATTTCTGCATTCTGCCATGAATCAGGATGCCTAGTTTTCAACTAAGGGCAGGAATGCTAATGTTCTTGCCTGCAGGTAGCAGCACCCCAACTAGTCTATTGCAATTTACTTTACATAGGACTTGCATTTGACAATTGTTGGGGAAGTTCATGGCTTGGGACCAGGTTACCTGAGGAATTGTTTTTCACCCAGTTGTTTCAAACTCTGATTTCAAATTTTGTTTAGAATTGCTATAATGAGTTCCATCAGCCAAGGAATGTCAGCTGGTAGGGACTAGGAGATTCCTCAAGTCTGATGTAGCCCATGATCTCTGGAATATTCTGCATTCATAGATTATGATGATCCAACTCTGGCTATGTGAATATACATAATGTATATTATTTTTACTTGTGACTTTTTATGATTACTAGAGTCTTTTGTCTGAAATGGGTGTCTTTGAAAATCAGATAGACAGACAGATAGACATATAGAGACAGACAGACAGATCTAGAATAGAATAGAGCTGAAAGAGACCTTGGAGGTCTTCTGGTCCAGTCCCCTGCTCAAGCAGGAGACCCTATATCATTTCATATAAGCGATTGTTTTGTCTCCTTAAAAACACTCCAGTGATGGAGCACCTGCAATTTCTGAAGGCAAGCTGTTCCACTGGTCAGTTGTCCTCACTCTTAGGAAGTTTCTCCTTAATCCCAGCTTGCGTCTCTCTTTTATTAGTTTCCAACCATTGTTTCTTGTCCTGCCCTCTGTTGATTTGGACTGTAGATAGACAGATATAGATAGATAGATGATAGATAGATATAGATAGATAGATAGATAGATAGATAGATAGATAGATAGATAGAGATAGATAGATAGATAGATAGATAGATAGATAGATAGATAGATAGATAGATAGATAGATGATGGATAGATAGTTACATAGCAATAGCACTTAGACTTATATACTACTTCATAGTGCTTTACAGCCCTTAGAGAGTCAGCATATTGCCCCCTACAATCTGGGTACTCATTTTACTGACCTCAGAAAGGGTGGAAGGTTGAGTCAACTTTGAACCGAACTCCTGGCAATTAATAATGAGTAAACCTGCATTCTAACCACTGTGCCACCACTAGTCCAAAAAATAGCAATAGCAATAGCATTTAGATTTATATACTGCTTCACAGTGCTATATAGCCAGGGGTGGGATACGACAGGGTTAACTACCGGTTCGGTGATTTACAAGGTTCAGTGATTTATGATGTGCTTCCCTGCACGCTGCGAGCATGCGCCTGTAAATCGTCATCAGCACACTGCGTGCAGAGAAGCAGCCTTTGAAACACCCCTCTTTTCCTGCTTTTTTAACTGCAGCTGTGCCTCGCACAGCAGCTGAAGTTGAAAAATCAGGAAATAAAGATCAGGTAAGAGCCTAGGTGGACGGGTGGGCAAAAACATCAGCAGATATAGAACCGGTTCTATGTCTGCTAATCTTCAGAGCTACTGGTTTTACAGAGGTGGACAGAACCGGTAGAAACCCAACCCTGTTTATAGCCCTCTCTAAGTGGTTTACAGAGTCAGCATATTGGCCCCAATGGTCTGGGTCCTCATTTTACCAACCTCAGAAGGATGGAAGGCTGAATCAACCTTGAGCCTGGTGAGATTCCAACTGCCAAATTACAGACAGACAGCAGTCATCAGAAGTGGCCTGCATTCTAACCACACTACCACTATGGCTCTTGAAAAGAGTGTCATATGACTTATAGGCATCAACGGCAAACATCACATTGTTCGGTGCATCATCACATTATCAGAGTGGTGCCAGGAGTTCAGTTATGAACGGCTCAAGGATGACTCAGCCTGCCATCCTTCTGAGGCAAGTAAAATGAGGACCCAGGTTATTTGGGGCAATATGCTGACTCTGTAAACCACTTAAAGGGGGCTGTAAAGCACTGTGAAGTGGTATATAAGTCTAAGTGCTAATGCTTAGAGCAAATGAGATTTGTTCAAGCAGACTTACCCACCTCCTCTACAGTTACCCAGGAAGATTGTTGATCCAGATTATTGGTTCCAGGTCTGTTTCTATATTTACTACATAAATAAAGTCCTGGCATTATTTATAAAGTCTTTAAGGGCATGGGACCAGGGTATTGGGAAAATATTACATCTTCTCTTATGAAATTGCCCAAGCTTTAAGACCTTTAGAAGATCTCTTTATCAATGGGCAACATGCTGGGCCTCAAAAGGTAATTCAAGGTTAATACTGTTAAATTTAGGATGTTGTGTAAATGTACCTGCTGTGTCTTTACCTGATCTGGTAGAGAATACAATTTCTGCTTTACCAACTATGGAGGCAAGTCTAGGGATGATGTAAGACTCCTAGACTCTGTAGCTCTTGTTTTAATAGAGGTCAGGTTAGCTTGCTCTCTCTTGGTTATTTTTGGCCAGCAAACAAAACATTTTTATTCAGATAAAGATTTACTGTGTAAACTATTGGCTGGATGAGTGTTATTTATTTTACTGATGTCTTGTGGTTTTAATTGTATTTTCAATTGGCATTGACAATTGAAGTTATTTTCACTGGTTTATAGACAGCTTCTTCATTGGTGAAAAGAGGTTACAAATTAAGCAAAAGATAGAGACAACTAACTGCATAGGTAGTAGCAGTAGTTGTTTTTTTTAAAAAAAAAACCCATAATAATTGCCAAGTTGCTCAGGTCAAAGATATGTTTGCAAGCAAGATGGTTTCTCAGACAATTCCTGATGATTTTCTTTCCTGGTGCTGAACATAAAAATGCTCTCTTGCTCTAAACATATTATGCTTTAAGCAAACCAGAAAAAAAAAATCCAGATATTCATGGGATTCTGCCTAGGGACTTTATTGAAGGAAGTGAGATTCAGGTCTTCCCCTCATATCTCCCTTCAAGGCAATATCAATCGGTACTCTTTTTTTTTTTTTAAATGCCACAATCACATTCTATTGCTTTCATTCTCATCCTCAGCTTAAAGCTGCCATTAATAATTCCAAGTTTAAAGACATATTTTCTCTCTTCATCCAATGCAATTTTTGCTGGGAATACAATGTAATACACTTGCTAACATGGTCAGGAATGTTAGGTTTGTCATGCTGTTCACTGGATCAGTCCCTTCATGGTGCTGAGATCTGGAGAGCCCTCCTGATGCCTTCTGCTTTAATAAAAAGATTCAAACTGGGGTAGCTACACAAAGTAGTCTTCTGAGAAGAGATGTGGGGGCATGGGGAAGGGATCCACATAACTACATACCTACATAAATAGATTTATTGAGTCCTTGGTGTTTTCTGAGCTTAGTTATATGCTTGCAGATGTTCCCAGCAGCCAATATCCAGATAAACAGTGAGTAACACCAGACAACTATCAAGCAGAAAACAACACTTTCATCAAGGAGCTACCAAGGAGAAGACTACACTTGCACTGATAGGGCAAGCTACTGTATATTATCAGGGAGCAACTCCCATACTCGCTAGCACCACTGTGATGACCCAGAGTGTAACACAAACATAACAAAATCCAAAACATAAATAAATGTCCTTTAAGGCCTGTATCTTGGCCCCACTGTTCAATAATACTCAGTTGGAGATAAAATGTACTCAAAAATAGTCTTCAAAAGAAAGCAGTCCAAATTTAATGAGCAGATAGAGGTGAAATAAAAACAAACAAACAAACTACAATGATGAAATTTCCACAACGGAACAGGAGAAGTATTTACCAAATTCAAGGAGATAACAAGGCACAGTCTGTTGGAAGGACATCAACCAAGATAACTTCAGACCAAAATAAAACACACTTTGCTTCTGGCAACGTATGTTGTAATTGTGTCTCTTATATATTAGTGTCCCTAGCTTCAACCAATGAGGAGGATCATGGCCGCTTCCTCTCTCGTAAGCCAAGCTGTTTCCTTCTCCGTTCCTCCCTGTGTGTCCTAGGGTGAAGAGGGGATGGGCCTGGTTCTTCCTCTGACTGCCCAGCTGGTCTCTGCCCTCCCCCAGCCTCCTCCACAACCTCTGGAGCCACACCTCCACTCCCTGTCGGCTGTTCCTCCTCTCCCTCAGAGTCCGACTCTACCAAGCGCATGAGAACCACCTAGCTGGGTAGTGAAATTTTTGCAAGAAAACAACCCAGCTCAGAGAGCATCAAGAACTCTATAGTCCAATCGTGAGATATAGATATTCTCTTTGATTGGATCCCTTAGATTTTCTGTGGGCATGTTGCAGCCTGTCGGCCAATGGCCCCTCCAGCAGCTGAATCAGAGGAGGAGATGTGGAAGTCGGGGTCAGAATCAGGGCAACCTGGGAGCTCTGAAGGGGAAGAAGGAATGCAGCTGGCAGAGAGAGAGACAGAGGCGGAGCCTGGGCCATCTGTCAGCTCTCAGATGGAGAGTCAACAATCCCCAGGTCTGAAGGTGGCTGATGAAGAAGAGGAGGAACAGCTGGGTCCAGCCTGATGTGCATCTGTGCAGAAGGCAGAGAAGGGGAGAACAGTGGAAAGCCATAGGCTGATCCTGAGGAAGGAAGAGCCACTGCTGCTAATGAGGCCCCATCCTAGTTCTGGGGATAAAAGCGGGGTGGAGATGAATATGTGCAGCAGATAAGTATTCATCTTCCAGCTGGATGAACTTGTTAGCCTGCAAGAGAAACTTTTTGCCGAGGCTGCTGGCCTTCCTAATAAAGGAATCTTTTGAATTCATATCAGAGGGTTTGTCGTGTTGGGGGAGCTGGGTCAGAACAGGGCATGCATTTTTTTGACAACTGGAAGCTCCTGTTCATGGCCTTTTCTTTTACTTGAGCTGCAGAAAAACCCAATTACATGATGAAACATAGGTTTGATGCTGCTTTGAAAGTACATTAGTCTTGTATTTAAAGAAGAAAAAAGAGATGTATCATTTTTACAAGACACTTATCCTGTGCTGTGCAAAAGGTTGGTTTAATCCAGCCCATTACATCTCCCAGCCTTGGAAAATGGAAGAAGACTAAGAGGAAAAGTCTGAAGCAAGTTTTGAAAATGCGGAAATACCAGGAAAATTCACTAAGGGGAGCATCTTGGACCTGGTTGTATACAAAGAATCAGCTGCTGGAGAATGGGAATTTAGGAGTTAAAAGGATTTGTCTGGCAGCAAGACAGCAAGGGGAAAACTCAGATATATTCCAGTTTTGGAGATAAGGAGTGGAAGAAGGATCTGTAATAAGTTACAAATAGAAAGTGAGAGAAAGAGAAAATTAATTAGATTAAGACTTGATTTCCTCTATTATTCTATATAGACATTGAAAAACAGAGTAGTTTTGCAAATAATACTTCTACTTTTCCATTCTACTAGATTGCATTGCATCATTAATATAGGCATCATTTTTGTTGTGAACTAATAAAATACTCAAATAAAGTTTATCAAAAGCTTTAGAAAATAGCAGGGTTCTAGCCCTGCACTTCTGATTAGCCGATAATAGCGATATCGGATTGGTCCGTTCAGGAGAATCTGATTGGCTGTTAACGAGCCACTCTCATTGGTTAAGGGGGTTAACACTCCACGTTTCCTATTGGTTACTAGAGCAGCAGCTTGCCTATAAAAGGGCTGCTTTTGCTCTAGGGTTTTTTGCTCTGTTCAGAATGTATAATAAAGAGTTGAAGTTCACTGTTCACCGTCTCGTCTCTGTTCCTTGCGCCCATGCGCAGAACTTAACACTGGCGACAAGGATGGGATACGGAGATGTCAGAGCTGACTGAACACTACAGAGCAAGAAACAGAGCACGTGGCTGAAGGCACATCAATGGCGGAAACCATGACCGGCAGCACCATACCACCAGCTCCATTCGACCCGGCACAAGAAGACTGGGAATCATACATGGACCGGTTCCAGATGTTTCTGGAGACCAACAACTTGAAGGATGCCACTACTGGAAAAAAGCGAGCGGTATTCCTGACTCACTGCGGACCTGCCGTTTTTAAGATGGCTAAAGCACTGGCGAAACCAGCTGAGGTGAAATTCATGGACTGGGACGTCCTCGAGCCCTTCCTATGGGCCCAACTACCCTACCAACGCTTGTCCGAAGACATGAATTTTACCAGAGAGACCAGTGGAAAGGAGAAAGCGTTGCAGATTTCATTGCGGATCTCCGGAACCTGGGAGGCCTCTGTGGGTTCGCCGACCTCGAAGAAGCTCTAAGAGATCGAATAGTTCTGGGATTAGATGCACCACATGTGCAAAGCAAGTTGATGGCGAAAGGCGACATCAGCTTTGCAGATACCTTCGCTGACACTACTGCAGCAGAAGCAACCAGGAAGTCAGCTGCCCGAATGCGCCGCACCAACGCCCCGCTCCGCCAACTCGCCGGTGAAACTTCACCTCGCCTTGAGGGACTTGCAACGGCAACCCACCACGAGGACCTCGAATCATCATCAGATAGTGATGAGGAAGAAGTCACCGGGCTCTGGTCTGAATGAGACCAATGCCACCAGCGTAACCAGAGACTGCAGTACCAATGTGCAGGTGGTGGGGCAAACCACCCACGATCAGACTGCAAATTCCTCGTCGCGCTCTGCCATATTTGTGGAAAGAGGCCACATCGGAAAAATCTGTAGAAGCAAGCTAGGATCCAGCCCACTTCAGAGGGGGACCAACTACCGCCAACCCACAGGAAGTCGTCCTGTGAATCGGGAACAATCGAACCACCAATGGAACAACCACTCCTACACAAATAAACCACTAGCCCATTCAACGAAATGAGGAGAGACACACCAAACCATCACGATTGGTCACGCATCATCATTAGATGCAAAGAAGATCCGAGTGAAGGTCGCCATTGAAAACCAAGCCTGCATGATGGAAGTCGATTCAGGATCATCCCTCTCGATGGTTTCCTGGAAGACCCTTAAACAATTAATCCCTGCCGTCCGACAACAAGACCTCAGAGCCCAAAGAATCATTCTCAAGAACTATCAAGGAAATCGAATTCTGGTCGTTGGATCCAGCCTAGTCCAGGTCTCATTCAAAAATCATACTGCATCTTTACCATTGACCATCGTTGACCGTGATCGGCCTAGTTTGTTAGGCCTTCAATGGTTCGCTCCACTTGGGATTGAGGTAGCTGGCATTCACCAAACCAGCAGCAATGACTGGGAAGAGGCCCTCGTCCAGGAATTCCAGACAAACTAGCGAGTACAAGGGGACCCCGATATCATTTAACCTTAACCCTGAAGTAGCCCCCATCCGCCTTAAGCCTCGTCAAGTCCCTTTTGCCCTTAAACCAAAGATTGACGAGCAGCTTGACAAATTAATAGCCCAGGGTGTTTTAGAACCAACCGACCATGCTCCTTGGAAAACCCCAATCATAACACCCATCAAGCCGGATGGATCGTTAAGGATCTTTGGGGACTGCCGTGCCACCCTGAATCCCCCCCTTCAACAGAATGCGTACCCGGTGCAGGTGGTACAACACCTCCTCCATTCCCTGGGGGGTGGAAAATTCTTCACTAAATTAGCACAGGCGTACCAACAACTGCCTATAGATAAAAAAACAGCAGAGGCACAAATGATCGTTATGCACCGAGGTGCTTTTAAGTGCAACCGACTCCAATTCAGAGTTAGCGTGGCCCCAGGGATCTTTCAGAGCTTGATGGAGAGGCTATTACAGGAAATAAAAGGGGTCATACCATACTTTGATGACGTTTTAATTGCTGCCCCGAATAGAGAAATACTAAAGGAGTGTCTTAAACTGGTTCTCCAGAAATTTAAAGACTCTGGCCTTAAAGTTAAAAAAAAATAAATGTCAACTGTGTACAGATAAAGGGGGTACCTAATCGATAAACAAGGCATTCACCCCACCAGCAGCAAGTTAAGAGCAATCAAGAACGCCCCAAGACCCAGAAACAAGACTGATCTCCAAGCTTTCCTGGGGCTTATTAATTTTTACAACATCTTCCTGCCCCACAAAGTGACCGTAGCTGAGCCCCTACATCGGCTCCTCAATAAAAAAGCAACCTGGGTTTGGGGGCACCGAGAGGAGCACGCATTCCAACAAGTAAAAAGTCTATTAACTTCAGAAGCTGTTTTAATGCAGTATAATGAGACTTTGCCTTTAACAATCACATGTGATGCGTCACCATTTGGAGTAGGAGCCATTTTGAGCCATGTGTTGCCAAACGGTAGTGAAGCCCCTGTTGCCTATTTTTCAAGAACTTTATCAAAGGCTGAACGTAACTATAGTCAAATCGATAAAGAGGCTCTTGCTGTTGTATCTGCTGTTAAACGATTTCATGAATATGTTTATGGACGAGTTTTTACTATTGTTACCGACCACAAATCTTTGCTGGGGATTATAGCGGGAGACAAGCCAACCTCCTATATATTATCACCTAGAATGACTCGCTGGTCGGAGTTTTTGGCTGCGTACAATTATAAGCTGCAGCACCGCCTGGGGAAAGCCATTCCCCACGCTGATGCATTGAGCCGAGCACCACTTCCAGAAACCGTCGACGACCCAGTTCCAACCCTTACAACGCTCCAGATTGAAACGCTCCAGTCACCGCCATTAACAGCTAGAGATATCGTGATCGAAGCAAAACGTGATCCTATCTTAAAGTGGGTTCTTAGCTGGGTCGAAAGAGGATGGCCAGTAGATCAAACCCCTGATGACTTCATTCCCTTCAAGAATCGGCAAACGGAACTTTTTTTACAAAAGGGCTGCATCCTGTGGGGGGGATAGAGTCGTCGTCCCAGAGCGGTTACAACGAGCGGTACTAAAGACACTGCATGAGGGCCACCCCGGCATCATGCGTATGAAAGCGCTTGCATGAAGCTACACGTGGTGGCCGGGCATCGACAAACAAATCGAAGCCTGGGTAAAGACTTGTTATAAGTGCCAGGAGGTTAGCAATGCCCCACCAAAAGCAACTCCGACAGAATGGGAAACACCTCGGGGACTGTGGTCCCGCATTCATATTGACTTTGCGGGACCTACTAAGGGACATACGTTCCTATTAACAGTGGATGCCTACTCAAACTGGCTCGAGATCCACGAAATGAAGAGTACCACAACCGAGTCTGTCATCCAGAAGTTAAACAGATTATTCACGATGCATGGACTGCCAGACGTTCTGGTATCCAACAACGGACCCCAGTTTACCGCACTTCCTTTTGAATAATACTTAGCGGACCGTGGTATCCGCCATGCGCTAACTTCGCCAGCGCACCCTGCGGCTAACGGAAGAGTCGAGCGCATGGTACAGTTTGTTAAAAAAAACCCTCTACAAAATGGACTATGGGGACATTGAAGATAAGATAAATAGAATACTCCTTCTCCAACACATCACTCCGCACAGCGTCACCAACAAGATTCCAGCGGAACTATTGATGGGATGCAAACTCTGCTCCCACCTCGACCGGCTTCACCCATCTTACGAGCCAGAGAAACCCTGTGGATCTCGTGGAAAATGCCACGAGTTCAAGATAGGCGACTTAGTTTTCGCCAGAAACCTTTCTGGCGAACCGTTGTGGATCAAGGCCACTGTTATTCAAGCCACTGGACCCAGGTTGTACCGGGTGAAAATCTGCGATGGAAAAATATGGAAACGCCATATAGATCAGCTTCACTCGAGGCTACAACCTAGTTTCTGCAACTCCGGTAACTCCCAAACTGAGGGGAGAGGGGATGTCGACGAAACCGAATTCGAGATGGCGGAAAGCAGGAACGAAAGAAGTCAGCCATTGGGCGTGACAAGTGAAGAAGGATCAAGGATGGGGGTGGCCTCGGTTTCCGGTTTCGCGTGGCTTCGGGGCAGCAGGAATTCACGACAGCTCGCGATACCTGCTGTGCTAGCCGTCGAGGTACCCCCGACCCAGATGGGTCAGGGGGATATGGCTGCCCTGTAGGGACAGCTGAAGAGAGAGGGGAGTCGGACAGGGAGGTGGGGGTGTCGCAGACCCCCCCCTTCTCCGGAAAAACCCCTTTTTCCCAAGGCGGTGGAGCGGCGGTCAGCAATGGCCGCCACGAAGAAGCTAGCAACCGGGTAAGATTGCGCTGGAGGAAATGTGAAGAGTGAAAGTTTTGTCTGAGCCGGGTCAAGTAACATCCTTTAAATTGCCTGGAACTGAGCTGTTTGAATTGCTGGAGGATACATTGTATCCCTAAGAAGAGCGAAAGCAGCGGAGAAGCTGTTAAAGGGAACTTTCGTTTTTTCTTCACTCTCCCACCCCATGGAAACAGCAGAAATGTTTGGATATATTGGACATCGAAAGTGAATTGTTTTGAGAGTTGAAGCTAAGGAACAAAAGGATTTTTGGACATTGAAAAATTTAAGAAATTGGAAACCCTTGTTGGAGGTATGGATTTCTGATTATTTAAAATTGACATTTTAAGTGGGAAGGGAGAGGAAAAAAAAATTGGAGCAGAAGCTGAACAAGGAGGAGATTGCCTAGAATCCCAAAGAAAGATATATGGTAATTGGACCTCTTTGACTAAACATTAACCCCAGAAAGAGAAAGAAGAAGGAAGAAAAGTATTAACTTTTGGAATTTTTTTTAAATTGTTTTTGATTAAAAATACTTGTGGTTGTTTTGGGAAAAGTTTCTCTTTTTATAATGGCATTGTTTGTGGATGAACTAAAGACTGAATATCAAAAATATAAAAAGGAAGATTCTTTGGGCGCTTTGTTTCAATTCTTGGAAATGGCGTTATGTACTTATGAAAAGTTGATTACGCAGCAGAAGGACTGGGACAAGGAAGAAGAGGAAGAAGAAGCCATCTTTGATGAACAATGGGTCCCTTCCGGAGAGGAGGAGAAAAAGGATAAGAAAAAGGGGATTTTAAGAATTGTAAAAACAACCAAAGGAGAGAAAAATGAGCGAAAAGGTGGAGGCAAGGTTAGAAAGCAAAGGAAAAGGAGTGGAAAAAGAGAGGAGAAAAAACAAAGGGGTAAAAAGGGCAAGGAGAAGAATAAGCAGGAGAGAAAAGGGGGGAGGAGAGGACTTGGTGGGGGGAAGCAAGATCTAAAGAAAAAAAGTTTATTTAGAGACAATGGATGAATTTAATTTAGGATAAGAGAGGGATTCTGGAGGGTACATAGGTTTGTGTTTTTATATGTGTATTTAGAGTATAAAATTCATTATGTAATTTTAGAATCTTTTAAACAGAATCCCAAGAAAAATTGTTACACGAGGTACTCTTAAGTTAGGTAATGAGTTATAGATGTTACTCCAATTGGTGTATAGGAGAAGTATAGTAAAAGAAAAAAGATGAATGGATAGTTGGAAATAGAACAGACAAAGAATGTTATTGAAAATGGTAATAAGATATGGAAGGATATATAAAGGCTTTGTTATGGTTTTTTTTTTTTTTGGATTTTGTATATTGATAAAAGGCAATAAAATTTTAATTAACAAGAAATAATTTGGATGAAAAGGAGAAGTAGGGATAAGATATGAAGTTAAATAGATAAAGTATTGATACTATAATTTGGAATTGTTATGCTCTATTGGTTTTTTACTATTATTTTTTCCTAGAAAAGAATTTATAAGCTGTTATGCCTTGATTCTTTGTGCATTGTTTTTATAAAAATGGTTTTTATATATAAATATAAAAAAAGAAAATGATAATAAGATATGGAAGGATATATGGGGTGAATATGATATTTGAATTTGTGTCTGTGTGAAGAGTTTTAACCCGGGATCAGACAATCTTCAGAAAAAATCTTTTAGTTTTGTTTATGTTTTGTGTTTTGTATGTTTGTGTATTGTGTCTTCTGTAAAATTGTTAAAAATCTTTTTTTTTTTAAAAAAAGAATTAATAAAACCTTGGAGGAATGTAATTGTAAACAAGTCAGAAAGAAATGAATATGATGACTATAAAATGGATAAATATAGAAAAGAAATGAAATTGAATAAGAGTAAAGAGAAATAATGAGAAATTTGCTGAAAGATATTTATGTGTCCATATGGAAATGGGATAAATTAGAATTATGTTGTATAAAAATAATGTTTTATCCGACTTGTAAAAATTTATAATGTTAAGAGGTTTTATGTATTTAATGGTTAATGATGTGTTGTTTGTCTTTAAAATTAATAAAATTTGTTTCAAAAAAAAAAAGGATGGGGGTGGCCTCGCCACAGAGGAACAACCCAACAGAGGCAAGCCCGCAAGGGCCAGAGGACAACGACGAGAACATTAGCGGCACCGAGTCTTCCAACAAAGAACCACCAGCACCGGACTTGCCCAAAAATGCCCCACCAAAACAGGCTTACGGACAAGAATCGGTGGGACAGCATAAATCCAATAGACAGTCGAAGCAACCTTCCTACCTCAGAGATTGCATCACCGCATCCCCCAAACGGAACCCAGGGGGAAGGGGTGTTGTGAACTAATAAAATACTCAAATAAAGTTTACCAAAAGCTTTAGAAAATAGCAGGGTTCTAGCCCTGCACTTCTGATTGGCTGATAATAGCGATATCGGATTGGTCCGTTCAGGAGAATCTGATTGGCTGTTAACGAGCCACTCTCATTGGTTAAGGGGGTTAACACTCCACGTTTCCTATTGGTTACTAGAGCAGCAGCTTGCCTATAAAAGGGCTGCTTTTGCTCTAGGGTTTTTTGCTCTGTTCGGAATGTATAATAAAGAGTTGAAGTTCACTGTTCACCGTCTCGTCTCCATTCCTTGCACCCATGCGCAGAACTTTACAATTTTGTCTGGAATAAAATCACTCATTTGCTTCTCAGGGCAACATTATGGCTCAGCAGTTAAGATGCTGAGCTTGAGGGTTGGGAAGCCAACAGCCAGGGTTCAAGATCTGAGTGCCACAGGATGGGATGAGCTCCTGTCCTCACCCCAGTTGCTGCCCACCTAGCAATTTGAAAGTATGCAAATACAAGAAGACAAATGCCATTTTAGTGCAGAGGAGACAGCATTCCATGATGTCACATGAATGTCTTTGGTCAGCTCTGGCTCATGGCCTCAAAAAAGTGCTGCCCCCTAGAGTCGGCAATGACTAGCAAAGTAAAATCCACAGTGACTCCTTTACTTCCTTTGTTTATCTACTGTGTGTATGTAAACAGATCTGGATCAGTTCTTATCCTGACCAACCAGCCCACAGAGGGATTAATTTGTGGTTTCCCCACCAGCAGATTACTCTTGATGGGGGAGGAACCGTCATGACTTCCAACTAAAATTCCAATCTCAATTGTGGTCATAAGTCGAGAACTACCTATAGTAACAGAAAATTATGGAAGATTCCTATCCACCTTTCACATCCCCTTAATTACTTATACAAAACTGATAGGATTCATACCTTGCTAGCTAATGGTTTGCTCTGCATGTTGTATGAATGTAACTAAACACAGTTTATTCAGTTAATAATGTTTCGTTACATTGAGCCAACATGCAGAGTCATAAATATACTGAAGCACAGTTATAAAGCACAACACTTGAGTTTATACCATGAGGGATAATCTCAACAACATCAACAACAAACTAACAAATGAAAAACAAGAGCAAAAAGCACCCAGGGTGGAACATCTTTTTGTGGCTGGGTATCACCTGCATCATTTTGATATACAAAAACAGCTTCAGCAGAAGCGACAGTGATGCAAATTGTGTGGGACTATATCATAGAAGTGGTTAAGTTAACCCCATTGCTTTTGAGTTCTTTTCCTAGTTTTCAAAATTATATTAAGAATGTATGAGGAATCAGTCTAGAACCCAGGAGACAGTGAGTTCTAGTCCTGCCTTAGGCATGAAGCCAACTGGGTGACCTTGAGCCAGGGACTCTTTCTTAGCCCCCAGAAGGAGGTAATGGGTCTTTCTTGGGAAGAAAGCCATGGAGACTTGTCACAGGCAGTTTTATAGACTCAGGCATATTGAATGTGGAAAAAGGCCACCATGGTTTGTGTGCCTTTACCATTGCAAAATAGCAGTTAATGATGCTACCAATTTTCAGCAACTGAAGTCAAAGGCAAAAAAAAAAAAAAAGGGTTTCTTAGGTTTTGTTCACCTGAATCAGAAAGGAAACATGTCATAAAATAGATAAACATATTGTTTGAACAAGGCCTTTATTTTGTTGTGCATTTTGCCACAGGAAAATATTATTAAAATCAACCTAGCTCTCAGAAAGCTGCTGAGTGATCTCTTCCCAAAAAGAAGTTTTAACATTTTAAAATACTTTGACTAAGAAAGAGACTTGTACCAATCTCTGCAATAAAGGTAAACTGTAAGTATCCAAGAAGAACAAGAACAACCACAAAATGATTGAATAAAAAAACTTTTTTCAAAAAAAAGGTTGGAAAATCAATAGATCTAGTGTTTAAAATTTAGTATATTGTTCCTGCAACTTAAGCTAGTGACACAAGATAAGAATAGCTTTGATGTGTGCAACAGATATGTGCAAACAGATAAAAATAGTGTGCTTTAGATTTCCAAGTACCTCTACCCTCCCCACTATTCATGAAGAAGTCTCAACATTTTGATAATATGCAACTTTTATTGTAAAAACTTGATTCATTACCTAGCTTTAAAAATATTGTATTGCATAGATTAGACTTCTCTGCTCCTTCTTCTTTTATATTCCTGATTATGCTAGTCTCTGTGATGAAAACAAATATAAGTCTTCTCATGGAAATATTTATAACATACTAGCAATTGCAATAGCACTTAGACTTATATACCACTTTACAGTGCTTTACAGCTCTCTCTAAGCGGATTACAGAGTCAGCAAATTGCCCCCAACAATCTGGGTCCTCATTTTACCAACCTTGGAAGGATGGAAGGCTGAGTCAACCTTGAGCCTAGTGGGATTTGAATTGCCAGCAGTCAGTCAGAAGAAGTAGCCTGAAGTACTGCACTCTAACCATTGTGCCACTGTGGCTCATAATAATATAGTTCAAGGCTTAGCAGAGCTATAGAGAGAGGTTTGACCCATTTCAGTTTTTACAGAGTCCTAGAGAGTATTAAGTATTGGAGCTAAGCAATTAGCTATAGCTTTTCGAAGGTGGCTATCCTGCACACCTGCCCTGCTGGAGTGATATGCCTTCTCCAGTTTGGATATTGTCCACAAGTTGGACTTCAACTCCTAGAAATCCTCAGGCAACCTAGATATTTCTGGGAAGAGTCTATAGTCAGGATAAATGATCATCTGTGCTTGAGCTATCTCAGAGTAGCTGCCAGGGCTTGGCAGTTGATTCCCTATATTGGGTCCAAGCTTGATGGGTGGATCTGAAGGATGCATCCTCTAGTTTTTATTTTATTTTATTTATCTAGAGAGGTTTCTGTTATAGTTATCACTGCTGTCTATATTCCACCTAATGCAAATGTTAGCACCGTGCTCTCTAAGTTACATGAGAGGCAGCAGCAAACTTATCCTGAGGGCACTTTTGTCAGGATGAGTTATTGAGGTGTATTTTGTGTTTTTTGGGGGTGGGGGGCTTGCACACATGTTGTGCATTGACAATAAAGGTTTGATTTGATTTGATCTCTCTGAAGGTCCTTCGAGGAGATGGCTTGAACTGAAGACAAAATTATGAACCTGTTAATCTGGTAAATGTAGAAAGTCACTTGGCCATTGGACCATCTGAGCAGGTCCATTGTGTTGCTTTGTTTAATATTAGTGTTTGATAGCAGCAAGAATTGTATTTGCGCAATATTAAAAAAATGAGGAAACAGAAGAAGATATAATCAAAAAAATTAGACTGTGCAGAAATGGATAGATTAACACTGAAGATAAAAGAAAAAGAAGACACAGAACATTTTCAAACTTGGGACTTGTTTTATCAATGGTTGGATAATAGAGGAAGAAACTAGGAACTGGAAAAGCATTATTTATTTATGTAAATAAACTGACCCGCTGTTCACCAAGCATTTATTGTTTGTAAAGAGAAAATATATAAATAAACTGGAAAAGAAAAGAAGAAGCCTTGAACACTGTCCCCTAGATATTTATTTATTAATTCAATTTCAAGGCCACCTGACTCAATGGCCACATTGGGCAGGTTACAGATAAAAAACAGAAACAAAAAAACAAAAACAAAATACATCTAGAAGAAGAAAGAAGGCAACTACATGGAACCAAAGCCCAACAAGCCCAACAATAACCAATTAACTTTATTCTAGCCCAGAATCCCAACTAATATACAGCATTAGCAAGAATAAATTCCAAGACTGCATCTTTTTCCCATTTGAAAAATACATAAAAATACATGTGCAATATGAAATGTAATTGAAATCTAATCAAAACACAAGAATAACTGAAAGCTAACATTTTGCCCTTGTGTGAAAGTAGGGATACCTCTCTAAAGCAGCAAATGTTGATCTTCTAGTTGTCATAACTGTTAGGAATAACAAGATTACCTAACGTAGTTTCGGTAAAATAATATATATAAACTATGTTAGTGAGTCTAAGTGTGTGTCACTTTAAACTGCAAAGCATGTAATTTTGGGTGCGGTTGTAAAACCGCCATAAGAGGGAGCAAGAGAACTTGATTGATTGCTGGCTTACTGTATTGCTGGATGGATGGCTGACTATGATGGATTGATGGTTTGCTAACTGCTTGTTTCCTGCTGCTGCTGAAGGAAGAAAGGTTTGATATATTTATATCTCTACTGCGAAGAGATATATTACTGGACTGATATTTGTAAGTTTACTGACCTCTTTTTCGACACTGGACTTTGCAAATGAATAATCCCTGGACGGACTGAAATAGTGAATGATATATGGACTGCTTGACTATGCTAAAACTCTTACTGGAATAAACTATTTAACTAGCACAGTGTATCTGTTTTACTGAGTGTAAGCTACAAAAACCTTTATCTCATATATCTATCTGCCTGCCTGCCTGCCTGCCGTGCAGATTCTGCTAGGGTGTATCCCTAACAATAACTTTGATTTTCTTAGCTGGAGAAGCAGTAATATTCCAACGAGAGTGAGGTATTTGTTTCTTTCTAAGGGAAAAAATGTCTTTCCTCTCCTTATATCAATGGCAATGTTTACCACAATTATGAAACAAATTATGTCAGAAAACTCATTGATTAATAAAGCAAATGATCTTCTGTGCATCTACCTTAAAAAACAACAACAGGCAAATATTATGATTGACTGTTTTTTTAAAACCAATCATTCAGAACCTAGGAAAGAAAGGCTATTAAAGTAATGGTGAATCTGGCTTCATATTATACTCTTTAAATTGAAGAACCAGAGCAGTATTTTAGAAACTTTTAGCAAGGAGGAAAGAGGTTAACACTTGGGCTTGTATTCTTGCCGGCTGCTTTTTATCTAGAGAGAGATACCTATTCAAGCATGGAATTGAATATAGACATTCACTGTCAGCCCTGCTCTTTAACTTATGCAAAGTGATTCCTGCTACAATGGCCAGAAATTTTGCATTCATCCTTTGCCTGTAGAATGAGGAGTTTAAATGATTTCCAATGGTGCAGAATTTCTACACAGCTAAAAATAATGCTGACATTTTTAAACTTAAGTAAGAATCTCCTCACCAAAGAAAGATTTCGGAGCTATGCTCAGAGATGATGGAGAGAAGTGGGGGAAGCTGCATTTCCCCTCAGTATTTGGCAGGAGAAGCTGTTTTCAGGTATTATGCTGTTGGCGGAAAGATAGAAAGTGTGTGTGAGGGTGGGGGGAAGGGAGGGTAGGACAAGAATATAAACTTAATGTAAACCACTCCAAATTTGATTGAAGGAAGTACGATTTCAGCAACAGAGTGGTCAATGTCTGGAACTCACTACCTGATTCTGTTGTCACATTTTATTTATTTTTATTTATTTATTTTTGTCAAGCAAGTATTAGATGACAGCTATAAATATAAACATGGTTATGAATACATGAAATTGATATAAATAAGAAAAAAGAAAGAAACAATAGGACAGGGATGGTAGGCACATTGGTGCGCTTATGCATGGCCCCTACAGACCTCTTAGGAAAGAGGTGAGGTCTATAGTAGATAGTCTAAGGTTAAAGTTTTTGGGGTTTGGGGAAGAAACCACAGAGTCAGGTAGAGGATTTCAGACATTGACCACTCTGTTGCTGCAGTTGTATTTCCTGCAATCAAGTTTGGTGCGGTTTACGTTGAGTTTGTATTGTGTGCTCTTGTATGGTTGAAGCTGAAGTATTCACTGACAGGTAGGACATTGCAGTAGATGCTCAAATTCCCACTCCTTTACCCTTAAACTAACCTCTATTGACCTCACCCTATTCCTAAGAGGTCTGTAAAGGGCGTGCATAAGTGCACAATCGTGCATACTGTCCCTGTCCTATTGTCCCCATTTATTAGTTCCTATTTCATTTATTTAAACTTATGTTTATTTTTATTTCTATTATATTCTAAGTGTTTGACAAAATAAATAAATAAAATAAGAAGTAATGGGTAGAAGCTTATTAAAGAGAGATCTAACCTAGGTTTCCGGTTCCGCATGGCTTCGGTGGCAGCAGGAATTCACGACTGTTCGCGATTCCTACTGCGCTTGTCGCCGAGGTGCCCCCAATCCAAATGGGTCAGGGGGGTATGGCTGCCCTGTAGAGGCAGCCGAAGAAAGAGGTGAGCCGGACAGAGGGTTGGGGGTGTCACAGACCCCCTCCTCATCCGGAAAAACCCCTTTTTCCCGAGATGGTGGAGCGGCGGTCAGTAATGGCCGCCACGAAGAAGCCTGAAACCGGGTAAGATTGTGCTGGAGGAAGCAAGAAAAGTGAAAGTGCTGGCTGAGCCGGGTCAATTAACATCTTTTAAACTCTCTGGAACTGTACTGTCTGAATTGCTGGAGAATACATTGTATCCCTAAGAAGACGGAAAGCGGCGGAGAAAGCTGTTTAAGGGAACTTTTTTTTTCTTCACTCTCCCACCCCATAGAAACAGCAGATGAAAATCTGAGATTTATTTGAGCACTGAAGGTGAATTATTTTGAAAGTTGAAGCCAAGGGACAAAAGACTCTTTGGACATTGGACTTAATAATTTAAGAAATCGGAAAACCCTTACTGGAGGTATGGATTTCTGATCATTAAAAAAAAAAAATTGTTGTTGTAAGTGGGAAGGGAGAGGAAAAAAAATTGGAGCAGAAGCTGAAAAAGGAGGAGATTGCCTAGAATCCCAAAGAAAGGTATATGGTAATTGGACCTCTTTGATTAAACAGTAACCCCAGAAAGAGAAAGAGAAGAAGGAAGAAAAGTATCAATTTTTGGAACTTTTTTTGAATTATTTTTGATTAAAAATACTTGGGTGATTGTTTTGGGAAAAGTTTCTCTTTTCATGATGGCATCGCTTGTGGAAGAACTAAATACTGAATATCAAAAATATAAAAAGGAAGAACAAGATGGAAAAGATACTTTGGGCACTCTATTTCAATTTTTAGAAATGGCGTTATGCACTTATGAAAAGTTGATTAAGCAGCAGAATGGCAATGGGTTTTTTCTGGGGAGGAAAAGAAAGAGGATAAGAAAAGGGGGATTTTAAGGTTTGAAAAAACAACCAAAAAAGAGGAAAATGAGAGGAAAGGTGGATGCAAGGTTAGAAAGCAAAGGAAAAGGAGTAAGAAAAGGGAGGAGGAGAGACAAAGGGGTAAAAAGGGCAAGGAGAAGAATAAGCAAGAGAGAAAGGGGGGGAGGAGAAGCCTCAATGGTGGGAAGCAAGATTTAAAGAAAAAAAACTTATTTAGAGACAATGAGTGAATCTAATTGGGAAAAAAAAGGGGGGGGATTCTGGAAGGTACATAAGATTGTGTTTTTATATGTGTATCTAAAGTAGAATGTTTAAGATATAAATGAGTATTAAGATATATGATTTGGTTTTTTTTTCTTTTTAAATGATATGGATAGTGGTTATATAGGTTTTTTTGTTTAGTTATTGACCTTTCTTATAAAATTTATTGTGTAATTTTAGAATGTACTAAACAGAATCCCAAGATAAATTAAGTGTTATATGAAGTACTTTTAAGTTAGGGCAATGAGTTAAAGGCGTCACTCCAATTAGTATATAGAAGTATAGTAAAAGAAAAAAGATGAATGGATAGCTGGAAATAGAACAAAGAATGATATTGAAAATGGTAATAAGATATGGAAGGATATATAAAGTGAATATGATGTGTGAATTTTGTCTGTGTGAAAAGTTTTAACTCGGGATCAAGCAGCCTTCTGAAAAGATGTTTTAGGTTTTGTTTTGTTTTCTATGTTCTGTGTTTTGTATGTTGATAAAAGGCAATAAAATTTTAATTAGCAAGAAATAACTTGGATAATTAGAATGAAAAGGAGAAGTTGGGATAAGATATGAAGTTAAATAGATAACGTAAATATTGATATTATAATTTGGAATCATTTTGTATGTTCTATTGGTTTTCTTCTTTAATTTTTTTTTTTTTTAGAAAAGAATTTGTAAGCTGTTATGCCTTGGTTGTTTGTGTACTGTTTTTGTAAAATTAATAAAATTTGTTTAAAAAAAAGAGAGAGAGATCTAACCTGGATGTAATGAGACATTTTCTGACACTGATAACAATTACTCAAAGGAATAGTTTGCCTCCCAGAGTGGTGGGTGCTCCATGACTGGAGTTTTTCAAAAACAAACTGGGAAATCATTAGATTGGGATGGCATAAGACTCCTGCCTTGAGCAAGGAGTTGGACTAAAAGAACCTCCAAGATCCCTTCTAGCCTTAAGATTCTATGTTTTATGAGATACCGTAATATGCACCAGAAAGTAAGAAGTCTCACATTTTTATTTGGGGGGCCTTTTTTCTTTTGTGTAAAGAGCTCTATAGGATTCAACTGCCTAGCCCAGCACATTATTTTCAGCAACCACCAGTTAGTATCCACAATGTACAAAGAAGATCGCACAAATGCCACGGTTCTCCTATTTGTCTATGCCATCTCCCAGAATAACAGAATAACAAAGCTGGAAGGGAACTTGGAGGTCTTCTAGGAAACCCTATACCATTTCAGATGAATAGTCGTCCAATCTCTTCCTGAAAACCTCCAGTGTTGAAGCATCCACAACTTCTGGAGAATGCACTTAGTCATTCTCCTTGCCACTATGAAGAGCTGCTGAGTGACTCATCATCATGCAAAAAAGGAAAACAAAGCAAACATGATTATGCAAATGCAAACACAACAAAATTAAATTGAGGTATTTGTAGAAGAACAAACAAAATGTTTTTAATCCTCTTCTTTCTCTGAGCCTGAGGAGGGTATAAAGAAATATATATAATTGTGGGATTTGAACATAGATACTTTAGAACATAGATACATATCCTCCCTCCCTCCTTCCCTCTCTCTCTTTCTCTCTGTGAAAAAAAGTCAAGATGGTGGCAACCATGTATTCAGAGTCCAGGCCTATTATACTTGTGTCAAATGCATGAGATCAACTAAAAATGGCTGGGGCTTAGACCACACAGTCACAACTGCCATTTTGATGTTTTGGAACCCTCCTGTCATGCCCCTGGTGGAGACTCTGAGTAGTCACGGGAGGACCCAGGTCCATCCCCTTTCCATCCTAGGTCACGTAGGGAGGAGAGGATCAGGGTAAAACGTGGTCTACTTGGGAGGAGAGGATCAGGGTAAAATGTGATCTACACAGGAGGAGAGGGCCAATGATCCTCTTTATGGGTTGCAGGTGTGAGATCTGCATAAGAGTTTGGACCTGCATGCTGACAGACACTGGAGACAATTTAGTGTTTTATTCCTAAAGAAGGGTTATCTTGGTTGGCATTCTACTTGGTTATCTTCTTGAAGCTGGCAATTATCTATCCTGGTCTGTCATGGAACTTTATTCAGTGCGGTTTGTTTTTGGTTTTTGCTTTGTTATCGGCTCTTTGAATTTGAACTGTGTTTCTTTCCTTTGAAATGTTATTTTGAAAATAGTTTTCTCCTCCACTGTAAACAGTGAAGCCAAGTTGAAGGCATTAAAGGACTTTTATTTACGTTGTGGTTTTTGTTATATTTCTGATATACTCTGGGTCATCACACCTCCCCCATCCCTGCAGACATGGGTACCTTCCCATTCCTGTTTAGAAGATATGCACGAATCACTGGGATACAGCTTAATATTTTATATTGTGTAAGAAATATCTATGAATGGTGGAACCAGTGGTGGTATTCTACTGGTTTGGCCTGGTTCAGCCAAACCGGTAGCTCTGAGGATCATCTGGGAGAGAACCTATGGTTCACTCCGACGATCAGCTGCTGGGCCTGCCCTTCTGCCCTGGCTCTATACTGATCTTTATTTCCTGCTTTTGAAGCTCAGCTGCTTGGTGAGGCACAGCCGATTGCCATGTGTCAGCTGTTAATACACAAGAAGAGTGCAGGATTGCAGGAGAAGGTGTTATGTACTAAAAATGGACTGCTCGAAATCCCTGCGCCTTGATTGGCTAAGGCGCAGGGATTTCTAATTGGCCAGGCGAGCCGCGCCGATTGGCCCGATTGAAGTCTCCCGCGATTGGCTGAAACCAAGAGCGGGAGACTTGAATCGCTGCCATTGGCCGCGGCCGCCGCGGCAAAAGAGTATAAAAGCCGGAGGCTTTTTCTCTTTTGCCGGTTCGGTTCACGTCTTCAATAAAAGAGCTGTTACTGATAGTCACTGCCTCAGAGCCTTCTTTTCGGACACGCCACTGGCGACGAGGGTGGGATGCCCTGTCTGTCTAGGAGGTAACCCAGAAATTCTATTTGCTGCGTACACAGTTGGCATTTTTCGCGTTTGACTTTAAGTCCTGTCTCTTTAAATTTTGTCAAGACTTGTCTTAAACGGTTCTCTAATTCGGCTTCGTTTGGCGCCGCGATTAACACGTCATCGAAATAGGGCACCACCCCCTTGATGCCCTGTAGTAAACGTTCCATTAGACTTTGAAAAATGCCTGGTGCCACGCTGACTCCGAATTGGAGTCTGTTGCACTTGAAGGCCCCCCGGTGTGTCACGATTGTTTGGGCTTCTGCCGTTTCTTCGTCCACAGGCAGTTGCTGGTATGCCTGGGCGAGGTCAAGCTTGGCAAAAATTTTTCCCCCTCCCAATGAGTGCAGTAAGTGTTGCACTATGGGCACTGGGTAGGCGCTTTGCTGTAGCGCGCTATTTAGGGTGGCCTTATAGTCCCCGCAAATCCTCACGGACCCGTCTGGCTTTACTGGGGTCACTATAGGGGTCTCCCATCTGGCGTGATCTATAGGTGTTAATACCCCTTGCTTGACGAGTTTGTTGATTTGTTCGTCAATTTTTGGTTTTAACGCAAAGGGTACCCTCCTAGGTTTAAGTCGCTTGGGGGAAACCCATGGGTCTAAGTCAAAGGAAATAGGGGGCCCCTTGTACTTGCCCAATCCTCCATCGAAGACCTCCTGGAACTCCTGGACTAACCGCTGTTCCCAGGCTTCCATGGAGACTTGGTTGACACCTGTCAATGCGATGTTCAGTGGGGCGAACCATTGCAGGCCAAGCAAGCTCGGGCGGTCACGATCGACTATCGTGAGTGGAAGTTGTTCGGTTTGGCCTTTGTAGGTTATGCTAAAGTTTTTGGTGCCCACCACTGGCACGCGATTACCCTGATAGTCCCTTATGATGATTTTCTGGGCGGGTACATTTTCCTTCTGCAGGGTGGGCACTAGTTTTTTTATTTCGCGCCATGCAATCATGGAAAGGTAGGACCCGGAGTCCACTTCCATCTTGCAAGGCCGACCTTCGATGTAGACTTCAACGTATATCTTTCTGGCGCCGTCGGAGATGGCATGGCCGATTGTCACCGTCTGGTGGGTTTCTTCTTTCCGCCGACCGTCGCCGCTTCTCTGGGATCTTTGCTTCTGGTCCCATCTGCCTGCTGGCTGGCGCTCTCTGGTTCTTGGCGGGCTCTCTCTCCTTCTATCCTGCTGCTCCCATTTTGGCGGGCTGATAGTCACCGACCATAAGCCACTGCTGGGCATCCTCGCCGGGGATCGGGCCACACCAAACATCTTGTCACCACGCATGACTAGGTGGTCTGAATTCCTGGCAGCCTACAACTACGAACTGTTCCACAAGCCAGGAAAGAAAATTTCACACGCGGACGCTTTGAGCCGCTCGCCCTTGCCGGACTCTGAACCTGACCCCGCTCCTACAACCAACACCCTGAGCATAGAAAGCCTGCCCATAACCGCATCCGATATTGCCAGGGAAACCAGTAGGGACAGACAATTGGCGAAAGTCTTGCATTGGTTAGAGAAAGGTTGGCCGGAAAAGGACATTGACGAGACTTTTAAGAAATTCCGGCAGCGCCAGACTGAACTGTCTCTGTTAAGGGGTTGCATCCTGTGGGGAGATCGGGTGGTAATTCCGTGCAAATTACAAAGCAGAGTTCTGGAAATGTTACATGAGGGGCATCCTGGCATCGTCAGGACAAAAGCCCTGGCCAGGAGTTACGCTTGGTGGCCAGGGATGGATAAGCAAATTGAAACATGGGTTGCAAGGTGCCACCGGTGCCAAGAAACCAGATCCAGCCCACCCGCAGCACCCACCCGGGACTGGGAAATACCACGGGGACCCTGGTCCAGAATCCATTTAGATTTTGCTGGCCCCACAAATGGACACACTTTTTTAATCACAGTAGATGCATACTCGAACTGGTTAGAGGTGGCTGACATGAAATCCACCACCACGGAGGCTGTCATTAAAGAACTTTGTAAACTATTCTCGACACATGGCCTCCCAGACGTAGTTGTCTCAGACAACGGGCCCCAATTCACATCAATCGAATTTGAACGCTTCCTGGCTGAGAAAGGTATCCGCCACGCATTGACAGCACCGGCGCATCCGGCGGCGAACGGTAGGGCGGAACGGATGGTCCAATTTACAAAAAAGACCCTCCGGAAAATGGACCACGGGGAGATCAACGAAAAAATTAATAAACTACTTTTCATACAACACATCACACCTAACACCACAACAAACAAAAGCCCTGCAGAGCTCCTGATGGGCAGGAAGCTGCGGTCACCACTCGATCGTCTACACCCCACATATAACCCGGAGCGACCCCCGGACTCAAGCTCCAGGTACCGGACTTTTCAACCGGGCGACTGGGTTTACGCTAAAAATATGACAGGGGAACCCCTATGGATCCCAGCCGTCATAACACAAACCACAGGCCCACGGTCGTACCGGCTCCAAACCGTCGATGGGCGAGCCTGGAAGCGACACATCGACCAACTCCGGTCACGGGCAATAACTAACCTCAACCCCCAAGACACGAACCAAGGGGGGAGGGAAGACCCGACAAAAGAAACGCAGAAAAAAAGTAAAGACTCACCAGATCGCTGCCTCCGCGAATCCCATCCGGAGAGGAGCCGTCCAGCCAACTCTACCGACTCGGAAAAGCCAAGCGGGAGCGGCAAAATCCGTGACTCAACCGACCCGGTAGGCCCAGGCGGGAGCCACGGCGAGAGCACCGGCCCGACCATCCAGCCGGTACCCACAGAGCCAGGAGCAGCCAAAAAGATGACCGCTCCGGCCGAGTTACAACAGAAGAATGAGCTGCGCAGGTCAACTAGGACCCGACGTAGCCCCGCCTACCTGCGTGATTACACCACGTGAAAGACCCTACCAAGAGGGGAGGGGTGTTATGTACTAAAAATGGACTGCTCGAAATCCCTGCGCCTTGATTGGCTAAGGCGCAGGGATTTCTAATTGGCCAGGCGAGCCGCGCCGATTGGCCCGATTGAAGTCTCCCGCGATTGGCTGAAACCAAGAGCGGGAGACTTGAATCGCTGCCATTGGCCGCGGCCGCCGCGGCAAAAGAGTATAAAAGCCGGAGGCTTTTTCTCTTTTGCCGGTTCGGTTCACGTCTTCAATAAAAGAGCTGTTACTGATAGTCACTGCCTCAGAGCCTTCTTTTCGGACACGACAGAAGGTAAGTAGGAAACCCTCTGCACATGTGTGAATCATGTGTTTGGTGTGTGCATGCCCGTGCAAAATGCACATGCCCGTGCAAAGTGTGCCCACCAAGCCATGCCCTCTGAACCAGTGGTAAAACAATTGGAATCCCACCACTGGATGGAACCCATCAGACTAAAATTAACACACAATTAACACAATTTAGACCTCTTATTTTTCACTAGGAAATGGAAACAGCTTGGAAACTGTGTGCCCTGAATTCTAAGTAATTCTGTTGAAAACAGCTTTCTACTGGCTTACTTATATGGTGTCACAAATCTTAATAGTACTCTCTCCAAGAATTGTGGCTGCAGTAAACAGTATGTCTAATTATAAAGTGAATTATTTTCCATAATTAAGGGGTGTCTCTCGAGCTGCTCTGCAATTTTCTCCAAACTTATCAATAAACATCAGGATCTGGGTTGCGGGAGAAAGAAAGGCATTATTGACAAGTCAGAGGTGGGAACATCTTCATCTACCAAATCATGCTGACCTGCCAACAGAGAGAAGCTGATTCATTTTAATTTTTTTCATTCTTTTGTTTCCATTCTTTTAAAAGCTGATCTTTAGAACCGTTATGCAAAATGAGGGCAGATTCTTTCCTTGATTCCAAAACGGGATTAGTCAGTCCAGCAGCCAAATGTCCACACAACTCACTGGCTTTCTTTTACCTTTCCTGATGACAAAGTGGATCCTTATCCCTTATACAAGTAGAAACCCCATCCTACCCCCCAAATATAATTTGTTCCTCAGAGTCAAATGCTAATAAAGCAGTGGCCTTGAATTCAGCAAGTAACATGAAATGTCCACGAGAAGTGCCATATTTTATTTGGCACTTCACAGTATATAAGATTGACAGCTCCCCCAAATTTACAATTTAAAATATACTGTGTGGTAACAAGGGGGATGAGGAGACAACAGCCTGATATTAAAAAGATACAAGCGAGCTTTCAAGTGACTGAAAAGCATTTGGAAGAGTTCAAATTGCACCGGAAAGATATAGAGAAACAGGACCTATTTAGAGATAATGGGTGGAAATCTAACTGAAAAAGGGATTCTGTAAAGGAACATAAGATTGTATTGTTATATTAGTAATAGAAATAACCTTAAAAAATTGGAAACAACGTATGATTAAAATGAGGGATAAAACAGTGTAATTTAGTGAAATGTTTGTGAATAAAATAAGTGAAATAAAATAAACGAGAAAATTGAATTAGGAAGGAACGGGAACATTTTAATTAGTTAATGTTTTATAAAATATAAGTGAAGGGGGGAATTAACTATGGAAAGCTTATAATTGTTCCATAGAAATATGATATTTAATTGAAAAGTAATGTTAAAGATGTTAAGACTTTAATGAATATTAATATTAATGATAGAATTGAATTGGGATGGAATGTTGTTTTAATTATATATATTTATATATATATATATATATTTAAGAATACAGTGTTTTTTTAATAATGTACCAAGCAGAATCCGAATGAAAGTTATGTATTATATTGAATGTTACAACTTTAGGGAAAAGATATAAAGGCGTCATATTCCAATCAGTAACTACAGGAGAAATTTTGTTTAATGAGAAAAGATAATAGATAATTGAAACAGGACAGACAAAAAATATAAATACAATGATTTGAATTGAGATGAGATAATTAAAATAAAATTGAGAAAATTAAAAGAGAGGAGAAGCTATGTAGAAAATGTAAAATAGTAATAAGATATGGAATAGAATATAAAAATGAGCATGAACCTGAATTTGTGTCTGTATGAAGAAATGTAACCCGGGATTATGCTGCTTTCAAAAAAGATGTTTTATTTGTAATTTTTTTCTCTTTGTGAAAACTCAAATAAAATTTACAAAAAAAAAAGTTTTAAACAACCACCCGATTGATTTTAGTCGTTCAAAACAATAACCAAGAATCCAGAAATCATCAAGTAATCCAGATAGTCCTGAGTTATATCTTATTTCTTTTTCGACTTTCTCTTCCTGGGGTTTTTGTTGCGATATTTCAGTTAGAATGTATCTTTTAGAAGTCTTGTTGAGATTTTGCTGTAAGTTCTTTTTTAATTCCAGGCAGTCTCCTCCCTTCCAGATCCTACCGTTTTATTCTCTTTCTCTCCTTTCCTGTTTTCAAAAGCTTTTAATTATCCAGAAATCTTTATTATCCCTTTGACTTTTTATTTTCAGCATTAAATGCCTATTGATGTCAAAGTGGATTTTTTTCCAATTTCTTGCTTAAGTTTCTTAGCTGTCAGTATAGGAAAAGGAGAAAACCAAATCTTTTCCCTTTTCTCTCTCCTTCACAGCTTAAAAATCTTCTTAGGGAACAATGTTATTGTTTTTTAACAGTTTCAATTCTGGGGTACCTTATTTGTTGCTTTTGCTGTTTGACCCGGTCAACCAAAACTTTCTCTTCTTATCTTCCTGCTGCACATTCTTTTCCGGTCAAGTTCTTGTTTGTGGTGGCCATTTCTGATCACTGCTGCAACCGCCTTTGGGAAAGGGAGTAATGGCCAGCTGGGGAAGAGAGATGCAGCTCTCCTCAACCCTGCTGGCAGTCTCCCCCATCTCCACCACCTCAACGGGGTGGCTTAGCCCTGAAACCAGCCAGCTTGGGGCGCTCCAGCGGCGAGCACTGATTGAAGCCTTGCAGAGATGAGGTTTTGGTCTGTCACTGAAGAAGCTCAAACCGGAAGTCACCAGTAACAGAAATTTTGAGTAGTTCAGAGAACTGGCAAATACCACCTCTGACTGGAGATTTTACAGTATTTGTCCCCTACCACGCCCATCAAGCCAGGCCCACAGAACTGGTAGTAAAAAAAAATTGAATCCCACCATTGGTCCAATCATATTCATACCAGATGTTTTTGAAGAGGCCATCCTTGGAATAGAACTGCAGTCTTCTTTTTGATTGGATGTTTTTGAGATGTTGTGTCTGGCCAGTGCAAAGTACTTTCTTCCCTCCCAAACAGCCTCCCTCTGCCCCTTGAGTT